>CM057072.1:24524326-25898416 GCA_029379335.1 Thymus mandschuricus
AAACGAACTAATAATCATGAAGTGGACTTCGATAATTAACTGGGCCTTGTACAACTAACTGGGCCTTGTACAATTAACTGGGCCTTGCTAACTGCTAAGTGGGCCTTGTACTTATCAAATGGGCCTCGGCCCAAAATTAAATACTGAATTTTTCTCTTACCGATTTGTTTAATCGGCCTTTCAAATTTAGTTCGGTTCTAGTTTCGGGAAGTTCTGATGTTACTAACGTAACATTACTACTAGTAGTTCTTTTTAAAATTTTATTCTTACTCACAACAATACTACCTCCTTCAACATTTCTTTTCTTATTTTAAATGCCGAAGTTTTTATTAATCACTACTAAAAAACTGCGGGTCATTACATCCTACACCCCTTACGAAAAATTTCGTCCCGAAATTTACTTATCTCCTATAACAATTCGGAATATTTCTCGTTCATTTTGTCTTCCAACTCTCACGTGGCTTCCTCCTGCCTGTGGTGCTTCCACTGCACCTTTACTAGAGGACTTTGCTTATTTCTAAGCTGCTGAATTTCCCGATCTACGATGGCTTCAGGTTTTGTCTCGTAGCTCAAATCGGGTTCTATAACTGTTTCCTCCTGTCGAATCACGTGTTTGGGGTCGAATACGGATTTCCTTAATTGAGATACATGAAATACGTTGTGAATGCTTCCTAGGTTTGGGGTAACGCTAGCCTGTACGCTACGGGGCCGACTCTGTCCAAAATTTCGTAAGGTCTGATGGAACAAAGTTCCAATTAGTCTTTGGTTCTGAATCTGGTCATTCACTTGGTGGGGAAATTTTCAAGGAGACCTTATCTTCTGCTGCGAGGTATAACTCGGATCTACATCGTCATCGTAAGACTTCTGGCTACTATGAGCTTCCTTTATCATATCTCTGATTGGTTGTATTTCTCAACCATTTCTTTAATCATACACTGATCTTAATTCTTTCTTATCTCCCACCTCATCTCAATAGAGTGGTGGTCTACACTTTATTCTCTGTGTGGTGCATTGTACGATACTGGGTCTATGGTGTATGGTGGGTCTAAGTAATTGAGCTGGGGAAATATCGTTTTCCAGTTTCCACCTCCACCGAGTACCTACCTCTTCAAAAGATCCTCGAGGTTTGACGGAACTGATATGTTAACTTTCATTCACGATGCTGGTCTTATCTTCTCTAGATGTTTGCAGGGTCCAAATAGACTGTTGTTGGTCTTCCTTTCGCGCTGGATCTAACTGTTGTATTAAAACGTGGAACTTCTAGGAAGACTTGTCTCCTAGTTCGAATTGTAATTCATCTTGCCGGCGTTAGCAGGTGACTCATGTTCGTCTTAAGATTCTTTTATTCTGTCTCTAATTGATCTTATGAACTAGCCGTTTCAAGTAACTATATTTCTTGGCCGGTTCGTGTTAACCTTGTTACCTTTGGACCACATGCTCGTCATGATTTCTATCGTTTATGAGTTAAATGTCCTTGCGACACACTGATCTAATCTGTATAGATACTAGGCGTTCTACGATTTCACAAGTTGCTCTCTGCATTAGAGCACTAACGTCTCGGTGGACCATACAAGCTTATCCAACTGTTAGGTGAAAGTATTAATCTACTAGTGTCTAGACCTCCTTCGTCGGCTTTAGGCATTTTCCCATATTTAATATACCTTAGTCATATACTTAAGTCCGGATACCCTTCTATCCACTCCATTTGCGAGTGTAACCATGTGTCACCAATAATACTGGGGCCGGAATATTTATCGATTCACAATGTGTACTCCGTTCGAGTTTATTTTCTCTTTGGTCCTTACGCTAGCGTAGCTATGACCTGCTCTACGTACTATAGTCGACTCATAAGTCGCGGTATTAACAACCGTCATCTTAGATGTTTCTGCTTTAACTCGATGGTTAAGTTAATCATTTCTGGATCACTTGTAGTACTGTGCATCTTTATTCACACTTGTCTGTGTAAGGTAGAGTTAAGTATCGTGCCTAAACTTTGCAATACGTGTTACATCGACAATCTCGATACTCCTCATAGAGGTATCACTATCACTATTTCCTATTGCAGGAATATGGTACATATATATATCAGTCGTTTCTCTCTTGAGAATTTGTAGTATACATCCTTCGGCCTACGTAGTTCTTTCTACCGATTGTTGGTTCTGGGTGTCGCTCTACTAACGCGAGACCAAGCGTTTTCATTTCCTTTTTTTTTTTTGCAGTCGTTTATGAATCTAGTGTATCTAGATGTAATGACTCACGAGTCTGGCTGGTGTCATACTTAATTGATCAATTAATCATGGCAACGAAGGTGATAGCGGCTCATTAGTCATTCATCCACATATAACTATAACACCTTTAAGGCATCATGCGTGGGTGTTTGTTTCTGGGGAGATCTCATGGATTCTATTGTCTACCCTTCTTAATGCATCATCTTATCTTTCATAAGTTTTAAGGAGGTATCTTCGATTTATAGTAGGTTTCTTCCTTTCTAAGTGTTACTCAAGGCTTTCAAGGTTTCCTTGTAGGGCTTTAGCTAATCTGTTTCCCTTCATATTGCTTAGATGATTACTTGAGTCAATTTCATAATCCATATAGGGTCTCTACTCATTATCGTGAATACACTACACGACTGTGATTTTTCCTTTTAGCGGGACATTCTGGGTTGAACATAATCTCATACTCAAGCTTCATGATATACGTGACTCGTACTTTTATCTTTAGTCGTCCATTGTATGCACTGGTGCACTTTGATGTTGCTGCGGACCAAAAGTTCCCATTTCTATTACTATCCTTCTCGAGGCTAACTTACATCTCTATTAGAGATTTTAGAAGTTCTAGTTAGGTGGTCTCACTGTCTTATTTAATAAGCTTTGATGACGGGGCAATAATTACTTCTTTGAAATGAAACCAAAGGTTTCAGTCATATAGTTTCCCACCTAATAATCACTTCCTCACTTACTCGATTCCTTCTATATGTTTTAACGACCTCGTGTGTTTGTTCTTTACATACTGATAATTCTGTTCCTGGAACACTTAAGATATGGATTCTTATTATCTCAAAGGATTTACGAAGATAGTATTATGGTTTTAATTATCTACTCAAACTTCCAGTATGCCTTAGGTATCTTGGCATGTCGAATACCCACTCTACTTTTTGGTTAAGAATTCGTTCTAGATGGTTTTCGTTCGACTCTTATAGCATGAGGATTTTAGTAAAAATTTTCTTCCACTAACATCTTTTCTTACGATGCGATTAAATTACCCCAAGACAATAATGGGTTCATCTCAATCCAATATTCCTTACGACTTGTTGGTTAGTTAAGGTCGTATCCCAACTATTTTCTATATGTGTTAACCAACTCCTTGGACGACAATTATTCAAGCTATGGTTTTCCTCTCAGAAAAAAAAAAAAAAAAAAAAAAAAAAAAAAAAAAAAAAAAAAAATTTGTCCTTCGTCCAATTTATTGTTCCTCATAGCTCGTCGGCTATTGATCACCGTCACATCCCAAACTATTTTACATATAAGTTAACTTCTTAGACAACCATGGCTTTTCTTAAAAGAAGTATGTCCCTCATATATGCTATTAGGTCACCTCTTCATAGATTAGTATACTTTTACACTAGTCCATGTCCAATCTGATCCCAACGTACGTCGTTACTATCGGTGTGCATTTCATTCCCTTCTATTATGGGGTTGTGGTCTCTCATGCGTCCCATAACCATGTTTAGACCCTTTAGACTTACGCCTCATTCAACGTTTATCCCCCTTTCGCGCTTCTTCCGCTCTATTGTCTACCTTGTACACTTTCTCGTGAAGAAAACTACACCAGCTTGCAATAATGGCAAATCTTATATTGCGTACTTGAAGGTAGTACTTATGGTTGTGTCTATCTATTATATGAGCATTGCTCATACTGCTGTGGTGCTTCAAGGTCTTATGTCTATGTATGGTTACATAGTTAAAAATTTTATCCTGATTTACTTGTGGTTTAGTCTCGGTGGTCACGATCTTAGTGCACTTATCCTTTGATTCTTTCAAAGGTATGAGACATGCGATGGTCTCGTTCTGTACTCTTCTCGACAACTTTTCCTAACTCGTGCTCTTCACCAATTTTATTTATGACTTCTTTAAGGCTTTCTCGTTTCATATTACCTTCTATGGAAAAATCTCTTCCATCATTACCTCCCTTAGCATCCTTCAATATCTCATATTTCGTAGTCTGCTACAATTCATTACTATGTCTGGCCGACTAATGTCATACTATAATTATTCCTCTCTGGGTGAATAATTTAGGTCTCGCTATTTTCACATAACTTATGTCTAGTGAGAATTTATATTCTAGTCAGGTCCATGTCAATATTCTAAGAGGTTTCTGTTCCTTGAGCTGGGAGAAATCCCAATTAACGTCAGGTCACCGACCTCAATCATGGGACACTGTGTTTCCTTTAGTTGCTGGTTTAATCTGGATCTTAGGAATGATGACACGTCGTATATTTGACAAGTATAGTACTCGACCTCGGGTCGTTCATGTTCTGATATTCTTATTATTTTCAATCTGTCGGCGGATTCCAAATTTTCATATCCGCAAGGATCTCGTCTGTTCAAGCTTCTTCTACTCAAGTGTTTACTATTTCTGCTCTAATTTAGACTCTAATATTGTTAGCTCTTAGTGTCGGACTTATGGACAATCGGTGCACTTCTCTTGGGGAACTCCTTAGAGTATTTAACTTATGAGTTTTGCATTTTGTCATTGTATTTCTGTTTCTGGACTTGTTGGGGAGTCTGACTAGCTTTATGCCACTTACTATTGCGTGCATCGTGATGCTTGTTTCTATCCTCTGAATTCTGGCTTCACCCAACATATCTCTTAATTTCACTATTAAGCTTTCCTCCTCTGAGTTATGATATTCAAAATCTTGCTGGGGAGGTTGCGGAGTCTCTATTTTACTTTCACATGTAAAACTGGTTAGCACCGCATTGTCAACTCGAGTCTCGTGCCATACCTTTAACAGTTTGTCTATCATACACCCCTTTTTATGCGTAAACATTCGACAACTCAAAAGAGTGTGTAACCTTAAGTCATACTCTATAACTTGCAGTTTAACTAATCCTCACAGTCTTATCACTCTAGGATGACAAACATGATCAAGATGGGATAAGAACATTGTGGGTTGACTCTGGAAAACATTCGTGTAAGGGTCCAAGCTAGTTGGTATGTCAATTATCCAAAATAGCTCATCAAGGAATTACCAGACAAGTTCTGAAGAAATAGCCAGAGGGTAGAAATGAATTGACAGGGGTCGGGGGGGTGGGGGACCCCTCTTGTCGATACCCATCCGATTTCTTGTCTGATAGTGACGCTACCGAGAAAGAGATTATGTGAGGTGGCCAGTCCCACATAAGCATCCTTCCGGTCACATGAAGGAAGATTTGATTCTCATACACTGGTGGCTCTTGATTCAAAAGAATACAGAAGCTCGAATAAGGCTCGATAACAATTCTTTGGATATGGGATTCCTCGACTCTACGTATATTACAAAGGTCTTTCTGGTTTTGAGAGGTTCAAGAGAGGGTTTCGAAGTTACAATGCATTAGAACGTAGGGTCTTCCTTAGTCTATGTACCTTCGTGAACACTCTAGTACTTCGCACTGGCGTAAAGGACCTTGACATATGAAATTGCGACTTACTCATTAACGTTAGTATCGTAGAGTCGTTTCTAAGGACAATCATATTGCTTGTCTGCTGGTATCCTAACGGAAATAGTTGCTAGATCACGATCTAAATAGATATGACTCTTTCTTCGACAGTCTCTTAGTCCTCGGCGTGAAGTTTCTCTACACGTCCTCCAGTCGTACTGGGAACGTAATTAGGCTAATGGTTCACTGTTTTTGTCATTAAATACCACGCCTTAGTCTTCTGTATAGTATAGTCTAGTCCCATCACCTATGAAAATTAAGCATATTATATCGTTTTAGCTTCTAACTGATCTTGGATATCAATATCCAATCTTACGAGTTCATCCTTAGGCGCGGCTACTGATCTCACTTTTCTACACTCTTCGAGCATGATTTTCTACTCAGGAAAGTAGAGGCTAACACGTTCTATCATAATTATTCTCATGAGTACAACATCGGGGAAACTGAGATCCTAACGTTTATATACCCAAGAGCTCTAAGTTGGACAAGACCTTAACCTTTTCTTTGATTTCTTTCTTCAGATTCTAGTAATGTTTTCTTCCTTTAACCATGGATGCGGAAACATCCAGGAAATTCTAGTGGACTTATCTTTTATTGTGCCACCATATGAAACTTTTATTCCTGTTTAAGATTCTGGTATCATCTCTTACTATTTTTAGGAAGCGCAATTGAATATGTTTCGTTTCTTTCCGCACAGAGGCGGAAAAGTTAGAGGCTCATGTCATTGATTCAAATGACACTCGTTCAGATCTTCTGGCACTTCTTGGCTTTCCTGGATCTGACGTATCCCTTTTTCATGGAATAGCTTTCCAGGGAGTTATCACTGCTTCCTTGAGTTGGCATTTCGTGTAGAGCTTCTCTTGTTTCCTCGTCTCACTATCATTCTTGTGCCATAACTGAGGTTAGAAGAATTTCTTTGTTCAAGCACTATCCTAGTATGTGATAGAGGGAAAGCACTTAATTCAAGCGAGCTATGTTCTCTAGAAAGGCCTTGGCTTTTCTACTGTATGTGAGCTCTATGTTATCTTAACTATGTTCTCATACTGGCATGTGAGAGTTACCTCTTCTCTGTCCTGGTCGAGCATGATGTCGTGAAGTGCCGAGCTTTTGTCGAAGGACTTTACAAGTCTAGCGAATCAAGTCTAGACTTTACTGGAAGAAGAAGACTCTTGGATTTCAGAGCGAACCAAATGCTCTGATACCACTCTGTCACAGCCCGCCCGCCACAACTTGGGCCGAGCGAGGCCGCGACTCAAGAAAAGGAAAAAGGTATAAAATAAATGAACGACCTGGGGTGAAACGATGCGAAAACATAGCATTTGGAATACATTGAAGTTCTCCATCATTCGTCGAGAATGAATGGAAGAAGGAACTATTCATCAACGGAAGCGTTTTACATGATATAGGCGGAAACGTTGTTCATAAAAAGAAAGCATTGTCCATGAAGGACCAATATGTTGCAACGATACACAGGACTGGACTGAGTCTATCTACCTAAGAATCACGGCGGAAGATCGTGAGATGCATGTATGGAGACATGCACCACCAAGAGGCTTCAACACTCTAATACTCGACAAAGCTCCTTTGGTAACTTCACTTCATCTGCTCAACCTGCACGTGGGAAATACGTATAGGGCTGAGTACAAAAGTACTCAGTGGGCTCATGCCAAAACATTTTAACTCAAAAAGAAAAGACGCTTGCAAGTAATTTACTGTAATCCATCATATCTGAGCTGGGGTGTATCCGGAGAGGTTGGCCACCCTCCCGGATACCTGACCGCGCCAACCTGCGTTAGCTAACGGTAAACTGAGTGCACTAAGTCCATCGAGGAGCGACCCCGATAGACCCGAATTCTTTCTGATAACTGTGGCCGAAGCCCTTCAGATAGACATCATCATACAAAACAAAACAGTTATGGTCTGACAATGCTTTTAAAGAAAAGAACTATAGCATAGAGAAACATTCTAGTTTTCTGGAAGCCCACCTCGATAGCTTTCCTTTCCTGGTCATAATTTATATAACTCTGAGCGCCGCCTTAGTCTCGGCCTTTTCCTTCGCCTGACCTCGTTCAAAAGAACGTAAAATGAGAGACTTGAAATGAAATCGATAATCTTATCGATCTATGCGAAGGCTGTCTTTTATCGAGGTTATTATCTCTTTTACTGATAGATCTCTTTTACTGATGGATCTCTTTTACTGATAGATCTCTTTTACTGATAGATCTCTTTTTACTGATAGATCTCTTTTACTGATAGATCTCTTTTACTGATAGATCTCTTTTTACTGATAGATCTCTTTTACTGATAGATCTCTTTTTACTGATAACGTTATCACGGTTATTCTTTTAACCGAGAGTTTCTCGATTCTCATTTGAAATCGATCACTTAGATCGTTTCCTGTGTCTTATAGTCTTTTCGTCCTCGACAGAAATCGCAGGACATCTGATTAAGCCAATGATGAGGCTTCGTAAATTTTACTAGAGAATATAAGTGGTCTACACTTATAAGATTAACATAACTGTCGTTACTGGGCTTGATTTATTATTTAATCTGAGGCTTATAATTTACTTGAGGCCCAATAAAATTTATTAAGGGTTTGAGCCTAACTATTTAAACTCGGAAAATTTCTAACTCGGGCTCGGGAAATTATTACGTGCGGCCCTCGTCTTTAAATATCGGCCCAATTAAATATTCTGGCCCAACTGTTGAATAAATTCAGCCCATTGTTCTTTAACTTCGGCCCATCTTGGATAATAATTCTCGGCTCATCTAATCCCGTCGAGTCCGACCCAATTTAATTTCTATGGCCCATCAAAGTAATTAATTCGACCCAACGATTCTTACGGCCCGAGTCCTTATCGGGCCGAAAGCCCGGCCTGGTCCTACACTTGGCAGAACACCTCTCTCTCTCTCTTTCTCTCTCTACGCGACTTCTCCCTCTCTGTTCTTCTCCTCCCGAACGCCTCTCTCTCTCTGCAGCTTCTCTGCTCGTGGCTTCTGCCGCCGGTTGTTCTCTTCTCACGCCGTCGGCCGACGGTCCTCTCCGTCACTGGCCAACTTCGTTTCCTCCCTCCTCTTCTCAATTTCGGAATCAATCGAGAGAGGAAGAGCCCCAATTCGTAGATTGGGAAAATTCGGATGGAATCCCGTCGGGCTTCATCCTCTCCGGCGCCGGCTTCGCCTCTGTCGCCATCTGCTGTTGTCGCTCTAGCCGCCGCCGCGCCTCTGCTGCCGGCGGCGTTCTGCTCGTCTGACCGGCTCCCTCCTCTGCTCGCCTCGCCGTTGCTCTCTCGGCCAGGGGTCGCTGCTCCCGTCAGAACACCGCCATCGCTTCCAGTCCTCTGTCCCCCTTTACTCTCTCTCTCTGCTCTTCCTTCGGCGCCGGCGGTGATGCCGCCGCCGGTGTCTCCTTTTCCTCTCTCCCATTCCTTATCTGACCTCTCTTTTCTCATCTCTCGTTCTGACTTTCCTCCCTGTCCTTGTTTTGCAGGCCGATTCGAGCGATTTCCAGCGCTGCAGTGGCTTCGTCGATGCCGTCGACGACCGTGGCAGCCTCCAGTGATGCTTGGGAGGCGTTTGGGTGCTCCGGTTTCGACTCAATTTCACCCTCGGTCTTCCTCCTCTTTCCGGGCAGGTTCGATTCTTCTCCCTTCCCTCCCGTTTTCGATTCGCAATTCGAATATGAGTTATACTTGTTGATTTAGAGGGTTAAGGGCTTGGTTGAGAGGCATTTGGGGGCTGATTTTGCTTGAGTATGTTATGCATTAGTTAGAAGCAGAATTTCCAGATTTTAGTGTGCTTGAAATCTATGTCTTTGTTGGATTGAAATGTTAGATTAGAGATTGTTATGCATGCAAGGCCTTAGGCTTGTTAGAGGAGATTCTATGGGGTTAAATGAGAGACTAAATCTGGTTTTTGAGCTTCTTATACACATGCATTGCTAGATTGGTTAATCTATGTGTTCATGCTTTGGTTCTTGAGGTCTTGATTATGTCTATCATGCTTGAATGGTGTCTAGGCTTTAGATCAAGTCTTGCATGCTGTTTTTACGGTTCCTCTAGGGAGTGTGTAAACATGCTTAAGCTTGCTAGTGTTTAGAGAGAGTGATGAGGAGTCTTACTTGTAAATCTTAGTGATTGAAAAACTGGTTTCTTGAGCTAAAATGGTGGCTGTCCCCTTGCTCTTTGTTGCTTCCTTCCTCTTGTTCCTTCTCTATATTGATACAATTGAAGCCTACACTTGCATGTTTGATTTCTAAGTGTTAGGGGTCTTGATACTCATACTAGGGGAAAGAGTGGGGGTTCTTTCTCACCTTTAGAAACTGAAATCGAGTCTTTAGCTTCCAATTAGAGGGCTGTCCTCTTCAAATTCTTGCTTGAATACCTTCCCCTTCCTTCTTTCTTCACTCCTAGAGATAGGGATTTGGTTCTAGAGTTAGTGCATGTAAGCTAGGTCTTTGAAGGAAGGGAGTTAGAGGGGTTACCTATGAAATCGAGGTGTTTCCGACGCCTCAAATGGACTGCGTCGGGGCTGTGCTTCCGGCAGCCTCTCGACTGGAAATCAGCTGCTCCTCCGAGGGCCTTCCTTGCTTTCTCACTTGCTCTCTTTCTTTCTTGTGTAAATGGGGTGTGGGATGAGCTGATTTTTGTGTGTGTTTGGTGTAGGAAGGAAGGGTTTTCTTCAAGAATGATTGCTGCCAAGAGGAAGTGTTTGGGGATGGTGAGTAAGTTCTTCTCTACTTGCTTTCTCTCTCTATGTTGTTTGAATGGTGTGTGATTGTGAAGTGTTTCTCACTTGTGTAGGTAATATGGATTCAATGGGGAGAGGGGCTTGCATGGGTGACACGTGTGGCTCTTCTCAAGAATGGAGTGCTAATAGTTCTCTAATTGTGATTAGGAGGAATTAGTATAGTTGAAATCCAGATTGTGTTGGAAAATATGGGCGCCCACTGTCTAGGCGGAATCCGCCATTCTCCATTCTTTTCTTTTCTTTTCTTTTTCCTTTTATTTTTATTATGTATTTATCCACATGTAAATACTATGGGCTTGAGATGTTGGGGGTCTTGGGCCCCTTTTTCTTTTTCTTATCTATTGTTGTTGGGTATTAAATCTGAAGTGGGCTCCCTCTCTTGGGCCAATTAAATAAAATCGAACTAATAATCATGAAGTGGACTTCGATAATTAACTGGGCCTTGTACAACTAACTGGGCCTTGTACAATTAACTGGGCCTTGTAACTGCTAAGTGGGCCTTGTACTTATCAAATGGGCCTCGGCCCAAAATTAAATACTGAATTTTTCTCTTACCGATTTGTTTAATCGGCCTTTCAAATTTAGTTCGGTTCTAGTTTCGGGAAGTTCTGATGTTACTAACGTAACATTACTACTAGTAGTTCTTTTAAAATTTTATTCTACTCACAACAATAATACCTCCTTCAACATTTCTTTTCTTATTTTAAATGCCGAAGTTTTTATTAATCACTACTAAAAACTGCGGTCATTACACTTTCGATTCTTGCTTAGGTAGATTTAATTGCTTTCTTCTAGTTTAATTCTTAGATTTATTTCTTGTTCTTAGATTAGTATTTACTTGCTTTTATTTATTGCTTTAATTTACTTTCTTGTCTAGGATTTAAAAACAAAAACCCCAAAATATTCTTTACTTGCTTTCTTAGATTAGAGTTTTACTACATAATTGATTGCCCTGTTAAGTTTTCCTTGAGATTCGATACTTAGGTTTTACTTGCTAGTGCTACGATAGATTTCGTCTATTGCGAACACTTTTTGGTGAAACATTTATCGTTGATTGCATGTGTATATTTGGTTTATGAGCCAAAAACTGGGTTTTTATGAGCAAAATTTTGGGTTTTGTATAAGCAAAGTTCTGAGTATGCTGCATTAGGGTTGAGGGTTTGTTTTTAGGGTTTTACAATTATGTTGTGAAAAAATGTACTACGTTCTAAGTGTGTTCAGACAATTTGTGAAAATATGTACTATATTCTAAGTGTGTTAGTACGATTTGTAGAAATATGTACTATGTCCTCAGTGTGTTAGTACGATTTGTGATAAAATGTACTATGTTCTAAGTGTGTTAGTACGATTTGTGAAAATATGTACTATGTTCTCTGTGTGTTAGTTCGATTTGTGTAGATCTTAACAGTTCCTATTAATAATATTGGTGTTAAATCATACTAATGAAAGATGTAGAGATTTCTTGTGTTTATACCCTCTTTTCAAATACAAAACTAGGTTCATACCCCATTTTCTTAAAAATTTTAGTGCAGATTTGATCGCAAATTGAAATGTTGCATTTCACAAATTGATTTTTGTGAAAAAATGTACTATGTTCTAAGTGTGTTAGTACGATTTGTGAAGATATGTACTATGTTCTAAGTGTGTTAGTACGATTTGTGAAAATATGTACTATGTTCTCTGTGTGTTAATTCGATTTGTGAAAATATGTACTATGTTCTCTGTGTGTTAGTACGATTTGTGAAAATATGTACTATGTTCTCAACTTAATGATGTGTTTGGTTCTAACTTTGAGCTGGCAACATGGACTTACAAAAGACTCGACTTGGCTCGCCTCCCTCACAAAATTATGTTAACAGGATACGATTTGTAATATTTTTGTTGTTTTTACCAATAAATGAGTTATGTAGATTACCAATCTTATCGAATACCAATTATAGATTATCGAGTACAGATATTTTTCCTTTCCATTTTTTTACGAATGTCAAATTTGATAAAAACATTGTGCATCATGCAAAATATATCTCGTGCATCAGCATAATAAATTCACTTGTATTAATACGAACTTTAAAATTTTTATTATTCGTACCGTAATTTAGCAGTACGAATATTAGTCTATTCGTAGAGCTTACTTATGATATTGGTACGAGTATGAATCAATTCATATAGATTACCTGTATTACTAATTACATAAGAAAGTATTAAGTTATCAGTACGAATACAAATACTTTGTGTAAATTACCTATGAAATAAGTACGAAATGTGAAATTTATACAAAAAATCGAAGTAAGACAAAAAACTAATATTATTGAAACAATTTACAACTCTTTCACAAATTAACTATATGATGACATCCTCTTATGAGTCATACAATTATTTGTGTGAGGAACTTCTTTTTTTTCACACTTAATCACCGTATTCAAAATAAAAAAGTACGAAAATGTTAAAATCATACCAAATAATCAAGTAAGACATTCATTAATCCATTTTGAATTCAAACGCACAAGACAAAAATCAAATCTGGTACGAACTGTAAAATTCGTGCCGAAAATTCAATTACAATTTTAGAATTCCCTACAATTATTTGTGTGAGGAACTTTTTTTTTTTCACACTTAATCACCGTATTCAAAATAAAAAAGTACGAAAATGTTAAAATCGTACCAAATAATCAAGTAAGACATTCATTAATCCATTTCGAATTCAAATGCACAAGACAAAAATCAAATCTGGTACGAACTGTAAAATTCGTGCCGAAAATTCAATTACAATTTTAGAATTCCCTACAATCAAATGCACAGAAAATAAAAAGTATACACAATTACACCATCGATATTTATGTTAAATTCATACTAACAATTGTGGTACGAACAAATAATTTGAAGTTGCCCTTTTCCTTATTAGAAACACACCTGCAGAGGTGAAACAATTAAATAAAAAATAATGAAAAAAACTTAGTCAAAAGAAAAGGAGAGCTAGAGAGAGAAATAGAGAGTCGGTGGTGGTGATAAAGCTTTTTGGAAAAATTTGGTAGCTACTTCAAATCGACGTTGCTCTTCCTTCTTCTTCCTCATCCTCTCCTTCTCTTCCCCTCATCCAAATACACAAAGAAAACGCCATTCATATCTCTCTCCCATCACCAACAACAAAAGGAAAGAAGTGAGAAGAGAAAGAGAGAGAGAGAGAGAGAGAGAGAGAGAGGGAGAAAAGTGGAGAAAATTAGTATAGAATCGTCGTCGTCGCCGTCGCCGCCACCTCGAGAAGAAATATGTGAAGCTGCGAAGAGAGAGAAGAAAGAGAAGAGAGAGAAGAAAGAGAAGTGGGGAAGAAAGTGGGTTTCCAACTTTCCATGGTTGAAAGAAATAGAAGAGATAGAGAAGTGGAGAACTGTCGTGAAATTTTTGAAATACAAGAGGAGAAAGAAATGGGTGGAGAAGAAAGTGGAGAAGAAAAAGACAAAATCCCATACCTAAAAAGGCAAGGGCATTTTGGACTACCAAACCAAAATAAGGGTAAAAATTGGTGTAAATTTATTCCCAAACCTGAATTTAGTTTCACTATTCTAAAAGGGGTAAAATACCCTATTTCCTCTAAAAAAAAATTACTCTTATTTTTTTCGTTCAAATGTTGTAATTCAGTTTAGTCATTATTCAATTCCTTGAACCTTAAAAAACGTAACAATAATTTAACCTATCAATAATTTAACCATAAAAAATAAAAATGAAAGTTGAGATTTAAATGTTATGTGTTCGAATTTTATAAGAATGATGGATTTTATGAAAATATAGATTTTCAAGCAAACTCTAGTAAATAAAATTTTGGTACTAGATAGTCATAATTTTGATGTCTTTTAAAATAAACTATAATTGTTTGGAGAAAAGATAAAAAGTACGGAGGACGGGTGATGGAAATGGTGAGTTTGAGTTTTTTTCAGAGAATCCGTAGAAATCTCTGGGTTTTATTAAAGATTTTGAAAAGTGAAATCTCTTTATATTTTAAAAAAAAAATCCAGCAAAATCCATAGACTATTAAAATCCTTGGACTGTTGAATACTTATAGATTTTTAAAGACTTTAAAAAGTCTGCATTGAATACCTCAGGATTTTTAAAGACTTTATAAAATCTGAATTGAATACCTACATATTTCTAAAATCTATAAAAATCCTGCAGAATCTGAATTGAATACACCCCCTTAGTCTTCAATTTCTTATTTCTCAGAGTTTATTTTTTGGAGTTAACAATGATAATATTTGTGAGAGATGAAATTAGTATTAGTATATAGAATTATTAATTGCGAAACCAATGGTATAACGGTTGTAATGATTAATAATATTTTGAATTTCGGTCTTTCAATTTCGAATACCAGATTAGTGCTCGTCGAAAAATCGACAGGATTCAAATATTTTATATTTTATAAATAAAATAATAGTAAAAAATACATAATTATATAAAGTCGCTCGTTAGTCGCGTTTATAAGAAAATAAATTTTAAAAGGAATATTTTGATAATAGGTGCATTTGCATCCCATCAAATTTTGAGTTATTATAATAAACTATCCAATATGGGATAACAAAATCAATACTATAAGGACATCCATTTAAAAAATTCAAAATATACCCATTTTTTACGCGAAAAGACACAAATACCCTTACTTTTCTCTTAAAACCCTATTTTTCCCTCTCTCTTTTCGCGCATTCCTCCGCCTCTCATTCTATCTCTATTTCTCTCTCTAAACTCTATCACTTTCTTATATGCGAATGGCGGTGGCGGAGGAAGAAGTGAACGACGACAGATCTCTTTGCGGTGGACGGCGGCGGAGGAGGAAGCGTACGTTGGTAGATCTGTTCGCGATGGAGGAGGAAGCGAACGACGGAGGAGACGGCGTCGTCCTCCGCCCCGACGGTGGGTTCCGCGAGACTGTTACTTTTATTTGCTGTGTGTTTATCTTTGTCCAAGCTTGTTTTGTATGTTGGTATTGAAGCTAGGGTATTGATTTTAATGGAGCAAAACTTTTTGAGTATGATTAGTTTTCTACTTTGCACTATAGAATGAAGTTATGTAGGCTAATGTGCATACAATTCGTGCTGATTTTGGGGGTGAAAACTCAGTTGTTGATGCGCACAATATATGTTCGATGAAATGCCTCAAGGGCTGGTTTTAAGGTAAGGAAGAGGCAGATTTTCTGTGCACTTCAGGTGTTCGATGAAATGTCTCAATGAACGTTTAAGCTCCAAACAAGCTGATTTTTTGAAATCGAGTTTGTTGGTAATGTATATTATATTATCGTACGGTTGGATAAGTTCAAATAAGTCGTAAAACCTTACGAAAAAAATAGTAAAATCATTTATTTATTTGTTTTTCGCACTGATTTTACTATGTGTTGCACTGATTTTGGTTAAAATTTGTGAAATATGTTGATATTGGTTCTGTTTTGAACTGATTTTGTTAATATTGGAATGTTTTTTCAGATTTTATTGTTCGAAATGATCTCTATATACTGAATATGCTCTGTTTTGGTTAAAATCTGTTAAATATGTTGATATTGGTTCTATTTTGCACAGATTTTGTTAATACTGTACTGTTTTTTCAGATTTTGTGGTTCGAAATGATCTAATTCGTACTGCATGTGCTGTGTTTTGGTTAAAATTTGTGAAGTTTGTTCATATTGGTTATGTTTTGAACAAATTTTGTTAGTATTAAAGTGTTTTTTAAGATTTGCTGGTTCGAAATGATCTAATTCATACTGCATATGTTGTGTTTTTTGTTATAAACTATGAAGTTTGTTCATATTGGTTATGTGTTGCACAGATTTTGTAAGTATTAAAGTGTTGAAAGAATTTGTTCATATTGGTTATGTATTGAACAAATTTTGTTAGTATTAAAGTGTTTTTTAAGAATTGCTGGTTCGAAATGATCTAATTTGTACTGCATGTGCTGTGTTTTTTTATTATAAACTATGAAGTTTGTTTATATTGGTTATATATTGCACAGATTTTGTTAGTATTAAAGTGTTTTTTAAAGGTTTAATTTTTAATTTCAGGGTTTAATTCCTCAGTAGACTTTAGTACAAAGTGAATCTATTTCGTACCAATACATAGTTGATTTAGTACGAAGTGAATCTTATTCGTACCAATACATAGTTGCTTTCAGTACGAAGTAAATCTTATTCGTACCAACAACTGCATAATTGCATACTCAAATATGTATTTTGTAATTCTTATATATAACTGCTACGAATTTGTTATACTTCGTAGCTCCTTAAAGTTATACGAATATCACAGCTACAGTAGTCAAAAAAAAAAAAACTTAAATTCAAAAATTTGAAAATTAAAAAATTAAAAAATAATGAAAAAATAATGAGGAGAGAAGAGACACGTGGAGAAGGTAGAAGGAGGGGGAGGAGATGAGTGGTGTTGACTAGTAAAAGTCAAAGTCTATTAGTAAGGGTATTTGTGTCCTTTCGCGTCAAAAAAGGGTATATTTTGTGTTTTTTAAATGTGTCTCCTTATGTTGGTTTCCTTATCCCTAAATGGGTATTTTATTTTTTCACTCTCAAATTATTATATGAATAACTTTATAATTAATGTAAAATATGAATGAAAATAATTAAATTATATGTCAAGCCGCTTGTTGTTTATTGTAATAAAAAGAAACTGTCGTTATATCAAAATAAGTCGAGTCGTCCGTTTTTTTTTAAATAAAAATAAAAATGTTAGAGAGAGTCTCACATAGCCCGTTGTTTATTGTAATAAAAAAATGGTGTTATATCAAAATAAGTCAAGTTGCCCGTTGTTTATTTAATAAAAAATAATTTATTTTCTTTTAGGTAATATCAATATTTGATATAAATCAATTTATATTGCTACTTTTAGATAAAAAATGAAAGAAACTCAATCTATACCTATACTAAAAAGAGCCTTTATATTACAATATAATGTATTGCCAATAATGTCATTTAAATTTACTTTAAATTAATAATAATTAAGTCATAAAATATAGTCATAAATAAGGTATATTGTATAATTATAGTATAATTGGATTTACATTAATCGAAATTAAAGATACAAAAAATAAAATCAAGCATAATTTTGGTAAATAAAATCACGCATTATGTTATGGGGCAAAAAATAATCTATCTATATAGGATAGTGTATAACAAATTTTGGACAAAATTTAAGAAAACACAAAAGGTAGTCAACTTTGACTTGAACTTCCCAAACTACCCCCACACCCACCCCCCACCCACCCACCCCACCAATTTTTTGACTTTTTTGAATTTTTCCTTTTTACTCTTGATTGGAGTTCTTTATTTTTTTTCTTTTTTTTTCTCCTCTATTTTAACTCTGATACACCATACTAAAATATCATAGTTAGAAATAGTTGAATTCTTACCTTTCTCAATTCAATTTGTTATAACGAGGTGAGAAATCGTACACGTAATCGTAATTTTTTTACCTTATTTGTGACAAATTCGCATTTCTTACTAATTTATTCATAAGTAGTTCAGTCCATCGGTTAGAATTATTATATTTTTTAATAAATGAATTCATACGATATGTATACGATATATATTAATCTAGTTTATTCAAACCATGTCTATGAATTCTAATTGGTTCAATCAACCTGTTAGAATTATTCATTTTCTTACTAAACGAATTCGCATGTTTGGTTAGATATTAATTAATTCTAACCTAAATGGTATACATTCTAACCGATTGGTTAGAATGAGATAATTTCTAACCAAATCTTTGAATTTATTTAGTAAGATAATCAATAATTCTACCAAGTTGACTGAATCGACTATATTATTACGTATCGTATGAATTCATTTCGTAAAGAATAAAATAATTCAAACTAGTGGATTTAACCGGTTAGAATGTACGCGATTAGTTAGAATTAATGAATTTATAACCAAACATGTTAATCATTTAGTAAGAAAATGAATAATTCTAACAGGTTGATTGAACCAATTAAAATGCATAGGCATGGTTCCAAACTAGACTATATATGTGTTGGTATGTGTGCCTGTAATTTGGTGCGAATTTTTATTTATCATAATTTCTTACTATGATTTTATTAATTTCTAACGGGTGGACTGAACACGTTGGAATGCCACGAGACAGGTTGGAATATACTAAATTCTTACTCGTGATATGCGATTACAACGTAAGAAAGTGAGTATTTCTAACGGGTGGACTGAACCTGTTAGCATGCCACGGGATGGGTTAGAATATACTAAATTCTAACCGGTCATTTGCGATTGTAACGTTAGAAAGTTGGTATTTCTAACTGGTGGACTGAACCTGTTGGAATGCCACGGAACAGGTTAGAATATACAAAATTCTAACCGGTCATATGTGATTATAACGTAAGAAAGTGAGTATTTCTAACGGGTGGACTGAACCTGTTGGAATGCCACAGAATAGGTTAGAATATACAAAATTCTAACTCGTGATATGCGATTATAACGTAAGAAAGTGGGTATTTCTAACGGGTGGACTGAACCTGTTGGAATGCCACGGAATAGGTAGAATACAAAATTCTAACTCGTGATATGCGATTACAACGTAAGAAAGTGGGTATTTCTGACGAGTGGACTTAACCTGTTAGCATGCCACGGGACGGGTTGGAATATACTAAATTTTAACCGGTCATATGCGATTGTAACGTAAGAAAGTAGGTATATCAAACGGGTGGACTGAACCTGTTGATTAATTTGAACTCAGACCTTAATACACCTGGACATTTCTTACTATGATTTTATTAAATTCTTACTGCGTGAGTTTGTGATTTTAATTTGTTACCTATTGTTTGCTACGAATTCGTTTCTTACGATTCTATAAAAATTTGTATATTTTTGAGTTTCCAATAAGACTATGTTCTATAAGAATTTGTTATTTTGGTGAGAATTTATTATTTTGTCAAAATCACGAGAGAGCGTATTCAAATTCGTATAAGAAAACTATATATACAATACAACTAGTGTCACGACCGGACTTTACTAAGGATAGTGAAGCCGGGGACCCGTGACTCGGGATGTGATTAAAGAAGCGGGAATAGAAAGGGGGATGTAATTATTATATCAATTGGCGTCGAGCCTTTAAGGAATACATGTGTTCGAAACGCTTACACGACTCGAATACTCAACAAGAATTTATTGACATTTTACAGCGGAAGTCTTACAGAATGCATGTATGAAGACACACATTACCGAGAGTCTTAATACAAGAAACTAATATGATTCATGATGACAAAAGCTTGAGCCGGCTCTCCATTCCATCTCGTTCAACCTGCACATTTAGAAATATATGCAGGGCTGAGTACAAAAGTACTCAGTGGGCACATTGCCGAAAACATACATATATAATTGTCAAGCCATTAATAGTAAGTCATAGGGGTTTTGTTGAAAGATCCTATGCTTACAAAAACAGTTCTTGTGATCTAAAAGTGTCCGCGCGGACTAAGTTCTTTAGTAATCTACCATATCTGTTCCTAATGGTATCGGGAGAGTGGCCACTCTCACGATACCTTGACCGGCCAACCCGAAGATGACACACGGCCACTTTGTGTACACTAGTCCAAGTAAGATAGCTATCTTACTAGGACCCGAATTCGATTTAATAAATTGGCGAAGCCAATACAGATAGGTATCATACAAAATCAAAACATTTATGGCATGACAATATTTGAAAAATAATATTTTCAATCTAAACATGCTATAACTTTATTTGTATAAGAAAGCCCACCTCTTGAAGCGTAGAATATGCCCGGTCTTTATAGACGAACAACGTCAAAAACCTTGTCGAGTCGCGCCTATTATAAAGGAATAATAAGAATCTACATTCTTATAATAAAACTTCCTATGGGAAAATAATCGTCCAGTATATTTTCCTATCTTATGAATCTGTTAGGGTTAACAGATTGATTTGAATCCTTTAAATCTTTTCATAAAAGAATAATCTTTTATTATTCAGAATCGTTTCTTCCATTATTCGAGACCATTTATTTGTCGAATTAATTCCCGAAAATTATGCAAATCTTCAGGACATATTTTAAAGCTAAGTATAGCTTAATAATTAATTAATTAATCTTAATTAATTAAATTCACAAATTGAATAATCTTAATCATTTTTATTAACCTTAAGCGAATCCGATTTTAATAGTCGGGTCGTCCTTATTAATTAATTAACTAATTAATCTCGTGAGTATTTTACGAGGATATAATCCTTCAAAAATTAATTGAACATTCGATTAATAGAATTTAATCCGGACGAGTAAGCCCGTAATAATTCATTAGAAACGGCCCGAATGAATTAATGTCTCGACCCAAATTACTGGGTTCGGCCCAAGACCACTGGACTCGGCCCAAGTTACTGGACTTGGCCCAGATCACCAACCCGGTTCAGACCCGCGGGTTTGGCCCGAGACCCGACCCGAAACAAACCCGACCCGGTTCGTACACATTTAAATACTGAAACCTTAACCCCCTTCTCATTCTACGGCTCTCTTGACTGAACCCTAATCTCCCCTCTCTCGGATCCTCTCTGCCGCGACACCACCCGCCAGCGTCGAGAGCTGCCGGCGCTGGCGATCTCTTCGTCGGCTGTAGCTTACTCTTCTTCCCCCTTTCTATTTCTCTCTTGCCATTGGTCCGGCAGAAATCTTGCCTCTCTCTCTCTCGCGGATTCCTCTCTGCCGCCCCGTTCGCCGGCGTTTCCTTCGCCGGGAGCTTTCGGCCATGGTTCCACGATACACACCGGAGGGAGTGCAGAGGCGCCGTCGTTGCTGGGAGTTTGCCGTCGACGTCGCGCCAGGAAGCTCCGTCACTGCTGGAATCGCCATCGCCGCTGCTGTCGCGCCTGGAGTTAAGGTACCTCTCTCTGCATCCCCTTTCCCATATCCTTTCCCATCTCTCTTCTCATATCCTTTTTTTTTTTTTTTTTTTTTTTTTTAAATCATTTTATTAGTTCATTAATTTATTAATTCGCTTATCATAATGCAACATCGATCTTCTGTCCTCGATGACAGCTCCGTCATCGGAGCCGAAGGATTCCGACAAGAGATGGCCGCCATCCCTTAGGCTAAACCCCTCTGCCCCTTTTCTTTAATTTTAGGTTATCTTGCTTATTTGGTTTAGATTAGTGTGGCAGTAGGTTGTTTATTTGATTTATGTGAATGAGTATTCCCTGCTTTTCTTGAGAGTAACATACACATATAGCTTAAATTACAAATTTTGGTTTGTTGTGCTTTTGATTCTCTTGCTATAGCTTTCGGTTTATTCACTTTGGTTGAAGGAAAAACACGCATATGTTGTATATTGTAGCGACTAGGTGTTTAATTCGTGTTATGAGTTATAGCATTTAAGTTGTGACATTATAGTGCGACTTAGTTTATGCTTCTTATCATGCTTTGAACTCATGCTTGGTTTTCACTACTATGTTCATAGGTAATTACTCAGTTTTAGCATGCTTGTGAACTGAAATGAAACTGGAATTTTCATATTCTTGTTCAAGTGTTTTAGTTAAATCATGCTTGATTTTACTTGAGGCTTTTAGGTACTTACTTAGTGTTGAAGTGTTGTTGCTAGCTCACCACACTCCTTCCTTCTTCTTCTATCCTCTGCTGCTGCTTCTCTCGTTCTCTCTGGTATATTTAGTGGAGTAGTGGGTGAAAGGAAAAAGGAACTGAAATGAGTTGGGGTGTGGAGGTATTTTTAGGGCTGATCTTGTGAGGACTGTAGCAACATCACTATGATGGTAAGTGGTGGAGGAAAATCTGTTTCCCCCCATCCTTTCCCTACTGATTTTCTGTTAAATCTCTGCAAGTTTAGATTGCTTTCCTCAATCTTTTCCTACCATCCTTCCTTTTGTTTCTTTGCAGTGATAGGTTGACCACCCTGTCACGACCCGCCTTCGCTATGACTAGCTGAGCGAGGTCGCGACTCAAGAAAAGGGAAACAAATAAAATGAACAAACAACATGAGGGGAAAACGATGTGAAATCCTGGCTTTGAATTACATTCGGACTCTCCATCATTCGTCGAGAATGAATGGAGGTGAGTACTATTCATCAACGGAAGCAGTTTACATGAAATAGGCGGAAGCGTTGTTCATGAAAAGAGAAGCAATGTCGATATCTGAACACATTGCTACGATACATAAAATAGGAATTAGCCTATCTACTCATAGATCACAGCGGAAGAACGTGAGATGCATGTGTGGAGACATGCACCACCAAGAGACTTCAACGCTTTCCATGCTCGACAAAAGCTCCTTCCGGCACCTTCACTTCATCCTGCTTAACCTGCACATGGGAAATATGTACAGGGCTGAGTACTTTGAAGTACTCAGTGGACACGTGCCAAAACATTTTTATTGCCAGCCATTCAAGTGAAACATAGGGGTTTTCAGAAAAGACCTATGATCACTAAAACATTTTCATTAAAGCGTCTGCGCAGACTACGTTTTCTTGGTGTAATCCGTCATATCTGACCTTGTAAAAGTGTATCCGGTAAGGGTGGCCACCCTTCCCGGATACCTCGATCGGCCAATACGTAGCTCACGATCGACCTTGTAAAAGTGTATCCGGTAAGGGTGGCCACCCTTCCCGGATACCTCGATCGGCCAATACGTGGCTCACGATCGACCTTACTGAGTGCACTAAACTCATCGAGGAGCGACCCCGATGAAATCTTGTGGCCGAAGCCCTTGTGTGGCCGAAGCCTCCTAGGCCGAAGCCTCTCAGATAGACATCATCATACAAAACAAAACATTTATGGCATGACAATTCTTTAAAAGAACTTAACATAAATAAACATTTTCTTTGTATGAAAGCCCACCTCGATAGCTTTCCTTTCCTGGTCATAATTTATATAACTCTGAGCGCCGCCTTAGTCTCGGCCTTTTCCCTTCGCCTAACCTCGTTCAAAGAACGTAAAATAAGAGACTTGGAATAAAATCGATAATCTTATCGATCTATGCGAAGGTTATCTTCTATCGAGGTTATGTTCTCTTTTACTGATTACGTTATCATGGTTATCCTTTTAATCGAGAGCTTCTCGATTATCATTTTGAAATCAATCACTTCGATCGATTCTTGTGTCTTATAGTTCTTTCATCCTCGACAAGAATCGTAGGATGTCGGATCTGGTTGTCTTATGAAGCTTCATGACATTTCTTTTATATAGTATAAGTGTTTTACACTTAAAATGCTGTTATCTTGATCATTCGATCGCTAATAATCTTCGTGGTTCTATTAAAACATTAGGGCCTTAACCCAAATACTTAAGCTCGGAAAATTATCACATTAACTCCGAAGAGTCGTTCCATATTCTCAGCCCATTATGATTTATAGGTCCGGCCCAATTGGTTGGCCCGGCTTAATAAGTAATTAATCGGTCCAAATGGTTGGCCCGATCTATTAAATGTATCATTGGCTCATTATTCAATTTAATCGGCCCAAATGGTTAGGCTCGATCCGTTAATAAGTCCTCGGCCCGTTCAACATTCGTTATTTAATTTTCGGCCCGTTAAGTATTTTATCTCGGCTTATTTAGCACGGCCCATTTAATTAAATTCTGATTATGAGGCTCGTCCCAACACCTCCCGTCAGCCTGGCCCAAATACCCAGCCCGTTTCCATACTTGGCAGAATACTCTCCCCTTTCTTCTTCCTCTTCAATCGTGAACTCCCTGCCTCTCTCTTTCTCTCTCTCGGCAGTTTCCGATACGCCATCGTCGTCTTTCGATTTCCACCGGCGAGCGTCGGCTGGTGGTCCGTCCCGACCTCCGTCGTTGGTTACCCTTTCTCCCCACTTCCGATTTTACTCAGGGAGCCCTAATCTAATGGAGCTCGCAATTTGGGGAAAACTGGAGAAATCCCGTCGGCTACGTTTCCTCCGACTCCGGCCTCGCCGGCCGTGTCTCTCCTTCTCTCCATCGCGGATTTCCCGGCCAGAGGCCGCTGCTTCTGCCGCGTGTCAGCCTCCGCCGTTGCGTCTCAGTCGCCGCCTCTTCACTCTGTTCTTCCTCCCGCCTCGGCTCAGTCTTCCATTGCCGGCGGTGTCGCCGCTGGCGTTCCATCTCCCCCCCTTCTCTTCCTTACTTCCTTCCCTGACCTCCTCTTCTTTGCAGGTGGTCTCGGGCGGTTCCCGGCGCTGCAGTAGCCTCGCTGTTGCCGTCGATGGCTGTGGCAGCCCTCCCGGTACACGAGGGAAGTCGGAGTTCCCCGGAATCGTCTCGATTCCACTCCCGGCCTCTCTTCCGATTCCGGGCAGGTTCGGTTCTCTCCCTGGCCTCTCGTTTCTCTTTCAAATTGATTATGAATTATAGTTGTTGATTTAGAGGTTTTGGGGGCTTGATTAGGAAGCATTTAGGGGGTGATTTTGCCTTGGTAATTTATGCATTACTTGGAAGCAAATTTCCAGATTTTGGTGTTCTTTAGAATTGGTATTTTTGTTGTGTTGAGTGGTTAGTTTGGAAGATTGTCATACATGCAATACCTTAGGCTTGTTAGAGGAGGTTCTATGTGATTCAATCATGCCTTAAATTCGATTTTTAGCCTTCAAAGATGACATGCATTGCTTGGAAGATATTGCTATGTTGCTTGAGTTTGATTTTTAAGCCTTTAAACTAGTTCATTATATGTTTGGAGGTTTTCATAATTAGGGCAGCCATTAGTTTGATTTCTAGGGCCATCTTAAGGAGGAAATTCATGCTTTGTTGTTCTCTAATCCTTAGGAAGAGTGTAGGGGTACTTACTTGGTTCATATTGGGGTCGAAACTTGGGTTCTTCGGTGCATGAGAGCTGTCCTCTTCTTGATCTTCTCCCAAATCCAATTACTTGCAACCTTGGTGAGTATGAAAACGAATCCTAAGCTTTCGAACAAGGGCTGTCCTCTCCTCGTTCTTTGCTTTGTTGGCCTTCCCTTTCCCTCGTTTTCCTTCCTAGAGGAAAAAAAACGCAGGGTTTCGGTGCTTGGACGAGTGTCGACGGGCTGTGGTTCCGGCAGACTCTCTTGGCTGGAAAATCAGCTGTTCTCCCTCCCTTTCTCTTTATTAGCTTTCTATTTGCTCACCATCTTGCCCTCTCTATTGTGATGAGAACTTGAGTGATGTGGGTGTGTTTTGCAGGTGATGGACGATGGAGAGGGGAAAGGCTGCTCCTTCTCTTTGCGAGAGTGAAAGAAGGGAGTGAAGGGTTTTGGTTCTTGTGAGATTTTGCAGAGATGGAGTGTGAAAATTGACAAGTGTTGGAGACAAGGGAAAAAAAATGGGCGCCTGTGGTTTTCATTCTGCCGCTCCCTTTCTTTTCTTTTCTTTTATTATTTATTTTTTTTTTCTTTTTATTGTATAAATACATATATATATACATGGAAATATCATGGGCTTAAGATGTTGGTTTTGGGCCTCCTTTTATATTATGGTTGAATATTAATTCTTGGAACGGGCTTCTCTCTTGGTCGAATATAATCGTACAAATAACTCGTGAAGTGGGCCTCGACCCCTAATTAAAATTAACCTATTCGTTTTATTGGGCCTTCGGGCTTTAAATGTGTCTTGGCCCCTTGGGTAATAAACAATTTAATCGTTGCTCATTTTATCGGGTCTTTCTTTACATGGTCTAACTTTTATTTGGAGGTTTTTAATTACCACTTATAGCACCACTAATAGTAGTATCTTATTGTTTGTTTTGCTAATAATAATATTCTAAATTTTAAAATAATGCCGAAATTTTATTTACTCACTAAATAAAACTGCGGCTATTACAGAAAAGCTGTGGAGGAAGGACCGATTTTTGCAGCTCAAGAGTGTAGGGGAAAGTTGTAGTTGATTGTAAGAGTTAGGGTCCTTTTCCTGATATTTTCCCATCTTCCTTTTTGCAGGTTGAGGGAGTGGTTGAGGAAGGACTAATTTGGTGGCTCAAGAAAATGAAGCTGGAAATCTGGAAAAGGATCTGCTGCTGCTGTCCTTCTCTGCTGCTTGCCGCTTCTCTGATTTTCTTTTCTTTCTTTTTTTTTTTCTTTGTTTTTAATTGTATAACCATTTAATTATTTAAAATTTTATTATTATTGACATGTGAGTGTAATGTTATTAATGTACTATTTTTGATTCATTAATGTATTGATCGAATGTTCGGTTCGATTATTATTTAACGGTTCGATTATGAACCGACGGGCTTGGCCCATATTTTTGATCATTATCGCACTGTTCGATCATGAATCGATGGGCTTGGCCCATATCATACATTAATGAGTTGGACTATAATTCCTCTTGATCCATTCCTAATTTTATAATTAATCATGGAACGTAAAATGGATGTTATCGTAAACTCCACTATAATCAACATGGAATGATTAATCAAATTACTATTTGATTTCTAATTGAAATTACTACTCAATGAATTAATCACTTAAAGTAATCATATTCTTTAATCACTAATTATAGGGGTCATTCTTCTAATTAAAACCGACTAATATGACAAGTCTTTCTTACGAAAATTCTACCTTCGTCGAGAATAGAATTTTCTAAGCCCTTAAGGTTTAAACTATTTATCTAATTTACGAATTTAACTACTAATGTAGAGTTATGAAAATGCGGGTCGTTACAACTAGTTAGAATTATTAAAATAATAAATAATGTGTATTCAATTTCATAAAAGGAAAGAGCATATTCAATTTCATTTCACATCCATAAACAAACTCAGTCTTTCATGACTGAATTCACACCACCAATCAAAACACTAGACACAGAATACATTATTAAATTCATTATTAAGTAAGAAATTACGATACATATACAATTACTCACTTCTGTTACATTTGAAAAAAAATCAAAAAATTAAGTAAGAAATTACAATACTTATACAAATTCTCACCCCTGTTACATTTGAAAAAAATCAATTTTTTTTTTTTAATGCAGGACCTTCTTCCTCTCCTTCTTCCTCATGCACTTCTTCCACCTTTCAAAAGTAAATTTTAAATTGAAAAGAAATTTTAAAATGTAGAAAAAGAAAATTAAAAATTAGAAATTTAAAAATGTAGAAAAGGAAAATTTAAAAACATTCAAATGAAAAGAGAGGGAAAAAAAGGAAAAGGAAAAACTAAATACAGAAAATACATTTCAAAAATTCAAACTAGGTACAGTATTTGTAGAAAAGGAAAAAAGGAAATGAAAAAGGAAGAGAAAAGGAAAAAGGAAAAGAAAAGTAAAGTAAAAAAGAAACGAAAAAAGAAAAAGGCAAAGAAAAGAAAAGAAAATATAAGAAAAGGGGAGCAGCCCCACCCAGCGCCCCCCGTCGCCTCACCGCCCAGCGCCGTCGTCGCCTTCTTTCCCATCTCGATCTTCTCCTGCTTGCACTCAATGTCGAGCTCGCCGTCACCGTCTTCTCCATCTTCGTCGGAAGCAGCCCCTTCTTCTCTCTCTCTCTCTCTCTTTCTCTCTCTCTCTCTCCTCATTTCTAGTCCTACTAAGAAACCCAAAAACTACAGCAACCAAAACAAGAACAATGTTCAAAGAATCCCAGCTCTTCTTCACACTATTAGGCCTAAACACATTAGCGCTGAGAGAAATGGTGGAGGGCACTACAAAAACTAAGAAAATGATAGCTGTTACCAGCAGGAGGAACACTACCAGCCCGGAGCTGAAGAACACGGCGGCGACGCTGCGGCGGAGGCGCTTGGCGCGGCGGACATTGGCGCTGCTCTGGAGAAATCCTCCCCGCCGGCCTCCATCTTCTCGCCGGAATCGATGAAGTAGGAGAGAGAGAAGAGAGAGAGAGAAGAGTGGCGGAGGAGAACCGGTCTCCTCTCTAGAGAGAGAGAGGAGAGAGAGGAGAGAGAAATATAGAGAGAGAGTAGAGAGATGAGGAAGAAATAGAGAGAGAGAAGAGAGTGGTCGATTGGAGAGTAAGAGAGAGATAAAAAGGTGAATAGTATGGGGCATAAGCTTTCAAACTTCATTAAATGTTCTTCAGGATCTCCCTTCCCTTGATATTCGCAAGAGATTGTTTTGAAGTTGCTGGGAACAGGATCATTTTGGATGTCCACAGAGAATGGACTATTCTCATCGATGTATAAGGAGAAAAGCTCTGACTTGCTCCCATTACCCTGGTTATTGGGAAAGTGTTTTTGGTTCTCCTTCTCATTTAGGTTGTGTACTTCTCTTTCGCTTGCCCCTGTTTCCTTTGAGGCCCTTTCTGCGGCTTGCTTTTGCTCTTTTAGCCTTTTTACTTCTTTTGCTAAGAGCTTCATCTGCTCTTGTTGCTGGGCGTACTTCTTGGCCCATGTGTTATTGGTGTTCTCATTAGGGTTCCCTTCAGTTTCCTCAGGTCCCTCTTCATCGGGGGATTCCCAATCAGTTGAAAATCCCTCCTCTGTTTCATGCATTATAGGAGGCAGCTTTGAAATCAGTTCTTGATTCGCGTTTGGATTTGTAGGCTTCTGCTTGTGCGCGGCAGGGGTGCTTTTGCTTCCCCCGCCTTCTTGGTTTTCACCTGGGGGATCTGGGACTTGGGAATTCACTCCCAAGGTATGAAGTCTTTTCTCGACAGCCCCTTCAACCGCACCTTCTATGAGCGTTTTCATTTGGAGGAGCATAGCTGGAGAGAACTGAGCCTCCATATTGACACTAGCTTCTGTTACCACAGTGCCTTTTCCTTTATTCCCCAGTAGGGAATTCGCCGGATTTCCCGTAGCTTGGCCAGCTTCTTTTGAAACAGCATCTGAGGCGGTATTCATTTTTGCAAGGTTCTGCAAATATTCAAGGATATTCAGAATAATCAGCTCTAGATGCTCCTTGAAGGGAGCTTAAAGTACGTATAGTCTATGTTTAGTGGATTCTTTTGCAATCATGAACCCTTCCAGGTAATTTTGATGAGCATTGTTTGTCTATTACAAGGCTTCTTAAAGGATGGCTTCTGCCAATATATGATGAAGATAAGCGATGACTTATTGATAAGAAACTAATTATGATGCAGGGCTTTTATATAGTTCCCTCTTTTGTGGGCCTCAGTACGAGGCATCTGGCGGTGCAGAACTCAGTTGTGGGATACTGCTGGGTTAACAGATCCTTGCAAACCATTTATGGTAGCCTTAACAAGCGTTATTTAACATAGGGCCTTTTCGCGGGTGGCTTTTGTCTTCACTGGGTTGGGGATAAACAATACCCGCTCTTGCAAGACCCCTTATTAGGGCATCTATTCTCCTAGAGCCTTTTTCATGAGGCTCTTGAGAAAGATCTGGTCATGGTGAGAAGTTTTTTAGGTTTCATATGGTCTCTTATTCTATGAGATTCAATGCAAGATGCCTGGCCATGCCGGCCTTTTATGCATGATGCTCACTATGGAGAGCTTTTTATGCGGTGCTTATTTTGCAAGGCTTTTTTATTGGGGTGTCCCCTGTTAGACAAGGTTTAATGAGAATGGCGTCCCTTGTGAGGGGGGTCCTGAGAATGCAGCCTTTTAAATAGAGCTTGCAAGAATGGTGTCTATTAAGTAAGGTATATGAAGGATTTCATCCATCACATGAGGCTTTAAAGAGCGTTGCCCATTAAATGAGTCTGGCAAAAATATCGCCCGCTAGATAGGGTGTGTGCCGGGTTTTATCCCCTATATGGGACTTCTGAAAATATCGCCTATTAAATAGGATTTTTGAGAATGTTGCTTACTGAACCAGGATTATGAAAGGTTCTGCCCATTATATGGGGCTTATAAGGATGTTGCCTACTAGGTAGGGCTTTTGAAAGGTTCTGCCCATTATATGGGGCTTACGAGGATTTTGCCTATTGGATAGGGCTTGATTAATGATGTTATGCCTATTATATAGGGCTTTTGAAGGTGTGCCTATTGGATAGGGCTTATGCTGCCTATTAGATAGGGCTTACGAGAGATCTTGCCCATTATATGGGGCTTATGATAGTGTTGCCTATTAGATCGGGCTTATGCGGAGGTTGCCTGTTGGACAGGGCTTCTGAGGGTTTTGCCTGTTAGACAGGGCTTCTGAGAGATGTTTGCCTATTAAACAGGGCTTCTGAGGGATCTGCCCATTATATGGGGCTTCCGGGAGGTTCTGCTTTCAGATGCAGGGCCCCTTCATCAGGGTGAATGGGGTAACCTTGTCATCCTTAGCTCTCCACTTTTTATTGTTTTTATTAGGTGGATTTTTGATTCATAACAATGCAGGGGTATATATGAAGGGCTTGAGAAATGAAGCTTCCTCTATATTTATTAATCCTTTACAGCTCACCAATAGCTTTAGCATTTTGAGGTAGCTATAGAAATTGTAGACTCACCGATTACGCAAGGTGAGCTGAATGTGTGCTGAAATTGCAGTAACTTTAGATCTGGCTTTCATTTGGCTTCGTCGCGACCTTAGGATTTTAACAGATAGAACAGTTTAGTTATCACATTTTATATTATAAGGAAAACATGGTCTCGAAGTCACCTCCGATTCCTTTGTCCTGCCGTTACAAGCGACACAACTACGACGAACTCATGATATTCATGCTCAGATTTCCTAAGGATAGCATCAAACTGACAATCAACATTTATTCATTCTATTACCCCTATTCTCAAGCATCTCGGGCAACAGGGGAATAACAGAGCAAACTCATGAACATATCATCACAATCAGCTAAAGCTCCGAAGCCACCGCGGAGGATAATGCTCCACATTCAACAGTTTTCAACAACGTTTATAGGTGGAAAGCTTAAATTCACATATAAGGAAAGAAAAATCAATCTCTCAAATATGAGCTTCCCTTCGACAGGGTATCTATCACATTTATTATTACAAATGAGAGCACAAGCTGAGAATCATGCTATATTTTATAGTTTACAATCATGGAGATCTCAATCAAGACTCAAGCAATAGCATACGTATCTGGGCTTTCACCGATTGAACAACAAATACAGCGCACCCATTCAGTTTAATATCCAGTTTTCACATATTTTTCACATAAGAATGCTGTGTGCGAAATCATCTGCAACAATGCAACAACAAACTAGAATTGCACATAAAATAGGGGAAATCAACATCTTAAACTCAATTTCCCACAGACGGCGCCAGTTGATAGATCCGGGTTAGAGATCCACAACAATTTAAGATATTATTCATCATATTTTACAAGGAGCATTCATGGATAAAGTGTTTAAGCGATAAAGAGGAGGGGATTTGTTCATTCGAAGAGCGATAATCATATATTTTGTACAGAGCATAGTTTGTGTAGAAAATGTCGAATCGTAATCAATGATAGGGGCTAATATTGGTTATACTACCTAAATAACCCAAGTGAATGAGGAATACACTTTCCTTAACCTTAGATTACGGTTCTTAAGAACCGTTAGTATGGCAGATGTCACAATAGAGGTGGGAGCCTCACCTCTATTGAAGGGAATAATAGATCCTAGACGGGATTAGCTTCAATAACACCCTTAATGGAGATAAGTATTACTTTTCTCTAATAATCGATAGAGGCTCTTCTATGCAAGTAGCGCAGTATCAAGGGGATTTCGTGAGTACCAGACGATCAAGGCAATCAAGAATCGTATGCTCTGCAAGAAGCTGTGAGGCTCTAACTCTTTCCATAAGCTGTGCGGGATCTGTGGGCATCTGCAAAGATAGGAGGATCTGACCAGATCCCATGGATGTCTGCTAGAAGCCCGAGGTTCTGCTTAATATACGATGCGCGTGACTCTATGTACTATAGAGTGAGGACCACTACATTCATGACGGAGGATACGTTACCTCAAAGGGAATTCCTTTTCTGTCCCTCCTTCACACGAATGCTCATTCTTCGCCCTCAACATACCTATAAATACTAAACGAACTCATCTATCACGGTATTCATTCGCTCTCTTACGAACAAACACGCTCTCTAGTGTACTGTTCCATTTAATTCCATACACTCTCTTTCGAGCTCCTCCGAGCTCAGGCAGGTCAAGGCAGGTTAAACCTTCTTCCGGGAAACCGTAGTTCGCCTTCACATCCCTCTGCTCTTCTCGACGCAGGGAAGAATTTCTTTCTCGCATTACGTTGAACTTAAGGTAAAACCCTCGTCATTTAAAGGGGAATGAGGCTCAGCGAAACCCCGCGTTCTTTGTTTCTTTTCTCCTCCTACCTTGTTTCTTCATTATCTACTCATATGAGTTTAAAGCTTCATGAATCTTGCTAGTTTATGGCTGAATACGCCTTTTATCCATTGCCTATAGCTCAACTATTACATGTCATCACCACATGAATCATGCTCTATACGAAATGCTCATCTATGGCTCTGTGCACACATGAATCTCTTACTCTTTGCTGCTCTAACGCTTTACCCCTAAATGCTCTTTGCAAAACATGATGAGCAATACCCTAAATTGTTGTGGATCTCTAACCCGGATCTATCAACTGGCTCCGTCTGTGGGAAAATTCTTGAGTTGAGATGTTGATTTCCCCTGTTTTTTATGCGAAATTCTAACTCGCTGTTGTATTGTTGCTTGCGATTTCTCTGTATTATGTCCTTATGTGGAGAATGTGAGGAAATCTGATGTTACATTAATTGGGAATGCCCTGCTTGTGGTCGAGCTGGCGGAAACTTAGATGGATATGCTGTTGTTTAACGTTTGCTAAGCTCTCCTCGGGTACGAGCTGTTGAGTGTGATATGATCTTAAGATTATGCTCTCTTTGAAACGGAAATTGTGATAAACACCTTGATTGAAAGGGAACTTGTGTTTGAGAGGCTAATCTCCTCTCCTTAAATGTGAATTAAACACTGATATCTGTAAGCACTGTCAAAACCCGTGGTTTCAAGGGGCCAATCCCCTGTTTATTTTCGAAGTTCTAGTTGATTCTGATGATATGCGCATAAACTTGCCTTTTCATTTGCCTTGTCGCGATGATCACTTAGAATGATGGTTATCTAATCAAGGGAATGTGTATGGAATGCGAGATTTATGTTATTCCGGGAAAATTTTAGTATGTATATCATGAACCTGTTTCAGCTATATTGCTTGTAATTCATGAATCCGGCGATTAGAAGCAATTTCAAGGCCTCATCTCTTTCATGACATGAATTGTGATGGCTAATCTGTTGTTGTTTTGTCAAAAACTTAAGGTTGTGAATGATCCAGATGGAAGACGGGTCACAAATTGCAGCAATCTCAAAATACATTCACCTCACCTTGTGTACTTGGTGAGCATACAATCCTGTCTATTATATATGCTCAATATGAAATCCATCTATAAGTTGCAAAGGACTGGTGGTTACAAAATGAGCGTCCCCACTCAAGCTAGTCGAATGCTCTTGAATTGCCATGACACCAAAACCCATGAAGTAATAGAAACATTAAAGAAAACGGAGAGCCGAAAGATGCTAAGGTTACCCCATTCATGTTAACGAAGGGAGCTCGCATCTGGAGGCAGAACCTCCTCTCAGAAGCCCTGTTTAACAGGCAATTCCCTCGTAAGCCCCGAATAACGGGCATAACTTCCTCTCAGAAGAAGCCCTGTTTAACAGGCAACTCCCTCGTATGCCCCGAATAACGGGCAGAACTTCCTCTCAGAAGCCCTGTTTAACAGGCAACTCCCTCGTAAGCCCCGAATAACGGGCGGAACCCTCAAAAGCCCTACACAGTAGGCAACATCATCGTAAGCCCCATATAATGGGCAGAACCCTTCATAAGCCCTACACAGTAGGCAATATCATCATAAGCCCCATATAATGGGCAGAACCCTTCGTAAGCCCTCTTTAATAGGCAACCCTCCTCAAAAAGCCCTGCTTAGCGGGCATTATCATCCTAAGCCCCTATAATGGGCAGAACACTTTATAAGCCCTACTTAGTAGGCAACACTTTCACGAAGCCCTATCTAATAGGCACCTCTTTCGTAAGCCTCATTCCATGGGCAGAACCTTCTACAAAGCCCTATCCAATAGGTGACTCCTTCGCAAGCCCCTTGCAATGGGCAGAACTTTTCCCAAGCCTTACTCAGTAGGCAACATCCTCCTAAACTTCACACCATAGACAAAATTCCTTATAAGTCTCATTAAATTGGCAATGCACCCCTAAGCCTTGCTATAAAGGCGACATTTTTGTATATCGCTCCTACAAGTCTTACCCATTGCATTCCAGTGGGTAAAATCTCACCTAAATCCCGCTTTACAAGTGGTATTCTCAAAAAACCCCACTCGATAAACAATACCTTTATAAACCTCTAAGGAGGATATTGCTTTCATAAGTTTAACCTGATAGTCAGCGCTTCTGCAAGCTTTATAAAATAAACCAAGTTCTCGCGGGCTCGGTTCAATAAGTAATGTTCTTATGAATCCCACATAAGGACGCCATTCTCACAATCCTTGGTTAACATGGAATATCTTAATAAGAAAGTCCTATAAAATAGGTGCTAGTGATAAAAAGGGGCCTATATGGCCGAGGCATATCATATTAAGCTCAATAAAATAAGATGCCACACAAATTCTTAATAACCTTCTCTTCTGATCAAGTTCCTCCCAGAGGCCTCACCAGGAAAGCCTTAGGAAGACAAACAACTTAGCAAAATAGATTTCGTAAAGACAGATGTCGCTGACATCAACTCCCTGAAGGCGAAAGCCATCTTTGAGAAACCTTATACTAAGTAAACCACGCTTGTTAAAGCCGCTTCGAATGGTTAACGATTGCAACAGGATCTGCTAAACCAGCAGTGGGTCGTAACTAACTCTCATATGATCAGATGCCTCATGTCAAAGGGAGGAAACTATGCCAGAGTCCTTTATCATAATTAGACTTCTATCTTTAAGTCGTTACTTACCTTCACCATACATTGGCAGAAGCCACCCCCTTTAAGAGCCTTATAGCAAATAAGCCATACACGTTGAAGCCGTTGAAGCCACTATAAATAATGCTCAAATGTAGAAAGCTTGTTAATAGCTAGTTATATATACTTCAAGTCTCTCTCAAAGAGCATCTGGAATTAATCCTCTACACGTACTTAAACCTTTGCAGATTCCTATAAGGATGAATGTTACATCAGATGCCATTTCCAAGGAAGCCGGCCAAGCCACCGGGAATCCGGAAAATTCTGTGGTGGGACACAAAGGAACGGGCACTATGCTGACAGAGGCTAGTGTCAACATGGAAGCTCAGTTTTCTCCAGCTATGCTTCAGCAAATGAAAGCCCTTATCGAAGGAGCGGTAGAAGGGGCTGTTGAAAAGAGACTCCACGCTTTAGGAGCCAATCCTCAAAACACAGATCCCTTGGGCGAGACCCAGGAAGGGGGAGGAAGTAAGAGCACTCCCGCAATGCATAAGCAGAAGCCTATACACCAAGGCGTAACCCAAGAGCTAGTCTCAAGGCTGCCTCCGACAGTTGCCGAAGAGGAAGAGGGATTTTCTACTGATTGGGAATCCCCAGATGAGGAAGGTCCTGAAGAACTCGAGGGAAATCTCAATGAGAACATTGAAAATGCATGGGCCAAGAAATATGCCCAGCAGCAAGAGCAGATGAAGCTCTTAACAAAAGAAGTCAAAAAACTGAAGGAACAAAATCAGGTCGTGGAAAGGGCCTCAAAAGAAGTGGAAACAAGCGAGAAAGAGTTCCGCAATCCGAGGGAAGGAAAGAATCCAAAACTTTCTTCAAGCAATAAGAATGGAGGAGACAAATCAGAACTCTTTCCCTTATATATTGACGAGAACAGCCCATTCTCAGCGGATATCCAGACAGATCCTGTCCCAAGCAGCTTCAAAACAATCTCTTGCGAGTATCAAGGGAAGGGAGACCCTGAAGAGCACTTGATGAAGTTCGAAAGCTTATGTCTCCTTCATCAGTACTCGGAAGGGGTTAAGTGTAGGGTATTCCTTACAACTCTGTCAGGAACTGCTCAACACTGGTTCAAGCAGTTGCCAAAGGCCTCCATACATTCCTTCATGGACCTGAAAGAGGTCTTTCTACAGCAATTCGTCAGTGCTAAAAGAACTACTCGGAACTCCTTGCATCTGACGACCATAAAACAGGGTGCCAACGAAAGTCTGAGAGATTACAACGAAGCAGTCCTGGAAATCCCAGGAGTAGAGCCAAAATTAAAAGTGCATGCCTGTGTAGACAGCCTGAAGCCAGGACAGTTCTTTGCCTCCCTCATCAAAAAAGAGGCTACTTCTTTTGAAGAATTACTGACGAGAGTCCAAAAGTACATCCATATGGAGGAAGCTCTGAGCAGCAAGAGGGCTGAGTTGGCCTCTCAAAAAGAAAAGAAGCCGGAAGAAAGAAAAAGACCAGCTCCAGATACTAAGAAAACTGATAAGAATGAAAGGTTTCTAAGATCTTTCACCCCATTAATCAAGCAGCCGGTTGATCTGCTCGAAGTGGTCCTAAGGAAACCCGGGGTTCAGATCCCTGCCGGACATAGGCAGCCACCAAGGAATCCACCTTCTGAAAGATTCTGTAAGTTCCACAATGACTTTGGTCACATGACCAACAATTGTAGGAACTTGAGAATTGCCATTGAAAAGTTAATCCAGGAAGGAAAACTCTTGGAATACGTTAAAAGGGAGACGGAGCAAAACAAGAAGCGCAAGGAAGCTCCTGAAAAAGCAACTGATGCTAGCCAAGGGTCAGAACCCAAAGGCGTTATTAAAATGATATATGGAGGACCAACCATGGGAGACTCCAACAGAAGCAGGAAAGCATCTGCCAGGGAATTGCACATGCATGAAAGGCACGGGGTCTGGAAGGTCGAAGCAGGCCTACCTCCACCAGAAATCTCGTTCGGGCCAGAAGATAACCAGAAAGTAATTCATCCGCATGATGATGCATTGGTCATCACAGTGGAGATAGAAAGGTATCAGGTCCAAAGGGTCTTTGTAGACACAGGGGCCGCAGTCAATGTTATATTTGAAAGTTGTTTCAACCAAATGAGCCTCCAGAAGCCATTGAATGGGGTAGCTACGGCGCTGCACGGTTTCTCAGGAGACCCGGTGATGTCGCTAGGATCAATTGATTTAATGCTTACTCTGGGTGAAGGGCCTACACGAGTGTCAAAGCCAGTCACCTTCTTGGTGGTGCGACAACCATCTTCCTATAACATCATTCTAGGAAGAACTGCATTAAACCCGTTCCAAGCAGTAGTTTCCACTTACTATCTGATGATGAAATTCCCTGTGGGAAATCAGGTAGGACAAGTACAGGGAGATCAAGAGGTCTCGCGAAAATGCTATGTCCAATCGGTCCAAGCAGGAGAGGCCAAGAAAAGGCCGACGGCAGAACCCGCCACTGAAGGGGATGAGATGAAACTCGAGGAGAAAAGACTTAAAACCTCAACTCCAGCTGGAGAAGGTCAGAACCTTTCCACTTCAATGGAACACTTGCTGATCACTAGCAACAATCCTCCTGAGGAACTAATGATATCTCAGGACCCGGTCAAACAACTGCTTCAACAGGTAAATGAAACTAAAGGGCCTGAAGTTGAAGCCACAGGCAAGTGCCACGCTCCAATTTTGAAAGGGCAGTGGGAAGCGTTGATAACCCAGGCCCGGGCTAAAGTCAAAAGTGCAAAAGAAGAGCTAGACCAGGAAGATGCCGAGGAGACAACAGGCAAAGGAAAAGTTATCACCCTTGAAATATGCAGGGAAAATTGAGAATTACTCTCAAGAAGAAAGCATGATGGGCTGTCACCCCTTATTCGTTTTGAAAAACTCTTATTCCATGATTAGCTGATGTATGAAACATTGGATCATACCTCATTATCTTTAAAGTAGCTATATTTCGTATGTGTTTAGCCCTCAAATGAGGTGTAATTCCTTCAGACCCTTACACCTCACTTGGGGGGGGGGGGGGGGGGGGGGGGGAGGGGGAGTAGGGGATACCCATATACCCATATTCCAATTGCTCAAAATGCTATATCCCATTAGCTTAGAATGCTATATCCCATTAGCTTAAAATGCCATATCCCATTAGCTTAAAATGTTATCTCAAAATGTTGCCACTATCCTACTATTTTGTCCCATCACCCTAAAAATACTGGGAATATCTCTACCTCACCACCTTAGAATACCTCAGCAGGTAGAAACAGGGTAAAAAGTAAAGCCCCTATAAACACAAGAACAGGAGAAATAAAATTATAAGCTGAATAAGAAATAGCAGAAACATGTGTAATAACCCGTATTTTTAAAATACTAGAAAATAGGAAATAAATAGTTTCCTTTAATATAATAAGCTTTTCATAATTTGTATAGTAAAATGATGAAAGGATATTTAAATTTAAAAGCTTTGATATTATTAGTTATATAAATTTCTTAATAAGAATTTTAGAATATTTAATTTAATTAAAGATTTGTTAACTAAAAATATTATTTCTAACTTAATAAAATTTAAAAAATGTAATGTTAATATATTTAACCTAGTTTTGTCATTAATAGAATTATGAAAGAAGTTAGGTATTTTTCGGATAAACGGTTAAGAAAACCCGAGTCGCCGTTTGTCTATTTTCGATCTTTTCGTTTCTTTAAAAATCTTCGAGCTATCAAATTCCTTCCAAAAATTCTTTAACCTATATCGTTGTATTCGATATTTTTCGTGGATTCCATAAACCCTTTGAAATCTTAAATCGGAATTCGTTGCCGGGAAAATATCTTTTCGTCGGGAAACGAGACGTTCGATCGGAGACGGGATGACCCCTATAAAAAGAGGTCACCACCGCCTCATTGATCATATCCTATCTCATTTCTTTCCTTCATCCAAGAGGAAAATCCACCAACTCTCACCAACTCTCTCTCTCCCGTACATCTCCACCTCCGCCTCTCCCTTCCGCCGGCGACACCTCCTCCACCATCGATCACCATCAGCACCAGCCACCACCACCTTCGTCTTCTTCTCCGAGAAGCCGCAAGGAGCAGCAGCTTCTTCCTCTTCTTCCGATCATCCGCCACCGCCGCCGTTCGTCCTTCCGATCCAGCAGCAGCTGCTGCCACCGTGTTCTTCACCATCTTCATCATCCTTTCATCGCCATCATCTTCTTCTTCAAGCCGAGGCAGCCAAGAACAGCCCGATCATCACCGATCATCCTTTCGTGCATATCTTTCTCCCCGATCATCGGAAAGGTATGTCGTTCGTTTCTTTGAACTCGTAGGAAGATTTCGATCCTAGGGATATTGGTTGATCGTCGCTACGAACTCCCGAAGTGAGACATGCATCGACATCTTCATTTGCATTTTCTCTTCTTCTCCGTTGCCGTGCAATCGCCCTTTCTTTGGTGGTTGCCGGTATTCCTTTTTGCATCCATATAACCGAATTAAAGTTGTTCGTAACCTAATAATTAACATCTTGATCGGAATGAATCTTGTGAAAATGAATTGTTGTTGGTATACTTTCTTGTTCATGGATAATGATCCCTGCATGTCGAGACTCTGTCCAAATGTTTTGAAAATATTAATATAGTTTCGAAATGAGATTACCTAGCATCCTATAAAATTTGGTAACAATCGGAATCACCGTTAATTTTCTAAAAATGAAACTGTGTTCATTTCGATTCGAAGGACCCTTACCCTTTTTGCATGCCTAATATTTTTGCACCAAAATATTCCTAATGATTAGTTGAACAACTTTTGTGTTGAAGTCTAAGCCATGCAAACGACGAAAACATAAGAAAATAATTATAGAAGGTTAATAAGTTATATATATTTTAGGGAGTATTATATATTGAAAAGGAAAGTTATGTTAGAAAATTCTAAGGATGAAACTACGAATGTAACTTAACCTCAAGAAATATTTGTAGGAAGACTCTCCAAAGAAGCTGACTAAGATTCGAACCAAAGAATCGAGTAACCGGTAAAGGTGGGGATCTATTTATTCGAACTTGTTAAAATCCTTGGGGATTCTTATTTCTTAATAACTCTTGAGCTAGTAAGCTCTATATTCTTCAAGTGCAGGCTTTGTTTCAGGATTAAATTGTGAATCACAGGTTTCCCAGGTTTAATGCTCTAATCTTTACGATATCGGGTTGACATCGTTAGGTCTAACACACCAACGAGCAACTGGTGTACACCGGGATCGGGAGTGGGGTTTACCACGGAAATCTCGATCCCTAGCCGATAGACTTGCATATAACTTATTTATGCCGTCTAGCATAGCTGATGGGTTTATATACACTTTATGTATGTCACCCTGCAAATGTTCTTATAATCCGACAGGTGGTTTAACCGGGATTCGATTACGAGTAACCTCGGGAATACCTAAATGGACGTCTAAATGGTTTGGTCATATGGGATCAAGACTTATTCTTTCTCTTCTCTCTTTTAAAATCCTGAAAGCCCTGCTTTTGTTTTCCTTTGATTGGCAATGATTCCCACTGAGTGCTAGTTGTACTCAGCCCTGTGAAACTTTCTTTGTTTTGCAGAGTGGGAGCCGGAGGCATAGTGACGGGGCGAGAAGAGAGAGAAAAGGAAAGGAGGAATAAACAAGAGACGAGGATAATAAAACTTAAACCGTTAGACTCTTTCCCGTTTCTTAAACTTCTATTTTGGTTATAAACAATTTCCCTTTTCGTTACTTAGATAACCGAATCATCATACTAATATTCGAAATGGGAATTATGGTTTAGTTAACTTAGAAAGTTAATGTTCGTTTAAAGTTTATTCGTTATTCATTTGTTAGTTTAAAACTTGACGTTTTAAAAATATGAATTTATATAACGAAAACTTAAATGAATTTATAAAAACTATAACGGTTGTTAAATGAATGTTTATTTATTCGCTTCCGCTATTTAAAACGCAACTTTGATGTAACTATATATTCTGGACCCAACTGTAGTGCGGTCTGGTCCGCCACGGTTGTTATGCTTTCGATATGTATTTTGGATCCGATGATGGCGCGGTCTGGTCCGACCTCATCGTTATGGTTTATGTACTTGTTTAGCTAATGTTTAAGTCTTTGGTATTTACTACGACTTGATCCTGGTTTTTAAGGGGAGATGTTGCCCAAATCTTCGGGCTAAACTAAATGAATTTTGATTAAAATTATTTAAAATAAATTGAATTATGAATCTCCCTTTTAATTTTACCCTTCGTCGCATCCCGTTTTAATTGGTTATAATTAAAATTGATTATTTTTAGAGTTAGGAAAATCGGGGTGTGACAGCATGGTATCAGAGCCAGGTTCGTTCTGAATACCGAAGACTTAATGAACTTAAAATTTTGAATTTGTTAGGAAATTTTATCCTAAGTGTAAATCATGTATGGACCTAAAAGGACTTTCAATATTATGGACTTAAGAAAACATTGGACCTATTCATTCTCTCTCTCTCGATCACTATTGCTCCGAGCTCATCGTCAAGGTACATTTCGAACTCTTTGATTATATGAGACTAACGAATTGGTGGTGTGATTATGTGAAACGTTGTGTGAAACGTTGTGTTAAACTTATGTGAACTTATGTGATAATATGGTCTATATGTGATATTATTCGAAGGATGTTTATAAGATGTGGAACAAATATAACTTACGTGAGAAGTTTATTGAAAATCTAGGAATTTGAAATTGAAAAATCGAACCTTAATCTTCATTTGATTATTGTTATGAACTAACTTTTCGTGTTTTGTGAATGCATTGAAAACGTTTGCATTAGATTAAGGAATTGGGTGTTGCATTATTTGTGTGCATTGCATGCATTTAATCATGAGCATAACAGGGTGATTTCTTCTCGGGAACTCACGACCCGAGCAGAATGGAAAAGGAGTCTTGCACAAATTGAATTTCTGTTGGAATGTTGGTGACCCGTATTTGATTTCAGGCGACATGGATTCTTGGGAGTATTACAGGGGCACGTACCGAAGGGAGCAGATACGGAATGACTTTTTCAGTTGTACTATGAGAGCCGAGGACACAATAAGCAGTTATCTGATGAGGCTCACAATGGCTTTTGAGGAGTCACGTGAGGCAGGGATTTCGGACACCACAGCGCTTCGACATTTGTGTATACACTTACCTAGTGAATGGAGTCTTTGCGCCGAGCAGACACAGGCCTTGTGGGGCAAGCCAGTTATGGGTGTAACAGAGCACCATGTTCGTTTTCATGATGTGGTAGGATTCCTCTATTACCAGTTTCAGAGGTACGGCCGACCACCAATCGACGTAACTCCATTCAGAATGCCACTTCCAGAGGTATCCCAATACCCCAGATTCCGAACCAACAACGAAGCAGACATGGAGGTATTTTGGAATTGGACTCACCCGACCATCCCAGGCGTTCTACTACCTTCCTCGGAGGTTCAGTCGGCTGAGCCAGCCCCGCCGATCGACCAGCCCTACGTGCCCGAGCCGCTGCCACCCGTGGAGACAGAGTTCGCCCGAGTCCCGCTAAATGGAGGCCGCGACGGGCTGCCAAACAATCCAGGGATAGACGGACAGCAGTTTGGACCCATCCCCACCAACGTGGACTTTGCCGGCCGACTACCGACTCCACCGAGGCCTGCAACAAGCCGAGAAAGAGGACAGACTTCGCTTGAGAGAAGCCCGTACCGACGGACGGCGAGGATGAGTACCATCGCACCTATTCGAGTGACAATTAGGATTCTGGACGATGAGATTGAGGAGGGGTAAATTGTGGAGACAGACGAGGAGTAGGGCAAGTATATGCAGACAGAGATGCCGACGAAGCCATAGATGACGACGCTTCGCAAGCCGGGATTTTGGTGTGGGCCTACAAAGCCGCCCCGACTTCATCTTTGCATCTGCATTTGCATGTTTGTTATATATATGTTATGTGGGAAAGTCCTCGTGGAGGCAAACTTCGTATGATGTTATGCTATTATCTTACTATGCAGAATCGATATATGATATGTATGATATGTTATGGGCAGGTTGAGATTCGTTTCTAAACGAATCAATTTTGGGGCAACATATATATGATTATGGCTATGATGATGGTTATGTTTATATGATTTTGTGACTTGGTGATCTTATGATTATTTGCAAGGGTTATGTGATTAAATGCGAAATGTGAACTATATGAAAAACGAAAAGTGAGAATTTACGAAATGTGAAAGTGTGCATTGTTTGTTGCAAAATGTGAAGTTATATGTTAAGAATTGTAAATTGTTATAATCCGGGCAGGGATTTATTTTTGAAACATGAATTGTGACAGGTTTAGTATCGAGATATGATACGAACGAATTATTATCATCCGGGGAGGGATTGATATTTGAAATTGATTATTATCATCCGGGGAGGGATTGATATTTGAAACCGATTATTATCATCCGGGGAGGGATTGATATTGGAAACTTGACCAATGATATGTTTGTGAAAATTTGTGATTATATCGGGTTTACGATATATGTGTGACTTATGTGATTATATCGGGTTTACGATATATGTGTGACTTATGTGATTATATCGGGCTTACGATATATGTGTGAATTATGTGGATATGTTTTTCTACTTGAAAGAATGAGTATATTTTGAAATATTGAATCCCCTTAATCAAAATGCTATTTATGGATATAGCATAAAATTTTTTCTTTTAACAAAACCTATGCTGTTATGGATATGGCATAAACTCTTGATAAAGCTTACTAACGTTTCTTTGACAACTATATCAATTCAGCTTCTCAAAAGAGAACAACATCAACCAAACGTAGCAAACAAAATGGTACGTGGAAGGAACGGTAATATAGGTGAGCCCCTAGAACAAGTTCAGGTGCCTAGGAATGATGAGAGTTTCCGTAGGCAGAATCCTCCGACTTTTAATGGGTTAGGTGAACCAGCCGATGCCGAGAGATGGGTTAGAGCTATGGACAAGATCTTCAACTACCTCAAATGTACCGAGGCCGACAAACTTGATTATGGTCTTCATCAACTGGTCGATGAAGCTGATTTCTGGTGGGAGTCAGTCAAAAGGACTCTCACAGCTGCTCAATGGGAACGATACACATGGGAAGACTTCAAAGACAAGCTTCTTGAGAAGTACATTCCAGGATGTTACCGCCAGCGTCGCCAGAATGAGTTCTGGAACTTGCAACAGGGAAAGAGGACGGTCGCTGAATATGATCGCTTGTTCAACCAACTATCTCGATATGCTCCTCAACTTGTGGAGACGGATCTTGCTCGTGCCGACAAATTCAGACGCGGCCTTCGACATGAGATTGGCATATCCCTTGCCAGTCATGGTTCTCTCACTTATGCACAGACACTGAGCCGAGCCATGGATATTGAGTCCATGCTACCGAAAGAAAGAGACAGAAGCAACGAGCAGAGCGTTGGGTTCAATCCAACTTTTGGGAAGAGAAAGTTTGAAGGAGGAAGTTCTAGCAATCAGATGAGGCCCCAAGGATGGAGAGGCAATCCTCAACCGCCTCAACAATTTCGAGCCGCACCACGACCCCAACCACCGCGGCCAAGTGCACCAAACCGGAACCTTCCTTTTTGCCGACATTGCCAAGGAAATCACGTAGGTGAATGTCGCCTAAAGACAGTGGAGTGTTACCGTTGCGGAAAGAAGGGACACTACGCCAACAGGTGCAACCAGAACTTAGGAGACCAGCCTCAGCGTCCACCTCGCCGCCGCCTCGGAATTTTCCGGGAAATGCTGGGAATCAACAGAACCAGCGTCCGTTCCAGCAAGCTAGGGCTTATACTTTGAACTGCGACGAGGCCGCTCAAGCCCAGGAGAATCTAGCAGGTATGATCCTATTCAACGACATACCAGTTTTGGCATTATTTGATACAGGAGCATCACATTCATTTATATCTCAACGAGCTTGCCAAACCTTATCCATAAAACCGGAGAAAATAAGCCCAGCTCTCCAAATAAGTGTACCTTCAGGAATGACCATGTTAAGTGAGAAAGCCTGTAAGAACCAAACACTTAAGATAGGGGATCAGGAGTTTCGAACGGATCTATATGTTATCATCATGATGGAGTTCAATGTTATCTTGGGAATGGATTGGTTGGAAAAGAATGGAGCCACTATCAACTGTCAGAATCGAGAGATATCTTTCCGAGTTGATGCCAAAGATGCCACCAAAGTGCACGGTGTTTGTATTGGAGGAAAGGTGCCGATCATTTCCGCCATGAAAGCCATTTCAATGTTACGCAAGGGCGATAGCCAATGCTTTTGGGTAACGCTTGAAGAACCACCAAAGACAGCAAGATCAATTCAAGAAGTGCCAGTCGTTCGGGAATTCGAAGATGTATTTCCAGAAGTGTTGCCAGGATTACCACCAGACAGACAGATTGAATTTTCTATCGATCTAGAGCCAGGAGCTGCCCCGATGTCCAAAGCACCTTACAGAATGGCGCCAAAGGAACTACAAGAGCTTAAAGTTCAGTTGCAAGAATTACTCGACCTAGGTTTCATCCAACCTAGCGTATCGCCATGGGGAGCCCCAGTGTTGTTCGTGAAAAAGAAAGATGGAAGCATGAGGATGTGTATTGATTACCGAGAGCTCAACAAACTCACAATCAAGAACAGGTACCCGTTGCCAAGGATTGACGATCTCTTCGATCAACTCAAAGGAGCGTGTGTGTTCTCCAAGATCGATCTCAGATCAGGATACCATCAGCTGAACGTCAGAAAAGAAGACGTGCCAAAAACAGCCTTCAGGACCCGTTACGGCCATTACGAGTTCACAGTGATGCCGTTCGGACTGACCAACGCACCCGCAGTATTCATGGATTTGATGAACAGAATCTTTCATCAATATCTAGACGGATTTGTTCTCGTGTTCATTAACGACATTCTCATCTACTCAAAGACTCAGAAAGATCACGAGGAGCATCTCAGAACCGTGCTCGAGACGTTGCAAACAGAGAAGTTATACGCTAAATTTAGCAAGTGCGAGTTTTGGCTACGAGAAGTAATGTTTCTTGGCCATATTGTTTCCGCCGATGGGATCAAAGTCGACCCAGCAAAAGTGGAAGCAGTTAGCCAATGGAAGACTCCAACAAGTGTAACCGAAATCCGAAGTTTCCTAGGACTCGCATGTTACTATCGAAGATTCATCGAAGGATTCTCAAAGTTTGACTTCACTTTTGAAGAAGGGTACCAAGTACGTATGGACGGAGGAATGCGAGAAGAGTTTTCAGGAGCTCAAGAAACGACTTACAACCGCACCGATACTAACAGTTCCAGAAGGCAATGAAGGATATGTGATCTACACCGATGCATCAAAGCAAGGTTTGGGATGTGTCTTGATGCAAAATGGAAAGGTGATCGCCTACGCATCTCGACAACTGAAACCACATGAAAAGAATTATCCTACTCATGATCTCGAGCTAGCAGCGGTAGTTCATGCCTTGAAGATATGGAGGCATTACCTTTATGGAGCAAAGTGTGAAATCTTCACCGATCACAAGAGTTTGAAATATTTCTTTGAACAGAAGGAGCTCAACATGAGACAAAGGCGATGGCTTGAGTTAGTCAAGGATTATGATTGTAAAATCGACTATCACCCAGGAAATGCCAATGTTGTTGCCGACGCCTTAAGCCGAAAGACCCAAGGGAATCTCGCTTATGTGGTTACAAATGAAAAGGAACTTGCTCGAGAATTTGCCAAGTTGAATCTGACCATTCTTTGCCCGCCAGCAACAACAAATGGATGCATTGCTACAATTGTTGCAAAGCCCGACCTTCGAGGACGAATCATTGCCGGCCAGCAAACCGATGCACGCATGGAAAAGTTACGATCACAGGTTGGCTCTGAAGGATGCAAAGACTTCGTGAAGGATTGCAAAATCAGCACCGATGGTGCGTTACTCTATGGAGACAGGTTATGTGTGCCAGACGACAAAGCATTGAAAGAAGAGATTATGTACGAGGCTCACAATACACCCTACACAGCTCATCCCGGTAGCACCAAAATGTATCGGGATCTACGACAGAAATTTTGGTGGGAGTCCATGAAGAAAGACGTCGCTTCGTTTGTAGAAAGATGCTTAGCCTGTCAACAAGTAAAGGCTATACACCAGAGGCCATACGGAACCTTGCAGCCGTTGCCTATCCCAGAGTGGAAGTGGGACCACATCAACATGGATTTTGTGGTGAGTTTTCCGAAGTCATCCAAGGGAAACACCGCAATTTGGGTTATCATCGATCGACTCACAAAGTCAGCTCACTTCTTACCGATTAAGATGACATTTGGATTAGAGAAGTTGGCCAAACTCTATGTCAAGGAAATAGTGAGACTTCACGGAATTCCGATCTCTATCACATCAGATCGCGACTCCCGTTTCACGTCAAAGTTCTGGACGAGTTTGCAAGAAGCCATGGGTACTCAATTAAAGTTCAGCTCTGCTTTTCACCCTCAGACCGACGGACAGTCAGAACGTATGATCCAAATCTTAGATGATATGCTGAGAGCAGTTGTTGCCGACCGAGGAGATAATTGGGAAGAAATTTTGCCATTGGTGGAATTTGCCTACAACAACAGTTTTCAATCTACTATCGGAATGGCGCCATACGAAGCTTTGTATGGAAGGAAGTGCCGTTCACCTCTCTATTGGGACGAAGTCGGAGAACGAAAGCTTTTGGGACCAGACGTAGTCCAAGAGATGGTAACTATTGTCGACACAATTCGGCAGCGAATCAAAGAAGCTCAGGATCGACAGAAATCTTATGCCGACAAAAGAAGGACCGAATTGGAATTTGAAGTTGGAGATAAATTGTTCTTGAAGATCAGTCCAACCCGAGGAGTCATTAGATTCGGAAAACGAGGAAAGTTGAGGCCGAGATACGTTGGACCGTTCGAAATCCTAGAGAAGATCAAGAATGTAGCATATCGCCTAGCACTACCTCCCAGCCTAGCAAATGTTCACGATGTCTTCCACGTATCCATGCTTAGGAAGTACGTGTTTGACCCCAAGCACGTGATTAGGTGTGAAGAGGTAGAACTTAACCCTGATTTACATTATATAGAAAAACATGTTAGGATTTTGGATCGAAAGATCAAGGTCCTTAGGAACAAGGAGATTGCCACAGTTAAGGTGTTGTGGAACCACCACGACTTGGATGAGGCCACGTGGGAACCGGAGGAAAAGATGAGAGCCCAATACCCCGACCTAGTATATGAAGGTACTTAAATTTCGGGACGAAATTTCTTTTAAGGGGGTGGTAGTGTAATAACCCGTATTTTTAAAATACTAGAAAATAGGAAATAAATAGTTTCCTTTAATATAATAAGCTTTTCATAATTTGTATAGTAAAATGATGAAAGGATATTTAAATTTAAAAGCTTTGATATTATTAGTTATATAAATTTCTTAATAAAAGAATTTTAGAATATTTAATTTAATTAAAGATTTGTTAACTAAAAATATTATTTCTAACTTAATAAAATTTCAAAAATGTAATGTTAATATATTCAACCTAGTTTTGACATTAATAGAATTATGAAAGAAGTTAGGTATTTTTCGGATAAACGGTTAAGAAAACCCGAGTCGCCGTTTGTCTATTTTCGATCTTTTCGTTTCTTTAAAAATCTTCGAGCTATCAAATTCCTTCCGAAAATTCTTTAACCTATATCGTTGTGTTCGATATTTTTCGTGGATTCCATAAACCCTTTGAAATCTTAAATCGGAATTCGTTGCCGGGAAAATATCTTTTCGTCGGGAAACGAGAAGTTCGATCGGAGACGGGATGACCCCTATAAAAAGAGGTCACCACCGCCTCATTGATCATATCCTATCTCATTTCTTTCCTTCATCCAAGAGGAAAATCCACCAACTCTCACCAACTCTCTCTCTCCCGTACATCTCCACCTCCGCCTCTCCCTTCCGCCGGCGACACCTCCTCCACCATCGATCACCATCAGCACCAGCCACCACCACCTTCGTCTTCTTCTCCGAGAAGCCGCAAGGAGCAGCAGCTTCTTCCTCTTCTTCCGATCATCCGCCACCGCCGCCGTTCGTCCTTCCGATCCAGCAGCAGCTGCTGCCACCGTGTTCTTCACCATCTTCATCATCCTTTCATCGCCATCATCTTCTTCTTCAAGCCGAGGCAGCCAAGAACAGCCCGATCATCACCGATCATCCTTTCGTGCATATCTTTCTCCCCGATCATCGGAAAGGTATGTCGTTCGTTTCTTTGAACTCGTAGGAAGATTTCGATCCTAGGGATATTGGTTGATCGTCGCTACGAACTCCCGAAGTGAGACATGCATCAACATCTTCATTTGCATTTTCTCTTCTTCTCCGTTGCCGTGCAATCGCCCTTTCTTTGGTGGTTGCCGGTATTCCTTTTTGCATCCATATAACCGAATTAAAGTTGTTCGTAACCTAATAATTAACATCTTGATCGGAATGAATCTTGTGAAAATGAATTGTTGTTGGTATACTTTCTTGTTCATGGATAATGATCCCTGCATGTCGAGACTCTGTCCAAATGTTTTGAAAATATTAATATAGTTTCGAAATGAGATTACCTAGCATCCTATAAAATTTGGTAACAATCGGAATCACCGTTAATTTTCTAAAAATGAAACTGTGTTCATTTCGATTCGAAGGACCCTTACCCTTTTTGCATGCCTAATATTTTTGCACCAAAATATTCCTAATGATTAGTTGAACAACTTTTGTGTTGAAGTCTAAGCCATGCAAACGACGAAAACATAAGAAAATAATTATAGAAGGTTAATAAGTTATATATATTTTAGGGAGTATTATATATTGAAAAGGAAAGTTATGTTAGAAAATTCTAAGGATGAAACTACGAACGTAACTTAACCTCAAGAAATATTTGTAGGAAGACTCTCCAAAGAAGCTGACTAAGATTCGAACCAAAGAATCGAGTAACCGGTAAAGGTGGGGATCTATTTATTCGAACTTGTTAAAATCCTTGGGGATTCTTATTTCTTAATAACTCTTGAGCTAGTAAGCTCTATATTCTTCAAGTGCAGGCTTTGTTTCAGGATTAAATTGTGAATCACAGGTTTCCCAGGTTTAATGCTCTAATCTTTACGATATCGGGTTGACATCGTTAGGTCTAACACACCAACGAGCAACTGGTGTACACCGGGATCGGGAGTGGGGTTTACCACGAAAATCTCGATCCCTAGCCGATAGACTTGCATATAACTTATTTATGCCGTCTAGCAGAGCTGATGGGTTTATATACACTTTATGTATGTCACCCTGCAAATGTTCTTATAATCCGACAGGTGGTTTAACCGGGATTCGATTACGAGTAACCTCGGGAATACCTAAATGGACGTCTAAATGATTTGGTCATATGGGATCAAGACTTATTCTTTCTCTTCTCTCTTTTAAAATCCTGAAAGCCCTGCTTTTGTTTTCCTTTGATTGGCAATGATTCCCACTGAGTGCTAGTTGTACTCAGCCCTGTGAAACTTTCTTTGTTTTGCAGAGTGGGAGCCGGAGGCATAGTGACGGGGCGAGAAGAGAGAGAAAAGGAAAGGAGGAATAAACAAGAGACGAGGATAATAAAACTTAAACCGTTAGACTCTTTCCCGTTTCTTAAACTTCTATTTTGGTTATAAACAATTTCCCTTTTCGTTACTTAGATAACCGAATCATCATACTAATATTCGAAATGGGAATTATGGTTTAGTTAACTTAGAAAGTTAATGTTCGTTTAAAGTTTATTCGTTATTCATTTGTTAGTTTAAAACTTGACGTTTTAAAAATATGAATTTATATAACGAAAACTTAAACGAATTTATAAAAACTATAACGGTTGTTAAATGAATGTTTATTTATTCGCTTCCGCTATTTAAAACGCAACTTTGATGTAACTATATATTCTGGACCCAACTGTAGTGCGGTCTGGTCCGCCACGGTTGTTATGCTTTCGATATGTATTTTGGATCCGATGATGGCGCGGTCTGGTCCGACCTCATCGTTATGGTTTATGTACTTGTTTAGCTAATGTTTAAGTCTTTGGTATTTACTACGACTTGATCCTTGTTTTTAAGGGGAGATGTTGCCCAAATCATCGGGCTAAACTAAATGAATTTTGATTAAAATTATTTAAAATAAATTGAATTATGAATCTCCCTTTTTATTTTACCCTTCGTCGCATCCCGATTTAATTGGTTATAATTAAAATTGATTATTTTTAGAGTTAGGAAAATCGGGGTGTGACAACATGTTATAAATAGGGCCTTGAAGAAGCATCTGGCCCAAATCAAAAATAACAATTGTTTGTGCTCCAATAGCACGGTTTCAGGGTCATAAAAAGCACCCTATCACGAACACTAAAAAGCAGATTGTTCAACAAAAATCTTATCTAAAGCAGCAAGATCAGGGAGAGGGACTCCGAGCGAAAGCTAGATCCTCAGAGCTAGACAAATGAGAAATTGAAGTTGCACCCCTGGGAACAGAGGAGATATCAGTTGAAGGCAAGATCCAATTATCTCGGGGATGGCCTAGGGGAACGTTAAAGATATCATCCGCCCCGGAGCTATCCTCCCCACTTGATAGGATACTCGCAGAAGGAGCGGTTCCTTGAGAAAAGGGGGGACCTACAGTCTCCTTCCTCGCTAGTTCCTGAAAATATAAATAGAATCACTAAATAGATAACAGTAAACCCGTGATGAGCAGGCAAAGCTCTAGCAAAGAGAAAAGGAGGCACCTCATCAAAGGCTTTCTTCATAAGCTGCATAGCAATGGCATCAACGGAAAAGAGGGGGAAAGGGGGAGCCTCCCAAGTAGGAGAGCCCTCAAGGGCCTCAATAGGCTGGCGGAGCGTTTCAGCAGCTTTTCTCAATACGGGCATAAACCAAGGTTCCCCGGTAGGAATGAAGCAATTCCTCTTGAGGGCCTCAGGTTTTGTTTCGAACAAATGAATTATGGGAATCAGGTTGATAGAGTTAGCCTGCTCAGGAACGCCCAGCTGGTTACAGCATTCGAAAACAACATCGCCAGCCCAGCTGGTGAGAGGGTCTATCATCCTGGCCCAGAAATAAGGAGAATTGATAAGCGCTTCGGGCAATTGCTTCACCAGAGAGTCTATGAAAGCTTGACCATAGGGGGACATCAAAAAGTTAGATCGGCAAACTTGTATCCCCTTGGAGACGCCTTCATCGGAACCCTGTTTCATTCCTTCTGCGAAAGAAGATGCCCGAGAACGTTCCAACTCTTGTTCATGAGCAAGAGTTAGTCGTTCCGTTTGCGTAGCGAAGACTGCTTTCATTTTCAACTCCCATTCTAAGGAAGCCTCTAGGGCTATATCTAATTCCCTCACCCGCCTCGATAATGACGCAAGGCGTAACTCAAGAGAAGAACTGCATTTCTCTTTAGCACGGAGACGGTCCTGAAGATCCCGAGCTTCAATTTGAGCACGGTTGTTGGGAATTGTTAAGAACGAATATGTTAAGGGGGAACCTATAAGGGATATTTTAGTGTTTTGATTTGATCCCAAAACCCCAAAGCGTTCTGTTCCCAAGCGACCCATTTTGACGTAGTTAATAAGTTAGATTTTTTCTAAAAGCCTACTCTGTTAGGATGGCTCTTTAATTTGCTTAGATTTTAGGCTTCAAAAGTTCAAGTGAAGGCCACTCACTTGAGTGTGTTTTCCAAAGCGAAGCGGGTCAAGCAAACTGAAGTGAAGTGTGCCGAAGAATAGCGAAGCGAAGCGATCGCTACAGTAGATTCAAAGTGAGTCTGCCAAAGCGAAGCGAAGCGAGTGCTACAGTTCAAAGCGAAGCAAAGCGAAGCGAGCGCTACAGTGGAATCAAGTGAACCCACTAAAGTGAAGCGAAGCGTGCGCTACAAAGAAAAGCCGAAGCGAGTCAACGCGAGTCAACATTTAATTAAGTAGCGTCACGGGAAATTTATTTCTCAAGTGACTCACTACAAATATGACCGTGAAGCGACTCACTTCAGAGCGGCCGCTACAACTTCAAAACGAAGCGAGCCACTACCTACCAGAAAGCGACAGCGCGACTCCCGCCCATATTTTGAACTCCAGTCAACAGGAGATCGTAGCATTAATTACAAGATCTCCACGTGTCGAAAGCGGAGTGGAGCGGAAGAGTTGACTGCCAGGCCGACAGGGCGCCGCTACAGTACTGGCTCGCTCCAGTTACTGTTAAAACTGGAGTTTAGCCAGATTTGGCAAACAAACAAACTGCGCATCTGCAAAAGCATACTGGCTGCACAAAGTACTGTCGAGTGGAGGAGAGACAAGGCCACCAACCAAGCAACGGATCTCGGCCATCTCTCCGCCTATAAATAGTGAAGGATGAAGACGTGAAGAAGTAGAACACTACTTGAGCATTCGAGCGCATACAGCAAACAAACACTCCCAAGCCTTCGAGCAAATCTTCGGGTCTTTGTTTTCCAGTGTTCTCCGAGTTTCCAGTTCCTCGGAACTTGTCTTCACAACCTTCACACTTAGAGACTAAGCCCATTCCATATCCAAGCTTAGAAGAAGAGCTCTAGCCATCTTTGCACTTATTGTAAAGAGCTCTTCACAGTGTGTTCGTCAACCAAAAACCCTAAATCTGTCTGTTAGGTTTTTGAGTCGTCGTAAGGTTGTTTCGATCCAAGGCTCTTCTTTCATCGATTGAAGAAACCTCGATCATAGAGTCTAGATCCAAGCTTGCACTTACATCGTTTGTGTAAAAGCTCGATCGAAGCTAGGCTGTAAGGAGAGCCCGGAATCTCCCTGTTGTTCTGACAGAAGCGAGTGAAGCTTCGTGTCCAGTTTAGGTCTTAGTAGTGAACCCGTAATCACTGCACTAGGCGAGTGAAGCCCGATCTCGATAAGGTTTTTGAAGGACCCCTAACCTTCAAGTTCTTGAGTGAAAAGAACGGTTGCCGTCGTGCAACAAAGTGGACGTAGGAGCGTTATCTCCGAACCACTATAAATCTCTGTGTCGTATCTCTCTAACCCTAAAACTCTTTACTTTGATTATCCATTGCACGTGCATCTAAACAAACTTAATCTGGATATTTTAATTACTCAGAAAAGATTTTAGCTCACCAAATTCCGCACATACGAGTAAAGACTCCCTCTTGATCAAGTACTCACTTCGGTCAAGCAGGCTAACTACGTACTGTAGATCTAGCTTCAGCTAGGTCTTAAGTTTCAAGTGAGCTCTTTACTTGTCACTCTGAGTTAAGGGATTTGAAGTTGAAAAACTTAAAAATACGTATTCACCCCCCCCCCCCCCTCTACGTATTTTTCCCATTAACAAACCGGGACCAACAAGTGGTATCAGAGCAGCGGTTCTTTCGAGCCTCTGCTTTGCATATCCGAAGCGAGTCCCCACTCGCTTCACGTTGTCTCACTGAACCGGATCCTATTTTCCTAAGTGCATCAAAACCTCACTCACGCATATTGCATTTACTGCTGATAGTTTGCTATGTCTACATACAGTGCATCAAATCTTCCACAGTTCTCGATCGAAGGATACGAGATATGGAGTTTCCGTGTCGAGAGCTTCCTATGCTCAATCCACGACCGGATGTGGGAAGTCATTGAGGACGGACCAATCGAAATTAAGAAAGCCATATCTGTGGATGTTCCAGCCGCTGAAGGTCGTCCAGCCCACGTTCGACAACAGTACGTGGAGAAGGATAAAGATGAGTATACTCCAAATGACTTCAAAAGTTGCCAACCTCGACAAGATTGCACGCCACACGATGCAGAGCACCGTGTCGGACGCCTATCTACCACGAATAAGGAAATGTGCAACGGCAAAGGAAATGTGGGAAACCCTAGCCCTCATTTCTCAAGGCACAGACAAAATCAAGGAGAACAAGCTCGCCGTTCAGATGCGGGAGTTTGAAAATCTGGTGATGAAGTCAGGAGAGTCCATCGACGCCTTCGAGCTGAGAGTTACCAACATTACTGCAACTCTCAACTCGCTTGGGAAGGAACTCACAGACAAGGAAGTAAACCTGAAAATAGTCCGTGCTCTCACAAGGAAGTGGCAGACTATGAAGGAGCTATATCTAGCTACCAAGGATCTAACGAAGCTCACGCCAGAAGTGTTGTTCTCTGAGCTCAAAGCTCATGAGTTTGATCTGAATCGAATGAGCCTCGACGACGAGGATGAAGCGCCCACTACGTCAAAAGGAGTAGCATTCAAAGCTGCCGAAGGGCCAAGCGAGCAGTCGCTAGCCAAGATGACGAGGGAAGAATTGGAAGAACACATTGCGTTCTTATCCAAGAACTTCAACAAGATGAACTCTCGAGTGGGCAAGTACAAAAGATTCTACAAGCAGTACAAAAGGACGAGCACTGATGCTCGAGAAGGAAAAGGAAAGAGAGAAGAGACGACCAAGACGATCCCGCGCGACATGATGGAAGTGGAGTGTTACCACTACCACAAGATGGGCCACTACAAATCTGATTGCCCAAAGCTAAGTGCTAAAGAGCGCGAAGAATTGAAGGCCAAGAGGGATGCTCCAAGGCGAGCGCTCGTAGCAAGTGAAGTGCCGGTCGCTACAACTGAAGATCCACCAAGCGACTCAGATGCATTCACCGATCCAAATTCCAGTGATGGTGAGGATCTTGGATTTATGGCGCTCACCGATGAAGAAACAGGAGAGGTATTCTTCTATCCTTCAATCACTTCAATTACACTAGCACACACTGTCAATGAGGAAGAACAATCCTCTACATGGAGTGAGTTGTTTGACAAGCACCAAAAATTGTCAAGCGACCACGAAGTGGTAAAACAAGCTCTGTCTCAAAGCGAGAAGGAGAACCGAAAGCTAGCCCGTGAGCTTGACGAAGTCAAACTTAATTTAAGGGCTATGACTAGTAAGTTCGAGGATCTCTTCGCTAGACATCAAAGCTTGGAGGGAAGGTATGAAACCCAGTCCACTCTAGTTGCCAACTTGAACAAAGCATCATATGCTAGGCAGGCACTAGAGGGTTCGCTTCTGCCTTTTGGTAGGAAAGCTGGCCTTGGATATGAGGGTGGACCTCCCAAGCCGACTGTCTTTGTTGGTGCATCACACACTACACCATCAGTCACTTTGGAATTGCCCACTGCATCCAAAGCGACCACCAACAAGGATAAAGGCAAAGTGGCTGAGAACCCTAAAAGGAAGCCAATGAAGATGTCTATATCTTTAAGGGCAGATCCTAAGGGCAAGCAAAGTTCAACAGTCCCTAGCACTCAACATGCTAAGTCTTACCAATCCAAGGGTAAAGGGAGAACTGTTGAAGCTTCTAAGTCTCAAGCCAAGACACGAGAGACAAAGGATCTACCTCCTAAAAAGAGGAGTAATGTCTATGTGTCACGTTATCCGGACTGGAGATGGTCCAACCGGACTAACATTGAGGGGGAAGATTTTGAAGTTTCCACTGGGTCGCTTCAAATTCCCAAGGTTTCTCAAGCGAGTCAGGGTCAAAACCCTAGTTGGACCGCTTCGAGGAAACCAAGCGAGTCGCTTCGACAGACTAGAAACCCTAAGTCAGTCTCTAAACCCAGAGCTAATTCGAAGCGAGTCGCTTCAGGATATAAGCAAAGTGGGAAGAGCATAGGTAGGACTGAAGCGAGCCGCTTCCCCTCTTGCACACACTGTTGCACGTGTGAAGCTGCTTCTAGGCAGTACACCAAGTTTTCGAAGGTCGAGAAGCCCAAGACACAAGCCTCATCTCAAAAGAGAGTGAAGCAAGTGTGGGTACCTAAGGGAACTAACCTGCAAGGACCCAAACTGATTTGGGTACCAAAATCTGTCTAATTGCAGGTGAGCGCCGTAGATCCCATGCCAAGTGAGGGTCAACTAGTATGGTACTTGGACAGTGGATGTTCAAGACACATGACTGGCATGAAAGCTCTACTTCACAACTACATAGAGAAGAAGGGTCCACACGTAACCTTTGGTGACAACTCTCGAGGAAGCACCAGGGGATACGGCGCACTGAAAGTTGGAAAGCTCACAATTGAAGAAGTCTCCTATGTGGAAGGACTCAAGCACAACCTGTTGTCCATTTCACAGTTTTGTGATAAAGGGTACAGGGTGGAGTTCATCTCCAACAAGTGCATTGTGATGAGCAAACTCACGTCTCAGATTGTGCTCACTGGAATTAGGCAAAGGAACGTCTACATAGCACAATGGGACAGCTGCAAAGAGGAAACTTGTCTAGTTGCAAGAAGTGCTACAGAAATTGGATGGCTATGGCACAGACGCTTGAACCACCTCAATTTCAAAGCTATCAATCGCTTAGCTCGAAAATGTTTGGTGCAAGGCATACCGAATGAAGTCTTCATCAAAGACCATCCATGCTCACCATGCCAACGAGGGAAGCAGACGAAGAAGCACTTCGCCAGTCTCGAAGAAGCCTCATCAAAGCGAGTGCTCGAGCTGCTTCACATGGATCTGTTTGGTCCAGTTACTCCGGTTAGCGTAAATGGAAGGAAGTACACTCTAGTTGTAGTTGACGACTTCTCTCGCTACACTTGGGTTGTATTCCTTTTCAGCAAGAAGGAAACACTGACCAAACTGCCACAACTTTTCAAGCGATTGGCGGTGGAAAAGAATCAAGCTATCGTGACCATTCGCTCCGACAGAGGCACAGAGTTCTTGAACTCTACAGTTGAAGCGTACTGCACGGAGCATGGCATAGCACATCAAACTTCTTCAGCACGCACTCCTCAGCAGAATGGAGTTGCTGAAAGAAGAAATCGAATCATCAAAGAAGCCGTTCGCACCATGATTGCTGACTCGAAGCTTCCGATGAAGTATTGGGCTGAAGCTGCCAACACGGCGTGCTACACACAGAATCAGACGCTTCTCAACAAACGGCACGACAAAACTCCATATGAAATATGGACAGGGAGAATTCCTAACATATCTTATTTCCATATTTTTGGTTGTAGGGTCTTCATTCACAACAATGGGAAGTCACAGCTGAAAGCCTTTGAAAGCAAAGCAGATGAAGGGGTATTCTTAGGATACTCTACATCTAGCAAAGCCTACAGAGTGTTCAACTGTAAAACCCTAATTGTGGAGGAATCACCCCATGTCGTATTTGATGAATCTTCTTTAAGTCTTCCACAGGAACAGGCTCAAGCGACTGAAAAGGATCAAAGCAAGGAACCCTCAAATCAACTCACTTGGGACGTGCTTGATGAAGATGATGAGATCAAGGACTCAAGCGAGCAGGATCCCAAAGGAGAAGTCGAAGCTGCCCCCAAGATTCCTGAAGCTAGTGCAGGCCAAGCACCCAATCCAGTCGCTTCAGATGGTGAAGCGAGTGACAAGGAAGCAGATGAAGATGAAGCTGGCGGATCCAAGCGTGCATTGCTCAAAGATCACTCACCTAGCCAAATCATTGGAGATCCATCCAAGGGTGTAGTGACCAGAAGTCAAGTGTTTGGAGAAAGTGCCATGTTCAGTTGCTTTCTCTCAAACATTGAGCCATCAAGCGTGGAGGAAGCCCTAGCCAACTCTAACTGGGTGATCGCCATGCAAGAAGAGCTGAACCAGTTCACTAGAAATGACGTATGGTACCTCGTGGATCGTCCCAAGTTTCAGCATGTTATTGGCACCAAGTGGGTGTTCAAGAACAAGACGGACGAGGACCACAACGTAGTGAGGAACAAGGCGCGACTCGTTGCCAAAGGCTACTGCCAAGAGGAAGGAATCGACTTTGATGAGACCTTCGCTCCAGTGGCACGGCTTGAAGCTATCAGATTGTTTCTAGCCTATGCAGCAGCCAAGAAGTTCAAGGTCTATCAAATGGATGTGAAGAGCGCATTCCTCAACGGTGAACTCAAGGAAGAAGTGTATGTGGAGCAGCCACCGGGTTTCGAGCAGGGAGATAAAGTGTATCGATTGAAGAAAGCCCTGTATGGGTTGAAGCAAGCTCCCAGAGCTTGTTATGATACACTATCTCAATTCCTAGTGGAGAATGGCTTCCACAAAGGGAAAATAGATCGAACCCTCTTCACCATCAATCATGGAGATGATATGCTATGGGTTCAGATCTATGTGGATGACATCATATTTGGATCGCCAAACCAGTCGCTTAGCGAGAAGTTTGGAGAGCTGATGAAGACCAAGTATGAGATGTCGATGATTGGCTTGATGAGCTGCTTTCTAGGTCTTCAAGTGAAGCAGCAGGATAATGGAATTTTCATAAATCAAGCCAAGTACACTAGAGATATGCTTGCCAAGTTTGGTGTTCAACATGCTAAAGCTGTGAAGATTCCTATGAATACCAACTGGAAGATGGAGCCAGACGAAGGAGGAAAATCTGTAGATCCTACAGATTATCGTGCCCTAATTGGGTCACTACTCTATCTCACTGCAAGCAGGCCAGATATTGCTTTTGCAGTCGGAGTCTGCGCTCGCTTCCAAAGCAACCCCAAGCACAGCCATCTTGAAGCTGCCAAGAGAATTCTTCGATATTTAAAGGGCACTGTCAATATGGGGCTGTGGTATCCAGCGGAGGATAATTTGGAGCTCACTGGATATTCCGATGCTGACTATGGAGGGTGCCGAGTTGATAGGAAATCAACGTCTGGCACGTTTCAGTTCTTGGGAAGCAAGCTAATCTCGTGGTTCTCAAAGAAGCAAACAAGCGTAGCCACTTCAACAACTGAAGCTGAGTACATGGCCGCTGGAAGCTGCTGTTCTCAAATCCTATGGCTTCGTCAACAATTGAAGGACTACAAAGTTGAAGCGAATGAAATTCCGATCTTCTGCGACAACAACAGTGCCATATGTATCTCGCAGAATCCAGTGCTTCACACCAGGTGCAAGCATGTGGAAATTCGACATCATTTCATTCGTGATCATGTCGAGAAAAAGGATATCAAGCTCGAGAAAATCCATACCGATCTCCAGCGAGCAGATATCCTCACCAAGCCTCTAGCTGAGTCTCGATTCAACCAGCTATGCATGGAATTAGGGTTATTAGACCCTGGTGAAGAATGCTAGTTCCAGGATGCACGAAGGAGTGTTCGCTTGTTCCCTTGTGCGACACTCGCTTCGTATCTTCACAAACTCAAGCGAGTCACTTCAAAATCTCACTCGCTTGAAGAAAATGAAGTTAGGTGGAGATAGGTGGAGTATTGGAAGAAGTTCCCTACCAACTTATTGGAATTGTTAAGTATATGGTTAAGGGGGAACTAATGCTTACTCGCGGAGCAAGCTACTTCCAAAGCAAGCAAAGAATGCTGCTATCTCGAATTCTGCATCGCTTCAATCTGCCCTAGTTTGGGTCAAAGTGAGTCAACTGCAGATTCATTCTCTAGATTGTAGGAAAGCTTGAAGGTTTACCTTTTTATACAAAAGGTTGCAGGGCTGGTGACATGCTTCTGCGTAAAATACGAGATTGTCTTGTCAGAGCATTCTCATTGTCATCCTGTCCATTTCTGCTCTGAGATAAGGACTTGTACTCATCCCCCATTCGTCGTGAATAAGTACACTTACGTGATGCTCCCTTCGGGTTGTAGTAAGCTTGTGTACTTTATTCATTTTCTCCCTCATTCACTTCGATGGAGGACTCTCTAATTCGTAGAAGAAGATGAATGCCATGAAGATGAATGCCATGAAGATCTAATTCAACGTGTAGCATTCAACAAGTGGTATCTAATTCAACATGAAGTCTTCAAAAAGTGGTATCAATCTCCTACGAAGTGAGATTGACTGGTAAGCGTTTCAATTTTAAGTACACCAAGTGAGCTGAAGCGTGCTAGAAACCTTCACTCACTACGTGGAAAATATGAAATAAGTCTGACACAAATGCAAAGAGGAAAACACTCTTGTTTATCCTCGAAGTATGTAAGTCAGAAACATTTTAAAATTAAGCAAAGAAATTCAATTTCTTATTCCAGTCGCTTCAGATGGCTAAGCGAGTGCTACGTCACTCAAAGCTAGCCATCGCAAGCGAGTGCGGAACAGTCACTCAAAGCGAATGCCTCTCAAAGCGAGTCACGGCTTAGCAGCCCAACTCGAAGCGAACGGGCACGAAGCGAGTATGAGCTGTCTGCACTCGAGTGCCTATTTCATTTTCTGCCAAGTATTTAATGCAGAATCAGGAACGGCGGAAATAACGGGCGCGTGGTTCTCACTTCAAATTTGAAGCGGGAAAAGGCGGAGAAGATCCAGCCGTCGAATCTCAACAGCCCCCAATCTGGAGCCGTTCGATTAACGCCGTATACGACAAGCCAACCATAGAAGGCCACGTGGCGACGCCGAGCAAGTGGCGGTTCACTTTTACTGTGATGACGCCGGACACGTCAGATCCATCACCGCACGTCCGCCGCCTACCTACAGGATTTTCGGCGTTATTACCGTCCTACCCCTGCCACGTCAGCCAAAACCTAACTCTATATATATGGAACGAGGCAGAACTGCAGAACCTTTCACAGCCTTCTAAAATTGGCATTCTCGTGCTTAGATCTGCGATTTCTGCAACTCACGAGTCTCAACCCTTTCTTTTTAAACTCTGCTCAAATTTCTCTAAAATCACCATGGGAAAGAAGAAGAACACCGAGACGATGGAGGAGTTTCTCGCGGAGGTCGACAAACATATCAATGTCGAGCCTCATCTCGATCCAGCCATCATCGAGAGAAATGGTTTTCTCCGTAGGGCCGTGACCAAGGCCGGACTATGGAAGTTTGTAACGGCGGTCCCGTCAAAGATTCTGGCCAAAGCCGTCGGCGAGCTCCTGCTAAATTTGAGGAAGGAGCAAAACATATCCTCTTTTACCGATCCACAGACGAGGAGGCCAGTGGAGGTGGACATGAATGAGCTTATCGGCACGTTCAACTTGCTGAGAGAAGGAGGAGACTCATTACTGGATTTGGGTCTCTCGGCCGGAATTCAGTACGGTCGTTTTGCAACCGCCGAAGCCGATCCAAATTTTAAGGAGGCAAGTATCCGTTCGAGTTTGAAGGCCCCCTTCAACCATATTTGCGAGCTCTTCTCGAAGCGTGCTACGTCGGAACCTTCGATACTCTTTCCGAGACGAAGCTGATCGCCACAGCAGTCATCGTCGACAGCCTCACCGGAACCAGCTTCAACTGGCATGACTGGTTCCTCAATCAAATTCACGAAGCTGCTGCCGATTTTGCGTTCGTGAAGGGGAGCGCCGATCAAATTCTCCGCAAGGGGAAACTGAAGTTCTTCTCAAGGCTTTCCTATGCTTTGGAGAAGAAGTTTTCGGGCAAAGCATGGCCGGAAGATGACGTCACCATCTACAACAAACAGTCCATCTACCATGATAAGTGGAGGAAGACAAAAACCTTGATGGATCTGGGGCTTCTCGAGGTTGAAGTGCCCGTAGCGAGACCGGTTGCTGAAAGGCAAGCTGAAGTGAGCCAAGTGAGGCCGGTCGCTTCACCCGGGAAGCAAGCCGCGCCAAAGCGAGGCAAGAAGATGAAGCGAGTCGCTTCAATCGTTCAAGAAAGCGAGGCGGTGGGGAAGCCGCTTGAGAACATTGAAGAGACTCATCCCCAGCCTTTACCTATCAAAGTCAAATCACCCCCACTCCAAATCCAACCCACATCACCCAAATACCAGAACCTCAATCATCATCAACCCAACAACCACGAAAACAGATAACCCCCCTCTCTCCCCATGAAGAAGAGTCAGCATCTTCTTTTCACATTCCCACTGTTCCATTCCTCAGCACAGATGAAGATGCTGCCTACACTACATTCACCCCACTTCAATCCCAGCCGATACAACCACCACCCACCGAAACCATTCAACCACCATCCACTGAAGCCATTCAAATTTCAGAAACTCAAGAAACCTCATCACCTACCCAATCCCTCTCGACATCGGCAGCTACAGCCGATACCGCCCAAACTCTAGGAGAACTTCCCATCATTCCTCAATTCATAACCCCTGCCCTCACCGTACACAAGCGGGCTCTCGAACGCTATGTCCTAGACAGAGAGCAAGCCGAGACTATCAATCTTCGCTACAATCTTCGCTCCGCGAACGTTGCATGGAGCGACGTGTTTTACACCAATGTAGTCGACTTTCTGACGTACATCACGTACCGAGGAACGGAGTACTACAAAATTTTCAGACTCCTCAAAGCCTTCACAGAAGAGGAACTGATTCAAATGGAGGCCAAGATACTCAACTTCATTGGCGAAAATGGCTTCCATGCCTTCCTTGAAGGGACCAGCTTCTGGGAGAAGCTAGATGCTAAGGTGAAAGAATCATATCCACTCGCTACAGTTCCGAAGCGAGTGCCCTCTTCCCATGAAAGGAAGCTCATCAGGGAGTATAAGGAGGAGGTGGAGTTGAAGGATGCAGAAATCGCTAGTCTTCAGAGCGAAATCACGAAGAAGAGTGAGGAAATGGAGAGGAAGGCGGGGGAGGTCATCAGTCTTAGAGAAGACTTTGACAAGAAGAAGAAGGATTTGGAGGGAAAGGTGGAGGAGAAGGAGATGTTATTGGAGGAGAAAGAGAAGGCGCTGGAGGCGCAGGTGAAGCTGGTGGGAGATCAATCTATCACAATCACCGACCTTAAGGGCTCGCTTGATGGGGAAAGGAGCCGGTTGAGGAAGGTCAATGCCGAACTTGTCTCTGTTGGCAAGGAAAAGAAGGAGTTGGAAAAGGAGTTGAAGAAGGTGAAGGAGAAGTATGAGAAGAGAGAGGAGGAGCTGATAAGGACGGGAAGTGAGCTGTTGAGCACGAAAAAGACTCTGGACTCTCTCAGAAATGAGATGAAGCTGCTCAAACAGGAAAGTGAGCTCGACAAAAAGGAGTTGGAGAGTAGGAGAAAGAGTGCGCAAGCTATTGACCTAAGGAATGCAGAATTAACTCTACTTCTGGAAAATGTCAAGGAGCTGGGCGAAGTTTACACAGAGAAGATGGCTGCAAGTGCCGAATTCCATATCTCTCTAAACCAGAGAGAGAGGAGCCTTGAGACAATGCAAGCTGAATTTCAAGCGGCTCAGGAATTTTGGTACTTCAATCTGCAAGAGGAGAAGGCAGATATAAGGAGGGAAATCGAAGCGGAGCTGGAGGCTCGCTTCAGAGAAGTGGAATCCTTAGAAAGGATGATGGCATCAGTTGTGGAGCGAGAGAAGCAGTGCGAGTATCTACTCGAAGAAATTTCAATCAAAACTGCTGATTTGGTGGCACCTTCCATGGAAAAGAACGAGCAGATGCTTCAAGCCATCTTAAACACAGTCAACTCACTTCACCAAACCCTTTCTGGAAAATCGATGATCCTAACCCCTGGCAGTGATGATGCCAAAAAGGGGGAAGGACAAGTGAAGCTAGGAGGAGCTGGAGGTTTAGGGGGAAGCAGAGTTGGTGTGGAATTGATGTTGGAAGGAGGCAGTGTTGCCGGTGAAAAGGAGGATGTAGTAGACGAAGCGAGGGCTCTGGGCAAGACGAAACTCACGGAGGAGGAGTTAATGAAAAAGCCCGAAGAGCCTAGGAGGCCGCTTCAGGAAAAAGTACTGAGTGCTTCTATTGCACGGCATCCTCCAATGACTGTAATAACGAAGGAGGAAAAGAGGGTGCAGGTGGAGAAGGATGCTGCCTTGCCGTGGGAGATGGAGCAGCTGTTTAAACTAACCAAAAATTCTATTGCTGCAGGTGCTTCATCCAGTTCCCAAGCGGCCGCTACACCCAAAGCGCCCGCTTCAACCGCCGCGACAGCTTCGTCAGCCGCATTCACTTCGGCTATCGCTACGAAGAAGGATATGCCGCCTCCCCCACTACCTAAGCTGCCAGTGAAGCGAACTGCTCCGGAGACAAAAGGAGATGACCCCGCGGCCAAGCGCCAAAAGGTCAAGCAAGCAGTGGCTTCAAGGGCAGAGAAAGAGGAGAGAAAGAGGAAGGAAAGAGAAGAGGGAAGGAGCAAAAGCGAGAGGAAGAAGAGGAGTAATGAAAGGCGACTCCAAGTAATTGACGCACGGATCGAGGAGCACTTCAGTGAAGTGATACTGATCCAGTCTTCACTAGTGCGCAGTGCCTTCATTCCCTTCATGCCAGATGAGTCCGAAGCATGTGAAGCTCAAGCCATATTTGATGCATGCGACGTGACTACAAAGGAGATGGTTGAGTCTGGTCGATATCCTCTCAAGGAGGAGCAAGATTACATTCGCAAATGACTCAATGAGCGTCCATCGTGGAACAGCGAGTCGGGAGCAAAATTCAAACAGACTATGGCTCAACTGTCAAGCAGGTCAGAGGAGGAATTGGCCAAGCGGAGGAATGAACATCCGGACGCCAGAGAAATTGAAGAATTCATCCCGAGAGATCTGCGCGATCTGTGGCTTGACTACAAGAACCTATTCATCAAAGCATATTATTTTTGGGAGGTAGTGCCACTTCAGGATCGTTGCTCTCGGATGAGTGCTCTCAGCAATTTTCTCTGCGCGTATGATGAGAAGCTGCGAAGGAAGATCTTCACCACTGCTGAATTGGCTCAGCCCAAACCTCTGGTCGTCAAGGTTCCTGCTCTAAAGGAATTCCCCATGCCTTATCATCCAGGCACTGACATTCCAGATAGAGGGATCATAGATGATGAAGTGACTGAAGCTTTCAAGCTGGAAAGTGCATGGAGAAGACCTAGTATCCACACAGTTGACTCTATGGAATCAAAAGTTTTATCAGCTTACGTGGATACTGCTGCTATTGAAGAAGAAAAGAAGGAGGAGGATGAAGGAAAGGAGAAGGAGAAGGAGGAAGAAGCTGCAGGAAACCTTTGAGTTTCAAGCTTCTTAACATATCTCTTTTTGTGAACTACTTGTTCATCTATCTCATTTTCTATCTCATTTCAATTTCTGTCTCCTTTGTGTCATTTACTCGCTTTGTGAATGACTTTACATTTTTGCTACAAACTCATTAATTTAACCGAAAAAAAAAGGGAAGGAACTTAAAAGAAAATTACAAACGAAACTGCAAAGGAAGCAGTCGCTTGGAGTTCCCTTCACGGTTAGATAGACTAGATTTATTTTTATCTAAGTCGTATGGGTTTTGGCATCATCAAAAAGGGGGAAATTGTTGGGAATTGTTAAGAACGAATATGTTAAGGGGGAACCTATAAGGGATATTTTAGTGTTTTGATTTGATCCCAAAACCCCAAAGCGTTCTGTTCCCAAGCGACCCATTTTGATGTAGTTAATAAGTTAGAATTTTTCTAAAAGCCTACTCTGTTAGGATGGCTCTTTAATTTGCTTAGATTTTAGGCTTCAAAAGTTCAAGTGAAGGCCACTCACTTGAGTGTGTTTTCCAAAGCGAAGCGGGTCAAGCAAACTGAAGTGAAGCGTGCCGAAGAATAGCGAAGCGAAGCGATCGCTACAGTAGATTCAAAGTGAGTCTGCCAAAGCGAAGCAAAGCGAGCGCTACAGTTCAAAGCGAAGCAAAGCGAAGCGAGCGCTACAGTGGAATCAAGTGAACCCACTAAAGCGAAGCGAAGCGTGCGCTACAAAGAAAAGCCGAAGCGAGTCAACGCGAGTCAACATTTAATTAAGTAGCGTCACGGGAAATTTATTTCTCAAGTGACTCACTACAAATATGACCGTGAAGCGACTCACTTCAGAGCGGCCGCTACAACTTCAAAACGAAGCGAGCCACTACCTACCAGAAAGCGACAGCGCGACTCCCGCCCATATTTTGAACTCCAGTCAACAGGAGATCGTAGCATTAATTACAAGATCTCCACGTGTCGAAAGCGGAGTGGAGCGGAAGAGTTGACTGCCAGGCCGACAGGGCGCCGCTACAGTACTGGCTCGCTCCAGTTACTGTTAAAACTGGAGTTTAGCCAGATTTGGCAAACAAACAAACTGCGCATCTGCAAAAGCATACTGGCTGCACAAAGTACTGTCGAGTGGAGGAGAGACAAGGCCACCAACCAAGCAACGGATCTCGGCCATCTCTCCGCCTATAAATAGTGAAGGATGAAGACGTGAAGAAGTAGAACACTACTTGAGCATTCGAGCGCATACAGCAAACAAACATTCCCAAGCCTTCGAGCAAATCTTCGAGTCTTTGTTTTCCAGTGTTCTCCGAGTTTCCAGTTCCTCGGAACTCGTCTTCACAACCTTCACACTTAGAGTCTAAGCCCATTCCATATCCAAGCTTAGAAGAAGAGCTCTAGCCATCTTTGCACTTATTGTAAAGAGCTCTTCACAGTGTGTTCGTCAACCAAAAACCCTAAATCTGTCTGTTAGGTTTTTGAGTCGTCGTAAGGTTGTTTCGATCCAAGGCTCTTCTTTCATCGATTGAAGAAACCTCGATCATAGAGTCTAGATCCAAGCTTGCACTTACATCGTTTGTGTAAAAGCTCGATCGAAGCTAGGCTGTAAGGAGAGCCCGGAATCTCCCTGTTGTTCGGACAGAAGCGAGTGAAGCTTCGTGTCCAGTTTAGGTCTTAGTAGTGAACCCGTAATCACTGCACTGTTCGTCAAATCCAGGCGAGTGAAGCCCGATCTCGATAAGGTTTTTGAAGGACCCGTAACCTTCAAGTTCTTGAGTGAAAAGAACGGTTGCCGTCGTGCAACAAAGTGGACGTAGGAGCGTTATCTCCGAACCACTATAAATCTCTGTGTCGTATCTCTCTAACCCTAAAACTCTTTACTTTGATTATCCATTGCACGTGCATCTAAACAAACTTAATCTGGATATTTTAATTACTTAGAAAAGATTTTAGCTCACCAAATTCCGCACATACGAGTAAAGACTCCCTCTTGATCAAGTACTCACTTCGGTCAAGCAGGCTAACTACGTACTGTAGATCTAGCTTCAGCTAGGTCTTAAGTTTCAAGTGAGCTCTTTACTTGTCACTCTGAGTTAAGGGATTTGAAGTTGAAAAACTTAAAAATACGTATTCACCCCCCCTCTACGTATTTTTCCCATTAACAAACCGGGACCAACAACGGTCCCTACTCTGCTCAACCTCTGATAGAATCTCCAAGAACTGATCAAAAGCCAAAGCTTGAGCACCGAAAGAGGGTGTCGAAAACTGATTCACCTCTGTAAACGCAAAGGAATGAACATCACCCATTTTGTGGAAAAAGAAGCATCAATGCTTACCTCAATCAAAGGGAAGAGACGAAGTAGGATTTTACCGTGGCCGACTAAGGGTGGTTCATGAAAGCAGAGTTCTGAACGAGGTTTCATTATTATGGTCTCCTGTAGATCTTCATGGTCCGATTCTGAAACCCTAGAGCCCGTAGGGGGTAACGTGGGGGCGTCGTTCGAAGAGGAAATAGGCTCAGGATTGAGGATTCTGGCCTCAACCATTCTCTGCTCTAATTTCGTCTGAATCTTACGTAGCATTCTTCCGTGTCAGCATTCATGGCTGGGAGCAAATGCGAACGAAACTCAATCCTCTAAGAAATCTTAAGATTTTTATGGGAAAATGCTCATCATATTCACCCTCAAACTATGTTAATAAAAGCAATAATCGGTATTAACGATTCCTTCAAAAAAAAAAAAAAAAAAAAAAAAAAAAAAAGAGGAGAGAGAGACAGGGAAAGAAAGGCCCCTCATAGGCAAAACCTGTACAAACGCTGAAGAAAGGCATATAAAGGCAATAAACACTCAATAAACTACCTTTAGGCAAGGAGGACGAAGTGATCGCTGGAAACGTTGAGCAGAAAAACGTGAATGCTCCTCCTTTTCCCAGATGTATGAGTGGGGAAGAAGAAGGCGACGGAAGTTAAAAAGGCTAAGGGGGAGTATAGCGATGCCCCACTTATTACTCCACGTCGGCCTATAAAAGAATAAGAAGCGTCTCTTTACTCCCCAAAAAAGTAACGCGCCTTTTTCCCAACGAAATATATCCATTATAATATTCCTCTATTCGAAAGAACGCCTCAATAAGGGATAGCGAAAATAACTTCCCTACTAAGACTCCTGCCAGAAGCCAACACTTAAACGCTTCTGGACCGGGGGGGGGGGAGTAGCTGATAGGGGCTAATATTGGCTATACTCCCTAAATAACCCAAGTGAATGAGGAATACACTTTCCTTAACCTTAGATTATGGTTCTTAAGAACCGTTAGTATGGCAGATGTCACAATAGAGGTGGGAGCCTCACCTCTATTGAAAGGAATAATAGATCCTAGACGGGATTAGCTTCAATAACACCCTTAATGGAGATAAGTATTACTTTTCTCTAATAATCGATATAGGCTCTTCTATGCAAGTAGCACAGTATCAAGGGGATTTCGTGAGTACCAGACGATCAAGGCAATCAAGAATCGTATGCTCTGCAAGAAGCTGTGAGGCTCTAACTCTTTCCATAAACTGCGCGGGATCTGTGGGCATCTGCAAAGATAGGAGAATCTGACCAGATCCCATGGATGTCTGGTAGAAGCCCGAGGTTCTGCTTAACATACGGTCCGCGTGACTCTATGTACTATAGAGTGAGGACCACTACATTCATGACGGAGGATACTTTACCTCCAAGGGAATTCCTTTTCTGTCCCTCCTTCACACGAATGCTCATTCTTCGCCCTCAACATACCTACAAATACTAAACGAACTCATCTATCACGGCATTCATTCGCTCTCTTACGAACAAACACGCTCTCTAGCGTACTGTTCCATTCAATTCCATACTCTCTCTTTCGAGCTCCTCCGAGCTCAGGCAGGTCAAGGCAGGCTAAACCTTCTTCCGGGAAACCGTAGTTCGCCTTCACGTCCCTATGCTCTTCTCGACGCAGGGAAGAATTTCTTTCTCGCATTACCTTGAACTTAAGGTAAAACCCCCGTCATTTAAAGGGGAATGAGGCTCAGCGAAACCCCGCGTTCTTTGTTTCTCTCCTACCTTGTTTCTTCATTATCTACTCATATGAGTTTAAAGCTTCATGAATCTTGCTAGTTTATGGCTGAATACGCCCTTTATCCGTTGCCTATAGCTCAACTATTACATGTCATCACCACATGAATCATGCTCTATACGAAATGCTCATCAATGGCTCTGTGCACACATGAATCTCTTACTCTTTGCTGCTCTAACGCTTTACCCCTAAATGCTCTTTGCAAAACATGATGAGCAATACCCTAAATTGTTGTGGATCTCTAACCCGGATCTATCAATCAAGGTTTATGACTAGATAAGAGACGCATTAAAGCGCATTGGGCTATGAACTAGTGAAATCCATAGAGTATAATTCTCATTCAAGTAAACGATGAAGAGACGAAACAACGGGAAAAAGAAGGAGGTGAGGAGCACGGAGCTCTTGTTTGGCCCCATTCCCTTTGGAAAATGAGGGTTTTACCTTAAGCTCAAGGCGGTGAGTGAAAGAAAACTCTTCTCGATGCAGAGGAAGAGGGAGGGAGATGGCTGCGAGGGATGACTCCCAGTGGGAAGCCTCGAAAGCCTGGACTGCTCGAGCTCTAAGGAGCTCGCGAAGTAGAGTGTAAATGAATGAAACAGTACGCAGAGTGCGTGTGTTGTGATAATGGATCCTGAGGTGTGCGACTACTCGATATTTATAGATGTAAGGAGGGTGAAAAGGTGAACATTCGTGCAAAAGGAGGACAGAAAAGGAATTTCTACGGAGACAAGATTCTTCTCCATCATCAATTTGGTGGTCCTCACTCTAGAGTATGTAGAGTCATGCGGATAGTGTGTTACGCAGATCCTTAGATCTCAGCAGATGCTTGCAGCCTCTGCACAAGCAAGGATCTGAACAGATCCTTATAGCACCTTATACAAGTCCAGACATTTGCATTGAGCGGGTCAGCTGAGGTTCCTTAAGAACCTGTAGTGTATTAATAAGATATTATCATTCGGTACAGTTATTATTCAAGCTCATTATACGGTGCTATTGGTATTAATGCGTTTTGGAGATGATGCCCCCAAAACTGTGGAAGGCACACTTTCTTAGCATTTGGAATTATTTATGTAGCAAGGCTGATACTAGTCCCTATCAATAAGAAACATACAAAGTTCGTAAGAAAACATACATAATTCGTACTCTGGCCCAACACTTACCTTTTCTTTCCTCATTGCTGAAATTGCAGCTGCTCTTTCTGTTTACAGCTAGTTAATTCTTGAATTCGAGCTACTATGGCTTCCTTGAATTCAGATTGTGTTTCTTATGTTAATGGATATAAGCTTCGAACTACTATGGCTTCCTTGAATTCAATTTGTGTTTCTTGTGTTGATGGATATGAGCTTTAGTAGTTTCTTTGAATGACTTTTCTCCTTTATGATATTTTGTTATTAATGTTGTATAAATTATGATTGGTTATTTTGATGATGGCGTTGATTAGATTACATGGGTGTTAATTATTTTGACGAAGGTAATTGTAAGAAATACGAATTTGTTTTCAGATAGCAGGTAAGAAATTAAAAAACGATAGTAATTATCGTAGTTGACTAATTAGATGCATTGTGGGATTGTAGAGTAAAAAAATAATTATGGGGTATGTTTAGAGGTGGTGAAATCAATGTCTCGTTTGTCAAAAAGAGAGCAAGCAAGAGAAGGGGGATGATCCGGAGGCGGTGGACGTGGTGGAGGTAGTTTTTCAAAAAGAAGAGATGACAATTGTAGTTGTCGACAACCTCGTGCACTAATAATCTCGTAGTTACTTTGTAAGATTGTAAACGATGACTTAGAAAGTATAATAAGTATGATATCTTTTCTTACATAACATGTCTTTAATGTTACATTATTTTTTTGCTAATTAAGTTACTTAGATTGTACATGATTTATTACACAAATTTGTACGATTTTACATGGTTTCTTACAAGGTATCGTAAGAACGATATAGTTTCTTACATAATATGTGTAAATTTTACATTATGTTTTTGTTAAGTAAGAGAGTTAGGTGGAACATGATTTTTCTTACACATGATTATAAGAATGTATATTAATTTCTTACAAAGTGTGGTAAGAATGATGCCGTTTTTTAAATAATATCTCTAAATGTTACATTGTTTTTTTTTTTTGTTTGTTTGTTTTTTTTTTTTTTTTTTTTAATGTAAGATAGTAAGAGTATACATGTTTTCTTACACCAGATTGTAAGATTGAGTTCATTTCTTACATATACAACTCATTCTTTATGCAACTTAGTTTGTGAGAAACATATTTAGTTGTCATAAGAAACATAGAATATTAGTAAAAAACATACAATGTTCGTAAGAAAATATCATCTTACAACTCATTCTCTATACAATTTTACAATCACATATGAATTTTTTTTTTAAACATAGTAATAATAGTAAGAAATACATAGTAATAATGATGATAAATAATAGGTAAGAAACTGAATTTCTTATCAAGTTATGAGCACACGTACAATTTTACAATCACACATACAAATTAATAAAAACATAGTATTGACGGTAAGAAATATAAATTATAACCAAATAAACGATGAGAAATCTCTTATCAAATAGATAATAAGAATGATAAGAAATGCGAATGCATACGAATTAATGTAAATCTTATCAAGTTACGACCACATTTACAAATTCACAATCATATATACAAATTAATAAATTAAACCTAGGAAAAATGATAAGAATTGTGTAAGAAAACATACAAATTTACAATCAATCATACAAGTTACAAGTACGCATACAAATTAATACTCCCTCCGTCCCAAAGATAACGTCCAGTTTCTTTTGATCCTATTTTTGTACTACCTTCGTCCCGTAATTTTGGGTATATGAATTAAGAGAATGTGTAATCTTTTCTGAGATATGGATAGTATAGTACTCACACTATAAGTAGTTGAGAAAAGATTACGCATTCCATTAATTCTTGTTCCCAAAATTATGGGACGAAGATGGTACAAAAATATTGTCAAAAGAAACAGGACGTTATCTTTGGGACGGACGGAGTATGTATTACCAAGTTACGATTTTGCAAAAAAATCAAATTTTTTTACCATGTAACAACTATACATACAAATTAATAAACATAATACATATTATAAGATTTTATGAATTCTTATGAAATAATGGATAAGAAATATTAATTTCTTACCAAGTTATGACGACACATATTAATTTACGATTACACATACAAATTAATAAAAATCTAGGTATAAAATACGAATTTTACAATTTTTTATCACATGAATTAATCTAAATTCTTACCAAATAAGTTAAAGAAGCTAAGAAATTATTTTGCGTATTTATTGATAATTTAAAGCTCATTATATATACACAAACAAAAAATAAAAAAAGGCTAAAACAAAATTGATAAATGAATATTTTAGAATAAAGAAAGGAAAAGGGAGAAAATGGAGGAGAGAGGGTGTCAGGAAGAAGAAATAAAGGAAGAAGAGAAGGAGCCGACAAAAAAGAGGAAAATGAGGAGGAAAGGGGGGGTAGTTTGCGTTGGAGAGCGTGAGAGTGAAAGTGAGGGGTATTATGGGGTTAAATGGTAAAATGTAGGTATATTTTATGTTTTATTATGTTGTGTGTACTTTTTAGGAGGTGCTTGGTATGAGGTAATGCAATAGAGGTGGGAAAGGAATTGAGGTGGGAAAGGAATAGGCATGGGAAAGGAATGGAATGGATGATCCATTCCCTTGCTTGGTATGCACAAGTAATAACCAAAGCAATGCAATCAATTTTTTCTCTTTAACATTTTACGTGATAAATTAAATTATATTTTTATATTTAAATCATACAACTATACTATTTAATAGTAATGAGATAGAAAAAAACAAGAAAGAGAAAGTAATAAAAGATAATTTTTAGAGAGAGAAAGTGACGAAAGTGAAATTTTTAGAGAGAGATAGAAACTTTTAGATAGAGAAAGTGACGAAAGTGAAATTTTTAGAGAGAGAAAAAAAAATTTTAGAGAGAGAATGTGACGAAAGTGTAATTTTTAGAGAGAGATAAAAAAATTTAGAGAGAGAAAGTGACGAAAGTGAAAATTTTTAGAGAGAGAAAATGACGAAAGTGAAATTTTTAGAGAGAGATAGAAATTTTTAGAGAGAGAAAGTGACGAAAGTGAAAATTTTTAGAGAGAGAAAAAAAAATTTAGAGAGAGAATGTGACGAAAGTGTAATTTTTAGAGGGAGATAAAAAAGTTTAGAGAGAGAAAGTGACGAAAGTAATTAAAAAATTTAGAGAGAAAATTTTACAGAGAGAATGTGACGAAAGTGAAAATTTTTAGAGAGAGAATGTGACAAAAGTGAAAAATTTTAGAGAGAGAAAGAAAATTTAAGGGATTAAAAGTGACGAAAGTAAAAAATTTTAGAGAGAGAGAAAAATTTTAGAGAGAGAAACTAAGTGACGGAGGAAAAATATTTTAGTAAAAAAAATCTATGAAAAAATTTTAGAGAGAGAAAGTGATAAGAAAATTTTTAGAGTGAAAAAGTGACGGAGTGATAAATTTTTTAGAAATAGAAAGTAGTGAGATACAAAAATTTTAGAGAGAGAAAATGATGATACGAAAATTTTAGAGAGAGAAAATAATGACGAAATATAATCATATATTTAAAAAAATATTGAGGTAAATTTAATTATTTATAAATAAATAATAATTGTTAAAATAAAAATAATATAAATATAAGAGATGGAAATAGCTATAACCATGAATATCCAAGTAATGCATATTCCCATGGAGGTGGGAATAGTCATTCCCTCGGGAATGTGTATTCCCGATACAAAAGTCGAACCAAGCGGAGTAATGGAATAGAGGTAGGAATGGCTATTTCATTCCCACCTCCATTACCTCATACCAAGCACCTCCTTAATTTTTTTCTTATCACTATAGGTAGTTTTGTTTCTCCCTCTTAATTTTATGATATGTAGTCATGTAGATACCTAATTTTATATGTGACATAGTCATGTTAATCATAAATATGTGTCATTGTACTATTCATCTAAACCAATATTGATTCACACCATCTACATTACTTTAATATTTCAACTATATGTATGTTACATAATCCAAACAACTTTTTCCTCTTAACATACAATAAGAGAAGTCAATTAAAATTAATATATTAAAGGCACAGATTTATAATTTAGAACGATGAAGCTACCTAATCTTTTTTTATATAATATGTGGAGAAAGACAATTATCAAGGTTATAAAAAAAAAAAAAAAAAAAAGAGGAAATGAGGGAGAAAAAATAAAACATTAGAAACAAAGACAAAAACTATCAACAGTAGATTAAAAATTAAGTAGTGCTCCTTCTGTCCATTTTATCGTGACAGTAGACACATAATGAACAAAAATGTGTCGTGATAAAATGGACATATTATGGAGTACTATATTAGAATTGAATCTACAAATAGCAAATAAGAAAGGAAAAAATGCATTTAAAATCGTGAACTTTATCTGACATACCGTTTTAACCGTTAACTTTCAATTTTTTCCCTAAAATCACAAACTTTTTAATTTGTCCAATTTTCCCTTAATTTCTAATTTTCCCCAAATCAAAGCTGATGTGTCATTGATGTGTCAGTTGGAAATTGACATGTCATCGACATAGCTTCCACGTAGATTTTATAAGACACGTATACATCCACGTAATTAATTTTATTTAAATAATATATGCAATTAATTTTATTTTTTCTAGATTTATCTCGTCCCGCTAAATTACGGCCCTCCGATCAGTTCCAGGTGCAGATCTAGTTCCCTGGCCAAACATCTATGTCGGAGGCGATGCAGTGGTCGTATCCAAATATGATGTTAGGCCTTTTCGGGGGACTTTATTAATTGCATATACTATGATTTAAATAAAAATAATTATGTGGATATATATGTGTCTTATAAAATCTACGTGGATGCTATGTGGATGACATGTCAATTTCCAAACTGACACATCAACGCCACGTCAGGTTTGATTTGGGGAAATTTAGAAATTAAGGGAAAATTGGACAAATTAAAAAGTTTGTGATTTTATAGAAAAAATTGAAAGTTAATGGTTAAAACGGTATGTCAGGTAAAGTTTACGATTTTAAAGGTGACTCCAACTGAAGTCGAAAAGCCTCTGCCAGAGAGCTACATATGCACGAAAGACATGGGGTCTGGAAGGTCGAAAAAGGCCTACCCCCGCCAGAAATTTCATTCGGACCTGAAGATAATCAGAAAGTAACTCATCCACATGACGATGCCTTGGTCATCACAGTGGAAGTAGAGAGGTATCAGGTCCAGAGGGTCTTTGTGGACACACGGGCCGAAGTTAATGTTATATTTGAAAGTTGCTTCAATCAAATGAGTCTACAGAAGCCTTTGAGTGGCGTAGCCACAGCCCTGCATGGTTTCTCAGGAGACCCTATAATGTCATTGGGATCAATTGACTTGATGCTCACTCTGGGCGAAGGACCTATGCGGGTATCAAAGCCAGTCACCTTTCTGGTAGTTCGGCAGCCATCTTCTTACAATATTATTCTAGGGAGAACTGCCCTAAACCCATTTCAGGCAGTGGTTTCCACTTATCTCCTGATGATGAAATTCCCCGTGGGAAGCCAGGTGGGACAGGTGTCGGGGAGATCAGGGAGTCTCTCGAAAACGCTATATTCAATCGGTACAAGAGGGAGAGGCCAAGAAAAGGTCAATAGCAGTTGCTGTTGGTGATGAAGATGAAATGAAACCTGAAGAAAAGAGGCTCAAGGCCTTGACTCCGGCAGAAGAAAGTTAAAATCTTTCCACTCCAATGGAGCACCTGCTGATCACAAACACCAATTCCTCTGGAGAGTCCCCACTATCCAACGACTCAATCAAGCAGTTGCTCCAACAGATCAGGGAAGGCAAAGAAAAAGGTATAACCCTCGAAACGTGCAGGGAAAATTAGGATTTATCTTCAAGAAATGAAGAATGATGGGTTATAACCCCTTATATGTCTTTTAAATTCTTATCGTATGATCAGTTAATCTGTGGAAACCTTGGATCATACCTCTTTACCTTTAAGATAGTTATATTTCGCAAGCGTTTAGCCCTCAAATGAGGCGTAATTCCTTCAGTCCCTTACACCTCACTTGGGGGGGGGGGAGTAGGGGATACCCATATCCCATTATCTTAAAATGTTGTCCCATTGTCTTACCTCATTATCTTAAAAAACATTGGGGATATCCCTATCTCATCATCTTAAAATGCTCTAGTAAGTAGAAATAGGGTAAAGAACAAAACCTGTATAAACACAAGAGTGGAAGGATGATATTCTCAGTTGTTAAGAAATAGCAGGGACATGTTAAAAACGAGGCCTCAAAGAAGCACCTGGCCAAAATCAGAAAAGAGTGACGATTGTTTGTACACCATTAGCACGGTTTCAGGGTCATAAGTGAAGCACCCCACCGCAAATACCCAAAAAGCAAATTGTTTAAAAAACATCCTATTCAAAGCAACAAGATTAAAGAGAGGGATCTGGAGCATAAGCCAAATCCTCTGAGCTTGATGAATGGGTGGAAGAGGACCGTTCCTCGATAGCAGCTAAAGCAGAAGAAACAGAGGAGCCACCCTTGGGAGGGTTCGCGAGAACTTGTAGAGCACCCCCCTCGTCTGGACCATCCTTCGTCTCTTTAAAAGTGGGTAGTAAGGAAGCACCTTCCTTGCTGACAGACGAGCTTGAAGCTTCTCTATCTCTTAGTTCTTAATAGGAGAGAAAATTTCATAATAAGTGAATAAACTCTAAAAAAAAAAAAAGAAGAAGGACCCGTGAACACATGATAACAAGTACTTAACAAAATAAGCATAGTCATAGCGCAGAAAAGAAAGACACCTCATTGAAGACCTTTTCCATAAGCCTCATGATTGTAGCATCAACAGGAAGAGGGAAAAGGGGGGCATCCCAAGCAGGAAGATCCTTGGATGGCTTAACGGGTTGCCGAAGGATTTCAGAAGCTTTTTTCAGCACAGGCATAAATCAAGGTTCCCCAGTAGGGATGAAACAATTCCTCTTGAGGGCCTCAGGTTTCGTTTCAAACATATGTATTATGGGCACCAAATTGATAGAAGCAGCTCGCTCAGGAACGCCCAGCTGATTGCAGCATTCGAAAACCACATCAGCAGCCCAGCTTGTGAGGGGATCTATCATTCGTGCCCAAAAATAGGGAGAATTGATGCACGCCTCAGGGAATTGCTTCACTAGGGAATCCAGGAAAACCTGACCATAAGGGGACATTAAGAAGTTAGATCAGCAAGCTTGTATCCCCTTGGAAATGCCTTCATCGAAACCTTTCTTCATCCCTTTTGTGAAAGAAGAAGTCCTGACATGCTCCAACTCTTGTTCATGAGTGAGAGTTGCTTGTTCTGCTTGCATAGCGAAGTTTGCCTTCATTTCCAACGTTCTTTCTAAAGAAGCTGATAGATCCGGGTTAGAGATCCACAACAATTTAGGGTATTGCTCATCATGTTTTGCAAAGAGCATTTAGGGGTAAAGCGTTAGAGCAGCAAAGAGTAAGAGATTCATGTGTGCACAGAGCCATAGATGAGCATTTCGTATAGAGCATGATTCATGTGGTGATGACATGTAATAGTTGAGCTATAGGCAACGGATAAAGGGCGTATTCAGCCATAAACTAGCAAGATTCATGAAGCTTTAAACTCATATGAGTAGATAATGAAGAAACAAGGTAGGAGGAGAAAAGAAACAAAGAACGCGGGGTTTCGCTGAGCCTCATTCCCCTTTAAATGATGGGGGTTTTTACCTTAAGTTCAAGGTAATGCGAGAAAGAGATTCTTCCCTGCTTCGAGAAGAGTAGAGGGATGTGAAGGCGAACTACGGTTTCCCGGAAGAAGGTTTAGCCTGCCTTGGCCTGCCTGAGCTCGGAGGAGCTCGAAAGAGAGAGTATGGAATTGATGGAACAGTACGCTAGAGAGCGTGTTTGTTCGTAAGAGAGTGAATGAATGTGATAGATGAGTTCGTTTAGTATTTATAGGTATATCGAGGGTAGAAATGGAATTCCCCTAAAGACAATATTCTTTCTTGCTATTAATACCGTGGTCCTCACACTAAGAGGACTAGACTCACGCCAATCTCATGTTTAGGCAGATCCTCAGGTTTTGGGGAAAACCTGATAAGATCAAGATGGCTTCTGCGCAGACGGGCTCCTATGCAGAAGCCTCGGCATGAGTTAAATTAGGCGCCAGGACCTTATTAGTGAAATCGGTATTCTTCTCTTACCAGAAGATGTTATTTAATACTCATTCTTGTTTAGGGGTGATACTCTTAAGGTTTAGAGAGGTAGACTTTCTCCAGCATTCAGATTTACTTATACGGGGGAAGACTGATATTAGTCCCTATCAGCTACTCCCCCCCCCCCCCCCCCCCCCCAGGTCCAGAAGCGTATTTGGCAAGCTTCTGATTTAAGGCTTTGGCTGGAGATGATAATGTTTCCTTTTCCTTATTACTTAATATTCATTATTTCTTTTGGCGACGTCACTCAAGTCTTGTCCTACGGAAAAGTAGAGCGACGTTTAGTTTTCCAAGGGAGCAGAGATATAAAATTTCTTTCTCCCCCTTTTCTTTCTACCATCCTGTCACCATATCATCAAGAGAGAAAGGGCGAAGAAAGAAATCTTCTCACTCCTTCTGCGAATTCCTTCGTTGGTAAGGCTGCCATTTCTATTCTCTTAGATCCGTCAAAACCAAATGGGTAATCCTTTTATCGACTAACGCTCTTGTTATTATAACCAGAGGGAGAAAAATCCTTCTTCCCCCTTTTCGCCAGATGTGTGAATTATTTTTTAGCTTATGCCATCTATGTTTTGCTGTTCAGACATGTCGCTTGACTCTCTTCGTCGAAAAATCTGTGACCTGGCATACTCGGAAGACATCTCCGATTCTCTTCGATTCCTTCTACTCAAATTTTTAACTAGGAGAGAGATGGATTTCCTGGAATTTGAGGATTTTCCTAATATGAAAGCTTATCTCCAACGGCTAAAGAATCTCTTTGTTCAATACGAGATGTATGATGGGTATTTATCAGAGGAAGCAAAGTGCGAAGCCATTCTCGCCCCCTTGATAGGTGGATTTCTCTTGCCAGGGGATGCCGTTATTCATGACCTTGTCTGCAATGGTCGTATGATTACCCTGATGGCCGAACTGCTCTCAATTGAGGAGATTAAGAAGACGGAGAGGGCAAATGAGGCTAAAGAGGTAGTTGAACCCTCAGCTAGTCAGATCCCTCAAGGGGGGAATGAAAGACAAAGGACAAACGGGGGTAGGCCATATAATCCTTTGACTATATTGGTCTTATTTTACCTTCCTTGGTGCGATTTTGAACTAATGAACATGTATGTGCTTGCTTCTCCTTTTTTTTTATTTTTTTTTTATTTTTATTTTTTAAAAAGGTTCAACCACAGGAGAGGACAGCAACTATAGTGAATCCCATTCCTTCCCCGGAGGTTCTGCAACCCCGTCATCTAGCTCGTGCTCTTCTGCCTTAGCTTAACTTCGTCGTACTTTGGTGCTTGTGTAGTGATTTTCTTTTTTATGTTTTTTGCTGGGATAGAAGCTTCAAGACTTGGAGGCTCATTTTGTGCCTTTTCTGCTATGACTATGATAGACTACATGCCTTGCTGTTTATTGGATGTTCTGCTTTCTTATGCATGTACTATTTTGGAATAGTAGGATATGAGCCTCTCCAGATACTGTGCCCTGATTAAGCATGGTTTCTTTTTAAGCTCTTCTGAGGTATTACCTCCATACTTCCAGTCTTTGAACCTTCTCTAGTTTTCTTTTACCCAAGGGCTTGAGTTTACCTTTATGCCTTTAGGCTAACTGTAATAAATTATGCTTTCTTTAATAGTTGCTTAACGCATGGGATCTGACGTTTTAAGATAGTAAATTATGGAAAGCATTTTAAGATAATGGGATATGGGGGGTATCCCCCTATTCCCCCCCCCCCCCCCCCCCCCAAGTGGGTTATGAGAAATCGAGTGAATCATAACTCATTTAATGCATGATTTCATATTAGGCATAATATTTCTTTAGGTTGTTAACATTCCAGGGCCGAGGTAACACCCTTCCTTCTTCATCTTGGAGTTCATAGGCCCCTCCTTTTAATACCTCCCTTACCAGGTAAGGTCCTTCCCAATTTGCATCTAGCTTTCCCATGGGCTTGAGAGCATCTGCCCTTTTTAGGACTAGGTCTCCCTTGCAGAACCTTCGGATCTGCACTTTTTTGTTATATGCATTCCGCACCTGCTGCTTGTATCTTTCTGCCTTTTGAAGAGCCTTGTTCCTGAGCTCCTCAACCATGTCTAGGTTCTCCCTCATCGAAGATGAATTTTGATTTTCATCATAAGCCACTATCCATAATGACTTGAGCTCTGCCTCTACCGGCGTTACCGCTGTCGCCCCATAAACTAAGTTAAATGGAGCTTCTCCTGTGGCTGTTTAAGGACTGGTGCGATATGCCCATAGCACCGAGTCTAATTCATCAACCCAGTTTCCTTTAGCTTTTTCTAACCTGGCCTTGATGCCACTTACGATGGTCCTGTTTGTGACTTCGACTTGCCCATTAGCCTGGGGATGAGCCACAGCTACAAACCTTTGCTCGATGCCAATTTCTTTGCACCAAGTTCGTACCATGGACCCCGTGAACTGAGCCCCATTGTCAGCGACCAGTATCCTTGGGATTCTGTATCGGCAGCATATATTCCTCCATATGAACTTCTTTATCACCTGTTCCGTGATTTTTACTACGGCTTCGGCCTCAACCCATTTGATAAAGTAGTCTACAGCTACTACTAAGAATACTCTTCCTCCTGTAGCTGTGGGGAATTTTCCCACTATATCAATTCCCCATTTATCAAAGGGACAGGGTGCCATCATGGCCCCTAGTTCTTCAGCAGGCTTGTGGATGAGCCTCCCATTTCTTTGACAGCTATCACACCTTTTAACTAGGTTTTTAGCGTCTCTTTCCATTGTAGGCCAGAAGAACCCAGCCCTGAGTAGCTTCCTGACCAAATCTTTAAATCCAGTGTGTGCTCCTGCAGCGCCTTCATGTATTTCTCGTAGTGCATATTCTCCCTCGGGCTCTGATAGGCACTTGAGGTAAGGATGTGTGAACGCCCTTTTGTACAGTTTATCCCCTATTAGGCAGAATTTAGCTTTGAATGCACGGGGCAATGTTCACCGGCTGTGGATACAGCTTCTGGTTCTCCAGGAAGCTCTTTTAAGGCTCGGATGATTGGAGTTCTCCAATCTTCCATTATTTCGATGGCCTGCATTTCGACTTTGACTAACTTGGCATCTGCGTTGCACAACACAATTTCATCTGTCCAGATTCCTTCTGCCGCACTGGCTATTCGAGCCAGCTTGTCGGCTTCAATATTTTCTTCCCGAGGGATCTGGATCACCTCAGCTTTGGAAAAATGCCCCATCAATTCATCCACCATTTTTGCATATGCCACCATTCTCTCTTCTCGCTTTTCACAAGTCCCTAGGACCTGATGCGTTACTAATTGGGAATCTGAATGAACCATTATATGGGCAGCGCCCATGGTTCACAGCAAATCTAGGCATCTGATCAGAGCCTCATATTCTGCCTCATTATTGGAGACATGCACCATCTCTAGTGACGGAGCCATCCACATAAGCTTTCCACCATTGGAATTCCCCTTCTTCTCCTCTGGTGGTTTCTTGCAGGAAATCGGCCAGAGCTTGGGCCTTATCAGCCACTCTCGGCTCGAAATCTACGTCATACTCACTCAGCTCTATGGCCCATTTAACTAGTCTTCCCGACAAATCGGGCTTACCCAGTACTTGCTTTAATGGCTCATTCGTCCTGACTATCACTTTGTGTGATAGAAACTAGGGTCTCAGTTTTCTAGCCGTTACCATTACTGCTAAGGCAGCCTTTTCGATACTAGGATACCGTATTTCTGCTCCTTGTATCATCTTGCTTGTATAGTAGATAGGCTTCTGCACCAACTTTTCCTCTCTCAGGAGTACTGAGCTGATGGATTCTTCTCCCACAGCTATATACAGATATAGAACCTCCTGTGGTAGCGGCTTAGTGAGCAAGGGTAGTTCTGCCAGATGCCCTTTTAGTTCTTCAAAGGCCTTTTGGCACTCATTAGTCCATTCGAATCTACAGCCCTTCCTTAATATTTTGAAAAAGGGGAGACTTTTATCTGCCGATCGGGAAATAAAGCGACTGAGCGCTGTAATTCGCCCATTGAGCCTTTGGATTTCTCAAATATTTCGAGGAGGTGTCATATCTAATACTGCTTGTACTTTGGCTTGATTTACTTCAATCCCTCTGGGAGTAACCATGTACCCTAAGAACTTCCCAGCCTATACGCCGAATGAGCATTTTGCTGGATTCAGCTTAAGATGATATAACCTGGCTACAGCGAACACTTCTTCCAGATCTTGTATGTGATTCTGAGCATACACGCTTTTGGCTAGTATATCATCAACATATACTTCCATATTCCTGCCTATTTGGCTTTTGAAGATTTTATCCATCATTCTTTGATAAGTAGCCCCCGCGTTTTTCAAGCCAAAGGGCATGCTTTGAAAACCAAATGTCCCTGCACAGACTCCAAATGCAGCTTTCGGGACATCTGATGGATTCATTTTCACTTGATGGTAACCCTGATATGCGTCCATCATGGATAGAAGTTTGCAACCTGACGTGGAATCTACTAATTGATCGATCCTAGGCAGAGGGTAATGATCTTTCGGGCAGGCTTTATTTAAGTCTCTGAAGTCAATACACATCCTCCAGGTGCCTTTGTTTCCCTTAGCCACCATTACTGCATTGGACAGCCATTCCGGGAATTGTATTTCCCTGATGTGTTTAGCCTCCAATAATTTGGCGACCTCATCCCTGATGATTTTATCTTTCTCAGGGCCGAATTGCCTTAACTTTTTTTTTACCGGCTTCACTGAGGGGTCTACATTCAGACAATGTAATGCCACGGTTGCATCTACCCCCACCAGGTCAGATGACCCGAATGAAAAAATATCAGCGTTCTTCCTCAGACACCTTATTAGTCGTTCTGATATGTCTGGAGGCATCTGAGTGCCAATTTTTGTGGTGAATCCCTTCCGATCTGGGATCAATTCTATCTCTATCAGTTCCTCTGCGGGGACCATTAGGCTCTGCCCTTCTTTGATAGTGTCGGCTTCTTTGACCTTGCCCTTTTCTTTTCCTAGCTTGTGTCGAGGGGCTACAGGTTCTGGGAAAGCCCATTTTTTGGCCTCTCCCATTTTAACGGATTGAACATAGCAGTTTCTTGAAGTCATTTGATTCCCTGATATCCATCCTACTTGATCCCCCACAGGGAATTTCATCATCAGGTGATAGGTGGATACGATTATTTGGAAAGAGTTCAGAGCAGCTCTTCCTAGAATAGCATTATAAGATGACTCCTGGTCGTCCACCCAGAAGGTGGTCACTCTTGATTTTTTAATATGTCCTTCTCCCAGAGTGAGTGTAAGATCCACTGACCCGACTGTCATGACAGGCTTCTGCGAAAAGCCTTGGAGGGGCACCCTGGCGGGTTTCAGAAGCTTTCTTTCGGGCATTTGATTAAGACAACTCATAAGGATCACATTGATAGGGGTCCCGGTGTCTATAAAAATTCTCCGCACTTGGTACCCTTCTATTTCAGCTGTTACCACAAGAGCGTCATTGTGTTGATGTATAATAGCCTTGTTATCCCCAAGTCCGAAGGATATTTTTGGCGCAGTACTGCCAGGCCCTGGTTCCTTAAGAGGATCGGAGACCTTGTCACCTGTCCTTTCCAGACGAGCTTCTGAATCAACCGTCATCCTTACAGGATTCTGCAAAGAATTGAGAGCGTTTTAAAGAATCAACTCCGTAAGCTCTTTGGAAAGAGGTTTGAGATGTATGTAACTAGCTATTAACAAGCTTTCTGTATTTGAGCAGTATTTATAGTGACTTCAAAGCGTATAACTTATTTGCTATAAGGTTCTTAAGGTGCGCGGCTTCTGCCAATGTACGGTGAAGGTAAGTAACGACTTAAAGATAGAAGTCTAATTATGATAAAGGACTTTGGCATAGCTTTCCTCCCTTTGACATGAGGCATCTGATCATATGGGATTTATTTACGACCTACTGCTGATTTAGCAGATCCTGTTACAATCGCTAACCATTCTAAGCGGCTTTAACAAGCGTGGTTTACTTAGTATAAGGTTTTTCAGAGATGGCCTTCGCCTTTATGGAGTTGAGGTCAGCGACATCTGTCTTTACAAAATCTATTTTGCTAGGTTGTTTGTCTTCCTAAGGCTTTCCTGGTAAGGGCTCCGGGAGGGATCTGACCAGAAGAAATGGTTATTAAGAATTTGCGTGGCATCTTGTTTTATTGAGCTTAATATGATATGCCTCGGCCGTATAGGCCCTTTTTATCGTTAGCACCAATTTTATAGGATTTTCTTATTAAGAATTCCCTGTTAGCCAAGGATTGTGAGAATGGCGTCCCCTATGCGGGATTCCTAAGAACCTTACTTATTGAACCGAGCCCGCGAGAACTTGGTTTATTTTATAAAGCTTGCAGAAGCGCTGACTATCAGGTCAAACTTATGAAAGCAATCTCCTCCTTAGAGGTTTATAAGGGTATTGTTTATCGAATGGATTTTTTTGAGAATACCACCTGTAAAGCGGGATTTAGGTGAAATTTTACCCACTGGAATGGAATGGGTAAGACTTGTAGGAACGATATACAAAAATGTCGCCTTTAGAGCAAGGCTTAGGGGTGCACTGCCCGTTTAATGGGACTTATAAGGAATTTTGTCTATTGTGTGAAGTTGAGGAGGATGTTGCCTACTGAGTAAGGCTTGGGAAAAGTTCTGCCCATTGCAAGGGGCTTGCGAAGGAGTCGCCTATTGGATAGGGCTTTGTAGAAGGTTCTGCCCATGGAATGGGGCTCACGAAAGGGGTGCCTATTAGATAGGGCTTCGTGAAAGGGTTGCCTACTAAGTAGGGCTTATAAAGTGTTCTGCCCATTATATGGGGCTTAGGATGATATTGCCCGCTAAACAGTGCTTTTTGAGGAGGGTTGCCTATTGAATAGGGCTTACGAAGGGTTATGCCCATTATATGGGGCTTACGATGATGTTGCCTACTGTGTAGGGCTTATGAAGGGATCTGCCCATTACATGGGGCTTACGATGATGTTGCCTACTGTGTAGGGCTTATGAAGGGTTCTGCCCATTACATGGGGCTTACGATGATGTTGCCTACTGTGTAGGGCTTTTGACAGTTCTGCCCGTTATTCGAGGCTTACGAGGGAGTTGCCTATTAACAGGGCTTCTGAGAGGAGGTTCTGCCCGTTATTCGGGGCTTACGAGGGAGTTGCCTGTTAAACAGGGCTTCTGAGAGGAGGTTCTGCTTCCAGATGTGGGCTCCCTTCATTAACATGAATGGGGTAACCTTAGCATCTTTCGGCTCTCTGTTTTCTTTAATGTTTCTATTACTTCATGGGTTTTGGTGTCATGGCAATTCAAGAGCATTCGACTAGCTTTAGTGGGGATGCTCATTTTGTAATCACCAGTCCTTTGCAACTTATAGATGGATTTCATATTGAGCATATATAACAGACAGGATTGTATGCTCACCAAGTACACAAGGTGAGGTGAATGTATTTTGAGATTGTTGCAATTTGTGACCCGTCTTCCCTCTGGATCCTTCACAACCTTAAGTTTTTGACAAACCAACAACAGATTAGCCATCACAATTCATGTCATGAAAGAGATGAAGCCTTGAAATTGCTTCTAATCGCTGGATTCATGAATTACAAGCAATATAGCTGAAACAGGTTCATGATATACATACTAAAATTTTCCCGGAATAACATAAATCTCGCATTCCATACACATTCCCTTGATTAGATAACCATCATTCTAAGTGATCATCGCGACAAGGCAAATGAAAAGGCAAGTTTATGCGCATATCATCATAATCAACTAGAACTTCGAAAATAAACAGGGGATTGGCCCCTTGAAACCACGGGTTTTACAGTGCTTACAGATATCAATGTTTAATTCACATTTAAGGAGAGGAGATTAGCCTCTCAAACACAAGTTCCCTTTCAATCAAGGTGTTTATCACAATTTCCGTTTCAAAGAGAGCATAATCTTAAGATCATATCACACTCAATAGCTCGTAACCGAGGAGAGCTTAGCAAACGTTAAACAACAGCATATCCATCTAAGTTTCCGCCAGCTCGACCACAAGCAGGGCATTCCCAATTAATGTAACATCAGATTTCCTCACATTCTCCACATAAGGACATAATATAGAGAAATCGCAAGCAACAATACAACAGCGAGTTAGAATTTCGCATAAAAAACAAGGGAAATCAACATCTCAACTCAAGAATTTTCCCACAGACGGCGCCAGTTGATAGATCCGGGTTAGAGATCCACAAAAATTTAGGGTATTGCTCATCATGTTTTGCAAAGAGCATTTAGGGGTAAAGCGTTAGAGCAGCAAAGAGTAAGAGATTCATGTGTGCACAGAGCCATAGATGAGCATTTCGTATAGAGCATGATTCATGTGGTGATGACATGTAATAGTTGAGCTATAGGCAACGGATAAAGGGCGTATTCAGCCATAAACTAGCAAGATTCATGAAGCTTTAAACTCATATGAGTAGATAATGAAGAAACAAGGTAGGAGGAGAAAAGAAACAAAGAACGCGGGGTTTCGCTGAGCCTCATTCCCCTTTAAATGACGGGGGTTTTACCTTAAGTTCAAGGTAATGTGAGAAAGAGATTCTTCCCTGCGTCGAGAAGAGTAGAGGGATGTGAAGGCGAACTACGGTTTCCCGGAAGAAGGTTTAGCCTGCCTTGGCCTGCCTGAGCTCGGAGGAGCTCGAAAGAGAGAGTATGGAATTGAATGGAACAGTACGCTAGAGAGCGTGTTTGTTCGTAAGAGAGTGAATGAATGTGATAGATGAGTTCGTTTAGTATATATAGGTATATCGAGGGTAGAAATGGAATTCCCCTAAAGACAGTATTCTTTCTTGCTATTAATACCGTGGTCCTCACACTAAGAGGACTAGACTCACGCCAATCTCATGTTTAGGCAGATCCTCAGGTTTTGGGGAAAACCTGATAAGATCAAGATGGCTTCTGCGCAGACGGGCTCCTATGCAGAAGCCTCGGCATGAGTTAAATTAGGCGCCAGGACCTTATTAGTGAAATCGGTATTCTTTTCTTATCAGAAGATGTTATTTAATACTAATTCTTGTTTAGGGGTGATACTCTTAAGGTTTAGAGAGGTAGACTCTCTCCAGCATTCAGATTTACTTATACGGGGGAAGACTGATATTAGACCCTATCAGAAGCCTCTAGGGCTATATCTAATTCCCTCACTCGCTCCGATAATGATGCCAGGCGCAGCTCAAGAGTAGAGCAATATTTCTCCTTATCACGGAGATAGTCTTGAAGATCACGAGCCTTAACTTGAGCACGATCCCTACTTTGTTCAACCTCGGATAGAATCTCTAAAAACTGGTCAAAGGCCAAAGCCTGAGCGCCAAGAGAGGGTGTCGAAAACTGGTTCCCCCCCTGCAAATCCAGAGGAATGAAAATTGCCCGTTTTTCGGAAAACAGAGGTACAGATGCCTACTCCAATCAAGGAGAGAAAAGAAGTAGGATTTACCATGTTTCTTGGAACGGTTAGGAGAGGAAGGATCGGCAGGGCAGGAGCCTGACCGAGGTTTCATTATTATTATCTCCTGGAGGTTTTCCCAGAGAAGGTTTTGGAATGATGTCGTCTGTAGGGGACGGCTCAGGGACATCATCCGAAGAGGAAATGGGCCCAAGATTAGCGGCTCTCACTTCAATCATCCTTTGTGATAATTTCGCTTGAATTTTTCGTAGCATTTCTCCATTATCGGGAGTCATGACTGAAAGTGGCTGCCGATAAAACCCAATCTTTAAAACCCTTGAGAAAATACATGGAAGTTTCCGTCAAAAAAAAAAAAAAAAAAAAAAAGGGAGAAGAGGTAGAAAGAAAAATCCCTGTTAAATGTAGAATATGTAAACATCAGAGAGAAAGGTAATGATAAAGGATTTACCTGGTAGAGAAGAGGAACGGAAGGCTCTCCCAAAGTACAAAGCAAAAGGTGAGAATGCTATTGTCTGTCTAGGAGAGACAATAGAAGAGGAAGTCGAAAGGACAAAAGGAGTGGGGAGTTGTATCTCGCTCCGGCTTATAAAAGAAGGAAAGAAGCCTTTCCGTTTCTAAAAAATAATGCTGCATCTCTCTTGTCAAAATATATTAATTTAATATTTCTCCGACTGTGAAGAAGAAGCAATAACCAACATACGAGTAGGTTTTTTCCCGCCAAAATCCTAGTTAGAAGCCTTCATGAGAATACTTCTGGACCTGGGGGGGGGGGGAGTAGCTGATAGGGACTAGTATCAGCCTTGCTACATAAATAATTCCAATTGCTAAGAAAGTGTGCCTTCCACAGTTTTGGGGGCATCATCTCCAAAAAGCATTAATACCAATAGCACCGTATAATGAGCTTGAATAATAACTGTACCGAATGATAATATCTTATTAATACACTACAGGTTCTTAAGGAACCTCAGCTGACCCACTCAATGCAGATGTCTGGACTTGTATAAGGTGCTATAAGGATTTGTTCAGATCCTTGCTTGTGCAGAGGCTGCAAGCATCTGCTGAGATCTAAGGATCTGCGTAACACACTATCCGCATGACTCTACATACTCTAGAGTGAGGACCACAAAATTGATGACGGAGAAGAATCTTGTCTCCATATAAATTCCTTTTCTGTCCTCCTTTTGCACGAATGTTCACCTTTTCACCCTCCTTACATCTATAAATATCGAGTAGTCGCACACCTCAGGATCCATCATCACAACACACGCACTCTGCGTACTGTTTCATTCATTTACACTCTACTTCGCGAGCTCCTTAGAGCTCGAGCAGTCCAGGCTTTCGAGGCTTCCCACTGGGAGTCATCCCTCGCAGCCATCTCCCTCTCTCTTCCTCTGCACCGAGAAGAGTTTTCTTTCACTCACCGCCTTGAGCTCAAGGTAAAACCCTCATTTTCCAAAGGGAATGGGGCCAAACAAGAGCTCCGTGCTCCTCACCTCCTTCTTCTTCCCGTTGTTTCCTCTCTTCATCGTTTACTTGAATGAGTATTATACTCTATGGATTTCACTAGTTCATAGCCCAATGCGCTTTAATGCGTCTCTTATCTAGTCATAAAGCTTGATTACGATTCGACATTTTCTACACAAACTATGCTCTGTACAAAATATATGATTATCGCTCTTCGAATGAACAAATCCCCTGCTCTTTATCGCTTAAACACTTTATCCATGAATGCACCTTGTAAAATATGATGAATAATATCTTAAATTGTTGTGGATCTCTAACCCGGATCTATCACTTATGACATATTAGCAACATAACATATCATATTCCTTCTCAATCAGAAAGAAAAGGAAAAAAAAATTCACCATATTCTATATTTGCCAAAACAGCTTCATCCAAAAAATGCATAAACCTTTACAAACTTAAATTGCATCTCCCAACATCACACATTACACAAAATCCAACAATTCAAAACTTATCTCAACTACGACAATTACTATCGTGTTTTAATTTCTTACCAACTATTTTAATATAAATTCGTATTTCGTACAATTACCTTCGAATTTTTTTCTAAGAAACCATAATGTGCATATCCCTATTACTCAACAACAACTACTCAAAATCTATTACACAAATTACTGCTGAAGAAAATGAAATATTTAGAGAGAAAAAACAAACCAAAATTACGAAAATCATAAAAATATAAAAAAGGAATTCCCACATTGTGTGAAAAATTACACTTGTGTGTGTGTGTATGTGTGAGGGGGAGCGAGTGATAGATCCGGGTTGGAGATCCACAACAATTTGAGTGATTATTCATGGTATTCACAAGGAGCATTCATGGATAAAGCGTTAAAGCGGTAAAGAGCAAGAGATTCATGTGTGCATAGAGCCATAGATGAGCATTTCGTATAGAGCATGATTCATATGGTGATGGCATGTAATAGTTGAGCTATAAGCAACGGATAAAGGGCGTATTTAGCCATAAACTAGCAAGATTCATGGAGCTTTAAACTCATATGAGTAGATAATGAAGAAACAAGGTAGGAGGAAAAGAGAAACGAGGAACGCGGGGTTTCGTTGAGCCTCATTCCCCTTTAAATGATGAGGGTTTTACCTTAAGTTCAAGGTAGTGCGAGAAAGAGATTCTTCCCTGCGTCGAGGAGAGTAGAGGGATGTGAAGGCGAACTACGGCTTCCTGGAAGAAGGTTTAGCCCGCCTTGTCCTGCCTGAGCTCGGAGGAGCTCGAAAGAGAGAGTACGGAATTGAATGGAACAGTACGCTAGAGAGCGTATTTGTTCATGAGAGAGTGAATAATCCTGTGATAGATGAGTTCGTTTAGTATTTATAGGTATGTTGAGGGTGAAGAATGAGCATTCGTGTGAAGGAGGGACAGAAAAGGAATTCCCTTGGAGGTAAAGTATCATCCGTCATGAATGTAGTGGTCCTCACTCTATAGTACATAGAGTCACGCGGACCGTATGTTAAGCAGAACCTCGGGCTTCTACTAGACGTCCATAGGATCTGGTCAGATCCTCCTATCTTTGCAGATGCCCGCAGATCCCGCGCAGCTTATGGAAAGAGTTAGAGCCTCACAGCTTCTTGCAGAGCATACGATTCTTGATAGCCTTGAGCATCTGGTGCTCATGAAATCTCTTTGATGACATGCTTTATATACAGAACAACTTCCATTGACTCCTATCAGGATTATTATCAAATAATCTTAATAATAATGATGGTAAGGCTTGTTTCACCCAGAGCTTATCATTCCATTTCTTTCTTAATAAGATTTCTACGTTCACTATAGCTTCTAGTATGTCGTAACTTTAGAAATGATATCCCAGAGTTGGGGAGAGTACATATTCTTATCAACTCGAGTTATTTGGGCATTACAGCTGATATTAATCCCTATCAGCTACTCCCCCCCCCCCCCCAGGTCCAGAAGCACCGGTATGAGGGCTTTTGACGAGTGTTTTGGCGGGAAAGTGAATCTTGCTTCAGCTATTGTCCCTCCTTTCCCTTTTTTTTTTTTTTTTTAGATGCCTGATGGCGTGAGAAGCCGAAACGACGGTTATCTTCCCGAGAATAGAGCTAGACCTATTCCTCACATCTCATCATTATTCCTTCCTTCGGGGTGGAAGAAACACGAGGCTATTTAAAATATATTTTTAAAATATGCCTTATTACCACCTTGTTTTATCTTCAGGTGAAAGGGCACTTCCCTTTTTCCGAAACGGCGTGGGGCGATAAGTAAGAAACGACTCCACTCTTTCTTTTCAACTTCTTCATCTTTGTCTTTACATTTTACCCTAGAAAGAAGAGGGCGATATCGTGAATCATCGGCCGTTCTCAGCGACTACTTCGACAATTACCCTTCCGTTCAGGTATTCCCTTATTTTACTTTCGTGTGCTCTTGCATAGGTTTATTTTGAACTTCTTTACGGCAACATTTACCCCTCCCCCTGTTCATGTCTTGGGGGGACATCGCTAGCTCTAGCTTTTCGGGATTGTGATACTGATCGCGACGCTAATGTGGTTGATGTTTCGTCCTTGGAATTATTACTCAGTTATTAAGATTTATAGAGTTTGGATTTATCTCCATTATTCACACCTTTCCATCTATTGTTATTTTCTGGCGATTATCTCCGCCTTGCAGCTATGGATTCTACCAAACTGGGTATGGGGCAAAAAGCTCACGAGAAGCTATTGCAAATGATGGAGCAAACGAGATCTGACGACTCCTCTCCTACCTTATCGATGGGCAACGCTTCTACCCGGAACCTACGGGCCTTGAGGGTTGTAACCCTTCCCAAGAGAATCCTCGGGAGGTAGAGATCGATAAGCCTCGATTGAAGCCTTATTTCCCTCACCTGATTGCTTCTGATCGATCAACTTCATTTCCCCCTATTTTCGCTGATGGGGATGCTGGTGTTTCCCCTCCTATTTCTCCAGTGCCTTATTCCTCTTCCCCTAAGAGGAAAAGCGAGTTATCTCCCCTCTTGGCTAGGAAGAAGGGTAAGGTGTCGGAAGGTTCTCCTTCCGTTCAAGAGTTAGGTCTAGAGCAATTGCGAGAGCGTCTTTCTCAATCTGAGAAGAGCAGAGAACAGCTCCAGGCTGAAATCCACCAACTTCGGGGATTCTTGCTAACCAGAGAAGAGCACACACTTTCCCTCTCTGAGCAGATAAAAGAACTTGAGAGAGCTCTAAAGGCTTCGTCCGAGAGGGTAGAGCAACTAATGGACATTCAAGTAGCAGAAATAGCGCAGCTGACACTCAGCTATGAGCAGGAGCTAGGACAGGCCCGAACCTCCTCATTTACTTAAGGGAGGAGAGAAGGGATAAACCAGGGTGTTTCTTCTGGAGTTAAAGATTGCAGGTCTAACCTACTGATGACTCCTCACGGTCAGGCCTTCCTGGACTTCCTAATCAAGCGTTTGCCTGAGGCCTATCTCCAATCCCATGATTTTTGGCTGCGTATGTTCGAGCCTCTAACCGCATGGACAGCTTCAGCTATCCTTGAGTGCTGTAAGCAGTTGGGGATTCCAGAGCGGGCCACTGCTATCAACGCCGGGGCCATAGTAAGAATGTTCGACATAGAACCTGAGTCCCTCCGGAGGGGTCGTCCCCTTCTTTCCACAGAGCCGTGGTATATGCCTGCGTTGATAGAGGCAGCTCAAATCCTTCGCCAGCCTGCTAGGACCGTCGAGAATCTCCCTTCTTGGGAGGCGCCTTTATTCCCTCTTTTCCCTCATAACACCATGGTTATGAGGTCTATTCGGAAGGTTTTTGACCAGGTATTTTCTTGTTTCTTCGTTGCCTGTTTCATTTTTGAAATTTTATCCGCTTATTATGGAATTTTCTTCTCCATTAGGAACTAAGAGGAAAGAAGGCTTCAGGTCCATCTACCGGCAAGGCATCTGCCTCCTTACTACCCATTTCTGAGGAGGTAGGAGATGATTCTAATGAAGGGGGTGCTCTACGGGCTCTCGCGGCCTCTCCCAAAGGTGGTCCTTCTACTTCCTCTGCTTTGGCTGCTATCGAGGAATGGGCTTCTTCCTCTCACTCATCCAGCTCTGAGGATTTAGCTCCTCTTCCAAATCCTTCGCCTTAATTTCATCGCTTTGGATAAGATGTTTGTTGAACAATCTATTTTTTGGTGTTTGTGGTGGGGTGCTTTTTATGACCCTGAAACCGTGCTATTGGAGCACAAACAATTACTATTTTTGACTTGGGCCGGATGCTTCTTCGAGGCCCTGTTTATAACATGTTTCTGTTATTTCTGGTTCAGCTTAGAATGTTATTTCTCCTGTTCTTGTATTTATAGGGGCTTTACTTTTTACCCTGTTTCTACCTGCTGAGGTATTCTAAGGTGGTGAGGTAGAGATATTCCCAGTATTTTTAGGGTGATGGGACATAATAGTTGGATAATGGCAACATTTTGAGATAGCATTTTAAGCTAATGGGATATAGCATTTTAAGCTAATGGGATATGGATATATGGGTATCCCCTACTCCCCCCCCCCCCCCCCCCCCCCCCCCCCCCCCAAGTGAGGTGTAAGGGTCTGAAGGAATTACACCTCATTTGAGGGCTAAACACGTACGAAATATAGCTACTTTAAAGATAAAGAGGTATGATCCAATGTTTCATACATCAGTTAATCATGGAATAAGAGTTTTTCAAAACGAATAAGGGGTGACAGCCCATCATACTTTCTTCTTGAGAGTAATTCTCAATTCTCCCTGCATATTTCGAGGGTGATAACTTTTCCTTTGCCTGTTGTCTCCTCGGCATCTTCCTGGTCTAGCTCTTCTTTTGCACTTTTGACTTTAGCCCTGGCCTGGGTTATCAACGCTTCCCACTGCCCTTTCACAATTGGAGTGTGGCACTTGCCTGTGGCTTCAGCTTCAGGCCCTTTACTTTCATTTATCTGTTGAAGCAGTTGTTTGACCGGGTCCTGAGATATCATCAGTTCTTCAGGAGGGTTGTTGCTAGTGATCAGCAAGTGTTCCATTGAAGTGGAAAGGTTCTGACCTTCTCCAGCTGGAGTTGAGGTTTTAAGTCTTTTCTCCTCGAGTTTCATCTCATCCCCTTCAGTGGCGGGTTCTGCCGTCGGCCTTTTCTTGGCCTCTCCTGCTTGGACCGATTGGACATAGCATTTTCGCGAGACCTCTTGATCTCCCTGTACTTGTCCTACCTGATTTCCCACAGGGAATTTCATCATCAGATAGTAAGTGGAAACTACTGCTTGGAACGGGTTTAATGCAGTTCTTCCTAGAATGATGTTATAGGAAGATGGTTGTCGCACCACCAAGAAGGTGACTGGCTTTGACACTCGTGTAGTCCCTTCACCCAGAGTAAGCATTAAATCAATTGATCCTAGCGACATCACCGGGTCTCCTGAGAAACCGTGCAGCGCCGTAGCTACCCCATTCAATGGTTTCTGGAGGCTCATTTGGTTGAAACAACTTTCAAATATAACATTGACTGCGGCCCCTGTGTCTACAAAGACCCTTTGGACCTGATACCTTTCTATCTCCACTGTGATGACAAATGCATCGTCATGCGGATGAATTACTTTCTGGTTATCTTCTGGCCCGAACGAGATTTCTGGTGGAGGTAGGCCTGCTTCGACCTTCCAGACCCCGTGCCTTTCATGCATGTGCAATTCCCTGGCAGATGCTTTCCTGCTTCTGTTGGAGTCTCCCATGGTTGGTCCTCCATATATCATTTTAATAACGCCTTTGGGTTCTGACCCTTGGCTAGCATCAGTTGCTTTTTCAGGAGCTTCCTTGCGCTTCTTGTTTTGCTCCGTCTCCCTTTTAACGTATTCCAAGAGTTCTCCTTCCTGGATTAACTTTTCAATGGCAATTCTGAAGTTCCTACAATCGTTGGTCATGTGACCAAAGTCATTGTGGAACTTACAGAATCTTTCAGAAGGTGGATTCCTTGGTGGCTGCCTATGTCCGGCAGGGATCTGAACCCCGGGTTTCCTCAGGACCACTTCGCGCAGATCAACCGGCTGCTTGATTAATGGGGTGAAAGATCTTAGAAACCTTTCATTCTTATCAGTTTTCTTAGTATCTGGAGCTGGTCTTTTTCTTTCTTCCGGCTTCTTTTCTTTTTGAGAGGCCAACTCAGCCCTCTTGCTGCTCAGAGCTTCCTCCATATGGATGTACTTTTGGACTCTCGTCAGTAATTCTTCAAAAGAAGTAGCCTCTTTTTTGATGAGGGAGGCAAAGAACTGTCCTGGCTTCAGGCTGTCTACACAGGCATGCACTTTTAATTTTGGCTATACTCCTGGAATTTCCAGGACGGCTTCGTTGAAGCGTGTCATGTAGTCTCTCAGACTTTCGTTGGCACCATGTTTTATGGTCGTCAGATGCAAGGAGTTCCGAGTAGTTCTTTTAGCACTGACGAATTACTGTAGAAAGACCTCTTTCAGGTCCATGAAGGAATGTATGGAGGCCTTTGGCAACTGCTTGAACCAGTGTTGAGCAGTTCCTGACAGAGTTGTAATGAATACCCTACACTTAACCCCTTCTGAGTACTGATGAAGAAGACATAAGCTTTCGAACTTCATCAAGTGCTCTTCAGGGTCTCCCTTCCCTTGATACTCGCAAGAGATTGTTTTGAAGCTGCTTGGGACAGGATCCGTTTGGATGTCCGCTGAGAATGGGCTGTTCTCGTCAATATATAAGGGAAAGTGTTCTGATTTGTCTCCTCCATTCTTATTGTTTGAAGAAAGTTTTGGATTCTTTCCTTCCTTCGGATTTCGGAACTCTTTCTCGCTTGTTTCCACTTCTTTTGAGGCCCTTTCCATGACCTGATTTTGTTCCTTCAGTTTTTTGACTTCTTTTGTGAAGAGCTTCATCTGCTCTTGCTGTTGGGCATATTTCTTGGCCCATGCATTGTCGGTGTTCTCATTGAGATTTCCCTCAAGTTCTTCAGGACCTTCCTCATCTGGGGATTCCCAATCAGTAGAAAATCCCTCTTCCTCTTCGGCAACTGTCGGAGGCAGCCTTGAGACTAGCTCTTGGGTTACGCCTTGGTGTATAGGCTTCTGCTTATGCATTACGGGAGTGCTCTTACTTCCTCCCCCTTCCTGGGTCTCGCCCAAGGGATCTGTGTTCTGAGGATTTGCTCCTAAAGCGTGGAGTCTTTTTTCAACAGCCCCTTCTACCGCTCCTTCGATAAGGGCTTTCATTTGCTGAAGCATAGCTGGAGAAAACTGAGCTTCCATGTTGACACTAGCCTCTGTCAGCATAGTGCCCGTTCCTTTGTGTCCCACCACAGAATTTTCCGGATTCCCGGTGGCTTGACCGACTTCCTTGGAAATGGCATCTGATGTAACATTCATCCTTATAGGAATCTGCAAAGGTTTAAGTACGTGTAGAGGATTAATTCCAGATGCTCTTTGAGAGAGACTTGAAGTATATGTAACTAGCTATTAACAAGCTTTCTACATTTGAGCATTATTTATAGTGGCTTCAACGTGTATGGCTTATTTGCTATAAGGCTCTTAAAGGGGGTGGCTTCTGCCAATGTACGGTGAAGGTAAGTAATGACTTAAAGGTAGGAGTCTAATTATGATAAAGGACTTTGACATAGTTTCCTCCCTTTGACATGAGGCATCTGATCATATGAGATTTAGTTACGACCCACTGCTGATTTAGCAGATCCTATTGCAATCGTTAACCATTCGAAGCGGCTTTAACAAGCGTGGTTTACTTAATATAAGGTTTCTCAAAGATGGCTTTCGCCTTCAGGGAGTTGATGTCAGCGACATCTGTCTTTACGAAATTTATTAAGAATTTGTGTGGCATCTTATTTTATTGAGCTTGATATGATATGCCTCGGCCGTATAGGCCCCTTTTTATCACTAGCACCTATTTTATAGGACTTTCTTATTAAGATATTCCCTGTTAACCAAGGATTGTGAGAATGACGTCCCTTATGCGGGGATTCCTAAAAACATTACTTATCGAACCGAGCCCGCAAAAGCTTGCAGAAGCGCTGACTATCAGGTTAAGCTTATGAAAGCGATATCCTCCTTAGAGGATTATAAAGGTATTGTTTATCGAGTGGAGTTTTTTGAGAATACCACTTGTAAAGCGGGATTTAGGTGAGATTTTACCCACTGGAATGCAATGGGTAAGACTTGTAGGAGCGATATACAAAAATGTCGCCTTTAGAGCAAGGCTTAGGGGTGCACTGCCCATTTAATGAGACTCATAAGGCTATTAGATAGGGCTTCGTGAAAGGGTTGCCTACTAAGTAGGGCTTATAGAGCGTTCTGCCCATTATATGGGGCTTAGGATGATATTGCCTGCTAAACAGGGCTTTTTGAGGAGGGTTGCCTATTAAATAGGGCTTACGAAGGGTTCTGCCCATTATATGGGACTTATGATGAGGTTGCCTACTGTGTAGGGCTTATGAAGGGTTCTGCCCATTATATGGGGCTTACGATGATGATGCCTACTGTGTAGGGCTTCTGAGGGTTCTGCCCGTTATTCGGGGCTTACGAGGGAGTTGCCTGTTAAACAGGGCTTCTGAGAGGAGGTTCTGCCCGTTATTCGGGGCTTACGAGGGAGTTGCCTGTTAAACAGGGCTTCTGAGAGGAGGTTCTGCCTCCAGATGCGGGCTCCCTTCATCAATATGAATGGGGTAACCTTAGCATCTTTCGGCTCTCCATTTTCTTTAGTGTTTTTATTACTTCATGGGTTTTGGGGTCATGGCAATTCAAGAGCATTCGACTAGCTTTAGTGGGGATGCTCATTTTGTAATCACCAGTCCTTTGCAACTTATAGATGGATTTCATATTGAGCATATAACAGACAGGATTGTATGCTCACCAAGTACACAAGGTGAGGCGAATGTATTTTGAGATTGCTGCAATTTGTGACCCGTCTTCCCTCTGGATCCTTCACAACCTTAAGTTTTTGACAAAACAACAACAGATTAGCCATCACAATTCATGTCATGAAAAAGATGAGGCCTTGAGATTGCTTCTAATCGCTGGATTCATGAATTACAAGCAATATAGCTGAAACAGGTTCATGGTATACATACTAAAATTTTCCCGGAATAACATAAATCTCGCATTCAATACACATTCCCTTGATTAGATAGCCATCATTCTAAGTGATCATCGCAACAGGGCAAATGAAAAGGCAAGTTTATGCGCATATCATCAGAATCAACTAGAACTTCGAAGATAAACAGGGGATTGGCCCCTTGAAACCACGGGTTTTGACAGTGCTTACAGATATCAGTGTTTAATTCACATTTAAGGAGAGGAGATTAGCCTCTCAAACATAAGTTCCTTTTCAATCAAGGTGTTTATCACAATTTTCGTTTCAAAGGGAGCATAATCTTAAGATCATATCACACTCAACAGCTCGTAACCTAGGAGAGCTTAGCAAACGTTAAACAACAGCATATGCATCTAAGTATCCGCTAGCTCGACCACAAGCAGGGCATTCCCAATTAATGTAACATCAGATTTCCTCACATTCTCCACATAAGGACATAATACAGAGAAATCGCAAGCAACATTACAACAGCGAGTTAGAATTTCGCATAAAAAAAAAAAAAAACAGGGGAAATCAACATCTCAACTCAAGATTTTTCCCATAGACGGCGCCAGTTGATAGATCCGGGTTGGAGATCCACAACAATTTGAGTGATTATTCATGGTATTCACAAGGAGCATTCATGGATAAACCGTTAAAGCGGTAAAGAGCAAGAGATTCATGTGTGCATAGAGCCATAGATGAGCATTTCGTATAGAGCATGATTCATATGGTGATGCCATGTAATAGTTGAGCTATAAGCAACGGATAAAGGGCGTATTTAGCCATAAACTAGCAAGATTCATGGAGCTTTAAAATCATATGAGTAGATAATGAAGAAACAAGGTAGGAGGAAAAGAGAAACGAGGAACGCGGGGTTTCGTTGAGCCTCATTCCCCTTTAAATGATGAGGGTTTTACCTTAAGTTCAAGGTAGTGCGAGAAAGAGATTCTTCCCTGCGTCGAGGAGAGTAGAGGGATGTGAAGGCGAACTACGGCTTCCTGGAAGAAGGTTTAGCCCGCCTTGACCTGCCTGAGCTCAGAGGAGCTCGAAAGAGAGAGAATGGAATTGAATGGAACAGTACGCTAGAGAGCGTATTTGTTCGTGAGAGAGTGAATAATCCTGTGATAGATGAGTTCGTTTAGTATTTATAGGTATGTTGAGGGTGAAGAATGAGCATTCGTGTGAAGGAGGGACAGAAAAGGAATTCCCTTGGAGGTAAAGTATCCTCCGTCATGAATGTAGTGGTCCTCACTCTATAGTACATAGAGTCACGCGGACCGTATGTTAAGCAGAACCTCGGGCTTCTACTAGATGTCCATAGGATCTGGTCAGATCCTCCTATCTTTGCAGATGCCCACAGATCCCGCGCAGCTTATGGAAAGAATTAGAGCCTCACAGCTTCTTGCAGAGCATACGATTCTTGATTTCCTTGAGCATCTGGTGCTCATGAAATCTCTTTGATGACATGCTTTATATACAGAACAACTTCCATTGACTCCTATCAGGATTATTATCAAATAATCTTAATAATAATGATGGTAAGGCTTGTTTCACCGAGAGCTTATCATTCCATTTCTTTCTTAATAAGATTTCTACGTTCACTATAGCTTCTAGTATGTCGTAACTTTAGAAATGATATCCCAGAGTTGGGGAGAGTACATATTCTTATCAACTCGAGTTATTTGGGCATTACAGCTGATATTAATCCCTATCAGCTACTCCCCCCCCAGGTCCAGAAGCACCGGTATGAGGGCTTCTGACGAGTGTTTTGGCGGGAAAGTGAATCTTGCTTCAGCTATTGTCACTCCTTTCCCCTTTTTTTTATTTTTTTTTTTTTTATTTATTTATTTATTTTTTTTTTCCAGATGCCTGATGGCGTGAGAAGACCTATTCCTCACTTCTCATCATTATTCCTTCCTTCGGGGTGGATGAAACACGAGGCTATTTAAAATATATTTTAAAAATATGCCTTATTACCACCTTGTTTTATCTTCAGGTGAAAGGGCACTTCCCTTTTTCCGAAACGTCGTGGGGCGATAAGTAAGAAACCACTCCACTCTTTCTTTTCAACTTCTTCATCTTTCTCTTTGCATTGTACCCTAGAAAGAAGAGGGCGATAGGGCGATAAGTAAGAAACCACTCCACTCTTTCTTTTCAACTTCTTCATCTTTCTCTTTGCATTGTACCCTAGAAAGAAGAGGGCGATATCGTGAATCATCGGCCGTTCTCAGCGACTACTTCGACAATTACCCTTCCGTTCAGGTATTCCCTTATTTTACTTTCGTGTGCTCTTGCACAGGTTTATTTTGAACTTCTTTAGGGCAACATTTACCCCTCCCCCTGTTCATGTCTTGGGGGGACATCGCTAGCTCTGGCTTTTCGGGATTGTGATACTGATCGCGACGCTAATGTGGTTGATGTTTCGTCCTTTGAATTATTACTCAGTTATTAAGATTTATAGAGTTTGGATTTATGAGAAAGAGAGAGAGAGAGAAGGGAAGAGAGTGAAAGAAGTGGGTTTTGCAGATGAGAGAGGGAGAGAGAAGGGGAATAATTAATTAGGTGAGTTGAAAAGTCCAAAAGTACAAATAAGAAAAGAAAGAGAGAGGGAAAGTAAGGAGGGGTATTTTGGACTGAAATTTGAAAATATTGGTATAATTTGTTTTTTTCAAGTTTGGGGTAAAATTTAACTAAACACTATAATCTTAGGTAGAAACTAATATTACCACTAAAATTAAATACTATTAAAAAAAATATAAACTCTACAATATAAATTAAGAATGCGATATTGCCACATCAATGAATTACATATTAAATATGATTATGGTGGACATTGAAACGTTATTAGAGCCTTGGCATATGAGATTAGATGATGGTGAAATCTTAAGTGTATGGACAACATGAACTGTATTTGGTGGAGGAATATAAATACTGTTTGGAGTGGGTTTGAGGCTAAGAGTTTTCATGAAAATTTCAATTTTTGTTTTGGATTATGGTAACTAAGCTCACATCTAAGATGACCTTCGGGTCAAGGGAGGTAAAATAAAATGAATTATGAAGTGAATGAAATGTAAAGTAGAGAAAGTAATTGTGTGTGTTAGCCTAACGGCGATTATGTTAATGCCTAAGGCATACTACGTAAATGTCCTAAATATAAGATTTCTCTGTCATATCGTTTTAAAAGTTTAATAGTATTATAAATTGTTTTAGAAATTAGGTAGCTAAGTATAGGGAGCTTAGACGGAGAAAACTTTTCTCAATTTTCTTAAGACAACTTTTTCAACTCTATTGAATTAAAATAATTTTTAGAATATGGGTGTTGGAGACAGACTTCTTTAAACAGAGAAAACCTTAAGCAACTAAATTATTTTAATGAAATTAATATACAATTCATAGATAAAATATTAATATCATACCCAACACTTTTAAAGATTTTTTTAATCATTTATGTGATATATGTGAATGTCTATAATAAACTAATCAATTAAAACAAAATTTTATATAACAAGATTATACGTGCAACGCACGTGATCTTTACTAGTATATTAAAATATGTTATGTAGAAATATGTCAAAAAATATAGTTGTATTTCATGGATACTGTGCCATATTAAAATTCGACGTCCTACATAGTACAACATATGATGAAGACTTATTTCACTATTAATTATATTGATTTTTTTTTTTTTAAGTAATGAAATAATTTTTCTTAGAGATACTAAAATACTTACACATAATATATATTTTCGGCCTATAATAATGAATAAAATTTCAAAAGATAGAACAAACATAAAAATAAAATCGTTGTTTTGATTTTCAGAATTATTTCTTTAATTTAGATTTTCGTATGTAATATTTTTATTATATTATGTATACATTAAATAATTTATCATGTATATATCAATATACTCGTAATTTGGATTATGACAATCATTACCTAATTGTAGTATCAAAAATAATTTACTATTTGAAAATCTTATTTATCTAGATTTTTATTCTTCAAATTGGAATTGTTTGAAGACAGATAGTATCGAATGTATTTATATTGGTGTCATGTTGATAAGTTCTTATAAAAGTTCAATGTGGGACAACTATATACAAATAAAATAAATGAAATTACATAAAATAAGAGATTAAAAGACAAAATTATGAGGATTTAGGAAAATAATGAAAAAAAATAATACACGATGTCACGTAGAATTAGGACGATATTCGTATTATATATGTATATAGATTGATACATTCGTTTCCAATTAAGAAAACATAAAATTTTGCAATTAGGTAAAATTCATTGTGTTTCACCTCACTATAATTTCATCAAATGTTATTACTCTAATCTTTCCAGAATTTACATACCATGTATGAATATTCTTCAGATTTATTTTGCTAAATCAAGCCGATGACCATAATAACATATATTGTATATAGCTAGCTAGCTAATATTTCAACTCTTGTGACAACTATAAATAGAGGATTTTCATGTCTCAATCATATATAGCTACCTAGCTAATATTTCAACATACGTACATTGAGATTTTAAATTTTAAGTTACATGGCTTCACATCTTGTATTGTTTCTTTTAGCTACTATGTCTACAATAGTTATATGTGATGCAGATATCACCGGAAATGGTGATGTCGTTGTTGGACAGAATGGATGGGATTTGGCCCGTGCCACATTCTACGGCCCACCAGATGGCACCAGTGAAGGAATGGGTATGTATATATGTATACACAATAATGTTTCATTATATACAATGATGATAAAATTATCCAATAAATTACTAGCCTAATAATTGTTAAAACAAAAACATTAATCCATGCATGCACAATACATAGGAGGAGCTTGTGGATACAACGTAATCGAACAGGGCTACGGCCAAGAGACAACGGCCCTAAGCACTGCACTCTTCAATAGCGGTGCTGCCTGTGGGGCATGTTTTGAGATCATGTGCTACAACGCCCCTCAGGCGTGCAAGCGTGGCGCTGTGATTCGCGTAACTGCCACTAATTTCTGCCCTCCGGACTATACCAAGTCACAAGACATCTGGTGCAATCCGCCCCAAAAACACTTTGACCTGGCACGACCGATGTTCGAGAAGATCGCCGAGTACAAGGCCGGGGTTGTCCCGGTTGTGTACAGGCGAATCAAGTGTGGGAAAAAGGGCGGGGTCAAGTTTCAAATGGGCGGTAACAATTTTTTTACTCTTGTCCTGGTGTACAATGTGGCAGGTGTGGGTGATGTGACCTCGGTGAAAGTGAAAAGCTCGAACACTGATTGGGTTGCTATGACCCGCAACTGGGGCCAGAACTGGCAAACCGGTCAGAACCTGAAAGGGCAAGCTCTATCCTTCCAGGTTACGACTAGTGATGGGACAACAGTGCAAGAATTGGATGTGGTTCCAAGTAATTGGGAGCTTGGAATGAGTTTTGAGGGGAAGAATAATTTCCATTAGAGGATGGTTCATGCATTTTTTTTCAAAATACTCCAGTAGATGACTTTTAGGTTGGGGTTCTAGTCAATTTTACATGTTCTGAAATAAAGGTAATTTACCATTGAAGTTGGTAATATTAATTTGGTGATAGACGAAAGAAATTTATGTATGTTACATGTGATCCCTTTGACAACATAATAGAATAAATTCCTATCTTCCAATAAATTTTTTTATTAATATATTATTGAAATATGAATTTATTTTGTTAATTGTGAAAATGAATTTTAAAGTTAAAAGAAATATTTATCACCTATCTGGTCATACCCTTGCTAATTGTGAAAAAAATATGCACTTCTTTGTCAAAATAATTAAATAATTTTTCCTGTCAAATAAGTTGTTTGTTTAATGGTGAAATATGAATTTTATTGAATTTAAGAATTAAAAGATACATATATATACATGGGGGAAAATACGAAATAGTCATTCTATATAACAAAACACAAATTCTAGCCACCCAATTTAAAAGGATAAATTTTAGCCATTTCACGCATGAAGAGACAAAATTACCCTTATTAGTTGTATTTAAGATTTTTGTTTTTATTAATTATAAATTTCTATGAAAATATTAAAAAATAAAAATAAAATAGAAATTAGTCTCCAAAACCTAGTTTGTAAGTGCGGAACCCCAATTATCCATACTTCTGCCCCACCAGCACCGCCTTGTCGTCATCTACCGGAGATTCGACTCGTCGATGTCGATCAACTCTTGTTTGAGCCCCTCACGCCACCATCTTGGCTGAAATTCGCACTCACTCCGTTCAAACACAACCATTTGCCCCTTCGCCGTCGTCCGCCAGAGATTCGAACCGTTGATGCCATCAGGCTCAATCGAGAAACAAGGACAAAGATTGCTCCATTAGACTTGATCGAGATCTCATCAAGGCTTGATCGTGCCTACTGTGTAAATATATAACAACTCGATCGAGAACAAATGCATGGCTCGATCGAGATCTCATCAAGGATAGATCGAGCACGAGCACACTACCTAGAGAAAAGAAATTGAGAGGGAAAGAGAGGAAAGTTAAACCCTAAGCAATTAATAAACCATAAATCCCTAAAAAATAAGCCATAAACCTAAGGAATAAACCATGTTTGATCGAGTCATGCTTTGTTAATGAATGAAGGTTCAATCGAGCACCTCATGATCAATCTAGCCTTAGTGCAATTTTACATTAAGGCTCGATCGCGCTTGGCGTGCCCGATTGAGCCCAAAAGGCTCTTTTGTCCTCTCACCACCGTGGTTGCAAGGGCACGAATAGATCTAAGGCCCGATCGGGATTCCAATCGAGTCACACACCAACAACTCTACAGAGAGACATACTCAGAGAGAGAGAGACTGGGGGGAGGGGGGGGGGGGGGGGGAGATAGTGGCAATTAATGGCAATAGTGGCGGCATCGTTGGTAGAGTTGCTCTCGAGCAGCGAAAACTTTAAGTGCATTCGAGACGGAGTTGTCGAAGTGAGGGTAAGACGGTGACGACTACATCAGTGGTAGGCAACGGCAGTGGTGGCGATGGGGGGCGGAAAAGAAGAAGGAAGAAGACTTATATGAAGGAAAGTGGAGGAGAGGATTTTGCCGTTTCGGGGTGAGAGGCTTGGAATTCGGGTACCCACGAGTACCCGAACCCGAAAATTGGTGTTGGGAATTGTTAAGGACGAACATGTTAAGGGGGAATTACTATGGGACACATCATAGTGAGTCAAATAGTTGTTTTGATTTGATCCCAAAACCCCCAAAGCGTTCTGTTCCCAAGCGACCCATTTTTGAGGTAGATAATAGGTTAGAAATTTTTCTAAGCCTACTCTGTTAGGATGACTTTATTTTGCTTAGATTTTAGACCGCAGAAGATTCAAGTGAAGGCCACTCGCTTGAGTGTGTTTTTCAAAGTGAAGCATGTCTAGCGAGCCGAAGCGAAGCGTGCCGAAGTGTAGCAAAGCGAAGCGAGCGCTACAGTAGATTCAAAGCGAGTCTGCCAAAGCGAAGCGAAGCGAGCGCTACAGTGTAAAGTCTAAGCGATTCAACTTCAGTCAACATTTTCAAAGGCAGTCACTAGGGAACCTTCCTTCCCAAGCGACTCACTACAGAAAGACTACGAAGTGACTCAACTCAAGGCGGTCGCTACAACTTCAAAACAAAGCGAGCCACTACCTACCAGAAAGCGACAGCACAATTCCCGCTCCGATTTTGAACTTCAGTCAACTGGAGATCTCCGTATTAATTACGAGATCTCCACGTGTCAAACGCGGAGAGGAGCAGAGGAGTTGACTGCCAGGCCGACAGGGCGCCGCTACAAGACTGGCTCGCTCCAGTTACTGTTAGTTTTGTAACTTAGCCGTTTTCGGCAAAGAGACAAACTGCGCTCCTGCAAAAGCATCCAGCCAGTGCAAGTACTGTCGAGAGGAGGAGGGACAAAGCCACCAACCAAGCAACGGATCTCGGTATCTCTCCGCCTATAAATAGTGAAGGATGAAGACGAAGTGTTGGTCCCGGGAAAGAGTAATTGGTGTATGGGGGGGGGGGGGGGGGGGGGAATACACCAATAACCAACCGTTTTTGACTTTTATAAAAAAAAAATAGGTCGATCAATGGTCGATTGTCAAGATCGATCCTTATCAGAGACAGGTTGATCTATCAAGCTCGTTTGGGTACAAGCTTGATTTATCAAACTGTGCTTATGCGGAAGTTGGTGGAGGTTGATTTACTCTTTGAAAAATCTAAGGTCGATACTGAAATGCAGGTTGATGCTCGTCAGTTTGATAATAAAATGAAAGTGCGATAAATAAAGAGAGAGAAAGAGAGAGAGAGAGAGAGAGAGAGAGAGAGAGAGAGAGAGAGAGAGAGAGAGAGAGAGAGAGAGAGACCATAGTTTAGCGTGGTTCGGAGAAACCCTCCTACGTCCACGTCAGGTCGACTCGACCTGAGAATCCCTTTACCTTTGGATTCAACCTCTCTCTTATTTATACTGACTGAGTATCAGTTCTAAATACACTCTAACTTGAATATATCTAGACACAAGTTTTGGGTCGTGACCCTTACAACCTTTCGTACAAAACGTACAAACAACCTTTAACACACTACAGAGCTTGACTAACTCTACAATGGTGAAACACCCAAACTTTCTAACTTCGAACGAGTCGGAGAAGAAGTTGTTGAATCAACGACAAGCAGCAGTGAACGCTTCGTCGTTGTGGCTTTTATCGGAGTTGGAAATCTCTCTTCGTCAAGTGTTTGGGAAACTAATGGAATTTCGAACACTTGAATGGATATGAACTTGAGAGAGATTTTGGCAAGAGTTTGGCGTTGATAGCTTGAGTTTCCCGTGCTTGAATCCGATAATGGCTGAAGTATTTATAGGCAGTTTTGAAAAACTAGCCGTTGGAGTCTGACTGATGTGGCACTAGCCGTTGGAGGCTGACTCACTTCTGGCCGTTGGGAAGATTCGTCCTTGCTGGCACATCACGTGGCAAGGATCAGGTCGTGTTGCTCCATGAAGGCGGAGCATCGACCTTGATATGATAATCTAGCTCTTGAAATCTTCTAAGTCGAAGCAGGCTGGAAGCTTGATAAGGAAGGTCGATAGACAGGCAGATATGCCAGCTCGATCCGAATGAGGCAGGTCGATAAACGACCTTTCTCTTACAGGGTGGATCGAACTTGCATTTGAACATTAGAGGGTATCGACCTGCACTAACAGGTAGCAGGTCGATCTATTGGCCTTGACCCTAAACAAGTAAAATATGCCTAAGTGTGGTTTCGATAAACGTCATCAAAATCAAACTGCAAGGGGTTCCCAACAATTTCCCTCTTTTTGATGATGTCGAAACCATACACTTTGCAAATAATTCCTAAGATTTTAAAACAATGAAAGATCTATTAACCATTAAGGTTGATACGGAATTATAAGAAAGGCAGTTGATAATACATAAAGTAAATAAAGTAGTAAAGGCAGATGCCTGGACAAAGAGATATTGTTGTCAGGTCGAAAGATGATTTTTGCTTCATTCAGCTCGATAGCGTACTTTACATTTGGAATTTACAAGCCAAGTAACGAACTTAAATGAATAATAAAAAGATACAAAATCATCTATCAACTACCTCTTCTGCTGGGCACGGGCTGCCACTCGCTCTTCCTGGATCTGCTCCCTTGACTTAGCCTTCATACTTGCGTAAATTCCATCCCTAATACGGCAGTAGGCGGGATCGTAATTTGCAACATTGACGTTCAGGCCGATGGCGGTCAGTGCGATGTACCGGTCGATTCGGGAATAATCAAGGTAGCCCGAATCACCAATAAGCAAGGGCGTGAAGTATTGCTTGGCTGGTGCCCTTAAGATCGCACCGGCCTCTGCAGCCTTCTTTCGCAGTTCACCAACGAAGTCTTGGTGAGGAAATTTGAGCATGTAGGCTGCATATGCATCATCGGTATCTTCAGGAAGGGAGGGGTCATTGATCCAGTAATGGAGGAGGATGAAGCAGCTGTTGAGCTCCCGCAGCAGGGCGTTCTGGTGCTCATCTAGCCACTCAACGGCCTGTTGCTGGACTCCAGCATCCAAAATAAGTTCGGAGGTCGACTCACTGACCCAGTCCGATTCGGCCTTCTACCTCGCTTCAGCAGCCCGGCGCTCCACAATAAAGCGCTTCTGCGCGACGGGATTCAAGGCCTGCTCCGGCGTCGCACCGGCCAGATGCATGGCAGATATTAGCTCGGCCTCTTTTGCCAATCGAGCTTTGGCAGCGGCGGCCTCGGCAGCAGCGGGAGCGGCAATGGGATCGGCCTGGGAGGCGACGGCCTTTGAAACGGACTTGGAGGCTGGGGCCTCGTAAACTTGCATCCTTGGCGGCGGAGGCAGAGGAGGAGGAGGAGCCAAGGAAGATGAAGGATTTTTGGATTTGGGGGGTCCTCTTCTTCCTGGTGGCGGCGGCGGCTCTTGCTTCTTCCCCCTTTTCGACATCATCAGAAAGGGTGTTTATAAGGGTAACAAGAGAGGCGTCCTCTTGCTGCAGCTTGCCAACTGCCTCTCGCAGCTGCTGGTGCCCATTCAGCAGACTGGTGAGGGTATCCAGAATGCCGTTTATTTGTGTGTTGGAGGCCGATGCCGAATTTGTAACTGATGTAGTCAGGTCGGTCACACGGTGATCGACCTTGGCCACGTCCTCCTTCACATCCCCGACCAAGTCACGGGATGCCATGTTCAGTGCCTCGAGCTGGGTCGGCAGAAGTTTGTCGGTATATTCCTTCAGATGGTCGACAGCGAACTTCGTCACCCGCTCCCTGGCGGCATCATCGGCCTGGGTCCTGGCTTCCTTCAATATATCGACCCGGGCCTCCGCGATGGCTTGCTTGATCTGCTCCGGCACGCTGATGGCGAGAGACTCGAGCTTTGTAGAAAGAGTGTTGAACTCGGTCTCCGCATCGAACTTTGATGCGTCGGGAGCAGACTCAGCAGTAATCAGAGCTTCATCACCACCTTCATTCCTTGGCGGTGATTGCTCCGGAGTTTGAATCGCATCAAACTCGTCTCCAACATCGGCGGCGGAGTTGTAGAGCGTGCGAGAGTGAGTGTAGAGGGGGCGAAGGTCGATGCCCAGAATTTTGGCCTCGACCTTCATGCGCCGCAGGACAAGGGATCGGAAATTTGCGGCTGCATCCTCCATACTGAAGAAGCCAAACTCTTCCTCTAGCGCCAACTCCTCGATCTTCAGCTCCTCGAGGGTGGTGACCTGCAGCAAGGCCTCGAAAACATAGTAGTAACTCGACTTATAAACCAGATAAAACTGGAGGCGAGTAGCAAGGTCGAGGGATTTGGGGAGTTGAGCAATCCCCGGCATCAGGTCGATCACCTTCAGCCTGGCCTCGGCCTTCATGGAGGCCACCTGGGAGTGAGCAGCAGACACGGGCTGCTCAGAGAATGGCTGGATCGGCAGCACGACGTCTTCCTCCACGGGCACATGCCGAAAGGGGGAAGGCTGGGAATCTTCCGCCGTGAGATCCTGGATCTCCACGGAGCCAGCAAGATGGACTTCGGGGGACCTCACAGGAGAGGAAACGACAACGTCCTGCGGGGAAGATGCAGGACGATGCTGTGAGGTCGATGGCTCCATGGTGGAATGGACTGGAGAGGGAGTCCGTTCGGCTGAATGAGAGGGCGATGGGGAGGGCGTTGGCTCCCTGCGAGGTGCAGATTCCTCGAACTCCACGGGAAGAATCCGGTGAAACGGCCTGACCGGATCAGTGGAGGCCGATTGCGTCCTCCGTGGAGTAGTCTTCTTCATAGGTGGAGTCTTCTTGGCAGGGCGAGAGGGAACCAGCTCGACATCGGCCTTTCTCTTCTTTTGAATGGGTCGAGCTGGAATCCTCCAACCGACCTTGGATTCGCCGGTCTTGGTGAGGTGCGCCCTTACATGGTCTGGCGACCATAGTAAATCTGCGGCGGCACCCCAATCGCCATCTCCATTTGGTGGAGATCTTTTGGAATAAATAGGTGGGGGAAGGACGGCTCATTAGACCATTTCCTATTTTTGAAGAAGGAAATGACAATGCAGGTCGCCTTCGTCCCAAGGCGAATCGGCCTTTTCTCATTGTGGAGATGCACGTCCACCACGGCCTCTCCCTCCATCTCGCAAACGATCTGTCTGGCCTCATCCCAGAGCAGGGAGACCAGCAATTTGGCCCAACTAATGGGCAGGTCGAGGATCACGGTCGCCATTATCTGAAACTTCAATGGGGTGACCTGGTCGTGATTCCCAATGTGCCCTAGGAAGCACTTCTGCACGAAGTCCATCAAGAGGTGGTATTTGGGGCGGAGCTCGTTCCTCTTGAATGACGATGGCAAGAACGGCCTTTGCTCAATCAAGACCCGGTCTGAAACCTGCTGCAACTGGTCTCGAGAGATTTCCGAGAGCTGCATCATCCCTCCCTCCCCAATACCGAAGGCAGCCTTCACGGCGTCAAGAATGTTGATGGTGTGAATGGCATTCTGGGTTCCGAGGGAGATAGTGTGGGTGGAAACGGAATCGCCCTCATTCCAGTTGTAGAAGAAGGCACTCACAATCTTGGTGAGTTGCTTCGCCGGCCGGGTGGAGATAATTTGGTGGAACGGAAAGCAGGTCTCCACCAGAGCGAACATGGAATCTAGATCGCGAAAACCGAAGTTTTCACGCACCATATAGGGCTCGAATTTGATGCGAGTCTTCAAGTACTCTTCGATCTCTGCCCACTGCTTTTCCTTGCGGCCGGATGTAGATTTTCCTGCCATTGATGTCGATTTTTCTGCCATTGTAAGAAACAGATTAGTAAAATAAAGAGAAACTTGACAGAAAATAGAAGCAAGAACGGCGAAACGGTACAAACCACGGCTTGTAATTTGGTGCAGAGAGTGAGAATGTAGAGTGTGAAAAATTTATAGAGTAAAATTAGGGAGTGAAAAATTAGGGTTGCAGATATGATGAAGAAGGTAATGTTTCAAAGAAATCAATGTGACATATATAGAAATTTTGAACGGTTGAGATCGTTCGAATTTGAAAGGGTTAAAGTTTTCCCTCTCACCCACGTCCACACGATTAAAGCGCGTGGAATGTGAAACGGTTCACATCCGCGCGTGAGAAAGAGAAACGTGCGTATATATGTGCTTTTTCAGTAAAGTGGCAGGGAATTAAATGCAACATTGGTCAACGTGTCAATATCTGACTAGATGTGTTGCAAAAATGGTAATCATTACTCCCTTTATCCTTATTTTCTGCAACCTAACAGGCCTTAAATAATGTAACACATTGAGAAATAAATATCAATAATTAATAGAAGATTCAATGCGTATTAAAGAAGTCATAAGACAAAAGGGTGATACTGCCCTTTTGATTCCCCCTTCATTAATGCGGGTAACATTCAGGTTGGTATCGGCCTGATGAAATGAGAACGGCCTAGAGTTGCGATATCAGCCTGGCGAGATAAACTGCCTGGACTTGTGATATCGGCCTGGCGAAATAAACGGCCTAGACTTGTGATATCGGCCTGGCGATGTAAACGGCCTGGACTTGTGATATCGACCTGTTGAGGGAAACGGCCTGTTCAAATGGTGACGGCCTGTTAAGAGTAACGGCCCGTTGAGTCACGATCGGCCTGTTGAGTCAAGAATGTCCTGATGACTCAACATTTAATAACCCTAACTTTCCACACAACATTTTGAATCTTTCTTCGGCCAGTGGTTTGGTTAGGATATCAGCCCATTGAATATCAGTGTGTATCTTCTCAATAACCACGTTCTTCTTTTCCACGTGATCATGAATAAAGTGATGTCGAATATCCACGTGTTTGCATCTTGAATGAAGAACTGGGTTTTGAGTAATGGCGATAGCACTCGAGCTGTCGCAGAATATAGGCACTTCACTGACTTCAATTTCATAATCTTTGAGTTGTTGTTTGATCCACAAGATTTGTGCACAACTCCCTGCGGCCATGTACTCGGCCTCTGTGGTGGAGGTGGCTACTGAAGTTTGTTTCTTTGAAAACCATGATATCAGCTTGTTTCCGAGAAAGTGGCAAGTACCCGAGGTAGATTTCCTATCGAGCTTGCACCCTGCATGATCAGAATCTGAATAACCTGTAAGCTGCAAATTATCATCACAAGGATACCATAGACCTAAATTTGTGGTTCCTTTGATGTATCGAAGAATTTTCTTTGCTGCTTCCAAGTGGGATTCCTTCGGATTAGCTTGAAATCGAGCACACACTCCAACTGCAAAAGTGATATCAGGTCGACTCGCAGTTAGATAAAGTAATGAACCAATTATACCCCTGTACTGTGTTATGTTGGCAGGTTTTCCTTCGGGATCCGGGTCGATCTTCCCACCAGAGAGCATCGGTATTTTGACAGGCTTGCTGTCTTTGACACCAAACTTATCTACCAGCTCGTGTGCGTACTTTGTTTGGCTAATGAAGATTCCTTCATCGGACTGCTTGACCTGCAACCCTAGAAAGAAATTCATTTCCCCCATCATAGACATTTTATATTTTTCTGTCATGAGGTTACCAAATTTTTTGCTTAAAATGGGAGATTTAGATCCAAAAATAATGTCATCAACATAAATTTGTACTAAAAGGATATGTTCATTCACTTTGATAGTGAATAGCGTTTTGTCGACTGACCCACGCTTGAATCCAGATTCGATGAGAAAGGATGATAGCGTCTCATACCAAGCTCGAGGAGCTTGCTTAAGTCCGTATACGGCCTTGTGCAGTTTGTAGACTTTGCTTGAATCACCCTCCTCGAATCCTGGAGGCTATTCCACATAGACTTCTTCTTCGAGAACGCCATTGAGGAACGCACTTTTTACATCCATCTGGTAGACTTTGAATTGTTGATGAGCGGCATAAGCTAGAAACAGCCTTATATCTTCTAATCTTGCAACGGGGGCAAACGTCTCATCATAATCGATTCATTCTTGTTGACATTAACCCTTTGCTACCAGTCAGGCTTTATTTCTGACAACTTCTCCAGATTCATCTCTCTTGTTTTTGTAAACCCATTTGACTCCAATGACGCCCTGATGATAAGGACGATCAACTAGAGACCATACTTCATTTCTCTTGAATTCATTGAGTTCTTCTTGCATGGCTTGAATCCAGTCAGCATCACGAAGAGCTTCAATGGCATCTTTGGGTTCAATTCGAGAGAGATAGCAGCTTAGTAGCGCGCTTTCACCAATTGTCCTTCTTGTTCGCACTCCTTAGTTTGGGTTCCCAACAATGAGCTCTTTTGGATGAGCATCGATCCAACGTCTGCGTCGAGCTCTTTCTTCGTTTGAAATGATTGGATCGGGCTCATTAATGGGTTCATCAAACTCCGGGTGAGTTGAAGGTTGATCAGTGGGGACGTGCTGTTGATCGAGCTGTTGATCAGGCTGCTGTTGAACGGGCTGAATATCGAGCTGCTTCATTGCTTCATCGAGCTGCTCGATTTGTGATGTAGGGTTGTTAACAGCATCAGTCTGGGGGACTGAGAATGGGGGATCAGCCTGGTTAAGTCCGGCTGATGTATTACAGCTCGAAGTATGAACATTACTTGCATCACTTCCCCCTTGCTGTGTGACCTTTGGATCAGATTGATCCTCTTCCTCTAGATCATTTGGAGTCCATACTAGCAGGTCGTCGATGGGGGAGTTAGATGGCCTATTAGTAGCGGACTGATCTGGACCTGTACTTAACTCTCTGTACAGACAAGGAGATTCATCAAACACAACATGAGGTGTTACCTCCACAACTAGGGTTTTCTTATTAAAAACACTATAAGCTTTGCTAACCTCCGAGTATCCTAAAAATACTCCTGGATCGGCCTTTTTATCAAAAGTTTTTAATTGAGATTTCCCATTGTTATGAATGTAACACAAGCACCCAAAAGCTTTAAAATACTTTAACCTGGGGAGCTTGTTGTTCCACAGCTCGTATGGAGTCTTTCCATGTCGGGTAGTGATGATCGACCTGTTTTGGGTATAGCAGGCTGTGTTAACGGCTTCTGCCCAAAACTTCTTTGGAAGGTTGGTTTCATCCAACATGGTACGAGTTGCTTCCTTCAGCGACCTGTTACGGCGTTCCACTACGCCGTTTTGTTGAGGTGTACGGGCTGCTGAAGTTTGATGATGAATTCCACTCTTTGTGCAATACTCTTCGATCATAGTATTGATAAATTCGGTGCCTCGATCGGAGCGAATGGAGATGATGGATTTCTCCTTTTGATTGCACAGTTTGCTCAGCAACGCAGGTAGCTTCTCCAAAGTCTCCTTTTTGTACATGAAAATAACCCACGTAAATCTAGAATAATCATCTATAATAACGAGAGCGTATTTTCTACCGTTTATACTCAAGGGAGTGACTGGACCAAAGTGGTCGAGATGGAGAAGGTCAAGAATTCGATTTGAAGCTTGAGCCGTCACACTTGGAAAGGATGATCTTGTTTGCTTTCCAGCTTGACAGGCTTTGCAGATGTGATCACGGTCGAAGACTTGATCTGGCAGGTCGTTCACCCGTTTGTTGCGTGCGAGCTTGTTGATGGCCTTGAAGTTCAAATGACTCAACCTCTTGTGCCATAGCCAGCTTGTCTCGGAATCAGCCTTTGTGATCAGGCAGGTCTCTATCCAATCAGTCCATTGAACTATATAGAGTCTATCCTGCAAAATTCCAGTAAGAAGTATTTCTCCTTCCTCATTTTTCACGAGACATTTGTTAGCAGTGAATTATACTCGTTTACCACTCGAGCAGAATTGCGACACTGAGAATAGGTTATGATTAAGACCTTCAACATATGAGACATTAGAAATAATTGTTTTACCAACTTTTAGATCGCCCTGGCCTCTCGTAAGTCCCTTAGAATTTCCTCCAAAGGTTACAAGTGGCCCGTCTCGTTCTTGATAATTTGATAGTAGCGTTTTGTTACACGTCATGTGCTTTGAGCATCCACTATCAATGATCCATACTGCTCCACGAGCTGCTTGGCTCCTTCTTTGAGCCTTCCCAACCTGCAATTAGTTAAACTTAGCAACCCATTTGAGATTGGGTGCTACATCGGTTGCGGGAACGGCCTTTGGGACCTAGATTTGTTTCGCCAGTCTGCTTCTATCCGAGGCTGAGGACGAGGCAGTGGCGGTCTTGGGCTTGGGAGCCTTGGATTTCTTTGAGCGAGGGCGATGAGGCTGATAATACTGCTCTTCATGAAGACCAGGTTGATACTGCCAGTCTTGAAAGTTCGACTGTTGAGAATAGTGGCAGTGACAACCTTGATGAGCAAGAAAGAAGAACTGAGGGTGATACGGCCTTTGATAGTACTGGCCTTGGTATCGCCCTGGATGAACAGCCTGCTTTTGATGGGGGCAAGACGACGATGTTGGGCAGGTCGACTCTCTTTCTTTTGAGGAACAAGTTGTTCCTTCTTGTGTTGCTTTAAAAGGATGGCTTGGGGCTGTCGAACTGGATTCTTCAGCTTGATCATCTTATCTGGAAGAGCTTGATGAGCTTTCCGAACACTCTTTGATTTTGACTACGCCTTCACGAATTTGATCTCGCAGTCTTTGTTCTTGCTTTCCTTGGATTTTCCATTAAATCCAATACCAGAGTGATCGCGCGGATTGCGTTGCATGGATTGGACTTCTTCCAATTTCTTTCCGCTTTTCTTCAACTGACTCAAAGTGAGTTGAAGTTTTTCTTCCTTTTTCACGAGGAGTTTGTGTCGAATAACCAAGTCAGCCAATTTTGATGTAAGGCTGTGTATTTCGGCATCTTTGATCTTGAGGGACATGTCCTTCTCGAGCGCCCTGGTATCAAACTCCTTGACCCGGAAAGTCAATTCTTCAACTTTTGACTTTAGGGTTTCGATCTCCCTTTCTTTTTCCTCATCATAGGGAGAATCTTTCTTCTAATGCTAGCTTGTATTTTTCATTTTTGTTCATCAGCTCAGCATTGTCTTCAATGACCTCTTTGAGTGTTTCCACGAGGTCGGCATAGTCATCGAGCTGTTTCTTGATTTCTTCCCAAGACACAGCCTCGGATAGGTCTTCACCTTCTTCTGCACATTCATCGTCAGAAAAAGAAAGTGAAATGGGTTGAGGATCTACCTTTGAAGATCCCTCGTTTTGTTGGTGCTCACCAACGAAACATTCTTCATCATCACTTTCGTCGAAAGCGATGTATCCTTCGTCATCACTTGACGAGCTGTCTGAGAGATGAGCCTCCTTTGATTCTTCAGCAAGCATGGTAGCTCGTTGATCCTTGAGCTTCTTATCGCGCTTTGCACGGAGCTCGTCTCTCTCGGCCTTTGTCAGATCCGGGCAATCGGTCTTGTAGTTACCCGGCCTGCCACAACCAAAACATCCACCCTCGGGTGTGTTAGAAGAATTGAAGGTTGAGGGTTTACCTTCTCCCTTTTTGTCAGGGCGCTCGTGGTTGCGGTTCGAGAAGTTTCGCTTGTTGTCACGATAGAATTTCTTGTATTTGACAACCTTTCCTAAAAGCTTCTCATTTCTCCTAGCAGATAGAGCATAGTCGAGAGTCATCTTCTCGAACTTTTTGACGATGGATTCGTCAATCGAACTAGGGGTAGCAGCAGAGGCTGATTCGGCCTTGAAAGCTACGTCCTTGTCATTCTTTTCATCGACCTTCTTGCTGGTGGAAGGCTGTGCTGATCCATGGATTCGGATCATCTCATATTCATTTCCGACAAGGATGTCGAAAAGATCTTCGGTGGTGAGGAAGTTGAAGTCAGAACGGGGTGGATGCATGGCTGCATATACGTGCCAATTTGCAGGTAGGGCACGCATCACTTTTAGATTCTTCTCGCGCTGCGTATATTTGTGAGGGTTGATTGCAGCGACTTCGAGAATGATTTCTGTGAAGCGAATTTTCATTGCTTCTATGGTTTCTCCTGAAACCATCTTGAAGTCATCGAACTTGCTGCACGCCATGGACAACTTGTTCTCCTTCATTTCCTCTGAACCCAGGCTGATGGACCGGAGGGTGTCCCACATCTCTTTGGCAGTTTCAAGATTTCGAATCTTGGCAAGGTAGACGCCCTTTACGGTGCTTGAGATGAGTCCCTTTGCGTAATCATCGAGACTGGCCTCCTTCCTTTCCTCGGTTGTGTAGTCGCGAGGATTTTTGAGGACCTTTTCGTATGTGGCCTCCCCGGGGGATGTTCCATCCACAATGATCTTCGCTGCATAAATGGGGGAGGGGCCATTTTCGATGATATCCCACATAAGGACGTGATGTGCCTTGAGACACATCTTGATTCGGAAGCTCCAGTCTTCATAGCCTTGGATGGAGAAATCTTCACAAACCCTGAGAAGAAAAGCCTCCATAGCAAATAATATGATATGAAAAGATTTTTCTAAAGGATCGGTTCAAAATGACCAAAAGTTTGATAAAACCTTTAGTATGCAAAGCAGCGGTCAAAAGAACCACTGCTCTGATACCACTTGTTGGTCCCGGGAAAGAGTAATTGGTGTATTGGGGGGGGGGGGGGGGGGGAATACACCAATAACAAGCCGTTTTTGACTTTTATAAAAAAAAAACAGGTCGATTGTCAAGGTCGATCCTTATCAGAGACAGGTTGATCTATCAAGCTCGTTTGGGTACAAGCTTGATTTATCAAACTGTGCTTATGCGGAAGTTGGTGGAGGTTGATTTACTCTTTGAAAAATCTAAGGTCGATACTGAAATGCAGGTTGATGCTTGATATGCAGGTTGATGCTCGTCAGTTTGATAATAAAATGAAAGTGCGATAAATAAAGAGAGAGAGAGAGAGAGAGAGAGAGAGAGAGAGAGAGAGAGAGAGACACCACAGTTTCGCGTGGTTCGGAGAAACCCTCCTACGTCCATGTCAGGTCGACATGACCTGAGAATCCCTTTACCTTTGGATTCAACCTCTCTCATATTTATACTGACTGAGTATCAGTTCTAAATACACTCTAACTTGAATATATCTAGACACGAATTTTGGGTCGTGACCCTTACAACCTTTCGTACAAAACGTACAAACAACCTTTAACACACTACAGAGCTTGACTAACTCTACAATGGTGAAACACCCAAACTTTCTAACTTCGAACGAGTTGGAGAAGAAGTTGTTGAATCAACGACAAGCAGCAGTGAACGCTTCGTCGTTGTGGCTTTTATCGGAGTTGGAAATCTCTCTTCGTCAAGTTTTGGGAAACTAATGGAATTTCGAACACTTGAATGGATATGAACTTGAGAGAGATTTTGGCAAGAGTTCGGCGTTGATAGCTTGAGTTTCCCGTGCTTGAATCCGATAATGGTTGAAGTATTTATAGGCAGTTTTGAAAAACTAGCCGTTGGAGTCTGACTGATGTGGCACTAGCCGTTGGAGGCTGACTCACTTCTAGCCGTTGGGAAGATTCGTCCTTGCTGGCACACCACGTGGCAAGGATCAGGTCGTGTTGCTCCATGAAGGCGGAGCATCGACCTTGATATGATAATCCAGCTCTTGAAATCTTCTAAGTCAAAGCAGGCTGGAAGATTGATAAGGAAGGTCGATAGACAGGCAGATATGCCAGCTCGATCCGAATGAGGCAGGTCGATAAACGACCTTTCACTTACAGGGTGGATCGAACTTGCATTTGAACATTAGAGGGTATCGACCTGAACTAACAGGTAGCAGGTCGATCTATCGGCCTTGACCCTAAACAAGTAAAATATGCCTAAGTGTGGTTTCGATAAACGTCATCAAAATCAAACTGCAAGGGGTTCCCAACACGAAGAGAAGAAGAACACTTCCTGAGCATTCGAGCCTACTGCAAACAAATACTCCCAGCCTTAGAGTAAACTTCGAGTCTTTGTCTCCAATTGTTCTCCGAGTTCCAGTCTCATCGGAACTCGTCTTCGCAACCTTCACACTTAGAGTCTAAGCCCATTCCATATCCAAGCTTAGAAGAAGAGCTCTAGCCATCTTTGCACTTATTGTAAAGAGCTCTTCATAGTGTGTCGTCGTAAACCAAAAACCTTAATCTGTTCGTTAGGTTTTTGTGTTCGTCGTCGTTAGGTTGTTTCGATCCAAGGCCCTTCTTTCATCGATTGAAGGAGCCTCGATCATAGAGTCTAGATCCAAGCTTGCACTTACATCGTTTGTGTGAAGCTCGATCGAAGCTAGGCTGTAAGGAGAGCCCGCAATCTCCCTGACGTTCGGACTGAAGCGAGTGAAGCTTCCAGTCCAGTTTAGGTTTTTGGTGTGAACCCGGAATCACCCAGCGTCTGTCAGATCCAAGCGAGTGAATCTCGAACTTGACCAGGCTTTTGAAGAGCCCGTAATCTTCAAGTTCTTGAGTGAAGAGAACTGTTTCCGAGTGCAACAAGTGGACGTAGGAGCGTTATCTCCGAACCACTATAAATCTCGTGTCGTATCTCTCTAACCCTAAACTCTTTACTTTGATTATCCATTGCACGTGCATCTAAACAAACATAACTTGGATTTCAAATACTTAAGAAAGATTTAGCTCACCGAATTCCGCACAAAGAGTAAAGTCTCACTCTTGATCAAGCTCTAAGCTTAGGTCAAGAGATTAGTGATTGCTTCAGATCTAGCTCTCGGCTAGGTCTCAGTATTTCAAAGAGCACTTTACTTTATACTCTGAGTTAAGGAATTTGAAGTAGAAAAACTTCAAAATACATATTCACCCCCCCCCCCCCCCCCCCCCCACCCCCCCCCCCCCCCTCTACGTATTTTTCCTATAACAAACCGGGACCAACAATTGGTATTTTCTCGTCCCGAACCCGAACCTGAACTTTAATTCGTGTACCCAAAAACCAGATTGGGTTACCCGTTCAGGTGTTCGGGTACCCGAAAAACCCGATTTTTTTTTAAAATAACATTATTTTTTTTGTTATTTAATTAATGTGCAAATTTATAGTATATACAATTCATTAATATGGATACATGATGCTGTACACTATTAACTGTTATGCACAAATATGATATGAGCAAGTTGAGGGGAAAAATTACTTCAGTGATTATTTCTTAAAACTCACTAGCAAAGAAAGTGTGCCTTGCACACAATACTTCAAATTAATATATCTAATTTGTTCTATAACGATATTAATATTATTTTTCTAAATACTAAAGATAGAATAAAATCGCCATGTATCTTGATTTAATATTCTAATTTTTATATACTCCCTCAGTTTTTTATGCTTTTGTTCTTGTTTTTATATAATGTGTTTTCATATTTCTAGAAAATTTCAATTTTCAATTCATTATTCTTCATTTTTTCTCTAATTTTCATTTCATTTAATTATTTTAATTAATGTTTATCTTTTCTTCCAAAATAATTTGATTTATTTTTACATGAAGAATGTGACTTACAACTTATGAGAAAAAAGATGAATATAAAAGAATGACCATTATTTAATTCTTGTGCCTGAGCTAAAAACCTATTACAAAAAAAAAAAAAAAAAAAAAAACCCGAAGGGAGTACATCATTATACATAGGTTATTATTATAAAATATTAATAATAGTTATTGTTGACATAAATATTTCTAATAAATAAACTAAATTTTCCATATATAAAATCCGACACTACTATTATATAGTTATAGATAGGAACCTTCAACAATCCAAAATTTGAATTATTCATGCCGGCTTCGGGTACAATTCTTACCCCATTATTCCCTAAATAAAAGATGGCAAAAACTTGGGTGAGGCCCGACCCACCTGACCCGACCCGATTTGACTGGGAGTCAACCCGACCGGTCAACTCGATTCTGGTTCGGGTCAACCCGACCCGGTTTGTGTTGATCCGACCCATTCAGGTAAAGTGTCAATCTTTATTAATAAAAGTGCTAATTTTTATGAATAAAAGTGTCAATCTGATAAATAAAAAATTATATGTAATTTGTATGTATGTTGTAATTTTAAAATTACTTTGTAGGGCTTACATATCAAATTAGGATTTTATAATTATTTTTTAGTATTTAATTTCAATTTTATAATATAAAATATGGATTTTAAATTGAAACTTAGGATATATAATTTTCCAGCAAAAGTGTCAATCTTCATGAATAAAAGTACCAATTGTTCTGAATGAAAGTGTCAATCTATGTGACATCGAAATTATATATATATATATATATATATATATATATATATATATATATATAGTGGTTCGTGTGCAAATAAATCCTTGCGTGCTAAAATGCGAAAGATGCTTAAAACTATACAAAATCATGCTTAAATCAGTATATATTTATGCTTATAATACCTTATAATCATGCTTAAATCAATTACAGTCATAGGTCAAATTAAGATCAATAGTTCAGATCTATTCCTATTTCTCACACCAGGACTTATTTCTATATGATCCATCCTATATGTATATATATATATAGCGGAGAGATCACATACAAAAGACAGGTTCTGTAAGAAATAAGAAATGATCTGGACCATTGATCTGTGTGATCTATGGTGTAGATTAACACGTGCATTATGATTTTACTAAAATGCATTATGATTGTATAGATAATGCATTATAATGCATTGTGCATTATAATTATGTGCATCATGCATTATAATTATGTGCATAAAATGCATCATTTTTTATTTTTTACGATAATCCTATTTTGTACAGGATCTCACCCCTATATATATATATATATATATATATATATATATATATATATATATATATATATGTGGTTCGTGTGCAAATAAATCCTTGCGTGCTAAAATGCGAAAGATGCTTAAAACTGTACAAAATCATGCTTAAATCAGTATATATTTATGCTTACAACACCATTATGCTTTTTAATGTACAAATTCATGCTTAAACCTAGTCATGCATATAATACCTTATAATCATGCTTAAATCAATTACAGCCATAGATCAAATTAAGATCAATGGTCCAGATCTATTCCTATTTCTCACACCAGGACTTATTTTTATACGATCCATCCTCTATATATATATATATGGGGGGAAATTTGAGATGTCATTCTAGAATAAGTTAATTAAAATTATGTCAGATTTTTAAAACACACAAAATTTGTCACTATCCTCTAAAAAGCATTTTTTAGGACCAAAATGCCCTCTTACTTTCCCTCCAACCCAAAACCTGAAAATTTGAGGGAGGTTTGAAAAACACAGAAACCGCTCTTGTTCGACGGTTCATCCCCTCCCCCCGACTCCCCCACTTCCCCATATCTCGGTATTCCCCCCACAAAACATCACTTTTCTTCTCTCCCTCTCCTCTCCTTTTTCTGCGATTTTCATCTTCTCCACTCCCACCACGCCGCCGCCACCGCCGTAAACACTCTCTTCTCCACTCCCCCACGCCGCCGCCGCCGTAAAAAAATCTGTATCCGCCGCCATCCGTTCGAACCCGAGCAAGCAAACCCTCAAATGGCATCCTTTGACAGTGAGTACGTTCGTGAGGATACCCCACCAAGTTATTCCGACGCGATTGACGACTGCGCCTCAAACGAGGGGAGCGCCTCGGAGGAAAACAACGCTTCAATTTCCGGCGACGGAGAAGAAGTAAACCCTAACACTGAGTTAGAGGTATTTTATTTTTTTTTTCGGTTTAATAAGCATGATTTAGTTTAGATTTGACTTGGTTAAGATGGATTTTGCTCCGATTTGTATCAAAAATTTGTTCTTGGGGTTGATTCGTACTGGATTTTGCTCCGATTTGTATAAAATTTTTGCTTAGATTGTACTGGATTTGTTTGATTTGTGGCCCTTCGGTTCTAATGTCACTTATAGTACCATTGGTTGTTATGGATCTTCACTTTGGCACGTTGTTTGATTGTTGTTGGTTTTATTCTGGTACAGTATTTCAAAGCCGTCAACTATGGTGATAGATCCGGGTTAGAGATCCACAACAATTTATGGTATTGTTCATCATATTTTGCAAAGAGCATTTATGGATAAAGCGTTAAAGCTGTAAAGATCGAGAGATTCATGCGTATGGAAAGCTATAACCAAGCATTTTGTACAGGGCATGATGTGCGTAGCAATGGCGAACAATAGTTGAGCTATAAGCAACGGATAAAGGGCTTATTTAGCCATAAACTGGCAAGATTCATGGAGTTTTGCACTCATACAAGCAAATAACTAAGAAACAAGGTAGGAGAAAGAGAGAAACGAGGAGCGCGGGGCTCTGTTGAGCCTCATTCCCCTTTAAGTGATGAGGGTTTTACCTTAAGTTCAAGGTAGTGTGTGTAAGAAAGAGATTCTTCCCGGCGTCGAGAAGAATAGATGGATGTGAAAGCGAACTCCGGCTTCCCGGAAGAAGGTTTGACCCGCCTTGACTTGCCTGAGCTCGGAGGAGCTCGAAAGAGAGAGAGTGTTGAGTGAAACAGTACAAAAGGTGTGTGTTGTTCATAGAGAATGATCTGTTGTTGTGCGTCCACTTAGTATTTATAGGTGTGGGGAGGGTGAAAAGTGATCATTCGTGTAAAGGAGGGACAGAAAAGGAATTCCAACGGAAGCAAAGTATCCTCCGTCATGAATGCAGTGGTCCTCACTCTATAGTATGTAGAGTCACGCGGACCGTATGCTACACAGAACCTCAAGCTTCTACTAAACACTTAGGGGATCTAGTCAGATCCTACTATCTTGGCAGATGCCTGCAGATCCCGCATGGCTTATGGGGGAAGTCGGAACCTCGTAGCCTCTTTGATCGCACTATTTTCTACCACACAAAATAGGTATAGTATACGAAAGTACGAGTATCGTATCCACATGGACTGATAAACAGAAAACACACACAATACCTTTACTATAGAACTAAACTGATGTCTAGACTTTTAAGGATTTAGTGAATGTGATATTTATAGACTAGGCAAATAAATAAAAGACTCAATTAATCAAATAAGGAAATAAATAAATAAGAAAAATAACTAATCAAATAAAACAACTTAGCAAGCAAGCAATTAAACAAATAAGGTAATTAAACAATTAAGGAAAAGTGTTGACTTTAGGGAAGCCTACCTAATCAAATATATGCAAGCAATTAATGAGTACAATTAACCAATTTAATCCAATCTAAATGTGATACATGCAAAATAACCTACACCCCCGATTAAAGCAATGCAAGTCGTCACCTAACAAGATCCTAATATCCTCTCGAATTATAGGAATCAAATCAAGTGCAAAATAGAACAAGTATCAATCATATAATCAATAAGGTTCAATTATGACACCCAAATCAACTATATGCAACTACATGACAATTCAATCTCAACTAAGATAATCAAATCACCATATCATGTATTAATGAGATCTATTATGCAAATATCCAATTAAGGCATAAAAACATAACTATGCACACATAATTAGTGATCAAGTAATCATGCATGAGAATAAGCACCATGAAACATGCATCTAGATTGGAAGGCTAATTGTAAACAAAAATACTCACATAAATTCAATTAGGCATTCAATCCCTAAAATCAACTAAGAAAATTAGCTAGACATGATTAAAGCAAACATAAACACAATATATTGGAAGAACATAATTAATGAGTAAGAGTAAGAAAAACTTGGAATTGAATCTTGAACGCGAAGAACTTCAAAACTTGAATCTTGAATAAACTTGAATAGAACTCCAATGTTGAACAAATATATAAGCTGGAAATTTAAAGAGAAAATTATGAAAAACTAAAGTGTGCTAAGAATTCTAGGGTTCACAATGCTAAATCTAAGGTATTTATAGAGTAGAAAGTTACAAGGAATCATAAGTGTAAAAGGAAACAAAATAAGTCGAAAAAGCCCGCGAACTAAACACGACCCGTGTCCCGACTCGGACGGCTCACTCGGGTGACTCGACCGAGTGACTCGGCCGAGTGTGTGAGATGAAGGTGACTCGGATGGGACTCGGCCGAGTGGGTCAAAGAATGCTGACTCGGCCGAGTGACTAGGACAGTATGCTCACTCGGCCTCTGACTCGGCCGAGTGACTGGCCGAGTAGCCTTCTCGAACTTCGTTCTTCGACTCTCCAACTCTCCGTTTCTTGGCTTTCTCGATCCTCGTCTCAACTTGGGTTATTTCCACACGAAAAGTACCTAAAAACACGAAAAAATACCCAAAGCGTAATATAGTTCGAAAGGATATAAAACGATACAAAAACACGAACTAAATCACGAAACGAGACCTAAAAACGTTTCCTAAACACTTATAAAAACAAGTAAATTTCTAGTCTATCAAAATCCCCCAAACTTAAACATTGTTCGTCCCGAACAATAAAGAAAAACGAAACAAAGCAACCAACATAAGCATTGTGAACTATGTAACCTCATAGATTCTCAAAAATAAATCTTAAGATCAAATTTATGCAAACAACCTCAAAGCTCCACAACTCAAATCATACAATAAATACGAAGCCATGAATGTCAATTGGGAAATCCTCTCAAACATGTGAAGATAGAATATAGGTGATCTCTCAACACTCTCAAAGAACAAGATGTGAAGTGTAATGCACATCAAAGGATCACTCAATCATCAATGCAATGCAATGAACTTACCATAGGCTTGCCCTTTATCTCACATCTCCACCTAATGTAATGCATATTAACTAAGATCAATTAGGACTTTATTAAAGCTTATAATGTAGGGACATTGGTTAAGGTAGGGAAATTATAGGCTAAGTGACTCAAAAATAACTTCAAATCGTTCACCCCTTTTCAACTCCAACCAAAGTATGAATTTTTCTCAATCCATCTTCTACCATCCCCAACACCAACTACATAATCAATCAAGATGCTCAATATAAACAACACAATACACTATCAACTATCCCCATATGCTTTTATTCTCTCTCCTTTTTTTTTTTTTTCTAGAGCTCATCATCTAATAAACTTTTCAATGAACAACAAAGGCTCTAAAATTTTTTCTTTTCTTTTTTTTTTTTTTTTTCCTAAGCTTATAGGGATAGTCAATAACTAAGTAAAGCATCTATTTTTTTATTTTTTTTTCATCTCCAAACACATCAAATGTATCTATTTAACTCCTCCTACATCATCAACCATATCAACTAGGGATACCCTTAACCATCCAAACCTCCTATCATCCAAGCTCAAGAAAGAAAGGCTCATAAAAGGCTCAAAGGGGGTAAACAAAGGTCTATGCACAAGGTTAGTGTATAGGAATTACGTGGCTACGAAAGATGGCCTAAAATCCTTTCTAAGATCATATACATACCAAGGTCTTAATGGAGAACAAAGGCAAGTTCTAGAAATTCAAAGCATGCATGATCACTCAACAAACAAATTGACATCAACATGTCAAAAGGCTCAAATCCTCACCAAGGTAACAATATGATTCCCCAATATCCAAACATAACATAGATTTCATCACATCAATGCGTCGCTTCGCCAAGGTTCCATGCATAAATTCAATCAAAAAGACTTCATAATCAACAATCCATACTATCATTGGCAAATCCACAATACTCATATATCATGCTTGACTCAATCAACTAACTCCTAAGACTCAAAACAATTAAAAGACTCAACATACCCCAAAATAAAGCAACTACTAAAACAATTAAAAACACACCCAAAAGATTGTTAACTTTAGTTACTCTTCCCCCTCCCCCAAACTTATTTCGAAATCAAAGATTAAGGAATAAGTTTGCAAAAAGAAGAAGGAACTATGTTAACAAACTTACCTCATTGAAATGGCGGAGGGAAGGGAGGGTTGTCGGGGTTGTTAGGGTCGAACCGTTGATGTTGAGGCGGGTAGTGAGGATAGAAATAGTGCATCTCATGCACCATCCTATTGTAGTTCTCCATATAAGCTCGTTCATCCTCTCGTCTTTTCGCCTCATCCTCTCGAAATTTCCTCTCATTCTCGAAGTAGGTGTTGAGAGTGTCGAAACGGCCTCCAATGTATGCACGAAGATCTACACTTCGGTCCTCAAGGTTTGAACTTCGTCTCGAACACCTCGCACTTGGGATTCAACGAACTCTCTACCATCCCAATGGTAGTTATCCATTGCCTCCATCGTCTCCATGTGCCAATCTTGCATGGTGGAGAACTCCGGAGCTCTCATGTGGAAGCCCGGCTGTGGAACCTCTTCGTACGTTTGCTACCCGTCATCCCCTTGTTCATAGGCATGCTCCTCTTGCTCGTCCTCCCCCTCTTCAACTCGTGGCAGCCGTCGGTTCGGCTCCGTTATCACCCTCACATGCTCCCTCGAACTCAAATTCCAATTTCCTCGTCCTTTGTCTCCCTCAGCGAGTACACTCGTCAAATGTGTGCAAGGAAGACGAAGGAGCATGAGTGCATTCCTCTCATGGAGCTTCCAAACATACCCCTCCTCAAAAGATAACATCTCTTGTCTTTGAAGCGCCTCTCGATCTAGGAGAATGTCTGTAGAAACCGGATCCTTGGGCAAAGGGACTCGAAACTTGTGACACATGGGTGTAATCCATGCTCCACACCCAATCCTTTGGCTTCCATGGAGAAGTGCTTGGCTCTCGAAGTGCTCGGCTAACCAAAGGGCAGCGTCTTGCTTGATTTCATGAATGCACGCCCAAAAGAGATGCATATCAATGGTACCGAACGAACCGGGGTCTCCTCTCCCAACAATTGTGCTTGTAATGAGTCGGTGGAGGTGCCGAAACACCGGGTTGCGAACTGATGAAGCCTTCGATCTAGCCGGTTCATAATATGGCCTCCTCTCCTTCTCCAAATGCACGATCTCCTTCCAAAGGTCCGAGTCGGGGGTGTGATTTCCACTGAAAAACCCATCATCATCTCCTCCAATCAATTCGTTAACCTCTTCCATGGTGAGGGTGCGTTGGACATTCCCCAACTGAAAACGAAGCACCGAAGGAGTCTTGTCGGACCACAACAACTCCACGGTTGAAAGGAACTCCACCGTCGGAATATGGTATGTCAAGAGGTTGGCTTGGAACACCTTCGTAAAGCCCCCGTTCTCCATGAGAGTCACCACGTCATCGGCTATCCCCATCCCGGCGATCGCCTCGTGGTCTAAAAACCTACAATGCCGGTGCCTCAACCCCACTAAGTGTGACCATCTCCGCTTGGCCTCCGATGTTCTAAGAGTAATTCCATACGCCTTCGGATCTTTGTTTGACAATAAGGCTTGTGCGGGCGGGGCTCGGCTCGATGTTGTCTCCTTTTGCTTCCCCTTGCTCTTGGTGGAAGTAGAAGACGAGGCTACACTCTTACCCTTGTCTCTACCCATTGTAGTACCAACAAATCAAGATACTATAACAAATCAATGCAAGTTATCATCAATTTTTCTCCCCCCCCCCCCCCCCCCCCCCCCCCCAAACTTAATCAAATCCATACTCCCCCATTTTACACCCAATCTCTTCATGATTCAACAACACCACATATATACACACTATCAATCCTCTAGCAATTCTATTTCTCATAACCCATCAAATAAAATAAGCTCTTATCCAAATTCATACTCAAATCTATCAAATTCAAGAACAAATAAGCATAAGAAACCTCAATTCATGCTCTATTTATGCAATTCTATCAAAATTCATCAAAAATCTCAATAGCCCATACAAAATTGAACATGAATTTCATCAAAGGACTCATCATAGAACACAATTATTAGCAAAAATCCAATGAAACAAGCATTCTATGAAAATTCACAAATTTCTCCTCCCAATTCTAACATGCAATTGAACCATAGAAATCCAAAATTAATCGGTAAATATCATCCCAATTGCATAGATAATGAAGAATTTAAAAAAATTGGAGGATGAAAAATCATACCTTTGATGGAATTGAAGAGAAAATTGAGAGAGGATTTGTTCTTGAAGAGTTGTGTGTGCTAGTGTGTGTTCTTGTGTGTGTTGTGGTATGAAAATAGGAGAACATACCTTAAAAAGGGGGAGAAAATCGTGTGGGCTAAGGGTCACTCGGCCGGTCCATGAAGTGACTCGGCCGAGTGGGCGTCCGAGTGGGCGTACTGACCTGGAGGCTTGATTTCACTCGGCCGGGTACTCGGCCGAGTGCTCGTCCGAGTGGGCGTACTGCTCGCGTTTCTCCATTTCACTCGGCCGACGACTCGGCCGAGTGGTAGTCCGAGTGAGCTGGTGCAAAGTGACTCGGCCGAGTGCTCGGCCGAGTGAACCTACTGTTATACTTACTCGGCCAGCGACTCGGCCGAGTGGCACCTCCTTTTCTCCGGTTTGCTTCGACATCGTGCTTGACCAAAACCGGTCGAGCCGAGGGTCGATTCGGCCTATTTTTCCGCTCAAAAACACGCAACATGTTAGCATTTCTCACCTATAAAACTCGAATCTCAAATATGTAATTATTTTATTAAGGGGTACGACTCAAAAATAAAAAAATAAAAATACGAAAGACGAAACTACGACACTAAACAAAATAGAATAAAATAAAACTTAAATAAAAAACGAGATACGAGTATTGGGTTACCTCCCAACAAGTGCTACGTTTAACGTCTTTAGCCCGACGATACCTCTTCTCTAACTCGGGTCATCAAGGTAAGTGGCCGCTTTCTTGGGAAAGAGAGGCAACGGCTTGAAGTAGTGCTTGAGTCGATGCCCATTCACCACGAACTTTTCACCGTCGTTCTTCAACACTTCGAATGCACCATTCTTCAAGTCCTTGTAGATAACGTACGGCCCCGACCACTTGCTTTGCAATTTTCCTGGAAATAAACGAAGTCGAGAATTAAATACGAGAACATCATCACCAATTTCAAACTTACACTTTTTGATGCTCAAGTCGTGAAATCTTGCAGCTCGTTCTTTGTAGATTCTCTAATTCTCGAATGCCTCGTTCCTCCATTCGTCAAGCTCCAATAAATCGTCGCACCTTTGACCCATGGCTTCCTTGAACTCGAAATTTATCCTTCTCGTCGCCCAATAAGCTTTGTGCTCCAACTCCATTGGTATTTGACAAGATTTGCCAAATAACAATTGATATGGGGACCTTCCAATTGGCGTCTTGAAAGCCGTCCTATAAGCCCAAAGTGCGTCGTCCAAGTATTTCGCCCACTCCTTCTTGTTGGTGACGGTCTTCTCTAAGATTTGCTTGATCTCTCGATTAGCTAGCTCGGCTTGACTGTTGGCTTGAGGGTGATAGGGCGATGTAACCTTGTGCTTGACTCCATATTTCGCAAGAAGCGATCTTAACCAACGATTGTTGAAATGGCTCCCCCCATCGCTGAGCAAAGCTCTCGGAGTTCCAAACCGAGTCAAAATATTCCGCTGGAGGAATTTGATTACCACTTTCGAATCGTTGGTCGTCGTGGGAATGGCCTCGACCCACCTAGAAACATACTCCACCGCAAGCAAGATATAAGAGAACCCTTGAGACTTGGGAAAGGGACCCATGAAGTCAATCCCCCAAACATCGAAGAGCTCCACCTCCATGATAGTGCGCTGCGGCATTTCGTCCCTCTTCGAAATGTTCCCCATCCTTTGGCATCGATCACACGACTTGATGTACTCGTGACAATCCTTGTAGATCGATGGCCAATAAAAGCCACTATGAAATATCTTGAGGGCGGTTCGATTTGCAGCGAAATGTCCCCCATTCGGAGCGCTATGGCAATCCTCTATGATCTTTTTCCACTCCGATTGTCGAACACATCGCCTAATGATCCCGTCGGCACACCACCGGTACAAGTATGGATCATCCCAATAGTAGAATTTGCAATCGTGGAGGAACTTCTTCTTTTGATGAGACGAAAGATCCTTGGGTACATGATGAATCACCAAGTAGTTGACGATGTCGGCAAACCAAGGCGTCAAGTCATCCATTACGAAAATCTGCTCATCGGGGAAGCTCTCCTTGATAGTAATCCTCGAATCCTCTCCATCCACGGGCTGCTCAAGTCTCGAGAGATGGTCGGCCGAACTAACCTCGGCTTCGAGTCCTTCTTGTTGAATAGATAACGAATGGCGGCATGGTCGGTGTGCACAACCGTGTGAGATCCCACCAAATAAGGCCTAAACGTGTCGAAAGCATAGACCACAACGAGTAACTACTTCTCCGTGGTGGTGTAGTTCCTTTGAGCCGAGTCCAATGTCTTGCTAGCATAGTAGATTACTCGGAAAAGCTTATCCCTTTTCTGCCCCAAAACAGCTCCTATCGCCCAATCGCTTGCATCGCACATGAGCTCGAACGGGGCACTCCAATCCGGTGACACCAAAACGGGAGTAGAGATAAGAGCCTTTTTCAACGTCTCGAAGGCTTCCAAGCAATCCTCATCAAAAACGAACTTGACATCCTTCTCGAGCAATACACACAACGGCTTCGTGATCTTCGAAAAATCCTTGATGAATCTCCGATAAAAGCCGGCATGTACTAGGAAACTTCTCACCCATTTGACATTGGTTGGTGGTGGCAACTTCTCGATGGCTACAACTTTGGCTCGATCCACCTCCAATCCATGTGAAGACACCTTGTGACCGAGAACAACTCCTTCTTGCACCATGAAGTGGCACTTCTCCCAATTGAGAACAAGGTTTGTCTCTTTGCACCTTTGAAGCACCGTGGCAAGATTCTCCAAACATTGATCAAAGGAAGAACCAAATACTGAAAAATCGTCCATGAATACCTCCATTATGTTCTCGATCAATCCATGGAAGATGGCCATCATGCACCGTTGAAAAGTAGCCGGTGCGTTGCATAACCCGAACGGCATCCTCCGATAAGCGTACACTCCATATGGGCAAGTGAACGCCGTCTTGTGTTGATCCTCCGGAGCAATGGCGATTTGGTTGTAGCCGGAGTATCCATCGAGGAAGCAATAGTACTCGTGTCCGGCCAATCGATCGAGCATTTGATCCACGAACGGGAGGGGGAAGTGATCCTTTCTAGTTGCTGCGTTGAGAAGACGATAGTCGATGCACACTCGCCATCCCGTGACAAGCCTTGTTGCGATTAGCTCTCCCTTCTCGTCGTTGATGACCGTCATGCCTCCCTTTTTTGACACCACTTGAGTAGGGCTCACCCACTCACTATCCGATATAGCATAGATCATGCCGGCATCGAGCAACTTCAGCACCTCCTTCCTCACAACTTCTTGCATAGCCGGATTCAAACGCCTTTGAGGTTGGACTCTTGGGCGAACCTTCTTCGAGCAATATCCTATGCATGCATATTGAAGGACTACTACCTTTGATGTCGGCAATCGTCCATCCAATCGCAGATTTGTGCTTCCTTAGGACCCTCAATAACTTGTCCGAATTCGCCTCCGTGAGATGAGAGGACACGATCACCGGGTACGTCTCTTCTTCTCCTAAGAACTTGTACTTGAGGTGCTCGGGTAGTGGCTTCAACTCCACCTTAGGGGCTGCATCCTTTTTCTCTTCCTCGTCTGAAACTCCCTCATCCACCTTTTTGTTTATGTCGAGGTATGAGACTTCCTTGTGATGAAGTGGTGGTTTATTTGCCTCCAATTGATTGAGATACTCGAGAATCTCGTCGCAAGCTTCATCCAACTCCTCGTAGGCATACAGAGAATTTGTGATGCAATGATTGAGTGCCTCCTCCGAAGTAGGTGGTATCAATGTCTCGATGGAGAAGATATCCTCACGTTGATCGTCGGGTCTCTTCATGGCTTCATAGATAGAAATTTTCAGCTCTTCCCCGTTAACTCGGAAGGTGAGGTCTCCATCTTGAACATCGATCAATGCTCTCCCCGTGGCTAAGAATGGCCGTCCCAAAATCAAAGGTTGATTTGTATCCTCGAGCATATCCAAAATACAAAGTCCGCCGGGAAGACAAGGTTGTGAACTTGAACGAGAACGTCCTCCACTATTCCCCTTGGATAAGAAATCGATCGATCCGCCATAAGTAGAGAGATGGTGGTTGGCTTCATCCTCCCGATCTTGAGCCGGTTGAATATAGAGAGAGGCATCAAATTGATGCTAGCACCAAGATCACATAGCACGTTTTGAAAGACTTGATCACCGATCTTGCATGCTAATGTGAACCTCCCGGGATCCTTTTGCTTCAACGGTAGCTTCTTTTGGATCACCGCGCTGCATTCCTCCGTGAGGTTGATCGTCTCGAATTTCGTCCACTTCTTCTTTCCCGACACTGCATCCTTGATGAACTTCATGTGGTTTGGCATGTCTCGAAGAGCATCGAGGAGTGGAATGTTGATGTTGACCTTCTCGAGTATCTCGAAGAACCTCTTGTACTTCTCGTCTTGCTTGGTATTCGCCAATCGTTGCGGAAACGGAGCCTTGGGAGTCGATTCGTGCGTCGGGGCAAGAACGGGCTCGGAATTAGGTTCCACTCGGCCGGGTACTCGGCCGAGTGAGTGGCCGAGTGGGGTGACTCGGCCGAGTGGAGGTCCGAGTGAGGCTACTGGTGGAGCGACTCGGCCAGTGACTCGGCCGAGTGCTTGGCCGAGTGAGTCGCCCAGGTTTTTGTCTCCTTCTACTCGGCCGGTGACTCAGCCGAGTGAGTCTCCCTCCGGATTTTCGTCATTCGCCTCATCCGTTTCCGCCTCCGAATTGCTTCCATCACCCAAATCTTCGACTCTTCCCTCAACTTCGTCCTCCAAAGATGGATTTGTATAACGAGTGCCACTCCTAAGCTCAATAGCGTGAACTTGATGGTTGTTCTTCGGGTTTTGCTTGGTGTTGCTTGGGAAGTGGCCGGGCTTGTGGACTCCTCCTTGAGCATTGGCTATTTGACTCATTTGCGTCTCCAACATTTGCATTTGCTTGGTCAACGCATTGATGCTACTCGCCAAGTTGTTAGTCGAGGTACTTTGAGTAAGCTCCAATGTCTTCAACTTCGCATCTTGTTGTGTCATCCTCATCTCCGACTGAGCCATATATTGACGAATCAAGTCGTCGGTAGACATCTCCTTCTTTGGCTCTTGGATGACTCCGTTCTCAACATGGAAGCCGGGAGGTGGTTGCAAGGCGTTGTTCGGGTTGGCATAAGAGAAGTTCGGATGGTTGCGGTTGTTTGGAACGTACGGCTTCTTGTAACCTCCTTGGTAGTTCGAACCTCCTTGCCCTTCTTGCCACTTGTTTCCTTGATTCGGTTGCCACTTGCCCCCTTGTTGCACAAAATTGGCATCTTCCTCTTCGGTTGGGTTTGCTTGTTCATCAGTGATAGCATCGCACCGATGTACTCCTTTCTTGATAGAATCCAACTCATTCGCTGTTTTTGTGTACTTCTCCATCAAGTCCTTGTAAGCATCGATCCCAATGTTGGCAACTCTCCTTCTTCCAATGCGACGGTCAGTAGCCTCCTCATAACTTGAATTCACGGTCAGCTCAATAATCTCCAAGGCCACGTCGTACTCGTTGTTCAAAAATCCTCCCTTCGAAGCGTAATCGAGCTCCTTCCAACACATCTTGTTCAAACCACGATAGAAGTTCGTGATTTGATCCTCCTTGCTAATTCCATGATTCGGGCATGCTCGTAGTAGCTTCTTGAATCTCCCCCATGCCTCGTAGAAGTGCTCATCCTCGTATTGTTGAAACTGGATAATCTCGTTGATGAGTTTCTGAGCCCTCGAAGGTGGGAAGAATTTGTTGAGAAACTTCGTACACATATCAGCCCAAGTAGTGACCTCCGTCTTGTCCAATCCATCTAACCATTCTCTTGCATCGTCCTTGAGAGACCACACGAATAGGCTAAGCTTGAGGTAATCCGAAGACACTCCATTGGCCTTGTATGTAGCACAAATATCTAGAAACTGCTTCAAGTGAGCATTTGGATCCTCCGCCGGTGAACCTCCATATTGGTTGTTTTGCACCATGTTGATGAGGGACGTCTTGAACTCGTAGTTGTTGGCTTCGGTGGTCCCCCATCCTCCTTGCTGAAATTGATCAACGACCGGCTTGTAACGGTCGTTCAAAGTCCTCCTCGCCGCTTGATCCCCCATCAAATCGAAACTCCTTGGTGAATCGGGTGGTGAAGAGGGTGGTGTATCGATCTTGCTCGCCTTCTTCTCTCGCCTCAATGCCCTTTGTGAGCGCTCCAACTCCATGTCTATCGGAATAAGATTTATCCCTTTAGATCTTGTGATCATGCACTACCTAAAACCAAAGAGAAGAAAAGTAAACGTTAGATCAATAAACCGAAAAATAGAAAATTAAAGTGCCTAAATCACCTATTAGTTCTATTTCAAAATATGAATGTGAAATCTAATCAATCCCCGGCAACGACGCCAAAATTTGATCGCACTATTTTCTACCACACAAAATAGGTATAGTATACGAAAGTACGAGTATCGTATCCACAGGGACGGATAAACCGAAAACACTCACAATACCTTTACTATAGAACTAAACTGATGTCTAGACTTTTAAGGATTTAGTGAATGTGGTATTTATAGACTAGGCAAATAAATAAAAGACTCAATTAATCAAATAAGGAAATAAATAAATAAGGAAAATAACTAATCAAATAAAACAACTTAGCAAGCAAGCAATTAAACAAATAAGGTAATTAAACAATTAAGGAAAAGTGTTGACTTTAGGGAAGCCTACCTAATCAAATATATGCAAGCAATTAATGAGTACAATTAACCAATTTAATCCAATCTAAATGTGATACATGCAAAATAACCTACACCCCCGATTAAAGCAATGCAAGTCGTCACCTAACAAGATCCTAATATCCTCTCGAATTATAGGAATCAAATCAAGTGCAAAATAGAAGAAGTATCAATCATATAATCAATAAGGTTCAATTATGACACCCAAATCAACTATATGCAACTATATGACAATTCAATCTCAACTAAGATAATCAAATCACCATATCATGTATTCATGAGATCTATTATGCAAATATCCAATTAAGGCATAAAAACATAACTATGCACACATAATTAGTGATCAAGTAATCATGCATGAGAATAAGCACCATGAAACATGCATCTAGATTGGAAGGCTAATTATAAATAAAAATACTCACATAAATTCAATTAGGCATTCAATCCCTAAAATCAACTAAGAAAATTAGCTAGACATGATTAAAGCAAACATAAACACAATATATTGGAAGAACATAATTAAAGAGTAAGAGTAAGAAAAACTTGGAATTGAATCTTGAACGCGAAGAACTTCGAAACTTGAATCTTGAATAAACTTGAATAGAACACCAATGTTGAACAAATATAAAAGCTGGAAATTTAAAGAGAAAATTATGAAAAACTAAAGTGTGCTAAGAATTCTAGGGTTCACAATGCTAAATCTAAGGTATTTATAGAGTAGAAAGTTACAAGGAATCATAAGTGTAAAAGGAAACAAAATAAGTCGAAAAAGCCGGCGAACTAAACACGACCCGTGTCCCGACTCAGATGGCTCACTCGGGTGACTCGGCCCAGTGACTAGTGTGTGAGATGAAGGTGACTCGGATGGGACTCGGCCGAGTGGGTCAAAGAATGCTGACTCGGCCGAGTGACTAGGACAGTATGCTCACTCGGCCTCTGACTTGGCCGAGTAGCCTTCTCGAACTTCGTTCTTCGACTCTCCAACTCTCCGTTTCTTGGATTTCTCGATCCTCGTCTCGACTTGGGTTATTTCCACACGAAAAGTACCTAAAAACACGACAAAATACCCAAAGCGTAATATAGTTCGAAAGGATATAAAACGATGCAAAAACACGAACTAAATCACGAAATGAGACCTAAAAACGTTTCCTAAACACTTATAAAAACAAGTAAATTTCTAGTCTATCAAAATCCCCCAAACTTAAACATTGTTCGTCCCGAACAATAAAGAAAAACGAAACAAAGCAACCAACATAAGCATTGTGAACTATGTAGCCTCATAGATTCTCAAAAATAAATCTTAAGATCAAATTTATGCAAACAACCTCAAAGCTCCACAACTCAAATCATACAATAAATACGAAGCCATGAATGTCAATTGGGAAATCCTCTCAAACATGTGAAGATAGAATATAGGTGATGTCTCAACACTCTCAAAGAACAAGATGTGAAGTGTAATGCACATCAAAGGATCACTCAATCATCAATGCGATGCAATGAACTTACCATAGGCTTGCCCTTTATCTCACATCTCCACCAAATGTAATGCATATTCACTAAGATCAATTAGGACTTTATTAAAGCTTATAATGTAGGGACATTGGTTAAGGTAGGGAAATTATAGGCTAAGTGACTCAAAAATAACTTCAAATCGTTCACCCCCTTTTCAACTCCAACCAAAGTATGAATTTTTCTCAATCCATCTTCTACCATCCCCAACACCAACTACATAATCAATCAATATGCTCAATATAAACAACTCAATACACTATCAACTATCCCCTTATGCTTTTATTCTCTCTCTCTCTTTTTTTTTTTTCTAGAGCTCATCATCTAATAAACTTTTCAATGAACAACAAAGGCTCTAAAATTTTTTCTTTTCTTTCTCTTTTTTTTTTTCTAAGCTTATAGGGATAGTCAATAACTAAGTAAAGCATCTATTTTTTTTTATTTTTTTTCATCTCCAACCACAACAAATGTATCTATTCAACTCCTCCTACATCATCAACCATATCAACTAGGGATACCCTTAACCATCCAAACCTCCTATCATCCAAGCTCAAGAAAGAAAGGCTCATAAAAGGCTCAAATGGGGTAAACAAAGGTCTATGCACAAGGTTAGTGTATAGGAATTACGTGGCTACGAAAGATGGCCTAAAATCCTTTCTAAGATCATATACATACCAAGGTCTTAATGGAGAACAAAGGCAAGTTCTAGAAATTCAAAGCATGCATGATCACTCAACAAACAAATTGACATCAACATGTTCAAAGGCTCAAATCCTCACCAAGGTAACAATAAGATTCCCCAATATCCAAACATAACATAGATTTCATCACATCAATGCGTCGCTTCGCCAAGGTTCCATGCATAAATTCAATCAAAAAGACTTCATAATCAACAATCCATACTATCATTGGCAAATCCACAATACTCATATATCATGCTTGACTCAATCAACTAACTCCTAAGACTCAAAACAATTAAAAGACTCAACATACCCCAAAATAAAGCAACTACTAAAACAATTAAAAACACACCCAAAAGATTGTTAACTTTAGTTACTCTTCCCCCTCCCCCAAACTTATTTCGAAATCAAAGATTAAGGAATAAGTTTGCAAAAAGAAGAAGGAACTATGTTAACAAACTTACCTCATTGAAATGGCGGAGGGAAGGGAGGGTTGTCGGGGTTGTTAGGGTCGAACCGTTGATGTTGAGGCGGGTAGTGAGGATAGAAATAGTGCATCTCATGCACCATCCTATTGTAGTTCTCCATATAAGCTCGTTCGTCCTCTCGTCTTTTCGCCTCATCCTCTCGAAATTTCCTCTCATTCTCGAAGTAGGTGTTGAGAGTGTCGAAACGGCCTCCAATGTATGCACGAAGATCTCCCACTTCGGTCCTCAAGGTTTGAACTTCCTCTCGAACACCTCAGACTTGGGATTTAACGAACTCTCTACCATCCCAATGGTAGTTATCCATTGCCTCCATCGTCTCCATGTGCCAATCTTGCATGGTGGAGAACTCCGGAGCTCTCATGTGGAAGCCCGGCTGTGGAACCTCTTCGTACGTTTACTGCCCGTCATCCCCTTGTTCATAGGCGTGCCTTGCTCGTCCTCCCCCTCTTCAACTCGTGGCAGCCGTCGGTCCGGCTCCGTTATCACCCTCACATGCTCCCTCGAACTCAAATTCCAATTTCCTCGTCCTTTGTCTCCCTCAGCGAGTACACTCGTCAAATGTGTGCAAGGAAGACGAAGGAGCATGAGTGCATTCCTCTCATGGAGCTTCCAAACATACCCCTCCTCAAAAGATAACATCTCTTGTCTTTGAAGCGCCTCTCGGTCTAGGAGAATGTCTGTAGAAACCGGATCCTTGGGCAAAGGGACTCGAAACTTGTGACACATGGGTGTAATCCACGCTCCACACCCAATCCTTTGGCTTCCATGGAGAAGTGCTTGGCTCTCGAACTGCTCGGCTAACCAAAGGGCAGCGTCTTGCTTAATTTCATGAATGCACGCCCAACACAGATGCATATCAATGGTACCAAATGAACCGGGGTCTCCTCTCCCAACAATTGTGCTTGTAATGAGTCGGTGGAGGTACCGAAACGCCGGGTTGCGAACTGATGAAGCCTTCGATCTAGCCGGTTCATAATATGGCCTCCTCTCCTTCTCCAAATGCACGATCTCCTTCCAAAGGTTATCCGAGTCGGGGTGTGATTTCCGCTGAAAAACCCATCATCATCTCCTCCAATCAATTCGTTAAGCTCTTCCATGGTGAGGGTGCGTTGGACATTCCCCAACTGAAAACGAAGCACCGAAGGAGTCTTGTCGGACCTCAACAACTCCACGGTTGAAAAGAACTCCACCGTTGGAATATGGTATGTCAAGAGGTTGGCTTGGAACACCTTCGTAAAGCCCCCGTTCTCCATGAGAGTCACCACGTCATCGGCTATCCCCATCCCGGCGATCACCTCGTGGTCTAAAAACCTACAATGCCGGTGCCTCAACCCCACTAAGTGTGACCATCTCCGCTTGGCCTCCGATGTTCTAAGAGTAATTCCATACGCCTTCGGATCTTGGTTTGACAATAAGGCTTGTGCGGGCGGGGCTCGGCTCGATGTTGTCTCCTTTTGCTTCCCCTTGCTCTTGGTGGAAGTAGAAGACGAGGCTACACTCTTACCCTTGTCTCTACCCATTGTAGTACCTACAAATCAAGATACTATAACAAATCAATGCAAGTTATCATCAATTTCTCTCCCCCCCCAAACTTAATCAAATCCATACTCCCCCATTATACACCCAATATCTTCATGATTCAACAACACCACATATATACACTATCAATCCTCTAGCAATTCTATTTCTCATAACCCATCAAATAAAATAAGCTCTTATCCAAATTCATACTCAAATCTATCAAATTCAAGAACAAATAAGCATAAGTAACCTCAATTCATGCTCTATTCATGCAATTCAATCAAAATTCGTCAAAAATCTCAATAGCCCATACAAAATTGAACATGAATTTCATCAAAGGACTCATCATAGAACACAATTATTAGCAAAAATCCAATGAAACAAGCATTCTATGAAAATTCACAAATTTCTCCTCCCAATTCTAACATGCAATTGAACCATAGAAATCCAAAATTAATCGGTAAATATCATCCCAATTGCATAGATAATGAAGAATTTAAAAAAATTGGAGGAAGAAAAATCATACCTTTGATGGAATTGAAGAGAAAATTGAGAGAGGATTTGTTCTTGAAGAGTTGTGTGTACTAGTGTGTGTTCTTGTGTGTGTTGTGGTATGAAAATAGGAGAACATACCTTAAAAAGGGGGAGAAAATCGTGTGGGCTAAGGGTCACTCGGCCGGTCCATGAAGTGACTCGGCCGAGTGGGCGTCCGAGTGGGCGTACTGACCTGGAGGCGTGATTTCACTCGGCCGGGTACTCGGCCGAGTGCTCGTCCGAGTGGGCGTACCGCTCGCGTTTCTCCATTTCACTCGGCCGACGACTCGGCCGAGTGGTAGTCCGAGTGAGCTGGTGCAAAGTGACTCGGCCGAGTGTTATACTTACTCGGCCAGCGACTCGGCCGAGTGCTTGGCTGAGTGGCACCTCCTTTTCTCCGGTTTGCTTCGACTTCGTGCTTGACCAAAACCGGTCGAGCCGAGGGTCGATTCGGCCTATTTTTCCGCTCAAAAACACGCAACATGTTAGCATTTGTCACCTATAAAACTCGAATCTCAAATATTTAATTATTTTATTAAGGGGTACGACTCAAAAATAAAAAAATAAAAATACGAAAGACGAAACTACGACACTAAACAAAATAGAATAAAATAAAACTTAAATAAAAAACGAGATACGAATATTGGGTTACCTCCCAACAAGTGCTACGTTTAACGTCTTTAGCCCGACGATACCTCTTCTCTAACTCGGGTCATCAAGGTAAGTGGCCGCTTTCTTGGGAAAGAGAGGCAACGGCTTGAAGTAGTGCTTGAGTCGATGCCCATTCACCACGAACTTTTCACCGTCGTTCTTCAACACTTCGAATGCACCATTCTTCAAGTCCTTGTAGATAACGTACGACCCCGACCACTTGCTTTGCAATTTTCCTGGAAATAAACGAAGTCAAGAATTAAATACGAGAACATCATCACCAATTTCAAACTTACGCTTTTTGATGCTCAAGTCGTGAAATCTTGCAGCTCGTTCTTTGTAGATTCTCGAATTCTCGAATGCCTCGTTCCTCCATTCGTCAAGCTCCAATAAATCGTCGCACCTTTGACCCATGGCTTCCTTGAACTCGAAATTTATCCTTCTCGTCGCCCAATATGCTTTGTGCTCCAACTCCATTGGTAAATGACAAGATTTGCCAAATAACAATTGATATGGGGACCTTCCAATTGGCGTCTTGAAAGCCGTCCTATAAGCCCAAAGTGCATCGTCCAAGTATTTCGCCCACTCCTTCTTGTTGGTGACGGTCTTCTCTAAGATTTGCTTGATCTCTCGATTAGCTAGCTCGGCTTGACCGTTGGCTTGAGGGTGATAGGGCGATGTAACCTTGTGCTTGACTCCATATTTCGCAAGAAGCGATCCTAACCAACGATTGTTGAAATGGCTCCCCCCATCGCTGAGCAAAGCTCTCGGAGTTCCAAACCGAGTCAAAATATTCCGCTGGAGGAATTTGATTACCACTTTCGAATCGTTGGTCGTCGTGGGAATGGCCTCGACCCACCTAGAAACATACTCCACCGCAAGCAAGATATAAGAGAACCCTTGAGACTTGGGAAAGGGACCCATGAAGTCAATCCCCCAAACATCGAAGAGCTCCACCTCCATGATAGTGCGCTGCGGCATTTCGTCCCTCTTCGAAATGTTCCCCATCCTTTGGCATCGATCACACGACTTGATGTACACGTGACAATCCTTGTAGATCGATGGCCAATAAAAGCCACTATGAAATATCTTGAGGGCGGTTCGATTTGCAGCGAAATGTCCCCCATTCGGAGCGCTATGGCAATCCTCTATGATCTTTTTCCACTCCGATTGTCGAACACATCGCCTAATGATCCCGTCGGCACACCTCCGGTACAAGTATGAATCATCCCAATAGTAGAATTTGCAATCGTGGAGGAACTTCTTCTTTTGATGAGATGAATGATCCTTGGGTACATGATGAATCACCAAGTAGTTGATGAGACGAAAAATCCTTGATGAATCTCCGATAAAAGCCGGCATGTCCTAGGAAACTTCTCACCGATTTGACATTGGTTGGTGGTGGCAACTTCTCGATGGCTACAACTTTGGCTCGATCCACCTCCAATCCATGTGAAGACACCTTGTGACCGAGAACAACTCCTTCTTGCACCATGAAGTGGCACTTCTCCCAATTGAGAACAAGGTTTGTCTCTTCGCACCTTTGAAGCACCGTGGCAAGATTCTCCAAACATTGATCAAAGGAAGAACCAAATACTGAAAAATCATCCATGAATACCTCCATTATGTTCTCGATCAATCCATGGAAGATGGCCATCATGCACCGCTGAAAAGTAGCCGGTGCGTTGCATAACCCGAACGGCATCCTCCGATAAGCGTACACTCCATATGGGCAAGTGAACGCCGTCTTGTGTTGATCCTCCGGAGCAATGGCGATTTGGTTGTAGCCGGAGTATCCATCGAGGAAGCAATAGTACTCGTGTCGGCCAATCGATCGACCATTTGATCCACGAACGGGAGGGGGAAGTGATCCTTTCTAGTTGCTGCGTTGAGAAGACGATAGTCGATGCACACTCGCCATCCCGTGACAAGCCTTGTTGCGATTAGCTCTCCCTTCTCGTCGTTAATGACCGTCATGCCTCCCTTTTTCGACACCACTTGAGTAGGGCTCACCCACTCACTATCCGATATAGCATAGATCATGCCGGCATCGAGCAACTTCAGCACCTCCTTCCTCACAACTTCTTGCATAGCCGGATTCAAACGCCTTTGAGGTTGGACTCTTGGGCGAACCTTCTTCGAGCAATATCCTATGCATGCATATTGAAGGACTAATACCTTTGATGTCGGCAATCGTCCATCCAATCGCAGATTTGTGCTTCCTTAGGACCCTCAATAACTTGTCCGAATTCGCCTCCGTGAGATGAGAGGACACGATCACCGGGTACGTCTCTTCTTCTCCTAAGAACTTGTACTTGAGGTGCTCGGGTAGTGGCTTCAACTCCACCTTAGGGGCTGCATCCTTCTTCTCTTCCTCGTCTGAAACTCCCTCATCCACCTTTTTGTTTATGTCGAGGTATGAGACTTCCTTTTGATGAAGTGGTGGTTTATTTGCCTCCAATTGATTGAGATACTCGAGAATCTCGTCGCAATCTTCATCCAACTCCTCGTAGGCATACAGAGAATTTGTGATGCAATGATTGAGTGCCTCCTCCGAAGTAGGTGGTATCAATGTCTCGATGGAGAAGATATCCTCGCGTTGATCGTCGGGTCTCTTCATGGCTTCATAGATAGAAATTTTCAGCTCTTCCCCGTTGACTCGGAAGGTGAGTCTCCATCTTGAATATCGATCAATGCTCTCCCCGTGGCTAAGAATGGCCGTCCCAAAATCAAAGGTTGATTTGTATCCTCGGGCATATCCAAAACTACAAAGTCCGCCGGGAAGACAAGGTTGTGAACTTGAACGAGAACGTCCTCCACTATTCCCCTTGGATAAGAAACCGATCGATCCGACATAAGTAGAGAGATGGTGGTTGGCTTCATCCTCCCGATCTTGAGCCGGTTGAATATAGAGAGAGGCATCAAATTGATGCTAGCACCAAGATCACATAGCACGTTTTGAAAGACTTGATCACCGATCTTGCATGCTAATGTGAACCTCCCGGGATCCTTTTGCTTCAACGGTAGCTTCTTTTGGATCACCGCGCTGCATTCCTCCGTGAGGTTGATCGTCTCGAATTTCGCCCACTTCTTCTTTCCCGACACTGCATCCTTGATGAACTTCATGTGGTTTGGCATGTCTCGAAGAGCATCGAGGAGTGGAATGTTGATGTTGACCTTCTCGAGTATCTCGAAGAACCTCTTGTACTTCTCGTCTTGCTTGGTATTCGCCAATCGTTGCGGAAATGGAGCCTTGGGAGTCGATTCGTGCGTCGGGGCAAGAACGGGCTCGGAATTGGGTTCCACTCGGCCGGGTACTCGGCCGAGTGAGTGGCCGAGTGGGGTGACTCGGCCGAGTGGAGGTCCGAGTGAGGCTACTGGTGGAGCGACTCGGCCAGTGACTCGGCCGAGTGCTTCGTCGAGTGAGTCGCCCAGGTTTTTGTCTCCTTCTACTCGGCCGGTGACTCAGCCGAGTGAGTCTCCCTCCGGATTTTCGTCTTTCGCCTCATCCGTTTCCGCCTCCGAATTGCTTCCATCACCCAAATCTTCGACTCTTCCCTCAACTTCGTCCTCCAAAGATGGATTTGTATAACGAGTGCCACTCCTAAGCTCAATAGCGTGAACTTGATGGTTGTTCTTCGGGTTTTGCTCGGTGTTGCTTGGGAAGTGGCCGGGCTTGTGGACTCCTCCTTGAGCATTGGCTATTTGACTCATTTGCGTCTCCAACATTTGCATTTGCTTGGTCAACGCATTGATGCTACTCGCCAAGTTGTTAGTCGAGGTGCTTTGAGTAAGCTCCAATGTCTTCAACTTCGCATCTTGTTGTGTCATCCTCATCTCCGACTGAGCCATATATTGACGAATCAAGTCGTCGGTAGACATCTCCTTCTTTGGCTCTTGGATGACTCCGTTCTCAACGTGGAAGCCGGGAGGTGGTTGCAAGGCGTTGTTCGGGTTGGCATAAGAGAAGTTCGGATGGTTGCGGTTGTTTGGAACGTACGGCTTCTTGTAACCTCCTTGGTAGTTCGAACCTCCTTGCCCTTCTTGCCACTTGTTTCCTTGATTCGGTTGCCACTTGCCCCCTTGTTGCACAAAATTGGCATCTTCCTCTTCGGTTGGGTTTGCTTGTTCATCAGTGATAGCATCGCACCGATGTACTCCTTTCTTGATAGAATCCAACTCATTCGCTGTTTTTGTGTACTTCTCCATCAAGTCCTTGTAAGCATCGATCCCAATGTTGGCAACTCTCCTTCTTCCAATGCGACGGTCAGTAGCCTCCTCATAACTTGAATTCACGGTCAGCTCAATAATCTCCAAGGCCACGTCGTACTCGTTGTTCAAAAATCCTCCCTTCGAAGCGTAATCGAGCTCCTTCCTACACATCTTGTTCAAACCACGATAGAAGTTCGTGATTTGATCCTCCTTGCTAATTCCATGATTCGGGCATGCTCGTAGTAGCTTCTTGAATCTCCCCCATGCCTCGTAGAGTGCATCCTCGTATTGTTGAAACTGGATAATCTCGTTGATGAGTTTCTGAGCCCTCGAAGGTGGGAAGAATTTGTTGAGAAACTTCGTACACATATCAGCCCAAGTAGTGACCTCCGTCTTGTCCAATCCATCTAACCATTCTCTTGCGTCGTCCTTGAGAGACCACACGAATAGGCTAAGCTTGAGGTAATCCGAAGACACTCCATTGGCCTTGTATGTAGCACAAATATCTAGAAACTGCTTCAAGTGAGCATTTGGATCCTCCGCCGGTGAACCTCCATATTGGTTGTTTTGCACCATGTTGATGAGGGACGTCTTGAACTCGTAGTTGTTGGCTTCGGTGTTCCCCCATCCTCCTTGCTGAAATTGATCAACGACCGGCTTGTAACGGTCGTTCAAAGTCCTCCTCGCCGCTTGATCCCCCATCGAATCGAAACTCCTTGGTGAATCGGGTGGTGAAGAGGGTGGTGTATCGATCTTGCTCGCCTTCTTCTCTTGCCTCAATGCCCTTAGTGAGCGCTCCAACTCCAAGTCTATCGGAATAAGATTTATCCCTTTAGATCTTGTGATCATGCACTACCTAAAACCAAAGAGAAGAAAAGTAAACGTTAGATCAATAAACCGAAAAATAGAAAATTAAAGTGCCTAAATCACCTATTAGTTCTATTTCAAAATATGAATGTGAAATCTAATCAATCCCCGGCAACGACGGCAAAATTTGATCGCACTATTTTCTACCGCACAAAATAGGTATAGTATACGAAAGTACGAGTATCGTATCCACAGGGACTGATAAACCGAAAACACACACAATACCTTTACTATAGAACTAAACTGATGTCTAGACTTTTAAGGATTTAGTGAATGTGGTATTTATAGACTAGGCAAATAAATAAAAGACTCAATTAATGAAATAAGGAAATAAATAAATAAGGAAAATAACTAATCAAATAAAACAACTTAGCAAGCAAGCAATTAAACAAATAAGGTAATTAAACAATTAAGGAAAAGTGTTGACTTTAGGGAAGCCTACCTAATCAAATATATGCAAGCAATTAATGAGTACAATTAACCAATTTAATCCAATCTAAATGTGATACATGCAAAATAACCTACACCCCCGATTAAAGCAATGCAAGTCGTCACCTAACAAGATCCTAATATCCTCTCGAATTATAGGAATCAAATCAAGTGCAAAATAGAAGAAGTATCAATCATATAATCAATAAGGTTCAATTATGACACCCAAATCAACTATATGCAACTATATGACAATTCAATCTCAACTAAGATAATCAAATCACCATATCATGTATTCATGAGATCTATTATGCAAATATCCAATTAAGGCATAAAAACATAACTATGCACACATAATTAGTGATCAAGTAATCATGCATGAGAATACGCACCATGAAACATGCATCTAGATTGGAAGGCTAATTGTAAACAAAAATACTCACATAAATTCAATTAGGCATTCAATCCCTAAAATCAACTAAGAAAATTAGCTAGACATGATTAAAGCAAACATAAACACAATATATTGGAAGAACATAATTAAAGAGTGAGAGTAAGAAAAACTTGGAATTGAATCTTGAACGCGAAGAACTTCGAAACTTGAATCTTGAATAAACTTGAATAGAACTCCAATGTTGAACAAATATAAAAGCTGGAAATTTAAAGAGAAAATTATGAAAAACTAAAGTGTGCTAAGAATTCTAGGGTTCACAATGCTAAATCTAAGGTATTTATAGAGTAGAAAGTTACAAGGAATCATAAGTGTAAAAGGAAACAAAATAAGTCGAAAAAGCCCGCGAACTAAACACGACCCGTGTCCCGACTCGGATGGCTCACTCGGGTGACTTGGCCGAGTGACTCGGCCGAGTGACTAGTGTGTGAGATGAAGGTGACTCGGATGGGACTCGGCCGAGTGGGTCAAAGAATGCTGACTCGGCCGAGTGACTAGGACAGTATGCTCACTCGGCCTCTGACTTAGCCGAGTGACTGGCCGAGTAGCCTTCTCGAACTTCGTTCTTCGACTCTCCAACTCTCCGTTTCTTGGATTTCTCGATCCTCGTCTCGACTTGGGTTATTTCCACACGAAAAGTACCTAAAAACACGACAAAATACCCAAAGCGTAATATAGTTCGAAAGGATATAAAACGATGCAAAAACACGAACTAAATCACGAAACGAGACCTAAAAACGTTTCCTAAACACTTATAAAAACAAGTAAATTTCTAGTCTATCAAAATCCCCCAAACTTAAACATTATTCGTCCCGAACAATAAAGAAAAAACGAAACAAAGCAACCAACATAAGCATTGTGAACTATGTAGCCTCATAGATTCTCAAAAATAAATCTTAAGATCAAATTTATGCAAACAACCTCAAAGCTCCACAACTCAAATCATACAATAAATACGAAGCCATGAATGTCAATTGGGAAATCCTCTCAAACATGTGAAGATAGAATATAGGTGATATCTCAACACTCTCAAAGAACAAGATGTGAAGTGTAATGCACATCAAAGGATCACTCAATCATCAATGCAATGCAATGAACTTACCATAGGCTTGCCCTTTATCTCACATCTCCACCTAATGTAATGCATATTCACTAAGATCAATTAGGACTTTATTAAAGCTTATAATGTAGGGACATTGGTTAAGGTAGGGAAATTATAGGCTAAGTGACTCAAAAATAACTTCAAATCGTTCACCCCTTTTCAACTCCAACCAAAGTATGAATTTTTCTCAATCCATCTTCTACCATCCCCAACACCAACTACATAATCAATCAATATGCTCAATATAAACAACTCAATACACTATCAACTATCCCCTTATGCTTTTATTCTCTCTCTCTCTTTTTTTTTTTTTCTAGAGCTCATCATCTAATAAACTTTTCAATGAACAACAAAGGCTCTAAAATTTTTTCTTTTCTTTCTCTTTTTTTTTCCTAAGCTTATAGGGATAGTCAATAACTAAGTAAAGCATCTAATTTTTTTATTTTTTTTCATCTCCAACCACATCAAATGTATCTATTCAACTCCTCCTACATCATCAACCATATCAACTAGGGATACCCTTAACCATCCAAACCTCCTATCATCCAAGCTCAAGAAAGAAAGGCTCATAAAAGGCTCAAATGGGGTAAACAAAGGTCTATGCACAAGGTTAGTGTATAGGAATTACGTGGCTACGAAAGATGGCCTAAAATCCTTTCTAAGATCATATACATACCAAGGTCTTAATGGAGAACAAAGGCAAGTTCTAGAAATTCAAAGCATGCATGATCACTCAACAAACAAATTGACATCAACATGTCCAAAGGCTCAAATCCTCACCAAGGTAACAATATGATTCCCCAATATCCAAACATAACATAGATTTCATCACATCAATGCGTCGCTTCGCCAAGGTTCCATGCATAAATTCAATCAAAAAGACTTCATAATCAACAATCCATACTATCATTGGCAAATCCACAATACTCATATATCATGCTTGACTCAATCAACTAACTCCTAAGACTCAAAACAATTAAAAGACTCAACATACCCCAAAATAAAGCAACTCATAAACAATTAAAAACACACCCAAAAGATTGTTAACTTTAGTTACTCTTCCCCCTCCCCCAAACTTATTTCGAAATAAAAAATTAAGGAATAAGTTTGCAAAAAGAAGAAGGAACTATGTTAACAAACTTACCTCATTGAAATGGCGGAGGGAAGGGAGGGTTGTCGGGGTTGTTAGGGTCGAACCGTTGATGTTGAGGCGGGTAGTGAGGATAGAAATAGTGCATCTCATGCACCATCCTATTGTTGTTCTCCATATAAGCTCGTTCATCCTCTCGTCTTTTCGCCTCATCCTCTCAAAATTTCCTCTCATTCTCGAAGTAGGTGTTGAGAGTGTCGAAACGGCCTCCAATGTATGCACGAAGATCTCCCACTTCGGTCCTCAAGGTTTGAACTTCCTCTCGAACACCTCAGACTTGGGATTCAACGAACTCTCTACCATCCCAATGGTAGTTATCCATTGCCTCCATCGTCTCCATGTGCCAATCTTGCATGGTGGAGAACTCCGGAGCTCTCATGTGGAAGCCCGGCTGTGGAACCTCTTCGTACGTTTGCTGCCCGTCATCCCCTTGTTCATAGGCGTGCTCCTCTTGCTCGTCCTCCCCCTCTTCAACTCGTGGCAGCCGTCGGCCCGGCTCCGTTATCACCCTCACATGCTCCCTCGAACTCAAATTCCAATTTCCTCGTCCTTTGTCTCCCTCAGCGAGTACACTCGTCAAATGTGTGCAAGGAAGACGAAGGAGCATGAGTGCATTCCTCTCATGGAGCTTCCAAACATACCCCTCCTCAAAAGATAACATCTCTTGTCTTTGAAGCGCCTCTCGATCTAGGAGAATGTCTGTAGAAACCGGATCCTTGGGCAAAGGGACTCGAAACTTGTGACACATGGGTGTATCCACGCTCCACACCCAATCCTTTGGCTTCCATGGAGAAGTGCTTGGCTCTCGAACTGCTCGGCTAACCAAAGGGCAGCGTCTTGCTTAATTTCATGAATGCACGCCCAAAACAGATGCATATCAATGGTACCGAATGAACCGGGGTCTCCTCTCCCAACAATTGTGCTTGTAATGAGTCGGTGGAGGTACCGAAACGCCGGGTTGCGAACTGATGAAGCCTTCGATCTAGCCGGTTCATAATATGGCCTCCTCTCCTTCTCCAAATGCACGATCTCCTTCCAATGGTTATCCGAGTCGGGGGTGTGATTTCCGCTGAAAAACCCATCATCATCTCCTCCAATCAATTCGTTAAGCTCTTCCATGGTGAGGGTGCGCTGGACATTCCCCAACTGAAAACGAAGCACCGAAGGAGTCTTGTCGGACCTCAACAACTCCACGGTTGAAAGGAACTCCACCGTCGGAATATGGTATGTCAAGAGGTTAGCTTGGAACACCTTCGTAAAGCCCCCGTTCTCCATGAGAGTCACCACGTCATCGGCTATCCCCATCCCGGCGATCACCTCGTTGATACGATCCTTGACGACCGAATAAGGAAAACGCAAGCGGAAGACTCGATAAGATACAGATAAAGGATGGAAATCCCAAAACCTCCTAAATCGAACACGAAAGTGTTGTCTAGGCAACTCGGGGACGATGAATGACACACAACGAGGGATGATTGACTCGCTGATTCGCCGGATAAAGAATTTCTTGGTCATACCATAAGAAATTCAAAGATAAATCTCATAAGAGAAAGAAATTGAGGTAATATTAATGAATAAAAGTCTTATTTTCGTCACCCTTATGAGAGCCATATTTATAGGCTTCATAGAGTCCTAATTCCACAAGGAAACTAGTTAAAAACCTACCCTAAGATATACCAAACCAAATCCTAGTCTAAAAAGGAATAAAATCACTAAAATGATGCTGAAAATTAACCTACCAACTATACTACTCATAAAAAACGAAAATTAATTAAAATAAAGAACTAAATAAACTACTAAATAATATCTTCCATCTTCAGCCCATATCATCTTTAATTCTTGGCCCATGAAGTGAAATCCATGATCTACGGGCTGCATCATTCCCCTCCTCTTGAAGAAGATTTGTCCTCAAATCTTGGTCGCCTCCTACAGCAAAAGAAACAAAATTATTCTTCTTTTTCGTCTCATCCAATAGCATGGACTCCAATACTTTCATCCCCTCCAACTCAATTTGATGTTCACTTCCTTGAATGGATAATAAGCCAAAAAATGTATCATGAACAACATCCTCAAAATCCTTCTTTGAAAATTCCTCTTGATCCTTCTCATATGCTTGTGTTGGAGTAAGAGGAACAAACAACGCCTTATCCTCTACATGAAAAATGTTCACTTGCTGCTCTCCATCATCTACTTCATTCTGCACATCAAGATCACTATCATCGAATAAAGTAAGCGGTCCGGAAGGTGCTTCGATTTCTTCCACCTTTTCATTTTGTTCTTCCAAGACTGTCACTTTTGGATCTTTGGTCACAACTCCTCCATCATCACAAGTTGGAATAGAAAAACTCGAAGAATCTGACCTTGGCTTCACAAATGGACATATGTACTCCTTCGGCTGCTCTTCTTTCTCCAAAAAGCTTTTCTTCGAATATGAAACAGTAGTAGCTTGGGACTGCCTCCAACTATTCTGATTCCCACGATAGAAATGGAAAGGTGCGAAATGTTTCCTCATCACCGCCTTCATCTCTTTCCAAGTCATGATTGGCTCCACTCCATTCCTTCTTCTACTCTTAGCTAACCGATCCCACCAAGTTAGAGCATAGTCCGATAACAATTTGGATGCCAAGTTCACCTTCTTGAACTCAGAATAGTTATGATGGCAAAAAGCTATCTCCATATTTCTCTCCCATTGAAGATACAACTCTGGATCATATTTCCCTTGAAAGTAGGTAATGTCCACTTCTTCGTCCTCACCAAGATGACCACATTGGTTGTATTTTCGGGCATTGTCTTTGTATCGACCTCCACTCTTCGAACAAATTAACACCGACTCAGACCTCATCTCCTCGCCCCATTGTTTCACCATCGCCTCTATCTTGAATTTTATTTGTTGATCAAGTTCCTCATACGACATACTAGCAGAGTAGTGAAACTTTTAGATCTCGTCGAGATGTTTCCGAAAAGGTATTATGAAGAAAAATCGGGGTTCGTATGTGGATTCTACGGCTGTTTTAAGGAGGGCAAACAAAAAAGTTTTTTTTTTTTTTTTTTTTTTAATAAACAAATCTGGATAATAAATAAACAAATCTAAGAAGAAAAAAAACGAATCTGACACCTCTTTTTTTTTTTTTTTTTTTGACACAGAAACGAATCTGACGAACGAAACGGAGAACAAATGAACGAAACTAACGACGGAGACTCAATGAACGACACGAACAAAACAAGACACGAAGAGAACGATGCGAAGACGAAATAAAAGGAAAGACAAAACCTGGATTACGTAAACTCTGGCTCTGGTGCCAAATGATACGATCCTTGACGACCGAATAACGAAAACGCAAGCGGAAGACTCGATAAGATACAGATAAAGGATGGAAATCCCAAAACCTCCTAAATCGAACACGAAAGTGTTGTCTAGGCAACTCGGGGACGATGAATGACACACAACGAGGGATGATTGACTCGCTGATTCGCCGGATAAAGAATTTCTTGGTCACACCATAAGAAATTCAAAGATAAATCTCATAAGAGAAAGAAATTGAGGTAATATTAATGAATAAAAGTCTTATTTTCGTCACCCTTATGAGAGCCATATTTATAGGCTTCATAGAGTCCTAATTCCACAAGGAAACTAGTTAAAAACCTACCCTAAGATATACCAAACCAAATCCTAGTCTAAAAAGGAATAAAATCACTAAAATAATGCTGAAAATTAACCTACCAACTATACTACTCATAAAAAAACGAAAATTAATTAAAATAAAGAACTAAATAAACTACTAAATAATATCTTCCATCTTCAGCCCATATCATCTTTAATTCTTGGCCCATGAAGTGAAATCCATGATCTACGGGCTGCATCACTCGTGGTCTAAAAACCTACAATGCTGGTGCCTCAACCCCACTAAGTGTGACCATCTCCGCTTGGCCTCCGATGTTCTAAGAGTAATTCCATACGCCTTCGGATCTTGGTTTGACAATAAGGCTTGTGCGGGCGGGGCTCGGCTCGATGTTGTCTCCTTTTGCTTCCCCTTGCTCTTGGTGGAGTGGAAGTAGAAGACGAGGCTACACTCTTACCCTTGTCTCTACCCATTGTAGTACCTACAAATCAAGATACTATAACAAATCAATGCAAGTTATCTTCAATTTTTCTCCCCCCCCCCCCCCCCCCCCCCCCCCCCCCCCCCCCCCAAACTTAATCAAATCCATACTCCCCCATTATACACCCAATATCTCATGATTCAACAACACCACATATATACACACTATCAATCCTCTAGCAATTCTATTTCTCATAACCCATCAAATAAAATAAGCTCTTATCCAAATTCATACTCAAATCTATCAAATTCAAGAACAAATAAGCATAAGAAACCTCAATTCATGCTCTATTCATGCAATTCTATCAAAATTCGTCAAAAATCTCAATAGCCCATACAAAATTGAACATGAATTTCATCAAAGGACTCATCATAGAACACAATTATTAGCAAAAATCCAATGAAACAAGCATTCTATGAAAAATCACAAATTTCTCCTCCCAATTCTAACACGCAATTGAACTATAGAAATCCAAAATTAATCGGTAAATATCATCCCAATTGCATAGATAATGAAGAATTTAAAAAAATTGGAGGAAGAAAAATCATACCTTTGATGGAATTGAAGAGAAAATTGAGAGAGGATTTGTTCTTGAAGAGTTGTGTGTGCTAGTGTGTGTTCTTGTGTGTGTTGTGGTATGAAAATAGGAGAACATACCTTTAAAAGGGGGAGAAAATCGTGTGGGCTAAGGGTCACTCGGCCGGTCCATGAAGTGACTCGGCCGAGTGGGCGTCCGAGTGGGCGTACTGACCTGGAGGCGTGATTTCACTCGGCCGGGTACTCGGCCGAGTGCTCGTCCGAGTGGGCGTACCGCTCGCGTTTCTCCATTTCACTCGGCCGACGACTCGGCCGAGTGGTAGTCCGAGTGAGCTGGTGCAAAGTGACTCGGCCGAGTGCTCGGCCGAGTGTTATACTTACTCGGCCAGCGACTCGGCCGAGTGCTTGGCTGAGTGGCACCTCCTTTTCTCCGGTTTGCTTCGACTTCGTGCTTGACCAAAACCGGTCGAGCCGAGGGTCGATTCGGCCTATTTTTCAGCTAAAAAACACGCAACATGTTAGCATTTGTCACCTATAAAACTCGAATCTCAAATATGTAATTATTTTATTAAGGGGTACGACTCAAAAATAAAAAAATAAAAATACGAAAGACGAAACTACGACACTAAACAAAATAGAATAAAATAAAACTTAAATAAAAAACGAGATACGAATATTGGGTTACCTCCCAACAAGTGCTACGTTTAACGTCTTTAGCCCGACGATACCTCTTCTCTAACTCGGGTCATCAAGGTAAGTGGCCGCTTTCTTGGGAAAGAGAGGCAACGGCTTGAAGTAGTGCTTGAGTCGATGCCCATTCACCACGAACTTTTCCCCGTCGTTCTTCAACACTTCGAATGCACCATTCTTCAAGTCCTTGTAGATAACGTACGACCCCGACCACTTGCTTTGCAATTTTCCTGGAAATAAACGAAGTCAAGAATTAAATACGAGAACATCATCACCAATTTCAAACTTACGCTTTTTGATGCTCAAGTCGTGAAATCTTGCAGCTCGTTCTTTGTAGATTCTCGAATTCTCGAATGCCTCGTTCCTCCATTCGTCAAGCTCCAATAAATCGTCGCACCTTTGACCCATGGCTTCCTTGAACTCGAAATTTATCCTTCTCGTCGCCCAATATGCTTTGTGCTCCAACTCCATTGGTAAATGACAAGATTTGCCAAATAACAATTGATATGGGGACCTTCCAATTGGCGTCTTGAAAGCCGTCCTATAAGCCCAAAGTGCATCGTCCAAGTATTTCGCCCACTCCTTCTTGTTGGTGACGGTCTTCTCTAAGATTTGCTTGATCTCTCGATTAGCTAGCTCGGCTTGACCGTTGGCTTGAGGGTGATAGGGCGATGTAACCTTGTGCTTGACTCCATATTTCGCAAGAAGCGATCCTAACCAACGATTGTTGAAATGGCTCCCCCCATCGCTGAGCAAAGCTCTCGGAGTTCCAAACCGAGTCAAAATATTCCGCTGGAGGAATTTGATTACCACTTTCGAATCGTTGGTCGTCGTGGGAATGGCCTCGACCCACCTAGAAACATACTCCACCGCAAGCAAGATATAAGAGAACCCTTGAGACTTGGGAAAGGGACCCATGAAGTCAATCCCCCAAACATCGAAGAGCTCCACCTCCATGATAGTGCACTGCGGCATTTCGTCCCTCTTCGAAATGTTCCCCATCCTTTGGCATCGATCACACGACTTGATGTACACGTGACAATCCTTGTAGATCGATGGCCAATAAAAGCCACTATGAAATATCTTGAGGGCGGTTCGATTTGCAGCGAAATGTCCCCCATTCGGAGCGCTATGGCAATCCTCTATGATCTTTTTCCACTCCGATTGTCGAACACATCGCCTAATGATCCCGTCGGCACACCTCCGGTACAAGTATGAATCATCCCAATAGTAGAATTTGCAATCGTGGAGGAACTTCTTCTTTTGATGAGATGAATGATCCTTGGGTACATGATGAATCACCAAGTAGTTGATGAGACGAAAAATCCTTGATGAATCTCCGATAAAAGCCGGCATGTCCTAGGAAACTTCTCACCGATTTGACATTGGTTGGTGGTGGCAACTTCTCGATGGCTACAACTTTGGCTCGATCCACCTCCAATCCATGTGAAGACACCTTGTGACCGAGAACAACTCCTTCTTGCACCATGAAGTGGCACTTCTCCCAATTGAGAACAAGGTTTGTCTCTTCGCACCTTTGAAGCACCGTGGCAAGATTCTCCAAACATTGATCAAAGGAAGAACCAAATACTGAAAAATCGTCCATGAATACCTCCATTATATTCTCGATCAATCCATGGAAGATGGCCATCATGCACCGTTGAAAAGTAGCCGGTGCGTTGCATAACCCGATCGGCATCCTCCGATAAGCGTACACTCCATATGGGCAAGTGAACGCCGTCTTGTGTTGATCCTCCGGAGCAATGGCGATTTGGTTGTAGCCGGAGTATCCATCGAGGAAGCAATAGTACTCGTGTCCGGCCAATCGATCGAGCATTTGATCCACGAACGGGAGGGGGAAGTGATCCTTTCTAGTTGCTGCGTTGAGAAGACGATAGTCGATGCACACTCGCCATCCCGTGACAAGCCTTGTTGCGATTAGCTCTCCCTTCTCGTCGTTGATGACCATCATGCCTCCCTTTTTCGACACCACTTGAGTAGGGCTCACCCACTCACTATCCGATATAGCATAGATCATGCCGGCATCGAGCAACTTCAGCACCTCCTTCCTCACAACTTCTTGCATAGCCGGATTCAAACGCCTTTGAGGTTGGACTCTTGGGCGAACCTTCTTCGAGCAATATCCTATGCATGCATATTGAAGGACTAATACCTTTGATGTCGGCAATCGTCCATCCAATCGCAGATTTGTGCTTCCTTAGGACCCTCAATAACTTGTCCGAATTCGCCTCCGTGAGATGAGAGGACACGATCACCGGGTACGTCTCTTCTTCTCCTAAGAACTTGTACTTGAGGTGCTCGGGTAGTGGCTTCAACTCCACCTTAGGGGCTGCATCCTTCTTCTCTTCCTCGTCTGAAACTCCCTCATCCACCTTTTTGTTTATCTCGAGGTATGAGACTTCCTTTTGATGAAGTGGTGGTTTATTTGCCTCCAATTGATTGAGATACTCGAGAATCTCGTCGCAATCTTCATCCAACTCCTCGTAGGCATACAGAGAATTTGTGATGCAATGATTGAGTGCCTCCTCCGAAGTAGGTGGTATCAATGTCTCGATGGAGAAGATATCCTCGCGTTGATCGTCGGGTTTCTTCATGGCTTCATAGATAGAAATTTTCAGCTCTTCCCCGTTGACTCGGAAGGTGAGGTCTCCATCTTGAACATCGATCAATGCTCTCCCCGTGGCTAAGAATGGCCGTCCCAAAATCAAAGGTTGATTTGTATCCTCGGGCATATCCAAAACTACAAAGTCCGCCGGGAAGACAAGGTTGTGAACTTGAACGAGAACGTCCTCCACTATTCCCCTTGGATAAGAAACCGATCGATCCGCCATAAGTAGAGAGATGGTGGTTGGCTTCATCCTCCCGATCTTGAGCCGGTTGAATATAGAGAGAGGCATCAAATTGATGCTAGCACCAAGATCACATAGCACGTTTTGAAAGACTTGATCACCGATCTTGCATGCTAATGTGAACCTCCCGGGATCCTTTTGCTTCAACGGTAGCTTCTTTTGGATCACCGCGCTGCATTCCTCCGTGAGGTTGATCGTCTCGAATTTCGCCCACTTCTTCTTTCCCGACACTGCATCCTTGATGAACTTCATGTGGTTTGGCATGTCTCGAAGAGCATCGAGGAGTGGAATGTTGATGTTGACCTTCTCGAGTATCTCGAAGAACCTCTTGTACTTCTCGTCTTGCTTGGTATTCGCCAATCGTTGCGGAAATGGAGCCTTGGGAGTCGATTCGTGCGTCGGGGCAAGAACAGGCTCGGAATTGGGTTCCACTCGGCCGGGTACTCGGCCGAGTGAGTGGCCGAGTGGGGTGACTCGGCCGAGTGGAGGTCCGAGTGAGGCTACTGGTGGAGAGACTCAGCCAGTGACTCGGCCGAGTGCTTGGCCGAGTGAGTCGCCCAGGTTTTTGTCTCCTTCTACTCGGCCGGTGACTCAGCCGAGTGAGTCTCCCTCCGGATTTTCGTCTTTCGCCTCATCCGTTTCCGCCTCCGAATTGCTTCCATCACCCAAATCTTCGACTCTTCCCTCAACTTCGTCCTCCAAAGATGGATTTGTATAACGAGTGCCACTCCTAAGCTCAATAGCGTGAACTTGATGGTTGTTCTTCGGGTTTTGCTCGGTGTTGCTTGGGAAGTGGCCGGGCTTGTGGACTCCTCCTTGAGCATTGGCTATTTGACTCATTTGCGTCTCCAACATTTGCATTTGCTTGGTCAACGCATTGATGCTACTCGCCAAGTTGTTAGTCGAGGTACTTTGAGTAAGCTCCAATGTCTTCAACTTCGCATCTTGTTGTGTCATCCTCATCTCCGACTGAGCCATATATTGACGAATCAAGTCGTCGGTAGACATCTCCTTCTTTGGCTCTTGGATGACTCCGTTCTCAACATGGAAGCCGGGAGGTGGTTGCAAGGCGTTGTTCGGGTTGGCATAAGAGAAGTTCGGATGGTTGCGGTTGTTTGGAACGTACGGCTTCTTGTAACCTCCTTGGTAGTTCGAACCTCCTTGCCCTTCTTGCCACTTGTTTCCTTGATTCGGTTGCCACTTGCCCCCTTGTTGCACAAAATTAGCATCTTCCTCTTCGGTTGGGTTTGCTTGTTCATCAGTGATAGCATCGAACCGATGTACTCCTTTCTTGATAGAATCCAACTCATTCGCTGTTTTTGTGTACTTCTCCATCAAGTCCTTGTAAGCATCGATCCCAATGTTGGCAACTCTCCTTCTTCCAATGCGACGGTCAGTAGCCTCCTCATAACTTGAATTCACGGTCAGCTCAATAATCTCCAAGGCCACGTCGTACTCGTTGTTCAAAAATCCTCCCTTCGAAGCGTAATCGAGCTCCTTCCTACACATCTTGTTCAAACCAAGATAGAAGTTCGTGATTTGATCCTCCTTGCTAATTCCATGATTCGGGCATGCTCGTAGTAGCTTCTTGAATCTCCCCCATGCCTCGTAGAAGTGCTCATCCTCGTATTGTTGAAACTGGATAATCTCGTTGATGAGTTTCTGAGCCCTCGAAGGTGGGAAGAATTTTTTGAGAAACTTCGTACACATATCAGCCCAAGTAGTGACCTCCGTCTTGTCCAATCCATCTAACCATTCTCTTGCATCGTCCTTGAGAGACCACACGAATAGGCTAAGCTTGAGGTAATCCGAAGACACTCCATTGGCCTTGTATGTAGCACAAATATCTAGAAACTGCTTCAAGTGAGCATTTGGATCCTCCGCCGGTGAACCTCCATATTGGTTGTTTTGCACCATGTTGATGAGGGACGTCTTGAACTCGTAGTTGTTGGCTTCGGAGGTCCCCCATCCTCCTTGCTGAAATTGATCAACGACCGGCTTGTAACGGTCGTTCAAAGTCCTCCTCGCCGCTTGATCCCCCATCAAATCGAAACTCCTTGGTGAATCGGGTGGTGAAGAGGGTGGTGTATCGATCTTGCTCACCTTCTTCTCTCGCCTCAATGCCCTTAGTGAGCGCTCCAACTCCAAGTCTATCGGAATAAGATTTATCCCTTTAGATCTTGTGATCATGCACTACCTAAAACCAAAGAGAAGAAAAGTAAACGTTAGATCAATAAACCGAAAAATAGAAAATTAAAGTGCCTAAATCACCTATTAGTTCTATTTCAAAATATGAATGTGAAATCTAATCAATCCCCGGCAACGACGCCAAAATTTGATCGCACTATTTTCTACCACACAAAATAGGTATAGTATACGAAAGTACGAGTATCGTATCCACAGGGACTGATAAACCGAAAACACACACAATACCTTTACTATAGAACTAAACTGATGTCTAGACTTTTAAGGATTTAGTGAATGTGGAATTTATAGACTAGGCAAATAAATAAAAGACTCAATTAATCAAATAAGGAAATAAATAAATAAGGAAAATAACTAATCAAATAAAACAACTTAGCAAGCAAGCAATTAAACAAATAAGGTAATTAAACAATTAAGGAAAAGTGTTGACTTTAGGGAAGCCTACCTAATCAAATATATGCAAGCAATTAATGAGTACAATTAACCAATTTAATCCAATCTAAATGCGATACATGCAAAATAACCTACACCCCCGATTAAAGCAATGCAAGTCGTCACCTAACAAGATCCTAATATCCTCTCGAATTATAGGAATCAAATCAAGTGCAAAATAGAAGAAGTATCAATCATATAATCAACAAGGTTCAATTATGACACCCAAATCAACTATATGCAACTATATGACAATTCAATCTCAACTAAGATAATCAAATCACCATATCATGTATTCATGAGATCTATTATGCAAATATCCAATTAAGGCATAAAAACATAACTATGCACACATAATTAGTGATCAAGTAATCATGCATGAGAATAAGCACCATGAAACATGCATCTAGATTGGAAGGCTAATTGTAAACAAAAATACTCACATAAATTCAATTAGGCATTCAATCCCTAAAATCAACTAAGAAAATTAGCTAGACATGATTAAAGCAAACATAAACACAATATATTGGAAGAACATAATTAAAGAGTAAGAGTAAGAAAAACTTGGAATTGAATCTTGAACGCGAAGAACTTCGAAACTTGAATCTTGAATAAACTTGAATAGAACTCCAATGTTGAACAAATATAAAAGCTGGAAATTTAAAGAGAAAATTATGAAAAACTAAAGTGTGCTAAGAATTCTAGGGTTCACAATGCTAAATCTAAGGTATTTATAGAGTAGAAACTTACAAGGAATCATAAGTGTAAAAGGAAACAAAATAAGTCGAAAAAGCCCGCGAACTAAACACGACCCGTGTCCCGACTCGGATGGCTCACTCGGGTGACTCGGCCGAGTGACTCGGCCGAGTGACTAGTGTGTGAGATGAAGGTGACTCGGATGGGACTCGGCCGAGTGGGTCAAAGAATGCTGACTCGGCCGAGTGACTAGGACAGTATGCTCACTCGGCCTCTGACTTGGCCGAGTGACTGGCCGAGTAGCCTTCTCGAACTTCGTTCTTCGACTCTCCAACTCTCCGTTTCTTGGATTTCTCGATCCTCGTCTCGACTTAGGTTATTTCCACACGAAAAGTACCTAAAAACACGACAAAATACCCAAAGCGTAATATAGTTCGAAAGGATATAAAACGATGCAAAAACACGAACTAAATCACGAAACGAGACCTAAAAACGTTTACTAAACACTTATAAAAACAAGTAAATTTCTAGTCTATCAAAATCCCCCAAACTTAAACATTGTTCGTCCCGAACAATAAAGAAAAACGAAACAAAGCAACCAACATAAGCATTGTGAACTATGTAGCCTCATAGATTCTCAAAAATAAATCTTAAGATCAAATTTATGCAAACAACCTCAAAGCTCCACAACTCAAATCATACAATAAATACGAAGCCATGAATGTCAATTGGGAAATCCTCTCAAACATGTGAAGATAGAATATAGGTGATCTCTCAACACTCTCAAAGAACAAGATGTGAAGTGTAATGCACATCAAAGGATCACTCAATCATCAATGCAATGCAATGAACTTACCATAGGCTTGCCCTTTATCTCACATCTCCACCTAATGTAATGCATATTCACTAAGATCAATTAGGACTTTATTAAAGCTTATAATGTAGGGACATTGGTTAAGGTAGGGAAATTATAGGCTAAGTGACTCAAAAATAACTTCAAATCGTTCACCCCTTTTCAACTCCAACCAAAGTATGAATTTTTCTCAATCCATCTTCTACCATCCCCAACACCAACTACATAATCAATCAATATGCTCAATATAAACAACTCAATACACTATCAACTATCCCCTTATGCTTTTATTCTCTCTCTCTCTTTTTTTTTTCTAGAGCTCATCATCTAATAAACTTTTCAATGAACAACAAAGGCTCTAAAATTTTTTCTTTTCTTTCTCTTTTTTTTCTAAGCTTATAGGGATAGTCAATAACTAAGTAAAGCATCTATTTTTTTTTTTTTTTTTTTCATCTCCAACCACATCAAATGGATCTATTCAACTCCTCCTACATCATCAGCCATATCAACTAGGGATACCCTTAACCATCCAAACCTCCTATCATCCAAGCTCAAGAAAGAAAGGCTCATAAAAGGCTCAAATGGGGTAAACAAAGGTCTATGCACAAGGTTAGTGTATAGGAATTACGTGGCTACGAAAGATGGCCTAAAATCCTTTCTAAGATCATATACATACCAAGGTCTTAATGGAGAACAAAGGCAAGTTCTAGAAATTCAAAGCATGCATGATCACTCAACAAACAAATTGACATCAACATGTCCAAAGGCTCAAATCCTCACCAAGGTAACAATATGATTCCCCAATATCCAAACATAACATAGATTTCATCACATCAATGCGTCGCTTCGCCAAGGTTCCATGCATAAATTCAATCAAAAAGACTTCATAATCAACAATCCATACTATCATTGGCAAATCCACAATACTCATATATCATGCTTGACTCAATCAACTAACTCCTAAGACTCAAAACAATTAAAAGACTCAACATACCCCAAAATAAAGCAACTACTAAAACAATTAAAAACACACCCAAAAGATTGTTAACTTTAGTTACTCTTCCCCCTCCCCCAAACTTATTTCGAAATCAAAGATTAAGGAATAAGTTTGCAAAAAGAAGAAGGAACTATGTTAACAAACTTACCTCATTGAAATGGCGGAGGGAAGGGAGGGTTGTCGGGGTTGTTAGGGTCGAACCGTTGATGTTGAGGCGGGTAGTGAGGATAGAAATAGTGCATCTCATGCACCATCCTATTGTAGTTCTCCATATAAGCTCGTTCATCCTCTCGTCTTTTCGCCTCATCCTCTCGAAATTTCCTCTCATTCTCGAAGTAGGTGTTGAGAGTGTCGAAACGGCCTCCAATGTATGCACGAAGATCTCCCACTTCGGTCATCAAGGTTTGAACTTCCTCTCGAACACCTCAGACTTGGGATTCAACGAACTCTCTACCATCCCAATGGTAGTTATCCATTGCCTCCATCGTCTCCATGTGCCAATCTTGCATGGTGGAGAACTCCGGAGCTCTCATGTGGAAGCCCGGCTGTGGAACCTCTTCGTACGTTTGCTGCCCGTCATCCCCTTGTTCATAGGCGTGCCTTGCTCGTCCTCCCCCTCTTCAACTCGTGGCAGCCGTCGGCCCGGCTCCGTTATCACCCTCACATGCTCCCTCGAACTCAAATTCCAATTTCCTCGTCCTTTGTCTCCCTCAGCGAGTACACTCGTCAAATGTGTGCAAGGAAGACGAAGGAGCATGAGTGCATTCCTCTCATGGAGCTTCCAAACATACCCCTCCTCAAAAGATAACATCTCTTGTCTTTGAAGCGCCTCTCGATCTAGGAGAATGTCTGTAGAAACCGGATCCTTGGGCAAAGGGACTCGAAACTTGTGACACATGGGTGTAATCCACGCTCCACACCCAATCCTTTGGCTTCCATGGAGAAGTGCTTGGCTCTCGAACTGCTCGGCTAACCAAAAGGCAGCGTCTTGCTTAATTTCATGAATGCACGCCCAAAACAGATGCATATCAATGGTACCGAATGAACCGGGGTCTCCTCTCCCAACAATTGTGCTTGTAATGAGTCGGTGGAGGTACCGAAACGCCGGGTTGCGAACTGATGAAGCCTTCGATCTAGCCGGTTCATAATATGGCCTCCTCTCCTTCTCCAAATGCACGATCTCCTTCCAAAGGTTATCCGAGTCGGGGGTGTGATTTCCGCTGAAAAACCCATCATCATCTCCTCCAATCAATTCGTTAAGCTCTTCCATGGTGAGGGTGCGTTGGACATTCCCCAACTGAAAACGAAGCACCGAAGGAGTCTCGTCGGACCTCAACAACTCCACGGTTGAAAGGAACTCCACCGTTGGAATATGGTATGTCAAGAGGTTGGCTTGGAACACCTTCGTAAAGCCCCCGTTCTCCATGAGAGTCACCACGTCATCGGCTATCCCCATCCCGGCGATCACCTCGTGGTCTAAAAACCTACAATGCCGGTGCCTCAACCCCACTAAGTGTGACCATCTCCGCTTGGCCTCCGATGTTCTAAGAGTAATTCCATACGCCTTCGGATCTTGGTTTGACAATAAGGCTTGTGCGGGCGGGGCTCGGCTCGATGTTGTCTCCTTTTGCTTCCCCTTGCTCTTGGTGGAAGTAGAAGACGAGGCTACACTCTTACCCTTGTCTCTACCCATTGTAGTACCTACAAATCAAGATACTATAACAAATCAATGCAAGTTATCATCAATTTCTCTCTCCCCCCCCCCCCCAAACTTAATCAAATCCATACTCCCCCATTATACACCCAATATCTTCATGATTCAACAACACCACATATATACACACTATCAATCCTCTAGCAATTCTATTTCTCATAACCCATCAAATAAAATAAGCTCTTATATTCATACTCAAATCTATCAAATTCAAGAACAAATAAGCATAAGTAACCTCAATTCATGCTCTATTCATGCAATTCTATCAAAATTCGTCAAAAATCTCAATAGCCCATACAAAATTGAACATGAATTTCATCAAAGGACTCATCATAGAACACAATTATTAGCAAAAATCCAATGAAACAAGCATTCTATGAAAATTCACAAATTTCTCCTCCCAATTCTAACATGCAATTGAACCATAGAAATCCAAAATTAATGGTAAATATCATCCCAATTGCATAGATAATGAAGAATTTAAAAAAATTGGAGGAAGAAAAATCATACCTTTGATGGAATTGAAGAGAAAATTGAGAGAGGATTTGTTCTTGAAGAGTTGTGTGTGCTAGTGTGTGTTCTTGTGTGTGTTGTGGTATGAAAATAGGAGAACATACCTTAAAAAGGGGGAGAAAATCGTGTGGGCTAAGGGTCACTCGGCCGGTCCATGAAGTGACTCGGCCGAGTGGGCGTCCGAGTGGGCGTACTGACCTGGAGGCGTGATTTCACTCGGCCGGGTACTCGGCCGAGTGCTCGTCCGAGTGGGCGTACCGCTCGCGTTTCTCCATTTCACTCGGCCGACGACTCGGCCGAGTGGTAGTCCGAGTGAGCTGGTGCAAAGTGACTCGGCCGAGTGTTATACTTACTCGGCCAGCGACTCGGCCGAGTGCTTGGCTGAGTGGCACCTCCTTTTCTCCGGTTTGCTTCGACTTCGTGCTTGACCAAAACCGGTCGAGCCGAGGGTCGATTCGGCCTATTTTTCCGCTCAAAAACACGCAACATGTTAGCATTTGTCACCTATAAAACTCGAATCTAAAATATGTAATTATTTTATTAAGGGGTACGACTCAAAAATAAAAAAATAAAAATACGAAAGACGAAACTACGACACTAAACAAAATAGAATAAAATAAAACTTAAATAAAAAATGAGATACGAATATTGGGTTACCTCCCAACAAGTGCTACGTTTAACGTCTTTAGCCCGACGATACCTCTTCTCTAACTCGGGTCATCAAGGTAAGTGGCCGCTTTCTTGGGAAAGAGAGGCAACGGCTTGAAGTAGTGCTTGAGTCGATGCCCATTCACCACGAACTTATCACCGTCGTTCTTCAACACTTCGAATGCACCATTCTTCAAGTCCTTGTAGATAACGTACGACCCCGACCACTTGCTTTGCAATTTTCCTGGAAATAAACGAAGTCAAGAATTAAATACGAGAACATCATCACCAATTTCAAACTTACGCTTTTTGATGCTCAAGTCGTGAAATCTTGCAGCTCGTTCTTTGTAGATTCTCGAATTCTCGAATGCCTCGTTCCTCCATTCGTCAAGCTCCAATAAATCGTCGCACCTTTGACCCATGGCTTCCTTGAACTCGAAATTTATCCTTCTCGTCGCCCAATAAGCTTTGTGCTCCAACTCCATTGGTAAATGACAAGATTTGCCAAATAACAATTGATATGGGGACCTTCCAATTGGCGTCTTGAAAGCCGTCCTATAAGCCCAAAGTGCATCGTCCAAGTATTTCGCCCACTCCTTCTTGTTGGTGACGGTCTTCTCTAAGATTTGCTTGATCTCTCGATTAGCTAGCTCGGCTTGACCGTTGGCTTGAGGGTGATAGGGCGATGTAACCTTTTGCTTGACTCCATATTTCGCAAGAAGCGATCCTAACCAACGATTGTTGAAATGGCTCCCCCCATCGCTGAGCAAAGCTCTCGGAGTTCCAAACCGAGTCAAAATATTCCGCTGGAGGAATTTGATTACCACTTTCGAATCGTTGGTCGTCGTGGGAATGGCCTCGACCCACCTAGAAACATACTCCACCGCAAGCAAGATATAAGAGAACCCTTGAGACTTGGGAAAGGGACCCATGAAGTCAATCCCCCAAACATCGAAGAGCTCCACCTCCATGATAGTGCGCTGCGGCATTTCGTCCCTCTTCGAAATGTTCCCCATCCTTTGGCATCGATCACACGACTTGATGTACTCGTGAAAATCCTTGTAGATCGATGGCCAATAAAAGCCACTATGAAATATCTTGAGGGCGGTTCGATTTGCAGCGAAATGTCCCCCATTCGGAGCGCTATGGCAATCCTCTATGATCTTTTTCCACTCCGACTGTCGAACACATCGCCTAATGATCCCGTCGGCACACCTCCGGTACAAGTATGAATCATCCCAATAGTAGAATTTGCAATCGTGGAGGAACTTCTTCTTTTGATGAGATGAAAGATCCTTGGGTACATGATGAATCACCAAGTAGTTGATGAGACGAAAAATCCTTGATGAATCTCCGATAAAAGCCGGCATGTCCTAGGAAACTTCTCACCGATTTGACATTGGTTGGTGGTGGCAACTTCTCGATGGCTACAACTTTGGCTCGATCCACCTCCAATCCATGTGAAGACACCTTGTGACCGAGAACAACTCCTTCTTGCACCATGAAGTGGCACTTCTCCCAATTGAGAACAAGGTTTGTCTCTTCGCACCTTTGAAGCACCGTGGCAAGATTCTCCAAACATTGATCAAAGGAAGAACCAAATACTGAAAAATCGTCCATGAATACCTCCATTATGTTCTCGATCAATCCATGGAAGATGGCCATCATGCACCGCTGAAAAGTAGCCGGTGCGTTGCATAACCCGAACGGCATCCTCCGATAAACGTACACTCCATATGGGCAAGTGAACGCCGTCTTGTGTTGATCCTCCGGAGCAATGGCGATTTGGTTGTAGCCGGAGTATCCATCGAGGAAGCAATAGTACTCGTGTCCGGCCAATCGATCGAGCATTTGATCCACGAACGGGAGGGGGAAGTGATCCTTTCTAGTTGCTGCGTTGAGAAGACGATAGTCGATGCACACTCGCCATCCCGTGACAAGCCTTGTTGCGATTAGCTCTCCCTTCTCGTCGTTAATGACCGTCATGCCTCCCTTTTTCGACACCACTTGAGTAGGGCTCACCCACTCACTATCCGATATAGCATAGATCATGCCGGCATCGAGCAACTTCAGCACCTCCTTCCTCACAACTTCTTGCATAGCCGGATTCAAACGCCTTTGAGGTTGGACTCTTGGGCGAACCTTCTTCGAGCAATATCCTATGCATGCATATTGAAGGACTAATACCTTTGATGTCGGCAATCGTCCATCCAATCGCAGATTTGTGCTTCCTTAGGACCCTCAATAACTTGTCCGAATTCGCCTCCGTGAGATGAGAGGACACGATCACCGGGTACGTCTCTTCTTCTCCTAAGAACTTGTACTTGAGGTGCTCGGGTAGTGGCTTCAACTCCACCTTAGGGGCTGCATCCTTCTTCCCTTCCTCGTCTGAAACTCCCTCATCCACTTTTTTGTTTATGTCGAGGTATGAGACTTCCTTGTGATGAAGTGGTGGTTTATTTGCCTCCAATTGATTGAGATACTCGAGAATCTCGTCGCAAGCTTCATCCAACTCCTCGTAGGCATACAGAGAATTTGTGATGCAATGATTGAGTGCCTCCTCCGAAGTAGGTGGTATCAATGTCTCGATGGAGAAGATATCCTCGCGTTGATCGTCGGGTCTCTTCATGGCTTCATAGATAGAAATTTTCAGCTCTTCCCCGTTGACTCGGAAGGTGAGGTCTCCATCTTGAACATCGATCAATGCTCTCCCCGTGGCTAAGAATGGCCGTCCCAAAATCAAAGGTTGATTTGTATCCTCGGGCATATCCAAAACTACAAAGTCCGCCGGGAAGACAAGGTTGTGAACTTGAACGAGAACGTCCTCCACTATTCCCCTTGGATAAGAAAAAGATCGATCCGCCATAAGTAGAGAGATGGTGGTTGGCTTCATCCTCCCGATCTTGAGCCGGTTGAATTGTAATGGCCCGCAAATTCGATAATCTATAAATCTAAGTTACGGCAATAAGTTACGAGTAATACTCGTATTTATAGATATATTTATAAATATATACATCAAGATATCTAAGCTTGATTTAATATGTTATGATGAAAGGAAGAAAGTCGGATTGATTATCGAGTAAGATAGCACGTTATTAAGCGAAGGCAATCTTAATTAATTTATATTATGGGCCAAGCCCATCGGTTCATGATCGAACCGCTAGATAACAATCGAACCAAACATTCGATTAATACATTAATGAATCAAAAACAGTAAATTAATAGTAATAAACCACATGTCAATAAGTAAAATATCTTGAATAATTAAATGATATTACACTAAAAACAACAAATAACAAATCATCATGAGCAGCCTGTTGTTGTTGCTGTTGCGTGAAAAAAAAAAAATAGAAGGGAAAGAAGAAAAAAAAAAACAGAGAAGGGAAAGAAGGGACAGCAGGAGCAGAAAAGTAAATTCTTCCCCCCAGCTTCATTCCTTCCCCTTACACCATTCTTGAGCTCCAAGAAAAATATCAAACTCCATCCACTTGCCACCTGCAAACTGCAAAACAAAAACCTGCAAACTGCAAAGCAAAAAGGATAGGATTAGAGAAGAAATCAGAAAATAAAGGACTATCTCTTACACCTAGCTAGACTTGCAGTAATCTAATAATACATCTAACCATTACATAAGGAATAAAGAAATCACATGCATTGTATAATGTACAAGAAATTAATACACATTCAATGAATGAAAATAAAAGAAGCGGCTGCCACTTCTCCAGCACTTCCACAGCAGCTTTTTCTTCTAGCCACCATCATCCTTTCCATAGCTTCATTGACAAAATCAGCCCAACTATGTCCTGCAAAACCATCCCCCTAAAACAAGGGAAAGGAGGCATCAAATCATGAAGAAAATGGAGGTTAAGTTCACAGGTTTCACACCTGCTAATTACATACCAATCCTCATCAAAAGAGTAGTATAAATACCCCAACATAGACCATAATTCAGTTTTCAACCTCTCCCACAATTATCACTCAAAGAAGATAGAATTTAAGAGAAGAAGAAGAGGAACTAAGGAAGAGGAAGAGCAAAGCTAACAACCACAGCCCTTCTAACAACTAGTAAGCATACCATCACCATCTTTCAAATTAAATATCAATAGGAAGCAAGCATGCTAATTTTCAGATTCAATTTCAATGGAAGCATGCTAAAAATATTAACTCTTAGGTTAATAATAAACCAAGCATGAGCTCCTAAAGAAGTTCTAGCAAGTATCACACACACAAATATTTACAGCTTATAAAAAGAATCAAAAGCATGAAGGACTCAATCTTATTTTAGATAAGAGGCATAACTTGATGCTCACTTACACACTTAAAATGCTCAAGAAGGAATTCAAGAGTTAAGCATGTAGTAACACACCCGTTACAAATTCATGTATACAAGCAAAGCATGCTTATTAGTCAAGACGCAATTTATACTCAAACAAATAAGCATATACCCTACTGCCCTTTTTAAATAATCACTTGCTTAAATTGATTAAATCATGGGGTTTAATAGTTATATGAAATCTGATTTTGCAATGCAAAAGAACGAAAGAACAAAAACAGTTATCACATATATGCACAAGAATAAGAGAACGAGAGCATAATATTTACAAATCGAATCATTTATAAAAGGGGAGATTCAAGTCGAACCTCCGTCGAGGCCGAAGCCTCGACGGGAAAGGGGCTGAAGCCGAGTCTGTCGGGGCGGCAAAGGCGGCCCCGAGTCAAGCTTCGACGGCACTCTTCACCGTTGAGTAGCTGCTGCCCAAACCCTGTATAAACAAAGAAAATGTTAAAACCTTAAAATATATATATATGAATGCCGAGAGAGTGAGAGTTCAGAGGGAGGTCTCCGGCGACGACGTTCCCCGACGGACGTTCCAGCGCCGGCGTCTCCTGGCAGCGCTCCCGGAGCCCTGCAAGTAGAGGAGGAAGAACGGGAGAGGGAGGGGACGACGGTGGCGCCGACTGGACAAGAGGGAGATGGGAGATGAGGCGGATGAATGATAATTGGGGGAAATGAGAGAAATGGTGAGGATTTGGGTTTTTATACTTAGGGTTTAAACCGGGTCGGGTTCTGGGTCGGGTTTCGGGTCGGGTTTTGGGTAGGGTTTTGGGTCTGGGTTAGGAGTAGTTTCGGGCCGGGATTTGGGCTCAGGTTGGGCCAATTAAATTACGGCCCAACTGTTTAATTTATTAAATATTTCGTATGTTAATACCATAAAATTTAGACGAGGAACGTTATAAATTACCGAGAAATATTTTATTTATTTAAATAAAATAACTCGACTAATTCGAGCCTATTAACGAAGCTCGATAAATTTTCGAGCCTAAAATAGCCTATTTAATTCATGGAAATGAATTATATTATAATATTGGATTTAATCATCCAATAATATGTATAACTTCAAATAAATTATTATTCGAAGCTTATGAAGATAATTAACGGCTATCACTAGCCAAGGAGAATCATTAACCCCGATTAATAATCTCACGATATATTAACAGAACGATAGTCGAAACGAGAAATTAGGAAAAAGGGATAGAATATTCCTTTATTAAGAATTATTAAATTCTTTAAGAATAGAAATTCTTATAGCTTCGCTTTTAAATAGGTGGGAGTCGATCGGAAGGCGAACGACACGATCCTATTTGAATCCAGCTCTTTTTACGCTATTTAAGGTGGGCTTTCTTCCAAAGAAAAATGAGAATTTATTTAATTAAGTTCTAGTTATTTTCAGCTTGTCATGCCATAAACATTTTTGTTTTGTGTATGACACCTATCTGAATTGGCTTCGCCAATTAAGTTAATCGATTTCGGGTCCTTGTTAAGACTTGCTATCTTACTTGGACTAGTGTACACAGGACCGTGAGTCATCTTCAGGGTTGGCCGGTCAGGTGTCGTGTGAGGTGGCCACCTCCTCGACACCACAGTTTCAGATATGGTAGATTACTAAAGAACTTAGTCAGCGCTGACACTTTTAGATCACAAGAACAGTTTTAGTGAACATAAGATCTTTACAGTAAAATCCCTATGTTTCACTTTCTAATGGCATGTACAATTATATTGTATAGTTTTCGGCAATGTGTCCACTGAGTACTCTGTACTCAGCCCTGCATGTATTTCTAAATTTGCAGGTTGAGCCAGGTGGAGTGAAGTGACGAGCGGAGCCTTTTGTCGTGTAATTATGTAATAGATAGACTTTCGGTAATACATGTCTCCATACATGTATTCCAGTACTCTTTCCGCTGCGTACACTCTACGTAATAATTACGTACTTTCTAAGTACTTTTCAGTTATGTATTGACTAAGACAAGTAACCTTGTGTTCTTTTGGGCCTTGAGCCGAAACTTCGAAGTTATCGTAATGTTCTAGTATTCATATGTGCCGAGATCCGCATTCAATTCCTTACCCCTTTCTATTCCCCCTTCTTAATTCCCACCCCTAGTCACGGTTTCCCCGGTTAGCTATCCTTAGCAAAATCCGGTCGTGACAGAGTGGTATCAGAGCACTCGTTGCTCTAAACCCGAGAGTCTTCTTTCAGAGTCTAGTCCAGTTTGAATCACTGGACTATTCAAGTTAATCGACAAAGGCTCAGCACTTCACTATCCCTGCTCAACGAGGAAAAAGGTAAAGTTAAGTTATTATTAAAGAGTAAAATCTTTTCATAATCTAGAATGAACTATGATTGATTCATGATCACATAGAAGTAAGAGCATGCCTTTTATGAGAACATAGTTGCTCAAACTAGTCATCTTTTCTTATAGACAAGATTTAAATTTTGAAGGAACAAACTTCCTTCTTAATAGTTAGAGACAAGGAAAAGACGTCAAGGAAGTGCACAAGGGCAAAAATGATCAAGGAAGATAATGTCATCAACCAAATGACATGGGCTTAGCCTTTGACGACTTTTCAAGGCATTGAACGATGCAAGTCTCTAAATAACGATGGAAGATATCAAATGATTTGATTATCATAATATTGTGGCACAATAAAGGTAAGACCACTACCAACTCATAGATGTACCACATCTTGGGTAAAAGAGAACATGTTATGTCGATAACTAAGAAAAGAACAATTAGAAAGATTAAAGGGAGGTACAATAAGGTATAGTGGTGTAATAACGCCTGTTAGCTAATAGTTTATTAGCATGAAGCATAATTGATTAGAGTTTAACTAATACCCTCATTTATAGATGGCACCCAAAAGGCAAGTTGTTTTTCCCCGAGGACGTGGGAGACCACCAAAGAATCCCAGAAGAGAACCGACTCCTGAGGAAGAAGAACCGCAAGATGAAAGTGAGGATTCGGTAAGTGAACAGCAAGAGGAGGAATCCGAAGAGGGATCTGAGAAGGAAAGGGAAGAAGCACCTCCACCTCCTCCACCTCCACCGCATGAGCGGAGGATAGAGGAAATGTTCTTAAAACAGAACCCACCCGTGTTTAATGGAACCGGGGATCCAGCTGAAGCAGAAATTTGGGTGCGAGCTATGGAACGCATCTTTAAGTTTCTTAGGTGCACTGATAATGAACGACTGACCTGTGTAGCATTCCAACTATCTGGACCTGCTGATTTCTGGTGGGAGGCAAGACAGAAATCCATGACGGCCCACCAACTGAGGAATTTAACTTGGGAACAGTTTAAGGTAGGGATTTACGATAAGTATATCCCCAAGAGCTACAGAAAGAAAAAGGAGAATGAGTTCTACCATCTGAAGCAGGGGAAGATGACTGTGACGGAGTACGACAGGATGTTCTGCGAGCTATCGCGATTTGCTCCCGAGCAAGTGGATACCAAGGAGAAAATGGCAGAAAAATTTTGTGCCGGTCTGAGGCATGAAATCAGGATGACACTTGCAAGTCACGGAGGACTATCGTATTCTGAGTAGCTTAGCAGAGCATTAGATGTGGAGGCAGCTATGCCCAGGGACAAACTGATCATGACACCGACAACAGCTCAGTCTCAATCGCAGCAGGACAAAGGCAAGCGTAAGTGGGAAGAAAATTCTGGCAAGCAGGTTGAGGGGAAACCGTGGAAAGGGAACCCCACTCAAGAATTTGGAAAACAAACTGCTCCCGGGCAGATGGGTGGTTACAAACAGAAGTCCCCCATGTGCCCTAAGTGCAACAGGATGCATGGCGGATTGTGCAAGGCAGGGAGTGATAGCTGTTACATCTGCGGACAGAAAGGGCACTATGCTAGGGAGTGCCCCATCAAGCAAAGAGGAACAGGAATGGGTCCCAATCAACCGAACCAGACCCAACAACTGAGGGCAATCCAGGTCCAGATTATGCCAGGACAATCCCGGCTACCCCCACCACCGCCCCCACTGCCACCACAACAACAACTGTTTCAACAGTATAAGCAGCAGCCTCAGCAGAATGCAAGAGCCTACGCGCTAAAGCAGAAGCAACCCGAGAAAAACCAGGGGAATTTGGCAGGTATGGGCCAACTTCTGAATATCCCTGTTATAATTTTGTTCGATACGGGTGCCTCGCATTCTTTCATCGCCAAAGCATGTGTAGATAAATTAAGGCTTAGAACAGATCAGATAACTACAATTATGAAAGTCATTTCACCAATAGGAGGGACTGTTACTCTCACAAATTGTTGCTCTAACCTAGTATTGAACATAGGTCCACTTGAACTTATAGCAAACGATCTTAGTGTTATGGCCATGAAGGACGTAGATATAATTCTAGGAATGGACTGGCTAGCTGAAAACTATGCCACGATCCTTTGCAACGAAAGGCAAATTGCGTTCCGACCACCAGGGAGGGAGCCAACGATATTTCATGGAATCTCCATGGGGAAGCGCAAGGCCATTATTTCAGCTCTGCAGGCCACAACCATGCTAAAGAAGGGTTGTCCAGCTTACTTGGTCTACTTGAATGAGGAACCGAAGGAAGAAAGAAATATGAAAGACGTAGCCATAGTACGAGAATTTCCGATGTTTTTCCAGACGTACTACCAGGGCTACCGCCGGATAGGAAGATAGAATTCACCATCGATTTAGAACCTGGATCAGCTCCGGTATCTAAAGCACCATATAGAATGGCCCCGAAGGAGTTAGAAGAACTCAAGGTGCAACTTCAAGAACTCTTAGACTTAGGTTTCATCCGGCCTAGTGTATCACCTTGGGGAGCTCCCGTGCTCTTTGTGAAGAAGAAGGATGGTTCGATGAGAATGTGTATCGATTATAGAGAACTGAACAAACTGACTCTCAAAAACAAATATCCTCTACCTAGAATAGATGATTTGTTTGATCAGCTCAAGGGAGCAAGTGTATTCTCTAAAATAGACTTGAGGTCAGGATACCATCAGTTAAAGGTACGGCCAGAGGACATACCTAAGACAGCCTTTCGAACTCGCTATGGTCACTACGAGTTTGTATTTGTACCATTTGGATTAACCAACGCACCAACAGTATTCATGGATCTCATGAACCGTGTTTTCCACCCTTACTTGGACAAATTTGTTCTAGTCTTTATAGATGACGTCCTCATTTACTCAAGGAATAGGGAGGAACACGAAGAACACTTGAGAAAAGTGTTAGGAACTCTAAGGGTAGAGAAGCTTTACGCTAAGTTCAGCAAGTGCGAATTTTGGCTCAGCGAAGTCGCATTTCTGGGACACATCGTGTCTTCGGAAGGGATTAAGGTGGACCCCGCGAAAGTGGAGGCCGTACAAAATTGGAAGTCACCCACTACCCCAAACGAAATTCGTAGTTCTTAGGACTAGCTGGGTACTATAGGAGATTCATTGAGGGATTCTCCAAGATAGCAAGGCCAATGACTCAACTCTTGAGAAAAGGGATCAAGTTTACATGGACCCCGGAGTGTGAGTTGAACTTCCAGTTGTTGAAGGAGAATTTGACCACCGCACCAATTTTGGCCGTCCCGGCGTCGGAGAAAGAATACGTGATTTACACCGATGCCTCAAAGAATGGGCTTGGTTGCGTGTTGATGCAAGAGGGAAAGGTGATAGCGTATGCGTCACGACAACTTCGATCCCACGAGCTCAATTACCCCACTCATGACCTGGAATTGGCAGCCGTCGTGCACGCCCTGAAAATTTGGAGACATCACCTTTACGGGGTTCGATGTGATATCTTCACGGACCATAAGAGTCTCAAATACTTTTTCGAGCAGAGAGACCTAAATATGCGCCAGAGAAGGTGGCTCGAACTAGTAAAAGATTACGATTGTGGTATCAATTATCACCCAGGCAAAGCCAACGTAGTGGCAGATGCCCTAAGTCGCAAGACGCACCCGAAACTGGCAACCTTACTCACGAGTGAGTCAACTCTTGTTAAGGAATTCCAAAGACTTAATCTGGAGGTAATACCCCCACCAGAGACAGTCGAGGGAATTATCGCTACCTTGACAGTGATGCCAGATTTGAGAAACATAATTTTGGAAGCACAGAAGAAGGATGAGGCTGTGGAGAAAATACGCTTAAGGATAAGGACAAATGATGGAGGAGGATATCGTGAGGAAGCTGACAATGCTATCACGAAAGAAGGGAGGTTGTGCATACCACCCGGTGAAGAGCTCAGAGATGAGATATTGAGCGAGGCTCATGACACACCATACGCCGCCCACCCCGGAAGTACAAAGATGTACCAAGACCTGAAGAGGAAATTCTGGTGGGAAGGCATGAAAAGGGACATAGCTTCATTCGTCGAGAGATGTTTAGCTTGCCAACAAGTGAAGGCATTGCACCAACGACCTTATGGAAAGTTACAACCATTAGAAATTCCACAATGGAAATGGGAGCACATCGCGATGGATTTCGCGACGAGTCTGCCTAAATCGAAACGAGGAAACACAGCCATCTGGGTTATCATAGACCGACTCACCAAGAGTGCTCATTTCGTTCCCATTCAAATCACTTATGGATCTGAGAAGTTAGCCCAGTTGTACATTCGCGAGATAGTACGTCTACACGGCGTGCCTATTTCAATTACCTCGGACCGAGACTCAAAGTTTACGTCCAGATTTTGGACCAGCTTGCATAAGGAATTAGGTACTAGGCTAAACTTCAGCACAGCATTTCATCCTCAAACAGACGGACAATCGGAAAGGACGATTCAAACTCTAGAGGACATGCTGAGGACGGTAGTACTCGACAGAGGCGGAAATTGGGAACCGATATTGCCGTTAGTTGAGTTTGCATATAACAACAGCTATCAGGCAACGATAGACATGGCACCATACGAGGCTTTGTATGGGAGGAAGTGTAGGTCACCACTTTACTGGGACGAGGTAGGTGAGAGGAAAGCTCTAGGGCCCGATGCGGTCGAGGAAATGATCGAGATTGTGAGACAAATCCGAGGGAGGATCAAAGAAGCCCAAGATAGACAGAAATCTTACGCAGATAATCGCAGGACTGAGATAAGTTTCGATGTAGGAGATAAAGTTTTCTTGAAGGTTTCACCTTCGAAGGGAATAACAAGATTTGGTGTTAAAGGAAAGCTGAAACCACGTTTCATTGGACCATACGAGATTCTGGAAAGAATAGGCCCAGTAGCATACAGATTAGCACTACCGCCAAGTTTAGGAAGCGTACACAATGTATTCCACGTGTCACAGCTTAGGAAGTACGTGTTTGATCCCAAACATGTGATCCATCAGGACGAAGTAACCTTAGACTCAGACTTGAGTTATGAGAACAAACCAGAAGCAATTTTGGACCGGAAGGTACAACAACTTAGGAATAAGTCTATTACTTCAGTCAAGGTTCTGTGGAAGCACCACGGACAGGAAGAAGCGACATGGGAACTTGAGGATAAGATGAAAGAAAAATACCCCGAGCTTTTCAATTAGAGGTATGCAAATTTCGGGACGAAATTTTTTTTAAGGTGGGTAGGATGTAATGGCCCGCAAATTCGATAATCTATAAATCTAAGTTACGGCAATAAGTTACGAGTAATACTCGTATTTATAGATATATTTATAAATATATACATCAAGATATCTAAGCTTGATTTAATATGTTATGATGAAAGGAAGATAGTCGGATTGATTATCGAGTAAGATAGCACGTTATTAAGCGAAGGCAATCTTAATTAATTTATATTATGGGCCAAGCCCATCGGTTCATGATCGAACCGCTAGATAACAATCGAACCAAACATTCGATTAATACATTAATGAATCAAAAACAGTAAATTAATAGTAATAAACCACATGTCAATAAGTAAAATATCTTGAATAATTAAATGATATTACACTAAAAACAACAAATAACAAATCATCATGAGCAGCCTGTTGTTGTTGCTGTTGCGTGAAAAAAAAAAAAATAGAAGGGAAAGAAGAAAAAAAAAACAGAGAAGGGAAAGAAGGGACAGCAGGAGCAGAAAAGTAAATTCTTCCCCCCAGCTTCATTCCTTCCCCTTACACCATTCTTGAGCTCCAAGAAAAATATCAAACTCCATCCACTTGCCACCTGCAAACTGCAAAACAAAAACCTGCAAACTGCAAAGCAAAAAGGATAGGATTAGAGAAGAAATCAGAAAATAAAGGACTATCTCTTACACCTAGCTAGACTTGCAGTAATCTAATAATACATCTAACCATTACATAAGGAATAAAGAAATCACATGCATTGTATAATGTACAAGAAATTAATACACATTCAATGAATGAAAATAAAAGAAGCGGCTGCCACTTCTCCAGCACTTCCACAGCAGCTTTTTCTTCTAGCCACCATCATCCTTTCCATAGCTTCATTGACAAAATCAGCCCAACTATGTCCTGCAAAACCATCCCCCTAAAACAAGGGAAAGGAGGCATCAAATCATGAAGAAAATGGAGGTTAAGTTCACAGGTTTCACACCTGCTAATTACATACCAATCCTCATCAAAAGAGTAGTATAAATACCCCAACATAGACCATAATTCAGTTTTCAACCTCTCCCACAATTATCACTCAAAGAAGATAGAATTTAAGAGAAGAAGAAGAGGAACTAAGGAAGAGGAAGAGCAAAGCTAACAACCACAGCCCTTCTAACAACTAGTAAGCATACCATCACCATCTTTCAAATTAAATATCAATAGGAAGCAAGCATGCTAATTTTAAGATTCAATTTCAATGGAAGCATGCTAAAAATATTAACTCTTAGGTTAATAATAAACCAAGCATGAGCTCCTAAAGAAGTTCTAGCAAGTATCACACACACAAATATTTACAGCTTATAAAAAGAATCAAAAGCATGAAGGACTCAATCTTATTTTAGATAAGAGGCATAACTTGATGCTCACTTACACACTTAAAATGCTCAAGAAGGAATTCAAGAGTTAAGCATGTAGTAACACACCCGTTACAAATTCATGTATACAAGCAAAGCATGCTTATTAGTCAAGACGCAATTTATACTCAAACAAATAAGCATATACCCTACTGCCCTTTTTAAATAATCACTTGCTTAAATTGATTAAATCATGGGGTTTAATAGTTATATGAAATCTGATTTTGCAATGCAAAAGAACGAAAGAACAAAAACAGTTATCACATATATGCACAAGAATAAGAGAACGAGAGCATAATATTTACAAATCGAATCATTTATAAAAGTGGAGATTCAAGTCGAACCTCCGTCGAGGTCGAAGCCTCGACGGGAAAGGGGCTGAAGCCGAGTCTGTCGGGGCGGCAAAGGCGGCCCCGAGTCAAGCTTCGACGGCACTCTTCACCGTTGAGTAGCTGCTGCCCAAACCCTGTATAAACAAAGAAAATGTTAAAACCTTAAAATATATATATATATGAATGCCGAGAGAGTGAGAGTTCAGAGGGAGGTCTCCGGCGACGACGTTCCCCGACGGACGTTCCAGCGCCGGCGTCTCCTGGCAGCGCTCCCGGAGCCCTGCAAGTAGAGGAGGAAGAACGGGAGAGGGAGGGGACGACGGTGGCGCCGACTGGACAAGAGGGAGATGGGAGATGAGGCGGATGAATGATAATTGGGGGAAATGAGAGAAATGGTGAGGATTTGGGTTTTTATACTTAGGGTTTAAACCGGGTCGGGTTCTGGGTCGGGTTTCGGGTCGGGTTTTGGGTAGGGTTTTGGGTCTGGGTTAGGAGTAGTTTCGGGCCGGGATTTGGGCTCAGGTTGGGCCAATTAAATTACGGCCCAACTGTTTAATTTATTAAATATTTCGTATGTTAATACCATAAAATTTAGACGAGGAACGTTATAAATTACCGAGAAATATTTTATTTATTCAAATAAAATAACTCGACTAATTCGAGCCTATTAACGAAGCTCGATAAATTTTCGAGCCTAAAATAGCCTATTTAATTCATGGAAATGAATTATATTATAATATTGGATTTAATCATCCAATAATATGTATAACTTCAAATAAATTATTATTCGAAGCTTATGAAGATAATTAACGGCTATCACTAGCCAAGGAGAATCATTAACCCCGATTAATAATCTCACGATATATTAACAGAACGATAGTCGAAACGAGAAATTAGGAAAAAGGGATAGAATATTCCTTTATTAAGAATTATTAAATTCTTTAAGAATAGAAATTCTTATAGCTTCGCTTTTAAATAGGTGGGAGTCGATCGGAAGGCGAACGACACGATCCTATTTGAATCCAGCTCTTTTTACGCTATTTAAGGTGGGCTTTCTTCCAAAGAAAAATGAGAATTTATTTAATTAAGTTCTAGTTATTTTCAGCTTGTCATGCCATAAACATTTTTGTTTTGTGTATGACACCTATCTGAATTGGCTTCGCCAATTAAGTTAATCGATTTCGGGTCCTTGTTAAGACTTGCTATCTTACTTGGACTAGTGTACACAGGACCGTGAGTCATCTTCAGGGTTGGCCGGTCAGGTGTCGTGTGAGGTGGCCACCTCCTCGACACCACAGTTTCAGATATGGTAGATTACTAAAGAACTTAGTCAGCGCTGACACTTTTAGATCACAAGAACAGTTTTAGTGAACATAGGATCTTTACAGTAAAATCCCTATGTTTCACTTACTAATGGCATGTACAATTATATTGTATAGTTTTCGGCAATGTGTCCACTGAGTACTCTGTACTCAGCCCTGCATGTATTTCTAAATGTGCAGGTTGAGCCAGGTGGAGTGAAGTGACGAGCGGAGCCTTTTGTCGTGTAATTATGTAATAGATAGACTTTCGGTAATACATGTCTCCATACATGTATTCCAGTACTCTTTCCGCTGCGTACACTCTACGTAATAATTACGTACTTTCTAAGTACTTTTCAGTTATGTATTGACTAAGACAAGTAACCTTGTGTTCTTTTGGGCCTTGAGCCGAAACTTCGAAGTTATCGTAATGTTCTAGTATTCATATGTGCCGAGATCCGCATTCAATTCCTTACCCCTTTCTATTCCCCCTTCTTAATTCCCACCCCTAGTCACGGTTTCCCCGGTTTAGCTATCCTTAGCAAAATCCGGTCGTGACATGAATATAGAGAGAGGCATCAAATTGATGCTAGCACCAAGATCACATAGCACGTTTTGAAAGACTTGATCACCGATCTTGCATGCTAATGTGAACCTCCCGGGATCCTTTTGCTTCAACGGTAGCTTCTTTTGGATCACCGCGCTGCATTCCTCCGTGAGGTTGATCGTCTCGAATTTCGCCCACTTCTTCTTTCCCGACACTGCATCCTTGATGAACTTCATGTGGTTTGGCATGTCTCGAAGAGCATCGAGGAGTGGAATGTTGATGTTGACCTTCTCGAGTATCTCGAAGAACCTCTTGTACTTCTCGTCTTGCTTGGTATTCGCCAATCGTTGCGGAAATGGAGCCTTGGGAGTCGATTCGTGCATCGGGGCAAGAACGGGCTCGGAATTGGGTTCCACTCGGCCGGGTACTCGGCCGAGTGAGTGGCCGAGTGGGGTGACTCGGCCGAGTGGAGGTCCGAGTGAGGCTACTGGTGGAACGACTCGGCCAGTGACTCGGCCGAGTGCTTGGCCGAGTGAGTCGCCCAGGTTTTTGTCTCCTTCTACTCGGCCGGTGACTCAGCCGAGTGAGTCTCCCTCCGGATTTTCGTCTTTCGCCTCATCCGTTTCCGCCTCCGAATTGCTTCCATCACCCAAATCTTCGACTCTTCCCTCAACTTCGTCCTCCAAAGATGGATTTGTATAACGAGTGCCACTCCTAAGCTCAATAGCGTGAACTTGATGGTTGTTCTTCGGGTTTTGCTCGGTGTTGCTTGGGAAGTGGCCGGGCTTGAGGACTCCTCCTTGAGCATTGGCTATTTGACTCATTTGCGTCTCCAACATTTGCATTTGCTTGGTCAATGCATTGATGCTACTCGCCAAGTTGTTAGTCGAGGTGCTTTGAGTAAGCTCCAATGTCTTCAACTTCGCATCTTGTTGTGTCATCCTCATCTCCGACTGAGCCATATATTGACGAATCAAGTCGTCGGTAGACATCTCCTTCTTTGGCTCTTGGATGACTCCGTTCTCAACATGGAAGCCGGGAGGTGGTTGCAAGGCGTTGTTCGGGTTGGCATAAGAGAAGTTCGGATGGTTGCGGTTGTTTGGAACGTACGGCTTCTTGTAACCTCCTTGGTAGTTCGAACCTCCTTGCCCTTCTTGCCACTTGTTTCCGTGATTCGGTTGCCACTTGCCCCCTTGTTGCAAAAAATTGGCATCTTCCTCTTCGGTTGGGTTTGCTTGTTCATCAGTGATAGCATCGCACCGATGTACTCCTTTCTTGATAGAATCCAACTCATTCGCTGTTTTTGTGTACTTCTCCATCAAGTCCTTGTAAGCATCGATCCCAATGTTGGCAACTCTCCTTCTTCCAATGCGACGGTCAGTAGCCTCCTCATAACTTGAATTCACGGTCAGCTCAATAATCTCCAAGGCCACGTCGTACTCGTTGTTCAAAAATCCTCCCTTCGAAGCGTAATCGAGCTCCTTCCTACACATCTTGTTCAAACCACAATAGAAGTTCGTGATTTGATCCTCCTTGCTAATTCCATGATTCGGGCATGCTCGTAGTAGCTTCTTGAATCTCCCCCATGCCTCGTAGAAGTGCTCATCCTCGTATTGTTGAAACTGGATAATCTCGTTGATGAGTTTCTGAGCCCTCGAAGGTGGGAAGAATTTGTTGAGAAACTTTGTACACATATCAGCCCAAGTAGTGACCTCCGTCTTGTCCAATCCATCTAACCATTCTCTTGCATCGTCCTTGAGAGACCACACGAATAGGCTAAGCTTGAGGTAATCCGAAGACACTCCATTGGCCTTGTATGTAGCACAAATATCTAGAAACTGCTTCAAGTGAGCATTTGGATCCTCCGCCGGTGAACCTCCATATTGGTTGTTTTGCACCATGTTGATGAGGGACGTCTTGAACTCGTAGTTGTTGGCTTCTGTGGTCCCCCATCCTCCTTGCTGAAATTGATCAACGACCGGCTTGTAAAGGTCGTTCAAAGTCCTCCTCGCCGCTTGATCCCCCATCGAATCGAAACTCCTTGGTGAATCGGGTGGTGAAGAGGGTGGTGTATCGATCTTGCTCGCCTTCTTCTCTCGCCTCAATGCCCTTAGTGAGCGCTCCAACTCCATGTCTATCGGAATAAGATTTATCCCTTTAGATCTTGTGATCATGCACTACCTAAAACCAAAGAGAAGAAAAGTAAACGTTAGATCAATAAACCGAAAAATAGAAAATTAAAGTGCCTAAATCACCTATTAGTTCTATTTCAAAATATGAATGTGAAATCTAATCAATCCCCGGCAACGACGGCAAAATTTGATCGCACTATTTTCTACCACACAAAATAGGTATAGTATACGAAAGTACGAGTATCGTATCCACAGGGACTGATAAACCGCACACAATACCTTTACTATAGAACTAAACTGATGTCTAGACTTTTAAGGATTTAGTGAATGTGGTATTTATGGACTAGGCAAATAAATAAAAGACTCAATTAATGAAATAAGGAAATAAATAAATAAGGAAAATAACTAATCAAATAAAACAACTTAGCAAGCAAGCAATTAAACAAATAAGGTAATTAAACAATTAAGGAAAAGTGTTGACTTTAGGGAAGCCTACCTAATCAAATATATGCAAGCAATTAATGAGTACAATTAACCAATTTAATCCAATCTAAATGTGATACATGCAAAATAACCTACACCCCCGATTAAAGCAATGCAAGTCGTCACCTAACAAGATCCTAATATCCTCTCGAATTATAGGAATCAAATCAAGTGCAAAATAGAAGAAGTATCAATCATATAATCAATAAGGTTCAATTATGACACCCAAATCAACTATATGCAACTATATGACAATTCAATCTCAACTAAGATAATCAAATCACCATATCATGTATTCATGAGATCTATTATGCAAATATCCAATTAAGGCATAAAAACATAACTATGAACACATAATTAGTGATCAAGTAATCATGCATGAGAATAAGCACCATGAAACATGCATCTATATTGGAAGGCTAATTGTAAACAAAAATACTCACATAAATTCAATTAGGCATTCAATCCCTAAAATCAACTAAGAAAATTAGCTAGACATGATTAAAGCAAACATAAACACAATATATTGGAAGAACATAATTAAAGAGTAAGAGTAAGAAAAACTTGGAATTGAATCTTGAACGCGAAGAACTTCGAAACTTGAATCTTGAATAAACTTGAATAGAACTCCAATGTTGAACAAATATAAAAGCTGGAAATTTAAAGAGAAAATTATGAAAAACTAAATTGTGCTAAGAATTCTAGGGTTCACAATGCTAAATCTAAGGTATTTATAGAGTAGAAAGTTACAAGGAATCATAAGTGTAAAAGGAAACAAAATAAGTCGAAAAAGCCCGCGAACTAAACACGACCCGTGTCCCGACTCGGATGGCTCACTCGGGTGACTTGGCCGAGTGACTCGGCCGAGTGACTAGTGTGTGAGATGAAGGTGACTCGGATGGGACTCGGCCGAGTGGGTCAAAGAATGCTGACTCGGCCGAGTGACTAGGACAGTATGCTCACTCGGCCTCTGACTTAGACGAGTGACTGGCCGAGTAGCCTTCTCGAACTTCGTTCTTCGACTCTCCAACTCTCCGTTTCTTGGATTTCTCGATCCTCGTCTCGACTTGGGTTATTTCCATACGAAAAGTACCTAAAAACACGACAAAATACCCAAAGCGTAATATAGTTCGAAAGGATATAAAACGATGCAAAAACACGAACTAAATCACGAAACGAGACCTAAAAACGTTTCCTAAACACTTATAAAAACAAGTAAATTTCTAGTCTATCAAAATCCCCCAAACTTAAACATTGTTCATCCCGAACAATAAAGAAAAACGAAACAAAGCAACCAATTTAAGCATTGTGAACTATGTAGCCTCATAGATTCTCAAAAATAAATCTTAAGATCAAATTTATGCAAACAACCTCAAAGCTCCACAACTCAAATCATACAATAAATACGAAGCCATGAATGTCAATTGGGAAATCCTCTCAAACATGTGAAGATAGAATATAGGTGATATCTCAACACTCTCAAAGAACAAGATGTGAAGTGTAATGCACATCAAAGGATCACTCAATCATCAATGCAATGCAATGAACTTACCATAGGCTTGCCCTTTATCTCACATCTCCACCTAATGTAATGCATATTCACTAAGATCAATTAGGACTTTATTAAAGCTTATAATGTAGGGACATTGGTTAAGGTGGGGAAATTATAGGCTAAGTGACTCAAAAATAACTTCAAATCGTTCACCCCCTTTTCAACTCCAACCAAAGTATGAATTTTTCTCAATCCATCTTCTACCATCCCCAACACCAACTACATAATCAATCAATATGCTCAATATAAACAACTCAATACACTATCAACTATCCCCTTATGCTTTTATTCTCCCTCTCTCTCTTTTTTTTTTCTAGAGCTCATCATCATATAAACTTTTCAATGAACAACAAAGGCTCTAAATTTTTTTCTTTTCTTTCTCTTTTTTTTTCTAAGCTTATAGGGATAGTCAATAACTAAGTAAAGCATCTAATTTTTTTATTTTTTTTCATCTCCAACCACATCAAATGTATCTATTCAACTCCTCCTACATCATCAACCATATCAACTAGGGATACCCTTAACCATCCAAACCTCCTATCATCCAAGCTCAAGAAAAAAAGGCTCATAAAAGGCTCAAATGGGGTAAACAAAGGTCTATGCACAAGGTTAGTGTATAGGAATTACGTGGCTACGAAAGATGGCCTAAAATCCTTTCTAAGATCATATACATACCAAGGTCTTAATGGAGAACAAAGGCAAGTTCTAGAAATTCAAAGCATGCATGATCACTCAACAAACAAATTGACATCAACATGTCCAAAGGCTCAAATCCTCACCAAGGTAACAATATGATTCCCCAATATCCAAACATAACATAGATTTCATCACATCAATGCGTCGCTTCGCCAAGGTTCCATGCATAAATTCAATCAAAAAGACTTCATAATCAACAATCCATACTATCATTGGCAAATCCACAATACTCATATATCATGCTTGACTCAATCAACTAACTCCTAAGACTCAAAACAATTAAAAGACTCAACATACCCCAAAATAAAGCAACTACTAAAACAATTAAAAACACACCCAAAAGATTGTTAACTTTAGTTACTCTTCCCCCTCCCCCAAACTTATTTCGAAATCAAAGATTAAGGAATAAGTTTGCAAAAAGAAGAAGGAACTATGTTAACAAACTTACCTCATTGAAATGGCGGAGGGAAGGGAGGGTTGTCGGGGTTGTTAGGGTCGAACCGTTGATGTTGAGGCGGGTAGTGAGGATAGAAATAGTGCATCTCATGCACCATCCTATTGTAGTTCTCCATATAAGCTCGTTCATCCTCTCGTCTTTTCGCCTCATCCTCTCGAAATTTCCTCTCATTCTCGAAGTAGGTGTTGAGAGTGTCGAAACGGCCTCCAATGTATGCACGAAGATCTCCCACTTCGGTCCTCAAGGTTTGAACTTCCTCTCGAACACCTCAGACTTGGGATTCAAAGAACTCTCTACCATCCCAATGGTAGTTATCCATTGCCTCCATCGTCTCCATGTGCCAATCTTGCATGGTGGAAAACTCCGGAGCTCTCATGTGGAAGCCCGGCTGTGGAACCTCTTCGTACGTTTGCTGCCCGTCATCCCCTTGTTCATAGGCGTGCTCCTCTTGCTCGTCCTCCCCCTCTTCAACTCGTGGCAGCCGTCGGCCCGGCTCCGTTATCACCCTCACATGCTCCCTCGAACTCAAATTCCAATTTCCTCGTCCTTTGTCTCCCTCAGCGAGTACACTCGTCAAATGTGTGCAAGGAAGACGAAGGAGCATGAGTGCATTCCTCTCATGGAGCTTCCAAACATACCCCTCCTCAAAAGATAACATCTCTTGTCTTTGAAGCGCCTCTCGATCTAGGAGAATGTCTGTAGAAACCGGATCCTTGGGCAAAGGGACTCGAAACTTGTGACACATGGGTGTATCCACGCTCCACACCCAATCCTTTGGCTTCCATGGAGAAGTGCTTGGCTCTCGAACTGCTCGGCTAACCAAAGGGCAGCGTCTTGCTTAATTTCATGAATGCACGCCCAAAACAGATGCATATCAATGGTACCGAATGAACCGGGGTCTCCTCTCCCAACAATTGTGCTTGTAATGAGTCGGTGGAGGTACCGAAACGCCGGGTTGCGAACTGATGAAGCCTTCGATCTAGCCGGTTCATAATATGGCCTCCTCTCCTTCTCCAAATGCACGATCTCCTTCCAATGGTTATCCGAGTCGGGGGTGTGATTTCCGCTGAAAAACCCATCATCATCTCCTCCAATCAATTCGTTAAGCTCTTCCATGGTGAGGGTGCGCTGGACATTCCCCAACTGAAAACGAAGCACCGAAGGAGTCTTGTCGGACCTCAACAACTCCACGGTTGAAAGGAACTCCACCGTCGGAATATGGTATGTCAAGAGGTTAGCTTGGAACACCTTCGTAAAGCCCCCGTTCTCCATGAGAGTCACCACGTCATCGGCTATCCCCATCCCGGCGATCACCTCGTGGTCTAAAAACCTACAATGCCGGTGCCTCAACCCCACTAAGTGTGACCATCTCCGCTTGGCCTCCGATGTTCTAAGAGTAATTCCATACGCCTTCGGATCTTGGTTTGACAATAAGGCTTGTGCGGGCGGGGCTCGGCTCGATGTTGTCTCCTTTTGCTTCCCCTTGCTCTTGGTGGAAGTAGAAGACAAGGCTACACTCTTACCCTTGTCTCTACCCATTGTAGTACCTACAAATCAAGATACTATAACAAATAAATGCAAGTTATCTTCAATTTTTCTCCCCCCCCCCCCCCCCAAACTTAATCAAATCCATACTCCCCCATTATACACCCAATATCTTCATGATTCAACAACACCACATATATACACACTATCAATCCTCTAGCAATTCTATTTCTCATAACCTATCAAATAAAATAAGCTCTTATCCATATTCATACTCAAATCTATCAAATTCAAGAACAAATAAGCATAAGAAACCTCAATTCATGCTCTATTCATGCAATTCTATCAAAATTCGTCAAAAATCTCAATAGCCCATACAAAATTGAACATGAATTTCATCAAAGGACTCATCATAGAACACAATTATTAGCAAAAATCCAATGAAACAAGCATTCTATGAAAATTCACAAATTTCTCCTCCCAATTCTAACATGCAATTGAACCATAGAAATCCAAAATTAATCGGTAAATATCATCCCAATTGCATAGATAATGAAGAATTTTAAAAAATTGGAGGAAGAAAAATCATACCTTTGATGGAATTGAAGAGAAAATTGAGAGAGGATTTGTTCTTGAAGAGTTGTGTGTGCTAGTGTGTGTTCTTGTGTGTGTTGTGGTATGAAAATAGGAGAACATACCTTAAAAAGGGGGAGAAAATCGTGTGGGCTAAGGGTCACTCGGCCGGTCCATGAAGTGACTCGGCCGAGTGGGCGTCCGAGTGGGCGTACTGACCTGGAGGCGTGATTTCACTCGGCCGGGTACTCGGCCGAGTGCTCGTCCGAGTGGGCGTACTGCTCGCGTTTCTCCATTTCACTCGGCCGACGACTCGGCCGAGTGGTAGTCCGAGTGAGCTGGTGCAAAGTGACTCGGCCGAGTGCTCGGCCGAGTGTTATACTTACTCGGCCAGCGACTCGGCCGAGTGCTTGGCTGAGTGGCACCTCCTTTTCTCCGGTTTGCTTCGACTTCGTGCTTGACCAAAACCGGTCGAGCCGAGGGTCGATTCGGCCTATTTTTCCGCTCAAAAACACGCAACATGTTAGCATTTCTCACCTATAAAACTCGAATCTCAAATATGTAATTATTTTATTAAGGGGTACGACTCAAAAATAAAAAAATAAAAATACGAAAGACGAAACTACGACACTAAACAAAATAGAATAAAATAAAACTTAAATAAAAAACGAGATACGAATATTGGGTTACCTCCCAACAAGTGCTACGTTTAACGTCTTTAGCCCGACGATACCTCTTCTCTAACTCGGGTCATCAAGGTAAGTGGCCGCTTTCTTGGGAAAGAGAGGCAACGGCTTGAAGTAGTGCTTGAGTCGATGCCCATTCACCACGAACTTTTCACCGTCGTTCTTCAACACTTCGAATGCATCATTCTTCAAGTCCTTGTAGATAACGTACGACCCCGACCACTTGCTTTGCAATTTTCCTGGAAATAAACGAAGTCAAGAATTAAATACGAGAACATCATCACCAATTTCAAACTTACGCTTTTTGATGCTCAAGTCGTGAAATCTTGCAGCTCGTTCATTGTAGATTCTCGAATTCTCGAATGCCTCGTTCCTCCATTCGTCAAGCTCCAATAAATCGTCGCACCTTTGACCCATGGCTTCCTTGAACTCGAAATTTATCCTTCTCGTCGCCCAATAAGCTTTGTGCTCCAACTCCATTGGTAAATGACAAGATTTGCCAAATAAAAATTGATATGGGGACCTTCCAATTGGCGTCTTGAAAGCCGTCCTATAAGCCCAAAGTGCGTCGTCCAAGTATTTCGCCCACTCCTTCTTGTTGGTGACGGTCTTCTCTAAGATTTGCTTGATCTCTCGATTAGCTAGCTCGGCTTGACCGTTGGCTTGAGGGTGATAGGGCGATGTAACCTTGTGCTTGACTCCATATTTCGCAAGAAGCGATCCTAACCAACGATTGTTGAAATGGCTCCCCCCATCGCTGAGCAAAGCTCTCGGAGTTCCAAACCGAGTCAAAATATTCCGCTGGAGGAATTTGATTACCACTTTCGAATCGTTGGTCGTCGTGGGAATGGCCTCGACCCACCTAGAAACATACTCCACCGCAAGCAAGATATAAGAGAACCCTTGAGACTTGGGAAATGGACCCATGAAGTCAATCCCCCAAACATCGAAGAGCTCCACCTCCATGATAGTGCGCTGCGGCATTTCGTCCCTCTTCAAAATGTTCCCCATCCTCTGGCATCGATCACACGACTTGATGTACTCGTGACAATCCTTGTAGATCGATGGCCAATAAAAGCCACTATGAAATATCTTGAGGGCGGTTCGATTTGCAGCGAAATGTCCCCCATTCGGAGCGCTATGGCAATCCTCTATGATCTTTTTCCACTCCGATTGTCGAACACATCGCCTAATGATCCCGTCGGCACACCTCCGGTACAAGTATGAATCATCCCAATAGTAGAATTTGCAATCGTGGAGGAACTTCTTCTTTTGATGAGATGAAAGATCCTTGGGTACATGATGAATCACCAAGTAGTTGATGAGACGAAAAATCCTTGATGAATCTCCGATAAAAGCCGGCATGTCCTAGGAAACATCTCACCGATTTGACATTGGTTGGTGGTGGCAACTTCTCGATGGCTACAACTTTGGCTCGATCCACCTCCAATCCATGTGAAGACACCTTGTGACCGAGAACAACTCCTTCTTGCACCATGAAGTGGCACTTCTCCCAATTGAGAACAAGGTTTGTCTCTTCGCACCTTTGAAGCACCGTGGCAAGATTCTCCAAACATTGATCAAAGGAAGAACCAAATACTGAAAAATCGTCCATGAATACCTCCATTATGTTCTCGATCAATCCATGGAAGATGGCCATCATGCACCGTTGAAAAGTAGCCGGTGCGTTGCATAACACGAACGGCATCCTCCGATAAGCGTACACTCCATATGGGCAAGTGAACGCCGTCTTGTGTTGATCCTCCGGAGCAATGGCGATTTGGTTGTAGCCAGAGTATCCATCGAGGAAGCAATAGTACTCGTGTCCGGCCAATCGATCGAGCATTTGATCCACGAACGGGAGGGGGAAGTGATCCTTTCTAGTTGCTGCGTTGAGAAGACGATAGTCGATGCACACTCGCCATCCCGTGACAAGCCTTGTTGCGATTAGCTCTCCCTTCTCGTCGTTGATGACCGTCATGCCTCCCTTTTTCGACACCACTTGAGTAGGGCTCACCCACTCACTATCCGATATAGCATAGATCTTGCCGGCATTGAGCAACTTCAGCATCTCCTTCCTCACAACTTCTTGCATAGCCGGATTCAAACTCCTTTGAGGTTGGACTCTTGGGCGATGACCTTCTTCGAGCAATATCCTATGCATGCATATTGAAGGACTAATAACTTTGATGTCGGCAATCGTCCATCCAATCGCAGATTTGTACTTCCTTAGGACCCTCAACAACTTGTCCGAATTCGCCTCCGTGAGATGAGTGGACACGATCACCGGGTACGTCTCTTCCTCTCCTAAGAACTTGTACTTGAGGTGCTCAGGTAGTGGCTTCAACTCCACCTTAGGGGCTGCATCCTTCTTCTCTTCCTCGTCTGAAACTCCCTCATCCACCTTTTTGTTGATGTCGAGGTATGAGACTTCCTTTTGATGACGTGGTGGTTTATTTGCCTCCAATTGATTGAGATACTCGAGAATCTCGTCGCAAGTTTCATCCAACTCCTCGTAGGCATACAGAGAATTTGTGATGCAATGATTGAGTGCCTCCTCCGAAGTAGGTGGTATCAATGTCTCGATGGAGAAGATATCCTCACGTTGATCGTCGGGTCTCTTCATGGCTTCATAGATAGAAATTTTCAGCTCTTCCCCGTTGACTCGGAAGGTGAGGTCTCCATCTTGAACATCGATCAATGCTCTCCCCGTGGCTAAGAATGGCCATCCCAAAATCAAAGGTTGATTTGTATCCTCGGGCATATCCAAAACTACAAAGTCCGCCGGGAAGACAAGTTTGTGAACTTGAACGAGAACGTCCTCCACTATTCCCCTTGGATAAGAAACCGATCGATCCGCCATAAGTAGAGAGATGGTGGTTGGCTTCATCCTCCCGATCTTGAGCCGGTTGAATATAGAGAGAGGCATCAAATTGATGCTAGCACCAAGATCACATAGCACGTTTTGAAAGACTTGATCACCGATCTTGCATGCTAATGTGAACCTCCCGGGATCCTTTTACTTCAACGGTAGCTTCTTTTGGATCACCGCGCTGCATTCCTCCGTGAGGTTGATCGTCTCGAATTTCGCCCACTTCTTCTTTCCCGACACCGCATCCTTGATGAACTTCATGTGGTTTGGCATGTCTCGAAGAGCATCGAGGAGTGGAATGTTGATGTTGACCTTCTCGAGTATCTCGAAGAACCTCTTGTACTTCTCGTCTTGCTTGGTATTCGCCAATCGTTGAGGAAACGGAGCCTTGGGAGTTGATTAGTGCGTCGGGGCAAGAACGGGCTCGGAATTGGGTTCCACTCGGCCGGGTACTCAGCCGAGTGAGTGGCCGAGTGGGGTGACTCGGCCGAGTGGAGGTCCGAGTGAGGCTACTGGTGGAGCGACTCGGCCAGTGACTCGGCCGAGTGCTTGGCCGAGTGAGTCGCCCAGGTTTTTGTCTCCTTCTACTCGGCCGGTGACTCAGCCGAGTGAGTCTTCCTCCGGATTTTCGTCTTTCGCCTCATCCGTTTCCGCCTCCGAATTGCTTCCATCACCCAATCTTCGACTCTTCCCTCAACTTCGTCCTCCGAAGATGGATTTGTATAACGAGTGCCACTCCTATGCTCAATAGCGTGAACTTGATGGTTGTTCTTCGGGTTTTGCTCGGTGTTGCTTGGGAAGTGGCCGGGCTTGTGGACTCCTCCTTGAGCATTGGCTATTTGACTCATTTGCGTCTCCAACATTTGCATTTGCTTGGTCAACGCATTGATGCTACTCGCCAAGTTGTTAGTCGAGGTGCTTTAAGTAAGCTCCAATGTCTTCAACTTCGCATCTTGTTGTGTCATCCTCATCTCCGACTGAGCCATATATTGACGAATCAAGTCGTCGGTAGACATCTCCTTCTTTGGCTCTTGGATGACTCCGTTCTCAACATGGAAGCCGGGTGGTGGTTGCAAGGCTTTATTCGGGTTGGCATAAGAGAAGTTCGGATGGTTGCGGTTGTTTGGAACGTACGGCTTCTTGTAACCTCCTTGGTAGTTCGAACCTCCTTGCCCTCCTTGCCACTTGTTTCCTTGATTCGGTTGCCACTTGCCCCCTTGTTGCACAAAATTGGCATCTTCCTCTTCGGTTGGGTTTGCTTGTTCATCAGTGATAGCATCGCACTGATGTACTCCTTTCTTGATAGAATCCAACTCATTCGCTGTTTTTGTGTACTTCTCCATCAAGTCCTCGTAAGCATCGATCCCAATGTTGGCAACTCTCCTTCTTCCAATGCGACGGTCAGTAGCCTCCTCATAACTTGAATTCACGGTCAGCTCAATAATCTCCAAGGCCACGTCGTACTCGTTGTTCAAAAATCCTCCCTTCGAAGCGTAATCGAGCTCCTTCCTACACATCTTGTTCAAACCACGATAGAAGTTCGTGATTTGATCCTCCTTGCTAATTCCGTGATTCGGGCATGCTCGTAGTAGCTTCTTGAATCTCCCCCATGGCTCGTAGAAGTGCTCATCCTCGTATTGTTGAAACTGGATAATCTCGTTGATGAGTTTCTGAGCCCTCGAAGGTGGGAATAATTTGTTGAGAAACTTCGTACACATATCAGCCCAAGTAGTGACCTCCGTCTTGTCCAATCCATCTAACCATTCTCTTGCATCGTCCTTGAGAGACCACACGAATAGGCTAAGCTTGAGGTAATCCGAAGACACTCCATTGGCCTTGTATGTAGCACAAATATCCAGAAACTGCTTCAAGTGAGCATTTGGATCCTCCGCCGGTGAACCTCCATATTGGTTGTTTTGCACCATGTTGATGAGGGACGTCTTGAACTCGTAGTTGTTGGCTTCGGTGGTCCCCCATCCTCCTTGCTGAAATTGATCAACGACCGGCTTGTAACGGTCGGTCAAAGTCCTCCTCGCCGCTTGATCCCCCATCGAATCGAAACTCCTTGGTGAATCGGGTGGTGAAGAGGGTGGTGTATCGATCTTGCTCGCCTTCTTCTCTCGTCTCAATGCCCTTAGTGAGCGCTCCAACTCCAAGTCTATCGGAATAAGATTTATCCCTTTAGATCTTGTGATCATGCACTATCTAAAACCAAAGAGAAGAAAAGTAAACGTTAGATCAATAAACCGAAAAACAGAAAATTAAAGTGCCTAAATCACCTATTAGTTCTATTTCAAAATATGAATGTGAAATCTAATCAATCCCCGGCAACGGCGCCAAAATTTGATCGCACTATTTTCTACCACACAAAATAGGTATAGTATACGAAAGTTCGAGTATCGTATCCACAGGGACTGATAAACCGAAAACACACACAATATCTTTACTATAGAACTAAACTGATGTCTAGACTTTTAAGGATTTAGTGAATGTGGTATTTATGGACTAGGCAAATAAATAAAAGACTCAATTAATGAAATAAGGAAATAAATAAATAAGGAAAATAACTAATCAAATAAAACAACTTAGCAAGCAAGCAATTAAACAAATAAGGTAATTAAACAATTAAGGAAAAGTGTTGACTTTAGGGAAGCCTACCTAATCAAATATATGCAAGCAATTAATGAGTACAATTAACCAATTTAATCCAATCTAAATGTGATACATGCAAAATAACCTACACCCCCGATTAAAGCAATGCAAGTCGTCACCTAACAAGATCCTAATATCCTCTCGAATTATAGGAATCAAATCAAGTGCAAAATAGAAGAAGTATCAATCATATAATCAATAAGGTTCAATTATGACACCCAAATCAACTATATGCAACTATATGACAATTCAATCTCAACTAAGATAATCAAATCACCATATCATGTATTCATGAGATCTATTATGCAAATATCCAATTAAGGCATAAAAACATAACTATGCACACATAATTAGTGATCAAGTAATCATGCATGAGAATAAGCACTATGAAACATGCATCTAGATTGGAAGGCTAATTGTAAACAAAAATACTCACATAAATTCAATTAGGCATTCAATCCCTAAAATCAACTAAGAAAATTAGCTAGACATGATTAAAGCAAACATAAACACAATATATTGGAAGAACATAATTAAAGAGTAAGAGTAAGAAAAACTTGGAATTAAATCTTGAACGCGAAGAACTTCGAAACTTGAATCTTGAATAAACTTGAATAGAACTCCAATGTTGAACAAATATAAAAGCTGGAAATTTAAAGAGAAAATTATGAAAAACTAAAGTGTGCTAAGAATTCTAGGATTCACAATGCTAAATCTAAGGTATTTATAGAGTAGAAAGGTACAAGGAATCATAAGTGTAAAAGGAAACAAAATAAGTCGAAAAAGCCCGCGAACTAAACACGACCCGTGTCCCGACTCGGACGGCTCACTCGGGTGACTCGGCCGAGTGTGTGAGATGAAGGTGACTCGGATGGGACTCGGCCAAGTGGGTCAAAGAATGCTGACTCGGCCGAGTGACTAGGACAGTATGCTCACTCGGCCTCTGACTCGGCCGAGTGACTGGCCGAGTAGCCTTCTCGAACTTCGTTCTTCGACTCTCCAACTCTCCGTTTCTTGGCTTTCTCGATCCTCGTCTCGACTTGGGTTATTTCCACACGAAAAGTACCTAAAAACACGACAAAATACCCAAAGCGTAATATAGTTCGAAAGGATATAAAACGATGCAAAAACACGAACTAAATCACGAAACGAGACCTAAAAACGTTTCCTAAACACTTATAAAAACAAGTAAATTTCTAGTCTATCAAAATCCCCCAAACTTAAACATTGTTCGTCCCGAACAATAAAGAAAAACGAAACAAAGCAACCAACATAAGCATTGTGAACTATGTAGCCTCATAGATTCTCAAAAATAAATCTTAAGATCAAATTTATGCAAACAACCTCAAAGCTCCACAACTCAAATCATACAATAAATACGAAGCCATGAATGTCAATTGGGAAATCCTCTCAAACATGTGAAGATAGAATATAGGTGATCTCTCAACACTCTCAAAGAACAAGATGTGAAGTGTAATGCACATCAAAGGATCACTCAATCATCAATGCAATGCAATGAACTTACCATAGGCTTGCCCTTTATCTCACATCTCCACCTAATGTAATGCATATTCACTAAGATCAATTAGGACTTTATTAAAGCTTATAATGTAGGGACATTGGTTAAGGTAGGGAAATTATAGGCTAAGTGACTCAAAAATAACTTCAAATCGTTCACCCCTTTTCAACTCCAACCAAAGTATGAATTTTTCTCAATGCATCTTCTACCGTCCCCAACACCAACTACATAATCAATCAAGATGCTCAATATAAACAACTCAATACACTATCAACTATCCCCTTATGCTTTTATTCTCTCTCTCTCTCTCTTTTTTTTTCTAGAGCTCATCATCTAATACACTTTTCAATGAACAACAAAGGCTCTAAAATTTTTTCTTTTCTTTTTCTTTTTTTTTCTAAGCTTATAGGGATAGTCAATAACTAAGTAAAGCATCTAATTTTTTTTTTTTTTTCATCTCCAACCACATCAAATGTATCTATTCAACTCCTCCTACATCATCAACCATATCAACTAGGGATACCCTTAACCATCCAAACCTCCTATCATCCAAGCTCAAGAAAGAAAGGCTCATAAAAGGCTCAAAGGGGGTAAACAAAGGTCTATGCACAAGGTTAGTGTATAGGAATTACGTGGCTACGAAAGATGGCCTAAAATCCTTTCTAAGATCATATACATACCAAGGTCTTAATGGAGAACAAAGGCAAGTTCTAGAAATTCAAAGCATGCATGATCACTCAACAAACAAATTGACATCAACATGTCCAAAGGCTCAAATCCTCACCAAGGTAACAATATGATTCCCCAATATCCAAACATAACATAGATTTCATCACATCAATGCGTCGCTTCGCCAAGGTTCCATGCATAAATTCAATCAAAAAGACTTCATAATCAACAATCCATACTATCATTGGAAAATCCACAATACTCATATATCATGCTTGACTCAATCAACTAACTCCTAAGACTCAAAACAATTAAAAGACTCAACATACCCCAAAATAAAGCAACTACTAAAACAATTAAAAACACACCCAAAAGATTGTTAACTTTAGTTACTCTTCCCCCTCCCCCAAACTTATTTCGAAATCAAAGATTTAGGAATAAGTTTGCAAAAAGAAGAAGGAACTAAGTTAACAAACTTACCTCATTGAAATGGCGGAGGGAAGGGAGGGTTGTCGGGGTTGTTAGGGTCGAACCGTTGATGTTGAGGCGGGTAGTGAGGATAGAAATAGTGCATCTCATGCACCATCCTATTGTAGTTCTCCATATAAGCTCGTTCATCCTCTCCTCTTTTCGCCTCATCCTCTCGAAATTTCCTCTCATTCTCGAAGTAGGTGTTGAGAGTGTCGAAACGGCCTCCAATGTATGCACGAAGATCTCCCACTTCGGTCCTCAAGGTTTGAACTTCCTCTCGAACACCTCGCACTTGGGATTCAACGAACTCTCTACCATCCCAATGGTAGTTATCCATTGCCTCCATCGTCTCCATGTGCCAATCTTGCATGGTGGAGAACTCCGGAGCTCTCTTGTGGAAGCCCGGCTGTGGAACCTCTTTGTACGCTTGCTGCCCGTCATCCCCTTGTTCATAGGCGTGCTCCTCTTGCTCGTCCTCCCCCTCTTCAACTCGTGGCAGCCGTCGGCCCGGCTCCGTTATCACCCTCACATGCTCCCTCGAACTCAAATTCAAATTTCCTCGTCCTTTGTCTCCCTCAGCGAGTACACTCGTCAATTGTGTGCAAGGAAGACGAAGGAGCATGAGTGCATTCCTCTGATGGAGCTTCCAAACATACCCCTCCTCAAAAGATAACATCTCTTGTCTTTGAAGCGCCTCTCGATCTAGGAGAATGTCTGTAGAAACCGGATCCCTGGGCAAAAGGACTCGATACTTGTGACACATGGGTGTTATCCACGCTCCACACCCAATCCTTTGGCTTCCATGGAGAAGTGCTTGGCTCTTGAACTGCTCGGCTAATTAAAGGGCAGCGTCTTGCTTGATTTCATGAAAGCACGCCCAAAAGAGATGCATATCAATGGTACCGAACGAACCGGGGTCTCCTCTCCCAACAATTGTGCTTGTAATGAGTCGGTGGAGGTACCGAAACGCCGGGTTGCGAATTGATGAAGCCTTCGATCTAGCCGGTTCATAATATGGCCTCCTCTCCTTCTCCAAATGCACGATCTCCTTCCAAAGGTTATCAAAGTCGGGGGTATGATTTCCGCTGAAAAACCCATCATCATCTCCTCCAATCAATTCGTTAAGCTCTTCCATGGTGAGGGTGCGTTGGACATTCCCCAACTGAAAACGAAGCACCGAAGGAGTCTTGTCGGACCTCAACAACTCCACGGTTGAAAGGAACTCCACCGTCGGAATATGGAATGTCAAGAGGTTGGCTTGGAACACCTTCGTAAAGCCCCCGTTCTCCATGAGAGTCACCACGTCATCGGCTATCCCCATCCCGACGATCACCTCGTGGTCTAAAAACCTACAATGCCGGTGCCTCAACCCCACTAAGTGTGACCATCTCCGCTTGGCCTCCGATGTTCTAAGAGTAATTCCATACGCCTTCGGATCTTGGTTTGACAATAAGGCTTGTGCGGGCGGGGCTCGGCTCGATGTTGTCTCTTTTTGCTTCCCCTTGCTCTTGGTGGAAGTAGAAGACGAGGCTACACTCTTACCCTTGTCTCTACCCATTGTAGTACCTACAAATCAAGATACTATAACAAATCAATGCAAGTTATCATCAATTTTTCTCCCCCCACCCCCAAACTTAATCAAATCCATACTCCCCCATTATACACCCAATCTCTTCATGATTCAACAACACCACATATATACACACTATCAATCCTCTAGCAATTCAATTTCTCATAACCATCAAATAAAATAAGCTCTTATCCAAATTCATACTCAAATCTATCAAATTCAAGAACAAATAAACATAAGAAACCTCAATTCATGCTCTATTCATGCAATTCTATCAAAATTCGTCAAAAATCTCAATAGCCCATACAAAATTGAACATGAATTTCATCAAAGCTCATCATAGAACACAATTATTAGCAAAAATCCAATGAAACAAGCATTCTATGAAAATTCACAAATTTCTCCTCCCAATTCTAAAATGCAATTGAACCATAGAAATCCAAAATTAATCGGTAAATATCATCCCAGTTGCATAGATAATGAAGAATTTAAAAAAATTGGAGGAAGAAAAATCAAACCTTTGATGGAATTGAAGAGAAAATTGAGAGAGGATTTGTTCTTGAAGAGTTGTGTGTGCTAGTGTGTGTTCTTGTGTGTGTTGTGGTATGAAAATAGGAGAACATACCTTAAAAAGGGGGAGAAAATCGTGTGGGCTAAGGGTCACTCGGCCGGTCCATGAAGTGACTCGGCCGAGTGGGCGTCCGAGTGGGCGTACTGACCTGGAGGCGTGATTTCACTCGGCCGGGTACTCGGCCGAGTGCTCGTCCGAGTGGGCGTACTGCTCGCGTTTCTCTATTTCACTCGGCCGACGACTCGGCCGAGTGGTAGTCCGAGTGAGCTGGTGCAAAGTGACTCGGCCGAGTGCTCGGCCGAGTGTTATACTTACTCGGCCAGCGACTCGGCCGAGTGCTTGGCTGAGTGGCACCTCCTTTTCTCCGGTTTGCTTCGACTTCGAGCTTGACCAAAACCGGTCGAGCCGAGGGTCGATTCGGCCTATTTTTCCGCTCAAAAACACGCAACATGTAAACATTTCTCACCTATAAAACTCGAATCTCAAATATGTAATTATTTTATTAAGGGGTACGACTCAAAAATAAAAAAATAAAAATACGAAAGACGATACTACGACACTAAACAAAATAGAATAAAATAAAACTTAAATAAAAAACGAGATACGAATATTGGGTTACCTCCCAACAAGTGCTACGTTTAACGTCTTTAGCCCGATGATACCTCTTCTCTAACTCGGGTCATCAAGGTAAGTGGCCGCTTTCTTGGGAAAGAGAGGCAATGGCTTGAAGTAGTGCTTGAGTCGATGTCCATTCACCACGATGTTTTCACCGTCGTTCTTCAACACTTCGAATGCACCATTCTTCAAGTCCTTGTAGATAACGTACGGCCCCGACCACTTGCTTTGCAATTTTCCTGGAAATAAACGAAGTCGCGAATTAAATACGAGAACATCATCACCAATTTCAAACTTACGCTTTTTGATGCTCAAGTCTAGAAATCTTGCAGCTCGTTCTTTGTAGATTCTCGAATTCTCGAATGCCTCGTTCCTCCATTCGTCAAGCTCCAATAAATCTTCGCACCTTTGACCCATGGCTTCCTTGAACTCGAAATTTATCCTTCTCGTCGCCCAATAAGCTTTGTGCTCCAACTCCATTGGTAAATGACAAGATTTGCCAAATAACAATTGATATGGGGACCTTCCAATTGACGTCTTGAAAGCCGTCCTATAAGCCCAAAGTGCGTCGTCCAAGTATTTCGCCCACTCCTTCTTGTTGGTGACGGTCTTTTCTAAGATTTGCTTGATCTCTCGATTAGCTAGCTCGGCTTGACCGTTGGCTTGAGGGTGATAGGGCGATGTAACTTTGTGCTTGACTCCATATTTCGCAAGAAGCGATCCTAACCAACGATTGTTGAAATGGCTCCCCCCATCGCTGAGCAAAGCTCTCGGAGTTCCAAACCGAGTCAAAATATTCCGCTGGAGGAATTTGATTACCACTTTCAAATCGTTGGTCGTCGTGGGAATGGCCTCGACCCACCTAGAAACATACTCCACCGCAAGCAAGATATAAGAGAACCCTTGAGACTTGGGAAAGGGACCCATGAAGTCAATCCCCCAAACATCGAAGAGCTCCACCTCCATGATAGTGCGCTGCGGCATTTCGTCCATCTTCGAAATGTTCCATCCTTTGGCATCGATCACACGACTTGATGTACTCGTGACAATCCTTGTAGATCGATGGCCAATAAAAGCCACTATGAAATATCTTGAGGGCGGTTCGATTTGCAGCGAAATGTCCCCCATTCGGAGCGCTATGGCAATCCTCTATGATCTTTTTCCACTCCGATTGTCGAACACATCGCCTAATGATCCCGTCGGCACACCTCCGGTACAAGTAAGGATCATCCCAATAGTAGAATTTGCAATCGTGGAGGAACTTCTTCTTTTGATGAGACGAAAGATCCTTGGGTACATGATGAATCACCCATTAGTTGACGATGTTGGCAAACCAAGGCGTCAAGTCATCCATTACGAAAATCTGCTCATCGGGGAAGCTCTCCTTGATAGCAATCCTCGAATCCTCTCCATCCACGGGCTGCTCAAGTCTCGAGAGATGGTTGGCCACCGCATCCTTTCCTATCCTTGATCTCCATATCGAACTCTTGAAGAAGTAAGATCCATCGAACTAACCTTGGCTTCGAGTCCTTCTTGTTGAATAGATAACGAATGGCGGCATGGTCGGTGTGCACAATCGTGTGAGATCCCACCAAATAAGGCCTAAACTTGTCGAAAGCATAGACCACAGCGAGTAACTCCTTCTCCGTGGTGGTGTAGTTCCTTTGAGCCGAGTCCAATGTCTTCTAGCATAGTAGATTACTCGGAAAAGCTTATCCCTTTTCTGCCCCAAAACAGCTCCTATCGCCCAATCGCTTGCATCGCACATGAGCTCGAACGGGGCACTCCAATCCGGTGACACCAAAACGGGAGTAGAGATAAGAGCCTTCTTCAACGTCTCGAAGGCTTCCAAGCAATCCTCATCAAATACGAACTTGACATCCTTCTCGAGCAATCCACACAACGGCTTTGTGATCTTCGAAAAATCCTTGATGAATCTCCGATAAAAGCCGGCATGTCCTAGGAAACTTCTCACCGATTTGACATTGGTTGGTGGTGGCAACTTCTCGATGGCTACAAATTTGGCTCAATCCACCTCCAATCCATGTGAAGACATCTTGTGACCGAGAACAACTCCTTCTTACACCATGAAGTGGCACTTCTCCCAATTGAGAACAAGGTTTGTCTCTTCGCACCTTTGAAGCACCATGGCAAGATTCTCCAAACATTGATCAAAGGAAGAACCAAATACTGAAAAATCGTCCATGAATACCTCCATTATGTTCTCGATCAATCCATGGAAGATGGCCATCATGCACCGTTGAAAATTAGCCGGTGCGTTGCATAACCCGAACGGCATCCTCCGATAAGCGTACACTCCATATGGGCAAGTGAACGCCGTCTTGTGTTGATCCTCCGGAGCAATGGCGATTTGGTTGTAGCCGGAGTATCCATCGAGGAAGCAATAGTACTCGTGTCCGGCCAATCGATCGAGCATTTGATCTAGGAACGGGAGGGGGAAGTGATCCTTTCTAGTTGCTGCGTTGAGAAGACGATAGTCGATGCACACTCGCCATCCCGTGACAAGCCTTGTTGCAATTAGCTCTCCCTTCTCGTCGTTGATGACTGTCATGCCTCCCTTTTTCGACACCACTTGAGTAGGGCTCACCCACTCACTATCCGATATAGCATAGATCATGCCGGCATCGAGCAACTTCAGCACCTCCTTCCTCACAACTTCTTGCATAGCCGGATTCAAACGCCTTTGAGGTTGGACTCTTGGGCGATGACCTTCTTCGAGCAATATCCTATGCATGCATATTGAAGGACTAATACCTATGATGTCTGCAATCGTCCATCCAATCACAGATTTGTGCTTCCTTAGGACCCTCAATAACTTGTCCGAATTCGCCTCCGTGAGATGAGAGGACACGATCACCGGGTACGTCTCTTCTTCTCCTAAGAACTTGTACTTGAGGTGCTCGGGTAGTGGCTTCAACTCCACCTTAGGGGCTGCATCCTTCTTCTCTTCCTCGTCTGAAACTCCCTCATCCACCTTTTTGTTGATGTCGAGGTATGAGACTTCCTTGTGATGACGTGGTGGTTTATTTGCCTCCAATTGATTGAGATACTAGAGAGAGGCATCAAATTGATGCTAGCACCAAGATCACAAAGCACGTTTTGAAAGACTTGATCACCGGGATCCTTTTGCTTCAACGGTAGCTTCTTTTGGATCACCGCGCTGCATTCCTCCGTGAGGTTGATCGTCTCGAATTTCGCCCACTTCTTCTTTCCCGACACCGCATCCTTGATGAACTTAATGTGGTTTGGCATGTCTCGAAGAGCATCGAGGAGTGGAATGTTGATGTTGACCTTCTCGAGTATCTCGAAGAACCTCTTGTACTTCTCGTCTTGCTTGGTATTCGCCAATCGTTGCGGAAACGGTGCCTTGGGAGTCGATTCGTGCATCGGGTCAAGAACGGGCTCGGAATTGGGTTCCACTCGGCCGGGTACTCGGCCGAGTGAGTGGCCGAGTGGGGTGACTCGGCCGAGTGGAGGTCCGAGTGAGGCTACTGGTGGAGCGACTCGGCCAGTGACTCGGCCGAGTGCTTGGCCGAGTGAGTCGCCCAGGTTTTTGTCTCATTATACTCGGCCGGTGACTCGGCCGAGTGAGTCTCCCTCCGGATTTTCGTCTTTCGCCTCATCCGTTTCCGCCTCCGAATTGCTTCCATCACCCAAATCTTCGACTCTTCCCTCAACTTCGTCTTCAATAGATGGATTTGTATAACGAGTGCCACTCCTAAGCTCAATAGCGTGAACTTGATGGTTGTTCTTCGAGTTTTGCTCGGTGTTGCTTGGGAAGTGGCCGGGCTTGTGGACTCCTCCTTGAGCATTGGCTATTTGACTCATTTGCGTCTCCAACATTTGCATTTGCTTGGTCAACGCATTGATGCTACTCGCCAAGTTGTTAGTCGAGGTGCTTTGAGTAAGCTCCAATGTCCTCAACTTCGCATCTTGTTGTGTCATCATCTCCGTCGGTAGACATCTCCTTCTTTGGCTCTTGGATGACTCCGTTCTCAACATGGAAGCCGGGAGGTGGTTGCAAGGCGTTGTTTGGGTTGGCATAAGAGAAGTTCGGATGGTTGCGGTTGTTTGGAATGAACGGCTTCTTGTAACCTCCTTGGTAGTTCGAACCTCCTTGCCCTCCTTGCCACTTGTTTCCTTGATTCGGTTGCCACTTGCCCCCTTGTTGCACAAAATTGGCTTCTTCCTCTTCGGTTGGGTTCGCTTGTTCATCAGTGATAGCTGTTGGTCCCGGTTTGTTAATAGGGGAAATACGTAGAGAGGGGGGGGGGGGGGGGGGGTGAATACGTATTTCAAGTTTTTCAATTTTTTTTTCCCTTTAACTCAGAGTGACAAGTAAAGAGCTCGCTTGAAACTTAAGACCTAGCTGAAGCTAGATCTACAGTACGTAGCTTGCCTACTTGACCGAAGTAAGGACTTGATCAAGAGGGAGTCTTTACTCGTATATGCGGAAATTCGGTGAGCTAAAATCTTTTCCTAAATAATAAAAAATCCAAGTTCGTTAGTTTAGATGCACGTGCAATGAATAATCAAATACGGTAAAGAGATAAGGGTTAGAGAGATACGACACAGAGATTTATAGTGGATCGGAGATAAAGCTCATACGTCCACTTTGTTGCACGACGGCAACTGTTCTCTTCACTCAAGAACTTGAAGGTTACGGGTCCTTCAAAAACCTGGTCGAGATCGGGCTTCACTTGCCTGGATCAACCGACAGACGTAGTGATTACGGGTTCACTACACAAACCTAGACACGACTGGAAGCTTCACTTGCTTCAGTCAAACACAGACAGGGAGATTTCGGGCTCTCCTTACAGCCTAGCTTCGATCGAGCTTCACACAACGATGTAGGTGCAAGCTTGGATCTAAACTCTATGATCGAGACTTCTTCAATCGATGAAAGAAGAGTCTTGGATCGAAACAACCTAACGACAACACTCAAAAACCTAACAGACAGAGGTTTGGGTTTTTGGTTGTAGAACACACTATGAAGAGCTCTTTACAGTAGATGCAAAGTAGGCTAGAGCTCTCCTTCTAAGCTTGGATATTTGAAGTGGGCTTAGCCTCTAAGTGTGAAGGTTGTGAAGACGAGTTCCAATGAACTGGAAACTCGGAGAACACTTGGAAACAAGGACTCGAAGATTTGCTCAAAGGCTTGGGAGTATTTGTTTGCTGTATGCGCTCGAATGCTCAAGTAGTGTTCTACTTCTTCACGTTGTGATCCTTCACTATTTATAGGCGGAGAGATTGGCGAGATCCGTTGCTTGGTTGGTGGCCTTGTCCCTCCTCCTCTCGACAGTACTTTGCACAGGCAGTTGCTTTTGCAGGAGCGCAGTTTGTCTCTTTGCCGAAAACGGCTAAGTTACAAGACCAACAGTAACTGGAGCGAGCCAGTACTGTAGCGGCGCCCTGTCGGCCTGGCAGTCAACTCCTTTGCTCCATTCATCTTTCGACACGTGGAGATCTTGTAATTAATGCGACGATCTCTTTGTTGACTGGAGTTCAAAATATGGGCGGGAGTTGTGATGTCGCTTTCTGGTAGGTAGTGGCTCGCTTCGCTTTTGAAGTTGTAGCGGCCTCTTTGAAGTGAGTCGCTTCCGGGTCAGTTTGTAGTGAGTCACTTGGGAAATGAGGTTCCGAAATGACCATCGTTGACTCGCTTCGGCTTTTCTTTGTAGCGCTCGCTTCGCTTTGCTTTAGTGGACTCGCTTTGATTCCACTGTAGCGCTCGCTACGCTTTACTCACTTCGGCACGCTTCGCTTCGCCTGGACAATACACTCAAGTGAGTGGCCTTCACTTGGACTTTCTAAAAGCTAAGCAAAACAAAGCCATCCTAACATTATAGGCTTAGAAAAATTCTAACCTATTTTCTACATAAAGGTGGGTCGCTTGGGAACAGGACATTTTGGGGTTTTGGGATCTAATCAAAACAAATTACTTCATTGGTAAAATGTCCCATGTAGTTCCCCCTTAACAAGTTGGTCCTTAACAATTTCCAACAATTTCCCCCTTTTTGATGATGCCAAAACCCAAAGACTTAAGATTATTGAAATCTAGTTTATCTAACCGTGAAGGGAACTTCAAGCGACTGCTTTCTTTGCAGGCTTCGTTTGAATTTTTCTTTTAAGTTCCTTTCCCTTTTTTTTCGGTTAAATTTGTTGAGTTTGTAGCAAAAGAATAAAGTCATTCACAAAGCAAGTAAATGACACAATATGACAGAATTTGAATTTTGGATATATGAACAAGCAGTTCATCAAAATAGATATGAAACTTGAAACTCAAAGGTTTCCTGCAGTTTCATCATGGTTCCTCCATCTTCTCTCTCTCCTCCTCCTTCTTCCCATCCTTCTTTTCCTCTTTCTCCTCCTCTTTCATGAAGTAAGCCGACATGACATTCGGCTCCATTGTCCTGATATTGAATAGATTTTCTCTCCACTTTCGCTCCAATCTAAGAGCTTCATCCACTTCTGCGTCAATCACCCTTCTGTTGGGAATGTCTTGTAGAAGGGGCATGGGAAATTCTTTTACTGCTGGCACTTTGACAATAAGAGGTAGGGGCTTTGCTTGTTCTGCCAGAGTAAAGATTTTCTGCCTCAATCTCTCGTTGTAATGACGCAGAAAGTTGTTGAGAGCTTCCATCCTCGAGCACTTGTCTTGGTGAGGCACTACCTTCCACCAGTAGTATGCCTTAATGAATTTGTCTTTCAAATTTAACCAAGTGTTGAGGAGATCTCTTGGGATGAAGTCCTCGATTTGCCTCGAATCGGGATGATGGTCTCTCCGAATTGCCAATTCCTCCTCCGTTCTGCTCTTCATTTCTTTCATGATGGAGTTGAATTGCGCACTGGCGTCACTGCTCCACTTCGGACTCATATCGTTCACTCGCTTCCGAATGAAATCATGCTCTTCGGGTGGATAGCGTCCTGAATTGATCATTTCTTTCAGTGTGACCTTGCCAGTTTCCATCCAAGCTTCGAGTTGGACGGCCTCAGATTCTTCAGGCGTGTGAGGAATCCAGGCACTACGAGAGATCGCGGATTGGATGAGCCTTTCTTCATTCCAGAGAGACTCGATCCGTTCATCCAGTTTCCTCAGCCTCTTCTCCTTCACTTCCTCATCCTTCTCCATCCTTTTCTTCTTTTCCTCTTTCTTCTTCTATCTTTTCTCGAAGCGACAAGCCTTCTCTTTGACCACTTGCTGCATTTTTTGACGTTTGGCAGCAGGGTCATCTTCTCTGGATTCAGGCATCGACCGCTTCAAGGACGCTTTCTGAGCAGGAGGTGGTGGTGGTGGCATTTGAGTGGCAGATTTATTAGCAGGAACAATTCCGGCCAAAGCAGAAGTGAGTGCCTGTGAAGAGATGGTTGCAGAAGCAGGAATAGCCGCTTGGGTGGATGCACCTGCATGAGTAGCTGCTCTTTGAAGCTCGAAATCTTTCTCCATAGAGCGAGCGAGGGCCTCATCCTCAGCAATCTGTCGTTCCTTCTGTTCCTTAGTTAAAGGAACACCGGGGACAACAGGATGAGCGGCGATTGAGGAGCCTAGAAGTTTTCCGGCCAACGGCAAGCGAGGTTCCTCCGTTACCTTTCCTTTGCCCTTTATCCTTGCTAGCTCAGCTCTAGCTTCATCAACTACTTCATCAACTGCACTGCCTCCAACACCTCCAGTTCCGCCTGCAATCAAGCCACTGGCTTCAATCGCTCTTCCTCCACTACTTGATCCTCCAACTTCTCCAGATTGAATGGTTAATCTTTGTATATTTTCCCCCTTTTTGGCATCATCAAGACTGCCAGGGGTCGTTGAAATCACCATTCCGCTGATGGATTGGTGGTTGACTGTCAATTTGTTTAGCACGTCGTGGAGCAACTTCTCAGACCGTGCTGCAAACACATTTTCCTTGGAGAGGACGAGCTCTGCCGTCTTCGCAGAGATTTCGTCGAGAAGATAGCTGCATTGCTTCTCCCTTTCTATCACCGACCGCATCAAATTCTCCAACGGCTCTACGGCTCTGAAGCGAGCGTCCAGCTCCGCTTCAATCTCATCCTTCATCCTTTTTCTTTCTTCTTGCAAGTTGAAGTACCAGAAGTCTTTGGAAGCAGCAAGTTCTGCTTTTTCAGTTGTAACAGCACTCTCTCTTTGTTTCAGCATGACATAGACTTGAGCAGCACCGGCCATTCTGACTGAAAAATCTCCTGCCAACTTCTGTGCCTTCTCGATGTCGTTAGCAAGTTGAGCCTGCTTGAGGGCTACATCGAGACCTGCTTTCCTCCGGCTCTTCAACTCAGCATTTGCTTCGTCAAGCTTGCTGTTTAGCACTTGGACCTTCTTTTCTAGGCCATGGAGTTTCAGCTTCTCCCTTGTCCGCTCACTTCCGAGCTTGATTTCCTCTTCCTTCTTCTTCTCCAACTCTTTCCTCTCTTTCTCCAACTTCCTCCTCAGATCCTTCTTTTCACTCTCCAATGCCACAAGCTTGGCATTTACTTCCTTCAGCCTACTACGCTCAGCCTCAAGCAGTTGCTTAGACTCGTGAGCGTCCTTTGCTGACTCTTCTGCTTGCTTTCCTTTCTTCTCCAGCAAGCTTTCCTTCTCCTCCACTAGTCTCTCCTTCTCCTCAACAACTTTCTCCAACTCAGCCTTCTTTTTGTCAAAATCTGCACGCAGATTATTGACCTCCAACACCTTCGAGACAAGCTCCGCATCCTTCTTGGTGATCTCACTCTGCAGATTAGAGATCACCACCTCCTTCACCTCCACCTCAGCTTCATGCTCCTTGATCAGCTGGAGTTCACGCTGTGAAGGCTCACGTTCTGGGATGGGCGCATCAGGGTACTCCTTCTTCACCCATGCGTCAAGCACATCCCAGTAGTTGACCTCGTTGATGAAGGTGTGGAATCCATCAACTCCGACAAACGTGAGGGCCTCTATCTCCTTGGCTTCAATCACTTCCTCCTTCATTGCTCTGCGCAAATCGAAGATTTTGTAGTACTCTGTTCCTCTGTACGTAATGTACGTGAGGAAGTCTACAGCACTGGTGAAGAAGTCATCTGACATCTTCAAGGAGGGGTAGCGATCAAGGATGATCTCGGCCGCTTGCTCTCGATCCTTAACATATCGTTCTAGGATCTTCTCTCGGTCGGAGATTGGGGAGTTCCAGGGATGGCAGAGGGGATGGTTTCGGCTGTCTTGGCTGTTTGGGCGGTATCAGCGCTTTCGGCTGATGAGGACAGAGAGTTGGGGGAGGAAGCTTCAGTAGCTTCGGGTTGGTTGGTTTCTGTTTGAGGATTGAGTGGGGCGGAGAAAAGTTTGTAGGCATCGGTGAGGTCCGTGCCTAGAAATGGGATATTTGGAATCTGGAAGGATGATGATGATTCCTGGGGTGAGGTAGGAATTCGAGTGGTTGGAATGGTGGTGGTTGGTTGAATTTGGATTTGGGTAGGGGGTGTTTGGACTTTTGATGGTGAGGGTTGGGGTGGCTCTTTTTCCGGTGGGGGTTGGGATTGTTCTTCTTCAACTATCTTCACGAGCGGCTGCTCCTCAGCCTCGCTCGTTTCAATTATTGTGGTAACACTTCTCAATCTCTGAGGTCGCTTTGACCTCGCTTTCCTTGATACTCGCTTCGATGATGAAGGAGCTTGAACTTCTTCCTCCGCCTCGCTACAGGATTCAGCGACTGGAGCGGAAGGAAGGACTATTACATTGACGCAGTCCCGGTCCATCGGGAGCTTCTCAGCTTTCCATGAATCAAAGTAGAGAGTGTTTTTCTTGTACGGTGCCGTCTCCTCTTGCCTGACCACCGCATGTTCTTGAACAGCGTCTCCAGAGCGTAGGAGATTCTGGAGAAAAACTTCGATTTTCCCTTGCGGACAATTTCACTAGTACTTCCCTTCTCGTACTTGAAATCCGCCGCGACTTCATGAATCTGGTTGATAAACCAGCGATGCCAGTTGAATTCCGTCCCTGTTAAGCTGTCAACAATTACAGAAGTGGCGTAGATTTTGGTGTCTGACAGTTGGCTCAGCGAACCAACTCCACACAGTACAGTCTTCGTGTACAGTTCGCAGATCAAGTTGAATGGAGCCTTCAAGTCGTTTCTGATGTTGCTCAACTTTGGATTTCCAAACTTTACTCCTCTTCGTTTGGCAAAACGAGCATACTCCACTTGGGTAGACATACCCAGTTCAGACAGTGACACCGGTCCGACCATCGGCAGATCGAACACGCTGGCTATTCTGCTTAGCTCGATCTCCACCACTGTTCCTCTCTGTGGATGAGTGAAGGTTGACGATTCTTCTCCTTCCTTGAGATTCAAGAGAATCTCGGCAACGGCTTTGGCCAGAATCTGATTTGGCTTCGCCGTTACAAACTTCCACAGGCCGGCCGTGGTCACAACCCTGCGGAAGAATCTTTTCAGTCACCACATCTTCATCAATATGTGGTTCCACATTGATGTTATCATTGAGCGTTCGCAGAAAATCCTCCATCGTTTCGGTTTTCTCTTTCTTTCCCATGATTTATTTGAAGAGAGATTTGAGAAAAGGATAAGGCTTTGGGGGGTTTTAGACTTGTGAATTTGCAGAGGTGCAGAGATTTCATGAAAAAGGTAGTTTTTGAGACTTGTAAATTTTTCTGCAGGCCTTCGGTTTACATATATATAGAACTAGGGTTCGGCTGACGAGGCAGGGGCAAGACAGTAATATCTTTGAAGATCCTGTGCGGAGGCGGCGGACTCTCGGTGATGGATCTGATGTGTCCGGCGTCATTACAGGAAAAGTGAACCGTCAAACTGACTTGGCGTTGCCACGTGGCACCGTTGATTCGTCTCTCAGATAGGCGTCAATCCTGCGGTTGAGATTTAAAAACGGTTCTGATTCAACGGCTGGATTGAGTGCGATTTTCCCGCTTTTCTCGGCTTGGCATCCACGCGCCTGTCATTCCTCTTTCTACGCGCCGCTGCATTAAATGCTAAAGTAAAAAGTGAAAATTTGCACTCGAGTGCTGATAGCTCATACGCCTCGCTTCGTATTCGCTCACTACGAGAGTAACCGTTTGGCTTCTACTCGCTTGCGAAGTACTCGCTTGGCGTGACTGCTCCGCACTCGCTTGCGATGACTTGCTTGAGTGACGTGGCACTCGCTTCGTCATATGTAGCGACTGGAATAAAGTTTCTTTGCTTAATTTAAAATGTTTCTGACTTACATACTTCGAGGATAAACAAGAGTGTTTTTCTCTTTGTATTTGTGTCAGATTCATTTCATATTTTCCACATAGTGAGTGAAGGTTTCTAGCACGCTTCAGCTCACTTAGTGTACTTAAAATTGAAACGCTTACCAGTCAATCTCACTTCGTAGGAGATTGATACCACTTATTGAAGAATGCATTCGCTTTGAAGTTTGTTGATACCACCTGTAGAGTACTTCATCTTCTTGGCATTCATCTTCCTCTACGAATTAGAGAGTCCTCCATCGAAGTGAATGAGGAAGGAAATGAATATAGTACACAAGCTTACTACAACCCAGAGGGGAGCTTCACATAAGTGTACATATTCACGACGAATGGGGGATGAGTACAAGTCCTTATCTCAGAGCAGAAATGGACAGGATGACAATGAGAATGCTCTGACAAGACAATCTCGTATTTTACGCAGAAGCATGTCACCAGCCCTGCAATCTTTTGTAGAAAAAGGTAAACCTTCAAGCTTCCTCCTACAAGCTAAAGAATGAACTTGCAATCGACTCGCTTTGACCCAAGCTAGGGCAAAATTGAAGCAATGCAAAATTCAAGATAGCAACATTCTTTGCTCGCTTTGGAAGTAGCTTGCTCCGAGAGTAAGCACTAGTTCCCCCTTAACCAAATACTTAACAATTCCTATAAGTTGGTAAGGAACTTCTTCCAATACTCCACCTTTCTCCACCTAACTTCAATTTCTTCAAGCGAGTGAGATTTTGGAGTGACTCGCTTGAGTTGGTGAAGATCCGAAGCGAGTGACGCTACGAAAAACTAGCGATCACTCCTTCGTGCATCCTGGATCTAGCACTCTTCACCAGGGTCTAATAACCCTAATTCCATGCATAGCTGATTGAAACGAGACTCAGCTAGGGGCTTGGTGAGGATATCTGCTCGCTGGAGATCGGTATGAATTTTCTTGAGCTTGATATCCTTCTTCTCGACATGATCACGAATGAAGTGATGTCGGATTTCCACGTGCTTGCATCTGGTGTGAAGCACTGGATTTTGAGAGATGCAGATCGCACTGTTGTTGTCGCAGAATATAGGAATTTCATTTGCTTCAACATTGTAATCCTTCAACTGCTGACGAAGCCATAGAATTTGAGAACAGCAGCTTCCAGCGGCCATATATTCGGCTTCAGTCGTTGAAGTAGCTACACTCGTCTGCTTCTTCGAAAACCATGAGATCAGCATGCTTCCCAAGAACTGACAAGTGCCCGAAGTTGACTTCCTATCAATTCGGCACCCTCCATAGTCAGCGTCTGAATATCCAGTGAGCTCCAAATTGTCCTCTGTTGGATACCACAGACCCATGTTGACAGTGCCCTTCAAATATCGAAGAATCCTTTTGGCAGCATCAAGATGGCTGTGCTTGGGGTTGCTTTGGAAGCGAGCACAGACTCCGACTGCAAAAGCAATATCTGGCCTGCTTGCAGTGAGATAGAGAAGTGACCCAATTAGGGCACGATAATCTGTAGGATCCACAGATTTTCCTCCTTCGTCTGGCTCCATCTTCCAGTTGGTATTCATAGGGATCTTCACGGCTTTAGCATGTTGAACACCAAACTTGGCAAGCATATCTCTAGTGTATTTGGCTTGGTTGATGAAAATTCCATTTTCCTGCTGCTTTACTTGAAGACCTAGAAAGCAGCTCATTAAGCCAATCTTCGACATCTCATATTTGGTCTTCATCAGCTCCCCAAACTTCTCGCTAAGCGACTGGTTTGGTGATCCAAATATGATGTCATCTACATAGATCTGAACCCAAAGCATATCATCTCCATGATTGATGGTGAATAGGGTTCGATCTATTTTTCCTTTGTGGAAACCATTATCCACTAGGAATTGAGAAAGAGTATCATACCAAGCTCTGGGAGCTTGCTTCAGTCCATAAAGAGCTTTCTTCAATCGATACACTTTATCTCCTTGCTCGAAACCCGGTGGCTGCTCCGCATACACTTCTTCCTTCAATTCACCGTTGAGGAACGCGCTTTTCACATCCATTTGATAGACTTTGAACTTCTTGGCTGCTGCGTAAGCTAGAAATAGTCGGATCGCTTCAAGCCGTGCCACTGGAGCGAAGGTTTCATCAAAGTCGATTCCTTCTTCTTGGCAGTAGCCTTTAGCGACGAGACGCGCCTTGTTCCTTACAACGTTGTAGTCCTCGTCCGTCTTGTTCTTGAACACCCACTTGGTGCCAATCACATGCTGAAATTTGGGACGATCCACGAGATACCATACGTCGTTTCTGGTGAACTGGTTCAGCTCTTCTTGCATGGCAATCACCCAATTGGAGTCGGCTAGAGCTTCCTCCACACTTGATGGCTCGATGTTTGAGAGAAAGCAACTGAACATGGCACTTTCTCCAAACACTTGACTTCTGGTCACTACACCCTTGGATGGATCTCCAATGATTTGACTAGGGGAGTGATCTTTGAGCCACGCACGCTTGGATCCGCCAGCTTCATCTCCATCTTCTTCCTTGTCGCTCGTTTCACCATCTGAAGCGACTGGATTGGGTGCTTGGCCAGTACTCGCTTCCGGAATCTTTGGGGCAGCTTCACCTTCTCCTTTGGGATTTTGCTCGCTTGAATCTTTGATTTCATCATCTTCTTCGAGCATGTCCCAAGTGAGTGAGTTTAAGGGTTCCTTGCTTGAGTTTCCTTCTTTAGATTGGACCTGTTCCTGTGGAATACTCAATGAAGACTCATCAAATACAACATGGGGTGATTCCTCCACGATTAGGGTTTTACAGTTGAATACTCTGAAGGCTTTGCTTGATGTAGAATATCCTAAGAATATTCCTTCATCAGCTTTGCTTTCAAACGCTTTCAACTGTGACTTCCCATTGTCATGGATGAAGACCCTACAACCAAAGATATGGAAATAAGATATGTTAGGAATTCTCCCTGTCCATATTTCATATTGTGTTTTGTCGTGCCGTTTGTAGAGAAGCGTTCGATTCTGCGTGTAGCATGCTGTATTGGCGGCTTCAGCCCAATACTTCATCGGAAGCTTCGAGTCTGCAATCATAGTTCGAACGGCTTCTTTGATGATTCGATTTCTTCTTTCAGCAACTCCATTCTGCTGAGGTGTGCGTGCTGAGGATGTTTGATGTGCTATGCCATGCTCCGTGCAGTAAGCTTCAATGGTAGAGTTCAAGAACTCTGTGCCTTTGTCGGAGCGGATGGTCACAATAGCTTGATTCTTTTCCACAGCCAATCGCTTGAGCAGTTGTGGCAGTTTTGTCAGTGTTTCCTTCTTGCTGAAGAGGAATACAACCCAAGTGTAGCGAGAGAAGTCGTCGACTACAACTAGAGTGTACTTCCTTCCATTCACACTAACTGGAGTGACTGGACCAAACAGATCCATGTGAAGCAGCTCGAGCACTCGCTTTGATGAAGCTTCTTTGAGACTTGCAAAGTGCTTCTTTGTCTGCTTCCCTCGTTGGCATGGTGAGCAAGGATGATCTTTGATGAAGACTTCATTTGGTATGCCTTGCACCAAACCTTTACGAGCTAAGCGATTGATGGCTTTGAAGTTGAGATGGTTCAAGCGTCTGTGCCATAGCCATCCTATTTCTGTAGCACTCCTTGCTACTAAGCACGTCTCCTCTTTGCAGCTGTCCCATTGTGCTATATAGACGTTCCTTTGTCTGACTCCAGTGAGCACAATCTGGGATGTGAGCTTACTTTTCACTATGCACTTGTTGGAAATGAATTCCACCTTGTATCCCTTGTCACAGAATTGTGAAATGGATAACAAGTTGTGCTTAAGTCCTTCCACGTATGAGACTTCTTCAATTGTGAGCTTTCCAACTCTCAGTGCGTCGTTCCCTTTGGTGCTTCCTCGAGAATTATCACCAAAAGTGACGTGTGGACCCTTCTTCTCTATGTAGTTTTGAAGTAGAGCTTTCATGCCGGTCATGTGTCTTGAACATCCACTGTCCAAGTACCAGGTTTGTTGACCCTCACTTAGCATGGGATCCACGGCGCTCACCTACATTTAGACAGATTTTGGTACCCAAATCAGTTTGGGTCCTTGCAGGTTAGTTCCCTTAGGTACCCACACTTGCTTCACTCTCTTTTGAGATGATGTTTGTGTCTTGGGAAACTGTGACTTCTGCCTTAAAGCAGCTTCACATGTGCAGCAGTGTGTGCAGGAGGGGTAGCGGCTCGCTTCAGGCATACCCATGCTCTTACCCTTTGGCTTGTATCCTGAAGCGACTCGCTTCGGATTAGCTACGGGCTTAGAGACTGACTTAGGTTTTACAGTCTGTCGAAGCGGTTCGCTAGGTTTTCTCGAAGCGGTCCAACTAGGGTTTTGACCCCGACTCGCTTGAGTAACCTTGGGACTTCGAAGTGGCCTTCTTGGTGCTTCGAATTCTTCCCCCTCAATGTTAGTCAGGTTGGACCATCTCCAGTCCGGATAACGTGACACATAGACATTACTCCTTTTCTTGAAAGGGAGATCCTTTGTCTCTCGTGTCTTGGCTTGAGACTTAGAAGCTTCAACATTTTTCCCATTACCCTTTGATTGGTAAGCTTTAGCATTGTAAGTGCTAGGGATAGTTGGTCTCTGCTTGCCCATAGTTTCAGCCCTTGAAGATATAGACATCTTCATTGGCTTTTTCTTAGGGTTCTCAGCCATCTGGCCTTTATCCTTGTTGGTGGTCGCTTTGGATGCAGTGGGCATTTCCAAAGTGACTGATGGTGTTGTGAGAGAAGCACCAACAAAGACAGTCGGCTTGGAAGGTCCACCCTCATATCCGAGTCATCCCTTTCTACCATAAGGTAGAAGTGAGCTCTCTAGTGCCTGCCTAGCATATGATGCTTTGTTCAAGTTGGCAACTAGAGCGGATTGGGTTTCATACCTTCCTTCCAAGCTTTGATGTCTCGCGAAGAGATCCTCGAACTTACTAGTCATAGCTCTTAAGTTAAGTTTGACTTGGTCAAGCTCAGTGGCTAGCTTTCGGTTCTCCTTCTCGCTTTGAGACAAAGCTTGTTGCAACACTTCGTGGTCACTTGACAATTTGATGTGCTTGTCAAGCAGCTCACTCCATGTCGAGGAGTTTGCTTCCTCTTGGTGAGTGTGCGCGAGTGTAATTGAACTAGGTGAGGGATAGATAAATACCTCTCCAGTTTCTTCATCGGTGAGCGCCATGAGTCCAAGATCCTCACCCTCACTGGAGTTGGGATCTGTGAATGCATCGAAGTCGCTTGCTGGATCTTCAGTTGAAGCGACCGGCACTTCACTCGCTACGAGCGCTCGCCTTGGAGCATCCCTCTTCGCTTTAAGTTCCTCTCGCTCCTTCGCACTTAGCTTTGGGCAATCAGATTTGTAGTGACCCATCTTGTGGCAGTGGTAGCACTCCACATCCATCATGTCTCGCGGGATCGGCTTGGTCGTCTCTTCTCTCTTCCCTTTTCCTTCTCGAGCATCAGTGCTCCTCCCCTTGTATTGCTTGTATAATCTTTTGTATTTTCCCACTCGAGAGTTCATTTTGTTGAAGTTCTTGGATAAGAACGCAATATGTTCTTCCAACTCTTCCCTCGTCATCTTGGCTAGCGACTGTTCGCTGGGCCCTTCAGCAGCTTTGAAAGCTACACCCTTAGACGTCGTGGGAGCTTCATCCTCTTCATCAAGATTCATTCGATTCAGATCAAATTCATGAGCTTTGAGTTCGGAGAACAGAATCTCCGGTGTGAGCTTTGAAAGATCCTTGGTAGCTAGGTACAGCTCCTTCATTGTCTGCCACTTCCTTGTGAGAGCTCGGACAATCTTCAAGTTGACTTCCTTATCTGTGAGTTCCTTCCCAAGTGAGTTGAGAGTCGCAATGATATTTGTAACTGTCAGTTTGAATGCGTCGATGGACTCTCCTGGCTTCATTATCAGACTTTCAAACTCCCGCATCTGAACGGCGAGCTTGTTCTCTTTGATTTTGTCTGTGCCTTGAGAAATGAGGGCTAAGGTTTCCAACATTTCTTTCGCCGTTGTGCACTTCCTTATCCGTGGTAGATAGGCATCTGACACGGTGCTCTGCATCGTGTGGCGTGCAATCTTGTCGAGATTGGCGACTTTGAAGTCATTCGGAGTGTACTCATCTTTGTCCTTTTCTACGTACGTTTGTCGAACATGAGCTTCGCGTCCTTCAGCAGCTGGGACGTTCACAGATATGACTTTCTTGATTTCGATTGGTCCGTCCTCTATGACTTCCCACATCCGGTCGTGGATGGAGCATAGGAAGCTCTCGACTCGGAAACTCCATGTCTCGTATCCTTCGATCGAGAATTGTGGAAGATTTGATGCGCTGTATGTAGACATAGCAAACTATCAGCAGTAAATGCAATATGCGTGGGTGAGGTTTTGATGCACTTAGGAAAACATAATCCGGTTCAGTGAGACAACGTGAAGCGAGTGGGGACTCGCTTCGGATATGCAAAGCAGAGGCTTGAAAGAACCGCTGCTCTGATACCACTTGTTGGTCCCGGTTTGTTAATAGGGGGGGGGGGGGGGGGGGGGTGAATACGTATTTCAAGTTTTTCAAAATTTTTTTCCCTTTAACTCAGAGTGACAAGTAAAGAGCTCGCTTGAAACTTAAGACCTAGCTGAAGCTAGATCTACAGTGCGTAGCTTGCCTGCTTGACTGAAGTAAGGACTTGATCAAGAGGGAGTCTTTACTCGTATATGCGGAAATTCGGTGAGCTAAAATCTTTTCCTAAGTAATAAAAAATCCAAGTTCGTTAGGTTAGATGCACGTGCAATGAATAATCAAATACGGTAAAGAGATAAGGGTTAGAGAGATACGGCACAGAGATTTATAGTGGTTCGGAGATAAAGCTCCTACGTCCACTTTGTTGCACAACGGCAACTGTTCTCTTCACTCAAGAACTTGAAGGTTACGGGTCCTTCAAAAACCTGGTCGAGATCGGGCTTCACTTGCCTGGATCAACCGACAGACGTAGTAATTACGGGTTCACTACACAAACCTAGACACGACTGGAAGCTTCACTTGCTTCAGTCAAACACAGACAGGGAGATTTCGGGCTCTCCTTACAGCCTAGCTTCGATCGAGCTTCACACAAACGATGTAGGTGCAAGCTTGGATCTAAACTCTATGATCGAGACTTCTTCAATCGATGAAAGAAGAGTCTTGGATCGAGACAACCTAACGACAACACTCAAATACCTAACAGACAGAGGTTTGGGTTTTTGGTTGTAGAACACACTATGAAGAGCTCTTTACAGTAGATGCAAAGTAGGCTAGAGCTCTCCTTCTAAGCTTGGATATTTGAAGTGGGCTTAGACTCTAAGTGTGAAGGTTGTGAAGACGAGTTCCAATGAACTGGAAACTCGGAGAACACTTGGAAACAAGGACTCGAAGATTTGCTCAAAGGCTTGGGAGTATTTGTTTGCTGTATGCGCTCGAATGCTCAAGTAGTGTTCTACTTCTTCACGTTGTGATCCTTCACTATTTATAGGCGGAGAGATTGGCGAGATCCATTGCTTGGTTGGTGGCCTTGTCCCTCCTCCTCTCGACAGTACTTTGCACAGGCAGTTGCTTTTGCAGGAGCGCAGTTTGTCTCTTTGCCGAAAACGGCTATGTTACAAGACCAACAGTAACTGGAGCGAGCCAGTACTGTAGCGGCGCCCTGTCGGCCTGGCAGTCAACTCCTTTGCTCCATTCAGCTTTCGACACGTGGAGATCTTGTAATTAATGCGACGATCTCCTTGTTGACTGGAGTTCAAAATATGGGCGGGAGTTGTGCTGTCGCTTTCTGGTAGGTAGTGGCTCGCTTCGCTTTTGAAGTTGTAGTGGCCGCTTTGAAGTGAGTCGCTTCCGGGTCAGTTTGTAGTGAGTCACTTGGGAAATGAGGTTCCAAAATGACCATCGTTGACTCGCTTCGGCTTTTCTTTGTAGCGCTCGCTTCGCTTTGCTTTAGTGGACTCGCTTTGATTCCACTGTAGCGCTCGCTACGCTTTACTCGCTTCGGCACGCTTCGATTCGCCTGGACAATACACTCAAGTGAGTGGCCTTCACTTGGACTTTCTAAAAGCTAAGCAAAACAAAGCCATCCTAACATTATAGGCTTAGAAAAATTATAACCTCTTTTCTACATAAAGGTGGGTCGCTTGGGAACAGGACATTTTGGGGTTTTGGGATCTAATCAAAACAAATTACTTCATTGGTAAAATGTCCCATGTAGTTCCCCCTTAACAAGTTGGTCCTTAACAATTCCCAACAATAGCATCGCACCGAAGTACTCCTTTCTTGATAGAATCCAACTCATTCGCTGTTTTTGTGTACTTCTCCATCAAGTCCTCGTAAGCATCGATCCCAATGTTGGCAACTCTCCTTCTTCCAATGCGACGGTCAGTAGCCTCCTCATAACTTGAATTCACGGTCAGCTCAATAATCTCCAAGGCCATGTCGTACTCGTTGTTCAAAAATCCTCCCTTCGAAGCGTAATCGAGCTCCTTCCTACACATCTTGTTCAAACCACGATAGAAGTTCGTGATTTGATCCTCCTTGCTAATTCCATGATTCGGGTATGCTCGTAGTAGCATCTTGAATCTCCCCCATGCCTCGTAGAAGTGCTCATCCTCGTATTGTTGAAACTGGATAATCTCGTTGATGAGTTTCTGAGCCCTCGAAGGTGGGAAGAATTTGTTGAGAAACTTCGTACACATATCAGCCCAAGTAGTGACCTCCGTCTTGTTCAATCCATCTAACCATTCTCTTGCATCGTCCTTGAGAGACCACACGAATAGGCTAAGCTTGAGGTAATCCGAAGACACTCCATTGGCCTTGTATGTAGCACAAATATCCAGAAACTGCTTCAAGTGAGCATTTGGATCCTCCGCCGGTGAACCTCCATATTGGTTGTTTTGCACCATGTTGATGAGGGACGTCTTGAACTCGTAGTTGTTGGCTTCGGTGGTCCCCCATCCTCCTTGCTGAAATTGATCAACGACCGGCTTGTAACGGTCGTTCAAAGTCCTCCTCGCCGCTTGATCCCCCATCGAATCGAAACTCCTTGGTGAATCGGGTGGTGAAGAGGGTGGTGTATCGATCTTGCTCGCCTTCTTCTCTCGTCTCAATGCCCTTAGTGAGCGCTCCAACTCCAAGTCTATCGGAATAAGATTTATCCCTTTAGATCTTGTGATCATGCACTACCTAAAACCAAAGAGAAGAAAAGTAAACGTTAGATCAATAAACCGAAAAACAGAAAATTAAAGTGCCTAAATCACCTATTAGTTCTATTTCAAAATATGAATGTGAAATCTAATCAATCCCCGACAACGGCGCCAAAATTTGATCGCACTATTTTCTACCACACAAAATAGGTATAGTATACGAAAGTACGAGTATCGTATCCACAGGGACTGATAAACCGAAAACACACACAATACCTGTACTATAGAACTAAACTGATGTCTAGACTTTTAAGGATTTAGTGAATGTGGTATTTATAGACTAGGCAAATAAATAAAAGACTCAATTAATCAAATAAGGAAATAAATAAATAAGGAAAATAACTAATCAAATAAAACAACTTAGCAAGCAAGCAATTAAACAAATAAGGTAATTAAACAATTAAGGAAAAGTGTTGACTTTAGGGAAGCCTACCTAATCAAATATATGCAAGCAATTAATGAGTACAATTAACCAATTTAATCCAATCTAAATGTGATACATGCAAAATAACCTACACCCTCGATTAAAGCAATGCAAGTCGTCAACTAACAAGATCCTAATATCATCTCGAATTATAGGAATCAAATCAAGTGCAAAATAGAAGAAGTATCAATCATATAATCAATAAGGTTCAATTATGACACCCAAATCAACTATATGCAACTATATGACAATTCAATCTCAACTAAGATAATCAAATCACCATATCATGTGTTCATGAGATCTATTATGCAAATATCCAATTAAGGCATAAAAACATAACTATGCACACATAATTAGTGATCAAATAATCATGCATGAGAATAAGCACCATGAAACATGCATCTAGATTGGAAGGCTAATTGTAAACAAAAATACTCACATAAATTCAATTAGGCATTCAATCCCTAAAATCAACTAAGAAAATTAGCTAGACATGATTAAAGCAAACATAAACACAATATATTGGAAGAACATAATTAAAGAGTAAGAGTAAGAAAAACTTGGAATTGAATCTTGAACGCGAAGAACTTCGAAACTTGAATCTTGAATAAACTTGAATAGAACTCCAATGTTGAACAAATATAAAAGCTGGAAATTTAAAGAGAAAATTATGAAAAACTAAAGTGTGCTAAGAATTCTAGGGTTCACAATGCTAAATCTAAGGTATTTATAGAGTAGAAAGTTACAAGGAATCATAAGTGTAAAAGGAAACAAAATAAGTCGAAAAAGCCCGCGAACTAAACACGACCCGTGCCCCGACTCGGACGGCTCACTCGGGTGACTCGGCCGAGTGTGTGAGATGAAGGTGACTCGGATGGGACTCGGCCGAGTGGGTCAAAGAATGCTGACTCGGCCGAGTGACTAGGACAGTATGCTCACTCGGCCTCTGACTCGGCTGAGTGACTGGCCGAGTAGCCTTCTCGAACTTCGTTCTTCGACTCTCCAACTCTCCGTTTCTTGGCTTTCTCGATCCTCGTCTCGACTTGGGTTATTTCCACACGAAAAGTACCTAAAAACACGACAAAATACCCAAAGCGTAATATAGTTCGAAAGGATATAAAACGATGCAAAAACACGAACTAAATCACGAAACGAGACCTAAAAACGTTTCCTAAACACTTATAAAAACAAGTAAATTTCTAATCTATCACTCTTGCTTGGCATACGATTCTTAGTTGTATCGAGCGTCTGGTGCCCAACATAATTTCTTTGATAATATACACTGTGGTGTGGACTAGCTTCTATTAATCTCTATTGGAATGAGTATTAATTTTTCTTAATAACAATGCTAAGGCTTATGTCTCCTAGAGCCTATCATTCCATTCCTTTTCGAACAAGATTTCTGTATTTATCGTGGCACCTGGTATACTGTAGCTTCTAGAAACTATATCCTCAAGTTAAAGAAGGTGCTCTTTTCTATTAATTTGGTTTATTTGTGGAATATGGCTGATATTAGTCCCTATCAGCTACTCCTCCCCCATGTCCATAAGCGTTTATATGTCGACTTCTGGCAAGTGCCTTAGTGGGGAAATTATTTTCACTTTGCCTCATCGAGACTCTCTTTCGAATAGAGGAATATTATAATGGATATATTTTGTAAGGAAAAAGGCGCGTTACTTTTTGGGGAGTAAAGAGGCGCTGCCTATAAAAGACGTGGAGTAACAAGTGGGGCATAGCTCTACTCCTCTTTGGCCTTTTTATCTTCCTTCATTCTCTTCTTCTCCACTCTTACATCACACATCTGAGAAAAGTGGGAACATTCACGTTTTCCTACTCAACGTTTCCAGTGATTGCTCCGTCTTCCTGGGCTCACAGGTAGTTTATTTAGTGTTCATTATCTTTGTATATCTCTTTCTTGCGTTAGTGCAGGTTTTGCCTATGAGGGGTTTTTCTTCCCCTGTCTTCCCTCTTTTTCTCCTTTTTTTTTTTTTTTTTTGAAGGAACCGTTAATACCGATTTTTGTTTTCGCAAACCTAGTTTAAGGGTGAGTATGATGAGCATTTTTACATGAAAATCTTAAGATTTCTTAGAAGATTGAGTTTTGCTTGCATTTGCTCCCAGCCATGAATGCTGACGCGGGGGAGTTGCTAAGGAAGATTCAGATGAAATTAGAGCAGAGAATGGTTGAGGCCAGAATCCTCGATCCTGAGCCTATTTCCTCTTTAGACGACGCCCCTACTTTACCCTCTACGGGCACTAGGGTTTCGGAATCTGACCACGAAAACCTACAGGAGACAATAATAATGAAACCTCGTTCAGAACTCTGCTTTCATGAACCGCCCTTAGTTGGCCATGGTAAAATCCTATTTCCTCTCTCCCCTTTGATTGAGGTAAGCATTGATACTTCTTTTTCTGAAACACGGGTGATTTTCATTCCTTTGTGTTTACAGAAGTGAATCAGTTTTCGACACCCTCTTTTGGCGCTCAGGCTTTGGCTTTTGATCAGTTCTTGGAGATTCTATCAGAGGCTAAGCAGAGTAGGGACCGTGCTCAAGTCAAGGCTCGCGATCTTCGGGACCGTCTCCGCGCTAAGGAGAAATATAGTTCTACTCTTGAGCTATGCCTTGCTTCATTATCGGAGCGAATAAGGGAATTAGATAAGGCCCTAGAGGCTTCATTAGAACGAGAATTGGAGATGAAGGCAGACTTTGCTATGCAAGCGGAACGACTAACTCTTACTCATGAACAAGAGTTGGAACGTTCCCGGACTTCTTCTCTCGTGGAAGGGATGAAGCAGGGCTCCAATGAAGGCGTCTCCAGGGGGATACAAGTTTGCCGATCTAATTTTTTGATGTCCCCCTATGGTCAAGCTTTCATAGACTCTCTGGTGAAGCAATTGCCTGAGGCGTTTATCAATTCTCCTTATTTCTAGGCCAGAATGATAGACCCTCTCACCAGCTGGGCCGGCGATGTTGTTTTCAAGTGCTGTAACCAGCTGGGTGTCCCGGAGCGTGCTAACTCTATCAATCTGATGCCCATAATACATTTGTTCGAAACAAAGCCTGAGGCCCTCAAGAGGAGCTGTTTCATTCCTACTGGGGAACCTTGGTTCATGCCAGTATTGAGAAAAGCTGCTGAAACGCTTCGCCAGCCCATTGAAGCCCTTGAGGGCTTTCCTACTTGGGATGCTCCCCCTTTCCCTCTCTTTTCCGTTGATACTACTGCCATGCAGCTTATGAGAAAAGCCTTTGATGAGGTGCCTCCTTTTCTCTTTGCTAGAGCTTTGCCTGCCCATTAAGGGTTTATTGTTATCTATTTAGTGATTCTATTTATATTTTCAGGAACTAGCAAGGAAGGAGATTGCATGTCCCTCCTTTTCTCAAGGAACCACTCCTTCCACACATATCCTATCAAGTGAGGAGGATGGCTCAGGGACGAATAATATCTTTAATGTTCCCCTAGGCCACCCCAGAGATAATTGGATCTTGCCTTCAACTGATATTTCCCCTGTTCCTAAGGGTGAAGCTTCAATCTCTCATTCGTCCAGTTCTGAGGACCTAGCTTTTATTCGAAGTCCATGTCCTTAATTTTGTTGCTTTGGATAAGATATTTGTTGAACAACCTATTTTTTGGTGTTTGTGGTGGGGTGCTTTTTATGACCCTGAAATCGTGCTAGCTGTAGCACAAACAATCGTTACTTTTGATTTAGGCCAGATGCTTCTTCGAGGCCCTATTTGTAACATGTTTCTGTTATTTCTTATTCTACTTAGAATGTTATCTCTCTTATTCTGGTATTTATAGGGGCTTTACTTTTTACCCTGTTTCTACCTGCTGAAGTATTCTAAGATGGTGAGGTAGAGATATTCCCAGTATTTCTAGGGTGATGGGACAAAATAGTAGGATAACATCTTAGTGTAAAATAACATTTTAAGATGATGGCAGCATTTTGAGGTAGCATTTTAAGCTAATGGGATATGGGTATATGGGTATCCCCTACTCCCTCCCCCCCCCCAAGTGAGGTGTAAGGGACTGAAGGAATTACACCTCATTTGAAGGCTAAACATGTAATAACCCGTATTTTTAAATACTAGAAAATAGTAAATAAATAGTTTCCTTTAATATAATAAGCTTTTCATAATTTATATAGTAAAATGATAAAAGGATTTTTAAATTTAAAAGCTTTGATATTATTAGTTATGTAAATTTCTTAATAAAAGAATTTTAGAATATTTAATTTAATTAAAATTAGTTAACTAAAAATATTATTTCTAACTTAATAAAATTTCAAAAATGTACTGTTAATATATTTAACCTAGTTTTGACATTAAAAGAATTACGAAAGAAGCTAGGTATTTTTTCGGATAAACGGTTAAGAAAACCCGAGTCGCCGTTTGTCTAATTTCGATCTTTTCGTTTCTTTAAAAATCTTCGAGCTATCAAATTTCTTCCGAAAATTCTTTAACCTATATCGTTGTGTTCGACATTTTTTGTGGATTCCGTAAACCCTTTGAAATCTTAAATCGGAATTCGTTGCCGGAAAAATATCTTTTCGTCGGGAAACGAGACGTTCGATCGGAGACGGGATGACCCCTATAAATAGAGGCCACCACCGCCTCACTTGATCATATCCTCATCTAATCCTTCAAGTGGAAGAAATCATCCACCAACCCAACTCTCTCTCTATAGCCGATCATTCTCTCCCTCTCTCTGTCACGACCGGACTTTACTAAGGATAGTGAAGCCGGGAACCCGTGACTAGGGATAGGATTAAAGAAGCGGGAATAGAAAAGGGGAATGTAATCATAAAGAAAGAAACCACCCGAACACACGTGGGAAGTAATTATTATATCAATTGGCGTCGAGCCTTTAAGGAAAAGAAAGATATGTGTTCGATACGTTTACACGACTCGAATATTCAACTAAAATCTATCGATATTTCACAGCGGAAGTCTTACAGAATGCATGTATGAAGACACACATTACCGAGAGTCTTAATCTATTGAACTAATTGACTCGTGATGACAAAAGCTTGGGCCGGCTCTCCATTCCATCTCGTTCAACCTGCACATTTAGAAATATATGCAGGGCTGAGTACAAAGGTACTCAGTGGGCACATTGCCGAAAACATACATATATAATTGTCAAGCCATTAATAGTAAGTCATAGGGATTTTGTTGAAAAGATCCTATGCTTACAAAAATTTCTTGTGATTCTAAAAGCGTCTGCAGACTAAGTTCTTTAGTAATCTACCATATCTGTTCCTATGGTATCGAGAGAGTGGCCACTCTCACGATACCTTGACCGGCCAACCCGAAGATGACACACGGTCACAATGTGTACACTAGTCCAAGTAAGATAGCTATCTTACTAGGACCCGAATTCGATTATATAAATTGGCAAAGCCAACACAGATAGGTATCATACAAAATCAAAACATTTATGGCATGACAATATTTGAAAAAAATAATATTTTCAATCTGAACATGCTATAACTTTATTTGTATAAGAAAGCCCACCTCTTGAAGCGTAGAATATGCCCAGTCTTGATAGACGAACAACGTCAAAACCCTTGTCGAGTCACGCCTATTCATAAAGGTATAATAAGAATCTACATTCTTATAATAAAACTTCCTATGGAAAAATAATCGTCTAGTATATTTTTCCTATCTTATAAATCCATTAAGGTTAACAGATTGATTTGAATCCTTTAAATCTTTTCATAAAAGAATAATCTTTTATTATTCAGAATCGTTTCTTCCATTATTCGAGACCATTTATTTGTCGAATTAATTCCCGAAAATTATGCAAATCTTCAGGACATATTTAAAAGCTAAGCATAGCTTAATAAATAATTAATCTTAATTAATTAAATTCATAAGTTGATTAATCTTAATCATTTTTTTTTAATCTCAAGCGCATACGATTTTAATAGTCGGGCCGTCCTTATAATTAATTAACTAATTAATCTCGTGAGTATTTTACGAGAATATAATCCCTCAAAAATTAATCGATCATTCGATTAATAGAATTAATCCCGGACAAGTAAGCCCGTAAATTAATTGAATCGGATCAGAATAAATTAATTTCCTTGGCCCAAGTTACTGGATTCGGCCCAAATCATTGGACTCGGCCCAAGACCACTAACCCGGTTCAGCCCGCGGTTTTGGCCCGAGGCCCGACCCGAAACCGAACCCGACCCGGTTCGTACATATAAATACTGAAACCCTAATCCTCTCTTCATTTCTACGCCTCTTTTCTCTCTCAATTGAACCCTAATCCTCCCTTCCTCTCGGATTCTTCTGCCACGCCACTGTCGCCGGCGTTGAGAGCTGCCGGCACCGGCGTCCTCTTCGTCGGCGGCAGCCCTCAATTACTCTCTCCCCTTTTCTCTTTTTGAAAATACTCTAACTACTCTCTCCCTCCTTCTCTGCCGATTTCTCTCTCTCTCTCTCTCTGCCGAACGTCGCCGGAAGAAGCCTCGCCGTGGTGGTCTGCCGTTGCTGTTGGAGGGAGCTCCGCCGGCAGTTGCTGCTGGAAGCTCCGTCCGCCGCTGTCTGGAGTCGCTATGGAGCTCGCCGTGCCTGAGAGCTCCGCCAGCAGCAGCCTCCGTCGTCCGTCGCCGGCGTTCCACCCGCCGTGGAGCTGTAAGGATCCACTCCCTTTCTGCATTTCTTCCTCCCCTCTCCTTCTTATATACATTTGCCCCAACTTATTTATTCAATTAATTAATTAATTGTTCAATTATCATTGTGCAGTTTCGGTCTTCTGTCCTCGACGACAGCTCCGCAATCGGAGTCGGAGGATTCCGACCGGAGGTGGCATCTGCCATCCCTCAAGCTAAGTCTGCCTCTGCCCTTTTTGTAATTTCTTTAATTTTGGATTTTTCTTGCTTATTAGGATACATTAGTGTGACAGTAAATGTTTTGTGTGACTTATGTTAAAGAATGAGTATTCCCTGATTAACTCGTTTTCCCAAGAATAGCAATATATAGCTTATACTTGCAGATTTCGGTTTTATTGATGTACAAAATTGTTGGGAATTTACAGCTTTCGATTATTCTTTTGTTGAATGAAAACACACATATGCCGTAGAAATTTGTGTTTAATTCATGTTATGAGTTTAGCATTAAAATTATGACATTAGTTGAACTCATTTTATGTTTCGAACTTGTGTTCGGTTTTCATTATCATGAACGAAAACTGAAATTTTCAGATTCTAGATTAGGTGTTTAATCTTAAATCATGCTTAAAGATACTTAGGATTCATTTACTTACTTAGAGTTTGAAGTGCTGTTGTTGCTAGCTCACCATACTTCGTCCTTCTTCTTGTTCTGCTGTCTATTGCTTCTCTCTTCTCTCTTTTGTGTGTTTGGTATGTTGTGAGTGAAAGAAAAAGGAACTGAAATTAGTTGGGGTATGGAGGTATTTATAGAGCTGTCCCTTTTCTTGGGCTGTTCTTGTAATGACTGTAGCAACATCAATGTGATGGTAAGGGTTGGAGGAAAAATCTGCTTTCCTCCATCCTTTCACTACCAATTTTCCTTTTGTTCTCTGCAAGTCTAGTTAAGTGTAAGATATAGAGTCTTCTTTTCCTGATTTCTTCCCTTATCCTATCCTTTTTGCTTTGTAGGTTGCAGGTTGAGCAAGTTGAGGGAGGTGATATTTCTTTCTTGATGCTCAAGAAGGTGTAAGGGGGGAGGAATGAAGCTGGGGGGAAGGAATTTGCTTTGCTGCTGCTGTCCCTTCTCTGTCCCCTTCTCTGTTTTTTTTTTTCTTCTTTCTTTCCCCTTTTTTTTTTTTGCACGCAACAGCTACTGCTACTGCATGTTTTATTTGTTGTTTTATATGTATAATCATTTAATTATTTGAGATATTATTGTTATTGACATGTGAGTGTAGGCATGTGGGATGCTACCCACTTCTGCATGCAGAAGGGAAATCACCACAGTACACGTGTCCCTTTCTTTTTTTTTTTTTTTTTTTGCTTTAAAAAAAATTTTGAATTTTTTTTGCTACAGGAATGTAGTAAACCACTTAATTTAAATGGTGGGTGGTTTAGTATGGTGGGTCCCGTGCATGATGTCATGCAACACTTTCAATGTTATTCTTTTTTGTTTATTTATTATATTTTACGATTTTTGTTATTTTTTTCCTATTTTTTTATTATTATTATTTTTTAACTTTCATTTTATGTATTATTTGTGCTATCTTTTTCTCCCTTTTATTTTCACTTCTCTCTACAATTTTTTTCCTTTTGCATTTCCTCATCTATACACTCAAACCAAAATAATAATCTTCTTGTCTAGTGTCGATACATCATTTTTTAAGTCATTCCGCACTAGAAGGTATATTTCGTTTTTTTAAAAGAAGTAGAAACCTTAAAATGATCATAACATAAATTACAAAATTTAAAAATATCATAACTATTTAGGAAACAAAATTAGTGAATTAGGATGACCCAAAATAGCAAACGAGATTAATGAAGTGGGGCATAGTGAATATTAATTTTATTTTAACTCCAATAAGTCAATTATTTTTGTTCTCTCTTAAAAAATATATGTAATTATTGAAGGTGTCTTTTTTTTTTCCTATCAAAAATAAATCTTAATAATGAGAATTATTTAATTATGAATTTTATTTATATTCCAAAACTGTATAATAATCTCTCCGTTCCATTTGAAATGTCTTATTTTTTTGTACGGAAATTATTAAGAAAGTCCAACATATATAAATGTACATGCACCGATCAATTTTAATTGAATAAGAATAAATGTAGTGCAAAATGACGAAAAAAAAAACTATCTTATATAACAGTGAATATTTAAATTTTTTTGCTTAATTAAATTAAGATATCAAAAAATGAGGTGGTGTATTGGTACGATACAAAACGTTAAGTTTATGGAGGAAAAACATGATGTAAAGGTTTAATTTGTAAAAGCGGTATACTATGAAATTATATTCAAATATTACTAACATTGATCGAATAATCACATATAATTATGAAATAAACAACTTTCACAAAAAATGGTTATTTGAATAATCCTAAACTAAAAAAATATACATTTAATTAGAATAATTAATACGTATAAAAAGTCTAATTAAAAACTAAGAAATTATAATCCAATGATCGTTTACAATGATTCAAGTTCCGTGTTGATTTTATTATTAGTTAATTTGCAATATAGACTAACTCTATAATCAAATATATCAACTTTTCAATTATTTACATTTCTACGCGTATCACAGTACGATTATTTAATTCTTTTTTTAACAATTTGATATTAAATTTAAAGATTGTGTCACGTAGAATTCGAATTTGATACATTTAATATCGAACATGCATTAATTTTTTCTTATCATTTAGCCAAAAACACAAGCAAAATTATGTAAATCTTACTATATTAACAACTTATAAAGCGTACAATTACCCTCACAAATGTTATTAGAATTTTATTAGACTTAATAAGAAAATAGGGTATAAATTTTAGATCATGAATTGGTTACTCATATGTTAATTGGATATATATGATATTGTTAAAATTAAGTATTATAATTTTTTTCAATTAAACTTTAGTATAATTTTTCAATAGTAGATTCACATATAATTATATTGTTGGGTCTTATATTGTTATTAATGTTGTTATAATTAATTCTTATTATTGTTATCTTTATATTGTTCAATCATGTTTTTTCTTCTGATAACTTTTAGTTGTATATACTTGCAGAATGGAAGAACTAAAAACACGATCGATGATTTTTTTATTTTTTATTTTCCTGTAAATTTCTTCATATCTCCAAGTCAATATCAAAGAAAATTTGACCGTGAGTGACGTAAAATTAGGCAAAATTAAGAAAAGAAAACCACTTTTTTATGTTACATTAATACTACTCATTTCGTCTCGTCGAAGACGAACACCTTCTCTTGGGCATGAGAATTAAAATGTTTATAATTCTAAGTGTGTTGTAAGCTTTATATCTTGTTTAATCTATGTTTAAATTTCTAAAAATATCGATGTTTGAATTTAAATAAAAATAACCTATCAAAACCTTTAATTTATATAAAAACTGTTAAATCAATAAACAAACTACAAGCTATCTTCATTTTTAAATTTTGTAATTTATGATATGATCATTTTAAGGTTTCTACTTCTTTTTAGAAAATGAAATATACCTTCTAATGCGGATGACTTAAAAAATGATGTATCGTCTAACACGAGACGAGAAGATTATTATTTTGGTTTAAGTATATAGATGAGGAAATGCAAAAGGAAAAAAAAAAATTATAGAGAGAAGTGAAAATAAAAGGGAGAAAAAGATAGCACAAATAATACATAAAATGATTTTTTTTTTTTTTTTAAAAAGAGGAAAAAAAATAACAAAAATCGTAAACTATAATAAATAAACAAAAAAGAATGACATTGAAAGTGTTGCATGACATCATGCACGGGTCCCACCATATTAAACCACCCACCATTTAAAGTAAGTGGTTTACTAAATTTCTTGTAGCAAAAAAAATTCAAAATTATTTTGAAAGCAAAAAAAAAAAAAAGACACGTGTACTGACCAGATTCCCCTTCTGCATGCAGAAGTGGGTAGCATCTCCCAGACCTGTGAGTGTATTGTTATTACACTTAAAATTTCTTTCTTTTATTAATAATTAATGATTTTTATTTAATAGAAGTATTAATCGAATGCTTGGTTCGATTATTATCTAACGGTTCGTTCGATCATGAACCGATGAGCTTGGCCCATAATATAAATTAATGAGTTTGGACTGTAATCCCTCTTGATCCATTCCTAATTTTATAATTAATCATGGAACGTAAAATGGACGTTATCGTAAACTCCATTATAATCAACATGGAATGATTAATTAAATTACTATTTGATTTGTAATTGAAATTACTACTCAATGAATTAATCACTTAAAGTAATCATATTCTTTAATCGACTAATTATAGGGGTCATTCTTCTAATTAGAAATCGATTAATATAACAAGTTTTTCTTACGAAAATTCTACCTTCGTCGAGAATAGAATTTTCTAAGCCATTAAGGTTTAAACTATTTATCTAACTTACGAATTTAACTACTAATGTCGAGTTATGAAAATGCGGGTCGTTACACTCTCTCTTCCTCCATCGCCGGCAGCACCTCCGCCATCCACCACCATCTCCGATCACCATCATCTCCAGCCCCTCCATCACTTCCGACCATCACCACCATCATCATCTCCATCTCCACCGAACACCACCATCCTCCAGCCATCATCTTCGTCTTACTCTCCGAGAAGCCGCAAGGAGCAGCAGCTTCATCTCTCCATCTCCGACGCCGCCGCCGCCGATCATCTCTCCGATCAAGCAGCAGCTGCTGCCACCATCTTCTTCATCATTTCAGCACCATCACCTTTCCACCGCCACCTTCCTTTCAAGACCGAGAACAGCCCCGATCGTCCCCGATCATCTTTTCGAGCATATCTTCTTCTCCAATCATCGGAAAGGTATGTCGTTCATTTCTATGAACTCATAGGGAGATTTCGATTCTAGGGGTAGTGGCTGATCGTCGCCACGAGCTCCCGAGATAGGACATGCATCACCTTCATCATTTGCATCTTCTCTTCTTCTCCGTCGCCGTGCAGCCGCCCTTTCTTTGGTGGTTGCCGGTGTTCCTTTTTGCATCCATATCATCGAATTAAAGTTGTTCGTAACCTAATAATTAACCTCTTAATCGGAACGAACTTGTGAAAATGAATTGTTGTTGGTATACCCTTCTTGTTCATGGATAATGTTTCCCTGCATGTCGAGACTCTGTCCAAATGTTTTGAAAATATTAATATAGTTTCGAAATGAGATTACCTAGCATCCTATAAAATTTGGTAACAATCGGAGTCACCGTTAATTTTCTAAAAATGAAACTGTGTTCATTTTGACTCGAAGGATCCTTACCCTTTTTGCATGTCTAATATTTTTGCACCAAAATATTCCTAATGATTAGTTGAACAACTTTTGTGTTGAAGTCTAAGCCATGCAAACGACGGAAACATAAGAAAAGAATTATTGAAGGATAATAAGTTATATATATAATTTTAGGGATTATTAATAATTAAAAAGGAAAGTTATGTTAGAAAATTCTAAGAATGAAACTACGAACTTAACTTAACCTCAAGAAATATTTGTAGGAAGACTCTCCGAAGAAGCTGACTAAGATTCGAACCAAAGAATCGAGTAACCGGTAAAGGTGGGGATCTATTTATTTGAACTTGTTAAAATCCTTGGGGATTCTTATATCTTGATAACTCTTGAGCTAGTAAGCTCTATATTCTTCAAGTGCAGGCTTTGTTTCAGGATTAAATTGTGAATCACAGGTTTCCCAGGTTTAATGCTCTAATCTTTTACGATATCGGGTTGACATCGTTAGGTCTAACACACCAACGAGCAACTGGTGTACACCGGGATCGGGAGTGGGGTTTACCACGGAAATCTCGATCCCTAGCCGATAGACTTGCATATAACTTATTTATGCCGTCTAGCATAGCTGATGGGTTTATATACACTTTATGTATGTCACCCTGCAAATGTTCTTATAATCCGACAGGTGGTTTAACCGGGATTCGATTACGAGTAACCTCGGGAATACCTAAATGGACGTCTAAATGGTTTGGTCATATGGGATCAAGACTTATTCTTTCTCTTCTCTCTTTTAAAATCCTGAAAGCCCTGCTTTTGTTTTCCTTTGATTGGCAATGATTCCCACTGAGTGCTAGTTGTACTCAGCCCTGTGAAACTTTCTTTGTTTTGCAGATTGGTAGCCGGAGGCATAGTGACGGGGCGAGAAGAGAGAGAAAAGGAAAGGAGGAATAAACAAGTGACGAGGATAATAAAACTTAAACCGTTAGACCCTTTCCCGTTTCTTAAACTTTTATTTGGTTATAAACAATTTACGTATGCTTTGGATCGTTAAACAATTTCCCTTTTCGTTATTTAGATAACCGAATTATCATACTTAATAATTGAATTGGGAGTTATGGTTTAGTTAACTTAGAAAGTTAATATTCGTTTAAAGTTTATTTCGTTATTCATTTGTTAGTTTAAAACTTGACGTTTTAAAAATATGAATTCATATAACGAAAACTTAAACGAATTTATAAAAACTATAACGGTTGTTAAATGAATGTTTATTTATTCGCTTCCGCTATTTAAACGCAACTTTGATGTAACTACATATTCTGGACCCAACTGTAGTGCGGTCTGGTCCGCCACGGTTGTTATGCTTTCGATATGTATTTTGGATCCTACTGTAGAGCGGTCTGGTCCGCCTCGGTAGTTATTTTTATTAAATATCTTGGATCCGATGATGGCGCGGTCTGGTCCGACCTCATCGTTATGGTTTATGTACTTGGTTAGCTGATGTATAGTCTTTGGTATTTACTAAGACTTGATCCTGGTTTAAGGGGAGATGTTGCCCAAAATTCCGGGCTAAACTAAATGAATTTTAATTAAAATTAATTAAAATAAATTGAATTATGATTCTCCCTTTTTATTTTACCCTTCGTTGCATCCCGATTTAATTGGTCATAATTAAAATTGATTATTTTTAGAGTTAGGAAAATCGGGGTGTGACAGCATGGTATCAGAGCGTAGTCGTTCTGAATACCGAAGACTTAATGAACTTAAAATTTGGAATTTGTTAGGAAATTTTATCCTAAGTATAACTCATGTATGGACTTAAAGGACTTTGAATATTTGGACCTAAAATCACATGGACCTATGCATTCTCTCTCTCTCGATCACTATTGCTCCGAGCTCATCGTCGAGGTACCTTTCAAACTCTTTGATTTATATGGGACTAACAAATTGATAATGTGATTACGTGAAACGTTATGTGAAACGTTATGCGAACTTTATGTGATAATATGGCCTATATGTTGCTACATTCGAAGGATGATTATAAGATGTGGAATAAGTGTAACTAACGTGAGAAGTATATTGAAAATCTAGGAATTTGAAATTGAAAAATCGAACCTTAATCTTCATTTGACTAATGTTATGAACTAACTTTTCGTGTTTTGTGAATGCATTAAAAACGTTTGCATTAGATTAAGAATTGGGTGTTGCATTATTTGTGTGCATTGCATGCATTTAACCATGAGCATAACAGGGTGACTTCTTCTCGGGAACTCACGACCCGAGTGGAATGGAAAAAGGAGTCTTGCACAAATTGAATTTCTGTGGGAATGTTGGTGACCCGTATTTGATTTCAGGCGACATGGATTCTTGGGAGTATTACAGGGGCACGTACCGAAGGGAGCAGATACGGAATGACTTTTTCAGTTGTACTATGAGAGCCGAGGACACGGTAAGCAGTTATCTGATGAGGCTCACAATGGCTTTTGAGGAGTCACGTGAGGCGGGGATTTCGGACACCACAACGCTTCGACATATGTGCATACACTTACCTAGTGAATGGAGTCTTTGCGCCGAGCAGACACAGGCCTTGTGGGGCAAGCCAGTTATGGGCATAACAGAGCACCATGTTCGTTTCCATGATGTGGTAGGATTCCTCTATTACCAGTTTCAGAGGTACGGTCGACCACCAGTCGACATTACTCCATTCAGAATGCCACTTCCAGAGGTATCCCAGTACCCCAGATTCCGAACCAACGACGAAGCGGACATGGAGGTATTTTGGAATTGGACTCACCCGACCATCCCAGGCGTTCTACTACCTTCCCCGGAGGTACAGCCGGCCGAGCCAGCCCTGCCGACCGACCAGCCCTACGTGCCCGAGCCGCTGCCACCCGTGGAGACAGAGTTCGCCCGAGTCCCGCCAAATGGAGGCCGCGACGGGCTGCCAAATAATCCAGGGATAGACGGACAGCAGTTTGGACCCATCCCCACCAACGTGGACTTTGCTGGCCGACTACCGACTCCACCGAGGCCTGCAACAAGCCGAGAAAGAGGACAGACTTCACTAGAGAGAGGCCCGTACCGACGGACGGCGAGGATGAGTACCATCGCACCTATTCGAGTGACAGTTAGGATTCCGGACGATGAGATTGAGGAGGGGGAAATCGTGGAGACAGACGAGGAGTAGGGCAAGTATATGCAGACGGAGATGCCGACGAAGCCATAGACGACGACGCTTCGCAAGCCGGGATTTTTGGTGTGGGCCTACAAAGCCGCCCCGACTTCATCTTTGCATCTGCATTTGCATGTTTGATATATGTTTATGTGGGAAAGTCCTCGTGGAGGCAAACTTCGTATGATACTAGGTTATTATCTTACTATGCAGGATTGACATATAGTATGTATAACATGTTATGGGCAGGTTGAGATTCGTTTCTAAACGAATCAATTTTGGGCGACATATATATGATTATGGCTATGATGATGGTTATGTTTATATGATTTTGTGACTTGGTGATCTTATGATTATTTGCAAGGATTACGTGATTAAATTGTGAAATGTGAACTATATGAAGAACGAAACGTGAGAATTTACGAAATGTGAAAGTGTGCATTGTTTGTTACAAAATGTCGAATTATATGTTGAGAAATATAAATTGTTATAATCCGAGCAGGGATTTATTTTTGGAACATAAATTGCGACAGGTTTAGTATCGAGATATGATACGAATGAATTATTATCATCCGGGGAGGGATTGATATTTGAAATTGATTATTATCATCCGGGGTGGGATTATTATTTGAAATTGATTATTATCATCCGGGGAGGGATTGATATTTGAAACTGATTATTATCATCCGGGGAGGGATTGATATTGGAAACTTGACCAATGATATGTTTGTGAAAATTTGTGATTATATCGGGTTTACGATATATATGTGACTTACGTGATTATATCGGGCTTACGATATATGTGTGAATTATGTGGATATGTTTTTCTACTTGAAAGAATGAGTATATTTTGAAATATTGAATCCCCTTAATCAAAATGCTATTTATGGATATAGCATAAAATTTTTTTCTTTTAACAAAACTTATGCTATTATGGATATAGCATAAACTCTTGATAAAGATTACTAACTTTTCTTTGACAGCTATATCAATTCAGCTTCTCAAAAGAGAACAACATCAACCAAACTTAGCAAAACAAAATGGTACGTGGAAGGAACGGTAATGTAGGTGAGCCCCTAGAGCCAGTTCAGGTGCCTAGGAATGATGAGAGTTTCCGTAGGCAGAATCCTCCGACTTTTAATGGGGTAGGTGAACCAGCCGATGCCGAGAGATGGGTTAGAGCTATGGACAAGATCTTCAACTACCTCAAATGTACCGAGGCCGACAAACTTGATTATGGTCTTCATCAACTGGTCGATGAAGCTGATTTCTGGTGGGAGTCAGTCAAAAGAACTCTCACAGCTGCTCAATGGGAACGATATACATGGGAAGACTTCAAGGACGAGCTTCTTGAGAAGTACATTCCGGGTTGTTACCGCCAGCGTCGCGAGAATGAGTTCTGGAACTTGCAACAAGGAAAGAGGCCGGTCGCCGAATATGATCGTTTGTTCAACCAACTCTCTCGTTATGCTCCGCAACTCGTGGAGACAGATCTTGCTCGTGCCGACAAATTCAGACGCTGCCTTCGACATGAGATTGGCATATCCCTTGCCAGTCACGGTCCTCTCACTTATGCACAGACACTGAGCCGAGCCATGGATATTGAGTCCATGCTACCGAAAGAAAGAGACAGAAGCAACGAGCAGAGTGTGGTGTTCAACCCGGCTATGGGAAAGAGGAAGTTTGAAGGAGGAAACTCTAGCAACCAGATGAGGCCCCAAGGATGGAGAGGCAATCCTCTACCGCCTCAACAATTTCGAGCTGCACCACGACCCCAACCACCGCGGCCAAGCGCACCAAACCGGAACCTTCCTTTTTGTCGACATTGCCAAGGAAATCATGTAGGTGAATGTCGCCTAAAGACAGTGGAGTGTTACCGTTGCGGAAAGAAGGGACACTACGCCAACAGGTGCAACCAGAACCTAGGAGGCCAGCCTCAGCGTCCACCTCCGCCGCCGCCTCGGAATTTTTCGGGAAATGCTGGGAATCAACAGAACCAACGTCCGTTCCAGCAAGCTAGAGCTTATGCTTTGAACAGCAACGAGGCCGCTCAAGCCCAGGAGAATCTAGCAGGTATGATCCTATTCAACGACATACCAGTTTTGGCATTATGAGCATCACATTCATTTATATCTCAACGAGCTTGCCAAACCTTATCCATAAAACCGGAGAAAATAAGCCCAGCTCTCCAAATAAGTGTACCTTCAGGAATGACCATGTTAAGTGAGAAAGCATGTAGGGACCAAACACTTAAGATAGGGGATCAGGAGTTTCGAACGGATCTATATGTTATCATCATGATGGAGTTCGATGTTATCTTGGGAATGGATTGGTTGGAAAAGAATGGAGCCACTATCAACTGTCAGAATCGAGAGATATCTTTCCGAGTTGATGCCAAAGATGCCACCAGAGTGCACGGTGTTCGAATTGGGGGGAAAGTGCCGATCATTTCTGCCATGAAAGCCATTTCAATGTTACGCAAGGGCGATAGCCAATGCTTTTGGGTTACACTTGAAGAACCACCAAAGACAGCAAGATCAATTCAAGAAGTGCCAGTCGTTCGGGAATTCGAAGATGTATTTCCGAAAGTGTTGCCAGGATTACCACCAGATAGACAGATTGAATTTTCTATCGATCTAGAGCCAGGAGCTGCCCCGATGTCCAAAGCACCTTACAGAATGGCGCCAAAGGAACTACAAGAGCTTAAAGTTCAGTTGCAATAATTACTCGACCTAGGCTTCATCCAACCTAGCGTGTCGCCATGGGGAGCCCCAGTGTTGTTCGTGAAAAAGAAAGATGGAAGCATGAGGATGTGTATTGATTACCGAGAGCTCAACAAACTCACAATCAAGAACAGGTACCCGTTGCCAAGGATTGACGATCTCTTCGATCAACTCAAGGGAGCGTGTGTGTTCTCCAAGATCGATCTCAGATCAGGATACCATCAGCTGAAAGTCAGAAAGGAAGACGTGCCAAAGACAGCTTTCAGGACCCGTTACGGCCATTACGAGTTCACAGTGATGCCGTTCGGACTGACCAACGCACCCGCAGTATTCATGGATTTGATGAACATAATCTTTCATCAATATCTAGACGGATTTGTTCTCGTGTTCATTGACGACATTCTCATCTACTCAAAGACTTAGAAAGATCACGAGGAGCATCTCAGAACCGTGCTCGTGACGTTGCGAACAGAGAAGTTATACGCTAAATTTAGCAAGTGCGAGTTTTGGCTACGAGAAGTAATGTTTCTTGGCCACATCGTTTCCGCCGATGGGATCAAAGTCGACCCAGCCAAAGTGGAAGCAGTTAGTCAATGGAAGACTCCAACAAGTGTAACCGAAATCCGAAGTTTCCTAGGACTCGCAGGTTACTACTGAAGATTCATCGAAGGATTTTCAAAGCTATCCAAACCAATGACTTCACTTTTGAAGAAGAATACCAAGTATGTGTGGACGGAGGAATGCGAGAAAAGTTTTCAGGAGCTCAAGAAATGACTTACAACCGCGCCGATACTAACAGTTCCAGAAGGCAATGAAGGATGTGTCTTGATGCAAAATGGAAAAGTGATCGCCTATGCATCTCGACAACTGAAACCGCATTAAAAGAATTATCTTACTCATGATCTCGAGCTAGCAGCAATAGTTCATGCCTTGAAGATATGGAGGCATTACCTTTATGGAGCAAAGTGTGAAATCTTCACCGATCACAAGAGTTTGAAATATTTCTTTGAACAGAAGGAGCTCAACATGAGACAAAGGCGATGGCTTGAGTTAGTCAAGGATTATGATTGTAAAATCGACTATCACCCAGGAAAGGCCAACGTAGTTGCCGACGCCTTAAGCCGGAAAAACCAAGGGAATCTCGCTTATGTGGTTACAAATGAAGAAGGACTTGCTCGAGAATTTGCCAAGTTGAATCTGATCATTCTTTGCCCGCCAGCAACAACAGATGGATGCATTGCTACAATTGTTGCAAAGCCCGACCTTCGAGGACGAATCATTGCCGGCCAGCAAACCGATGCACGCATGGAAAAGCTACGATCACAGGTTGGCTCAGAAGGATGCAACGATTTCGTGAAGGATTGCAAAATCAGCACCGACGGTGCATTACTCTATGGAGACAGGATATGTGTGCCAGACGACAAAGCATTGAAAGAAGAGATTATGTACGAGGCTCACAATACACCCTACACAGCTCATCCCGGTAGCACCAAAATGTATCGGGATCTACGATTTTGGTGGGAGTCCATGAAGAAAGACGTCGCTTCGTTTGTGGAAAGATGCTTAGCCTGTCAACAAGTAAAGGCTATACACCAGGCCATACGGAACCTTGCAACCGTTGCCTATCCCAGAGTGGAAGTGGGACCACATCAACATGGATTTTGTGGTAAGTTTTCCAAAGTCATCCAAGGGAAACACCGCAATTTGGGTTATCATCGATCGACTCACAAAGTCAGCTCACTTCTTACCGATTAAGATGACATTTGGATTAGAGAAGTTGGCCAAACTCTATGTCAAGGAGATAGTAAGACTTCACGGAATTCCGATCTCTATCACTTCAGATCGCGACTCCCGTTTCACGTCAAAGTTCTGGACAAGTTTGCAAGAAGCCATGGGTACTCAGTTAAAGTTCAGCTCTGCTTTTCACCTCAGACCGACGGATAGTCAGAACGTATGATCCAAATCTTAGAAGACATGCTAAGAGCAGTTGTTGCCGACCGAGGAGATAATTGGGAAGAAATTTTGCCATTGGTGGAATTTGCCAACAACAACAGTTTTCAATCGACTATCGGAATGGCGCCATACGAAGCTTTGTATGGAAGGAAGTGCCGTTCACCTCTCTATTGGGACGAAGTCGGAGAACGAAAGCTTTTGGGACCAGACGTAGTTCAAGAGATGGTAACTATTGTCGACACAATTCGGCAGCGAATCAAAGAAGCACAAGATCGACAGAAATCTTATGCCGACAAAAGAAGGACCGAATTGGAGTTTGAAGTTGAAGATAAAGTGTTCTTGAAGATCAGTCCAACCCGAGGAGTCATTAGATTCGGAAAACGAGGAAAGTTGAGAACAAGATACGTTGGACCATTCGAAATTCTAGAGAAGATCAAGAATGTAGCATATCGCCTAGCACTACCTCCCAGCCTAGCAAATGTTCACGATGTCTTCCACGTATCCATGCTTAGGAAGTACGTGTTTGACCCCAAGCACGTGATTAGGTATGAAGAGGTAGAACTTAACCCTGATTTACATTATATAGAAAAACCTGTTAGGATTTTGGATCGAAAGATCAAGGTCCTTAGGAACAAGGAGATTGCCACAGTTAAGGTGTTGTGGAACCACCACGACTTGGAAGAGGCCACGTGGGAACCGGAGGAAAAGATGAGAGCCCAATACCCCGACCTAGTATATGAAGGTACTTAAATTTCGGGACGAAATTTCTTTTAAGGGGGTGGTAGTGTAATAACCCGTATTTTTAAATACTAGAAAATAGAAAATAAATAGTTTCCTTTAATATAATAAGCTTTCATAATTTATATAGTAAAATGATAAAAGGATTTTTAAATTTAAAAGCTTTGATATTATTAGTTATGTAAATTTCTAAATAAAAGAATTTTAGAATATTTAATTTAATTAAAATTAGTTAACTAAAACTATTATTTCTAACTTAATAAAATTTCAAAAATGTAATGTTAATATATTTAACCTAGTTTTGACATTAAAAGAATTACGAAAGAAGCTAGGTATTTTTTCGGATAAACGGTTAAGAAAACCCGAGTCGCCGTTTGTCTATTTTCGATCTTTTCGTTTCTTTAAAAATCTTCGAGCTATCAAATTTCTTCCAAAAATTCTTTAACCTATATCGTTGTGTTCGATATTTTTGGTGGATTCCGTAAACCCTTTGAAATCTTAAATCGGAATTCGTTGCCGGAAAAATATCTTTTCGTCGGGAAACGAGACGTTCGATCGGAGACGGGATGACCCCTATAAATAGAGGCCACCACCGCCTCACTTGATCATATCCTCATCTAATCCTTCAAGTGGAAGAAATCATCCACCAACCCAACTCTCTCTCTCTAGCCGATCATTCTCTCCCTCTCTCTCTTCCTCCATCGCCGGCAGCACCTCCGCCATCCACCACCATCTCCGATCACCATCATCTCCAGCCCCTCCATCACTTCCGACCATCACCACCATCATCATCTCCATCTCCACCAAACACCACCATCCTCCAGCCATCATCTTCGTCTTCCTCTCCGAGAAGCCGCAAGGAGCAGCAGCTTCATCTCTCCATCTCCGACGCCGCCGCCGCCGATCATCTCTCCGATCAAGCAGCAGCTGCTGCCACCATGATATTTTTTGTGGATTCCGTAAACCCTTTGAAATCTTAAATCGGAATTCGTTGCCGGAAAAATATCTTTTCGTCGGGAAACGAGACGTTCGATCGGAGACGGGATGACCCCTATAAATAGAGGCCACCACCGCCTTACTTGATCATATCCTCATCTAATCCTTCAAGTGGAAGAAATCATCCACCAACCCCTCTCTCTAGCCGATCATTCTCTCCCTCTCTCTCTTCCTCCATCGCCGGCAGCACCTCCGCCATCCACCACCATCTCCGATCACCATCATCTCCAGCCCCTCCATCACTTCCGACCATCACCACCATCATCATCTCCGTCTCCACCGAACACCACCATCCTCCAGCCATCATCTTCGTCTTCCTCTCTGAGAAGCCGCAAGGAGCAGCAGCTTCATCTCTCCATCTCCGACGCCGCCGCCGCCGATCATCTCTCCGATCAAGCAGCAGCTGCTGCCACCATCTTCTTCATCATTTCAGCACCATCACCTTTCCACCGCCACCTTCCTTTCAAGACCGAGAACAGCCCCGATCGTCACCGATCATCTTTTCGAGCATATCTTCTTCTCCAATCATCGGAAAGGTATGTCGTTCGTTTCTATGAACTCGTAGGGAGATTTCGATTCTAGGGGTAGTGGCTGATCGTCGCCACGAGCTCCCGAGATAGGACATGCATCGCCTTCATCATTTGCATCTTCTCTTCTTCTCCGTCGCCGTGCAGCCGCCCTTTCTTTGGTGGTTGCCGGTGTTCCTTTTTGCATCCATATCGTCGAATTAAAGTTGTTTGTAACCTAATAATTAACCTCTTAATCGGAACGAACTTGTGAAAATGAATTGTTGTTGGTATACCCTTCTTGTTCATGGATAATGTTTCCCTGCATGTCGAGACTCTGTCCGAATGTTTTGAAAATATTAATATAGTTTCGAAATGAGATTACCTAGCATCCTATAAAATTTGGTAACAATCGGAGTCACCGTTAATTTTCTAAAAATGAAACTGTGTTCATTTTGACTCGAAGGACCCTTACCCTTTTTGCATGTCTAATATTTTTGCACCAAAATATTCCTAATGATTAGTTGAACAACTTTTGTGTTGAAGTCTAAGCCATGCAAACGACGAAAACATAAGAAAAGAATTATTGAAAGTTAATAAGTTATATATATAATTTTAGGGATTATTAATAATTAAAAAGGAAAGTTATGTTAGAAAATTCTAAGAATGAAACTACGAACGTAACTTAACCTCAAGAAATATTTGTAGGAAGATTCTCCGAAGAAGCTGACTAAGATTCGAACCAAAGAATCGAGTAACCGGTAAAGGTGGGGATCTATTTATTTGAACTTGTTAAAATCCTTGGGGATTCTTATTTCTTGATAACTCTTGAGCTAGTAAGCTCTATATTCTTCAAGTGCAGGCTTTGTTTCAGGATTAAATTGTGAATCACAGGTTTCCCAGGTTTAATGCTCTAATCTTTTACGATATCGGGTTGACATCGTTAGGTCTAACACACCAACGAGCAACTGGTGTACACCGGGATCGGGAGTGGGGTTTACCACGGAAATCTCGATCCCTAGCCGATAGACTTGCATATAACTTATTTATGCCGTCTAGCATAGCTGATGGGTTTATATACACTTTATGTATGTCACCCTGCAAATGTTCTTATAATCCGACAGGTGGTTTAACCGGGATTCGATTACGAGTAACCTCGGGAATACCTAAATGGACGTCTAAATGGTTTGGTCATATGGGATCAAGACTTATTCTTTCTCTTCTCTCTTTTAAAATCCTGAAAGCCCTGCTTTTGTTTTCCTTTGATTGGCAATGATTCCCACTGAGTGCTAGTTGTACTCAGCCCTGTGAAACTTTCTTTGTTTTGCAGATTGGTAGCCGGAGGCATAGTGACGGGGCGAGAAGAGAGAGAAAAGGAAAGGAGGAATAAACAAGTGACGAGGATAATAAAACTTAAACCGTTAGACCCTTTCCCGTTTCTTAAACTTTTATTTGGTTATAAACAATTTACGTATGCTTTGGATCGTTAAACAATTTCCCTTTTCGTTATTTAGATAACCGAATTATCATACTTAATAATTGAATTGGGAGTTATGGTTTAGTTAACTTAGAAAGTTAATATTCGTTTAAAGTTTATTTCGTTATTCATTTGTTAGTTTAAAACTTGACGTTTTAAAAATATGAATTCATATAACGAAAACTTAAACGAATTTATAAAAACTATAACGGTTGTTAAATGAATGTTTATTTATTCGCTTCCGCTATTTAAACGCAACTTTGATGTAACTACATATTCTGGACCCAACTGTAGTGCGGTCTGGTCCGCCACGGTTGTTATGCTTTCGATATGTATTTTGGATCCTACTGTAGAGTGGTCTGGTCCGCCTCGGTAGTTATTTTTATTAAATATCTTGGATCCGATGATGGCGCGGTCTGGTCCGACCTCATCGTTATGGTTTATGTACTTGGTTAGCTGATGTATAGTCTTTGGTATTTACTAAGACTTGATCCTGGTTTAAGGGGAGATGTTGCCCAAAATTCCGGGCTAAACTAAATGAATTTTAATTAAAATTAATTAAAATAAATTGAATTATGATTCTCCCTTTTTATTTTACCCTTCGTTGCATCCCGATTTAATTGGTCATAATTAAAATTGATTATTTTTAGAGTTAGGAAAATCGGGGTGTGACAGCATGGTATCAGAGCGTAGTCGTTCTGAATACTGAAGACTTAATGAACTTAAAATTTGGAATTTGTTAGGAAATTTTATCCTAAGTATAACTCATGTATGGACTTAAAGGACTTTGAATATTTGGACCTAAAATCACATGGACCTATGCATTCTCTCTCTCTCGATCACTATTGCTCCGAGCTCATCGTCGAGGTACCTTTCAAACTCTTTGATTTATATGGGACTAACAAATTGATAATGTGATTACGTGAAACGTTATGTGAAACGTTATGCGAACTTTATGTGATAATATGGCCTATATGTTGCTACATTCGAAGGATGATTATAAGATGTGGAATAAGTGTAACTAACGTGAGAAGTATATTGAAAATCTAGGAATTTGAAATTGAAAAATCGAACCTTAATCTTCATTTGACTAATGTTATGAACTAACTTTTCGTGTTTTGTGAATGCATTAAAAACGTTTGCATTAGATTAAGAATTGGGTGTTGCATTATTTGTGTGCATTGCATGCATTTAACCATGAGCATAACAGGGTGACTTCTTCTCGGGAACTCACGACCCGAGTGGAATGGAAAAAGGAGTCTTGCACAAATTGAATTTCTGTGGGAATGTTGGTGACCCGTATTTGATTTCAGGCGACATGGATTCTTGGGAGTATTACAGGGGCACGTACCGAAGGGAGCAGATACGGAATGACTTTTTCAGTTGTACTATGAGAGCCGAGGACACGGTAAGCAGTTATCTGATGAGGCTCACAATGGCTTTTGAGGAGTCACGTGAGGCGGGGATTTCGGACACCACAACGCTTCGACATATGTGCATACACTTACCTAGTGAATGGAGTCTTTGCGCCGAGCAGACACAGGCCTTGTGGGGCAAGCCAGTTATGGGCATAACAGAGCACCATGTTCGTTTCCATGATGTGGTAGGATTCCTCTATTACCAGTTTCAGAGGTACGGTCGACCACCAGTCGACATTACTCCATTCAGAATGCCACTTCCAGAGGTATCCCAGTACCCCAGATTCCGAACCAACGACGAAGCGGACATGGAGGTATTTTGGAATTGGACTCACCCGACCATCCCAGGCGTTCTACTACCTTCCCCGGAGGTACAGCCGGCCGAGCCAGCCCTGCCGACCGACCAGCCCTACGTGCCCGAGCCGCTGCCACCCGTGGAGACAGAGTTCGCCCGAGTCCCGCCAAATGGAGGCCGCGACGGGCTGCCAAATAATCCAGGGATAGACGGACAGCAGTTTGGACCCATCCCCACCAACGTGGACTTTGCTGGCCGACTACCGACTCCACCGAGGCCTGCAACAAGCCGAGAAAGAGGACAGACTTCACTAGAGAGAGGCCCGTACCGACGGACGGCGAGGATGAGTACCATCGCACCTATTCGAGTGACAGTTAGGATTCCGGACGATGAGATTGAGGAGGGGGAAATCGTGGAGACAGACGAGGAGTAGGGCAAGTATATGCAGACGGAGATGCCGACGAAGCCATAGACGACGACGCTTCGCAAGCCGGGATTTTTGGTGTGGGCCTACAAAGCCGCCCCGACTTCATCTTTGCATCTGCATTTGCATGTTTGATATATGTTTATGTGGGAAAGTCCTCGTGGAGGCAAACTTCGTATGATACTAGGTTATTATCTTACTATGCAGGATTGACATATAGTATGTATAACATGTTATGGGCAGGTTGAGATTCGTTTCTAAACGAATCAATTTTGGGCGACATATATATGATTATGGCTATGATGATGGTTATGTTTATATGATTTTGTGACTTGGTGATCTTATGATTATTTGCAAGGATTACGTGATTAAATTGTGAAATGTGAACTATATGAAGAACGAAACGTGAGAATTTACGAAATGTGAAAGTGTGCATTGTTTGTTACAAAATGTCGAATTATATGTTGAGAAATATAAATTGTTATAATCCGAGCAGGGATTTATTTTTGGAACATAAATTGCGACAGGTTTAGTATCGAGATATGATACGAATGAATTATTATCATCCGGGGAGGGATTGATATTTGAAATTGATTATTATCATCCGGGGTGGGATTATTATTTGAAATTGATTATTATCATCCGGGGAGGGATTGATATTTGAAACTGATTATTATCATCCGGGGAGGGATTGATATTGGAAACTTGACCAATGATATGTTTGTGAAAATTTGTGATTATATCGGGTTTACGATATATATGTGACTTACGTGATTATATCGGGCTTACGATATATGTGTGAATTATGTGGATATGTTTTTCTACTTGAAAGAATGAGTATATTTTGAAATATTGAATCCCCTTAATCAAAATGCTATTTATGGATATAGCATAAAATTTTTTTCTTTTAACAAAACTTATGCTATTATGGATATAGCATAAACTCTTGATAAAGATTACTAACTTTTCTTTGACAGCTATATCAATTCAGCTTCTCAAAAGAGAACAACATCAACCAAACTTAGCAAAACAAAATGGTACGTGGAAGGAACGGTAATGTAGGTGAGCCCCTAGAGCCAGTTCAGGTGCCTAGGAATGATGAGAGTTTCCGTAGGCAGAATCCTCCGACTTTTAATGGGGTAGGTGAACCAGCCGATGCCGAGAGATGGGTTAGAGCTATGGACAAGATCTTCAACTACCTCAAATGTACCGAGGCCGACAAACTTGATTATGGTCTTCATCAACTGGTCGATGAAGCTGATTTCTGGTGGGAGTCAGTCAAAAGAACTCTCACAGCTGCTCAATGGGAACGATATACATGGGAAGACTTCAAGGACGAGCTTCTTGAGAAGTACATTCCGGGTTGTTACCGCCAGCGTCGCGAGAATGAGTTCTGGAACTTGCAACAAGGAAAGAGGCCGGTCGCCGAATATGATCGTTTGTTCAACCAACTCTCTCGTTATGCTCCGCAACTCGTGGAGACAGATCTTGCTTGTGCCGACAAATTCAGACGCTGCCTTCGACATAAGATTGGCATATCCCTTGCCAGTCACGGTCCTCTCACTTATGCACAGACACTGAGCCGAGCCATGGATATTGAGTCCATGCTACCGAAAGAAAGAGACAGAAGCAACGAGCAGAGTGTGGTGTTCAACCCGGCTATGGGAAAGAGGAAGTTTGAAGGAGGAAACTCTAGCAACCAGATGAGGCCCCAAGGATGGAGAGGTAATCCTCTACCGCCTCAACAATTTCGAGCTGCACCACGACCCCAACCACCGCGGCCAAGCGCACCAAACCGGAACCTTCCTTTTTGTCGACATTGCCAAGGAAATCATGTAGGTGAATGTCGCCTAAAGACAGTGGAGTGTTACCGTTGCGGAAAGAAGGGACACTACGCCAACAGGTGCAACCAGAACCTAGGAGGCCAGCCTCAGCGTCCACCTCCGCCGCCGCCTCGGAATTTTTCGGGAAATGCTGGGAATCAACAGAACCAACGTCCGTTCCAGCAAGCTAGAGCTTATGCTTTGAACAGCGACGAGGCCGCTCAAGCCCAGGAGAATCTAGCAGGTATGATCCTATTCAACGACATACCAGTTTTGGCATTATGAGCATCACATTCATTTATATCTCAACGAGCTTGCCAAACCTTATCCATAAAACCGGAGAAAATAAGCCCAGCTCTCCAAATAAGTGTACCTTCAGGAATGACCATGTTAAGTGAGAAAGCATGTAGGGACCAAACACTTAAGATAGGGGATCAGGAGTTTCGAACGGATCTATATGTTATCATCATGATGGAGTTCGATGTTATCTTGGGAATGGATTGGTTGGAAAAGAATGGAGCCACTATCAACTGTCAGAATCGAGAGATATCTTTCCGAGTTGATGCCAAAGATGCCACCAGAGTGCACGGTGTTCGAATTGGGGGGAAAGTGCCGATCATTTCTGCCATGAAAGCCATTTCAATGTTACGCAAGGGCGATAGCCAATGCTTTTGGGTTACACTTGAAGAACCACCAAAGACAGCAAGATCAATTCAAGAAGTGCCAGTCGTTCGGGAATTCGAAGATGTATTTCCGAAAGTGTTGCCAGGATTACCACCAGATAGACAGATTGAATTTTCTATCGATCTAGAGCCAGGAGCTGCCCCGATGTCCAAAGCACCTTACAGAATGGCGCCAAAGGAACAACAAGAGCTTAAAGTTCAGTTGCAATAATTACTCGACCTAGGCTTCATCCAACCTAGCGTGTCGCCATGGGGAGCCCCAGTGTTGTTCGTGAAAAAGAAAGATGGAAGCATGAGGATGTGTATTGATTACCGAGAGCTCAACAAACTCACAATCAAGAACAGGTACCCGTTGCCAAGGATTGACGATCTCTTCGATCAACTCAAGGGAGCGTGTGTGTTCTCCAAGATCGATCTCAGATCAGGATACCATCAGCTGAAAGTCAGAAAGGAAGACGTGCCAAAGACAGCTTTCAGGACCCGTTACGGCCATTACGAGTTCACAGTGATGCCGTTCGGACTGACCAACGCACCCGCAGTATTCATGGATTTGATGAACATAATCTTTCATCAATATCTAGACGGATTTGTTCTCGTGTTCATTGACGACATTCTCATCTACTCAAAGACTTAGAAAGATCACGAGGAGCATCTCAGAACCGTGCTCGTGACGTTGCGAACAGAGAAGTTATACGCTAAATTTAGCAAGTGCGAGTTTTGGCTACGAGAAGTAATGTTTCTTGGCCACATCGTTTCCGCCGATGGGATCAAAGTCGACCCAGCCAAAGTGGAAGCAGTTAGTCAATGGAAGACTCCAACAAGTGTAACCGAAATCCGAAGTTTCCTAGGACTCGCAGGTTACTACTGAAGATTCATCGAAGGATTTTCAAAGCTATCCAAACCAATGACTTCACTTTTGAAGAAGAATACCAAGTATGTGTGGACGGAGGAATGCGAGAAAAGTTTTCAGGAGCTCAAGAAATGACTTACAACCGCGCCGATACTAACAGTTCCAGAAGGCAATGAAGGATGTGTCTTGATGCAAAATGGAAAAGTGATCGCCTATGCATCTCGACAACTGAAACCGCATTAAAAGAATTATCTTACTCATGATCTCGAGCTAGCAGCAATAGTTCATGCCTTGAAGATATGGAGGCATTACCTTTATGGAGCAAAGTGTGAAATCTTCACCGATCACAAGAGTTTGAAATATTTCTTTGAACAGAAGGAGCTCAACATGAGACAAAGGCGATGGCTTGAGTTAGTCAAGGATTATGATTGTAAAATCGACTATCACCCAGGAAAGGCCAACGTAGTTGCCGACGCCTTAAGCCGGAAAAACCAAGGGAATCTCGCTTATGTGGTTACAAATGAAGAAGGACTTGCTCGAGAATTTGCCAAGTTGAATCTGATCATTCTTTGCCCGCCAGCAACAACAGATGGATGCATTGCTACAATTGTTGCAAAGCCCGACCTTCGAGGACGAATCATTGCCGGCCAGCAAACCGATGCACGCATGGAAAAGCTACGATCACAGGTTGGCTCAGAAGGATGCAACGATTTCGTGAAGGATTGCAAAATCAGCACCGACGGTGCATTACTCTATGGAGACAGGATATGTGTGCCAGACGACAAAGCATTGAAAGAAGAGATTATGTACGAGGCTCACAATACACCCTACACAGCTCATCCCGGTAGCACCAAAATGTATCGGGATCTACGATTTTGGTGGGAGTCCATGAAGAAAGACGTCGCTTCGTTTGTGGAAAGATGCTTAGCCTGTCAACAAGTAAAGGCTATACACCAGGCCATACGGAACCTTGCAACCGTTGTCTATCCCAGAGTGGAAGTGGGACCACATCAACATGGATTTTGTGGTAAGTTTTCCAAAGTCATCCAAGGGAAACACCGCAATTTGGGTTATCATCGATCGACTCACAAAGTCAGCTCACTTCTTACCGATTAAGATGACATTTGGATTAGAGAAGTTGGCCAAACTCTATGTCAAGGAGATAGTAAGACTTCACGGAATTCCGATCTCTATCACTTCAGATCGCGACTCCCGTTTCACGTCAAAGTTCTGGACAAGTTTGCAAGAAGCCATGGGTACTCAGTTAAAGTTCAGCTCTGCTTTTCACCTCAGACCGACGGATAGTCAGAACGTATGATCCAAATCTTAGAAGACATGCTAAGAGCAGTTGTTGCCGACCGAGGAGATAATTGGGAAGAAATTTTGCCATTGGTGGAATTTGCCAACAACAACAGTTTTCAATCGACTATCGGAATGGCGCCATACGAAGCTTTGTATGGAAGGAAGTGCCGTTCACCTCTCTATTGGGACGAAGTCGGAGAACGAAAGCTTTTGGGACCAGACGTAGTTCAAGAGATGGTAACTATTGTCGACACAATTCGGCAGCGAATCAAAGAAGCACAAGATCGACAGAAATCTTATGCCGACAAAAGAAGGACCGAATTGGAGTTTGAAGTTGAAGATAAAGTGTTCTTGAAGATCAGTCCAACCCGAGGAGTCATTAGATTCGGAAAACGAGGAAAGTTGAGAACAAGATACGTTGGACCATTCGAAATTCTAGAGAAGATCAAGAATGTAGCATATCGCCTAGCACTACCTCCCAGCCTAGCAAATGTTCACGATGTCTTCCACGTATCCATGCTTAGGAAGTACGTGTTTGACCCCAAGCACGTGATTAGGTATGAAGAGGTAGAACTTAACCCTGATTTACATTATATAGAAAAACCTGTTAGGATTTTGGATCGAAAGATCAAGGTCCTTAGGAACAAGGAGATTGCCACAGTTAAGGTGTTGTGGAACCACCACGACTTGGAAGAGGCCACGTGGGAACCGGAGGAAAAGATGAGAGCCCAATACCCCGACCTAGTATATGAAGGTACTTAAATTTCGGGACGAAATTTCTTTTAAGGGGGTGGTAGTGTAATAACCCGTATTTTTAAATACTAGAAAATAGAAAATAAATAGTTTCCTTTAATATAATAAGCTTTCATAATTTATATAGTAAAATGATAAAAGGATTTTTAAATTTAAAAGCTTTGATATTATTAGTTATGTAAATTTCTAAATAAAAGAATTTTAGAATATTTAATTTAATTAAAATTAGTTAACTAAAACTATTATTTCTAACTTAATAAAATTTCAAAAATGTAATGTTAATATATTTAACCTAGTTTTGACATTAAAAGAATTACGAAAGAAGCTAGGTATTTTTTCGGATAAACGGTTAAGAAAACCCGAGTCGCCGTTTGTCTATTTTCGATCTTTTCGTTTCTTTAAAAATCTTCGAGCTATCAAATTTCTTCCAAAAATTCTTTAACCTATATCGTTGTGTTCGATATTTTTGGTGGATTCCGTAAACCCTTTGAAATCTTAAATCGGAATTCGTTGCCGGAAAAATATCTTTTCGTCGGGAAACGAGACGTTCGATCGGAGACGGGATGACCCCTATAAATAGAGGCCACCACCGCCTCACTTGATCATATCCTCATCTAATCCTTCAAGTGGAAGAAATCATCCACCAACCCAACTCTCTCTCTCTAGCCGATCATTCTCTCCCTCTCTCTCTTCCTCCATCGCCGGCAGCACCTCCGCCATCCACCACCATCTCCGATCACCATCATCTCCAGCCCCTCCATCACTTCCGACCATCACCACCATCATCATCTCCATCTCCACCAAACACCACCATCCTCCAGCCATCATCTTCGTCTTCCTCTCCGAGAAGCCGCAAGGAGCAGCAGCTTCATCTCTCCATCTCCGACGCCGCCGCCGCCGATCATCTCTCCGATCAAGCAGCAGCTGCTGCCACCATGATATTTTTTGTGGATTCCGTAAACCCTTTGAAATCTTAAATCGGAATTCGTTGCCGGAAAAATATCTTTTCGTCGGGAAACGAGACGTTCGATCGGAGACGGGATGACCCCTATAAATAGAGGCCACCACCGCCTTACTTGATCATATCCTCATCTAATCCTTCAAGTGGAAGAAATCATCCACCAACCCCTCTCTCTAGCCGATCATTCTCTCCCTCTCTCTCTTCCTCCATCGCCGGCAGCACCTCCGCCATCCACCACCATCTCCGATCACCATCATCTCCAGCCCCTCCATCACTTCCGACCATCACCACCATCATCATCTCCGTCTCCACCGAACACCACCATCCTCCAGCCATCATCTTCGTCTTCCTCTCTGAGAAGCCGCAAGGAGCAGCAGCTTCATCTCTCCATCTCCGACGCCGCCGCCGCCGATCATCTCTCCGATCAAGCAGCAGCTGCTGCCACCATCTTCTTCATCATTTCAGCACCATCACCTTTCCACCGCCACCTTCCTTTCAAGACCGAGAACAGCCCCGATCGTCACCGATCATCTTTTCGAGCATATCTTCTTCTCCAATCATCGGAAAGGTATGTCGTTCGTTTCTATGAACTCGTAGGGAGATTTCGATTCTAGGGGTAGTGGCTGATCGTCGCCACGAGCTCCCGAGATAGGACATGCATCGCCTTCATCATTTGCATCTTCTCTTCTTCTCCGTCGCCGTGCAGCCGCCCTTTCTTTGGTGGTTGCCGGTGTTCCTTTTTGCATCCATATCGTCGAATTAAAGTTGTTTGTAACCTAATAATTAACCTCTTAATCGGAACGAACTTGTGAAAATGAATTGTTGTTGGTATACCCTTCTTGTTCATGGATAATGTTTCCCTGCATGTCGAGACTCTGTCCGAATGTTTTGAAAATATTAATATAGTTTCGAAATGAGATTACCTAGCATCCTATAAAATTTGGTAACAATCGGAGTCACCGTTAATTTTCTAAAAATGAAACTGTGTTCATTTTGACTCGAAGGACCCTTACCCTTTTTGCATGTCTAATATTTTTGCACCAAAATATTCCTAATGATTAGTTGAACAACTTTTGTGTTGAAGTCTAAGCCATGCAAACGACGAAAACATAAGAAAAGAATTATTGAAAGTTAATAAGTTATATATATAATTTTAGGGATTATTAATAATTAAAAAGGAAAGTTATGTTAGAAAATTCTAAGAATGAAACTACGAACGTAACTTAACCTCAAGAAATATTTGTAGGAAGATTCTCCGAAGAAGCTGACTAAGATTCGAACCAAAGAATCGAGTAACCGGTAAAGGTGGGGATCTATTTATTTGAACTTGTTAAAATCCTTGGGGATTCTTATTTCTTGATAACTCTTGAGCTAGTAAGCTCTATATTCTTCAAGTGCAGGCTTTGTTTCAGGATTAAATTGTGAATCACAGGTTTCCCAGGTTTAATGCTCTAATCTTTTACGATATCGGGTTGACATCGTTAGGTCTAACACACCAACGAGCAACTGGTGTACACCGGGATCGGGAGTGGGGTTTACCACGGAAATCTCGATCCCTAGCCGATAGACTTGCATATAACTTATTTATGCCGTCTAGCATAGCTGATGGGTTTATATACACTTTATGTATGTCACCCTGCAAATGTTCTTATAATCCGACAGGTGGTTTAACCGGGATTCGATTACGAGTAACCTCGGGAATACCTAAATGGACGTCTAAATGGTTTGGTCATATGGGATCAAGACTTATTCTTTCTCTTCTCTCTTTTAAAATCCTGAAAGCCCTGCTTTTGTTTTCCTTTGATTGGCAATGATTCCCACTGAGTGCTAGTTGTACTCAGCCCTGTGAAACTTTCTTTGTTTTGCAGATTGGTAGCCGGAGGCATAGTGACGGGGTGAGAAGAGAGAGAAAAGGAAAGGAGGAATAAACAAGTGACGAGGATAATAAAACTTAAACCGTTAGACCCTTTCCCGTTTCTTAAACTTTTATTTGGTTATAAACAATTTACGTATGCTTTGGATCGTTAAACAATTTCCCTTTTCGTTATTTAGATAACCGAATTATCATACTTAATAATTGAATTGGGAGTTATGGTTTAGTTAACTTAGAAAGTTAATATTCGTTTAAAGTTTATTTCGTTATTCATTTGTTAGTTTAAAACTTGACGTTTTAAAAATATGAATTCATATAACGAAAACTTAAACGAATTTATAAAAACTATAACGGTTGTTAAATGAATGTTCATTTATTCGCTTCCGCTATTTAAACGCAACTTTGATGTAACTACATATTCTGGACCCAACTGTAGTGCGGTCTGGTCCGCCACGGTTGTTATGCTTTCGATATGTGTTTTGGATCCTACTGTAGAGCGGTCTGGTCCGCCTCGGTAGTTATTTTTATTAAATATCTTGGATCCGATGATGGCGCGGTCTGGTCCGACCTCATCGTTATGGTTTATGTACTTGGTTAGCTGATGTATAGTCTTTGGTATTTACTACGACTTGATCCTGGTTTAAGGGGAGATGTTGCCCAAAATTCCGGGCTAAACTAAATGAATTTTAATTAAAATTAATTAAAATAAATTGAATTATGATTCTCCCTTTTTATTTTACCCTTCGTTGCATCCCGATTTAATTGGTCATAATTAAAATTGATTATTTTTAGAGTTAGGAAAATCGGGGTGTGACAAAACATATACGAAATGTAACTACTTTAAAGGTAAAGGGGTATGATCCAACGCTTCATACATCTGTTAATCATGGAATAAGAGTTTTTCAAAACGAATAAGGGGTCATAACCCATCATACTTTCTTCTTGAGAGTCATTCTCAATTTTCCCTGCATATTTCTGGGGTGATAGCTTTTCCTTTGCCTGTTGTCTCCTCGACATCTTCTTGGTCTAGCACTTCCTTTGCACTTTTGACTTTCGTCCTTGCCTGGGTTATCAATGCTTCCCACTGCCCTTTCGCAGTTGGGGCGTGGCATCTGCCTGTGGCTTCAGCTTCAGGCCCTTTACTTTCGTTTGTCTGTTGAAGCAGTTGTTTGGCTTGGTCCATGGATATCATCAGTTCTTCATGAGGGTTATTGCTGGTGATCACCAAGTGCTCCATTGAAGCGGAAAGGTTCTGACTTTCTCCTGTTGGAGTTGGGGTTTTAAGTCTTTTCCCTTCGAGTTTCATCTCATCCCCTTCGGTGGCAGGTTCCGCCATCGGCCTTTTCCTGGCCTCTCCTGCTTGCACCGATTGGACATAGCATTTTCGTGAGACCTCTTGATCTCCCGATATTTGCCCTACCTGATTTCCCACTGGGAATTTCATCATCAGATAGTAAGTGGAAACCACTGCTTGGAACGGATTCAATGCAGTTCTTCCTAGAATGATGTTGTAGGAAGATGGTTGTCGCACCACCAAGAAGGTGACTGGCTTTGACACTCGTGTAGGCCCTTCGCCCAGAGTGAGCATTAAATCAATTGATCCTAGTGACATCACCGGATCTCCTAAGAAACCGTGTAGTGCCGTAGCTACCCCATTCAATGGCTTCTGGAGGCTCAATTGGTTGAAACAACTTTCAAATATGACATTGACTGCGGCTCCTGTGTCCACAAAGACTCTTTGGACCTGATATCTCTCTATTTCCACTGTGATGACCAACGCATCATCATGCGGGTGAACCACTTTTCGGTTATCTTCTGGCCCGAATGAGATTTCTGGTGGGTGCAGGCCTGCTTCAACATTCCATACCCCATGCCTTTCATGCATATGTAATTCTCTGGCAGATGCTTTTCGGCTTCTGTTGGAGTCTCCCATGGTTGGTCCTCCATATATCATTTTAATAACGCCTTTGGGCTCTGACCCTTGGCTAGCGTCAGTGGCTTTTTCAGGAGCTTCTTTACGCTTTTTGTTTTGCTCTGTCTCTCTTTTGACGTACTCTACGAGTTCTCCTTCCTGGATTAACTTTTCGATTGCGATTCTCAAGTTTCTGCAATCATTGGTCATATGGCCAAAGTCATTGTGGAATTTACAGAACCTTCAGAAGGTGGATTTCTTGGTGGCTGTCTATGCCCAGAGGGGATCTGAACCCCGGGTTTCCTCAAGACCACCACGAGCAGGTCGACTGGTTGCTTGATTTTTTTTTTTTTTTTTTTTTTTTTTTTTTTGTTAATCAAAACACCCGAGAGGGTGAGGGGTTAGGCGGACCCCTAACCTGTATATAAAACCACACCAATCGAACAATGTCCGTGGGAGGTAACACTAAAAATGAGTGCTATCCCCACTACAAAGGAAAAGCCAAAGACTGACATGAGGAGGACCCGTAGAGGACCCAACCCCTCACTACAAATGGAAAAAACGCAAGAAACTACAAACATTACATTGAGAAGGCCCAAAAGTGACCATCTCGGGAGACTAACAACATCACCTATCAGCACAAGATACCACAGAGATGCCTGCATGATAGGCTACGAGTACCGGAACCTGAAGTTGGGGTAGCCCAACTGATCCATCCGAACTAGCGCCAAGAAGTAGCGGGGGGCGCTGGAGGAGTCATAGTGCACCATGGTGTCGGTCTGAAGACCCCGACGCGCCATGAAGTCTGCAGGCTTGTTCCCCTCACGAGGGATATGGGAGAACCGAGCCTGAATGCCTCTGAGCCGGAGGCGGATCCGCGTCAATATGTGACGAGTGACCGCGGACCCGTGCCGACCCGAAGTGAGGAGAGTGACAACAGCCGACGCATCCATCTCGATCCAGATATGGGAGGAGAGCGTAGTCGCCAGCTCCAGCCCGTGGAGGAGCGCCAGGAGCTCCGCCTCGAAGCTAGAGCCTGCGGTCACCGGAGAGCAGAAGGCACGGAGGAGCTCGCTGTTGTGATCACGAACGAGGCCCCCCGCAGCGGCGAGGCCTGTACCAGTGTCAAACGAACCATCCGTGTTCAGCTTCACCCAAGGGGCTTCAGGAGGGAGCCAACGGACCATGCGGGAGCAGAGGGGCCGCGGGACCGGCTCCGCGGGCGGCATGAAGGGAACCTGGGGGCGGCACCCCGCCCAGTGAACCGGGAGGAGGAGTCGAGCAGCCACCAGAGATTGCAGGTGATGGGTAACCTGCCAAATAACGTGAGAACTACGGAAAGGAACCCCACGGTGCTTGTGGCTATTCCTTTCCGTCCAAATAAACCAAATCACCAAGCAAGGAACCAAAAAAGATATGTGTGTGCAAGGAGCCCGAGGGAAGCGGTGCCTCCATCTACCTAAACTACGTGCAATGTCAGTGCGCGTGTGTGCTTGTGTCTGTGCAGGGAACCAGTCGGAAAAATGGGACCACACAGCCCTAGCAGACTCACTCCATTCAAAGACATGCATAGTGGACTCGACCTGGGGAGACGAGCAACATTGACACATAGAGGCGAGAGAGATACCCCTGGACTGGAGGATAGACTCGATGGGGACACGACCAAGGAGGAGACGCCACAGAAAGACAGATATTGTGGGAGTAAGACACCGACTCCAAATGTCACCAAAGAGAGAGAGCTTAGGTCGCCTGTACCTGATCTTGTCCCATGCAGAAGTCACGGAGAACCCGCCATGGCTGGTAAGTGTCCACCTCATCACATCCTCCTCGCCCCACAACACCGGAGTCCAGCTCACATCAACCAACAGATCAACAGACAAGTAGGGAGCACAGTATGCATGCAAACGATTAAGATCCCAAGCAGATTCATGCCAAAAGAAAGACACATTAGGTCGAGGGCCGCCATTGGGCCGATAGACAGAGAGGGGGTAGTCCCCAAACCAACTATCGTCCCAGAACGACACTCTCCCCGCACCCAAAGACCAACAAATAAATTCATGCGCACGAATACCGACATGCAAAAGACGACGCCACACAGTACTATGCGAAGCAGAAAAACCATACAAAGGATACGAGTACTTCTGCCACAGGTACCTAGCCCACAGCGAATCACGGGCCTGGAACCTCCACCAAAGCTTATAGCTGAAGGCCGTGACCATATCGGACAGTCTGCGAATACCTAAACCGCCCTCCTCCACCGGCAGACAAATCTGCTTCCAGCTGACCCAGTGAATCTTCTTCTCCTCGCCCACAGCCCCCCAGAAGTACCTCGCCATCAACTGCTCGAGGCCATGCAACACCTTCTTCGGGACTTGGATAGCCTGGAGAACATGCAACGGGATGGTGGAGAGGGTGCTCTTGATCAGAGCCAGGCGGCCCCCAAACGTGAGATGCCTGTGCGACCAACTGTGGATACGGTTACTGATCCGCTGTCTCAACTCCAGGAAGAGGGTATGCTTCTTGTGACCCTTGTAGATGGGCACCCCGAGATAGGTGAAGGGGATAGTGCCTCTCTGAAAGCCCCCAACCTCACGAATCATGTGCTGCCAGTCCTCAATGTGATGGTCGTTCAGGTAGAAGTTGCTCTTCTCGAAGTTGATCATCTGACCCGACACCGTGCAGTACTCATCGAGGCACCCTTTCAGCCTTTCCAAGGACTCACGCTTGGCCTGGGTGAAGATGATGATATCATCGGCATAGGCAAGGTGGGAGATCGGGGGGGCCGCCCTCCTCTGAGAGTGGTACACCATATCCGCCCGGCCGACAATCAGCCTGTCAAGGGACCGAGAGAGGTAGTCCGCGGCAAGAACGAACAAGGACGGGGAGATCGGGTCCCCCTGGCGCAGGCCACGAGAGGAAGGGAAGAAGCCCGCGGGGGCCCCGTTCACCAGCACCGAGAACCAACAGTTCTGCACACATCTCCTGACCATGTCGATCCACTGCTCCGGGAAGCCCATCTTTCTGAGGACACCGATCAGGAAGGGCCACTGGACACGGTCATAGGCCTTCGCCATATCAAGCTTGAGGGCAACGTTGGGGTGCGCCCTCCCCTTGCACGGGTGGAGGTCATGGATGAGCTCTTGGGCCAGAAGGACGTTATCGCTGATCAGCCGGCCCTTGACGAAGCCACTCTGATTGGGAGCCACGACGAGGGGAATAAGCGGCGCAAGCCGCGACGTCAAGATCTTGGAGATGATCTTGTTGGTCACGTTGCAAAGGCTGATCGGGCGGAAGTGGGTCCACGACGTCGGATTATCCCTCTTGGGGAGAAGGACAATGGTAGTGGCAGTAAAGCTCCGAGGCATGGGGGCACCCTGAAAGAAGTCAAGCACCGCAGCAACCACATCGGGCCCAACCGTATCCCAACACCTCTGGAAGAACAGGGACGTGAAGCCATCGGGGCCCGAGGTGCTGTCGCCACAGATGCCAAAGACAGCAGAGTGGACCTCATCATGATCCGGGGGCGCACAGAGCCCCAGGAGGTCCGCGGAGTCGGGCAGGGGGTGCAGGCCCTGGAGGTCCGATGCGTCCGGGATATCAACGTCTGAAGAGAGCAAGTTTTGGAAGAACCCGGCGGCTGAGGACCTGATCTCGGCCTCCTCGGTGATCTCCCTATCCCCCTCCTGAATGACATGGATACGGGACTTCACCCTCCTCTGCTTGACCCACCCCTGAAAGAACTTGGTGTTGCGCTCCCCCTCGGTGGCCCAACGAATAGCCGCCTTTTGCCTCCAGAAGTCTTCCTCCATCCGAGTGCGGTGCAGAAGGAGAGCAATGCAACGGTGGAGCTCAGCCCGGAGCTCCGGGGAGGGCTCCGCGTCATAGGCGAGCTGGGCACCTTCAACGGCCTCCTCGGCCTCCCTCATCTTCTCATGGATATTCCCAAAGACGGTCTTGTTCCACCCCTTTAAGAACCCCTTGACACGGGACAGCTTGAACTGCAGATTCAGCATCCCCTCAAAACCCGTCGGCTCCTCCCAGATCCTGGCGATCTCAGAGGCGAAGGAATGATGCCTGACCCACATATTCTGAAATCTGAAGGATGCCCGGGGCATCTGGGTCGAGAACTGGCACCTCACCAGGAGCGGAGCGTGGTCAGAAGCAACTCTCGGCAAGTGAGTGACACGGGTGGTAGCAAAAGCGGATTCCCAGTGCTCACCAATCAGAACCCGATCCAGCCTCTCAAGAAGGCCCGACCTCTCCCAAGTGAAGACAGAACCATCGAAGCCGGGGTCAATCAGCTGACAGTCAGAGATGGCATCAGCGAAGTCCGTGATCTCGAGATGGCGGTCAGAGGTGCTGCCCACCCTCTCCTCCTCGGTCAAAAAAATGTTGAAGTCGCCACCCACAAGCCACGGACACCCCTCCATCTGTAAAGACACGTCACGCATAGTATCCCAAAGCGGGTAGCGGCCCTCCCTGGAGCACTTGGCATAGACGGCGGTCAAGAACAATGGAGCACGGAACACGGCGGCAGAGACGCGGACATGGACCATCTGATCAGTATCTTCCACGATATCCACCTGATAATCCCTGTGCGCAAAAATCCAGATCTTGTTGTTGCTATTCGAGTGCCTGTGAGTGAGCCCGATCTTCCGAGACACAAAGGAGGGATCTCGGTCATTCTGAGGCTCCAGAATCGCAACAAAGGAGACAAAATAATCTTTACACAAGTTACTGAGGATGCCCAAGGGATTGCGATTGACGATACCCTGAGCGTTCCAAATCAGGAAACTGGCAGACATGGGGAAACAAATCAGGAAGAGGCCGGAGCAGAAACCCCACTCCTCAAATTTCCACCAACCGAGGGGGGAAGGACCCGGCCCCGGTTGGGAGTACTCGCACCCTGGACACTGCCCGTGCCCATGTCTCTGTTGTCATCTGTCATCTCAACATCCCTGTCGTCCTCGGACACATAGTCAGCCATGAGAACCTCAGTACCATCATCCAGCACAACAAAAGAATTTCTGACCGGGACAGCGACAACCTCCTTACGAGCTGACATCTTGAGCTTCGACTGGGCGGCTTCAATCCACTCCCCAAGAGAGGTGTCAGGAGAGGTACGCCCATGAGGGGCCCGTGGGGAGGCTTGGCGCCTCTGGGGGTCCCCGGGGGCCACAGGAGCATTGGAGCCCCGGGAGGGAGAGTGGGGAGCTCCGCGGGCCCCGGAGGCATCGGGGGCCGCAGAAGACGCGGGGGACCTGGGAGGAGAGCGGGGAGCCCCGCGGGCTCCGGAAGCCAGAGGAGCCCCGGGGGCCACAGGGACCCGGGGTGGGGATCGGGAGACAGAGCGCAGGCTCCTCTCCCCCAAGCGTAAGGGCCTCAGTCCCGAGGGGGAGCTAGCATGCGGAGGCATGAGGGAGGCGGGAGTGCCGGGGGCGCCAGGCATGGGGCCCAGGACCCCTGAGCGGTCGTGGACACTAGCTGGTGACCGTGGGCGAGCAACTGGAGGCCTCTCACCCGGAGCTGGCGCACCGCGATTAGCACCCGAACTGGAGGTCGGGGCCGTAGGAGGGGCCGAGGGGGCGGCGGCGCCCTGGGCCAGGGGTGACGGCCGGAGCACACTTTTGGTCTTCGAGCCAGGAGCCCGCGCCTGGGGTGCAGGTTTCTTATCGGGGCGCGCGTTCCGACCGAACGCATAGCAGGACTCGGGGAGGTGCCCCACGTGCTTGCAATCAGAACAATACCTCGGTATCTTGTCCCAAACCACTTTCTGACGGACCTCGGTGCCAGCCATATCAATCACAAACTCTTCCACCGGCGGCTTAGTGATATCAATTTCAACACACACCCGAGCGAAAAGATCTTAAGAACCTGTCATTCTTATCAATCTTTTTGGCATCTGGGGCCGGCCTTTTCCTTTCTTCCGGCTTCTTTTCTTTTTGAGCGGCCAACTCAGCCCTCTTGCTGCCCAAAGCTTCTTCCATATGGATGTACTTTTGGATCTTGTCAGTAACTCTTCAAAAGAGGTAGCTTCTTTCTTAATCAAAGAAGCAAAGAACTGTCCTGGTTTCAAACCATCCACACAAGCATGCACTTTTAGCTTTGGTTCCACTCCTGGAATTTCCAGGACGGCCTCGTTGAAACGTGTCATGTAGTCCCTCAGACTTTCGTTGGCACCTTGTTTTATAGTCGTTAGATGCAAGGAGTTCCGAGTGGTCCTTTTAGCACTGACGAATTGTTGTAGAAAAACTTCTTTCAGATCCATGAAAGAGTGTATGGAGGCTTTTGGTAACTGCTTGAACCAATGTTGAGCAGTTCCTGACTGGGTTGTGGGGATTACTCGACACTTAACCCCCTCTGAATACTGATGAAGGAGACATAAGCTTTCGAACTTCATCAGGTGCTCTTCGGGGTCTCCTTTCCCCTGATACTCGCAAGAGATTGTTTTGAAATTGTTTGGAACAGGATCATTTTGGATGTCCACTGAGAACGGGCTGTTCTCATCAATATATAAGGGGAAAAGTTCTGATTTGCTTTTTCCACTTCCATTGTTCGAGGAAGGTTTTGGGTTTCCTTCTTCGTTTGGGTTGCGAACTTCTTTGTTACTCGTCTCTGTTTCTTTCGGGACCCTTTCTTTGGCCTGTTTTTGTTCCTTCAGTCTTTTGACCTCTTTTGCCAAGAGCTTCATCTGCTCTTGCTGCGGAGCATATTTCTTGGCCCATGCATTTTCAGTATTCTCATTGAGATTTCCTTCGAGTTCCTCAGGACCTTCTTCTTCTGGGGATTCCCAGTCAGTGAAAAATCCTTCTTCCTCTTCTTCCGCTATTGGGGGCAGCCTTGAGACTAGCTCTTGTGTTATGCCTTGATGCATGGGCTTCTGCTTGTGCATTGCAGGAGTACTTTTACTTCCTCCTCCTTCCTGAGTCTCGCCCACGGGATCTGTGTTTTGGGGATTTGCCCCCAAGGTATGAAGTCTCTTCTCCACAGCTCCCTCTACGAGTGCTTTCATTTGGAGGAGCATAGCTGGAGAAAATTGAGTCTCCATGTTGACATTAGTCTCTGTCAGCATAGTGCCTATTCCTTTGTTTCCGATAACAGAGTCATCTGGATTTCCAGTGGCTTGACCAGCCTCCTTGGAAGCAGTATCTGATGCAGCGTTCATCCTTACAGGAATCTGCAAAGATTTGAGTATGTTTAGAGGATTAATTCCAGGTGCTCATTGAAAGAGACTTGACATATACGTAATTTGTTATTAGCAAATTTTCTGCATTTGAACATTATTTATGGTGGCTTTTAACGAGCATAGCCTATTTATTATAAGACTCTTAAGAGGGGTGGCTTCTGCCAATAGGTGATGAAGGTAAGTGACGACTTAAAGATTGAAAGCTGATTATGATTGTAATAGTCGCGATTTTATTAGTGAGTAATAAAACCCCGACTTTTATTTAATGAATAATTTATACTATTATTATTAGGGGAAACGAAAACTTTAAATGAAATTCGAAAAAACAATAATGTAAGATTATTGGTAATGTCCCGAGGAAGTTGAATAATTAAGAAGGCCCGAATAAATAAACGAACACTAGTCATAATTCAAAAAAAGGGCCGAGGCCCATGATAAGGAGTAAGGCCCAATACACGAATTGTTATCAACAAGAACGAAGGCCGAGAAAATGAATAATACTTCAAATTAAAACGAGACATATAAATAAATAAGAATACATGTTACAAAATAAATGTTATTCAATAATGAGGATTACATCTTATTGTTGGGAAAACGGCTGCTTGAAAGCCGCCCCGACCCAGATCTTGGTTCGGATGTGTTGATTCGATCGTGCACATAAATTCATGCAATGGCTCGAGTACATACCTTAATTATGAAGAACGTGCAATCTGAGTCGTGTCTGATCGATCTACGGTTCTGATCTTCTAGGATGTGATCCCACACCTTGAAATCCGAGACTTGGTGGGCGTCTCGAGATCACTGGAACCTCGATCTCCCTTCTCACTCAGACGCGCGGCCACTCTCTCTCTCGCCTAGGGTTTCACGCCAATCTCGTAGAGAGAATTCTGGTGTGTGGTGGCTAGGGTTTATGATGAGAGACTTGAGTATTTATATGGTTTATAAATAAGGAGATATGATTCCTTATTTATCTCCAACCATATCTTTGCCATATCCCATATTTATTCCTTTCCATAACTTACAAATCTTATTCCTTTATTAATACGGAATTAATAAGGAATTAATCTGTTCAGTTATGCAACTGTATATCCGGAATTAATTCTAACAAATAGAATTTATTATAATATCAGTAGAAGAATAAATAACTAAATATATACCAAATATATTTAGATATGATATTTATCCCCACAAGATTTAATTAAATAAATCTTATCTTATTAGATTTAATCTTATCCGTGAATAACTAAATAATAAATAATTAGATTCAATCCCACAGGATATAAATCTCAATTAATTATATTTATTATCCATTCACCGGATATAAATCCAATATATATCATATACCGGGCCTGAGTACAATTATTGAGTCCAAACTCAATAATACTATTTAGATCGATTCCCGAGGTCTGTTTGGGCCATCCTAGGGATCGGATACCAGACAGAGTTGGGCCTTATCTAATTCGATATTTCCATGTCCACCCCTGAACATGTATCTCATTAGAACTATGACGCACTCCACTAAAGTGTCATAGCTGAATCACCGCTCTGTCCCAATTATGTAGATTGGGTAGGTATTTTGTATAGTTCGACCCCCGTGTTTAAGACCTTCCATATCCGTTAATCAATTAGAGCTACCATGACTGCTCCTAATTGTTAACATCTGTTCCTCAGGTAGTACCCGTTCACTCCTCATTATTATACCTGAACTTAATCAGCATGCATGACTTGGTATAATAAACATTGTGAACTCCCTGAGGGGATATCGTCAGCCTGCACTCACACAGGACACGGCTTGTTGATAACACTTATTAGATATACTATGCATCTTCGTGTTACCCAAAGTACGACATGATTTAGATGAACTAACGAAGTTCATATCTTCGTAAATCAAAGCAACATCGAAGAATACATATACATCTAATAGTTTACCAAGGTTAAGATCGAGCTAGAGCCTGAGATCTATAGCTCTTCACCTATATCACCTCTGATATAGGGTCAGTATCAGAAGAGCATTATCTCTGTTGATCCTTCAATACGTTCCACTATACCAGCATAATTAGTGATTAGGACTCATCACTACCATTAAGCTGCAGTCAAGACCGACAGCTCAGCCCAAGCTGTCTCGACTGTGAACTGTTTATATCTCATCATTATTAACGACCTTCGTGATCCTCTCCGAACTCAGATCGACACGTGGTCTAAAACATGAGATAATGGGCTTTATTCTTGCTTAAACATATTCTTCCAGATAGGGATTGTTAACAGTGGACCTGTGTCGTAACCACTAAAACAACCGGTTTTGCTTTAGGTATACAACAACCCCAACAATCTCCCACTTATACTAAAGTAAAACCTTTTAGTATACCAACGCGTCTACAGGAAACCATATGACTTCATCCATGTACAATTTTAACAATCGCACGATCGCAATCGTTAACAACCATCATACACTTTTTCTCCCACTTATACTCAAAGATTTTACCTTTACCTTGTACCTTATAGTGGGAGGCTCACTAAGACATGTAAGCCACGTGCTACAGTATACCTGACATGGTGCACTTAGTGAAGGAACCGTCATCGTACATTCCTCTAGTGTTTCTATTTTCTCCACGAAATCGCCTTAATTTAAGGTACTCACTATGTTGTTACCGGCATTTCCAAATCTCAGAAAATCTGTTACTGCACTTGGAATTCTTCCAGGGGGTGCAAGAATTCTAACAGATTGAGATTACTGCCAATTCACAAAGCCAAGCCTTGAATTATCTAGCTCCCTCTCAGCATTTCACTGCGTGAGATTCTTCAAGAAAATTATGCTTCTTACGTGAATCCATAGTTTAAGGTCAGTGATGTCGTTTTTCTAGCTACCATTCGATTATCCGTGTCCACAAACATGATGGACTATATCCGTTACCATGCACACAGCACTAACATATGTTTGGCTCTTTATGCAATAGCAGGTGTATTGCAAACTTTGCCATAACAGTAGTCTATGAAGAGTACTTGAATAATGTTATACTATCCGACTGTAGGATATATCCAACATTACTCCTAACCTTCATTCTAAACTGTTCGGATAATCACCTCCTATTGTGTCAGACAATATTTCCACACTTTCTCAAGTGCTAGTCATACTATCACACAATGTACAAGACAACCATTCAACGTCTTTTGTAGATGAAAAATATATCATTTGTCAACACATTTCATGAACGGACTTATATGTGTTGTTCGACAAATGAATGCTTTAATCATTGAACTACACATTTCAATGTGTTTGTCCCGAAGCATAGAACTGTTTGAGAAAATTCTTCCCTTTTCTCAAATTACATCCATGTTTCCTCATGTATGTCCTCAACTAATATGAGCATACAACTTGTAAGTCTTTCGAGTGTTAAACTCATAGACTAATCAATGATAAGCAACTTCTTCCATCTAACTTATCCTTTACAAGTCAACTTGGTTTGTTCATTATCCAAGAAAACTAGATTTCTTGATGAACAATTTACCATTTTCGAGACATACCCGAAAAAGCTCCCACTGTGACAAGGATCCTAAAATAATCTTGTGCAGATCCTTTTGGTTATCAGTCTTGTACTTCCGGCCTTATGATGTTCCAATCCATAATTTCTTTTTATTCTTGGACGTTAATCAAGAATAAATACTTGTCTTTCCTCGAAAAATAACTACTTGTCCAACTAATTACTAAATCTATCATTGAAATTGCGACACATCGTGTGCAAATTATCCTCATTTTCGAACAGATTTAACCAATGAAATCTGTAATTAGCATCTCCTATAGGGAGGAAGACTCATTGTCAACGCGAATGCTAATCAATTTCATTTTAAATCACAATGAAATCCATGATCAACATGAATGCTAATCACTTCATTTCAAATAAGGAAAGGATATAGATTTAGACATAGTGACATAGTATTTTGTTAAAAGACAATATTGAACAAGAAGTACCACATTTATCGCAACACATTTTGGAACATCCTTCAAAATTCACAGTTATTACTCCCACTACGAATGATATATCAAAACAACCAGTATTAAAGAAGTAAATCTCTAATACAATGTCAGGAAGTAATCATCCATCAATATCTGAAAACATAAGTATCCTACCAAAACAAGGCAACCAAATGTGGTAAAAGAGTAATAAACCAGAATCTAGTATCCAAAAACTAAGATAAAACGTAAGATAGAAATCTCCAAGTCTGCTGGACAACTGCATCAACTGAATGTTGCTTGTCGAGCTCAAGAACTTGAAGTCGTCCTACTCGTTCCTTGTAGTCGAACCTACAAAGATTGCAACAAACCATAATTAGTATCCACTAGTTAAATCCGTCTGTGAGGACTAAACTAGTATAATTTGGTTTTTATTGTTACAAGAGTCTGACATACCTCCATCTACCTTCAACTTCTTGTTCCTCCTCTGATAAACCTTTATTATCGGAGGTCCCTCCTTCCTGGCATCATTCACTTCCTGAGTAGGCTGATCGGAGTTCAGTTCATTCACATCGTGAACAAGACTTACAGACTCGGAATCGCCCACTCCCTCCATGGATTGATCAGAGATCAGCTCATTCACATCGTGAACGAGTCCGTCAAAATCAAAATCATCAATCCTCAGTGACTGAAGGTACTCATCAATGATGGACTCGTTGTCCCGGGCCGTAAAATGCCGATTAACATCGACATTCCTAATAGGACGATCCCAGAACTTCCTCTGCGCCTCATAAGCAGTCTGCAATATATCAATCCTCTCCGCATCTACCACGAGTAACTCCCCAATGAGAGCCATTGGATCCTCGTGAACGATGTGGGTCGGGACGACCGCTTCTCTGAGAGCCAGGAACCAAGTCGGGAAACATGCAAGTAGAAGCTCGCAAACAGTCTTTCCCGACATAAAACCACCATAGAACACGTACATCCGTACAAGGTTTTTAACCTCATGAGAAATCTCTTTAGGTTAGGGAAATCATCGAAATCCTCGTACCTCAAGAAATTTATCTCTTTCCGTGCCAGGAAACCGAGTAGTCGAAATCGAAAGGAGTCCGGAACACCATCGGAATAAGCTAAACGACAAATCTTCGTGTGAATAGAGTCAATAGACATATCTGAAATAAATAACAAGTAAACAACTTATAAGCGCAAATAATTTATGTTATCAATGTTAGAAACCCAATAATAACATTGAACCAACAAACGAGTAGCCCGATACTATTTACAAATAGTCCACTATAGGTGGATGCTATCCATAAAATTATCGACCATGACCGCAGTCTATTTTATTTCTTATCCCATCACAGGGACCATAGTGAAACAAAGAAATAATAACCCGTGCCTCAGGACCCTGCTAAATTGAGAAGTGACCTCTAAAGGAGGATTCATCAATAAGCAGCTAAGCTACAACCATATTTTAATATTCCGAAAAATTAATTCTATTAAGAGTAACCCACCTGTTAAGGAGGAATTACCTTTATAAAATCATTTTTTCCATATTATCAATTTTGCATTTAACCAATGAACCATAATCAGTGTCTCCTATAGGGAGGAAGACTCATTGTCAACGCGAACACTAATTATTTCATTTTAAATCAAATTATCCTTTTGAAGTCTAAACCAATGAAATCCATAACTAGCATCTCCTATAGGGAGGAAGACTCATTGTCAGCGCGAATGCTAATTATTTCATTTTTAAACCAAATATGGAGGTCCTTTAAATCAATTATCAAATAATCGATTAATTATACCACTTAGTCTTTTTAAGGGTTTGTGTGACAATCGTAGCACATAGACAATTAAGTCCTATCACATGATTTCTAAGCGCAAGTAATAAAACATGCTCGCATTGAAATCATTAAAACCGGCATGCTATGACCCCTATGCATGTTATTTCTATTACGCAAACAATGAAAAGCAACTATAACATGCAAAACATGCTGATCATATTCATCGCGTAATTTAAATCCATCCATAGCATGCATAATAATTAAAACAAATAAATAGGCTGCCGACCGGGAATAGAAAGCCCTATCTATATCATTTAATTAAAATAAAACCCCGGAACAAGCTCCGGTCTTTAATCTTCGATTTTTGGAAGCCCATCCCGATCTTCAAGTCCACCTTCCAAAATAGCAAGTGCTCGAAATAATTAGGGTGCGGAAAACCCTAATTACCAAAAACGGAAAGCGAATTAATTTCGAACGAACTAGGGTACGAAAACCCTAGCCGTCGACGATCATGCCTAGGTTTCGGAAAACCCTAGCCGTCGTCAACGTTATGGGCTAAACGTTGCAAAAAACGAACAGCCCGTTGTTCGAAATTCGGCCACGCGCCGCCGCCGAGCCGCGCGTGTAGCACACGCGCCGCCGCGGTGCGTGCCGGGGACCCCGTTTCGGCTCCACGACGAGCCTGACGTGGCTGGGTTCGGGCTGGGTGCGTCCGTTGCAACCCAGCCCGAGCCACTGCTCGTCACCGTTGCCAAAACCGCCGTCGCCTTCGCCGTGTCCGCTGCACGATGCAGCGCCGCCGCCGCGAGCCGCGGCCGGTGGCTGGCATGCCACCGGACGCTCCCACTGGCCTCGCCGGCGTCCCAGCACCACCGGAGGTGCTGGGTTCGAGCCCGGGCAGCCGTAGCTAGATCCGGCAGCAGCGCGCGCGCAGGGGAAAAAACCCAGCCGCCGCTGCCGCCGTTGGCCAACGCCACTGCCGCCGCCGCCGGTGGTCAGGGGACCACCGGACCTGCTGTCCGCCTCCGTCCACGCCCCCGTCGTCGTCGAGCCACCTCCGGTCCGCGGTGGTTCGAGCCCAGCAGCGTGCGGGCCAAAACCCGCTAGGGTTTCGGCCGCCGCTGCTCCCACTCGTATCCACCGCCGTCGTCGCGCCGCTGCTGGTCGTCCGGCGCTGACTGGGCTCCGTCTCTGACGTCGAGCCGGGCGCTGGACCGCCGGGCTGGCCACGGTTCAGGCCCAGCAGCTCGCGCGCGAACCAAAACCCGTTAGGGTTTCGCATCGCCGCCGCTGCCTTCGCCCGTCCCGCCGTCCGCCGCCGCTTCTGCCGCCACCACCCCTCGTCTCCGGCTCGCCTGAACCCTAGGATGAACCCTAGGGTTCAGTCGCCGTGAAAAAACGACGAAGGAGGCAGCCACGTGAAACGCGGCAGATTACGCCGCCCGCCGCCGTGCGCTGGCCGACGCGCCGCCGCCTGCGGCCGTCGAGCCTTCGTCTTCGTCTCTTGTTCGTCTCGGACCTCGATCTCCCACCATCTCTCGATCCCAGCAACAATTACAATGCAAAATCGAAAAATACAAGGAAAAACGAATCCTAATCTAATCGGCACCTTATTATCTCGCCGATTTAAAAAAAACGAACAACAAATAATACGACAACGATAAAATTAACGCACGTAATTCCCGGACAGCAGCATGCACACATAATCATAATGACTCGAATGCATGAACATTAAATTCGACTCAACACAGAGCCGATCCAAAAACCTCGGGCTCTGATACCACTTGTTGGGAAAACGGCTCTTGAAAGCCGCCCCGACCCAGATCTTGGTTCGGATGTGTTGATTCGATCGTGCACATAAATTCATGCAATGGCTCGAGTACATACCTTGATTATGAAGAACGTGCAATCTGAGTCGTGTCTGATCGATCTACGGTTCTGATCTTCTAGGATGTGATCCCACACCTTGAAATCCGAGACTTGGTGGGCGTCTCGAGATCACTGGAACCTCGATCTCCCTTCTCACTCAGACGCGCGGCCACTATCTCTCTCGCCTAGGGTTTCACGCCAATCTCGTAGAGAGAATTCTGGTGTGTGGTGGCTAGGGTTTATGATGAGAGACTTGAGTATTTATATGGTTTATAAATAAGGAGATACGATTCCTTATTTATCTCCAACCATATCTTTGCCATATCCCATATTTATTCCTTTCCATAACTTACAAATCTTATTCCTTTATTAATACGGAATTAATAAGGAATTAATCTGTTCAGTTATGCAACTGTATATCCGGAATTAATTCTAACACATAGAATTTATTCTAATATCAGTAGAAGAATAAATAACTAAATATATACCAAATATATTTAGATATGATATTTATCCCCACAAGATTTAATTAAATAAATCTTATATTATTAGATTTAATCTTATCCGTGAATAACTAAATAATAAATAATTAGATTCAATCCCACAGGATATAAATCTCAATTAATTATATTTATTATCCATTCACCGGATATAAATCCAATATATATCATATACCGGGCCTGAGTACAATTATTGAGTCCAAACTCAATAATACTATTTAGATCGATTCCCGAGGTCTGTTTGGGCCATCCTAGGGATCGGATACCAGACAGAGTTGGGCCTTATCTAATTCGATATTTCCATGTCCACCCCTGAACATGTATCTCATTAGAACTATGACGCACTCCACTAAAGTGTCATAGCTGAATCACCGCTCTGTCCCAATTATGTAGATTGGGTAGGTATTTTGTATAGTTCGACCCCCGTGTTTAAGACCTTCCATATCCGTTAATCAATTAGAGCTACCATGACTGCTCCTAATTGTTAACATCTGTTCCTCAGGTGGTACCCGTTCACTCCTCATTATTATACCTGAACTTAATCAGCATGCATGACTTGGTATAATAAACATTGTGAACTCCCTGAGGGGATATCGTCAGCCTGCACTCACACAGGACACGGCTTGTTGATAACACTTATTAGATATACTATGCATCTTCGTGTTACCCAAAGTACGGCATGATTTAGATGAACTAACGAAGTTCATATCTTCGTAAATCAAAGCAACATCGAAGAATACATATACATCTAATAGTTTACCAAGGTTAAGATCGAGCTAGAGCCCGAGATCTATAGCTCTTCACCTATATCACCTCTGATATAGGGTCAGTATCAGAAGAGCATTATCTCTGTTGATCCTTCAATACGTTCCACCGTACCAGCATAATTAGTGATTAGGACTCATCACTACCATTAAGCTGCAGTCAAGACCGACAGCTCAGCCCAAGCTGTCTCGACTGTGAACTGTTTATATCTCATCATTATTAACGACCTTCGTGATCCTCTCCGAACTCAGATCGACACGTGGTCTAAAACATGAGATAATGGGCTTTATTCTTGCTTAAACATATTCTTCCAGATAGGGATTGTTAACAGTGGACCTGTGTCGTAACCACTAAAACAACCGGTTTTGCTTTAGGTATACAACAACCCCAACACTTATTACATAGTTGGAGCTCAAATCAATCCCTAACCCAATAATTAGAGGATAAATACCCCTTAATTGGAATTAGGGAAGGGATTAATCCCAATCATCATTGCTCACAAGTTTGCATGGGGAAATAACGAGCATGCAGCCGGCAACTCTCTCTCTCCCTTCTTTTCTTACACCAAAATCTGCCAAGAGGGAACAAGCACCCAATCACATTTCATCTCTCTCTTTTTCCATAATGATTAAGGCCCAACCTACATCCAACAAAAACACAATAACAAGTTACCATTCATCATTCACACAACAACACCATTCAAACTAGAGAGAGAGTTAGGAACCGAGAGAGTGAGAGAGAGCAGCAGCAAGCGAGCAAGGACCAAAGGAGGAAGAGAAGCCATAGATTTCCAGCCCCTCTTTCAAGCCAAGCCAAGGTAAGACACCCTTTTCCCTTTCCCCTTCATTTTTCCAGCCATGCATGAGCTAACAAGAGCTCACACAACCATAGGGACAAGCACAAGGGAAGGAGGTAGAAGAGATCAAGATTAGCAACCATTTCCAGCCCAAGAACACGAGTAAGGCCTCACCTTAAACCCTTGTTGGTTAGATAGTGATATTGGGATGAAATAGGACTCACCTTCCCCTCCCTAGGTCACCAACACTCGGCCTAGAAGCAGGGAACCGAGAGGGCAGCAGCTAGGAGGAGGAAACTGAGAAGACAGCCCCAAACCAAGCTAAGGATCACCATTTCCAAACCCCACCAAACAAGTAAGTATTCACCTAAATATTTCTCTAGGAACTCAAACCCAACAAACATGATTTTCCCCACCAAAAGACCACAAACTCATGGCTTAGAAACTGCCAAGTAAAGGGAACCGAATGCATGTTCATAAGACATAGAAAATTCACCTTAAATCAAGCATGCAAGCATGAAACATGGCCTAAGATAGGAATAGCCTTTAAAACTAGCAATCTTGCCTTCATATGAGTGTAGGTCATGACCAAGATGTATAATCATAAGGCATAGAAACCCCACAAGAATTTCCAGTCTCATAACAAAACTGAACACAATAATGGCTCCACAAATTGGAGATTCCAACCCAACAATAACCAACAACAGCCAACACAAATCACATAACATACAAGCCTTTTTCCAAACCCCAACATCAACAATGGCAGCATGTAACATAGCTGTAAACCGAGAGAGGAGAACAGGGGTGAGAAAAGGACTCATAAGATTAAGGGCATAGCAACGGGAGGTTGCCAGAAATGGGACAAGGACTCGCAAGGAGCCACGGCAGAACAGGGGAGGAGCCACCACCGAAGGAGGAGCCATTTCACCTGCAAGAGAAGTGGTCAGAAGTAATGAACAGAGGAGAAAATGAAACAGAAGAGAGGAGATAGCAACGGCGGCAGCAGCCCCGACGGCGAGGCCAAGAGGAATCGTTCCTCCAATTGGAGAGGACAAGGCCTGAATTCCGACCCAACGGAGTCGCCGTGGGAGTTGCTCCCGGCGACAGGACAAATTCCCAGAACCCGGACCACCGGAGAAGAGTAAATCGAGGACGGAAGGAGCCCGTGCCGGAGCCGTCTCACCACGGTGAAGAAAGGGACAGACTCGGCGGCCAATTCGTCGGAGGAGCCACCGGAGAGGGTTACCCCCCAAATCCGAGCTCAATTAGGGCACCCCCACCCCTCAAGAAATCGGAAACCAAGAACAGAGAAGGGCCATGAACGACGGTGATGGAGGCCATTAAGTAACAGCCGCCGATGAGGGCGGAAGTCGCCCGGCGACGCACTGCCGAGAAGGCAGAAAAGAGGAGAGGGATGGGAGATGTCGCGAGGAAGAAGGAAGAAGAAGGGTGCAACCGTGAATGAAACTCACAGAATAGAGGAAGGGTTTAACCCATGATTAATTTGGGCCGGGCCGATAAATAACAACGAGCCGGGCTGATATATATATATACATAATAACGGGCCCTAATTATTAATGAATGCATAATGGGTCGAAGATTTAATTTAAGAAACGGGCCCAACCATTTGGGCCGATAATTATAAAAGAATGTGGGCCATAACCGTTAATGGATCGAGCCCAACCATTTGGTCCGATAATTATAAAAGAATGTGGGCCATAACCGTTAATGGATCGAGCCCAACAATTTGGGTCGATTAAATTGAGCATAAGTCGATAATTAATTTAATGGGCCAAGCCCAACCAATTGGGCTGATTAATTATCTATTAAGCCAGACCAACCAATTGGGCCGGACTTGTAAAATTATAACTGGCCAAGAATAAAGGATGACTCTTCGGAGTTGATGAAACGATTTTCGAGCTCGAGTAATTGAGCCAGAAGCCCTAATGTTCCAACTAAAATATAAAGATTTAAAAGATCGAACGATCGATCTGGATAACAGTATCACAAGTATAAAATACTTATACAATGTAAAGAAGAGTTATGAAGCTTCATCAGATCCTACGATTTCCATCGAGGATGAAAGAATTACAAGATACAAGTACCGATCGAAGTGATCGATTTCAGAATGTTAACTAGAAAGGAGTAAACAAGAGAACGTAACCTCAATAGAAGAACCCTTCGCATAGATCGATACAATCATCGACTTTTATCAAGATTCTGATATTTTTCGTTCTTTGAACGAGGTTAGGCGAAGGAAAGGGCCGAAGTTAAAGCGGCGCTCTCAATCTTAAGAGGAATAAGGCAAGCTGTTGAGGTGGGCTTTCATGCAAAGAAAATGTTTATTTATGTTATGTTCTTTTAAAAAGAATTGTCATTCCATAAATGTTTTGTTTTGTATGATGTCTATCTGAGAGGCGTCGGCCTAGAAGGCTTCGGCCACACTAGGGCTTCGGCCACAAGATTTCATCGAGGTCGCTCCTCGATGAGTTAAGTGCACTCAGCAAGGTCGATCGTGAGCTACATATTGGCCGATCGAGGTATCCGGGAAGGGTGGCCACCCTTACCGGATACATTTTTACAAGGTCAGATATGACGGATTACACCAAGAAAACTAAAGCTTGCAAGCGCTATTTACGAAAATGTTTTAGTGATCATAGGTCTTTCCGTAAAACCCTATGAATCACTCACATGGCTGACAATTAAAAATGTTTTGGCAACGTGTTCACTGAGTACTTCAAAGTACTCAGCCCTGTACATATTTCCCGTGTGCAGGTTGAACGGATGAAGTGAAGCAGTCGGGGAAAGGCTTTTGTCGGGCAAGAACGAGTCGAAGTCTCTTGGTGGTGCATGTCTTCATACATGCATCCTACGTTTTTCCGCTATGCTGTGTCGCTTGATTATTCGAACTCTCTTAAGTATGTCGTAAAGACACCTGCCTTGTTTTTGTACTACTATTTCTTAATGGTTGTAAGACACTTATCCGTTCTCTGAACAATGTTTCCGCTTTTATGTCATGTAAACGACTCCGCTGTTTGATAGTACTTCCTCCCCACTATTCTCGACGAATAGTGGGAAATTAATGTGATTCGATGAATGTTTCCGTAACTTTCTTCCTCCGAGTGTTGTATTTTATTCTTTTCCCGTTCCTTTACGTCGCGACCTCGCCTGTTTTCCTTCTGAACGGGGTGGGGTCGTGACAGGGTGGTATCAGAGCATTAGGTTCGCTCTGAAATCCAAGAGTCTTCTTCTTCATCGTAAAGTCTAGATTTGTTTCGCTAGACTTCTCAAAGCTCCCGACAAAAGCTCGACTCTTCACGACATCATGGTCAGTCAAAAGAGTAAGTTGCTCATCATCACTATGAGAACTTAGACGAGATAACTCGTAGGGATCACATAAGATGTTGAAATTAATGACTTTTAGAGAACGTAGCTCGCTTGAATTAGGATCCTTGTTTTCATGTAACAGGTTTTGGGATGCGGAAGCTACGAGACGCATCAACAAGCACGAAAGGAAGCGATTAGAAATCTACAACCGAGAATGATGTCTCAAGAACGGGACAAATGAGGTGTCGTCGACCTTTTAACGGACGCAAGACGTGTTTTCCGACCATCTTAAACCTAACCTAACCGTAACTTAGTAAGAACTATACGATGATGAATATAGAGTTAAGGACATACCTAGTATAGAATCACTCTTTTGCATGCATAAACCAAACTATGACTTAGTAGAGACCCAACGAACCAATAAATTACCTAAGTAGGAGATGCCATTTCTCTTTACCAGCCTTATTACGCTTATCCTTATTTTCTTTTCTTTTACGAACCTTATAAGTAGAACCTGACTAGAACTCGCTGTCTTGTGTAGATGGCCGGACCCAGACCTACCCCTGACGTTACCGCGATTCTCCTCGACTCCTATCTGAACTACAGGCGCAGGGTAGAGCACGACATAGGAGAATATCTGGCGCACTTTGGAGGGCTATGGGAGGAGGTGCACCAGCACGCTGGGGTCTCCAACTACGATGGTATGATCCGAGTGACGGTGCACTTGCCACGAGACTGGCAGGGTTGGCGCGTGGAATCTTTCACAGAGCTTCACTACATGCTACCGTCCTTACTACGACGTGATAGTCGACTTTAGAGGGTACCTGTCGGCTCTTCAGCACCAGTACACCGTGTACCGCAGGCCACCCAGTGGACCCCACCAGTTTCCGGTACTACTTGCCTCCCGCACCGACCCTTCCCCTCCAGTGTTGCCTCAGCCGAGTGGAGCACCGGCAGCGACAGGAGCTCCGACACCGCCCCCGTCCGTCCTAGGTCGTCGAGACCGAGAGGACTTTGAGGCCGGCTCCTCAGCGGCACGTTACCGACGAGCTCCCAGTGCCCCTCCCACTGTCCCAGGCGAGGGAGGTCCCTTGACCGCTGACCGGGGCAAGGCCCCGATGGTGGACGCTAGTCCCGAGAGAGAGGCACCTCGCCCCTCGGTTTCTTGTTCCCACGCTCCAGGGACTTCCACAGAGGAGCTGCGTCGTATCGTGGCAGAGCTACAGCAGCCTCCCGTTCCCGCTCCACGCCCTGTAGCTCACCGTGACTGGCCCGCCGGGACCGGGCCTAGCAGCAGCAGCAGCGACGTCAGTCGCATCCTTACCGACCACGAGGGGTGGATGACCGAGACGAGACAGAAGATCGAGGAGAACAACCGGGCAATGGCTGCAGTTGAGCGTCACCTAGAGGACTTCGCTCAGAGAATGGAGGATTGGGTGAATGCCCCTGAGCCCGAGCCACAGCCAGCTCCTGAGCCAGAGCTCGAGGAGGAGGAGGACCCTGAGGAGGAGGAGGACCCTGAGGAGGAGGGACTACCAGTGGACTTAGAGGTTGACCCAGACTCAGACGAGGACCTAGGAGGAGCCCCTGCTGACGACTCCGACGCCGAGTCGTGCCTGAGCACCGAGAGTTCTCTAGCGAACTAGGGTAGTTGCAGTAGTGTCAGTAACGGGAATTATGTAGGCCGTCCTGACTTGCTTTTGTGTTAGAACTAATTCCTAATTTTGAACCTTGTTTTGATTGGTAGAACGGACCCACAAGATGTTAGGTGGGTCGTAGAACAATATTAACCTGCTTTATATTTCGATTGTACTATGATATTGAAGACCTCCATGAGGCAATTTTCACCTACTTGTATTGTTCATGCTACCAAATGAGGAACCTAATTACTGCTTTCAAAGCATGATAAACCAGAAAACGACGTGATATATCTTCTGTACGAATGACTCTTGAAAAACCTAACGAAATAAAATCCTTATCTTATCATAAATCAGAATGCCGCCAAGGAGAGGAAGACCTGCCCGAAATGCCCAAGCACCACCACCTCCACCGCCACCATCTCCACCACCCCCACCACCGCGGAGAGTCGAAGAACTCTTCTTGCGTCAAAACCCACCTACTTTCAATGGGATGGGAGAACCGTCTGAAGCCGAGGCATGGGTACGCGCCCTAGAGCGTATATTTAACTTCCTAGGGTGTACTGATAGGGAACGCATAGCCTGCGTAGCGTTTCAATTGACAGGATCGGCTGACTTCTGGTGGGAAGCCCGACTAAAAGTATTGACTCCCGAACAACGGGAAGGACTCACATGGGAAGAGTTTAAGACTAGGTTGTACGAGAAGTACATTCCAAAAAGCTATAGAAAGAAAAAGGAGATGGAGTTCCATAACCTTAAGCAAGGTAGGATGACGGTGACCGAATACGACCGAGCATTTTGCAACATGACCCGGTATGCACCCGACCAGGTAGAGACTGACGAGAAGATGTCAGAAAAGTTTCGAGCCGGTCTGAGGCCCGAGATTAGGATGACCTTAGCAAGCCTAGGAGCGCTCTCTTACCATGACGCACTAAGCCGTGCATTAGATGTTGAGGCGGCAATGCCAGTTGAAAGGACAGTACCGCCAAACCCTCCGGCTCAACCAAGCTATCAACTTCCGGCCGATAAAGGAAAACGCAAATGGGAAGGTAACCCGAGTGGACCACGCGACAAGAAACCATGGCAAGGACCCCAACGTTTCCCAAACCCCGGGCCAGCTCCGAATCAGACCCAGGCCGTTAACCGTTCCCCGCCAAATCCTCTATGCACGAAGTGTAACCACCGACACGGAGGTGTCTGTAGGTTCGGAACGGACATATGCTATGTTTGTAGTCAGAAGGGTCACTATGCTAAGGATTGCCCGCAGAAGAAGCCAAGGACAGGCACGGGACCTCAACCTTTTTGGAACAACCCACAATTATGTGCGATTCAAGCACAACCGCGACTTCCACAGCCTCCGCGACCAGCTCCCTTGCCTCCCCAACGTCAGCAGTTCCAACAACACTTGCAGGAACAGCAGAATGTTAGGGCGTATGCACTCAAGCAGAAACAACCCGAGAAGAGCCCCGGAAACCTAGCAGGTATGGGCAAACTCCATGGAATACCTGTGATAATTCTGTTTGATACGGGTGCCTCGCATTCTTTTATATCACAAGCATGTGTAGAAAAACTGAACTTAGAAGCTAAACCATTAAGAGCTGATTTAGGTATCACATCACCGATAGGAGGAACAAAGGTTCTTACTCATTGCTGCCCTAACCTAGAACTGGAACTAGGATCACTCAAACTTACGGCCAATAACCTAAGTGTGATGATTATGAAGGACGTAGATGTGATTTTAGGAATGGATTGGTTAACTCAACACCATGCCACCATCTTGTGTAATGAGAGACGGATTTCATTCCAACCACCTGGTGAGGAACCCACGAACTTCTATGGTATTTCCATGAACCAAAGAAAGGCCATCATTTCGACCTTCCAAGCCACCACGTTGGTCAAGAAAGGGTACCCGTCATATCTAGTTCATTTGTATGGAGAGACCAAAGAGGAGAGAAGGATTGAGAACGTAGAGATCGTAAGAGAATTCCCCGATGTGTTTCCCGACACATTGCCAGGATTACCACCTGACCGCGAGATAGAATTTACCATAGAACTTGAGCCTGGGGCAGCTCCGGTGTCCAAAGCACCGTACCGCATGGCTCCGAAGTAATTGGAAGAACTGAAGATTCAGCTACAAGAGCTTCTGGAATTAGGTTTCATCAGACCTAGCGCATCACCATGGGGAGCACCAGTCCTCTTCGTAAGGAAAAAGGATGGATCGATGAGGATGTGTGTTGACTACCGAGAGTTAAACAAGCTGACCCTTAAGAACAAGTATCCTCTGCCTAGGATAGACGACCTATTTGATCAGCTTAAGGGAGCTAGTGTTTTCTCGAAAATAGATTTAAAATCAGGGTACCATCAACTGAAGATTCGACCTAGTGATATACCCAAGACTGCCTTCCGAACCCGATACGGTCATTATGAGTTCGTAGTTGTTCCGTTCGGACTCACCAACGCACCAGCAGTGTTTATGGACCTAATGAACCGTGTGTTTCACCCTTACCTTGATAAGTTTGTCCTTGTCTTCATAGACGATGTACTAATCTATTCAAGAAATAAGGAGGAACATGGGGAACATTTGAGGACAATTCTAGGAACCCTTAGAAGGGAGAGACTCTACGCAAAGTTCAGCAAATGTGAGTTTTGGCTCAGAGAAGTAGTCTTCTTAGGACATATCGTGTCTTCAGATGGAATCAAAGTAGACCCTGCCAAGGTTGAAGCAGTACGGAACTGGAAGTCTCCAACAACCCCAAATGAAGTCCGAAGCTTCTTAGGATTAGCCGGTTACTATCGGAGATTCATTGAAGGATTCTCTAAAATAGCAAGACCGATGACGCAGTTATTGAGAAAAGGGATCAAGTTTGTCTGGACTACCGAGTGTGAAGCAAGTTTCCAGATACTCAAAGAGAAGTTAACCACAGCCCCGATACTAGCAGTACCGGAACCCGACAAGAGTTACACGGTTTACACCGATGCTTCCAAGAGCGGACTCGGATGTGTGTTAATGCAGGAGGGAAGAGTGATAGCATATGCCTCACGGCAATTGAGACCTCATGAGCAGAATTACCCGACCCATGATTTGGAATTAGCCGCAGTAGTACATGCGTTGAAGATCTGGAGACATCGTCTCTATGGAGTGAGATGTGAGATCTTCACCGACCATAAGAGCCTAAAGTACTTTTCCGAACAAAAGGACCTCAATATGAGACAGCGACGATGGCTAGAATTGGTTAAGGATTACGACTGTAGTATAAACTACCATCCAGGAAAAGCGAATGTTGTGGCTGGCGCCCTAAGCCGAAAGACCAGACCAGAATTAGCTTACCTCCTCACTTCCGAAGAGACACTTATTCGAGAGTTTAGTAGGCTAGGACTTGAAGTAGTGTCCCCACCCACCACGATAGACGGCATTCTTGGCACCATCACCATAGAACCTAACTTGAGGAGTCGAATCATTCATGAACAAAGGAAAGACGAGGCATTAGAGAGAATCCGCCTAAGGGCGAGAACAAATGGGATGGAAGGATATCGGGAAGAAGCTGACAACGCAATTACCTTTCAAGGGAGATTATGCATTCCGCACAACGACAAGCTTCGAGAGGAAATACTGAGTGAAGCCCATGACACTCCATACACCGCACATCCCGGAGGCACCAAGATATGATCCAGGACCTAAAAGAAAATTTCTGGTGGGAGGGAATGAAGAAAGACATAGCCTTATTCGTCGAACGTTGCTTAACGTGCCAGCAAGTGAAGGCGTTGCACCAACGGCCTCACGGAAAGCTCCAACCGTTGGAGATTCCACAGTGGAAATGGGAGCATATCACCATGGATTTTGTGGTAGGATTGTCGCGAACCAGAAGAGGAAATACGGCCATTTGGGTAGTAGTAGACCGACTGACGAAGTGTGCACATTTCATCCCCATTCCGACCACCTATGGTTCAGAAAAGCTAGCACAGTTGTATGTCCGAGAAATTGTACGTCTCCACGGAGTACCACTAACGATCACATCGGATAGAGATGCGAAGTTCACCTCCAAATTCTGGATGAGCCTGCAAAGAGAGCTAGGCACTCGACTGAACTTCAACACCGCTTACCATCCCCAGACTGATGGACAGTCCGAGAGGACCATACAGATTCTTGAGACATGTTGAGAGCTATAGTACTCGATAAGGGCGGAGAATGGGAGAACATCCTACCCTTAGCTGAGTTTGCATACAACAATAGTTACCAATCAACCATAGGCATGGCCCCGTACGAGGCACTGTACGGAAGAAAATGTAGATCTCCTTTATATTGGGAAGAAGTGGGAGAAAGGAAGAGTCTAGGACCCGAGGCAATCGACGAGATGATTGGAATTGTTCGGAAAATCCGAGATAGGATGAGGGAAGCCCAAAGTAGGCAAAAGTCGTATGCCGACAACCGAAGGACGGAAGTGCAGTTTGAGATAGGAGACAAGGTCTTCCTAAAAGTTTCCCCGACCAAAGGATTGACTAGGTTTGGTATCAAGGGCAAGCTAAAGCCTCGTTTCATTGGACCCTATGAGGTGCTAGAAAGAATAGGTCCGGTAGCATACAGATTGGCCTTACCGCCAAATTTGGGAAGCATTCATAACGTATTCCATGTATCCCAGCTGAGAAAGTACGTGTGTGACCCTAAACATGTGTTACGGCAGGAGGAAACAGTCATAGACACCGACCTAAACTACGAAACGAGACCTGAGGCCATAGTGAACCGAAAGATCCAACAGCTTAGAAACAAGCAGATTCCCCTAGTAAAAGTGATATGGAGACACCATGGACAGGAAGAGGCCACGTGGGAACTAGAAGCCAGAATCAAGGAGAAGCACCCCGAATTGTTTGTAGATGGTGAGTAAATTTCGGGACGAAATTTTCGTAAGGGGTGTAGGATGTAATAGTCGCAATTTTATTAGTGAGTAATAAAACCCCGACTTTTATTTAATGAATAATTTATACTATTATTATTAGGGGAAACGAAAACTTTAAACGAAATTCGAAAAAACAATAATGTACGATTATTGGTAATGTCCCGAGGAAGTTGAATAATTAAGAAGGCCCGAATAAATAAACGAACACTAGTCATAATTCAAAAAAAGGGCCGAGGCCCATGATAAGGAGTAAGGCCCAATACACGAATTGTTATCAACAAGAACGAAGGCCGAGAAAATGAATAATACTTCAAATTTAAATGAGACATGTAAATAAATAAGAATACATGTTTCAAAATAAATGTTATTCAATAATGAGGATTACATCTTATTACATAGTTGGAGCTCAAATCAATCCCTAACCCAATAATTAGAGGATAAATACCCCTTAATTGGAATTAGGGAAGGGATTAATCCCAATCATCATTGCTCACAAGTTTGCATGGGGAAATAACGAGCATGCAGCCGGCAACTCTCTCTCTCCCTTCTTTTCTTACACCAAAATCTGCCAAGAGGGAACAAGCACCCAATCACATTTCATCTCTCTCTTTTTCCATAATGATTAAGGCCCAACCTACATCCAACAAAAACACAATAACAAGTTACCATTCATCATTCACACAACAACACCATTCAAACTAGAGAGAGAGTTAGGAACCGAGAGAGTGAGAGAGACCAGCAGCAAGCGAGCAAGGACCAAAGGAGGAAGAGAAGCCATAGATTTCCAGCCCCTCTTTCAAGCCAAGCCAAGGTAAGACACCCTTTTCCCTTTCCCCTTCATTTTTCCAGCCATGCATGAGCTAACAAGAGCTCACACAACCATAGGGACAAGCACAAGGGAAGGAGGTAGAAGAGATCAAGATTAGCAACCATTTCCAGCCCAAGAACACGAGTAAGGCCTCACCTTAAACCCTTGTTGGTTAGATAGTGATATTGGGATGAAATAGGACTCACCTTCCCCTCCCTAGGTCACCAACACTCGGCCTAGAAGCAGGGAACCGAGAGGGCAGCAGCTAGGAGGAGGAAACTGAGAAGACAGCCCCAAACCAAGCTAAGGATCACCATTTCCAAACCCCACCAAACAAGTAAGTATTCACCTAAATATTTCTCTAGAAACTCAAACCCAACAAACATGATTTTCCCCACCAAAAGACCACAAACTCATGGCTTAGAAACTGCCAAGTAAAGGGAACCGAATGCATGTTCATAAGACCTAGAAAATTCACCTTAAATCAAGCATGCAAGCATGAAACATGGCCTAAGATAGGAATAGCCTTTAAAACTAGCAATCTTGCCTTCATATGAGTGTAGGTCATAACCAAGATGTATAATCATAAGGCATAGAAACCCCACAAGAATTTCCAGTCTCATAACAAAACTGAACACAATAATGGCTCCACAAATTGGAGATTCCAACCCAACAATAACCAACAACAGCCAACACAAATCACATAACACACAAGCCTTTTTCCAAACCCCAACATCAACAATGGCAGCATGTAACATAGCTGTAAACCGAGAGAGGAGAACAGGGGTGAGAAAAGGACTCATAAGATTAAGGGCATGGCAACGGGAGGTTGCCAGAAATGGGACAAGGACTCGCAAGGAGCCACGGCAGAACAGGGGAGGAGCCACCACCGAAGGAGGAGCCATTTCACCTGCAAGAGAAGTGGTCAGAAGTAATGAACAGAGGAGAAAATGAAACAGAAGAGAGGAGATAGCAACGGCGGCAGCAGCCCCGACGGCGAGGCCAAGAGGAATCGTTCCTCCAATTGGAGAGGACAAGGCCTGAATTCCGACCCAACGGAGTCGCCGTGGGAGTTGCTCCCGGCGACAGGACAAATTCCCAGAACCCGGACCACCGGAGAAGAGTAAATCGAGGACGGAAGGAGCCCGTGCCGGAGCCGTCTCACCACGGCGAAGAAAGGAACAGACTCGGCGGCCAATTCGTCAGAGGAGCCACCGGAGAGGGTTACCCCCCAAATCCGAGCTCAATTAGGGCACCCCCACCCCTCAAGAAATCGGAAACCAAGAACAGAGAAGGGCCATGAACGACGGTGATGGAGGCCGTTAAGTAACAGCCGCCGATGAGGGCGGAAGTCGCCCGGCGACGCACTGCCGAGAAGGCAGAAAAGAGGAGAGGGATGGGAGATGTCGCGAGGAAGAAGGAAGAACAAGGGTGCAACCGTGAATGAAACTTACAGAATGGAGGAAGGGTTTAACCCATGATTAATTTGGGCCGGGCCGATAAATAACAACGAGCCGGGCTGATATATATATATACATAATAACGGGCCCTAATTATTAATGAACGCATAATGGGTCGAAGATTTAATTTAAGAAACGGGCCCAACCATTTGGGCCGATAATTATAGAAGAATGTGGGCCATAACCGTTAATGGATCGATCCCAACCATTTGGGCCGATAATTATAAAAGAATGTGGGCCATAACCGTTAATGGATCGAGCCCAACCATTTGGGCCGATAATTATAAAAGAATGTGGGCCATAACCGTTAATGGATCGAGCCCAACCATTTGGGTCGAATAAATTGAGCATAAGTCGATAATTAATTTAATGGGCCAAGCCCAACCAATTGGGCTGATTAATTATCTATTAAGCCGGACCAACCAATTGGGCCGGACTTGTAAAATTATAACTGGCCAAGAATAAAGGATGACTCTTCGGAGTTGATGAAACGATTTTCGAGCTCGAGTAATTGAGCCAGAAGCCCTAATGTTCCAACTAAAATATAAAGATTTAAAAGATCGAACGATCGATCTAAATAACAGTATCACAAGTATAAAATACTTATACAATGTAAAGAAGAGTTATGAAGCTTCATCAGATCCTACGATTTCCATCGAGGATGAAAGAATTACAAGATACAAGTACCGATCGAAGTGATCGATTTCAGAATGTTAACTAGAAAGGAGTAAACAAGAGAACGTAACCTCAATAGAAGAACCCTTCGCATAGATCGATACAATCATCGACTTTTATCAAGATTCTGATATTTTTCGTTCTTTGAACGAGGTTAGGCGAAGGAAAGGGCCGAAGTTCAAGCGGCGCTCTCAATCTTGAGAGGAATAAGGCAAGCTGTTGAGGTGGGCTTTCATGCAAAGAAAATGTTTATTTATGTTATGTTCTTTTAAAAAGAATTGTCATGCCATAAATGTTTTGTTTTATATGATGTCTATCTGAGAGGCTTCGGCCTAGAAGGCTTCGGCCACACAAGGGCTTCGGCCACAAGATTTCATCGAGGTCGCTCCTCGATGAGTTAAGTGCACTCAGCAAGGTCGATCGTGAGCTATGTATTGGCCGATCGAGGTATCCGGGAAGGGTAGCCACCCTTACCGGATACATTTTTACAAGGTCAGATATGACGGATTACACCAAGAAAACGAAAGCTTGCAAGCGCTATTTACGAAAATGTTTTAGTGATCATAGGTCTTTCCGTAAAACCCTATGAATCACTCGCATGGCTGAAAATTAAAAATGTTTTGGCAACGTGTTCACTGAGTACTTCAAAGTACTCAGCCCTGTACATATTTCCCGTGTGCAGATTGAACGGATGAAGTGAAGCAGTCGGGGAAAGGCTTTTGTCGGGCAAGAACGAGTCAAAGTCTCTTGGTGGTGCATGTCTTCATACATGCATCCTACGTTTTTCCGCTATGCTGTGTCGCTTGATTATTCGAACTCTCTTTAGTATGTCGTAACGACACCTGCCTTGTTTTTGTACTACTTTTTCTTAATGGTTGTAAGACACTTATCCGTTCTCTGAACAATGTTTCCGCTTTTATGTCATGTAAACGACTCCGCTGTTTGATAGTACTTCCTCCCCACTATTCTCGACGAATAGTGGGAAATTAATGTGATTCGATGAATGTTTCCGTAACTTTCTTCCTCCGAGTGTTGTATTTTATTCTTTTCCCGTTCCTTTACGTTGCGACCTCGCCTGTTTTCCTTCTGAGCGGGGTGGGGTCGTGACAATGATGAAGGGTTTTGACACAATCCCCTTCTCTTGACATGAGGCATTTGATCATGTGAGATTTAGTTGTAATATGTTGCTGATTTAGCAGGTTCTTTTATAACAGCCAACCATTTAGGGTGGCTTTCGCCGGAATGAAACTGAGGTTGGTGACTTCTGTCTTTACGAAACCTACTTTATTAGATTGTTTGTTTTCCTAAGGCTTTCTTTGTGAAACCTCTGAAAGGGATCTGATCTGGAGGAAAGGTTATTAAGAATTTGTGTGGCATCTTATTTTATTAGACTTAATACAGGATGCCTCGGCCATGTAGGCCCTTCTTATATTTAGTGCCCATTTTATAGGACTTTCTTATAAGATATTCCCTGTAAGCCAAGGACTATGGGAGTAATATATTTTATGCTGGATTTATGAGAGTATTACTTATCGAACCGAGCTTACGGGAGCTTGGTCTATTTTTTAAGGCTTACAGAAGCGCCACTTATCAGATTGGGCTTATGAAAGTGATATCCTCCTCAGAGGTTTATAAAGGTATTGTTTATTAAATAGAGTTTTTCAAGAATACCGCTTTTGAGGCGGGATTTAGGTGAAATTTTACCCATCGGCATGCAATGGGTAAAACTTATGGGAGTGATACATAGAAATGTCGCCTTTAGAGCAAGACTTGAGGGTACACTGCTCATTTAGTGGGACTTATAAAGAGTTTTTTCCATTGTATGGAGCTTGTGAAGATGCTGAAGATGCTGCCTACCGAGTAGGGCTTAGGAAAAGTTCTACCCATTGCATGGGGCTTACGAAGGAGGTGCCTATTAGATAGGGCTTTGTAGAAGATTCTGCCCATTGAATGGGGGCTTACGAAAGGGGTGCCTATTAGATAGGGCTTTGTGCGAGGGTTGCCTATTAAATAGGGCTTATGAAGTGTTCTGCCCATTATATGGGGCTTACGATGATATTTCCTGTTAAATAGGGCTTTTTGATAAGTTTGCCTATTAAATAGGGCTTACGGGGGGTTCTGCCCATTGCATGGGGCTTACGATGGTGTTGCCTACTGTGTAGGGCTTTTTGATAAGGTTATGCCCGTCATACGGGGCTTACGAGAGAGTTGCCTGTTAGACAGGGCTTCTGAGAGAAGGTTCTGCCCGTTATTCGGGGCTTACGAGGGAGTTGCCTGTTAGACAGGGCTTCTGGGAGGAGGTTTTCAGATGCGGGCTCCCTTCACCAAAGTGGATGGGGTAACCTCGGCATCTTTCGGCTCTCCATTTTTTAATGTTTTTATTATTCCATGGGTTTTGAAGTCATGGCAATTCAGGGGCATTCGACTAGCTTTAGTAGTGATGCTTACTCTGTAATCACCAATCCTTTGCAACTCATAGATGGATTTCATATTGAGCAGATAATAGACAGAATTGTATGCTCACCAAGAACACAAGGTGGAGCGAATGTGTTTTGAGATTGCTGCAGTTTGTGACCCGGCTTTCCCCCGGATCCTTCACAACCTTAAGATTTAGGCAAAATAACAACAGATTAGCCAACACAATTCATGTCATGAAGGAGATATGGCCTTTAGATCGTTTCTAGTTATTGGGTTGATTTGTTACAAGCAATGCAGCTAAAACAAACTTATAGTATACATACTAAAATTTTCTAGGACTAATATAAATCTCGCATTCAATACACATTCCTCCTATTAGATAGCCACCATTCTAGGTGATCATCGCGACAGGGTAAATGACAGGATAAGTTTATGCACATATCATCAGAATCAATTAAAGCTTCAAAGATAAACAGGGGATTAGCCCTTTGAACCCATGGGTTTTGACAGTACTTACTGATATCAATTCTTAATTCACATTCAAGGGGAGAGAATCATCCTCTCAAACACAAGTTTCCTTTCAATCGAAGTGTTTATTACCATTTCCATTTCAAAGGGAGCATAATCCTAAAATCATATCATACCCAACAGCTCGTAATCGAGGAGAGCTTAGCAAATGTTAAACAACAGCATATTCATCAGAGTTTCTGCTAGCTAGATCACAAACAGGGCATCCCCAATCAATGTAACATCAGATTTCCTCATATTCTCCACATAAGGACATAATAAAGGGAAATCGCTCGCAGCATTACAACAACGAGCTGGAATTTTGCATAAAAAAAGGGGAAATCAACATCTCAACTCAAGAATTTCCCACAGACGGCGCCAGTTGATAGATCCGGGTTAGAGATCCACAACAATTTAGGGTATTGTTCATCATATTTTGCAAAGAGCATTTATGGATAAAGCGTTAAAGCGGTAAAGATCGAGAGATTCATGCGTATGGAAAGCTATAACCAAGCATTTTGTACAGGGCATGATGTGCGTAGCAATGGCGAACAATAGTTGAGCTATAAGCAACGAATAAAGGGCGTATTTAGCCATAAACTGGCAAGATTCATGGAGTTTTACACTCATACAAGCAGATAACTAAGAAACAAGGTAGGAGAAAGAGAGAAACGAGGAGCGTGGGGCTCCGTTCAGGCCTCATTCCCCTTTAAGTGATGAGGGTTTTTCCTTATGTTCAAGGTAGTGTGTGTAAGAAAGAGATTCTTCCCGGCGTCGAGAAGAATAGAGGGATGTGAAAGCGAACTCTGGCTTCCCGGAAGAAGGTTTGACCAGCCTTGACTTGCCTGAGCTCGGAGGAGCTCGAAAGAGAGAGAGTGTTGAATGAAACAGTACACAAAGGTGTGTGTTGTTCGTAGAGAATGATCTGTTGTTGTGCGTCCACTTACTATTTATAGGTGTGGGGAGGGTGAAAAGTGATCATTCGTGTAAAGGAGGGACAGAAAAGGAATTCCAACGGAAGCAAAGTATCCTCCGTCATGAATGCAGTGGTCCTCACTCTATAGTACGTAGAGTCATGCGGACCGTATGCTACATAGAACCTCAAGCTTCTACTAAACACTTAGGGGATCTGGTCAGATCCTACTATCTTTGCAGATGCCTGCAGATCCCGCATGGCTTATGGGGGAAGTCGGAACCTCGTAGCCTCTTGCATGGCATACGATTCTTAGTTGTATCGAGCGTCTGGTGCCCAACATAATTTCTTTGATAATACACTGTGGTGTGGACTAGCTTCTATTAATCTCTATTGGAATGAGTATTAATTTTTCTTAATAACAATGCTAAGGCTTATGTCGCCTAGAGCTTATATTCCATTCCTTTTCGAACAAGATTTCTGTATTTATCGTGGCACCTGGTATACTGTATAGCTTCTAGAAACTATATCCTCAAGTTAAAGAAGGTGCTCTTTTCTATTAATTTGGTTTATTTGTGGAATATGGCTGATATTAGTCCCTATCATATGGTACTACTAGTACCATTACTACCACTAGTACTATAATTACTACCAATACTCTTATCCTTTCTCTCTCTCTCTCTCTCTCTCTCTCTCTCTCTCTCTCTCTCTCTCTCTCTCTCTCTCTCTCTCTCTCTCTCTCTCTCTCTCTCTCTCTCTCTCTCTCTCTCCCTCTCTCTCTCTTTTTTTTTTCTTTTAATAATATTAGGGCTCCTTGACAGTTGGCATCTACTTTTATTTTGATTTCTTTTCTTATGGAGATATCACCTTCGAGGTTTTACTCCTTCATTATTCTATTATTTCAGCTATGTCTATTGATTCCTTTCGCCAAAAGATTTGTGAGTTGGCTTACTCTGACGATGTTTCCGAATCCCTTGATTCCGACTGCTCGGTTTCCTGACTCGAAAGGAGATGGATTTTGTGGACCTTGACGACTTCCCTGATATGATGGCATACCTTAGGAGATTCAAGAATCTTTTCACTCAATATGAAATGTACGATGGGTATTTGTCGGAGAAGGAGAAATGCGAACTCATCCTCTTGTCTCTACCAGGGGGGTATCTATCGCTTGAGGACGGTGCCGCTAACCTGGGAATCTATGAGCATCTTCCCACTCTGATGCTTAGGGTTGAAAGGGCTAAAGAAATTGAGTTGGAGGCGAGGATTAAGGATGAAGATAGGCTTCCAATCGAGAGGGTCTATGAAAGGAAAAACAAGAGATTTAAGATGGATGAGGGTAAGTTGTATGATAATCAAATTACGTTAATCCTGTTCTGACCGCCAGGCTTATTCGATGAATATTGATTTTTGGTTTACTTATGATCTTTATAGGTTCAACCGTTAAAGACGACCATGTCTCCCGCTCCTTCTCCCAGGGTTCTGTAGGTTCATCATCCGGTTCAGGCTCCTCTATCTGATTTGGTTATGTTTTTTAATCCGGTGTTTATAAACTACTTTTCTCTTTAAGTTTCTATTGGGGTGCTCATTTTAAGGCCCCTGAATGTGGTGATTGGACAAGAATATGCTTGCTTCCTCTTATTATTTTCGACCCTGAATTGTTACTCTTTCTGTTATGTTTCTTCGCTTTTAAATAGCCAAGCTTCTTCTTGTTCTGCTTTTATTTATTATTATTATTATTTTTGCATTTTAAGATAATAGAATCTGGGATATATGGGGTATCCCCCTACTCCCCACCCCCCCCCCCCCCCCCAAGTGAGTTATGAGGAATCGAATGAATTATAACTCATTTTATTGCTAGTTTTGAACTCTGCCTCTCTTAAATGAGTATTCCTTAGAAAAACCTTTCATGCTTTCTTGAAGAGTTTCTTACACCCCGCGAGGCGAACTTAGGAGACCCACTTACCTCTTGTCCTAAGCATAGTACTTCTTTAGATTGTTTACATTCCACGGTCGGGGTAACACCCTCCCTTCTTCATCTTGTAGCTCATATGCTCCTCCCTTTAATACTTCTTTTACTATGTATGGTCCTTCCCAATTAGTGTCCAGCTTTCCCATGGGCTTGAGGACATCTGCTCTCTTTAGTACCAGATCTCCCTTGCAGAACCTTCGAATCTGCACTCTCTTATTATACGCATCTCGCACTTGCTGCTTATATCTTTCTACCTTCTGGAGGGCTCTGCTTCTGAGATCTTCTACCATATCCAGATTCTCCCTCATTAGCGAGGAGTTTTGATTTTCGTCGTAGGTGGTTATCCTCAATGATTTGAGTTCTGCCTCCACTGGGGTTACTGCTGTTGCCCCATAAACCAGATTAAACGGGGCTTCCCCTGTAGCCGTCTTGGGACTGGTTCGATATGCCCATAATACTGAATCCAATTCATCGACCCAGTTTCCCTTGGCTTTCTCTAATCTAGCTTTAATGTCGTTTACAATGGTTCTATTTGTTACCTCCACTTGCCCGTTAGCTTGAGGATGCGCTACAGCCACAAATCTTTGCTCTATCCCAATCTCCTTGCACCAGGTTCGCACAAGGGACCCTGAGAATTGGGCACCGTTGTCGGCGACTCGAATCCTTGGGATTCCATACCGACAACATATATTTTTCCAGATAAACTTCTTTATCACTTGCTCTGTGATTTTTACTACAGCTTCAGCCTCAGCCCATTTAGTGAAGTAGTATACCACTACAATTGAGAATACCCTACCGCCTGTAGCCGTAGGGAACTTTCCCACTATATCAATCCCCCATTTATCAAAGGGACATGGTGCGAACATTGCTCCCAGCTCCTCAGCGGGTTTGTGGATAAGTCTTCCATTCCTTTGACAGCTATCACACCTCTTAACTAGATCCTTGGCATCTTTTTCCATTGTAGGCCAGAAGAACCCGGCTCTGAGGAGTTTCCTAATTAAGTCTTTAAACCCAGTGTGCGCGCCTGCAGCTCCTTCATGAATTTCGCGCAACGCATACTCTCCCTCTGGTTCTGATAAACATTTGAGATAGGGGTGCGTAAACGCCCTTTTGAAAGCGTGCGGCAACCTGCTATCATTAGCAAGTGTTGTGGCTTCTGCTTTTCCGGGGAGTTCTTTTAGGGCTTTAATGATCGGAACTCTCCAATCATCCATTAACTCAATAGCCTGTATTTCAGCCTTGACCCATTTGGCGTGTGCATTGCATAGCACAATTTCATCTGCCCACATTCCTTCAATGGAGCTAGCTACACGTGCCAGCTTGTCATCCTCTGATTCTCTTCTCGAGGGATCTGAACAACCTCAGATCTGATGAAATAATCCATAAGCTCTTTCACAGTCCTAGCATATGCTATCATTCGTTCTTCCCGTTTCTCGCAGGTCCCAGAACTTGGTGCGATACAAGCTGAGAGTCCGAATGGACCACTATGTGGGTTGCGCCCATGTTCTGTAATAGGCCCAGACACCTGACCAGGGCCTCGTATTCTGCCTCGTTATTAGAGACGTGGTAATTTAATTTAACGGCAAATTTGTAAGTGTGACCTTCAGGATCTTGGATGAAGATCCCTACTCCAGCTCCTTCCTTGGTGACCGAGCCATCTACATTGGCTTTCCATACCTGGTATCCTTCTTCTTCACCTCTGGTGGTTTCTTTCAAGAAATCAGCTAGCGCTTGAGCTTTAATAGCTACTCTCGGCCTAACGTCCACATCATATTCGCTTAGTTCTATTGCCCATTTGACTAGTCTTCCTGATAGGTCTGGTTTGCCTAATATTTGTTTCAATGGCTCGTTTGTCTTGACCACTACCTTGTGTAATAAGAAGTAGGTACTCAATTTCCTCGCTGTGACCATCACGGCTAATGCTGCTTTCTCAATGCTCGGGTACCTCACTTCTGCCCCCTGTATCATCTTGCTTGTACAATAGATAGGCTTCTGAGTTAGCCCTTCTTCTCTCAGGAATACAGAACTGATAGATTCTTCTCCCACAGCTATATATAAATATAAGACTTCTTGTGGCAATGGTTTAGTAAGCAGAGGCAGCTCTGCCAGATGCTCTTTCAATTCTTCAAAAGCTTGCTGACATTCATCTGTCCATTCGAACCTACTTCCCTTTCTCAAAATTTTGAAGAAAGGTAGGCTCCTGTCAGCCGATCTAGAAATGAAGTGGCTTAACGCCGTGATTCGTCCATTGAGCCTTTGGATCTCTCGAATGTTTCACGGGGGTGTCATGTCTAGCACAGCTTGTACTTTAGCCTGATTAACCACGATCCCTCTAGGGGTAACCATATAGCTTAGGAATTTCCCAACTTGTACACCAAACGAGCACTTGGCTGGGTTTAGCTTAAGGTGATAAAACCTGGCTACGGCGAACACCTCTTCCAGGTCTCGTATATGATCCTGGGCTCGCACACTTTTGGCTAATATGTCATCAACATATACATCCATGTTTTTACCAATTTGGTTCTTAAAGATTTTGTCCATCATCCTTTGGTAGGTAGCTCCTGCGTTCTTTAAACCGAAAGGCATGCTCTGGAAACCAAATGTTCCAGCGCAGATCCCGAATGCAGCTTTTGGGATATCCGACGGATTCATCATGACCTGATGATAGCCTTGATATGCATCCATCATAGATAAAAACTCACACCCTGATGTAGAATCCACCAATTGATCGATTCTTGGTAGCGGATAATGATCTTTTGGGCAAGCTTTGTTTAAGTCTCTAAAGTCAATACACATCCTCCAGGTGCCCGTGTTCCCTATGGCCACCATTACTGCATTTGATAACCATTCCGGGAATTGTATTTCCCTGATGTGTTTGGCTTCTAGTAATTTCGCAACTTCTTCTCGGATAATTTTGTCCTTCTCATGGCCGAATTGCCTTAATTTTTGTTTTACTGGTTTCGTCATGGGGTCCACATTCAAACAATGTAGAGCTACAGTTGTATCTACCCCCACCAGGTCAGATGATCCGAAAGCAAAGACGTCTGCATTCTTCTGCAAGCATTTTATCAGCCGTAGTGATATGTCTTGAGGCATCTGAGTACCAATTTTGGTAGTGAACCCGTTCTGGCCTGGGATCAACTCGACTTCTATCAACTGTTCCGCGGGAGCCATTAAATTCTGGCCTTCTTTAACGGTATCAGCTCCCTTGAATCTTCTTTCCTCTTTTTCTGGTTTATGTCTAGGGGTAACGGGTTCAGGCACGGCCCATTTTTTAGTTTCCCCTACCTTGACGGATTGCAATAGCATTTCCGTGAGGTCACCTGATCCCCTGATACCTGCCCCACCTGATTCCCTACAGGAAATTTCATTATCAGGTGATATGTAGAGACTACCGCTTGGAAAGAGTTCAGGGCAGTTCTCCCTAAGACAACGTTGTAAGATGATTTTTGATTAACTACCCAAAAGGTGGTTAGTCTTGATGTCTTAACAGATCCCTCTCCCAAGGTTAATGTCAGATCCACTGATCCTACTGTCATCACAGGCTTCTGTGAAAGGCCCTGAAGAGCCACCTTAGCTGCTTTAGAAGCCTCTCCTGAGGCATCTGGTTGAAACAGTCCATAAGGATCACGTTAATAGATGTCCCTATGTCAATGAATATTCTCCAGACTTGGTATCCTTCTATTTCCGCTGTTATTACCAGGGCGTCATCATGTTGGTGAATAATGGCCTTATTGTCTTTGGGCCCGAAAGTCATTCTTGGAGCGACGTGGCTCGGCCTCTGCTTTTCGGAGGCATGGGTTGCTTCAACAAATTTTCCCCCTCTGGGAGAGCGCCTGGCGTAGTAGTCATTTTTGCAAGGTTCTGTGCATTTTTTGAGAATTTTCAGTATATTAGTCCCGAGTGGTTATAAAATGGGACAAAAAATAAAGATTGTTTATTGTTAGTGAAGCTTCTGCGGATGCACTGCATCTGCCTGGGCTTTTTATAAGTGTTGCCTACTTATGCAGGGCTCGATATATGGTGCCTATTTGTATAGGGCTTTCGAGGGTTCCGCCTATTTAAATAGGGTTTACAAGCTTTTTGCCTATTAAAATAGGGCTTTTTAAGGGTTATGCCTATTACATAGGGCTTACGAGAGTTTTGTCTATTAGATAGGGCTTTTTGAAGGTTCTTCCTATTTAAATAGGGCTTACGAGAGTTTTGCCTATTAGATAGGTCTTATGGAGGTTCTGCCCAGTAGATAGGGCTTATGAGAGTTTTGCCTATTAAATAGGGCTTATGAGAGCATTTTTAGCTCGATTGCAGAGGATTTAAGCCTTCGAATGTGGGGCCCCCTCATCAGGGTGAGGGGGGTGACCTCGTCATTTCCGGCTCTCTGTTTTTAGCATTTGCTTTATGTGGTTTTCGGTTCATGATAATACAGGGGCTTATGATTAGATCATGATGCTGCCTCTATATTTATCAATTCCTCATAACCCACAGGCTAATTTCGTGATTTATGACTTCCAATTAAACTTTTAAACTCACCAATTGTCACAGATGAGTTGAATACGCTTCGGTGTTGCTGTAACTTTGATTCAACTTTCCTTCAAATTCTTCACAACCTTTAGACTAAACAGAGCATACAATTCAGCTATCACCATTTCTATTACGAGGAGAACATAACCTTAGAATCTTCTCCTATTTCACAGACTCGACACCATGAAAGACTCGACAGAAATTAATCCATGATATTGATATAGGTGAAATTTACCTTGTTTTTATAACCAAAAAGAGTCGTTTTTGAGTCTCGATTGTGAAGTATTGTCTATAGTTTATATAGTTTTTATTATATTGGACAATATTATGCTTGTGGGTGTTTTTCTGTGTTTTTAGGTATATTTTGATGATAAAACCCCAAGACGAGACAAGGCGTGAAGATCGGTGTTCGAATTTCAAGTTTTGAAGTCGAATGAAGACCTCTCGATACCTCTCTCGATCGAGAGGTCTATCGAGAGGAAACCTTCTGGAGCAGTTCTCGATTGAGAGGAATTTCAACACCTCTCGATACCTCTCTCAATCGAGAGGTCTATCGAGAGGTGGGGTGTCGAGAGGGGTGTGCCAGCCGAGATTTTTACCTTATTTTATTAGATTCCTTTTTGGTTTATAGTTCCTTATGTAAATTTCCCCTATATATATTCCTAGCCTAGCATTGTAAACCCTAACATCTTTCATACTTTTCTTAGCACTTTTATATTTTTACTTTAGAGTTTTTATTCTTATATTCGACATTGGAGATTATTCAAGTTTATGCAAGATTCAAGATTCGACGTTCTTCGTTTGAGTTCAAGTTTTTCTTACTCTTACTCTTTAATTATGTTCTTTCAATTCTTTGTGTTTGTGTTCACTTTAATTATGTCTAGCTAAATTCCTTAGTTGATTTTAGGGATTGAATGCCTAATTGAATTTATGTAAGTGTTTTTGTTTAAAATTAGCCTTCTTATCTAGATGCATGTTTCATGGTGCTTATTCTCATGCATGATTACTTGATCACTAATTATGTATGCCTAATTATGTGTTTATGCCTTGATAGGATAATTGCATAATAGATCTCATGAATACATGGTATGGTGATTTAATTATCTTAGTCGAGGTTGAATTATCATATGTTTATATATAGTTGATTGGGTGTCATAGTTGAACCTAGTTGATTATATCATTGGTACTTGTTCTATTTTGCACTTAATTTGATATCTATGCGTCCGAGAGGATATTAGGATCTTATTAGGTGACAACTTGCATTGCTTTAATGGGGGTGTAGGTTATTTTTCATGTATCAAATTTAGATTGGATTAAATTGGTTAATTGTATGCATTAATTGCTTTCATAGATTTGATTAGGTAGACTTCCCTAGAATCAACACTTTTCCTTATTTGATTTATTAGACTTTACTTTGCTTAATTATTTCCTTAATTGTTCTTTGCAATATTAATTGTCTCTTTCCTTGTTTGTTTAAATTGAGTATTTTATTTATTTGTCTAGTCTATAACTACCACAATTCCAAATTCCTAATTGCTTAGACATCAATTTAGTTCTAGAGTAGAGGTACTGTGTGTGGTTTCGACATATCAATCCCTGTAGATACGATACTCGCTTATTCTATACTATACCTATTTTGTGTGGTAGAAAATAGTGCGATCAAATTTTGGCGCCGTTGCCGGGGATTGATTAGATTTCATACGCATATTTTGAAATAGAATTAATAGGTGATTTAGGCGCTTTTATTTTTTATTTTTGGTTTATTGATCAAACGTTTTCTTTTCTTCTCTTTGGTTTTAGGTAGTGCATGACCACAAGGTCTAAAGGGATAACACCTATTCCGATAGACTTAGAGTTGGAGCGCTCACTAAGGGCATTGAGACGAGGGAAGGAAGTTAGCAAGATTGATACACCGCCCTCTTCACCGCCCGATTCACCAAGGAGTTTCGATTCGATGGGGGATCAAGCGGCGAGGAGAACTTTGAATGACCGTTTCAAGCCGGTCGTGGATCAATTCCAGCAAGGAGGATGGGGAACCACAGACGCGAACAACTATGAGATCAAGACGTCCCTCATCAACATGGTGTAAGCTAATCAATACGGAGGTTCACCGGCGGAGGATCCAAATGCTCACTTGAAGCAATTTCTGGATATTTGTGCAACGTACAAGGCTAATGTAGAATCTTCGGACTACCTCAAGCTCAGCTTATTCGTGTGGTCTCTCAAGGACGATGCAAGGGAGTGGCTTGATGGATTGGATAAGACGGAAATAAGGACTTGGGCCGAGATGTGCACCAGATTTTTGAACAAGTTCTTCCCACCTTCGAGAGCTCAAAAACTCATCAACGAGATCAACCAATTCCAACAATACGAGGATGAGTATTTCTACGAGGCGTGGAGGAGATTCAAGAAGCTATTGCGAGCATGCCCAAACCATGGAATTAGCAAGGAAGATCAAATCACATGCTTCTATCGTGGTTTAAACAAGTTATGTAGGAAGGAGCTCGACTACGCTTCGAAAGGAGGGTTTTTGAACAATGAGTACGATGTGGCTATGGAGATTATTGAGCTGACCGTGAACTCGAGCTATGAGGAGGCTACTGACCGTCGTGTTGGAAGAAGGAGAGTTGCCAACATTGGAATCGAGGCTTACGAGGACTTGATGGAGAAGTACACAAAAACAGCAAGTGAGTTGGATACCATCAAGAAAGGAGTACTTCGGTGCGATGCTATCACTGATAAACAAGCAAACCCATCCGAAGAGGAAGATGCCAATTTTGTGCAACAAGGAGGCAAGTGGCAACCGAATCAAGGAAATAAGTGGCAAGGAGGACAAGGAGGTTCGAACTACCACGGAGGATACAAGAAGCCTTACGTTTCCAACAACCGAAATCATCCGAACTTCTCTTATGCCAATCCAAACAATGCCTTGCAACCACCTCCCGGCTTCCATGTTGAGAACGGAGTCATCCAAGAGCCAAAGAAGGAGATGTCCACTGACGACTTGATTTGTCAATATATGGCTCAATCGGAGATGAGGATGACACAACAAGATGCAAAGTTGAGGATGTTAGAGCTTACTTAAAACACCTTGAGCAACAATTTGGGGAGTAGCATCAACGCCCTAACCAAGCAAATGCAAATGGAGACGCAAATGAGTCAAATAGCCAATGCTCAAGGAGGAGTCCATAAGCCCGGCCAATTCCTAAGCAACATCGAACAAAACCCGAAGAACAACCATCATGTTCATGCTATTGAGCTTCGGAGTGGCACAAAGTACATAAATCCATCCTTGGAAGCTGTAAAGAAAGAAGACGGGAGCCTCAAGAATGCGGAGCTCGAGGAGACGAGGATCCAAGTGCCGAGGCGAGGACCTCTCGACACCTCTCTTGATCGAGAGGGAGATCGAGAGGTCGCTACTGGAGGACAGAATCCACCTCTCGATACCCCTATTGATCGAGAGGCTTACGACGAGGAGATTCAATGTGACCCTCTCGACACCTCTCTCGATCGAGAGAGGTGTCGAGAGGTCAAAAACTGAGGTCATAAGGTACCTCTCGATACCCCTATCGATTGAGAGGGGGATCGAGAGGCAAAGCAACCGCCCCAATTTCCGACGTACACTCCGAAGGCCCCTTTCCCACAACGCTTGACCAAGACGAAGCAAGATGGGAAGTATCAACGCTTCTTGGAGATACTGCAAAAGGTCAACATCAACATACCACTTCTTGATGCTCTTCGAGACATGCCCAACCATATGAAGTTCATCAAGGATGCGGTGTCGGGAAAGAAGAAGTGGGGGAAATTCGAGACGATCAACCTCACAGAGGAGTGCAATGCGGTGATCCAAAAGAAGCTACCTGTTGGTCCCGGTTTGCTATAGGAAAAATACGTAGAGGGGGGGGGGGGGGGGGGTGAATACGTATTTTGAAGTTTTTCAACTTCAATTCCTTAACTCAGAGTATAAAGTAAAGTGCTCTTTGGAAATACTAAGACCTAGCCGAGGGCTAGCTCTAAAGCAATCACGAGTCTCTTGACCTAAACTTAGAGCTTGATCAAGAGTGAGACTTTACTCTTTGTGCGGAATTCGGTGAGCTAAATCTTTCCTAAGTATTTGAAATTTCCAGATTAAGTTTGTTTAGATGCAGTATGCAATGAATAATCAAATAAATAAGAGTTTAGGGTTAGAGAGATACGACACGAAGATTTATAGTGGTTCGGAGATAATGCTCCTACGTCCACTTTGTTGCACGACGGCAACCGTTCTTTTCACTCAAGAACTTGAAGATTTCGGGCTCTTCAAAAGCCTGGTCAAGATTGAGCTTCACTCGCTTGAATCTGACAGATGCTGGGTGATTACGGGTTCACACCAAAAACCTAACTAGACTAGAAGCTTCACTCGCTTCAGTCAGACAGACAGGGAGATTACGGGCTCTCCTTACAGCCTAGCTTCGATCGAGCTTTACACAAACTATGTAAGTGTAAGCTTGGATCTCAACTCTACGATCGAGGCTTCTTCAATCGATGAAAGAAGGGCCTTAGATCTGAACAACCTAACGACGACACTCATAAACCTAACAGACAGAGTTTAGGGTTTTTGGTTGACGAAACACACTATGAAGAGCTCTTTACAATAAGTGCAAAGATGGCTAGAGCTCTTCTTCTAAGCTTGGATATGGAATGGGCTTAGACTCTAAGTGTGAAGGTTGTGAAGACGAGTTCCGATGAACTGGAAACTCGGAGAACACTGGAAAACAAAGACTCGAAGATTGCTATGAAAGCTGGGAGTGTTTGTTTGCAGTAGGCGCTCGAATGCTCAAGTAGTGTTCTACTTCTTCACGTTGTGATCCTTTACTATTTATAGGCGGAGGGTTGGCTGAGATCCGTTGCTTGGTTGGTGGCCTTGTCCCTCCTCCTCTCGACAGTACTTGCACAGGCTGGCTATTTTTCAGATGCGCAGTTTTGGATTTTTGCCGGAAATGGCTAAGTTCCAATTTCAACAGTAACTGGAGCGACCCAGTACTGTTACGGCGCCTTGTCGGCCTGGCAGTCAACTCCTCTGCTCCTCTCTTGAGTTGACACGTGGAGATCTCGTAATAAATGCGAAGATCTCCAGTTGACTGGAGTTCAAATTCGGAGCGGGAATTTGTGCTGTCGCTTTCTGGTAGGTAGTGGCTCGCTTCGCTTTGAAGTTGTAGCGGCCGCTCTGAAGTGAGTCGCTTCACAGTCATATTTGTAGTGAGTCACTTGAGAAATAAATTTCCCGTGACGCTACTAAATTAAGTGTTGACTCGCGTTGACTCGCTTCGGCTTTTCTTTGTAGCGCACGCTTCGCTTCGCTTTAGTGGGTTCACTTGATTCCACTGTAGCGCTCGCTTCGCTTTGCTTCGCTTTGAACTGTAGCGCTCGCTTCGCTTCGCTTTGGCAGACTCACTTTGAATCTACTGTAGCGATCGCTTCGCTTCGCTATTCTTCGGCACGCTTCACTTCGATTTGCTTGACCCGCTTCGCTTTGGAAAACACACTCAAGTAAGTGGCCTTCACTTGAACTTTTGAATCCTAATCTAAGCAAAATAAAAGAGCCATCCAAACAGAGTAGGCTTAGGAAAATTCTAACCTATTAACTACATCAAAATGGGTCACTTGGGAACAGAACGCTTTGGGGTTTTGGGATCAAATCAAAACACTAAAATATCCCTTATAGGTTCCCCCTTAACATATTCGTTCTTAACAATTCCCAACAATTTCCCCCTTTTTGATGATGTCAAAACCCATACGACTTAGATAAAAATAAATCTAGTCTATCTAACCGTGAAGGGAACTCCAAGCGACTGCTTCCTTTGCAGTTTCGTTTGTAATTTTCTTTTAAGTTCCTTCCCTTTTTTTTCGGTTAAATTAATGAGTTTGTAGCAAAAATGTAAAGTCATTCACAAAGCGAGTAAATGACACAGAGGAGATAGAAATTGAAATTAGATAGATGAACAAGCAGTTCACAAAAAGAGATATGTTAAGAAGCTTGAAACTCAAAGGTTTCCTGCAGCTTCATCCTCCTTCTCCTTCTCCTTTCCTTCTTCTTCCTCCTTCATCTCTTCTTCAGCAGCAGTGTCCACATAAGCTGATAAAACTTTTGATTCCATAGAGTCAACTGTGTGGATACTAGGTCTTCTCCATGCACTCTCCAGCCTGAAGGCTTCAGTCACTTCCTCATCTATTATTCCTCTGTCTGGAATGTCCGTGCCTCGATGATACGGCATGGGGAATTCCTTTAGAGTAGGAACCTTGACAACAATCGGCATGGGTTGAGTTTGTTCAGCCAAGGTGAAGATTTTTCGTCGCAGTTTGTCATCATAGGCGGCGAGAAAGTTGTTGAGGGCACTTATCCTAGAGCATTGATCCTGTAGCGGCACTACCTCCCAGTAATAATAGGCCTTGATGAATAAGTCCTTGTAGTATAACCACAGATCAAGCAGATCTCTCGGAATAAAAGCCTCAATTTCCTTTGCATCAGGGTGCTCGTCCCTTCGCTTGGCTAACTCCTCTTCAGACCTCTTTGACAGTTCAGTCATGGTCGCTTTGAACTTCTTTCCTGATTCACCACTCCACAAAGGACGCTTTTCATTGAGTCGCACCAACGAAGATTGGATAAGTAACACTTCATTGAAGTATTCCTCAATCCGTGCGTCAATCACTTGGAGTCGCCTGTCATTTGACCTCCTCTTCCTCTCGCCTTCGCTCCTCCCTTCTTCTCTTTCCTTTCTCTTCCTCTCCTCCCTTCCAGCTTTTGAAGCAACTGCTTGCTTGACCTTTTGGCGCTTGGCCTCGGGGTCATCTTTCTTAGAATCTGGGGCAGCTCGCTTCAATGGTAGCTTCGGTGGTGGGGGAGGCAGCATATCCTTCTTCGTAGCTTCACTAGAAGGGACAACTGCGGATGAAGCGAGTGCGGCAGTCGAAGCTAGTGCGGCTGTTGAAATTGGCGCGGCGGCTGAAGCGGGCGCTTTGGGTGAAGCAGCCGCTTTGGAACTAGACGCAGCACCTGCACCAACAGAAAGTTTTGTTAGTTGCTCCATCTCCCACGCCATGGCAGCATCCTTCTCCACATGCTTCCGCTTTTCCTCCTTCGTCAACACAGTCACCGGAGGATGCCGTGCGATAGAAGCACTTAGTACTTTCTCTTGAAGCGGCCTGCTGGGCTCTTCGAGTTGTTTCAATAGCTCCTCCTCCGTGAGCTTTTTCTTGCCCAGAGCCCTCGCTTCATCTACATCCTCCTTTTCACCGGCAACACTGCCTCCTTCCAACATCATCTCCACACCAACTCTATTCCCCCTAAACCTCCAACACCTCCTTCCTGAAGTTGTCCTTCTTCAGGCCTGGCTTCACTTGTCCTTCCCTCATTTGTCCTTCCCCCCTTTTGGCATCATCACTGCCAGGGGTTAGGATGATAGACTTTCCAAAAAAGGATTGTTGAAGAGAGTTGACTGTATTGAAGATAGCTTGAAGCATCTGCTGGGTTTTATCCATGGAGGGCGCCACTAGTTCAACAGTCTTGATGCTTATCTCTTCAAGCAGATATTTGCATTGCCTTTCTCTCTCAACAACTGACGCCATCATACTCTCTAATGGCTCTACCTCTCTGAAGTGATCCTCCAGCTCCGCTTCGACGGCTTTGGTGATTTTCTTTGTTTCTTCTTGAAGTGTGAGTTCCAAGTGTTCCTTGGAAGCTTCAAGTTCTGCCTTCATCACGGCAAGTCTTCTCTCCCTCCGATTGAGAGAGTTGTGAAATTCGGCATCTGCGGTGATCCTTACAGTAAGAGTCTCTTTCAGTCTTTTGACTTTCTGCAGTAGAGTGGATAATTCAGCATTTTTCAAGTCAAGTGCCTGCGCACCTCTCCTTAGACTCTCAAGTTCTCTCTTGTCAATGGCACTGTCTTCTTTGACTTCCTTCAACTCAGTTCGAAGTGAGTCAAGAGCCTTTTTGGTATTGAGGAGCTCGCTTCCCTTCATCACCAACTCTCCTTCCCTATTCTCCACCTTCTCCTTCAGCTCCTTCACTTCCTTCTCTAACACCTTCTTCTCTTTGACTAGAGCGATTAATTTGGCGTTAACCTCCCTCAAGCGGCTTCTTTCTGCCTCAAGCAAGCCCTTGAGTTCGGTGATGGTTTTGGTGTTGTCATCCACTAGCTTCACCTGCGCCTCCAGCGCCTTCTCTTTCTCCTCTAGAAGCCTCTCCTTCTCCTCCACCTTTCCCTCCAATTCCTTCTTCTTTTTGTCAAAGTCTTCTCTAAGACTGATGACCTCCCCCGCCTTCCTCTCCATTTCCTCACTCTTCTTTGTAATTTCGCTTTGAAGACTAGCGATTTCTGCATCCTTCAACTCCACCTCCTCCTTATACTCCCTGATGAGCTTCCTTTCATGGGAAGAGGGCACTCGCTTCGGAACTGTAGCGAGTGGATATGATTCTTTCACCTTAGCATCCAGCTTCTCCCAGAAGCTGGTCCCTTCAAGGAAGGCATGGAAGCCATTTTCGCCAATGAAGTTGAGTGTCTTGGCTTCCATTTGAATCAGTTCCTCCTCTGTGAAGGCTTTGAGGAGCCTGAAGATTTTGTAGTACTCCGTTCCTCGGTACGCGATGTACGTCAGAAAGTCGACTACATTGGTGTAGAACACGTCGCTCCATGCAACGTTCGCGGAGCTAAGATTGTAGCGAAGATTGATAGTTTCAGCGGCTTGCTCTCTGTCTAGGACATAGCGTTCGAGAGCCTGCTTGTGTACGGTGAGGGCAGGGGTTATGAATTGAGGAATGATGGGAAGTTCTCCTACAGTTTGGGCGGTATCGGCTGTAGCTGCCGATGTCGAGGGGGATTGGATAGGTGATGAGGTTTCTTGGGTTTCTGAAATTTGGATGGCTTCAGTGGGTGGTGGTTGTATCTGCTGGGATTGAAGTGGGGTGAATGAAGTGTAGGCAGCAGCTTCATCTATGCTGAGGAATGGGACAGTGGGGATATGAAAGGAAGATGCTGACTCTTCTTCATGGGGAGAGAGGGGTTTTGTCTGTGTGAGAGGTTGTTGGGTTGATGAAGCTTGGGGTTCTGGTATCTGGGTGATTTGGAGTTGTGGGGATTGGGCTTTGGTTGGTGAAGGCTTGAATTGGGTCACTTCAATGTCCTCAAGCGGCTTCTCCACCGCCTCACTTTCTTGGACAAGAGAAGTGACTCGCTTCATCTTTTTGCTTCGCTTGGATTTGGCTCGCTTCACGGGTGAAGCGACCTGCCTCGCTTGGCCTTCTTCAGCTTGCCTTTCGGCAACTGGTCTTGCAATGGGCATTTCAACTTCCAGAAGTCCCAGATCCATCAAAATCTTGGTTTTCCTCCATGAATCGTAGAAGATTGTCTGCTTGTTGTATATGGTCATGTCGGAATCCGGCCATATTTTCTCTGGAAACTTCATCTCCAGTGCGACAGACAGTCTTGAAAAGAATTTCAATTTTCCCTTGCGAAGAATCTTATTCGCAGTTCCTGGAACGAACGCGAAATCTTCAGCAGCCTCGTAGATTTGCTTGAGGAACCACCCGTGCCAGTTAAACTTCGTTCCGGCGAGGCTGTCGACGATCATGGTGGTGCCGATCAGTTTCGTCTCCGACAGCGTATCGAGGGATCCGACATAGCATGCGATACTCTTCGTAAAGAGTTCGCAGATGAGATTGAAGGGTTCCTTCAAACTTTTGCGAATGTTGGCTTCCTTGAAATTCGGATCTGCTCCGGCGGCTGCAAATCGACCATACTGCACCCCGGCTGAAAGACCCAAATCTAACAGTGAGTCTCCTCCTTCTCTCGGCAGATCGAACACACTGATTAACTCGTTCAAATCCACCTCCACTGGCTTCTTGGACTTAGGATCTGTAAATGATGAAGTATTTTGTTCCTTCTTCAAGTTCAGTAAGATTTCTGCCACTGCTTTCGCCAGAATCTTCGTTGGCATCAACGTTATAAACTTCCATAGACCGGCCGTGGTCACGGCTCTACGGAAGAAACCATGTCTTCCGATGACGATAGGGTCAAGATGGGGCTCGACGTTGATGTGCTCGCCAACATTTGTCATGAACTGCTCCATCGTCTCTGTATTCCTTTTCTTGCCCATGGTAGATTATGAAAGAGATTTGAGCAGAGTTTTAAAGAGAAAGGGTTGAGACTCGTGAGTTGCAGAATAATTGCAGATCTAGCACGAGAATGGCAATTTTAGAAGGCTGTGAAGGTTTCTGCAGTTCTGCCTCGTCCATATATATAGAGTTAGGTTTTGGCTAACGTGGCAGGGGTAGGACGGTAATAACGCCGAAAATCCTGTAGGTAGGCGGCGGACGTGCGGTGATGGATCTGACGTGTCCGGCGTCATCACAGTAAAAGTGAACCGCCACTTGCTCGGCGTCGCCACGTGGCCTTCTATGGTTGGCTTGTCGTATACGACGTTAATCGAACGGCTCCAGATTGGGGGCTGTTGAGATTCGACGGCTGGATCTTCTCCGCCTTTTCCCGCTTCAAATTTAAACGTGTGAACATGCGCCCGTTATTTTCGTCGTTCCTGTACCTGCATTAAATGCACAGCAGAAAGTAAAATTGCACTCGAGTGCAGACAGCTCATACTCGCTTCATGCCCGCTCGCTTCGAGTTGGGCCGCTACGCCTTGACTCGCTTGAGAGGCATTCGCTTGAGTGACTGTTCCGCACTCGCTTGCGATGGCTAGCTTTGAGTGACGAAGCACTCGCTTGGCCATCTGAAGCGACTGGAATAGGAAATTGAATTTCTTTGCTTAATTTTAAAATGTTTCTGACTTACATACTTCGAGGATAAACAAGAGTGTTTTCCTCTTTGTATTTGTGTCAGATTCATTTCATATTTTCCACGTAGTGAGTGAAGGTTTCTAGCACGCTTCGGCTCACTTAGTGTACTTAAAAATTGATACACTTACCAGTCAATCTCGCTTCGTAGGAGATTGATACCACAAATTGAAGACTTCATGTTGAATTAGATACCACTCGTTGAATGCTATATGTTAAGTTAGATCTTCATGGCATTCGTCTTCATGGCATTCATCTTCCTCTACGAATTAGAGAGTCCTCCATCGAAGTGAATGAGGGAGAAAATGAATATAGTACACAAGCTTACTACAACCCGAAGGGAGCATCACGTAAGTGTACTTATTCACGACGAATGGGGGATGAGTACAAGTCCTTATCTCAGAGCAGAAATGGACAGGATGACAATGAGAATGCTCTGACAAGACAATCTCGTATTTTACGCAGAAGCATGTCACCAGCCCTGCAACCTTTTGCATAAAAAGGTAAACCTTCAAGCTTTCCTACATTCTAGAGAATGAATCTGCAGTCGGCTCACTTTGACCCAAGCTAGGGCAAATTGAAGCGATGCAGAATTCAAGATAGCAGCATTCTTGCTCGCTTTGGAAGTAGCTTGCTCCAAGAGTAAGCATTAGTTCCCCCTTAACCATATACTTAACAATTCCAATAAGTTGGTAGGGAACTTCTTCCAATACTCCACCTATCTCCACCTAACTTCATTTTCTTCAAGCGAGTGAGATTTGAAGTGGCTCGCTTGAGTTGGTGAAGATCCGAAGCGAGTGACGCACAAGAGAACAAGCTAACATTCCTTCGTGCATCCTGGAACTAGCATTCTTCACCAGGGTCTAATAACCCTAATTCCATGCATAGCTGATTGAATCGAGACTCAGCTAGAGGCTTGGTGAGGATATCTGCTCGTTGGAGATCGGTATGAATTTTCTCGAGCTTGATATCCCTCTTCTCGACATGATCACGGATGAAATGATGTCGAATTTCCACATGCTTGCATCTGGTGTGAAGCACTGGATTCTGCGAGATACATATGGCACTGTTGTTGTCGCAGAAGATCGGAATTTCATTCGCTTCAACTTTGTAGTCCTTCAACTGTTGACGAAGCCATAGGATTTGAGAACAGCAGCTTCCTGCGGCCATATATTCAGCTTCAGTTGTTGAAGTGGCTACGCTTGTTTGCTTCTTTGAGAACCACGAGATTAGCTTGCTTCCCAAGAACTGACACGTGCCAGAAGTTGACTTCCTGTCAACTCGGCACCCACCATAGTCAGCATCGGAATATCCAGTGAGCTCCAAATTGTCCTCCGCTGGATACCACAGACCCATGTTGATAGTGCCTTCAAATATCGAAGAATCCTTTTGGCAGCTTCAAGATGGCTGTGTTTGGGGTTGCTTTGGAAGCGAGCGCAGACTCCGACAGCAAAAGCAATATCTGGCCTGCTTGCAGTGAGATAGAGTAGTGACCCGATTAGGGCACGATAATCTGTAGGATCTACAGATTTTCCTCCTTCGTCTGGCTCCATCTTCCAGTTGGTATTCATAGGAATCTTCACAGCTTTAGCATGTTGAACACCAAACTTGGCAAGCATATCTCTAGTGTACTTCGCTTGGTTGATGAAAATTCCATTATCCTGCTGCTTCACTTGAAGACCTAGAAAGCAGCTCATCAGGCCAATCATCGACATCTCATACTTGGTCTTCATCAACTCTCCAAACTTCTCGCTAAGCGACTGGTTTGGCGATCCAAATATGATGTCATCCACATAGATCTGAACCCATAGCATATCATTTCCATGATTGATGGTGAAGAGAGTTCGATCTATCTTTCCCTTTTGAAATCCATTATCCACTAGGAATTGAGATAGTGTATCGTACCAAGCTCTGGGAGCTTGCTTCAACCCATACAGGGCTTTCTTCAAGCGATACACTTTATCTCCCTGCTCGAAACCCGGTGGCTGCTCCACATACACTTCTTCCTTGAGTTCACTGTTGAGGAATGCGCTCTTCACATCCATTTGATAGACCTTGAACTTCTTGGCTGCTGCATAGGCTAGAAACAATCTGATAGCTTCAAGCCGTGCCACTGGAGCGAAGGTCTCGTCAAAGTCGATTCCTTCCTCTTGGCAGTAGCCTTTGGCAACGAGTCGCGCCTTGTTCCTCACTACGTTGTGGTCCTCGTCCGTCTTGTTCTTGAACACCCACTTGGTGCCAATAACATGCTGGAACTTGGGACGATCTACGAGGTACCATACGTCATTTCTAGTGAACTGGTTCAGCTCTTCTTGCATGGCGATCACCCAGTTAGAGTCGGCTAGGGCTTCCTCCACGCTTGATGGCTCAATGTTTGAGAGAAAGCAACTGAACATGGCACTTTCTCCAAACACTTGACTTCTGGTCACTACACCCTTGGATGGATCTCCAATGATTTGGCTAGGTGAGTGATCTTTGAGCCATGCACGCTTGGATCCGCCAGCTTCATCTTCATCTGCTTCCTTGTCGCTCGCTTCACCATCTGAAGCGACTGGATTGGGTGCTTGGCCAGCACTAGCTTCAGGAATCTTGGGGGCAGCTTCGTTTTCTCCTTTGGGATCCTGCTCGCTTGAGTCCTTGATCTCATCATCTTCATCAAGCACGTCCCAAGTGAGTTGATTTGAGGGTTCCTTGCTTTGATCTTTTTCATTCGCTTGAGCCTGTTCCTGTGGAAGACTTAAAGAAGATTCATCAAATACGACATGGGGTGATTCCTCCACAATTAGGGTTTTACAGTTGAACACTCTGTAGGCTTTGCTAGATGTAGAGTATCCTAAGAATACTCCTTCATCAGCTTTGCTTTCAAAGACTTTCAACTGCGACTTCCCATTGTTGTGAATGAAGACCCTACAACCAAAAATATGGAAATAAGATATGTTAGGAATTCTCCCTGTCCATATTTCATATGGAGTTTTGTCGTGCCGTTTGTTGAGAAGCGTCCGATTCTGTGTGTAGCACGCCGTGTTGGCAGCTTCAGCCCAATACTTCATCGGAAGCTTCGAGTCAGCAATCATGGTGCGAACGGCTTCTTTGATGATTCGATTTCTTCTTTCAGCAACTCCATTCTGCTGAGGAGTGCGTGCTGAAGAAGTTTGATGTGCTATGCCATGCTCCATGCAGTACGCTTCAATTGTAGAGTTCAGGAACTCTGTGCCTTTGTCGGAGCGAATGGTCACAATAGCTTGATTCTTTTCCACCGCCAATCGCTTGAGTAGTTGTGGCAGTTTGGTCAGTGTCTCCTTCTTGCTGAATAGAAATACAACCCAAGTGTAGCAAGAGAAATCGTCGACTACAACTAGAGTGTACTTCCTTCCATTTACACTAACTGGAGAAACTGGACCAAACAGATCCATGTGAAGCAGCTCGAGCACTCGCTTTGATGAGGCTTCTTCGAGGCTGGCGAAGTGCTTCTTCGTCTGCTTCCCTCGTTGGCATGGTGAGCATGGATGGTCTTTGATGAAGACTTCATTCGGTATGCCTTGCACCAAACCTTTCCGAGCTAAGCGATTGATAGCTTTGAAATTGAGGTGGTTCAAGCGTCTGTGCCATAGCCATCCAATTTCTGTATCACTTCTTGCAACTAGACAAGTTTCCTCTTTGCAGTTGTCCCATTGTGCTATGTAGACGTTCCTTTACCTAATTCCAGTGAGCACAATCTGAGACGTGAGTTTGCTCATCACAATGCACTTGTTGGAGATGAACTCCACCCTGTACCCTTTATCACAAAATTGTGAAATGGACAACAGGTTGTGCTTGAGTCCTTCCACATAGGAGAATTCTTCAATTGTGAGCTTTCCAACTTTCAGTGCGCCATATCCCCTGGTGCTTCCTCGGGAGTTGTCACCAAAGGTTACGTGTGGACCCTTCTTCTCTATATAGTTGTGAAGTAGAGCTTTCATGCCGGTCATATGTCTTGAACATCCACTGTCCAAGTACCATACTTGTTGACCCTCACTTGGCATAGGATCCACGGCGCTCACCTGCAGTTAGACAGATTTTGGTACCCAAATCAGTTTGGGTCCTTGCAGGTTAGTTCCCTTAGGTACCCACACTTGCTTCACTCTCTTTTGAGATGAAACTTGTGTCTTGGGCTTCTCGACCTTTGAAAACTTGGTGTACTGCCTAGAGGTAGCTTCACACGTGCAACAGTGTGTGCAAGAGGGGTAGCGGCTTGCTTCAGTCCTACCTATGCTCTTCCCACTTTGCTTATATCCTGAAGCGTTTCGCTTCGGATTAGCTCTGGGTTTAGAGACTGACTTAGGGTTTCTAGTTTGTCGAAGCGGCTCGCTTGGTTTCCTCGAAGCGGTCCTACTAGGGTTTTGACCCCGACTCGCTTGAGTAACCTTGGGAGTTCGAAGTGGCCTCTTTGGTGCTTCGAATTCTTCCCCCTCAACGTTAGTCCGGTTGGACCATCTCCAGTCCGGATAACGTGACACATAGACATTACTCCTCTTTTTAGGAGGTAGATCCTTTGTCTCTCGTGTCTTGGCTTGAGACTTAGAAGCTTCAACAGTTCTCCCTTTACCCTTGGATTGGTAAGACTTAGCATGTTGAGTGCTAGGGATTGTTGAACTTTGCTTGCCCTTAGGATCTGCCCTTAAAGATATAGACATCTTCATTGGCTTCCTTTTAGTGTTCTCAGCCACTTTGCCTTTATCCTTGTTGGTGGTCGCTTTGGATGCAGTGGGCAATTCCAAAGTGACTGATGGTGTAGTGTGTGATGCACCAACAAAGACAGTCGGCTTGGGAGGTCCACCCTCATATCCAAGGCCAGCTTTCCTACCAAAAGGCAGAAGCGAGCCCTCTAGTGCCTGCCTAGCATATGATGCTTTGTTCAAGTTGGCAACTAGAGTGGACTGGGTTTCATACCTTCCCTCCAAGCTTTGATGTCTAGCGAAGAGATCCTCGAACTTACTAGTCATAGCCCTTAAATTAAGTTTGACTTCATCAAGCTCACGGGCTAGCTTTCGGTTCTCCTTCTCGCTTTGAGACAGAGCTTGTTTTACCACTTCGTGGTCGCTTGACAATTTTTGGTGCTTGTCAAACAACTCACTCCATATAGAGGATTGTTCTTCCTCATTGACAGTGTGTGCTAGTGTAATTGAAGTGATTGAAGGATAAAAGAATACCTCTCCTGTTTCTTCATCGGTGAGCGCCATAAATCCAAGATCCTCACCATCACTGGAGTTTGGATCTGTGAATGCATCTGAGTCGCTTGGTGGATCTTCAGTTGTAGCGACCGGCACTTCACTCGCTACGAGCGCTCGCCTTGGAGCATCCCTCTTGGCCTTCAATTCTTCGCGCTCTTTGGCACTTAGCTTTGGGCAATCGGATTTGTAGTGGCCCATCTTGTGGCAGTGGTAACACTCCACTTCCATCATGTCGCGCGGGATCGTCTTGGTCGTCTCTTCTCTCTTTCCTTTTCCTTCTCGAGCATCAGTGCTCCTCCCTTTGTACTGCTTGTAGAATCTTTTGTACTTGCCCACTCGAGAGTTCATCTTGTTGAAGTTCTTGGATAAGAATGCCATGTGTTCTTCCAATTCTTCTCTCGTCATCTTGGCTAGCGACTGCTCGCTTGGCCCTTCGGCAGCTTTGAATGCTACTCCTTTTGACGTAGTGGGCGCTTCATCCTCGTCGTCGAGGCTCATTCGATTCAGATCAAACTCGTGAGCTTTTGAGCTCGGAGAACAGCACTTCTGGCGTGAGCTTCGTTAGATCCTTGGTAGCTAGATATAGCTCCTTCATGGTCTGCCACTTCCTTGTGAGAGCACGGACTATTTTCAGGTTTACTTCATTGTCTGTGAGTTCCTTCCCAAGCGAGTTGAGAGTTGCAGTAATGTTGGTAACTCTCAGCTCGAAGGCGTCGATGGACTCTCCTGACTTCATCACCAGATTTTCAAACTCCCGCATCTGAACGGCGAGTTTGTTTTCCTTGATTTTGTCTGTGCCTTGAGAGATGAGGGCTAGGGTTTCCCACATTTCCTTTGCCGTTGCACATTTCCTTATCCGTGGTAGATAGGCGTCCGACACGGTGCTCTGCATCGTGTGGCGTGCAATCTTGTCGAGGTTGGCAACTTTGAAGTCATTTGGAGTATACTCATCTTTATCCTTCTCCACGTAGTGTTGTCGAACGTGGGCTGGACGACCTTCAACGGCTGGAACATCCACAGATATGGCTTTCTTAATTTCGATTGGTCCGTCCTCAATGACTTCCCACATCCGGTCGTGGATTGAGCATAGGAAGCTCTCGACACGGAAACTCCATATCTCGTATCCTTCGATCGAGAACTGTGGAAGATTTGATGCACTGTATGTAGACATAGCAAACTATCAGCAGTAAATGCAATATGCGTGGGTGAGGTTTTGATGCACTTAGGAAAATAGGATCCGGTTAAGTGAGACAACGTGAAGCGAGTGGGGACTCGCTTCGGATATGCAAAGCAGAGGCTCGAAAGAACCGCTGCTCTGATACCACTTGTTGGTCCCGGTTTGCTATAGGAAAAATACGTAGAGGGGGGGGGGGGGGGGGGGTGAATACGTATTTTGAAGTTTTTCAACTTCAATTCCTTAACTCAGAGTATAAAGTAAAGTGCTCTTTGGAAATACTAAGACCTAGCCGAGGGCTAGCTCTAAAGCAATCACGAGTCTCTTGACCTAAACTTAGAGCTTGATCAAGAGTGAGACTTTACTCTTTGTGCGGAATTCGGTGAGCTAAATCTTTCCTAAGTATTTGAAATTTCCAGATTAAGTTTGTTTAGATGCAGTATGCAATGAATAATCAAATAAATAAGAGTTTAGGGTTAGAGAGATACGACACGAAGATTTATAGTGGTTCGGAGATAATGCTCCTACGTCCACTTTGTTGCACGACGGCAACCGTTCTTTTCACTCAAGAACTTGAAGATTTCGGGCTCTTCAAAAGCCTGGTCAAGATCGAGCTTCAGTCGCTTGAATCTGATAGACGCTGGGTGATTCCGGGTTCACACCAAAAACCTAACTAGACTAGAAGCTTCACTCGCTTCAGTCAGACAGACAGGGAGATTACGGGCTCTCCTTACAGCCTAGCTTCGATCGAGCTTTACACAAACTATGTAAGTGTAAGCTTGGATCTCAACTCTACGATCGAGGCTTCTTCAATCGATGAAAGAAGGGCCTTAGATCTGAACAACCTAACGACGACACTCAAAAACCTAACAGACAGAGTTTGGGGTTTTTGGTTGACGAAACACACTATGAAGAGCTCTTTACAATAAGTGCAAAGATGGCTAGAGCTCTTCTTCTAAGCTTGGATATGGAATGGGCTTAGACTCTAAGTGTGAAGGTTGTGAAGACGAGTTCCGATGAACTGGAAACTCGGAGAACACTGGAAAACAAAGACTCGAAGATTGCTATGAAAGCTGGGAGTGTTTGTTTGCAGTAGGCGCTCGAATGCTCAAGTAGTGTTCTACTTCTTCACGTTGTGATCCTTCACTATTTATAGACGGAGGGTTGGCTGAGATCCGTTGCTTGGTTGGTGGCCTTGTCCCTCCTCCTCTCGACAGTACTTGCACAGGCTGGCTACTTTTCAGATGCGCAGTTTTGGATTTTTGCCGGAAATGGCTAAGTTCCAATTTCAACAGTAACTAGAGCGACCCAGTACTGTTACAGCGCCTTGTCGGCCTGGCAGTCAACTCCTCTGCTCCTCTCTTGAGTCGACACGTGGAGATCTCGTAATAAATGCGAAGATCTCCAGTTGACTGGAGTTCAAATTCGGAGCGGGAATTTGTGCTGTCGCTTTCTGGTAGGTAGTGGCTCGCTTCGCTTTGAAGTTGTAGCGGCCGCTCTGAAGTGAGTCGCTTCACAGTCATATTTGTAGTGAGTCACTTGAGAAATAAATTTCCCGTGACGCTACTAAATTAAGTGTTGACTCGCGTTGACTCGCTTCGGCTTTTCTTTGTAGCGCACGCTTCGCTTCGCTTTAGTGGGTTCACTTGATTCCACTGTAGCGCTCGCTTCGCTTTGCTTCGCTTTGAACTGTAGCGCTCGCTTCGCTTCGCTTTGGCAGACTCACTTTGAATCTACTGTAGCGATCGCTTCGCTTCGATATTCTTCGGCACGCTTCACTTCGATTTGCTTGACCCGCTTCGCTTTGGAAAACATACTCAAGTAAGTGGCCTTCACTTGAACTTTTGAAGCCTAATCTAAGCAAAATAAAAGAGCCATCCTAACAGAGTAGGCTTAGGAAAATTCTAACCTATTAACTACATCAAAATGGGTCACTTGGGAACAGAACGGTTTGGGGTTTTGGGATCAAATCAAAACACTAAAATATCCCTTATAGGTTCCCCCTTAACATATTCGTTCTTAACAATTCCCAACACTACCCTTGAAGCAAAAGGATCCCAGGAGGTTCACATTGGCATGCAAGATCGGTGATCAAGTCTTTCAAAACGTGCTATGCGATCTTGGTGCTAGCATCAATTTGATGCCTCTCTCTATATTCAACTGGCTCAAGATCAGGAGGATGAAGCCAACCACCATCTCTCTACTTATGGCGGACCGATCGGTTTCTTATCCATAGGGGATAGTGGAGGACGTTCTCATTTAAGTGCACAACCTTGTCTTCCCGGCGGACTTCGTAGTCTTGGACATGCCCGAGGATGCAAATCAACCATTGATCTTAGGACGGCCATTCTTAGCCACGGGGAGAGCATTGATCGATGTTCAAGATGGAGACCTCACCTTTCGAGTCAATGGCGAGGAGCTGAAAATTTCTATTTACGAGGCCATGAGGAGACCCGACGATCATCGTGAGGATATCTTCTTCATCGAGACATTGGTACCACCTACTTCGGAGGAGGCGCTCAACCATTGCATCTCAACCCCTTTATATACATACTTGGAGTTGGTTGAAGCTTGCGATGAGATTCTCGAGTATCTACATCAATTGGAGGCGAACCAACCACAACTTCCTAACGAGGAAGTTCCTTACCTCGACATCAACAAAAAGGTGGACGGTGGAGTTCTTGAGGAGAAAGAGAAGAAGAATGCAGCCCCTAAGGTGGAGTTGAAGCCACTACCCGAGCACCTCGAGTACAAGTTTTTAGGAGAAGAAGAGACGTACCCGGTAATCGTTTCTTCTCAACTCACGGAGGCAAACACCGACAAGTTATTGAGGGTCCTAAGGAAGCACAAATCTGCAATTGGATGGACGATTGCCGACATCAAAGGTATTAGTCCTTCGATTTGCATGCATAGGATATTTCTCGAAGATAGTCATCGCCCAAGAGTCCAACCTCAAAGGCGATTGAATCCGGCCATGCAAGAAGTTGTGAGGAAGGAGGTGTTAAAGTTGCTTGATGCTGGCATGATCTATGCTATTTGGGATAGTGAGTGGGTGAGCCCTACTCAAGTGTGTCGAAGAAAGGAGGCATGACGGTCATCCACGATGAGAAAGGGGAGCTTATAGCAACGAGGCTTGTCACGGGATGGCGAGTTTGCATTGATTACTGCCTTCTCAACGCAGCAACAAGGAAGGATCACTTCCCCCTCCCATTCGTGGATCAAATGCTAGATCGATTGGCCGGCCATGAGTACTATTGCTTCCTTGATGGATATTCCGGATACAACCAAATCGCCATCGCTCCAGAGGACCAACACAAGACGGCGTTCACTTGCCCATATGGAGTCTTCGCATATCGGAGGATGCCGTTCGGGTTGTGCAACACACCGGCTACTTTCCAACGATGCATGATGGCCATCTTCCATGGATTGATCGAAAATATTATGGAGGTATTCATGGATGATTTTTCAGTTTTCGGTTCTTCTTTTGATCAATGCTTGGAAAATCTTGCCATGGTGCTTCAAAGGTGCGAGGAGACGAACCTCGTTCTCAATTGGGAGAAGTGCCATTTCATGGTGCAAGAAGGAGTTGTACTCGGCCACAAGGTGTCATCACAAGGATTGGAGGTGGACCGAGCCAAAGTAGTAGCCATCAAGAAGTTGCCACCACCAACCAACGTCAAATCGGTGAGGAGTTTCCTAGGACATGCTGGCTTTTATAGGAGGTTCATCAAGGATTTTTCAAAGATCACGAAGCCGTTATGTGGATTGCTCGAGAAAGATGTCAAGTTCGTTTTTGATGAGGATTGCTTGGAAGCCTTCGAGACATTGAAGAAGGCGCTTATCTCTACTCCCGTCTTGGTGTCACCGGATTGGAGTGCCCCGTTCGAGCTCATGTGCGATGCAAGCGATTAGGCGGTAGGAGCAGTTTTGGGGCAGAAAAGGGAGAAGCTTTTCCGAGTGATCTACTATGCTAGCAAGACATTGGACTCGGCTCAAAGGAACTACACCACCACGGAGAAGGAGTTACTCGCTGTGGTCTATGCTTTCGACAAGTTTAGGCCTTATTTGGTGGGATCTCACACGATTGTGCACACCGACCATGCCGCCATTCGCTATCTATTCAACAAGAAGGACTTGAAGCCAAGGTTAGTTCACTGGATTTTGCTTCTTCAAGAGTTGGATATGGAGATCAAGGATAGGAAAGGATGCGAGAATGTGGTGGCCGACCATCTCTCAAGACTTGAGCAGCCCGTGGATGGAGAGGATTCGAAGATTGCTATCAAGGAAAGCTTCCCCGATGAGCAAATTTTTGAGGTGGATGACTTGAATCCTTGGTTCGCCGACATCGTCAACTACTTGGTGATTCATCATGTGCCCAAGGATCTCTCGTCACATCAAAAGAAGAAGTTCCTCCACGATTGTAAGTTCTATTATTGGGATGATCCTTACTTGTACCGGAGGTGTGCCGATGGAATCATAAGGCGATGTGTTCGGCAATGGGAGTGGGAAAAGATCATCGAAGATTGCCATAACGCTCCGAACGGGGGACATTTCGCTGCAAATCGCACCGCCCTCAAGATATTTCATATTGGTTTCTATTGGCCTTTGATCTACAAGGATTGCCACGAGTACATCAAGTCATGCGATCGATGCCGAAGGATGGGGAACATCACGAAGAGGGACGAGATGCCGCAACGCACCATTCTGGAGGTGGAGCTTTTCGATGTTCGGGGGATCGACTTCATGGGTCCCTTTCCCAAATCTCAAGGGTTCTCGTACATCTTACTTGCGGTGGATTATGTTTCAAGATGGGTCGAGGCCATCCCCACTACAACCAACGATTCGAAGGTGGTGATCAAATTCCTCCAGCGGAACATTTTGACTCGGTATGGAACTCCGAAAGCTTTGCTTAGCGATGGGGGGAGCCACTTCAACAATCGTTGGTTAGGATCGCTTCTTGCGAAATATGGAGTTATGCACAAGGTGACGACGCCCTACCACCCTCAAGCAAACGGTCAAGCCGAGCTAGCTAATCGAGAGATCAAGCAAATCTTGGAGAAGACCATCACCAACAAAAAGGAGTGGGCGAAGTACTTGGACGACGCACTTTGGGCCTATAGGACGACTTTCAAGACACCAATTGGGAGGTCGCCATATCAATTGCTATTTGGCAAATCTTGCCATTTACCAATGGAATTGGAGCACAAAGCTTATTGGGCGACGAGAAGAATCAATTTCGAGTTCAAGGAAGCCATGGGCCAAAGGTGTGACGACTTATTGGAGCATGATGAATGGAGGAACAAGGCATTCGAAAATTTGAGGATTTACAAAGAACGAGCTGCAAGATTTCACGACTTGAGCATCAAAAAGCGTAAGTTTGAAATTGGTGATGATGTTCTTGTTTTTAATTCTCGACTTCGTTTGTTCCCAGGAAAGTTGCAAAGCAAGTGGTCGGGGCCGTTCATTATTTACAATGATTTGAAGAATGGTGCATTCGAAGTGTTGAAGAACGCCGGTGAAAAATTCATGGTGAAAAGACATCGACTTAAGCACTACTTCAAGCCGTTGCCTCTATACCCCAAGAAAGCGGCCACTTATCTTGATGACCCGAGATAGAAAGGAGGTATCGTCAGGCTAAAGACGTTAAACGTAGCACTTGTTAGGAGGTAACCCAATATTCGTATCCCGTTTTTATTATTTTTGTTTTCTTTTTATTTTAGAGTCGTAGGAAAATTTTTCTAAGAAATTGAGTCGAATCCCTTAATATACTAACGAATTCCAAGTTTAGTGTAGAAAACAAAATTCGGGCAGGACCTCTCGACACCTCTCTCGATCGAGAGGCCTGTTGAGAGGTGAAATGTTGTTGTCTAGTAGGGGTCTCTCGACACCTCTCTCGATCGAGAGGTGTATCGAGAGATTCTAAAACATGGAGCCCAGGTTTGTCACGTGATGCCTCTCGATCGAGACCCCCGTGTTTTCGATCGAGAGGGCAGGACAGTTTGTGCAGTGCAAAACCTCTCGACACCTCTCTCGATCGAGAGGCCTGTCGAGAGGTCAATACACGGAGTCCAGTAGGCACCTCTCGACACCTCTCTCGATCGAGAGGTGTATCGAGAGGGTCGTTGACGAGCCCTAAACCGACTTTGACCAGGTTTTATTTTCCCTATTTATACCATATACACACAATTCACATACCATTCACACACAAACACAAATTCTCTCAAGAACACAAGAGCACTCTTCAATTTTCTCTCTTCGATTCATCTCAAGGTACTCGATTTCTCGCCCCTCTCTTATTAATTCTTGATTCTCTACATGAATACGCATGTTTTGACCGATTAAAATTCGTTTTTTGTTGGTTAAATTCGTGGATTAATTTATTGGGTATTAGATTGAGAATTTTGGACTGAATCTATGAATTATTTTGCATTATTTGAATGAATTGGATTCATTGAGGATTGAGGAGATGAATGCATGTTGATTTTTGAATGGGTAATCATATTTGTCTATGAATTTGATGAAATTCATTGATTTGTATGCATTGGATGAATATTGTGCTATGAAACAAATCATGTTTGGAGATTTGTGGTGTTGAATGTGTGGATTTGTGATGCGAAGATTGAGTTGATAATGGGGGAGAATTGGGTTTGGTTGAAATTTGGGGGAAGATAATTCATATTGCAATATTCTTGCAACTCTTGGATTAATTTGTGAATTTTTTTTAGGTACTAAAATGGCAAGAGACAAGGGGAAGAATGTTGCTTCGACTTCTTCAAGCAAAGGCAAGGGGAAGGAGAAGGCCAAGGAGACATGGAAGAACGATAAAACTATCCCGGAGAATCGAATGCCGCCGGCTAGGTCGATGCCTGCAAATTTGGAGCCCAAGGCGTTCAAGTTTTAGCTCACCACCGTGGAGGCGAAGAGGAGATGGTCCCATCTTGTGCAACTCAAGCACAAGCATTGTCGTTTCCTCCATCAAGAAACGATAGTGGCGATGGGGATAGCCGACGAGATCACCCAAATGATGCAAAGAGGAGGCTTCACCAACATATTCCAAGGCAATTACTTGATCTATCACATTTTGACGGTGGAGTTTCTCTCGACTTTGGTGGTGGAGCGAGTCAATCAAGTGCCCCACATCATTCGTTTCCAATTGGGTGGCCAACCAAGGGAGCTCACCATGGATCAACTTGATGACATTATCGGAGGAGATAAGAACGAGGAGTACTTGGGAAACAACCACCCTAATCTTCAACATTTGTGGGGTCAATTTGTGGATTACGAAGAGGAGAGGAAGAAGTCATACAACCCGGCGATTGCAAAGGCTACCTCGATTCGGAATCCAACGATTCGCTACTTCCATAGGCTGATTTCGTCTACCATTCACTCCCGCCACGACTCTGGCACCTTCCTTGTCACCGATGCACATCTCGTTTGGACATCATATCGAGGACAATCCCAAGATGCAGCCCTCTATCTTGTTGACCACATGGAGAACCAAGCCTACTTGTTCGGAGGACAAAAGATAGGGATTGGAGCATTCGTCACTCCGATTGCTAGACACTTCAACGTGCAAATTCGTGAGCAGCCGGTGTCCACCTCCATCTTTGTGGATAGGAGGACCTTGGAGTTTGAGAGGATGATATCTTTCGACACTTCCGGGTGGTTCCTCAAGCTCCATGGGTTGAGTGGTGTCTTTCTCTTCCCATTGCCGAACAACTACTTGACCGAGGTGATTGGGAATGAGAAGCTACAAAGAGGCAATGGAAGGATGAATTCTCCCCAACACAAGCAACTCATGTGGCCCGAAGGAGGCGCAAGGCCACAAGAAGGAGGAGATGATGATGAGGACGAGGATGATGAAGAAGAGGCCGAGCAATATGAGCAAGGATATGATCAAGAGGAGGATGCTTATGAGCAAGGGTATGAAGGCGTTCCACAGCCCGGTTTCTACATGAGAGCTCTGGAGTTTTCCACCATGCAAGATTGACATACGGAGACGATGGAGGTGTTGGGAATTGTTAAGGACAAAATTTTAAGGGGGAACTCTTATGGGACACTTTGAAGTGAGTCAAATATTTGTTTTGATTTGATCCCAAAACCCAAGTGTTCTGTTCCCAAGCGACCCATTTTTAATGTAGAAAATAGGTTAGAAATTTTTCTAAGCCTATACTGTTAAGATGGCTTTGTTTCACTTTAGTCACTTAGGTTTTAAACTGGAGAAAAATCAAGTGAAGGCCACTCACTTCAGTGTGCTTTTAATCGAAGCGAGTCTACTCAGCCGAAGTGAAGCGTGCTGAAGAATAGCGAATCGAAGCGAGCCCTACAATGGAATCGAAGCGAGTCCACCAAAGCGAAGCGAAGCGAGCGCTACAACAAAAAGCCGAAGTGAGTCAACTCGGGTCAACCCTCATTAAAGCAGTCACTTGGAGAACTCACTTCCCAAGTACTCGCTACAAAATGACCTTGAAGCGACTCGATTCGAAGCGGACGCTACGAGACTGAAGCGAAGCGAGCCACTACCTACCAGAAAGATACAACACAATTCCCGCTCCGTTTTTGAACTCCAGTCAACTAGAGATCTTCGCATTAATTGCGAGATCTCCACGTGTCGAACGCGGAGAGGAGCAGAGGAGTTGACTGCCAGGCCGACAGGGCGCCGCTACAGTACTGGCTCGCTCCAGTTACTGTTAGTTTTGTAATTTAGCCGTTTTCGGCAAAGAGACAAACTGCGCTCCTGCAAAAGCATCCAGCCTGTGCAAGTACTGTCGAGAGGTGGAGGGACAAGGCCACCAACCAAGCAACGGATCTCGGCCAAACCTCCGCCTATAAATAGTGAAGGATGAAGACGAAGAGATGTGAGAACACTACTTGAGCATTCAAGCGCCTACTGCAAACAAACACTCCCAGCCTTAGAGCATTCATCGAGTCTTTGTTTCCAAGTGTTCTCCGAGTTCCAGTATCATCGGAATTCGTCTTCGCAACCTTCACACCAAGAATTCTAAGCCCATTCCAAATCTCAGCTTAGAAGAAGAGCTCTAGCCATCTTTGCACTTATTGTAAAGAGCTCTTCATAGTGTGTTCGTCGTAAACCAAAAACCCTAACCCGAAGTTCTGTTCGTTAGGTTTTTGTGTTCGTCGTTAGGTTGTTTCGATCCAAGGCCCTACTTTCATCGATTGTAGAAGCCTCGATCATAGAGTCTAGATCCAAGCTTGCACTTACATCGTTTGTGTAAAGCTCGATCGAAGCTAGGCTGTAAGGAGAGCCCGTAATCTCCCTGTCGTAGGACTGAAGCGAGTGAAGCTTCCAGTCCAGTTAGGTCTTTGTAGTGAACCCGTAATCACTGCGTCTATCATCAGATCCAAGTGAGTGAAGCTCGATCTCGACCAGGCTTTTGAAGAGCCCATAATCTTCAAGTTCTTGAGTGAAGAGAACAGTTGCCGAGTGCAACAAAGTGGACGTAGGAGTTTCATCTCCGAGTATTTTGAAGTTTTTCAACTTCTTTTCCTTAACTCAGAGTATGAAGTATAGTGCTCGTAAGAGATACAAAGACCTAGCCGAGAGCTAGATCAAGAGTATTCACGATTCTCTTGACCTAAGCTTGGAGCTTGATCGAGAGTGAGACTTTACTCTTAGATGCGAAATTCGGTGAGCTAATATCTTTCCTAAGTAATTAAAATTCCAAGTTGAGTTTGTTTAGATGCAAGTGCAATGAATAATCAAACAAGGAAAATAAAGAGTTTAGGGTTAGAGAGATACGACACGAGATTTATAGTGGTTATTCACCCCCCCTCTACGTATTTTTCCTATAACAAACCGGGACCAACAAGTGGTATCAGAGCAGCGGTTCTTTCTAGCCTCTGCTTTGCATATCCGAAGTGAGTCCCCACTCACTTCACGTTGTCTCACTGAACCAGATCCTTTTTCCTAAGTGCATCAAAACCCTCACCCACGCATATTGCATTTACTGCTGATAGTTTGCTATGTCTACATACAGTGCATCGAATCTTCCACAGTTCTCTATCGAAGGATATTAGACATGGAGCTTTCGAGTCGAGAGCTTCCTCTGCTCCATCCACGACCGGATGTGGGAAGTTATAGAGGACGGACCAATCAAAATCAAGAAAGCCTTATCTGTGAACGTTCCAGCCGCCGAAGGCCGCGAAGCTCATGTCAGACAAGAGTACGTCGAGAAGGACAAAGATGAATACAATGCCAACGACTTCAAGATCGCCAACCTTGACAAGATCGCACGTCACACGATGAAGAGCACTGTATTGGATGCCTATCTTCCAAGAATCAGGAAGTGTGCGACGGCGAAAGAAATGTAGGAAACCCTAGCCCTCATTTCTCAAGGAACGGACAAGATCAAAGAAAACAAGCTCACCGTACAAATGCGGAAGTTTGAAAGCTTGATAATGAAGTCAGGAGAGTCCATCGACGCCTTCGAGCTGAGAGTCACCAACATCATTACTACTCTCAACTCACTTGGGAAGGAACTCACAGACAAGGAGGTGAATCAGAAGATTGTTCGAGCTCTCACAAGGAAGTGGCAGACAATGAAGGAGTTGTACCTAGCTACCAAGGATCTGCCAAAGCTCACGCCGGAGATTCTGTTCTCTGAGCTCAAAGCCCATGAATTTGATATGAATCGAATGAGCCTCGACGATAAGGATGAAGCTCCTACAACGTCAAAAGGTGTAGCTTTCAAAGCTGCTGAAGGGCCAAGCGACCAGTCGCTAGCCAAGATGACGAGGGAAGAGCTGGAAGAGCATGTTGCGTTCTTATCCAAGAACTTCAACAAGATGAACTCGCGTGTGGGCAAATACAAAAGATTCTACAAGCAGTACAAGGGAAGGAGCACTGATGCTCTAGAAAGCAAAGGAAAGAGAGAAGAGACGACCAAGCCGATCTCAAGGGACATGATGGATGTGGAGTGCTATCACTGCCACAAGATGGGCCACTACAAATCTGATTGCCCGAAGCTGAGTGCAAAGGAGCGAGAGGAACTGAAAGCAAAGAGGGATGCTCCCAGGCGAGCGCTCGTAGCGAGTGAAGTACCGGTCGCCACAACTGAAGAAGTCTCAAGTGACTCGGATGCATTCACAGATCCCAACTCCAGTGATGGAGAGGATCTTGGACTCATGGCGCTCACCGATGAAGAAACAGGAGAGGTATTTATCTATCCCTCACCAAGTTCAATTACACTCGCACACACTCACCAAGAGGAAAATAATTCCTCGACATGGAGTGAGTTACTTGACAAGCACCTCAAATTGTCAAATGATCACAAAATGTTGAAACAAGCTTTGTCTCAAAGCGAGAAGGAGAACCGAAAGCTAGCCACTGAGCTTGACCAAGTCAAACTTAACTTAAGGGCTATGACTAGTAAGTTCGAGGATCTCTTCGCTAGACATCAAAGCCTGGAAGGAAGGTATGAAACCCAATCCGCACTAGTTGCCAACTTGAATAAAGCTTCATACGCTAGGCAGGCACTAGAGAGCTTGCTTCTACCTTTTGGTAGAAAGGGAGGACTTGGATATGATGGTGGACCTTCCAAGCCCACTGTCTTTGTTGGTGCCTCAAACACAACACCATCAGTCACTTTGGATGTGCCCACTGCCTCCGAAGCGACCACCAACAAGGATAAAGGCCAAATGGCTGAGAACCCTAAGAAGAAGCCAATGAAGATGTCTATATCTTCAAGGGCAGAAACTATGGGCAAGCAAAGACCAACTGTCCCTAGCACTCACAATGCTAAATCTTACCAATTCAAAGGTAAAGGGAAACCAGTTGTAGCTTCTAAGTCTCAGACCAAGACACCAGAGACAAAGGATCTCCCTTTTAAGAAAAGGAGTAATGTCTATGTGTCACGTTATCCGGACTGGAGATGGTCCAACCGGACTAACGTTGAGGGGGAAGAACTTGAAGCTCCAAGGAGGTCGCTTCAAACTTCCAAGGTTACTCAAGCGAGTCGGGGTCAAAACCTTAGTTGGACCGCTTCAAGAAAACCAAGTGAGCCGCTTCGACAGACTGTAAATACTAAGTCAGTCTCTAAGCCTATAGCTAATCCGAAGCAAGTCACTTCAGGATACAAGCAAGTGGGTAAGAGCATAGGTAAGCCTCAAGCGAGCCGCTACCCCTCTTGCACACACTGCTGCACGTGTGAAGCTGCTTCAAAGCAGAAATCACAGTTTTCAAAGGTCGAGAAACCCAAGACACAAACTACCTTTCGAAAGAAAGTGAAGCAAGTGTGGGTACCTAAGGGAACTAACCTGCAAGGACCCAAACTGATTTGGGTACAAAAATCTGTCTAAATGCAGGTGAGCGCCGTGGATCCCATGCCAAGTGAGGGTCAACAAATCGGGTACTTGGACAGTGGCTGTTCAAGACACATGACCGGCATGAGAGCTCTACTTCACGACTACATAGAGAAGAAGGGTCCACACGTTACATTTGGTGATAACTCTCGAGGAAGCACCAAAGGGTACGGCGCACTGAAAGTTGGAAAGCCCACAATAGAAGAAGTCTCCTACGTGGAAGGACTTAAGCACAACTTGCTATCCATTTCACAATTCTGTGATAAATGATACAAGGTGGAATTTATTTCCAACAAGTGCATTGTGAAGAGCAAGCTCACGTCCCAGATTTTGCTCACTGGAATTAGACAAAGGAACGTCTACATAGCACAATGGGAAAGCTGCAAAGAGGAGACGTGCTTAGTTGCAAGGAGTGCTACAGAAATAGGATGGCTTTGGCAAAGACGCTTGAACCATCTCAACTTCAAGACTATCAATCGCTTAGCTCGCAAAGGCTTGGTGCAAGGCATTCCCAACGAGGTCTTTGTTAAAGACCATCCATGCTCACCATGCCAACGAGGGAAGCAGACGAAGAAGCACTTCGCCAGTCTTGAAGAAGCTTCATCCAAGCTAGTGCTCGAGCTGCTTCATATGGATCTGTTTGGTCCAGTCACTCCTGTTAGTGTAAATGGAAGAAAGTACACTCTAGTTGTAGTCGACAACTTCTCTCGCTACACTTGGGTAGTATTTCTCTTCAGCAAGAAGGAGACACTGGCCAAGCTACCTCAACTGCTCAAGCGACTAGCTGTGGAGAAGAACCAAGCAATTGCCACCATCCGCTCCGACAAAGGCACTAAGTTTCTAAACTCAACCATTGAAGCTTACTGCACGGAGCATGGTATAGCACACCAGACTTCCTCAGCACGCACACCTCAGTAGAACGGAGTTGCTGAAAGAAGAAATCGGATCATCAAAGAAGCCGTTCGAACCATGATTGCTGACTCGAAGCTTCCAATGAAGTATTGGGCTGAAGCTGCCAATACAGCATGCTACACGCAGAACCGGACGCTTCTCTGTAAGCGGCACAACAAGACACCATATGAAATATGGACAGGGAGGATTCCTAACATATCTTATTTCCATATTTTTGGTTGTAGGGTCTTCATCCATGATGATGGGAAGTCACAATTGAAAGCCTTTGAAAGCAAAGCTGATGAAGGAATATTCTTAGGATATTCTACATCAAGCAAAGCTTACAAGGTATTCAATTGTAAAACCCTAATTGTGGAGGAATCACCCCATGTCGTATTTGATGAATCTTCTTTGAGTCTTCCACAGGAACAGGTTCAATCTAAGGAAGGAAAGACAAGCGAGGAACCCATTAACTCTCTGACTTGGGACATGCTTGAGGATGATGAAGAAATCAAAGACTCAAGCGAGCAGATTGTCCAAAGAAAGGTTGAAGCTGCCCCCAAGATTCCTGAAGCGAGTGCTGGCCAAGCTCCCATTCCAGTCGCGTCAGAAGGAGAAGCGAGCGATCAGGAAGAAGATGAAGACGAAGCTGGTGGATCCAAGCGTGCATGGCTCAAGGATCACTCACCAAGTCAAATCATTGGAGATCCATCCAAGGGTGTAGTGACCAGAAGTTAAGTGTTTGGAGAAAGTGCCATGTTCAGTTGCTTTCTCTCAAATATTGAGCCGTCATGCTTGGAGAAAGCCCTAGCTGATTCTAATTGGGTGATCGCCATGCAAGAAGAGCTGAATCAGTTTACCAGGAACGACGTATGGTACCTCTTGGATCGTCCCAAATTCCAGCATGTTATTGGCACCAAGTGGGTGTTCTAGAACAAGACGGACGAGGACCACAACATTGTGAGGAACAAGGCGCGACTCGTTGCTAAGGGCTACTGCCAAGAGGAAGGAATCGATTTCGATGAGACCTTCGCTACTGTGGCACGGCTTGAAGCGATTAGACTATTTCTTGCCTATGCAGCGGCCAAGAAATTCAAAGTCTATCAGATGGATGTCAAGAGCGCGTTTCTCAATGGTGAAATGAAGGAAGAAGTTTATGTGGAGCAGCCACCGGGTTTCGAGCAAGGAGATAAGGTGTATCGATTGAAGAAAGCCCTATATGGATTGAAGCAAGCTCCCAGAGCTTGGTATGATACCCTATCTCAATTCCTAGTGGATAATGGATTTCACAAAGGGAAGATAGATCGGACTCTCTTCACCATCAATCATGGAGAAGACATGCTGTGGGTCCAGATCTATGTTGATGACATCATATTTGGGTCACCAATCCAGTCGCTTAGCGAGAAGTTTGGAGAGCTTATGAAGACCAAATATGAGATGTCAATGATTGGCTTGATGAGCTGCTTTCTAGGTCTTCAAGTAAAGCAGCAGGATGATGGAACCTTCATCAATCAAGCTAAGTATACAAGAGATATGCTTGCCAAGTTTGGTGTTCAGCATGCCAAAGCTGTGAAGATCCCAATGAACACCAACTGGAAGATGGAGCCAGACCTAGATGGGAAGTCTGTGGATGCTACAGACTACCGACCTTTGATCGGATCCCTTCTATATCTCATTGCAAGTTGGCCGGATATTGCTTTTGCGGTTGGAGTATGTGCTCGCTTCCAAAGCAATCCCAAGCACAGCCATCTTGAAGCTGCCAAGAGAATTCTTTGATATTTGAAGGGCACTGTCAACATGGGGTTGTGGTATCCAACTGAGGACAATTTGGAGCTCATTGGATATTCAGATGTTGACTATGGAGGATGCCGAATTGATAAGAAATCAACTTCGGGCACTTGTCAGTTCTTGGGAAGCAAGCTGATCTCATGGTTTTCGAAGAAACAGACGAGTGTAGCTACTTCAACGACTGAAGCCGAATATATGGCCACTGGAAGCTGCTGTTCTCAAATTCTATGGCTTCGTCAGCAGTTGAAGGACTACAAAGTTGAAGCAAATGAAATTCCAATATTCTGCGACAACAACAGCGCTATATGCATCTTGCAAAATCCAGTGCTTCACACCAGATGCAAGCACGTGGAAATCCGACATCACTTCATTCGTGATCATGTCGAGAAGAAGGATATCAAGCTCAAGAAAATCCATACCGATCTCCAGCGAGCAGATATTCTCACCAAGCCTCAAGCTGAGTCTCGTTTCAATCAGCTATGCATGGAATTAGGGTTGCTAGACCCTGGTGAAGAGTGTTAGATCCAGGATGCACGAAGGAGTGGTCGCTTGTTCTTTGAGCGTCACTCGCTTCGGATCTTCACCAACTCAAGCGAGTCACTTCAAAATTCCACTCGCTTGAAGAACGAGAAATAAGGTGGAGAAAGGTCGAGTGTTGGAAGACGTTCCCTACCCGCCGCTTACAGGAATTGTTAAGCCATTGGTTAAGGGGGAACTATTGTTTGCTCTCGGAGCAAGCTACTTCCAAAGCCAGCAAGGAAAGCTGCTACCGAGCCTAAGATTCCTAGCGAGTGGGTATAAACACTCGCAAGTGCCGTCTAGTAACGGTTGTGGGGTCATGTATCGGGCCTTCCCACATAAAAATGGTGAAAGCTTAGGCAGGGCTGGCACCTAGACCTTGCGTCCTCTTCCCATCTTTCTGCCGAAGAGGAGCAAGTCTTCTCATCTCCTTCATCGTGGATAAATATTCATTCTTTACTCACTCTTCATTGAGTTGAACTGCCGAATGTCTATCCATTCCTCCCCCACTTTGAATTTTGCATCGCTTCAATTAGCCCTTGTTTGGGTCAAGCGAGTCGATTGCAAAATCATTTTGTAGCTCGTAGGAGAAAGCTTGAAGGGTTACCTTTTTCTTCAAAAGGTTGCAGGGCTGGTGACATGCTTCTGCGTAAAATACGAGATTGTCTTGTCAGAGCATTCTCATTGTCATCCTGTCCTATTCTGCTATGAGATAAGGACTTGTACTCATCCCCCATTCATTGTGAATAAGTACACTTACGTGAAGCTCCCCTCTGGGTTGTAGTAAGCTTGTGTACTATATTCATTTTCTCCCCCATTCACTTCGATGGAGGAGTCTCTAATTCGTAGAGGAAGATGAATGCCATGAAGATGAATGCCATGAAGATGAGTGAAGTCCTAGCCAAAATGAAGCATTCAACAAAGGTGGTATCAACAAGCCTCAAGCAATATCATCAAGTGGATTCAACAAATGATGTCCAAATCAAGTGACTTCAATAGTGGTATCAATCTCCAACAAAGTGAGATTGACTGGTAAGTGGTTCAATTTTTAAGTACACTAAGTGAGCTGAAGCGTGCTAGAAACCTTCACTCACTATGTGGAAAATATGAAATGAATCTGACACAAATACAAAGAGGAAAACACCCTTGTTTATCCTCGAAGTATGTAAGTCAGAAACATTTTAAATTAAGCAAAGAAATTTTATTTTCTATTCCAGTCGCTACAAATGACGAAGCGAGTGCCACGTCACTCAAGCAAGTCATCGCAAGCGAGTGCGGAGCAGTCACGCCAAGCGAGTACTTCGCATGCGAGTAGAAGCCAAGCGGCTACTCTCGAAGCAAGCGGGTACGAAGCGAAGCGTATAAGCTGTCAGCACTCGAGTGCAAAATTTCACCTTTTACTTTAGCATTTAATGCAGCGGCGCGTAGACAGAGAAAAGACAGGCGCGTGCGACTCAATTCAAGAGAAGCGGGAAAATCTCCCTCGATCCAGCCGCTGAATCTGAACAGTTCCAAAATCTCAACCGTTGGATCGACGTCTACTGGAGAGACAAATCACAGGCTGCCACGTGGCAACCCCAAGTCAAGATGGTGGTTCACTTTTACTGTGATGACGCCGGACACATCAGATCCATCACCGAGGGTCCGCCGCCTACGAACAGGATTCTCGTGGATATTACTGTCTTGCCCCTGCCACGTCAGCCGAATCTTAATTCTATATATATGCAACGACGGAGACCTGCAGAAAAATTCACAACTCTCTAAAATTGCAATTCTCGTGCAAGATCTGCGTCTCTGCAACTCACGAGTCTCAAATCCCCCAAAATCTTGAACTCTTCTCAAATCTCTCTACAAATAACCATGGGAAAGAAGAAGAAGACCGAAACGATGGAGCAGTTCCTGAACTCCCTCGATGACAACATCATTGTTGAACCACACCTTGATGAAGATGTGGTGATAGAGAACGGTTTCTTTCGCAGGGCCGTGACCACGGCCAGCCTGTGGAAGTTTGTGACGGCGAAGCCACAGCGAATTCTGGCCAAGGCCGTCGCCGAGATTCTTCTGAATCTCAAAGAAGGAGAAGAAACTTCAACCTTCACCGATCCACAGGAAGGAAGGCCTGTGGTTATCGAGTTAAGCAGTATAGCAAACGTGTTCGACCTACCAAAGACCGGACCAGTTTCCTTAACAGAACTCGAGATGTCAGTTCAAGTGGAGTACGCTCGATTTGCCAAAAGGAGAGGCGTGAAGTTTGGAAAACTGAGCAACATCAGGAATGATTTTGTGACTCCGTTCAACTTAATCTGCGAGTTGTACACGAAGTCAGTATTTTGCGGTGTTGGTTCGCTGAGCCAACTGTCAGACACCAAGATCTTCGCCACTTCTGTCATAGTTGATAGCTTGACAGGGACAAGCTTCAACTGGCACCGCTAGTTCATTGACCAGATTCACGAAGTTGCAAAGGACTTCGAGTACGAGGAGGGAAGTGACAACGAAATTGTTCGCAAAGGGAAACTAAAATTTTTCTCCAGAATCTCCTACGCCCTGGAGAATCTGTTCGAGAACATGAGGTGGACTGGCAAGAAGGAGACAGCCGAGTACAAAAAGAACACCGTCTACTATGATTCATGGAAAACGAAGAAGCTTCCAATGGACCGAGATTGCAACAACGTAATAGTCCTCCCATCCGCTCCAGTCGCTGAATCTTGTAGCGAGGCGGAAGAAGAAAAGCAAGCTCCTTCACCATCGAAGCGAGCTCCGAGGAAAGCAAGGTCAAGGCGACCACATAAGTTGAGGCGTGTAACCAACATAATCGGAACGAGCGAGGCTGAGGAGCAGCCGCTCGAGAAGATAGTGGAAGAAGAACAACCCCAACCTTCACCACCCAAAGACCAAACGCCCCAAACCCCACAAACTCAAACACAAACTCAAACTCTACCACCACCCGAACCTCAAACCTCCACCACCGCACAACCCCATCCCCAGAATTCCCCCTACTCCGCACATGAAGAAGAATCCACTTCTTCACTCCAAGCCCTCAAACTACCCTTCTGCAGTGCTGATGTAGAAGGGATGTACACTTTCTTCATCCCAACCGCTCAACAAACCCAACCCTAAACCACCCAACCAGAAACCACCCAAGCATCCACCTCCAACTCTCCATCCTCATCAGCAGAATCAGCTGATACCGCCCAAACAGCCAACACCAACCTCATCACAATCCCGCCAACTCCACCACCTCCATCTGCAGAACATAATGCTCTGGAACGGTATGTTAAGGACCGGGAGCAAGCTGCATAATTAGTTCACAATCGATACCCTTCCGTGGAGATGACCAATGAATTCTTCACCAGAGCCGTCGATTTCCTCACGTATATTACATACAGAGGAACAGAATACTACAAAATCTTCAATCTTTTGAAGGCTCTGAAGGAGGAGGAAATCGAAGCAAAGGAGGTGGAAGCGCTCAATTTCATCGGAGCTGATGGCTTCCACGTGTTCATTAACGAGGCCAACTTTTGGGAGATGCTCGACGCCAGAGTACTGCGTGAACACCCAGACGCATCCATCCCAGAGCGTGTGCCATCCAAGCATGAACTCCGATTGATGAAGGAGCACGAGATGGAAGTGGAGGCGAAGGATGTGGAAATCTCCAACCTTCAAAGTGAGATCACAAAGAAGGAGGGGGAGCTAACAGAGAAAGTGCTGGAAGTCAATAATCTGCGTGCAGATTTTGACAAGAAAAAGGGTGAGTTGGAGGAGAAAGTAGAGGAGAAGGAGAAGCTGCTTGCGGAAAAGGAGAGTTTGTTGGCAGAGAAGGTGAAGCGAGAGGAGTTGGAGAAAAATGCTCAAGAGTCCAAGCAGTTGCTTGAGGCTGAGCGAAGCAGGCTGAGAGATGTGAATGCCAAACTTGTGGCATTGGAAAATGAGAAGGAGTTGAGGAGGAAGCTGGAGAAGGAGAGGAAGGAGTTAGAGAAGAAAAAGGAAGAAGAAATCAAACTAGGAAGTGAGCTGACCAGAGCTAAACTAAAAATTCACAGCCTTGAGAAGGAGATTCAGGTACTCAACAGCAAACTTGATGAGGCCAATGTTGAGTTGGTGAGCAGGAGGAAGGCAGGCATAGATGTAGCTCTCAAGCAAGCTCAGCTTGCTGTAGAAATTAACAAGGCTCAAAAGAAGGCATGAGAATTTTCAATCAGAATGGCCGGAGCTACTCAAGTCTACGTTACACTGAAGCAAAAACAGAGCGCCATTGCTACTGCTCAAGCTGAATTAGAGGCATCACAGAAATTCTTCAACCTCACTCTGCAGGAAGAGCGCAAGCTAATCCGTGCGGATATAGAAGCTGGGCTAGACGATCACTTCAGAGCAGTGGAGCCGTTGGAAAGATTAATGGTCTCTGTAAAGGAGAGAGAAAAGCAGTGCCAGTACTTGCTAGATGAAATCTCCATCAAGACATCAGAGATCGTGCTTTCCAAAGAGCATGTCTTCGCGTAGCGTGCTGAGAAGATGCTCCAAGATGTTCTGAGCAAAGTTAACGCCATACACCAATCCATCAGCGGAACGGTGACTATTCCAACCCCTGGCAGTCTTGATGATGCCAAAAGGGGGGAAATAATTGTGAACCCAACCGAATCAAGAAAAGAAAGTGGAGAAGGAGGAAGTGGAGTGAAGCTGTTAGAAGGAGGAAGTGAGAGAGCGATCGAAGCTAGTGGCTTGATCACAGGAGGAAGTGGAATCGGAGGAGAAGGAGTGCAGAGGATTGAAGCAGGAAGCTTGATCCTAGGGGAAAGCGGCGTTGGAAATGGAGGAGTGGAGAAAGAGTTGGATGAAGCTCGGGCAGAGCTGGCCAGGAAGAAAGGGAAGGACAAGGTCCTTGAAGAGCCCCGAAGGCCATCTGCCGGGAAGCTACTTGGCTCTTTTATAGCCACTCATCCTCCTATTGCTCCGTTGACCAAGGAGCAAAGGGAGCAGCAAATTCTTGAGGATGAAGCAATAGCCCGCGCGTTGGAGAAGGAATTTGATCTTCCGCAGAGAGCCCTGATTGAAAGCTTACAAGAAGGCGCTTCAGGTTCATCCTCACAAGCGCCCGCTCCAGCTGCGAAGCCCGCTTCATCACTGGCTCTCGCTTCGACCATGGTTGAAGCCGCTCCTACCAGTCAGGTGATCACTCCATCCCCATCCACTGCAAAGACAGATATGCCTCCACCAAAACAGCCCTTGAAGCGGACTGCACCTGAGTCCAGAGAAGAGGACCCTGCGGCCAAGCGCCAGAAGATACAGCAGGCTATTTCTGAAAAATCTATCCGCTTCGAGAAGAGACAAAAACAGGGAGAAGAAAAGAAGAGGAGGAAGGACAAGGACGAGGAGTTGAGGAAGAAGAGGCTAAGGAAAATAGATGAGCGGATTGAGTCGCAATGGAATGAAGTGAGACTCATCCAGTCTGCTATCGCTCGAAGCGCCTACATTCCTCACACACCTGAGGAGTCTGAAGTTGTGCAGACTCAAGCTTGGATGGACACCTGCCGAGTCACCACGACGGAGATGATCAACTCCGGCCGCTACCCTCCCGGAGAACATGACTACATTCGCAAGCGTGTCAATGAGATGCTGCCCAAGTGGAGCACTGACACTAGTGCAAAATTCAACTCAGTCATGAAGGAGTTGAAAAACAGGACGGAGGAGGAGCTGGCCACACGGAGGGATCATCATCCAGACTCGAGGCAAATCGAGGACGTCATACCGAGAGACCTTCTCGATACGTGGCTTATCTTGAAGGACAAGTTCATCAAGGCTTACTACTACTGGCATGTAGTGCCTTATCAAGATAGGTGCTCGAGAATGGACGCTCTCAACAACTTCTTGTGCCATTACAACGAACGGCTACGGCGGAAAATCTTTACTCTAGCGGAGCAGGCTGAGCCCTTACCTCTCATCGTTAAGGTGCCCGCAGCAAAGGAGTATCCCATGCCGTTTCAGCCGAATTCCTTGGTTCCTAACCGTAGGATTATCGATGAAGAAGTTGATGAAGCTCTGAGATTGGAGCGTAGGTGGAGACCAAGTCAGCACAACATCATGACGATGGAGGTGAATGTCCTGTCTGACTATTACATCAAAGAGGAGACAGAGGAGAAGAAGAAGGAAGAGGAGGAGACAGGGAAGGAAGAGAAGGATGAAGCTGCAGGAAATCCTTTAATTTCAAGCTTCATATTTTGTGAACTGTTGTTCAATCTATCTCATTTAATTTATGTCAACTTATGTCATTTACATGCTTTGTGAATGGTTTAATCATGCTACAAAACTCACACAACTTAACCGAAAAAAAAGGGGAAAGGAACTTAAAAAAAAAAATCAAACGAACATGCAAAGGAAGCAGTCGCTTGAAGATCCTTCCACGGTTAGGTAGGCTAAATCTCTTAGTCTAAAAGTTTGTCTTGGGTTTTGGCATCATCAAAAAGGGGGAAATTGTTGGGAATTGTTAAGGACAAAATGTTAAGGGGGAACTCCTATGGGACACTTTGAAGTGAGTCAAATATTTGTTTTGATTTGATCCCAAAACCCCAAGTGTTCTGTTCCCAAGCGACCCATTTTTTATGTAGAAAATAGGTTAGAAATTTTTCTAAGCCTATACTGTTAGGATGGCTTTGTTTCACTTTAGTCACTTAGGTTTTAAACTGCAGAAAAATCAAGTGAAGGCCATCACTTCAGTGTGCTTTCAATCGAAGCGAGTCTACTCAGCCGAAGTGAAGCGTGCCGAAGAATAGCGAAGCGAAGCGAGCGCTACAGTGGATTCGAAGCGAGTCCACCAAAGCGAAGCGAAGCGAGCGCTACAACAAAAAGCCGAAGCGAGTCAACTCAGGTCAACCCTCATTAATGCAGTCACTTGGAGAACTCACTTCCCAAGTACTCACTACAAAATGACCTTGAAGCGACTCGATTCGAAGCGGACGCTACGAGACTGAAGCGAAGTGAGGCACTACCTACCAGAAAGCGACAGCACAATTCCCGCTCCGTTTTTGAACTCCAGTCAACTAGAGATCTTCGCATTAATTGCGAGATCTCCACGTGTCGAACGCGGAGAGGAGCAGAGGAGTTGACTGCCAGGCCGACAGGGCGCCGCTACAGTACTGGCTCGCTCCAGTTACTGTTAGTTTTGTAATTTAGCCGTTTTCGGCAAAGAGACAAACTGCGCTCCTGCAAAAGCATCCAGCCTGTGCAAGTATTGTCGAGAGGAGGAGCGACAAGGCCACCAACCAAGCAACGGATCTCGGCCAAACCTCCGCTTATAAATAGTGAAGGATGAAGACGAAGAGATGTGAGAACACTACTTGAGCATTCAAGCGCCTACTGCAAACAAACACTCCCAGCCTTAGAGCATTCATCGAGTCTTTGTTTCCAAGTGTTCTCCGAGTTCCAGTATCATCGGAATTCGTCTTCGCAACCTTCACACCTAGAATTCTAAGCCCATTCCAAATCTCAGCTTAGAAGAAGAGCTCTAGCCATCTTTGCACTTATTGTAAAGAGCTCTTCATAGTGTGTTTGTCGTAAACCAAAAACCCTAACCCGAAGTTCTGTTCGTTAGGTTTTTGTGTTCGTCGTTAGGTTGTTTCGATCCAAGGCCCTACTTTCATCGATTGTAGAAGCCTCGATCATAGAGCCTAGATCCAAGCTTGCACTTACATTGTTTGTGTAAAGCTCGATCGAAGCTAGGCTGTAAGGAGAGCCCGCAATCTCCCTATCGTAGGACTGAAGCGAGTGAAGCTTCCAGTCCAGTTAGGTCTTTGTAGTGAAGCCGTAATCACTGCGTCTGTCGTCAGATCCAAGTGAGTGAAGCTCGATCTCGACCAGGCATTTGAAGAGCCCGTAATCTTCAAGTTCTTAAGTGAAGAGAACAGTTGCCGAGTGCAACAAAGTGGACGTAGGAGTTTCATCTCCTAACCACTATAAATCTCGCGTCGTATCTCTCTAACCCTAAACTCTTTATTTTCCTTGTTTGATTATTCATTGCACTTGCATCTAAACAAACTCAACTTGGAATTTTAATTACTTAGGAAAGATATTAGCTCACCGAATTCCGCATCTAAGAGTAAAGTCTCACTCTCGATCAAGCTCCAAGCTTGGGTCAAGAGAATCGTGAATACTCTAGATCTAGCTCTCGGCTAGGTCTTTGTATCTCATACGAGCACTTTACTTCATACTCTTAAGGAAAAGAAGTTGAAAATCTTCAAAATATGTATTCACCCCCCCCCCCCCCCCCCCCCCCTCTACGTATTTTTCCTATAACAAACCGGGACCAACAGGAGGCAATGGACAACTACCATTGGGATGGTAGAGAGTTCGTTGAATCTCAAGTGCAAGGAGTTCGAGAAGAAGTTCAAACTTTGAAGACCGAGGTGGGAGATCTTCGTACATACATATGAGGTCGTTTCGATACTCTCAACACCTACTTTGAGAATGAGGCGAAAAGACGAGAGGAGGAGGCAAAAAGGTGTGAGGATGAGAGAGCTTACATGGAGAATTACAATAGAATGGTGCATGAGATGCACTACTTCTATCCTCACTACCCGTCTTACCATCAACGATTCGACCCCAATAACCCCGACAACCCTCCCTTACCGCCACCATATCAATGAGGTAAGTTTGTTAACTTAGTTCCTTCTTCTTTTTGCAAACTTATTCCTTAATCTTTGATTTCGAAATAAGTTTGGGGGAGGGGGAAGAGTAACTAAAGTTAACAATCTTTTGGGTTTTTAATTGCTTTAGTAGTTGGTTTATTTTGGGTCTGTTGAGTCTTTTATTGTTTTGAGTTTTAAGAGTCTTAGGTTAAATCGTGTCGAATAAGCATGTGATGATAGTGTTGTGAATTTGGCCGATGATAGAAATTTTTTGTTGATTTTTGAAGAAAATTTTCATGATCTTTATTATGCATGGAACCTTGGCGAAGAGACGCATATTTATTTGATGAGTTTTGAAGCATGTTATGATATCGGGAACTAGTTAGTTTGAACCCGTGAGATTTGAGCTTTTTGTGCATGTTATGCCTATTCTTTGATTGAGTGATCATGTATGCTTCATTGTTTCTAGAACTTGCCTTATTTCTCCATCAAGACCTTAGTATATTTACGAACTAGGAGATGATCTTAGGCCATCTTTCTTTAGCCACATGAACCCTAGACACTAACCTTGTTCATAATCTTTTGTTTACCCATTTTGAGCCTTTATTAGCCGTTCTTTGTAAAACCGGATGATAGGAGGTTTGGATGGTTATGGGTATCCTTAGTATTTGTGGTTGGTGACATGGAAGGAGTTGAATAGAAAATTTTGATGTGGTGTAAAAGGATAAAATTTTAGATGCTTGTATAAGTATAGTTAGCTATCCCTATAAGCTTAGAAAAAAATGAAAATGAAAAAAAAAAAAAAAAAAAAAAAAGAGAAAAGAAAAAAATAGAGCTCTTGTTTATCTTTAGTAAGAACATTCATTAGTTGAGTGATTGGTGTTTAGATGTTAGGATTTTTGTAGTGTTTTCGAGTCCGTTTTCGTTATGTTTTGTGTCTCTTTCGTTTGTCTTTTGCTATGATTTGGTTGTTTGGGGTTTGGTTCGTGTAGGATCATTAGGTGGAAGAAACGGAAGGAAACGGGTCAAAAAAGGCGAGGAATTGAGGAAAAATCAAGCATGGAGCGAGCACGACATTGGACGACCGTCCAAGGCAGTGGACGGCCGTCCAGAGTACGCTGGACGAGCGCGCACTTACGGTGGACGAGCGTCCAGAGTAGAAAAGAAGAAGAATGCGAGTGCGACGTTGGACGAGCGTCCAACGTACGTTGGACGACCGTCCGACGTCCCGGCCAGCTGTATTTTCCTTATATAATTAGGTTTTCATACCTATTATATATACTATCCCTTGTGCACGAATTCTACAACACTTTTATCATTATTTAGCTTTAGTTTTCAGCATTCAAATATAGTAGATTAGTTTTTATTGTTCGGATCCGAATTCTTCGTTCGTTGCAATTTAATTCAAGGCTTTTCCTTTATTTCGAGTTCTTCGTTCTTCGTTTAATTCTCGTAAGTTCTTTATTTGCTTTCGTTTACTTGTTTTTAATTGATTGTTTTCGTTTTAGATTCGTTTTCTTAATTGCTTCGTTTAATTTCCTTAGTTTAATTTCGTTCGTTCGATTTTCAAGTTCTAGTTTAGATTCGTTTTTCTCAAGTTTCAATTCTCTCGTTTTTAAAGCTTTCAAAGTTAGATTTATTTTCCTTTTAATTTCCAGATTTCATACATCATGTCTAAGGTAGTTTATGCTTTCTTCGTTGCTTTTCATTATTGCTTTCTTTTCGATTCTTGCCTAGGTAGATTAATCGTTTTACTTTAGTTTAATTCTTAGATTTATTTACTCGTTCTTAGATTAGTTATTTACTTGCTTTTATTTATTGCTTTGATTTATTTTATTTGCCTAGGATTAAAAACAAAAACCCCAAAAATCTTATTTACTTGCTTTCCTAGATTTAGGCTAGATTAGGATTTACTACATAATTGATTGCCCTGTTAAGTTTTCCTTGAGATTCGATACTTAGGTTTTACTTGCTAGTGCTACGATAGGATTTTGTTCTATTGCGAACATTTTTTAGTGAAACAAATTTTGGCGCCGTTGCCGGGGAAAACTTTAGGCGTTTAATTGTGTAGTATTTTTATTTGATTTATTTTTATTTGTGTTTATTCGATTTCTTGTTTCTCCCACTCGGTGCGTTTAACCCTCTGTTTGAGTGTTGTTTATGCATGGTCGCCGAAGTCTTCAAAAGAATTTAGCGCCCTACTTCGACAACATCCATCAAAGGAAAACGATTTTAGCCGCTAAGCAGAAGGAGGAGATTGATTCCCAAGACTTTTCTTTAGTCTTGTTGTTTGCAGAGACCGAAGTGATGGCACGATATATGGGAGATTTTGCTCACCCTACCTTCACTGCCACTACTTCGGCGATTGTTCTGACGGAAGCGGTCGGAAATCACGAGCTGAAACAACACCACCTGGCATTGCTCCCTTCCTATCACGGGCTGGCCGACGAGGATGCACTGACGTTCATTCGGGAGTATTGCACCGTCGTGCAGTCTTTTCCACTATCAGGCCTTACGGAGGACAACCTAAAGACGAAGTATTTCCCCTACACTCTGAAGGATCGGGCAAAGTCATGGTATCTGTCGCTCCCAGCCGAATCTCTCCGCACTTGGAATGAGGTGTACGAGAAGTTTATGTTGAAGTATTATCCCAGCCGCAAGACTCAGGAGGTGCGGTCGGAAATCATGAATTTCTCTCAGGACCACGACGAGCCATTTCACGAGACTTGGGAGAGATTTCAGGACTTACTTCAACAATGTCCTCACCATCAGATGGCTCCTGAGCTTATTTGGCAGTACTTCTACGATGCATTGAACCAGACCTGCCAATTTATGGTGGACAGCTCAGCCGGAGGCAACATTGCTGTCAAGACAGCCGATGACATGAAGAAGATCTTCGAAACACTTGCCGCTAGTTCTCAACAAAAGTCATCTAGGCCAAGGAAGATGGAGGCAAAAGCAGTCACTATGAGCCCTGACATGACGAAGCAGATGGCCGATATGTTGAGAGATCTCGAGAATCTAAAGATGAAGCAGAACGCACCGGCACCTCAAGTGGAGAATAGGATGAAGGAACCATATCTGATCGGTGAAGATCGGTTCGCCCGAGGATCTATTTCGGATATCTAACTATCGAATAAACCTATCATGCTCCTATGAATTAAATGCGGAATCATAGGGGGTTTATAGATCGATTACCTGAAGAAGTAGAGAACTCGCGAATAGATCTTCTGATCTGTATCCCTGCTCGATTCTGACGTTGGATGGACAACGAACCTCGGAATCAGCCACGGAAACGGGAACCCCACCGAACTGCTCTGCCCGGCCGCGCGTCTCTCCCTCTCTAACCCTAGCCTCCCTTTTCTTGTTCAGAATATTAAGTGCACTCGATTATTCTGATCATTAGGTTTGAACAAGACCTTGAGGGGGTATATATAGAGGAGACCAAGTGAGACTTGGGCTTAAGTTGCAGGCCAGGCCTGCAACTTATGGACTAGCCGTCCAACTGCAGTATTGGCGCCCTCATTGGGCCCAATTAAGTGGTGGCCCACTTATTCCTTATACTGTGGCCTGTTGAGCTTTTTGGGCCAGATCAGGGATCTACTAGCTGGTAAAACCGAGGCCTCCCAATGGCTAAATTCTCCATACTCAGCCCAGAGTATAATTTAGTCCATAAGTACTAAAACATTCCACTAGAGTAATAGTACTGAATTACCTGTTTTACCCCTGTTGAGTTCAGGGCTAGTATTAGACTTAACGACCCCCATATTTAAGATATCCCACATCCGTTGATTAACTTAGAGCTTCTGACTGCTCGTGTTATTCAACTTCTTTTATTTTCCTGAGTAGTACCATTCATACCTTACTCATCATACCGGAATTTAATCCACATGCAGTGTTTGGTATGATAGTCCTTAATGAATTCCTCAGGGGATGTGATCAACCTGTTCTACCAGGATATGGTGCTCTGTTGCAGTTGCACTAAGAGTCGTACTAGTTATAGTTGCTTCCCAAGATACGGAGCATATTGAGTTACAGATACTCTGAACTCTCACCCATGGTAAATCAAAGAAGCAGACTATAACTATACACCCTTAGGACTCAACTAGAGTTAAGGTTCATCTTAAGTCACCGAGGTCTTGATTCTTTCTACATCTGGTCAGAATAGAAGAATACACCTCACCGTGATCCTATCAGTACACGCACGTACTAGTATAGACAAGTAGCCAAGACAAGCTACTTATGCAGCCTATACTATAGCCTAAACCGACAGTTATATCCAGAACTGTCTCGACTGTGATACCCTTTTATATCTCGTGAGGAACCGGCAACTATGGTCTTCTGTGATCTACAACACACCATAAAGCCTACAACTTTGAGATAATGGATAGATGTTTGATGCATAGATAACAATTCATACTTAATCAGATAGAAGATTGTTAGTGGTTATGGACAACACATGCATACAAGCTAAAAGGCCTGCTTTCTAGTATACAAATCCATCATAGGAAGCCGGACCAGTGCGACATTTGTGGAGACCTAGGTCATATCAAGGAGGTTTGCGACAATATGGGAGCGTTCACATACGAAGGAGGAGCCGACGTCTATGCCGCTCAAGGTTACATGCCCCCACCTCAAGGTTATCAAGGAGGATGGAATGCAAGGAATCAAAATTCTGGTGTAAGGCCACCTGAAGGGCAAGGTACGAGCCTGAATTTCCAAAATCGTCGCCCCCCTCCATATAATAATCCCTATCCTCCTCCACAAAATTCATACTACTCTCAACCACCACCATATTATCCACCTCCACAATATCCTCCCAATCCACAATACCCTCCAAATCCATATTATCCACCACCTCCATACTACCCCCCTCAACCTACTCCTACACCACCACCAACATACCCAAATTCTCATCCTCAAGGACCTCCTCATAAGCCTCCCGTCGATGAGAGTCTCTCTACATTCCTTCATGAGGCTAAATTTGCTCGAGAGGCTCAACATGCTAACATTAAGAGGCTCGAGACGGCAATTGGCCAAATTTCTGGTTCCATGCACTTGATGCAACAACCGGGGTGGATTCCAAGTCAAGGGATTCAACCACAACAAGCTAACGAGGTGCAAGCCCCATATCCTCCATATGTTCCTCCTTTTCCACCCCATCAAGCCCAAGCAGTTTCGGTATTGCGGAGCGGGAGGCACGTGGATAATGGAGTTGTGATGCCGCCTCAAAGCCATTCTAGCCAAAGGTGGAGCCCGAATTCGCGTTGGGGATCGAGCCAAAACCATGCAGCACAGCACGCTGGACGGGCGTCCAACGTTTCTGGATGACCGTCCAACGTTGGACAACCGCCCACAGTCACGCCAACCCCTGGACGAGCGCCAGAAAATTTTCCAGCGAAGCCCGTGCTGAACGGGCGTCCAACGTACGTTGGACGATTGTCCAACGCTGAAAAGGAGCCAAATGCGAAGCCCACCCTGGACGAGCGTCCAGCCAACATTGGACGACCGTCCAACGCCCAGAACGCATGCACGGAGTCCGAGGAAGCTGAGAAAGAGTCCCAACCTCTCCACAAGACGTCCAATCCTTATGTTCCCCCCATTCCTTATCCAAGTCGAGTGAAGAACAAGAAGCGTGATCAACAATTCATGGATTTATACAAGTTTCTTTCAAAGGTGGACGTGAACTTCCCTCTCCTTGATGTCATTCGCAATGTGCCACCGTTTGTGAGGTTCGTGAAGGAGTTGACATCGAGGAAGAAGTCGTTCGATGAGATGGAGACGATTGCGGTGTCGGAGGTGGCGACATCAATTATGCAACACCCTCTTCCACCTAAGCAACGAGATCCAGGTTCTTTCGTTATCACTATCTCTTTAGGTAAGGGTAAGGAAGCATGCGGTATGCTAGATTTAGGTGCCGGTATTAATCTTATGCCTTATTCTATCTTTAAGCAATTAGAGTTAGGAGAACATAAACCCACTCGCATGAGCCTTCAATTGGCGGATAGGTCTATTAGGTACCCTAGAGGTATTATTGAGGACATTCTTGTTCGCGTAGGGGGTTTGATAGTTCCCGTTGATTTCGTGGTTCTAGAGATAGGTGAGGTACAAGAAAATGGTATTGAGCACACACTTTTGCTAGGTCGTCCTTTCATGGCTACTACTAATACTTTGATTGATGTGAAGAGTGGTGTGATTAAGATGTCCGTTTTAGGGGAGGATGTTTCATTTTCTGTACATAAGAGTAGGCCTATGTCATCGGTTAATTTAATTGATAATTGTTCTTTCATCGATAAGGTTGATGCCTTGGCCGAGTGCTCTTTTGTGCAGGATTTTGACACCGAGGAAGTGTGTTGGGGATCCGGAGATCAAATGGAATGGGAACAAATGGAGAGAGACATCGGGATCAAACTCCCATTTCCCCCTCAAGACCCCGAGCCCGGCTCGAAGATTCCGGAGCCGTTGGAGTTGAAAGAGCTCCTTTCGCATTTGAAATATATATTTTTAGAGGGAAGCAATCAAAAACCCGTAATCATCTCTTCTTCTTTGTCTCTTGCAGAGGAAGGAGCATTGGTGGGCATACTCAAGGAGAACAAGCTCGCTTTTGGATGGAGCTTGGCGGATATTCGAGGAATTAGCCCGGCCACGTGCATGCACCGCATCAATCTCGAAGAAGGCGCTCGCCCCAAACGAGATGGGCAACGGAGGCTCAATCCAATGCTCATGGAGGTCGTGCGCAAGGAGATTTACAAGCTATTGGCGGAGGGCATTATTTATGCCATCGCCGATAGTGTGTGGGTTAGCCCGGTGCACGTCGTTCCAAAGAAGGGAGGAATCACAGTGTCGAAGAATGAGAAGGATGAGTTGGTCGCCTCGCGCCCGGTTACCGGTAGGAGGATGTGCATCGATTATAGGAAGCTCAATGCTTCCACCAAAAAGACCATTTTCCTCTCCCTTTTATTGATCAAATGCTTGATAAATTAGCCGGGCAGGAATTTTATTGTTTTCTTGATGGTTTGTTAGGCTATTATCAAATTGCGATAGCTCCGGAGGATCAAGCAAAGACTGCCTTCACAAGCCCTTTTAGGACCTACACTTATAGGAGGATGTCATTTGGTCTCTGCAATGCACCGGGTACGTTCCAAAGATGCATGATGTCTATTTTTTCGGAATTTATCGGTGACTTTGTTGAGATTTTTATGGATGATTTTTCTGTTTTTGGGTCGTCTTTTCATGATTGCTTGATGAAAATAGAGAGAGTCCTTAAGAGATGCATTGAGAGTGGTCTTACTTTGAGTTGGGAAAAGAGTCATTTTATGGTTAAAAGTGGTATTGTTTTAGGCCATGTAGTCTCGAGTAAGGGTATAGAGATCGACAAAGCGAAAGTGGAGGTGATTGAAAAATTGCCACCACCTAGTGATGTCAAAGATATTAGGAGTTTCCTTGGTCATGCGGGCTTTTATAGACGATTTATTAAGGATTTTTCTAAAATTAGCCAACCTCTTTGTCGTTTACTTGCTCAAGATGTGCCTTTCCACTTTGATGATTCTTGTATGCATGCTTTTCTCACTTTAAAAGAAAAACTCATCTCTGCTCCCGTTGTAGTTGGTCCCGATTGGTCATTGCCTTTTGAAATTATGTGTGATGGTTCGAATTATGTCGTAGGGGCTGTTTTGGGTCAAAGAGTCGATAAGATGCTTCGTGTGATTTACTATGCTAGTTTAACTCTTAATCCTGCTCAAGTGAATTACACCACCACCGAACAAGAGATGCTTGCTATTGTTTTTGCCTTAGATAAATTTAGATCATACATTATAGGGTCTAAGGTGATTATTTATAGTGATCATGGTGCTCTTAAACATCTTTTGACTAAAGCCCAAGCAAAACCTAGGTTGATTAGATGGGTCTTGTTATTGCAAGAATTTGATATTGAGATTCGTGATAGAAAAGGTAGTGATAATCTTGTGGCCGACCATCTCTCTCGACTTGATTCACCTCCCCCTTATGCTTCTCTTGATGATATTTGTGATTCTTTTCCTTTTGAGAATGTTAATGAAGTGGATGTTACTCCTTGGTTTGCCGATATTGCTAATTTTTTGGCCGATAAGGACACTAAACCCGTTCTTAACGCTCAAGAAGAGAAAAGGTTTCTTCGTTTGTGTAGGCAATACTATTGGGAGGACCCTCACTTATTCAAGCTTGGGAAGGATGAGGTGATTCGAAGGTGCGTTCCCGACCATGAGCAAGCCGAGGTGTTGCGACATTGTAATGAGGAGCCGAGTGGAGGACATTTCGGAGGCCAAAAGACTGCTCATAAGGTGCTACAAAGTGGATTATATTGGCCTACTTTGTTCAAGGATGCTCAAGCCTTCTACCTCGCATGCGATCGTTGCCAACGCACAGGTTCTATAGGTCGCCGTAATGAGATGCCCCTTAATCCTATTATAGTGGTCGAGATTTTTGATTTGTGGGGCATCGACTTTATGGGACCTTTTCCTAAATCCCATGGTTTTGAATACATTTTACTTGCGGTTGATTATGTGTCCAAGTGGGTTGAAGCCATCCCCACAAGGACATGCGATTCTCATATTGTTTTGAAGTTTGTGCAGGAAAATATTTTGTGTAGATTTGGTTTTCCTCGTGTGATCATTAGTGATGGGGGAAAACATTTTTGCAACAAATTATTCGCCAAGTTGATGAAGAAGAACGCTATCACTCACAAGGTGGCGACTCCATATCATCCACAGACTTCGGGGCAAGCCGAGACGAGCAATCGACAAATCAAGGGGATTTTAGAGAAGACGGTCAAGCCATCGAGGAAGGATTGGGCCGACAAGTTGAACGACGCTCTTTGGGCATATCGTACGGTTTACAATGGCGTGCTTGGGATGAGTCCCTATAGGCTCGTCTATGGTAAGTCGTGCCATTTGCCCGTTGAGATCGAGTTTAAGGCATATTGGGCTCTCAAGCGCATCAACTTCGACCTCGATGATGCTCACGATCGGAGAATATTGCAAATGGAGGAGCTTGACGAGCTAAGGAACGAAGCCTACGACAATGCCAAGATCTACAAGGACAAGGTGAAGCGTCTACATGATAGACGAATAGCCTACAAGGAGTTCAAACCCAGAATGAAGGTACTTCTCTTTCACTCTTGTCTTCGTCTATTTCCGGGTAAGCTTAAGTCTAGGTGGGGAGGTCCATACACGGTGGTGCAAGTTTTTCCTCATGGAGAGGTGGAAATCAAGAACGAGGATTCGGGATACATTTTCTCGGTCAACGGGCAACGATTGAAGCCGTATATCGAAGGGACGACATTACCTCACATGGTGGAGACGATTCTCATCTCCGACCCCCCACTTTCCTCTTGAGTATTTGGTACGTCAAGCTAATGACGATAAACAAGCGCTTGGTGGGAGGCAACACACTTTCTCTATTTTTTTTTTTGTAGAGTAGGATTTATTTTCTTTTTATTTTGTTATTTTTCGTTCGTTTTTCTTTTTGGTATTCGTGCAGGGAATAGTTCCTAAGGATTTGCAATGGCATGGAAGGCTTCGAGAGGGAGAAAAAGGGAGAATTCGGGCAAAATTTAGCGAGGGCCGCGCTGGACGGGTGTCCAACGTGCATTGGACGAGCGTCCAGCATATTTTCAAGTTTTTAAAAAATTCAGCGAAGGCTGCGTTGGACGGGCGTCCAACGTAATTAAGTCCTCCAATTTTTCTGCGAATGCCGCGATGAACGGGCGTCCAACGTACGTTGGACGACCGTCCAACGCGAGACGGGCCCCAATTCGTTTCCAACTTGAATTCTCCTGGTTTTTACTTAACCCCCTTCTCTCTTTCTTCTTTTTCTCACGCCTCCCTCTCTAAAATTTGCAGACACAAGCCGCCTCAAGCAGCCGCCGTTCACAACCTCCACTGCCGGAATCCGACGCCGCCGCTACCGTCACCACCGCGTGAGTCGCCATCACTGCCGCCGTTCGTTGCCGTCTTCAGTCGCGTTTTTCAGCCGCCGTTCTGAACGGCAGCACAGCCGCTCGCCGTCGACGCCGTTTTTCCTCCACCGTCGCCGTCGCCGCCGTCAACACACGCCCAGCACCCAGATTTACCTTGGACGAGCGGCCAAGGTGCTGTGGACGAGCGTCCAACGCAGTTGCTGCCCGATTCGTTCTCGGCCGGTTCCGGTCCGTTTTCAATGTTAATTCACCCCGTCTCATCCCCATTCCACTCATCTCCCTACCATGGTTCGTGGTGAACTCGGAGAAGCCCGACCTCTTACCGATGGACGCATTCCGTTGCATCGCCGCCCCAACTACCACCCTTCCGGGGTCTCCGAGGCCACCTTTGGCCGTCAGCAGCACGTCCCTTTCCTGACGGAGAGGTATGAAACCACGAACTTTTATCTCCGTTTACGTGGCAAGGATATTCAACCTCCTAGGCATTACAATATGGATTTTCTTCGTCGTTTACCTATTTGGGATACACTTAGAGGATACATAAATTGTTTGGGCCTTATGCATTTCGGGATGGTCATGAGAGTCTATGCATTGAAATGTGTTCTAGTTTTTGGTTAGAACGTAACGAACAGAATGAGCTTTGCATGTATGCTACGTTTAGGGGTGAGTTATGGGAGATTCCTAGGCGAGTTATGCATGAGGCTTTTGGATTTCATTTGGGTGATGGTTTATCTGAGTTCGTGCCTACTGATTTCAATGTGTCCAATGCTTGGTATGCTTTGACGGGTGTTACAAACTAAAAAGCTTCTGGGGTGCCGAGTGCTTTTATCAAAGATCATGCTTTATTAATTCTTCACCGCTTTTTGTCTTGTATGATTAGTGGAAAGAAAGAGCATAATAAAGTGAATGCTTTAGAGATTTATTTGCTCCATTGCGCTACTAACAATATTAGGGTGTGTATGGCTCCATTTATTTGGTCTCAACTTACTAATGTGCAAAACAAGAAAGGAGCACACCCTACTTTGAGCTATGTTGCTACAGGTTTGGCACGCCATTTGCGAGTCGATATTTCTCAAAGCGCCGGTTTAACCCGAAGTAAGGAAATTACCCTCAATGAGCTTCTCAATGCTCATCTCATGCGAGGGGTGACCGAGTTCGTTCCAGTTCGGGAGAGAGCCTCTGTTATTGTCTATCATGCAGCTCGTCGCCAACGTGGTCTCCCAAGTTAAGAGTTGGGGGATGAAGAGGAGGAATATGAAGCCGGAGGCGATGATGAGGAGAAAGAAGATGATGAGGAGCACAATGAGGAAGAAGAAGAGGATGGAGACGAGGAGGAGCACCAACACGTCCCGGGCGATAATGAGCGATTGGTTTAGTACGACACTCGGAGAGATCGAGTCCGAGCTCGTCAGAATATGGAGGCCGAGGTTCCCCCTTATTGGGCCAACTTTAGGACCGATTTTACAGAATTCCAACAGAATGTGTTTAATTGGTTCGATGATTTGTCGACCCAAGTGACGGGGTTGAATAGCCGGGTGTCCCACATGGAGAGTCACTTGACTCGTTTTACCGACTTCTCGGTTGCCTCTACCTCCACTCCACCAGACCCGAACGACCCTCGTTGGTGGCCTCCTTATGATCCTCGTTGGCAAGATCCACGGTTCCAAGGTTTCTTCAACCCATAGCATTGTTTGTGTCTTTTAATTTTTTGTTTTTGAGTCTTTTATTTCTTTCTCTTTATTTTTGTGCAATTTTACGCTTTGGTATTTTGTTTTGTGTTTGTTTTGTAGGTACTACTTGGGGTCTCTCGGGATTTCAAGTGTGTGGGTCGACATCTTGCGATAAGTTCCTTCTATCCCTTTCCTTTTTATTTTCTCGCAATGAGGTCATTGCTTGATTTTAAGTGTGTGTGTGTGTATGTGTGTGTGTGTGTGTGTGTGTAGTGTGGGGGGGGGGGGGGGGGGGGGGGGGGGGGGGGGGGGGTCTTTTGAGGTCTTTGAAACTTTGGCATGATGTATTTGTTTTTGTTTCGTAATTTTGCTTGGTTTGATCGAGTCTTGTTTGTTTTGATCGAGTCTAGTTTGTGATCGAGTCTTCATGTTCCCTCACTTAGGAATTTGTTTGATTTTGAGCCCTATAAATCAATGTGAATGATTCAACGATGGAATCTTTAGTTGTTGGAATTGATTTGAGCATATAGGTTGGTTTAATCTTGAGTGTTGTTGATTATGATTCGATGAGTTGTGGGGCACGAATTGATATGAGTATTGAGGAAAATGATTTATGATTTTTGGTTGAGTGATAAATCTAGATTGTTGCGACTTGGATTGCTAGTTTACTTTCCCCTTAGATAGAAAAAAAAAAAAAAAAAGAGTTGTGTTTATGTGAATAAAAGAGTTGATAGGATTCTGCTCCTCTTACTTGTAACATATGAAAATACTAGAGTAATGAGCATGGGAAACCACATGAAAAGGCTTCGACGGGACCCTCGAATGATCACATTTCATGAACTATGTCCTAGATGATACTCGTGTATATTAGTATTAAGTGTTCGTAGGCATTACCCCTCTTGACAATGGGTACGGGGAAACCGCACTAGGAGGCTCGATGTGACCCATCGATGATTAAACCTAGTGAATTATGTGCCATAAACGTTCACTCATTAAAAAAAATAATAAATAAAAAAAATAAAAAAGTACGTGTTTATGTGTTGAATAAAAGGGGAAGTAGGTTAGACGTCTAAGTTGTGGTGAATCTAGATATTTGTGAGATGTGTGTATCATTGCTTTTCCTCTTGCTTGGGTTGATTTATAAGCCACATAGTTCGTTGATGATGATTGATCGTAACTTGGGATTAAAGTGACTTCGTTTGAGTTTGTCCATTCCGATGATTAAATGCTCTATGATTTGGAATTGTTTGGATTGAGTCTAAGTTGTTTGTTTATATTGCTTGAGGACAAGCAAAGGTCTAAGTGTGGGGGATTTTTATTGGTGTTTAGATGTTAGGATTTTTCGTAGTGTTTTCGAGTCCGTTTTCATTATGTTATGTGTCTCTTTTGTTTGTCTTTTGCTATGATTTAGTTGTTTGGAGTTTGGTTAGTGTAGGATCATTAGGTGGAAGAAAACGGAAGGAACGGGTCGAAAAAGGCGAGGGAATTGAGGAAAAAATCAAGCATGGAGCGAGCACGACGTTGGATGACCGTCCAAGGCAGTGGACGGCCGTCCAGAGTACGCTGGATGAGCGCGCACTTACGGTGGACGAGCGTCCAGAGTAGAAAAGAGAAGAATGAGGATGCGAGGTGCGACGTTGGACGAAGCGTCCAACGTACGTTGGACGATCCGTCCGAACGTCCCGGCCAGCTGTATTTTAGGTTTTCATACCTATTATATATACTATCCCTTGTACACGAATTCAACAACACTATCATTATTTAGCTTTAGTTTTCAGCATTCAAATACTTTAGATTAGTTTTTATTGTTCGGATCCGAATTCTTCGTTCGTTGCAATTTAATTCAAGGCTTTTCCTTTATTTCGAGTTCTTCGTTCTTCGTTTAATTCTCGTAAGTTCTTTATTTGCTTTCGTTTACTTGTTTTTAATTGCTTGCTTTCGTTTTAGATTCGTTTTCTTAATTGCTTCGTTTAATTTCCTTAGTTTAATTTCGTTCGTTCGATTTTCAAGTTCTAGTTTAGATTCGTTTTTCTCAAGTTTCAATTCTCTCGTTTTTAAAGCTTTCAAAGTTAGATTTATTTTCCTTTTAATTTCCAGATTTCATACATCATGTCTAAGGTAGTTTATGCTTTCTTCGTTGCTTTCATTATCGCTTTCTTTTCGATTCTTGCCTAGGTAGAATAATCGTTTTTACTTTAGTTTAATTCTTAGATTTATTTACTCGTTCTTAGATTAGTTATTTACTTGCTTTTATTTATTGCTTTGATTTATTTTATTTGCCTAGGATTTAAAACAAAAACTCCAAAAATCTTATTTACTTTCTTTCCTAGATTTAGGCTAGATTAGGATTTACTACATAATTGATTGCCCCTGTTAAGTTTTCCTTGAGATTCGATACTTAGGTTTTACTTGCTAGTGCTACGATAGGATTTCGTTCTATTGCGAACACTTTTTAGTGAAACATTGAGCTCTAGAGAAAAAAAAAAAAAAAAAAAAAAAAAAAAAAAAAAAAAAAAAAAAAAAAAAGAGAGAAAAGAAGGAAAAAAATACAAGCATAAGGGGATAGTTAGCTTGAGTTGTATTGTTTGCATCTATGATGTTTTGAGTTTTGTAGAGGTATTGGATGGTAGAAGATGGAGTAAAAACCATACTTTGGTTGGAGTTGAAAAAAGAGGTTGATGGTTTGATTTATTTGAGTCACTTAGCCTATACATTCCCTACCTTAACCAATGTCCCTACATTATAAGCTTTTATAAAGACCTTTTTGATCTTAGTTTGTGAATATTACATTAGGTGGAAATGTTGAGATTAGGGGCAAGCCTATGGTAAACATGTTGCATTACATTGATGTTGAGTGAACCCTATGATGTGCATTATCTTACATCTTTTCTTTGAGAGAGTTGAGTGTTCACTTATATACAAATATTTCACATGTTGGAGAGAGTTCTTTGATGGATTGGCATGATTTGAATTTGTTGAATGAATTGTGTTATTGATGCTAAGGTTGTGTGCATAGTTTTGATCATGATCATGAGTTTATTTTTGAAAAAAACTTTGAGGCCTATATAGTTCACAATGCTAGAGTCTATTGTTTATGTTTTTATTATTGTTCGGGACGAACAATGTTTATGTTTGGGGGATTTGATATAGGTGAAATTTACCTTGTTTTTATAACCAAAAAGAGTCGTTTTTGAGTCTCGATTGTGAAGTATTGTCGATAGTTTATATAGTTTTTATTATATTTGACAATATTATGCTTGTGGGTGTTTTTCTGTGTTTTTTGGTATATTTTGATGATAAAACCCCGAGACGAGACAAGGCGTGAAGATCGGAGTTCGAATTTCAAGTTTTGAAGTCTAATGAAGACCTCTCGATACCTCTCTCGATCGAGAGGTCTATCGAGAGGAAACCTTCTGGAGCAGTTCTCGATTGAGAGGAATTTCAACACCTCTCGATACCTCTCTCGATCAAGAGGTCTATCGAGAGGTGGGGTGTCGAGAGGGGTGTGCCAGCCGAGATTTTTACCTTATTTTATTAGATTCCTTTTTGGTTTATAATTCCTTATGTAAATTTCCCCTATATATATTCCTAGCCTAGCATTGTAAACCCTAACATCTTTCATACTTTTCTTAGCACTTTTATACTTTTACTTTAGAGTTTTTATTCTTGTATTCGACATTGGAGATTATTCAAGTTTATGCAAGATTCAAGATTCGAAGTTCTTCGTTTGTGTTCAAGTTTTTCTTACTCTTACTCTTTAATTATGTTCTTTCAATTCTTTGTGTTTGTTTTCACTTTAATTATGTCTAGCTAAATTCCTTAGTTGATTTTAGGGATTGAATGCCTAATTGAATTTATGTAAGTGTTTTTGTTTACAATTAGCCTTCTTATCTAGATGCATGTTTCATGGTGCTTATTCTCATGCTTGATTACTTGATCACTAATTATGTATGCCTAATTATGTGTTTATGCCTTGATAGGATAATTGCATAATAGATCTCATGAATACATGGTATGGTGATTTAATTATCTTAGTCGAGGTTGAATTATCATATGTTTATATATAGTTGATTGGGTGTCATAGTTGAACCTAGTTGATTATATCATTGGTACTTGTTCTATTTTGCACTTAATTTGATATCTATGCGTCCGAGAGGATATTAGGATCTTATTAGGTGACGACTTGCATTGCTTTAATCGGGGTGTAGGTTATTTTTCATGTATCACATTTAGATTGGATTAAATTGGTTAATTGTATGCATTAATTGCTTTCATAGATTTGATTAGGTAGGCTTCCCTAGAATCAACACTTTTCCTTATTTGATTTATTAGACTTTACTTTGCTTAATTATTTCCTTAATTGTTCTTTGTAATATTAATTGTCTCTTTCCTTGTTTGTTTTAATTGAGTATTTTATTTATTTGTCTAGTCTATAAATACCACAATTCCAAATTCCTAATTGCTTAGACATCAGTTTAGTTCTATAGTAGAGGTACTGTGTGTGGTTTCGACATATCAATCCATGTGGATACGATACTCGCTTATTCTATACTATACCTATTTTGTGTGGTAGAAAATAGTGCGATCAAATATTCGCATCCGAATTCTCTGAGAAATGACTCAACTAACACAGAATATCCATTCATTCCCACATCCCTCTCTCGGGTGTTTCTTGCATAAGGAAATAACAGAGAAAAACCATAACAACATTGCAACAATAAGCTAAAATTCCAATAATACAGAAGAGATCGACGTCTTAAACTTAAACTTCCCAGAGACGGCGCCAGTTGTTAGATCTGGGTCAAAGATCAACAACAATTATACAATTATTTATCATATTCATAGATTGGCAAGGAGTGTTCATGTACACATAATTACAAGCAAAGACATAAAGGAGATTCATGAGGTTTATTGATCATAATAGCTCAATTTCCACCAGACACCTCTTCTTCATGGTTGAAGGAGGAGTGAGGCGGAGGTCGAGAGCAAGCCGTTTGAGCCATAATTCTAGCCAAGTTCACGAAGAGAAAAGCTCGTTTTGAGAAGAAAAGAAAGGAGGAAAAGAGCGAGGTAGAGAACGCAAGGTGCCTTCAACCTCGTCCTCTTTTGGCAACGAGGGTTATACCTTTGGATCAAAGTGCTTTTCACCTGCGGAGTGAAGATGAAAGAAAATGAGGAAGGAGGTTCCCTGAAGGAGGACCTCAGCTACTTGAGCTTAAGAGAATTCTAAGTGAATAGAATAGTATGTGAAGTATGCGTGTGTGTTGGTTGGTGAAATGGTGAGATCACTCTCTATTTATAGATGTAAGAAAGGACAAAAAAGTGAAGATACACTCATGGGAAGGATAGGAGAGGAATTTCTAGGGGGACAAGATTCCCTTCGTCATTAATTTTGTGGTCCTCACCCTAAGGTGTATAGAGTCACGCGGATTGTGTGTTCACCAGATCCCTGGGCATATGCAGATGCCTAAAAATCTGAAAATAGCTTTTGTGTAAGGGTTATGCTTCAAGTGTAGCATCTGCGCTGAGAATGGCACCTGAAGCTTCTGGTACTCAAATCCAGTCAACATCTGAAGACTCCATACGGCAGAGCTGATATTAATCCCTATCACTTGGCACTACATTGTGCGAGGATAACAATATCAATTCTCTTCTCTCTCTCTTATGAATGTGTATGAGCCTCCTTATATTGCCTCTAAGTCCTAGATCTTCTCTTGTAGCCCAAGTAAGAGAGATTCCTTACTTCAATAGAATTCTTACTTGGAAGGAATCCTTCTTGATGTAGATCTTCTCATTGTATATGGTAATCCGTATCTCCATATAATTATATAAAATATAGAGATATATTTTATAGAGATTTCATCTTATCTCTTCCCTTTTGATAAAAATCGTCATTGTAATGGCCCGCATTTTCGTTAGTATTAAAACTAAGTAGTTATATTTAATTACGAGTAAATGCTCGTATTATGATACGTGATCGATTTAATGATATTCGATTTATTTAGTTAATTACGAATATTATAGAAATAAATTAGAATTTATCTCGAACGAGAATAATTATCGAATCGATAAGCCGTTGCAAAATTCGGGATTTTGGGACGAGCCGTTTCATGAAATTTGGGCCGACCCCAATGGTATATTAATGAAGGTTCAAATTAATTAAACCCCCAACCATAAACCACCGCCACCCCAACCACATCTCTTTAATTTCCCAATAGTCTAAAGAAATTTACTTGATTGGAAAGAATGGCAGTAAAACATTACTTTCTCTTCACTCCCCTTCACGTCATTTACTACCTCCCTTCATCACCTTCCGTACGAGAGTAAATAAGCAAATTCTCGGTAATCGAAGCTTGCGGAGAGGAAGATCGTCAACAAGGAGAGAAGAAGCATCGAGCTCCATTTCCATTCATCCTTCCCGTCCGACTTCGTCGAAAACCCCCTTTCCATAGTAAGTTAATATCCTTGTATTCATCCTAAGAACTTCATCTCTTCGAGCATGAAATTTTAGTATAAATCACCAAGCTTGATTCCATAAAAGTTAGGTGAAGCTTAAGTATGTATGTATGGAAATATTCATATGATAAAACGAAGCATGAATGTAGATATCCGGACTTCCTCGGAAATGAAACGAATAAAGGATAATAACACCCATATATGATAATTTCTTATTTGTAAAATCTGGAAATTCTTATGTAATTTCACAAGAAAGATTACGTAAAAGAAAGAATAAAAAAACCCATATATATATTCATATATATATATACCTTATTATGGAGAGAAACGAACCTCCGTCGAAGCCTCGACCTCGACGTTGAGATGAGCCGGAGTTGAGGTCACACTGGGCAGCCGAGGCGGCCCGGGACGGTCTGCAGCGGCGACTTTCCGGCGACGGCAATAGCCGTTGTCGCGAAATCTGAAAGTAGAGAGAGAATGGGTGTTAGAGAGGTGGAGAGGACGGGAGAATAGAAAGAAAGAAGGGAGAAGGGGGAAGAAGAAAGGGAACTGCAGCAGCGGCGACTCGGAGTCCTGCGGCAGCAGCTGGATGACACCGACGTATCGACGGTGCTCATCGGCAAGGAGGAGGAAGGAGAAAGCGGCCGGAGCTCTCGCCGCCGACGAGAGCAACGCCGGCAGAAGAAAAAGGAGAGAGAAAGCTAGAGCTAGCTGCTGTTTTGCCCAAGCGAGAGAAGACGAGCTTCAAAGGAGAGAACTCAAGCGTCGCTCACGGGAGGTGATAGCTCGCAAGGGGTCAAGCGTGAGCTTGAGAGGCGAAGCTCAAGCGTGAGCTTGAGAGACGAAACTCAAGCGTGAGTTTGAGAGGCGAAGCTCAAGCGTGAGCTTGAGAGACGAAGCTCAAGCATGAGCTTGAGCTGAAGCGAGCTAGCCGTTCGCTTGAGAGAGAAAGCTGAAGCGAGCTAGCCGTTCGCTTGAGAGAGAAAGCTGAAGCGAGCTAGCCGTTCGCTTGAGAGAGAGAGCTGAAGCGAGCTAGTCGTTCGCTTGAGAGAGAAAGCCGAAGCGAGCTCGCTCGCAAGAGAGAAGGCAAGCGAGCGAGGAAGCAAGCGAGAGGGATGAAGCGAGCGAGGGAGCAAGAGAGAAGGCATGCGAGCGAGAGGCAAGCGAGCGAGAGGGAGGAGAGGGAGCGTGAGAGTTGGGGGTGTGAAGTTGTTGTGCATGCATGGTGTGTACTGTGTGCGGTGCAAGCTTGAAGAAGAAAAGTGGATTTTCTCAAGTGTAATAATTATTGGGCCGGGCTATTTTATTGATTCGACCCGATTCGCGTTGGGTTCGTTTTATTCGTCTATTTAATTCCAATAATTACGAAACGAGAGACGTATTACACTAAGATTTAAAGATTTAGTTTAGTTAATTTGGTTCGATTAATTCGAATCATTACTCGATGATCGATAAAATTATCGAACTTATATGATAAGCCCTATGTTATTTAATTTTAGATTTTAATAATATCTTGGTTAATTAATTTTCCAAGTTTAATCTAATTATTATACTTCAATGAAAATAATTATTGAAGTATATAAGAACAATTTACGACTACCCTTAGTCGTGTAATTTATTAATTCCGAATAATAGTCTTACGACTTAATTAACGGAACGTTAGCCGAAATAAGAGGAATAAGATTAAAAGAATAGAATATAAATTCTTAATAGAATTTATGGAGCTCTTTAAGAATGGAAATTCTTATAATTTCATCTCTATTTAGGCGGGAGTCGACCGGAAGGCAAACGACGCGAATTCAGTAAGGCTAGCTCTTTTTACGTTAATCAAGGTGGGCTTTCTTATACAAGAAAAGTTATAGAATGTTTAGATGAAAATGCTTATTTTCAAGTATTGTCATGCCATAAATGTTTTGATTTATGTATGATGCCTATCTGCATTGGCTACGCCAGTTTAAGTTAATCGAATTCGGGTCCTTGTTAAGACTTGCTATCTTACTTGGACTAGTGTACACAGGACCGTGAGTTATCTTCAGGGTTGGCCAGTCAGGTGTCATGTGAGGTGGCCACCTCCTCGACATCACAGTTTCAGATATGGTAGATTACTAAAGAACTTAGTCCGCGCGGACACTTTTAGATCACAAGAACTGTTTTAGTAAGCATGGGCTCTTTTCAATAAAACCCCTATGTCTTACAGTTTATTCGGCTTGACAATTATTATGTATAGTTTTGGCATGTGCCCACTGAGTACTTTCGTACTCAGCCCTGCATGTATTTCTAAATGTGTAGGTTGAGCAGGATGATGTGAAGTGCCGAGTGGAGCTTTTGTCGTTATTCAAGTAGATTAGGACTCTCGGTAATACGTGTCTTCATACACGTATTCAAGTATTTCTTCCGCTGTGCAAACTCTTGAGCTTTCGAAATTGCTTCAAGTCATGTAATAGATTATGACAAGTATCCTCGTATTCTCATTTGAGATCCCGAGTTGAGACGTTCAATTGGATAAAGTGTTGTTCAAATAGCTATACGAGTCAAATTCCACCCACAATCATATACCCCTTTCTTTCCCCTACTCTTAATTCCCATCCCTAGTCATGGTTTCCCGGCTTAGCTATCCTTAGCAAAGTCTGGTCGTGACAGTCATATATATTATCTACATAATGACAATAAAATCATGCAAGAAGATACGCACTCACAATCTCCCCCTTTGGCATTTATGTAGACAAAAACACTTCATAGCAAAACTCAAACAACAACCAACAAAATTTTTCTCCCCCTGAAGTGAATCCTAAAGAATTAGTAGCACCAACAAACTCCCCATTGCTATGAACTTCTCCTCCTCGTGTGCGGTAAAGAAAAGGAACACCGCCAACTGCAACGATATGAACGCCTCGGGAACGCCGCGGGAGCAAGAACCATCAGAACACGTCTGGATCAACATAGGTGGCAGGATCTAACACCAATAACTTAGGTGACCTGGTCTGGTACAAATATAAAATCCGTTGACCCGTGTAGAGCATAAATCTAAACGATGTTACATATAATGTTGTACTTTGACGTTGCGGAAGCATGCACAACAAAATAGGCATGAAAGCAAAAAACCTACACCAACCAATAACCCACTTTGGTTAAATCAACCTTCATCTGGGGGGGCACACCCATGAGCCAATCCACTATCAAGAGATTTAGAGATACTACTAGCCATGTATTCACTTCTCACTCGTCTACACTCTACTCAAGTGAATTTGAAGTTAAACCCTCAGCCTAACTGTTTCACTAAAAAGTGTTCGCAATAGAACGAAATCTATCATAGCACTAGTAAGCAAAAACCCTATGTCGAATCTCGAAGGAAAACTTTGTAGGGCAAATAATTGTGTAGTAAAACAACCTAACCTAGCCTAAATCTAAGAAAGCAAGTAAAAAGAATTTTAGGGTTTTGGTTTTTAAATCCTAGGCAAAGAAAATAAATTTGCAATAAATCAAAGCAAGCAAATAAATCTAAGAGGAAATGCAATCCTTTGTCTAAACACAATAGTAAATACTAAAATTTGGCCAAATTTTAACAATCATCAAAATATAGCCAATTTAGTAGTAAAGAGACAAAATTACCCCTCTCACTATTCAACTTTTTGTCTAATCAAATTTGAATTAATATTCCTACTTTCCCTCTCCTCTCTTTCTTCCTCTCTTTCTTTCTTCCATACGTCGACTTGTTTGGAGACCAAGTTTCTTGCATTTTCTTAGCAGCGCCTTACTGTGACGGAGACGGCAGCGTCGGACGGTGGCGGAGACGACAGGTACGGCGGCGGCGGCATTTAACACTACTTTGGTTTTCTTAGTCATCGTCATTCTCGACTTTAGTAAAACCACGGTATCTTCGTCTTCTTCATCGTACAACATCCATGGTATCTTCGACTTTAAAACATCCATGGTTACTTCGTCTTCTTCATCGAGTTGCTATAGTTTTTAATGTAGGTTAGTTAGTTTTTAGATTTCCATATAAATATATATATATATATATATATATATATATATATATATATATATATATATATATATATATTTTAACGTTTTGCAGCTTTCGACCTTCATGGCCGCCGTTCGTTTTTAAGCTTCTGTATTTTTACTGTTCATTAACAGTAGAAACAATGATTGAGGAAGATGGAGATTTTCTTTTTTCCTTTTTTGTTTTGATTCATGTTTGTGAGTTTGGGTGGGTTAGAATTTACATATTCCCACCTTTCTCTGACAACGTATGAATAGTAACTGAAGAGTAACTTGAACGACAATGTACGGTACGGATATGAATAATAACTTCATTACCATGTTATTGTACAATGGGTTAGAATTTACATATTCACAGAAGTATGTTTTCTCACCATGTTATTGTTCATGTTACTAATGCAGTTAGAAAATATAGCATTTATCACCATGAGTGTAAGTATTTATAACTTTATTACTAATGTCCTTAAAACTGGTTAGAAATGTATGGAATTATTATGTACTATCGCTCCCTTTTTGTATAGATAGTAAGATTTGTTATGTTTTGTTATTTATTTGAATGATCACATGTTAGAATTCTTAATTATAAATTATAATCTAACCTGTTAAATGTCTCACCTTTCCCACTTTATTTTAACATGTTTTCATTTTCTTATCCGTATTTTTCAGTGCAATGGCGACTCCCTTAATCGTTGTTCATGGTGGGTTGTGGTGTAACGGTAGATATACTGGTGGTACAAAAGTGTATATACCAATTCCTAAGGAAGGTATGAGTTTTCAAGAATTATTGGAGAAGATCGGAGATCGTTTGGAGAAGGACACTAACCGATTCTCATTTGAAATTATATCTTCAGTTCAAGTAGACGAAAGTGAACTTATAAAAATGAAAGTTACCAATAATTTCGAATGGTCTGCATTGATGGATATGCCCCAATTTTCCACTATTTATGTTAGTGCATTCCCTAAATTCAAGGGCCCTTCCCCACCGTACTCCAAAGAAATTGTTGTTGTACAGCAGCCGTTGTTGCCAAATTTCAATTCTCTTATTCGAATCAACAACAGATTGGATACTATATTCACTGCAGCTACACATTATTCGAGCTCGAGTGTGGTCGATGCATTACCTATTAGCACAGAACCTAATATCACGGGTAACATTGAATTTGGGTCAATCTTCATGAAGAAAGAAACGATGATATCCGCTGTGCATTCTTACACTTTGAAAAAGTTTGCCGAGTTCCGAACCGTTAAGTCAAGTCCTACTAGATACATTCTTCAGTGCATGTTCCCATTGACTTGTGTGTTTTGTTTAAAGAGCCGATCTGTTGGTTGTTCTTGGAGAATTTACAAGGTTGTTGACCACACATGTATGTCTGATTTGAGAATGGCTTCGGAGCCGACCGCATCTTCAAGAGCTGTTGCTGAGTTTATTCTCCCAAACATGGTTGAGGATGGATTTGTGTTTAGGCCCCGTGATATACAGGGGCAGTTCTTAAGAAATTTCGGTGTTAGATTGAAATATCCCACTGCCTTGGCTGGTAAGAATCGAGCCCTGAAAGCTATGTATGGAGATCATCACAACTCATTTCAAGTTAGAATTTTAATAACATTAATAATAAAGTTATAATATACGTTCTTTGTTTACATTTATTCAAACGTTAGAATTTATTAATTTCTTACTGTAATAACCAAGAGTTAGTTAATAATATTGTATTTCAACCATGATTATGCGTTATAATTGTTCATGATTACAAGACTGCACAAATAGTTAGAATTCTTATATATTCTTACTAACGCAACAACTCACAGTTGTAAGAATGAATCTCGTAAGAAATTGAATGATTCTCATCACATCCCCTCATTCATAACTTATATTCTAATATAATTTTCAGATGCTGGCCAAATATCTGTACATCCTCCAAAAAATGAATCCTGGATCTGTTGTCAACGTACAGATGGATGTGGACAAAACGTTCCAGTACTGTTTCTTTGCATTAGATGCAGCTATTAGAGCATTTCGATATTGTCGGCCGGTGATAGTTATTGATGCTACTCATTTGAAGGGACCCTACAAGGGTGTCATGTTTTGTGCTTCCACCAAGGATGGAAATGAACAAATATTGCCTTTGGCATTCGGCATCGGCGACAAAGAGAATGATTTGTCATGGAAGTGGTTCTTGACTCATGTACGGGATAGTTTTGGTGCCCTGGATAATCTCTTAATTGTTTTAGACCAACACGTTAGCATAAAGAATGCGATCGAATTTGCATTCCCAGGTATATATTTATATGTATAATAAGTTAAACAATTATTACCCTTAAACATTTTTATGTAGGCACATCGCACGGTCTTTATACGTATTGTTGGGGTTGTTGTATACCTAAAGCAAAACCGGTTGTTTTAGTGGTTACGACACCGGTCCACTGTTAACAATCCCTATCTGGAAGAATATGTTTAAGCAAGAATAAAGCCCATTATCTCATGTTTTAGACCACGTGTCGATCTGAGTTCGGAGAGGATCACGAAGGTCGTTAATAATGATGAGATATAAACAGTTCACAGTCGAGACAGCTTGGGCTGAGCTGTCGGTCTTGACTGCAGCTTAATGGTAGTGATGAGTCACTAATTATGCTGGTACGGTGGAACGTATTGAAGGATCAACAGAGATAATGCTCTTCTGATACTGACCCTATATCAGAGGTGATATAGGTGAAGAGCTATAGATCTCAGGCTCTAGCTCGATCTTAACCTTAGTAAACTATTAGATGTATATGTATTCTTCGATGTTACTTTGATTTACGAAGATATGAACTTCGTTAGTTCATCTAAATCATGTCGTACTTTGGGTAACACGAAGATGCATAGTATGTCTAATAAGTGTTATCAATAAGCCGTGTCCTGTGTGAGTGCAGGCTGACGTTATCCCCTCAAGGGAGTTCACAATGTTTATTATACCAAGTCATGCATGCTGATTAAGTTCAGGTATAATAATGAGGAGTGAACGGGTACTACCTGAGGAATAGATGTTAACAATTAGGAGCAGTCATGGTAGCTCTAATTGATTAACGAATAAGGAGGTCCTAAACACGGGGGTCGAACTATACAAAATACCTACCCAATCTACATAATTGGGACAGAGCGGTGATTCAGCTATGACACTTTAGTGGAGTGCGTCATAGTTCTAATTGGATACATGTTCAGGGGTGGACATGGAAATATCGAATTAGATAAGGCCCAACTCTGTCTGGTATCCGATCCCTAGGATGGCCCAAACAGACCTCGGGAATCGATCTAAATAGTATTATTGAGTTTGGACTCAATAATTGTACTCAGGCCCATTATATGATATATATTGGATTTATATCCTTTGAATGGATATTCAATATAACTAATTTAGATTTATATCTTGTTGGATAAGATTAAATCTAATTAGTTATTATTTAGTTATTCAAGGATAAGATTAAATCTAATAAGATAAGATTTATTTAATTAAATCTTATGGGGATAAATATCATATCTAAATATATTTGGTATATATTTAGTTATTTATTCTTCTACTGATATTAGAATAAATTCTATTCGTTAGAATTAATTCCGGATATAGTTGCATAACGGAACATATTAATTCCTAATTAATTTCATATTAATAAAGGAATAAGATTTGTAAGTTATGGAAAGGAATAAATATGGGATATGGCATTAATATGGTTGGAGATAAATAAGGAATCATATCTCCTTATTTATGAATCATATATATACTCGAGTCTCTCACATCATAAACCCTAGCCACCACACACCAGAATTCTCTACGAGATTGGCGTGTAACCCTAGGCGTGAGAGAGAGAGTCGGCGCCGGGTTCTGAGTGTGAAGGAGATCGAGGTTCCAGTGATCTCGAGACGCCCACCAAGTCTTGGATTTCAAGGTGTGGGATCACATCCTAGAAGATCAGAACCGTAGATCAATCAGACACGACTCAGATTGCACGTTCTTCATAATCAAGGTATGTACTCGAACCGTTGCATGAATTTATGTGCACGATCGACTCGACACAACCGAACCAAGATCTGGGGGTCGGGGCGGCTTTCAAGCAGCCGTTTCCCAACACCTATCACATCCAGGGAAACCTTAGGAGCTTCGGTGCTAGTATTATCGACATTTTCCATTTGGCTGCAAATGCATACAAGGAAGATGATTTCAATGAGCATATGAGAAATCTCGAAATATCAGCACCAGGTGCCTATTCCAAGCTGTTGGACATTGACCCCAATAGATGGGCAAGGAGCAAGTGCCCCGTTAGACGATGCATTTGGCACATCCAATGCTGTCGAGTCATTAAACGGGAGGTTGAAATGGGCTAGGAAATTGCCAGTAACGTCTTTACTGGAGTATGCTAGGAATCTGACCCAATCTTGGTTTTACCAGCACAGGACCACATCCGACAAATGCGATCAAGAGGTTGCTGAATATGCTCAAAAAAGGATGAGAAATGTCATTGCCAAGGCAAATTTATGGACTGTGCAACCCATATCTAATTTCTTATTCAATATTATTTCTGGCACGACCAGTAATGTTGTGGATTTAGATAAGCGGGAGTGTACTTGTAATGTTTTTCAGAAGGATCTTTTTCCTTGTTCACATGCTGCAGCTGCCATCAGGTATGGTTACTCACCTTCAAGTTAGAATTAACATAGTTTCTTACTTACATCTATACACTTATAGTTAGAAATGTTCTTACTCCCTCGAAATCGCAGGTACCGTAATGAAAGCCCACTGTCATATGTCCATTCACACTATTCTACTGAAACCTGGAGAAATATATATGCATCAATGATCATGCCTGTGCCCCCTCTCTCAGATTAGCACGTCCCTGAAGAAATCGAGTCTCGGTTTGTTGGTACTCCTTCAAATCCCAAGCAAGCTGGTAGGCCACCCACAAACCGTATACCATCTGGAGTACCTCCCACTAAAAAACCTCGTAAGGCAAATTGTAAGAGATGCAAACAGTGGGGCCATTATGCAAATGCGTGCACCGTATTCATGGATGTTCCTGTACAAGACATTCCATTATTGGAATATGAAGGATGCATCAATGTACCCAAGAAACAACTGCGAAAAGCTAAGAAATGCGGTATATGCGGTGTTGCAGGGCACACACGGCCCACCTGTAAAGATCCGCGTAGGTTGGACTGATTTCTATGTTTAACTTTTTGTATAGCTAAGTGATTTAGAACATGACAAGTTTTAACCTCGCATATATTTTTTGTAATTTCGACTTATTTTGGTTAGCATTTTGTATATTGGAATGAAATCAATCAGTATATTCCACCTCGTCTCGTGGCATTTCCCAACAGGTTTTGTCCATTCGTTAGAAATACCAATTTTCTTACGTTATAATATCATATCCCAAGTTAGATTGTAGTATAATCTAACCTATGTTGTGGTATTCCCAACAGGTTCTTTCCACCCGTTTGAATTACCAACTTTGCTACATTATAATATCATATCCCAAGATAGAATGTAGTATATTCTAACCTATGACGTTGCATTCTCAATAGGTTCAGTCAATCCGTTAGAATTACCTATTTTCTTACGTAATAATCGCATATTACGAGATAGAATTTGTTATATTCTAACCCGTATCATGGCTTTCCTTACAGGTTCTGTCCACCCGTTCGAATTACCTATTTTCCAACGTTATAATCCCAAAACACGGGTTAGAATTGTTTATATTCTAACCTGTGCCGTGGCATTCCCAACGGGTTCACTCCACCCGTTAGAAATTCCTACTTTCTAACTATGTAAGCCCATATCACGGATCAGAATTGTATATATTCTAACCTGTACCGTGGCCTTCCCAACGGGTTCTCTCCACCCTTTAGATTTACCTACTTTCTAACTGTATAAACCCATATCACGGGTTAGAATTGTTTATATTCTAAACTGTGCTGTGCCATTCCCAACGGGTTCACTCCACTCATTAGAATTGTTTATATTCTAACCTGTGTTGTGCCATATCACGGGTCAGAATTGTTTATATTCTAACCTGTGCTGCGGCATTCCAAACGAGTTCACTCCACCCGTTAGAAATACCTACTTTCTAACTATGTATGCCTATATCACGGGTCAGAATTGTTTATATTCTAACCTGTGCCGTGGCATTCCCAACAAGTTCACTCCACCCGTTAGAAATACCTACTTTCTAACTGTATACGCCCATATCACGGGTTAGAATTGTTTATATTCTAACCTGTGCTGTGCCATTCCCAACGGGTTCACTCCACCCGTTAGAAATACCTACTTTCTAACTGTGTAAGCCCATATCATGGGTCAGAATTGTATATATTCTAACCTGTGTTGTGCCATTCCCAACGGGTTCACTCCACCCGTTAGAAATACCTACTTTCTAACTGTATAAGCCCATATCACGGGTTAGAATTGTTTATATTCTAACCTGTGCTGTGCCATTCCCAACGGGTTCACTCCACCCGTTAGAATTGTTTATATTCTAACCTGTGTTGTGCCATATCACGGTTCAGAATTATTTATATTCTAACCTGTGCCGTGGCATTCCCAACGGGTTCACTCCACCCGTTAGAAATACCTACTTTCTAACTGTATACGCCCATATCACGGGTTAGAATTGTTTATATTCTAACCTGTGCTGTGCCATTCCCAACGGGTTCACTCCACCCGTTAGAAATACCTACTTTCTAACTATGTAAGCCCAAATCACGGGTTAGAAATGTTTATATTCTAACATGTGCCATGGCATTTCTTACAGGTTTTGTCCACCCGTTCGAATTACCTATTTTCTTACGCTATAATCCCATAAAAGGGGATAGAATGTAGTTTATTCAACCTTGTGTCGTGTCATTCCCAACAGGCTCTTTACATCCGTTAGAATTACCCTCTTTCTTACGTTAGAAGCCTATATTACTGTTAAGAATTTACTGTATTCTAAACTATATCGTGGCATTTCCAACATGTTAAGTCCACCCCTTACAAATACTTAATTTCTTACGTTAAAAACCCATATTCAAGGGTAAGAAATTACTACATTATAACTTGTGTCGTTTTAAACTTTACAGGTTGTCTGGAAATGTAGGCTTACGAGGCACCAGTTCAGGACTCGCCACAAATGCAGTCGGGCCCCTAATTTCCTCCACGGGTTTTTCCTCATAAAGACTCTGCTTGTCCATTTCCTTGCTCAACCAATTTTCTCATTGCATCATACACCACTTGATGCTTGTAATAAACGAGTTCGACTCGATTTAGAGCAACCTTCCAAGCCCTCTTGTAATCACCAACCTTTTCCAGATACTCCTGAACATCTTGAGCTAGAACAAGAAATATGGGCTCATCCTTGAGCCTCTCAACATACTCATGAGTGTGTGGGTAAATTACCTGAAGGCTTTTTGAAATATTCAATATCAACCCTTTAGAGGAAGGCTAACAAATTACTGTAATAACCCGTATTTTTAAATACTAGAAAATAGAAGATAAATAGTTTCCTTTAATATAATAAGCTTTTCATAATTTATATAGTAAAATGATAAAAGGGTATTTAAAATTTAAAAGCTTAGATATTATTAGTTATGTAAATTTCTTAATAAAAGAATTTTAGAATATTTAATTTAATTAAAGATTTGTTAACTAAAAATATTATTTCTAACTTAATAAAACTTCAAAAATGTAATGTTAATATATTTAACCTAGTTTTGACATTAAAAGAATTACGAAAGAAGCTAGGTATTTTTCGGATAAACGGTTAAGAAAACCCGAGTCGCCGTTTGTCTATTTTCGATCTTTTCGTTTCTTTAAAAATCTTCGAGCTATCAAATTCCTTCCGAAAATTCTTTAACCTATATCGTTGTGTTCGATATTTTTCATGGATTCCATAAACCCTTTGAAATCTTAAATCGGAATTCGTTGCCGGAAAAATATCTTTTCGTCGGGAAACGAGACGTTCGATCGGAGACGGGATGACCCCTATAAATAGAGGCCATCACCGCCTCACTTGAGCATATCTTCTTTCCATTATCATTATCCATTCCTAATCCCCACTTGGAGGAAAATATCCACCAACCCACCAACTCACCTCCATCACCACCGAACCACCATCTCCCTCACTCCACCGAACATCCACCAGCCACCACCACCTTCGTCTTCCTCTCCGAGAAGCCGCAAGGAGCAGCAGCTTCACCTCTTCTTCCGATCATCCGCCACCGCCGCCGTTCGTCCTTCCGATCCAGCAGCAGCTGCTGCCACCATCTTCATCATCCTTTCATCGCCATCATCTTCTTCTTCAAGCCGAGGCAGCCAAGAACAGCCCGATCATCACCGATCATCCTTTCGTGCATATCTTTCTCTCCGATCATCGAAAAGGTATGTCGTTCGTTTCTTTGAACTCGTAGGAAGATTTCGATCCTAGGGATATTGGTTGATCGTCGCTACGAACTCCCGAAGTGAGACATGCATCGACATCTTCATTTGCATCTTCTCTTCTTCTCCGTTGCCGTGCAATCGCCCTTTCTTTGGTGGTTGCCGGTATTCCTTTTTGCATCCATATAACCGAATTAAAGTTGTTCGTAACCTAATAATTAACCTCTTAATCGGAACGAACTTGTGAAAATGAATTGTTGTTGGTATACCTTTCTTGTTCATGGATAATGTTTCCCTGCATGTCGAGACTATGTCCAAATGTTTTGAAAATATTAATATAGTTTCGAAATGAGATTATCTAGCATCCTATAAATTTTGGTAACAATCGGAATCACCGTTAATTTTCTAAAAATGAAACTGTATTCATTTCGATTCGAAGGACCCTTACCCGTTTTGCATGTCTAATATTTTTGTACCAAAATATTCCTAATAATTAGTTGAACAATTTTTGTGTTGAAGTCTAAGCCATGCAAACGACGAAAACATAAGAAAATAATTATAGAAGGTTAATAAGTTATATATATAATTTTAGGGAATATTAAATATTAAAAAGGAAAGTTATGTTAGAAAATTCTAAAGATGAAACTACGAACGTAACTTAACTTCAAGAAATATTTGTAGGAAGACTCTCCGAAGAAGCTGACTAAGATTCGAACCAAAGAATCGAGTAACCGGTAAAGGTGGGGATCTATTTATTCGAACTTGTTAAAATCCTTGGGGATTCTTATTTCTTAATAACTCTTGAGCTAGTAAGCTCTATATTCTTCAAGTGCAGGCTTTGTTTCAGGATTAAATTGTGAATCACAGGTTTCCCAGGTTTAATGCTCTAATCTTTTACGATATCGGGTTGACATCGTTAGGTCTAACACACCAACGAGCAACTGGTGTACACTGGGATCGAGAGTGGGGTTTACCACGGAAATCTCGATCCCTAGCCGATAGACTTGCATATAACTTATTTATGCCGTCTAGCATAGCTGATGGGTTTATATACACTTTATGTATGTCACCTTGCAAATGTTCTTATAATCCGACAGGTGGTTTAACCGGGATTCGATTACGAGTAACCTCGGGAATACCTAAATGGACGTCTAAATGGTTTGGTCATATGGGATCAAGACTTATTCTTTCTCTTCTCTCTTTTGAAATCCTGAAAGCCCTGCTTTTGTTTTCCTTTGATTGGCAATGATTCCCACCGAGTGCTAGTTGTACTCAGCCCTGTGAAACTTTCTTTGTTTTGCAGATTGGGAGCCGGAGGCATAGTGATGGGACGAGGAGAGAGAAAAGGAAAGGAGGAATAAACAAGAGACGAGGATAATAAAACTTAAACCGTTAGACTCTTTCCCGTTTCTTAAACTTTTATTTGGTTATAAACAATTTACGTATGCTTGGATCGTTAAACAATTTCCCTTTTAGTTATTTCGATAACCGAATCATCATATTTAATAATTGAATTGGGAGTTATGGTTTAGTTAACTTAGAAAGTTAATGTTCGTTTAAAGTTTATTTCGTTATTCATTTGTTAGTTTAAAACTTGACGTTTTAAAAATATGAATTCATATAACGAAAACTTAAACGAATTTATAAAAACTATAACGGTTGTTAAATGAATGTTTATTTATTCGCTTCCGCTATTCAAAACGCAACTTTGATGTAACTATATATTCTGGACCCAACTGTAGTGCGGTCTGGTCCGCCACGGTTGTTTTGCTTTCGATATGTATTTTGGATCCGATGATGGTGCGGTCTGGTCCGACCTCATCGTTATGGTTTATGTACTTGTTTAGCTGATGTTTAGTCTTTGGTATTTACTACGACTTGATCCTGGTTTTAAGGGGAGATGTTGCCCAAATTTCCGGGCTAATCTAAATGAATTTTAATTAAAATTAATTAAAATAAATTGAATTATGATTCTCCCTTTTTATTTTACCCTTCGTTGCATCCCGATTTAATTGGTCATAATTAAAATTGATTATTTTTAGAGTTAGGAAAATCGGGGTGTGACAATTACCCCAGATTCTTATTGTACAATTGTAGTCGGTTCCCTTTTGGGTTTCATTCTCATCAGCTTCCACCATATCATCCACCACGATGTTAGGATACTGAGTTAAAACATCGAGTATTGAAAGTATATGTTGCACACACTGTTTCCATACTTAGATTGGCATGTGACCGCTCACACCTGGATTTAGATAAAACACTGAAGAGGCTTTAGAGGTTCTGAGCAGGTGTTTTGGCTACCCTAGTTGAGAATGTCAACTGCTCAACCAACTCCATTCACCCAGTACCCTTTTTTCCCCTGGCCGCAACGACCTCCTTAAACTACTTGTTAAATGTATTCCATGTAATTTGTTTGGGATATTTGAATTGCTTATGTATCATTTTATCTTCCTTGCACAACTTCTTGTATGAGAAATATAAGCAACAAAGATAAAATGATGGATAACAATTCAAAGATCCCAGCCGAATTACATGGGATACAATTAACAAGAAGTTTAAGGACATCGTTGCTGCCAGGGGTAAAAAGGGTACAAGGAGAATGGAGTTGGTTGAGCAGCTCACATTCTTAACTATTGTTGCCAAAACACATGCTCAGAAGATAAAATGTTCTTCTTCAGCGTTGACTCTAATGCAGTTTGCTGTCAATCAAGGTGTGAGCGGTCACATGCCAATCAACGTATGGAAACAGTGTGTGCAGAATATGATTTCAATACTCGATGTTTTTAACTCAGCATCCTAACATCGTGGTGGGTGATATGGTGGAAGTTGATGAGAATGAACCCCAAAAGGGAATTGACTACAATGGTACAATCAGGATCTGGGGTAATTTGGTAGCCTTCCTCCAAAGGGTTGATATTGAATATTTCAACAGCCTTCAGGTTAGTTTCTCACACACCCTAGAGTATTTTTGGGAGGCTAAAGGATGACCCCATGTTCCTTGTTCTAGCTCAAGATGTTCAGGAGTATCTGGAAAAGGTTGGTGATTACAAGAGGGCTTCGAAGGTTGCTCTAAAGCGAGTTGAACTCGTTTATTACAAGCATCAAGTGGTGTATGATGCAATGAGGAAATTTATTGAGCAAGGAAATGGACAAGCAGAGTCTTTATGAGGAAAAACCTGTGTAGGAAATTAGGGGTTCGACTGCATTTGTGGCGACTCTTGAACTGGTTCCTCGTAACCCTAAATTTCCAGAGAACCTGTAAGGAATGCCACGACAAAAGTTAGAATATACTAATTTCTAACCTGTGATATAGGCTTCCAACGTAAGAAAGTGGGTATTTCTAACCTGGAATATAAAAATCTCAATTGCTTTATGATGCAACGAGGCATTTGGCAGAGCAAGAAAATGGAGAAGCAGAGTCTGGTGAGGAAAAGCCTTTGTAGGAAATTAGGGACACGTCTGCATTTGTTGCGTCTTCTGAACTGGTGCCTCGTAAGCCTACATTTCCAGAGAGCCTGTAAGGAATGCCATGACACAGGTTAGAAAGTATGTATTTCTAACGGGTGTAGTTAACTGATATAGGTGAAATTTACCTTGTTTTCATAGCCAAAAAGAGTCGATTTTGTGCCTCGATTTTATAGTATTGTCTATGTTTTATATGGTTTTTAGTATATGGGACAATATTATGCTTGTAGGTGTTTTTTTTGTGTTTTCAGGCATAAATTGAAGATAAATCGGGGATAAAACCCCGAGACGAGAAAAGGCGTGAAGATCGAAGCTGAAAATTCAAGATTTGAGTTCGAGTGAAGGCCTCTCGATCGACCTCTCGATCGAGAGAGGTGTCGAGAGGTGTCTTCTGTTGTAGCTATCGATCGAGAGCAAAGATTGTACCCTCTCGATCGACCTCTCAATCGAGAGGTCTGTCGAGAGGTGTCCAGCCGGGAATTTTCTCCTTTAATAATTAGACTCCTTTTTGGTTTAGGCTTTCCTTATGTAAATTTCCCCTATATATACTCCTAGTCTAGCATTGTAAACCCTAACACCTTATTATTTTACATACTTTCTAGCACACTTTTACTTTAGAGTTTTGTATTCAACATTGGAGCTTTTCAAGTTTATTCAAGATTCAAGTTTCGAAGTTCTTCGTGTTCAAGATTCAATTCCAAGTTTTTCTTACTCTTACTTTTTAATTATGTTCTTTCAATCTTTTGTGTTCATGTCTACTTTAATTATGTCTAGCTAAATTCCTTAGTTGATTTTAGGGATTGAATGCCTAATTGAATTTATGTAAGTGTTTTTGTTTACAATTAGCCTTCCAATCTAGATGCATGTTTCATGGTGCTTATTCTCATGCATAGTTAATTGGCCATTAATTGTGTATGCATAGTTATGTGTTTATGCCTTAATTGGATATTGCATAATAGATCTCATGAAAGCATGATATAATAGTTTGATTTTCTTGATTGATAATTGAATTGTTATATGTTCATATATAATTGATTTGGTGTCTTAGTTGAACCTAGTTGATTATATTATTGGTACTTGTTCTATTTTGCACTTGATTCGATTCTTACAATTCGAAAGAATATTAGGATCTCGTTGGGTGACTACTTGCATTGCTTTAATTAGGGTGTAAGTTATTTTTGCATGTATCACATTTAGATTGGATTAAAATGGTTAATTGTATTCATTAATTAGTTGCATATGTTTGATTAGGTAGGCTTCCCTATAATCAACACTTTTCCTTAATTGTTCACTTTCCTTATTTACTTAATTGCTTGTGCCTTAAGTTGTTTTATTTGACTACTTATTTTTTTACTTGCTTATTTCCTTATATGATTATTTGAGTTCTTGTTATTATTTGCCTAGTATAAATACCACATTCACTAAACCCTTAAAAGCCTAGACATCACATTAGTTCTTGAGTAGAGGTATTGTGTGCATTTTCGGTTTATCAGTCCCTGTGGATACGATACTCGTGCTTCATTATATTACACCTATTTTGTGTGGTAGAAATAGTGCGATCAAATTTTGGCGCCGTTGCCGGGGATTGATTAGATTTCACATACATATTTTGAAATAGAATTAATAGGTGATTAAGGCGCTTTAATTTTCTGTTTTCGGTTTATCGATCTAACGTTTTTCTTTTCTTCTCTTTGGTTTTAGGTAGTGCATGACCACAAGGTCTAAAGGGATAAACCCTATTCCTATAGACTTGGAGTTAGAGCGCTCTCTTCGAGCATTGAGGCGAGGAAATGAGGCAAGTAAGATCGATACACCACTCTCTTCACCACCCGATTCACCAAGGAGTTTCGATTCAATGGGGGATCAAGTGAGGAGGACTTTGAACGACCGCTACAAGCCGGTCGTTGATCAATTTCAGCAAGGAGGATGGGGGACAACCGAAGCCAACAACTACGAGTTCAAGACGTCCCTCATCAACATGGTGCAAAACAATCAATATGGAGGATCACCGGCGGAGGATCCGAATGCACACTTGAAGCAATTTCTGGACATATGTGCTACATACAAGGCCAATGGAGTGTCCTCGGATTACCTAAAGCTCAGCCTTTTCGTGTGGTCTCTCAAGGACGATGCTCGGGAGTGGTTAGATGGATTGGACAAGACGGAGGTCACTACTTGGGCTGACATGTGCACAAAGTTTCTCAACAAGTTCTTCCCACCTTCGAGGGCTCAAAAGCTTATCAATGAGATTATCCAATTTCAACAATTCGAGGGAGATTCAAGAAGCTACTACGAGCATGCCCAAATCATGGAATTACCAAGGAGGATCAAATCACGAACTTCTATCGTGGTTTGAACAAGTTGTGTAGGAAGGAGCTCGACTACGCTTCGAAGGGAGGATTTTTGAACAATGAATATGATGTGGCTATGGAGATCATTGAGCTGACCGTGAACTCGAGTTATGAGGAGGCTACTGACCGTCGTCTTGGAAGAAGGAGAGTTGCCAACATTGGGATCGATGCTTACGAGGACTTGATGGAGAAGTACACAAAAACAGCGAATGAGTTGGATACTATCAAGAAAGGAGTACTTCGGTGCGATGCTATCACGGATGATCAAGCAAACCCAACCGAAGAGGAAGATGCCAACTTTGTGCAACAAGGGGGCAAATGGCAACCGATTCAAGGAACCAAGTGGCAAGGAGGGCAAGGAGGACAAGGAGGTTCGAACTACCAAGGAGGGTACAAGAAACCATATGTTCCCAACAACCGAAATCATCCGAACTTTTCCTATGCCAATCCGAACAACGCCTTGCAACCACCTCCCGGCTTCCATGTTGAGAACGGAGTCATCCAAGAGCCCAAGAAGGAGATGTCTACCGACGATTTAATTCGTCAATATATGGCTCAATCGGAGATGAGGATGACACAACAAGATGCAAAGTTGAGGACGTTGGAGCTCACTCAAAGCCACTCAACTAACAACTTGGCGAGTAGAATCAATGCGTTGACCAAACAAATGCAAATGTTGGAGACGCAAATGAGTCAAATAGCCAACGCTCAAGGAGGAGTCCATAAGCCCGGCAAATTCCCAAGTAACACGGAGCAAAACCCAAAGAACAACCATCATGTTCATGCTATTGAGCTTCAGAGCGGCACTACGTACACAAATCCATCCTTGGAAGCTGAGAAGAAAGGAGTCGGGAACTTCAAGAATGTGGTGCTCGAGGAAACGAGGATCCAAGAGCCGAGGCGAGGGCCTCTGGACACCTCTCTCGATCGAGAGGTCGATCGAGAGGTCCATACTGGAAGTCAGCATCCACCTCTCGACACCCCTCTCGATCGAGAGGTCTACGACGAGGAGATTCAAATGGAACCTCTCGACACCTCTCTCGATCGAGAGGTCGATTGAGAGGTCAAAAACCGAGGTCAGAAGGGACCTCTCGACACCTCTCTCGATCGAGAGGTCGGTCGAGAGGCCCAGCAGCCGCACCAACTTCCGACTTACACTCCGAAGGCCCCCTTCCCGCAACGATTGACCAAGACGAAGCAAGACGAAAAGTATCAACGCTTCATGGAGATACTACAAAAGGTCAACATCAACATACCACTTCTCGATGCTCTCCGAGACATGCCCAACCACATGAAGTTCATCAAGGATGCGTTTTCGGGGAAGAAGAAGTGGGGAAAGTTCGAGACGATCAATCTCACGGAGGAGTGCAGCGCGGTGATCCAAAGGAAGCTACCATTGAAGCAAAAGGATCCCGGAAGATTCACTTTGTCATGCAAGATTGGTGATCAAATCTTCCAAAATGTGCTATGTGATCTTGGTGCTAGCATAAATTTGATGCCTCTCCCTATATTCAACCGGCTCAAGATCGGAAAGATGAAGCCAACCACCATCTCTCTACTTATGGCGGACCGATCAGTTTCTTATCCAAGGGGGATAGTGGAAGACGTTCTAGTTCAAGTGCACAACCTCGACTTTCCGGCAGATTTCGTAGTCTTGGAAATGCCCGAGGACACAAATCAACCATTGATCTTGGGGCGGCCATTCTTAGCGACGGGGAGAGCATTGATCGATGTTCAAGATGGAGACCTCACATTTCGAGTCAACGGGGAGGAACTGAAAATTTCTATCTACGAAGCTATGAAGAGACCCGACGATCAACGTGAGGATATTTTCTCCATCGAGACATTGACACCACCTACTCCGGAGGAGGCACTTAACCATTGTATTTCGAATTCTCTCTATGCCTACGAGGAGTTGGATGAAGCTTGCGACGAGATTCTCGAGTATCTCAATCAGTTGGAGGCTAATCGACCATCGAGTCACCACAAAGAGGTTTCATATCTCGACATCAACAAGAAGGTGGACGACGGATTTTTCGAAGAGGAAGAGAAGAAGGATGCAGCCCCTAAGGTGGAATTGAAGCCATTACCCGAGCACCTCAAGTACAAGTTCTTAGGAGAAGAAGAGACGTACCCGGTGATCGTATCTTCTCATCTCACGGAGGCAAACACGGACAAGCTATTGAGGGTGCTAAGGGAGCACAAATCTGCAATTGGATGGACGATTGCCGACATCAAAGGTATAAGTCCTACGATTTGCATGCATAGGATCTTGCTCGAGGAAGGCCATCGCCCAAGAGTCCAACCCCAAAGACGATTGAACCCAGCCATGCAAGAAGTTGTGAGGAAGGAGGTGCTGAAGTTGCTTGATGCCGGCATGATCTATGCTATTTCGGATAGTGAGTGGGTGAGCCCTACTCAAGTGGTGTCAAAGAAAGGAGGCATGACGGTCATCAACGACGAGAAAGGAGAGTTGATCGCAACAAGGCTCGTCACGGGATGGCGAGTTTGTATTGATTATCGTCTTCTCAACACAGCAACAAGGAAGGATCACTTTCCCCTCCCGTTCGTAGATCAAATGCTCGATCGTCTAGCCGGCTATGAGTATTATTGCTTCCTCGACGGATACTCCGGCTACAATCAAATCGCCATCGCTCCGGAGGACCAACACAAGACTGCATTCACATGCCCATATGGAGTTTTCGCTTATCGGAGGATGCCGTTCGGATTATGCAATGCACCGGCCACTTTCCAACGGTGCATGATGGCCATCTTCCACGGAATGATCGAGAATATCATGGAGGTGTTTATGGATGATTTTTCAGTCTTTGGTCCTTCTTTTGATCAATGTTTGGAGAATCTTGCCACGGTGCTTCAAAGGTGCGAAGAGACGAACCTCGTTCTCAATTGGGAGAAGTGCCACTTCATGGTTCAAGAAGGAGTTGTACTTGGTCACAAGGTGTCTTCATATGGATTGGAGGTGGATCGAGCCAAAGTTGTAGCCATCGAGAAGTTGCCACCGCCAACCAATGTCAAATCGGTGAGAAGTTTCCTAGGACATGCCGGCTTCTATAGGAGATTCATCAAGGATTTCTCGAAGATCACGAAGCCGTTGTGTGGATTGCTTGAGAAAGACGTCAACTTCGTGTTCAATGATGAGTGCTTGGAAGCCTTCGAGACATTGAAGAAGGCGCTTATCTCTACCCCCGTCTTGGTGTTGCCGGATTGGAGTGCCCCGTTCGAGCTCATGTGCGATGCAAGCGATTGGGCGGTAGGAGCAGTTTTGGGGCAGAAAAGGGAGAAGCTATTCCGAGTGATCTACTATGCTAGTAAGACGTTGGACTCGGCTCAAAGGAATTACACCACCACGGAGAAGGAGTTACTTGCTGTGGTCTACGCTTTCGACAAGTTTAGACCTTATTTGGTGGGATCTCACACGATTGTGCACACCGACCATGCCGCCATTCGCTATCTATTCAACAAGAAGGACTCGAAGCCAAGGTTAGTTCGCTGGATTTTGCTTCTTCAAGAGTTCGACATGGAGATCAAGGATAGGAAAGGATGCGAGAACGTGGTGGCCGACCATCTCTCGAGACTCGAGCAGCCCGTGGAAGGAGAGGATTCGAAAATTGCAATCAAGGAGAGCTTCCCCGATGAGCAGATTTTTCAGATGGACGATTTGATACCTTGGTTCGCCGACATCGTCAACTATTTGGTGATCCATCATGTGCCCAAGGATCTATCGTCTCACCAACAGAAGAAGTTCCTCCACGATTGTAAGTTCTATTATTGGGATGATCCATACTTGTATAGGAGGTGTGCCGATAGAGTCATAAGGCGATGTGTTCGACAATCGGAATGGAAAAAGATCATCGAAGATTGCCATAGAGCTCCGAATGGGGGACACTTTGCAGCGAATAGGACCGCCCTCAAGATCTTTCATAGTGGTTTCTATTGGCCGTCGATCTACAAGGATTCCCTTGAGTTCATCAAGTCATGTGATCGATGCCAAAGGATGGGGAATATCACGAAGAGGGACGAGATGCCGCAACGAACTATCATGGAAGTGGAGCTCTTCGATGTTTGGGGGATTGATTTCATGGGTCCTTTTCCCAAGTCTCAAGGGTTCTCCAACATTCTACTTGCGGTGGAGTATGTTTCTAGATGGGTCGAGGCCATTCCGACTACAACCAACGATTTGAAGGTGGTGATCAAATTCCTCCAGCGTAATGTTTTGACTCGGTTTGGAACTCCGAGGGCTTTGCTTAGTGATGGGGGGAGCCACTTCAACAATCGTTGGTTAGGACCGCTTCTTGTGAAATATGGAGTCAAGCACAAGGTCACATCGCCCTACCACCCTCATATAAAAGGGTATCACAGTTGAGACAGTTCTGGATATAACTGTCGGTTTAGGCTGTAGTATAGGCTGCATAAGTAGCTTGTCTTGGCTACTTGTCTATACTAGTACGTGCGTGTACTGATAGGATCACGGTGAGGTGTATTCTTCTATTCTGACCAGATGTAGAAAGAATCAAGACCTCGGTGACTTAAGATGAACCTTAACTCTAGTTGAGTCCTAAGGGTGTATAGTTGTGGTCTGCTTCTTTGATTTACCATGGGTGAGAGTTCAGAGTATCTGTAACTCAATATGCTCCGTATCTTGGGAAGCAACTACAACTAGTACGACTCTTAGTGTAACTGCAACAGAGCACCATATCCTGGTAGAACAGGTTGATCACATCCCCTGAGGAATTCATTAAGGACTATCATACCAAACCCTGCAGGTGGATAAAATTCCGGTATGATGAGTAAGGTATGAATGGTACTACTCAGGAATATAAAAGAAGTTGAATAACACGAGCAGTCAGAAGCTCTAAGTTAATCAACGGATGTGGGATATCTTAAATATGGGGGTCGTTAAGTCTAATACTAGCCCTGAACTCAACAGGGGTAAAACAGGTAATTCAGTACTATTACTCTAGTGGAATGTTTTTGTACTTATGGACTAAATTATACTCTGGGCTGAGTATGGAGAATTTAGCCATTGGGAGGCCTCGGTTTTACCAGCTAGTAGATCCCTGATCTGGCCCAAAAAGCTCAATAGGCCACAGTATAAGGAATAAATGGGCCACCACTCAGTTGGGCCCAGTATGTGGCGCCAACTGTGCTCATGGGCGGCCAGTCCATAAGTTGCAGGCCTGGCCTGCAACTTAAGCCCAAGTCTCTCTTGGTCTCCTCTATATATACCCCCTCAAGGTCTTGTTCAGACCTAACGATCAGAATAATCGAGTGCACTTAATATTCTGAACAAGAAAAGGAGGCTAGGGTTAGAGAGAGAGAGACGCGCGGGCCGAGCAGCAGTTTTCGGTGGGGATCCCGTTTCCGTGGCTGATTCCAAAGCTCGTTGTCCATCCAACGTCAGAATCGAGCAGGGATACAGATCAGAAGATCTATTCGCGAGTTCTCTACTTCTTCAGGTAATCGATCTATAAACCCCCTATGATTCCGCACTAAATTCATAGGAGCATGATAGGTTTAATTCGATAGTTAGATATCCGAAATAGATCCTCGGGCGAACCGATCTTCACCGATCAGATATGGTTCCTTCAGTTGGTATCAGAGCCAAGGATCAGATTTTCGGCTCTATCTGAGTAATTATCGATTATTATGCATGTTCGATCGATTAGGATGTCGCTTTTCGTGGTGTTTGTCGTTTTTCGGGGCCGATTTGGCAATCTATGTAAATTTTTATCGCGAGATAATAAGGTGCGATCTAGAATAGGATTAGATAGATATTTCTTTTGTTTTTCATTTGTATCTGCTGCATGGAGACGAGGAACACGAAGAACGAGGAGACGAACACCGATGGACGACCGCCGCACGCGGCGGCGCGTGAGTGACACGCGCCAGCACACGCGCGCGTGCAGCTGCCCAACGGCGCATCTCCCTCTTCTCCGGTGATCGACGGGGCTCCAGCAGGCTGCTGGAGCCTGCACGTCGTCGGGGAGGGGCGGAGCAGGTCGGGAACGGCGGCGAGAAGCGCGGCAGCGCGAGGGAGAGCCGCGGCGGAACCCTAGTTAGGGCTGGACGCCGCGGCAGTCATCTCCAGGCTGCATGATCGCCAGAGACGACGTCCACGGAGTCCGGTGATGGACTCCACGTTGTTGCCGCCATTGATGGTGGCAGCAGGCGGCGCCGGAGCGAGCAGCAGCGGCGGCAGAACCCGCGAGGGTTTCTGCCGCGGGTAAACGCAGCTGAAGGCGACAGCGAGGGCGGCGGAGGTAGCGTCCAGGGAGGCGGAGCACACCGGCGACATCAACACCAGCAGCAGGAGCCGCGGCGGACGTCGCCGGCGGCAGAATCGGCGACAGCAGGCGGGGGGTTTCCGCGGCGAAACCCTATCAAGGGATTCACGCCGCGAGCTTCGCCGGAGAGGGCTGCCGGGCCGTGTCACCGGCAGGGATCGACGGCCAGCAGCAGCAGCGGCGCCAGGGAGGCGGAGGCGGCCGGCGGCAGGGCCTCACACCGTCGGCTGCGGCGCGGGCAGCCTTGCACGCCCGTTCCCTAGCCCGTGGACGGGCCTAGGGTTTTCCAACCCGGCCCGTTCGCGTTTACGGGCTACCTCCAGCGTTCGGGCTCGGGCCCAGTCACGAATTCGGGCCGTGTTAGGTCGGTTTCGGGTTCGTGGGTCCATAAGAGTGAAACGAGCGCGGTTTGGGCCTTTTCGAGAGAATTGGGTCACGTGGTGTGGGCCCAATCTCGGTTAGAGAAGCCCAATGGCAACGAAAATTAGAAAATAAATTATCTAAATAATTTATTTATTTTCGGGGAGAAACGGGAGATCAACTCGGAGGACTTATTCAAGACCGAAGCCTGTTTCGGATTTTATTATTTAATGTAATAGTTTAGACGGGTCGTCACACCACGAAAAGCGAGTTTTATTTTTGTTTTTATCTCGTTTTTCTTAAGCATGCTATGGATGCAATTTATTTATTATAGCATATCTTGCCTGTCGAGGTGATTAAATTGCGCTTAGTCGAGCATGTTTTAGGATTGTCAATATAAGCATGTTTTAAATTTTCTGCGAGCATGGTTTATTTGCTGCGTTTAGAAAATTATGCTTAGGATTATGTGACAACGTGATCTAGCATGTCGACAACCTTTTGAAAGAAAAATACTAAGCAGATAAAAACGTTTTTGGTATAGAAAATGTTAAGACCTCCACAACTAACCTTAAGGTGAAGTTTGGTGCGAGAGTGTAAACGTCCACACGAACGTGGCTTGCACATCGTATCGAACGAGTTCGCCAGACTTAGGGTTTCTTAACAAAAATGTTCTAACCAAAATGAGAAGTGGGAGCTTTTCTGAGTAAACGTCCACACTAACGTGGCTTGCTCGGAATAGTAACTACGGTTTCTCTGGAGTTGGTTTTTGAACAATAAGGAAAATAGTGTTTTTTCCAAGTTAGGCTAAGATTGTGGTTAAAAGCTTAGATATTAGTTAGAATACAACTCTCCAACGGAGTCCCTTTTCTAATCTAATATGGTCTAGTAAGGTTCAACTGTTAGCTCTATTTGCCATAAAGATAGGTTGGCAAGATAAGTAGAGTTAAAGATCCGAGTATCTGGTCGAACAGTGGGAGCGTAAACGTCCACACGAACGTGGATTGCGATCTGCACTGTTTGGGCTGTTGAAGGTTTCGAAATTATTGGTTTATCAAAAGGTTACAATAATTTTCGTTACGAATTGATGCATGATCTTTTCTTACTTGTGTCTACGTGTTTATTACTTTTTCAGATATGACTTTAGGCCCGTTGATAAACATTCTCGCGAGTCCAACTACATGGAGTGGAGGAAGAATCTCGATGCTGTCCTAGCTGCAGGCGAGTATACTGATATGCTCTCGAGTCCAGCTTCTCCTATCCTTACTGATTCGGCATCACGAGAAGAGAAAGAGGTTCATGAGATTTGGCACAAGAAAAATGATGAGGCTATGAAAATAGTCTTGTCGTCTGTGTCAGATGGGATGCAGTATATGATTAAGCATATGGTGACTGCATACAGCATGATAGACTCTGGAGTCCTTCTTGGTTGATGAAGTGGTGCCGAAGGCCGAACCAGTTGCAGAGTTTATTCAAGCTGTGAATAAAGCAACAGGAGTTACTCTGACGCATGAAGACGTTAGAAAAATGGTTCGGAATGCAAGGGGAGCTGCGAAGGTGCCTCTCGGTGTTGTAAGGAAACCGAAGTTCAAGGGCAAGTGCTTCATTTGTGGCGAGAAAGGACACTGGAAGGCTGACTGCCCTCTAAAGAAGAAGAATTCTGGTACGTCATTCACATTTGTAACTGAAACATGCTTAGCTGCAAGTTCTACCCAGACTTGGGTAGTAGATACGGGAGCAACTGACCATGTATGTTATTCCTTGCAGGGGTTTCTGCAGACAAGGGAACTGAGTGATGACGAGATTACCATCTCCATGGGCGATGCATCGAAAGTTGCAGCTGTCGCAGTTGGAGATATTCAGTTATCGTTTGATAGTACTGTTTTGGTTTTGAGAGACGTTTTGTATGTGCCTGCTTTTAGGCGAAACTTGATTTCTGTTTCGAAACTATTTATTTACGGATATTCAGTTGTTTTTGATAGAGGCTTTTCTATCATGAAAGACAATGAAGTTATAGTTTCTGGCACATTGTCCCGGTCTCTCTATACCATTGCTTGTCCTATTAATGATTCTTCTTCTTATAATGCTTCCTCATCATTGAATACTAAAAAGAGGAAGAATCCGTCTCAAACGAACCAAACTCTATTATGGCACTTACGATTGGGTCACATCAATCAAAAGAGGATTCAAAGGTTGATAAAAGAAGGTGTTTTGGATTTCCAAATAGAACCTTTATCAACGTGTGAATCATGTTTGGAAGGAAAGATGGTGACCAGACCTTTCAAGTCCATAGGATATCGAGCCCAAGAGCTCTTGGAGTTGGTTCATTCTGACTTGTGTGGACCGATGTCTGTTCAAGCTCGAGGAGGTTACGAGTGTTTCGTCACGTTTATTGATGACTACTCGAGATACGGTTATATCTACCTGATCCACAGGAAGTCCGAATGCTTTGATAAATTCAAGGAATTCAAAGCGGAAGTGGAGAAGAGAACGGGTAGAAGTATCAAGTCACTTCGCTCTGATAGAGGTGGCGAGTACCTCGGAACAGAGTTTCGAACTTTCTTGTCAGAAAATGGGATTTCATCTCAGTTAACTACGCCCGGTACTCCCCAACAGAACGGTGTAGCTGAGAGACGGAATCGTACTCTTTTAGACACAGTTAGATCGATGATGAGCTATGCTTCCTTGCCATTTTCGTTATGGGGATATGCCTTGGAAACAGCAGGTTATCTCCTCTCTAGTACCTACAAAGTCGACAGTTAAAACTCCTTCCGAATTATGGACAGGGCGCAAGCCTAGCTTGGGTCATATTCGGGTTTGGGGATGCCCAGCACACGTGCTGACTAAGGAGGCCGACAAATTGAGGTCTAAGACTGAGGTTAGGCTGTTTGTAGGATATCCAAAGGGAACGAAAGGAGGTTATTTCTATAGTCCCCAGGATCAGAAGGTCATTGTGAGCACCAATGCCCGATTCCTAGAGGAGGACTTTATTAGTAACCATCGGACAAGGAGTGAAATAATGCTCGATGAGTTGCGAGCATCAGCAGCAGCCGAAATTCCAGAACAGCCGAGAGTACAAGAGGTTATACCACTAACTGCACCCTTATCCGATACTGTATCTCCACCATCGCTTCGTCGCAGTGGGAGGGTTGTTCGTCAACCGGACCGTTTCATGTTCGTGGGAGAATCCACTGAACTACTCTCGGGTATCGAACATGATGAGATCGACCCCTGGACTTACAAGGATGCGATGGAGGACGAGGATGCAGATTCCTGGAGAGTTTCTATGGATTCGGAGATAGAATCCATAGTTAACATGGACGTGTACGACCTTGCGGAGCTGCCGGATGGGGTAAAGCCCATCGGTTGCAAGTGGGTGTACAAGAGAAAGAGAGGACCTAACGGGAAGGTTTTAGCCTTCAAAGCTAGATTGGTGGCGAAAGGATTCACTCAGAAAGAGGGAATCGATTACGATGAGACATTTTCGCCGGTTGCCATGCTTAAGTCCGTCAGAATACTCTTGTCCATGGCGGCACATTTAGACCTAGAGGTTTGGCAAATGGACGTCAAGACTGCGTTCTTGAACGGGTACCTTGAAAAAGGTAGGGACATTTATATGCGCCAACCAGAAGGTTATGTGAGAGATGGCCAGGAGCATCTCGTGTGGAAGCTTAAGAAGTCCTTATACGGACTTAAGCAAGCGTCCAGGTCCTGGAACATTCGTTTTGATGGAGTGATTAAATCCTATGGATTTGTCCAGTGCTTAAACGAAAGTTGTGTTTACAGGCTCAGTTCGGACGGAAGCGTGGTATTCTTAGTACTGTACGTAGATGACATACTTCTCATTGGCAACAATGTGAACGTGTTATCAGGCGTAAAGGATTGGTTGTCTGAACAGTTCAGATGAAAGACTTGGGAGAAGCAGGTTACATCCTAGGGATCAAGGTGATCAGAGATCGCCATAAGAGGATGTTAGGCTTAAGCCAAGCTTCATATATAGATACTGTGATCGCCCGTTTCAGCATGCAGAATGCCAAGAAGGGTTTTCTTCCCTTCAGATATGGCATACCTCTATCTAAGGACATGTGTCCGAAGACACAAGAGGAGATAGAGGGCATGAAGACTATACCGTATGCTTCAGCGGTTGGAAGTCTCATGTATGCAATGCTGTGTACTAGACCAGATATCTGCTATGCGGTTGGCATGGTGGCGAGATATCAGTCTAACCCTGGTCAGGGACATTGGACGGCTGTTAAGCACATTTTAAAGTATCTCAAGAGGACAAGAGATCATGTGCTTGTTTATCGGTCCAATGAGATAATCCCGATAGGGTATACGGACTCAGACTTCCAGGCTTATTGAGATGAGAGGAAATCTACCTCAGGCTATGTGTTTACCTTGGGAGGTGGAGCCGTCACTTGGAAGAGTGTGAAGCAGAAGTGCATCGCAGACTCGACCATGGAGGCCGAATATGTGGCTGCTTGTGAGGCTGCTAAAGAGGCTGTGTGGCTCCTGAACTTCCTTAATGAGCTAGAACTAGTTCCCAGTTTGCCCAGAGGTATCACACTATATTGTGATAATGCTGGAGCAGTTGCAAACTGCAAGGAACCTAGGGCTCACAAGGCGAGCAAACACATAGAGAGAAAGTACCATCTCGTACGAGCAATCGTCGAAAGAGGAGAAGTAGAAGTGAAGAAAATCCCTTCAGCGGATAATCTGGCAGATCCATTCACAAAGAGCTTACCAGTCAAGGTGTTCGACAAGCATGTCGAAGGGATGGGACTGGAGCGCCTCCCACACTAGTAAACTTTGAGTATAAGTGGGAGAAGATGTGTAATAGATGCTAGATTGTAGACACTTTGCCTTTTGTCACATGATATACTAAAAGTTTGCTTTAGTATAAGTGGGAGATTGATGGATTTGTATACTAGAAAGCAGGCCTTTTAGCTTGTATGCATGTGTTGTCCATAACCACTATCAATCTTCTATCTGATTAAGTATGAATTGTCATCCATGCATCAAACATCTATCCATTATCTCAAAGTTGTAGGCTTTATGGTGTGTTGTAGATCACAGAAGACCATAGTTGTCGGTTCCTCAAGAGATATAAAAGGGTATCACAGTTGAGACAGTTCTGGATATAACTGTCGGTTTAGGCTGTAGTATAGGCTGCATAAGTAGCTTGTCTTGGCTACTTGTCTATACTAGTACGTGCGTGTACTGATAGGATCACGGTGAGGTGTATTCTTCTATTCTGACCAGATGTAGAAAGAATCAAGACCTCGGTGACTTAAGATGAACCTTAACTCTAGTTGAGTCCTAAGGGTGTATAGTTGTGGTCTGCTTCTTTGATTTACCATGGGTGAGAGTTCAGAGTATATGTAACTCAATATGCTCCGTATCTTGGGAAGCAACTACAACTAGTACGACTCTTAGTGTAACTGCAACAGAGCACCATATCCTGGTAGAACAGGTTGATCACATCCCCTGAGGAATTCATTAAGGACTATCATACCAAACCCTGCAAGTGGATTAAATTCCGGTATGATGAGTAAGGTATGAATGGTACTACTCAGGAATATAAAAGAAGTTGAATAACACGAGCAGTCAGAAGCTCTAAGTTAATCAACAGATGTGGGTTATCTTAAATATGGGGGTCGTTAAGTCTAATACTAGCCCTGAACTCAACAGGGGTAAAACAGGTAATTCAGTACTATTACTCTAGTGGAATGTTTTAGTACTTATGGACTAAATTATACTCTGGGCTGAGTATGGAGAATTTAGCCATTGGGAGGCCTCGGTTTTACCAGCTAGTAGATCCCTGATCTGGCCCAAAAAGCTCAATAGGCCACAGTATAAGGAATAAATGGGCCACCACTCAGTTGGGCCCAGTATGTGGCGCCAACTGTGCTCATGGGCGGCCAGTCCATAAGTTGCAGGCCTGGCCTGCAACTTAAGCCCAAGTCTCTCTTGGTCTCCTCTATATATACCCCCTCAAGGTCTTGTTCAGACCTAACGATCAGAATAATCGAGTGCACTTAATATTCTGAACAAGAAAAGGAGGCTAGGGTTAGAGAGAGAGAGACGCGCGGCCGAGCAGCAGTTTTCGGTGGGGATCCCGTTTCCGTGGCTGCTTCCGAAGCTCGTTGTCCATCCAACGTCAGAATCGAGCAGGGATACAGATCAGAAGATCTATTCGCGAGTTCTCTACTTCTTCAGGTAATAGATCTATAAACCAACCCCCTATGATTCCGCACTAAATTCGTAGGAGCATGATAGGTTTAATTCGATAGTTAGATATCCGAAATAGATCCTCGGGCGAACCGATCTTCACCGATCAGATATGGTTCCTTCACTACGTTGAGACGGAAATTCTCGAAGGACTTTGGAAGCGTATGGAGTATCATATCGATCTTGGCTTCACCATCGATACCTCCACCGAGGTCTTCCAACTCGTTATGTGCGTTCACTAAACTCAGAACATGATCACGCACAGAAGTGCCTTCCGCCATCTTTGTGGTCATGAGTTTCCTCATGGCCTCAAAACGGGCAGCTCTGTCCTTCTCTCCAAAGAGTTCCTTGAGATTGAACATAATGTCAGATGCTTTCACAAATTTCTTGTGTTACAACTGCATCTGACTTGACATAGGAGTCATGATGAAACACCTTGCCATATCATTGGCCTTGTGCCATCTCTTATGTTCTTCCCTCTCAACATTAGTGGATTCCTCCGTCAAGGGAGCAGGTTCAGGAGTTGTGAGTACAAAGTTGTACTCCTCCGCAACCAAGACATACTCAAGATTTCGTTTCCATTCCAAATAATTGGAACCAACGAGAGGCTTTGAAGTGAGAACATTTATCAACGGGCCTAAAGTCATATCTGAAAAAGCAATAAACACGTAGACACAAGTAAGAAAAGATCATGCATCAGTTCGTAACAAAAATTATTGTAACCTTTTGATAAACACATAATTTCGAAACCTTCAACAGCCCGAACAATACGGATCGCAAGCCACGTTTGTGTGGATGTTTACGCTCCTACTGTTCAACCAGATACTCGGATCTTTAACTCTACTTATCTTGCCAACCTATCCTTATGGCAAATAGAGATAATAGTTGAACCTTACTAGACCATATTAGATTAGAAAAGGGACTCTGTTGGGGAGTGGTATTCTAACTAATATCTAAGCTTTTAACCACAATCTTAGCCTAACTCGGAAAAAGCACTATTTTCCTTAAGCTATCTTTGTTCAAAAACCAACTCCAGAGAAAACCGTAGTCACTATTCCGAGCAAGCCACGTTAATGTGGACGTTTACTCAGAAAAGCTCCCACTTCTCATTTTGGTTAGAACATTTTTGTTAAGAAATCCTAAGTCTGGCGAACTCGTCCGGCATGATGTGCAAGCCACGTTTGTGTGGACGTTTACACACTCGCACCAAGACTTCACCTTAAGGTCAATTGTGGAGGTCTTAACATTTTTTTTATACCAAAAATGTTTTTATCTGCTTAGTATTTTTCTTTCAAAAGGTTGTCGACATGCTAGATCACGCTGTCACATAATCCTAAGCATAATTTTCTAAACGCAGCAAATAAACCATGCTCGCAGAAAATTAAAACATGCTTATATTGACAATCCTAAAACATGTTCGACTAAGCACAATTAAACTCACCTTGACAGGCAAGATATGCTATAAATAAATAAATTGCATCCATAGCATGATTAAGAAAAACGAAATAAAAACAAAAATAAAACTCGCTTTTCGTGGTGTGACGACCCTGTCTAATCTATTACAAAATAGAATAAAATCCGAAACAGGCTTCGTTCTTGAATAAGGCCTTCGTCTTGATCTCCCGTTTCTCCCCGAAAAATAAATAAATTATAAAATTTATTTTCTAATTTTTCGTTGCCATTGGGCTTCTCTAACCACACCATGTGGCCCAATTCTCTCGAAAAGGCCCAAACCGCGTTCGTTTCTACTCTTATGGGCCCACGAACTCAAAACTGGACCTAAACCGCCCGAGTTCACAACTGGGCCCGAGCCCGAACGCTGGAGGCAGCCCGTAACGCGAACGGGCCGGGTTGGAAACCCTAGGCCCGATCGCGGGCTAGGGCACCAGTGCCGAGGCAACTCGCGCTGCGGCCGGCAGCGTGAGGCGCTGCCGCCGGCCGCCTCCGCCTCCCCGGCGCCGCTGCTGCTGCTGGTGGTCGCCTCCCACCGGCGGCACGGCCGGCTGCCCTCTCCGGCGCTGTCCGCGGCGTAGAGCCCTACCTAGGGTTCCGCCGCGGAAACCCTCGCGCCTTCTGCCGCCGTTCTAGCCGCCGGTGACGTCCGCCGCAGCCGCCGCTGCTGGCGTTGATGTCGCCAGTGCCCGCTGCTGCTGTTGGATGCCTCCCCATCGCCATCGCCGTCGCCGTCGCTGCTACTCCTCTGCGCTACCCCGGCAACCTGCTGCTGCTGGCGACGCTCGCGGCCACGTCGAGTGTTGGTCCCGGTTTGCTATAGGAAAAATACGTAGGGGGGGGGGGGGGGTGAATACGTATTTTGAAGTTTTTCAACTTCAATTCCTTAACTCAGAGTATAAAGTAAAGTGCTCTTTGGAAATACTAAGACCTAGCCGAGGGCTAGATCTAAAGCAATCACGAATCTCTTGACCTAAGCTTAGAGCTTGATCAAGAGTGAGACTTTACTCTTTGTGCGGAATTTGGTGAGCTATAATCTTCCCTAAGTAATTGAAAATCCAAGTTAAGTTTGTTTATATGCACGTGCAATGGATAATCGAATAAATAAGAGTTTAGGGTTAGAGAGATACGACACGAAGATTTATAGTGGTTCGGAGATAACGCTCCTACGTCCACTTTGTTGCACGACGGCAACTGTTCTTTTCACTCAAGAACTTGAAGGTTACGGGTCCTTCAAAAACCTGGTCGAGATCGGGCTTCACTCGCCTAGATCACACGACAGACGTAGTGATTGCGGGTTCACTACACAAACCTAACAAAGACTGGAAACTTCACTTGCTTCAGTCAAAACACGACAGGGAGATTACGGGCTCTCCTTACAGCCTAGCTTCGATTGAGCTCTACACAAACGATGTAAGTGTAAGCTTGGATCTCCTCTACGATCGAGGCTTCTTCAATCGATGAAAGAAGGGCCTTAGATCTGAACAACCTAACAACAACACTCAAAAACCTAACAGACAGAGTTTAGGATTTTTGGTTGACGAACACACTATGAAGAGCTCTTTACAATAAGTGCAAAGATGGCTAGAGCTCTTCTTCTAAGCTTGGATATGGAATGGGCTTAGACTCTAAGTGTGAAGGTTGTGAAGACGAGTTCCGATGAACTGGAAACTCGGAGAACACTGGAAAACAAAGACTCGAAGATTGCTATGAAAGCTGGGAGTGTTTGTTTGCTGTATGCGCTCGAATGCTCAAGTAGTGTTCTACTTCTTCACGTTGTGATCCTTCACTATTTATAGGCGGAGGGTTGGCTGAGATCCGTTGCTTGGTTGGTGGCCTTGTCCCTCCTCCTCTCGACAGTACTTGCACAGGCTGGCTACTTTTCAGATGCGCAGATTTGGACTTTTGCCGAAAATGGCTAAGTTCCAATTTCAACAGTAACTGGAGCGAGCCAGTACTGTAGCTGCGCCTTGTCGGCCTGGCAGTCAACTCCTCTGTTCCTCTCTTGAGTCGACACGTGGAGATCTCGTAATAAATGCGAAGATCTCCAGTTGACTGGAGTTCAAATTCAGAGCGGGAATTTGTGCTGTCGCTTTCTGGTAGGTAGTGGCTCGCTTCGCTTTGAAGTTGTAGTGTCCGCTCTAGTTGAGTCACTTCGTAGTCATTCTGTAGTGAGTCGCTTCGGGAAATAAAGTTCCCTAGTGACTGCTTTGGAAACTGCTGACTAGAGTTGACTAGCTTTGACTCTTCACTGTAGCGCTTGCTTCGCTTCGCTTTAGTGGGTTCACTTCATTCCACTGTAGCGCTCGCTTCGCTTCGCTTCGCTTTGAACTGTAGCGCTCGCTTCGCTTCGCTTTGGCAGACTCACTTTGAATCTACTGTAGCGATCGCTTCGCTTCGCTATTCTTCGGCACGCTTCACTTCAGTTTGCTTGAATTGCTTCGCTTTGAAAAACACACTCAAGTGAGTGGCCTTCACTTGAAGTTTTGAAGCCTAATCTAAGCAGAATAAAAGAGCCATCCTAATAGAGTAGGCTTAGAAAAATTCTATCCTATTAACTACATCAAAATGGGTCGCTTGGGAATAGGACACTTGGGGTTTTGGGATCTAATCAAAACAAATGACTTCATTTATCAAATGTCCCAAGAAGTTCCCCCTTAACAATTTAGTCCTTAACAATTCCCAACAATTTCCCCCTTTTTGATGATGCCAAAACCCATACGACTTAGATAAAAATAAATCTAGTCTATCTAACCGTGAAGGGAACTCCAAGCGACTGCTTCCTTTGCAGTTTCGTTTGTAATTTTCTTTTAAGTTCCTTCCCTTTTTTTTTCGGTTAAATTAATGAGTTTGTAGCAGAAATGTAAAGTCATTCACAAAGCGAGTAAATGACACAGAGGAGACAGAAATAAAAGTGGGATAAATGAACAAGCAGTTCACAAAAAGAAATACTAGGAAGCTTGAAACTTAAAGGTTTCCTGCAGCTTCATCCTCCTTCTCCTACTCCTTTTCTTCTTCCTCCTCCTTCTTCTCTTCTTCAATAGCAGCAGTATCCACGTAAGCTGATAGCACTCTTGATTCCATAGAGCCTACTGTGTGGATACTAGGTCTTCTCCATGCACTCTCCAGCCTGAAGGCTTCAGTCACCTCCTCATCTATTATCCCTCTGTCTGGAATATCCGTGCCTGGATGATAAGGCATGGGGAATTCTTTCATAGCAGGAACCTTGACAACAATTGGCATGGGTTGAGTCTGTTCAGCCAAGGTGAAGATTTTCCTCCGCAGATTGTCATCATAGGCGGCGAGAAAATTGTTGAGAGCACTTATCCTAGAGCATTGATCCTGCAGCGGCACTACCTCCCAGTAATAATAGGCCTTGATGAACAAGTCCTTGTAGTATAGCCACAACTCAAGCAGATCTCTCGGAATAAACGCCTCAATCTCCCTTGCATCAGGATGTTCGTCCCTTCGCTTCGCCAACTCCTCTTCTGACCTCTTTGACAGTTCAGCCATGGTCGCTTTGAACTTCTTTCCTGAGTCGCTGCTCCACAAAGGACGCTTTTCATTGAGACGCTTCCGAATGTAGTTCTGCTCTTCCTTTTTGGGGTAGCGACCCGACTCAACCATCTCTTTTGTAGTCACGTCGCATGCATCTGATATGGCTTGTGCTTCGCATGCTTCGGACTCATCTGGCATAAATGGAATGAAGGCACTCCGCTCCAATGAAGACTGGATGAGTATCACCTCATTGAATTGCTCCTCAATCCGTGCGTCTATCACTTGGAGTCGCCTGTCATTTGACCTCCTCTTCCTCTCGCCTTCGGTCCTTCCTCCTTCTATTTCCTTCCTCTTTCTCTCCTCTCTTCCAGCTTTTGAAGCGACTGCTTGCTTGACCTTTTGGCGCTTGGCCTCGGGGTCATCTTGCTTAGAATCTGGAGCAGCTCGCTTCAATGACTGCTTCGGTGGTGGGGGAGGTGGCATGTCCTTCTTCGTAGCGGCACTAGAGGGGACGACTGCGGATGAAGCGAGTGCGTCAGTTGGAGCTAGTGCGGCTGTTGAAGCTGGCGCGGCGGCTGAAGCGGGCGCTTTGGGTAAAGCAGCCGCTTTGGAACTAGATGAAGCACCTGCACCAACAGAAAGTTTTGTTAGTTGCTCCATCTCCCACGCCATGGCAGCATCCTTCTCCACCTGCCTCCGCTTTTCCTCCTTCGTCAACACGGTCACTGGAGGGTGTTTTGCAATTGAAGCAGCAAGCACCTTCTCCTGAAGCGGCCTGCTGGGCTCTTCAAGATTTTTTAATAACTCCTCCTCCGTGAGCTTCGTTTTGCCAAGAGCCCTCGCTTCCTTCACACCTCCATCACTACTTCCTCCCTCCAACATTCTCTCCACTCCAACACTACTTCCTCCAACTTCTCTGCCTTGAAGCTGTCCTTTGATAGGGTGCATTTTTACCCTATCATCTAAGTGTTATATTATCGTTTTCTTGTCGTATTTTGATAGTTTAGCTCATGATTTATATTGTTTATGTTATTTCGAGCTAGATTAAGCTTTTGGGTTGTTTTGAGTGTTTTTAGGGCTTTTGAGTCGAGAAAACTCAAGATAAGACAAGAGGCGATGAAACCAAGGAAGAGATGAAGTATTGATCCCAAGTTCTGACTTTTCACGATTTTGTAAAAGTGTTATTCTGGAAAAGTGGACGCATAGTATTGAAGAGGAGTTCGATAGGAGCACGTAGGCGAAAACGGAGGTCAATTTGGAGTTCGGACGAGGAAGTTACGGCCAAAACAAGAAAGACGTGCGCAGTCCCAGCGAACCAGCATTGGAGCGCTCGCTCCAACCCTCTGGACGGGATTTCTTTTAAAAGGCAATTTTGACTTTTTTCTTGGTTTCCTTGTACAATTAGGTATTGGATGTAAACTTCTACCCTATAAATACCTCTAAACCTATCATTGTAAACAAGTTCCTCCACGCTCCTACATTCTTTAGATTAGTTTTTATTCTTTTATCTATACTTTTAGATCTAGATTTATTTTATGTATGAAGACCATTGAAGATTAAAGATTTATTCAAGATTCAAGAGTTTTTCTATCCCTTTCTTTTTACTTTATGCTTTTGATTATGTTTATTCTTCCTTCTACCTTTCTTTTAATTATGTCTAGCTAAATCATTTAGTTGATTTTAGGGATTGAATGCCTAATTGAATTTATGTGATTGTTTTTGTTTACAATTAGCCTTCCAATCTAGATGCATGTTTTCATGGTGCTTATTCTCATGCATAGTTAATTGGCCATTAATTGTGTATGCATAATTATGTGTTTATGCCTTGATAGGGTAATTTCATAATAGATCTCATGAATGCATGATATAATAGTTTGATTTTCTTGATTGATAATTGAATTATTATATGTTCATATATAATTGATTTGGTGTCTTAGTTGAACCTAGTTGATTATATCCTTGATATTTGTTCTATTTTGCACTTGATTTGATTCTTACAATTCGAAAGAATATTAGGATTTCGTTGGGTGACTACTTGTATTGCTTTAATTAGGGTGTAGGTTATTCTTGCATGTATCACATTTAGATTGGATTAAATTGGTTAATTGTATTAATTAATTGTTTGCATATATTTGATTAGGTAGGCTTCCCTAGAATCAACACTATTTCCTTATTTGATTTATTTGTTTCCTTATTTGCTTATTTTCCTTAATTGTTTAATTGCTTATTTATTTGTTTCCTTATTTGTGTTCTCTTTTATTTATTTTATTTATTTGCCTAGTTATAATACCACATTCTTATTTTCTTAATTGCTTGAACATCAGTTTAATTCTAGAGTAGAGGTATTGTGTGTGGTTTCGGTATATCAATCCCTGTGGATACGATACTCGTACTTTTTCTATACTATACCTATTTTGTGTGGTAGAAAATAGTGCGATCAAATTTTGGCGCCGTTGCCGGGGATTGATTAGATTTCACATAGATATTTTGAAATATGATTGATAGATGATTTAGGCTTTTATTTTTCTATTTTTATTTGATTGATCTAACGTTTTCTTGGTCTTATCTTTTGCTTTTAAGGTAATAAAGAAGGATCGAGACGAAGTTGAGATTGATCAATCACCACCATCCACCATGGGAGATCTACAACCAAAGAGGACTCTCTACGATCGGTTCCATCGAACCTATCCTCAACAACTCCCATTGGAAAAGACTCCTATAGAAAAGATGTTGGAGAGCTTTATATCCACGTTGGAGTTGAAGTTCGAAGCCTTGGAGCATAATGTCACTACTCTCGGAAACACGGTCATAGGTATGAGCACTCATATCAAGACTTTGGAGGCGCAAGTAGAACAATTGGAGAAGGCCCAATTCGTACCCCAATTCAATGCTAGTGAGGTACAAGATGAGGAGTCTGAGGAGTTCGAGGCCCCGGAAATTGAGAAAGTTGAAGATGAAAGTGACTCGGAGTTCGAGGAGACGAGGAGACAAGTGCCGAATCTAGGACCTCTCGATACCTCTCTCGATCGAGAGGCCTATCGAGAGGTCAATACTGGAGTACAGAATACCCCTCTCGATACCCCTATCGATCGAGATGGGGATCGAGACATGTTGGACGAGGAGCTTCAAGATGACCCTCTCGACACCTCTCTCGATCGAGAGGCTGGTCGAGAGGCTGCCCAGAAAAGTCAGAATGTTCCTCTCGACACCCCTATCGATCGAGAGGGGGGTCGAGAGGTCCCTCTTTCGATCGAAACGTGCGATTTCTTCTCCGACGATTTTTCCCTTCAATATTTGTTCGATCCCACGCCCGATGAAGAGTCCATACAAACTAAAGGAGTAGTTGGAGATGTTCGTGTTCGAGTTCGAGGGTTCGACTTTCCGGCCGACTTCGTGATCGTGGAGATGAAGGAAGATGTTAATCAACCTCTGATTTTGGGATGTTCGTTCTTAGCAATGAGTGGAGATTGTTTCGACATGGAAAGTGGTGATCTCCCAGTTCGAGTACACAAAGAAGAGCTAAAGATTTCGGTCTTAGGAGCCAAAAGAAGAAAACTCAAAGATGGGGGAGAAAAGAGCTTTCATTTTTATCCGCCTTGAAAAGAGGTAACGTCGGCTAAAGACGTAAAACGTAGCACTTGTTGGGAGGTAACCCAACTCTATCTTTAATTTTCAGTTTTTGTTTTATTTTTGTTTTTATTTTTCTTTGAGACTTATCTTTTATTAAGCTCTTTATCCAAGAATTTTCGAAGCTTGTGAGTTGTAGGTTTTCTTGACGAGGTTTCGACTAAGAAGAGAAGATCGATAGTAAGCTAGCTTCGGTGAAAGGTACGCTCGTTAACTTATCCACTCCTTCTTAAACTTATTCCTTCATCATGATTCAAAATAAGTTTGGGGAAGGGGGAAGTGTGGCTTTGTTAACTCGTTTACATGGGTTCTTGGATTGTAGCTTAATTTTTGGATATTTCATTAGTAGTAGTTTTTGTTTTTGTTGAGTCTTAGATTTAAGTTGAGTCGAATAAGCATGTGATGATAGTATTGTGGATTTGGCCGATGATAGTATTTTTATTGATTTTTGAAGAAAAATTCATGATCTTTATTATGCATGGAACCTTGGCGAAGCGATGCAATTTGTTTGGTGAATTTGAATTATGCTATGATATCGGGAACTAGTTAGTTTGAACCCGTGAGATTTGAGCTTTTTGTGCATATTTATGCCTATTCTTTGATTGAGTGATCATGCATTCTTCATTGTTTCTAGAACTTGCCTTATTTCTCCATCAAGACCTTAGTATATCTATGAACTAGGAGATGATCTTAGGCCATCTTTTCTTTAGCCACATGATTCCTATACACTAACCTCGTTCATAATCCTTTGTTTACCACCCCTTTTGAGCCTTTATTAGCCGTTCTTTGTAAAACCGGATGATAGGAGGTTTGGATGATTATGGGTATCCTTTGTTGTGGTTGGTAGTATGGAAGGAGTTGAAAAGAATATCTTGTTGTGGTGGAGAGGGAGAAGAAAAGAATTTTAGATGCTTGATTTTCGTAGTTAGCTATCCCTATGAGCTTAAAAAAAAATGTGTTAAAAAGAGGAAAAGAAAAAAAATAGAGCTTTTGATTATCATTAGAAAGAATATATTTAGATGAGCTCTATGAAAAGAAAAAAAGAAAAAAATATATAAGCATAAGGGGATAGTTAGCTTTGATTTGTATAGTTGGTATTGTTTGCATCTTTGATATGTTGTTGTATTGTAGTTGGTGTTGGATGGTAGAAGATGGAGTTGAAAAACCATACTTTGTTTAGAGTTGAAAAGAGGTTGATGATTTAGAGCATTTTGAGTCACTTAGCCTATATATTCCCTACCTTAACCAATGTCCCTACATTACAAGCTTTTATAAAGTCCTTCTTGATCCTAGTTTATGAGTATTACATTAGGTGGAGATGTTGAGATTAGGGGCAAGCCTATGGTAAACATGTTGCATTGCATTGATATTGAGTGAACCCTTATGATGTGCATTATCTTATACATCTTTTCTTTGAGAGAGTTGAGTGTTCACTTATACACATATAATTTCACATGTTTGAGAGTGTTCTTTGATTGAATAGCATGATTTGGATTTATTGAATAGGTTGTGTTATTGATGCTAAGGTTGTATGCATAGTCTTGATCATGATCATGAGCTTGTTTTTGAAAAAAGTTTTGAGGCCTACATAGTTCACAATACTTGAGTCTATTGTTTATTTCGTTTTTGTTATTGTTCGGGACGAACAATGTTTAAGTTTGGGGGATTTTGATAGGGTGCATTTTTACCCTATCATCTAAGTGTTATATTATCGTTTTCTTGTCGTATTTTGATAGTTTAGCTCATGATTTATATTGTTTATGTTATTTCGAGCTAGATTACGCTTTTGGGTTGTTTTGAGTGTTTTTAGGGCTTTTGAGTCGAGAAAACTCAAGATAAGACAAGAGGCGATGAAACCAAGGAAGAGATGAAGTATTGATCCCAAGTTCTGACTTTTCACGATTTTGTAAAAGTGTTATTCTGGAAAAGTGGAAGCATAGTATTGAAGAGGAGTTCGATAGGAGCACGTAGGCGAAAACGGAGGTCAATTTGGAGTTCGGACGAGGAAGTTACGGCCAAAACAAGAAAGACGTGCGCAGTCCCAGCGAACCAGCATTGGAGCGCTCGCTCCAACCCTCTGGAGCGCTCGCTCCGTTTCAGACGGGATTTCTTTTAAAAGGCAATTTTTGACTTTTTTCTTGGTTTCCTTGTACAATTAGGTAATTGGATGTAAACTTCTACCCTATAAATACCTCTAAACCTATCATTGTAAACAAGTTCCTCCACGCTCCTACATTCTTTAGATTAGTTTTTATTCTTTTATCTATACTTTTAGATCTAGATTTATTTTATGTATGAAGACCATTGAAGATTAAAGATTTATTCAAGATTCAAGAGTTTTTCTATCCCTTTCTTTTTACTTTATGCTTTTGATTATGTTTATTCTTCCTTCTACCTTTCTTTTAATTATATCTAGCTAAATCATTTAGTTGATTTTAGGGATTGAATGCCTAATTGAATTTATGTGATTGTTTTTGTTTACAATTAGCCTTCCAATCTAGATGCATGTTTTCATGGTGCTTATTCTCATGCATAGTTAATTGGCCATTAATTGTGTATGCATAATTATGTGTTTATGCCTTGATAGGGTAATTGCATAATAGATCTCATGAATGCATGATATAATAGTTTGATTTTCTTGATTGATAATTGAATTATTATATGTTCATATATAATTGATTTGGTGTCTTAGTTGAACCTAGTTGATTATATCCTTGATACTTGTTCGATTTTGCACTTGATTTGATTCTTACAATTCGAAAGAATATTAGGATTTCGTTGGGTGACTACTTGCATTGCTTTAATTAGGGTGTAGGTTATTCTTGCATGTATCACATTTAGATTGGATTAAATTGGTTAATTGTATTCATTAATTGTTTGCATATATTTGATTAGGTAGGCTTCCCTAGAATCAACACTTTTTCCTTATTTGATTTATTTGTTTCCTTATTTGCTTATTTTCCTTAATTGTTTAATTGCTTATTTATTTGTTTCCTTATTTGTGTTCTCTTTTATTTATTTTATTTATTTGCCTAGTTATAATACCACATTCTTATTTTCTTAATTGCTTGAACATCAGTTTAATTCTAGAGTAGAGGTATTGTGTGTGGTTTCGGTATATCAATCCCTGTGGATACGATACTCGTACTTATTCTATACTATACCTATTTTGTGTGGTAGAAAATAGTGCGATCATCCTTCCCCTCCCAGCTTCACTAGTCCTTCCCTCATTTGTCCTTCCCCCTTTTTGGCATCATCACTGCCAGGGGTTAGGGTGATAGATTTTCCAGAAAAGGATTGTTGCAGAGAGTTGACTGAATTGAAGATGGCTTGAAGCATCTGCTGGGTTTTATCCATGGAGGGAGCCACAAGTTCAGCAGTCTTGATGCTTATCTCTTCAAGCAGATATTTGCACTGCCTTTCTCTCTCAACAACCGACGTCATCATACTCTCCAATGGCTCCACTTCTCTGAAGCGAGCCTCCAGCTCCGCTTCAACGGCTTTTGTGATTTTCTTTGCTTCTTCTTGAAGTGTGAATTCAAGTGTTACTTGGAAGCTTCAAGTTCTGCCTTCATCCCGGCAAGTCTCCTTTCCCTTCGATTGAGAGAGTTGTGAAATTCGGCATCTGCAGTGATCCGTACTGTGAGAGTTTCTTTCAGTCTCTTGACTTTCTGCAGTAGGATTGACAGTTCAGCATTCTTCAAGTCAAGAGCCTGTGCACTGCTCCTCAGACTCTCCAGTTCTCTCTTGTCAATTGCACTCTCATCCTTGACTCCCTTCAACTCAGTTCGAAGTGAGTCAAGAGCCTTTTTGGTATTGAGGAGCTCGCTTCCCTTCATCACTAACTCTCCTTCTCTGTTCTCCACCTTCTCTTTCAGCTCCTTCACCTCCTTCTCTAACACCTTCTTCTCTTTGACAAGAGCGATCAACTTGGCATTGACCTCCCTCAAGCGGCTTCTTTCTGCCTCAAGCAAGCCCTTGAGTTCGGTGATGGTTTTGGTGTTGTCATCCACTAGCTTCATCTGCGCCTCCAGCGCCTCCTCTTTCTCCTCTAGAAGCCTCTCCTTCTCCTCCACCTTTCCCTCCAATTCCCTTTTCTTCCTGTCAAAGTCTTCTCTAAGACCAATGACCTCCCCCGCCTTCCTCTCCATCTCTTCACTCATCTTGGTAATCTCGCTTTGGAGACTAGCAATCTCAGCATCTTTCAACTCCACCTCCTCCCTATGCTCTCTGATCAGCTTCCTTTCATGAGAGGAGGGCACTCGCTTCGGAACTGTAGCGAGTGGATATGATTCCTTCACCTTTGCATCCAGCTTTTCCCAGAAGCTGGTCCCTTCAAGGAAGGCATGGAAGCCATTTTCGCCTATGAAGTTGAATGTTTTGGCCTCCATTTGAATCAGTTCCTCTTCTGTGAAGGCTTTGAGGAGTCTGAAAATCTTGTAGTACTCCGTTCCTCGGTACGTGATGTACGTCAGAAAGTCGACTACATTAGTGTAGAACACGTCGCTCCATGCAACATTCGCGGAGCTAAGATTGTAGCGAAGGTTGATAGTTTCAGCGGCTTGCTCTCTGTCCAGGACATAGCGTTCCAAAGCCCGCTTGTGTACGGTGAGGGCAGGGGTTATGAATTGAGGAATGATGGGTTGTTCTCCTATAGTTTGGGCGGTATCGGCTGTAGCTGCCGATGTCGAGAGGGATTGGGTAGGTGATGAGGTTTCGGAAATCTGGATGGCTTCAGTGGGTGGTGGTTGGATAGTTTCGGTGGGTGGTGGTTGTATCGGCTGGGATTGAAGTGGGGTGAATGAAGTGTAGGCAGCAGCTTCATCTGTGCTGAGGAATGGAACAGTGGGAATGTGAAAAGAAGATGCTGACTCTTCTTCATGGGAGAGAGGGGGGTTATCTGTTTTAGTGGTTGTTGGGTTGAAGAAGATTGAGGTTCTGGTACTTGGGTGATGTGGGTTTGGATTTGGAGTGGGGGTGATTTGGCTTTGATAGGTAAAGGCTGGGGTTGAGTCGCTTCAATGTCCTCAAGCGGCTTCTCCACCGCCTTGCTTTCTTGGACAAGTAAATCGACTCGCTTTGTCTTCTTGCCTCGCTTCGGCGCGGCTCGCTTCCCGGGTGAAGCGACCGGCTTCACTTGGCTCACTTCGGCTTGCCTTTCGGCAACCGGTCTCGCCACGGGCACTTCAATTTCCAGAAGTCCCAAATCCATCAATTGCTTGGACTTCCTCCATTTGTCGTAGTAAATGGACTGTTTGTTGTAGATGGTGACGTCATCTTCCGGCCATGCTTTGCCCGGAAACTTCTTCTCCAAAGCATAGGAAAGCCTTGAGAAGAACTTCAGTTTCCCCTTGCGGAGAATCTGATCGGCGCTCCCCTTCACGAACGCAAAGTCGGCAGCAGCTTCGTGAATTTGATTGAGGAACCAGTCATGCCAGTTGAAGCTGGTTCCGGTGAGGCTGTCGACGATGACTGCTGTGGCGATCAGCTTCGTCTCAGAAAGAGTATCCAAGGTTCCGATGTAGCACGCGACACTCTTCGAGAAGAGTTCGCAAATGTGGTTGAAGGGGGCCTTCAAACTTGAGCGGATACTTGCCTCCTTAAAGTTTGGATCGGCTTCGGCGGTTGCAAAACGACCATACTGAACTCCGGCCGAGAGACCCAAATCCAATAATGAGTCTCCTCCTTCTCTCGGCAAGTTGAACGTGCCGATAAGCTCATTCATGTCCACCTCCACTGGCCTCCTCGTCTGTGGATCGGTAAAAGATGACATGTTTTGCTCCTTTCTCAAATTTAGCAGGAGCTCACCGACGGCTTTGGCCAGAATCTTTGACGGGACCACCGTCACAAACTTCCATAGGCCGGCCTTGGTCATGGCCCTACGGAGAAAGCCATTTCTCTCGATGATGGCTGGATCGAGATGAGGCTCGATATTGATATGCTTGTCGACCTCCGCGAGAAACTCCTCCATCGTCTCGGTGTTCTTCTTCTTTCCCATGGTGATTTTGAGAGAGTTTGGCTGATGTTTTAACAATGAAAATTAAGGGTTGAGACTCGTGAGTTGCAGAGTAATTGCAGATCTAGCACGAGAATGGCAAATTTAGAGGGCTGTGAAAATTTCTGCAGTTCTGCCTCGACCCATATATATAGAATTAGGATATGGCTGACGTGGCAGGGGTAGGACGGTAATAACGCCGAAAATCCTGTAGGTAGGCGGCGGACGTGCGGTGATGGATCTGACGTGTCCGGCGTCACCACAGTAAAAGTGAACAGCCACTTGCTCGGCGTCGCCACGTGGCCTTCTATGGTTGGCTTGTCGTATACGGCGTTGATCGAACGGCTCCAGATTGGGGGCTGTTAAGATTCGACGGCTGGATTTTCTCCGCCTTTTCTCGCTTCAAATTCAAACGTGTGAACACGCGCCCGTTATTTCCGTCGTTCCTGCACCTGCATTAAATGCACAGCAGAAAGTAAAATTGCACTCGAGTGCAGACAGCTCATACTCGCTTCATGCCCGCTCTCTTCGAGTTGGGCTGCTACGCCTTGACTCGCTTGAGAGGCATTCGCTTGAGTGGCTGTTCCGCACTCGCTTGCGATGGCTAGCTTTGAGTGACGAAGCACTCGCTTGGCCATCTGAAGCGACTGGAATAGGAAATTGAATTTCTTTGCTTAATTTAAAATGTTTCTGACTTACATACTTCGAGGATAAACAAGAATGTTTTCCTCTTTGTATTTGTGTCAGATTCACTTTATATTTTCCACGTAGTGAGTGAAGGTTTCTAGCACGCTTCGGCTCACTTAGTGTACTTAAAATTGAAACACTTACCAGTCAATCTCACTTCGTAGGAGATTGATACCACAAATTGAAGATTTCACTTGAACTAGATACCACATGTTGAATGCTACACGTTGAGTTAGATTTTCATGGCATTCATCTTCATGGCCTTCATCTTCCTCTACGAATTAGAGAGTCCTCCATCGAAGTGAATGAGGGAGAAAATGAATAAAGTACACAAGCTTACTACAACCCGAAGGGAGTATCACGTAAGTGTACTTATTCACGACGAATGGGGGATGAGTACAAGTCCTTATCTCAGAGCAGAAATGGACAGGATGACAATGAGAATGCTCTGACAAGACAATCTCGTATTTTACGCAGAAACATGTCACCAGCCCTGCAACCTTTTGTATAAAAAGGTAAACCTTCAAGCATTCCTACATTCTAGAGAATGAATCTGCAGTCGACTCGCTTTGACCCAAGCTAGGGCAAATTGAAGCGATGCAGAATTCGAGATAGCAGCATTCTTGCTCGCTTTGGAAGTAGCTTGCTCCGAGAGTAAGCATTAGTTCCCCCTTAACCATATACTTAACAATTCCAATAAGTTGGTAGGGAACTTCTTCCAATACTCCACCTTACTCCACCTTACTTCATTTTCTTCAAGCGAGTGAGATTTGAAGTGGCTCGCTTGAGTTGGTGAAGATACGAAGCGAGTGACGCACAAGAGAACAAGCGAACACTCCTTCGTGCATCCTGGAACTAGCATTCTTCACCAGGGTCTAATAACCCTAATTCCATGCATAGCTGGTTGAATCGAGACTCAGCTAGAGGCTTGGTGAGGATATCTGCTCGCTGGAGATCGGTATGGATTTTCTCGAGCTTGATATCCTTCTTCTCGACATGATCACGAATGAAATGGTGTCGAATTTCCACATGCTTGCATCTGGTGTGAAGCACTGGATTCTGCGAGATAAAAATAGCACTGTTGTTGTCGCAGAAGATTGGAATTTCATTCGCTTCAACTTTGTAGTCCTCAACTGTTGACGAAGCCATAGGATTTGAGAACAGCAGCTTCCTGCGGCCATATATTCAGCTTCAGTTGTTGAAGTGGCTACGCTTGTTTGCTTCTTTGAGAACCACGAGATTAGCTTGCTTCCCAAGAACTGACATGTGCCCGACGTTGATTTCCTATCAACTCGGCACCCTCCATAGTCAGCATCGGAATATCCAGTGAGCTCCAAATTGTCCTCCGCTGGATACCACAGACCCATGTTGACAGTGCCCTTCAAATATCGAAGAATTCTTTTGGCAGCTTCAAGATGGCTGTGTTTGGGATTGCTTTGGAAGCGAGCGCAGACTCCGACTGCAAAAGCAATATCTGGCCGGCTTGCAGTGAGATAGAGTAGTGACCCAATTAGGGCACGATAATCTGTAGGATCTACAGATTTTCCTCCTTCGTCTGGCTCCATCTTCCAGTTGGTATTCATAGGAATCTTCACAGCTTTAGCATGTTGAACACCAAACTTGGCAAGCATATCTCTAGTGTACTTTGCTTGGTTGATGAAAATTCCATTATCCTGCTGCTTCACCTGAAGACCTAGAAAGCAGCTCATCAAGCCAATCATCGACATCTCATATTTAGTCTTCATTAGCTCTCCAAACTTCTCGCTAAGCGACTGGTTTGGTGACCCAAATATGATGTCATCCACGCAGATCTGAACCCATAGCATATCGTCTCCATGATTGATAGTGAATAGAGTTCGATCTATTTTCCCTTTGTGGAAGCCATTCTCCACTAGGAATTGAGATAGTGTATCATACCAAGCTCTGGGAGCTTGCTTCAACCCATACAGGGCTTTCTTCAAGCGATACACTTTATCTCCCTGCTCGAAACCTGGTGGCTGCTCCACATACACTTCTTCCTTCAATTCATTCTCCTCGCGGTAGCCTCGCATCACCTAGTGAAAGTCTGGGGCGGACATTTGGAACGCCGGCTGTGGACCTCCATCTCCATCGCCTTCTTCATCATCGAGCCCTTGTTGTTGCTCTTCTTGATCAAATCCTTGCTCGTATTGCTCGGCTTCCTCTTCTTCATCTCCTTCTTCATCATCACCTTCTCCTTCTTGTGGCCTTGGACCTCCCTCGGCCCACATAAGTTGCTTGTGGCCTGGAGAATTCATTCTCCCATTCCCTCTATTAAGATTCTCATTCCCAATCGCCTCGGTGTAGTAATTATTCGGCAATGGGAAGTGATAAACGCCACTCAACCCATGGAGCTTGAAGAACCACCCGGACGTGTCGAAAGAGATCATCCTTGCAAACTCCAAAGTCCTTCTATCTACAAAGATGGATGTAGACATCGGGTGTTCTCTAATCGGAATGTTGAAATATTGAGCAATTGGAGTGACAAACGCTCCAATCCCGATCTTTTGTTCTCCGAACAAGTAAGCTTGATTCTCCATGTGATCGACGAGGTAGAGGGCTGCGTTTTGTGAATGGCCTCGATAGGATGTCCAAACAAGGTGTGCATCGGTAGCAAGGAAGGTGCCGGAGTCATGGCGGGAGTGAATGGAACAAGAGATCAACCGATGGAAATAGCGAATCGTGGGATTCCGAATCGAGGTGGCCTTTGCGATTGCCGGGTTGTAGGACTTCTTCTTCTCCTCCTCGTAATCCACAAAGTGACTCCACAAATCTTGAAGATTGGGGTGATTGTTGCCCAAGTACTCCCCATTCTTGTCTCCTCCAATGGCATCATTGAGTTGATCCATGGTAAGCTCCCTTGGTTGACCACCCAATTGAAAACGAATGTCGGGCACTTGGTTGACTCGCACCACCACCAATGTCGAAAGGAACTACACCGTCAATATGTGATAGGTCAAGTGATTGCCTTGAATTATGTTGGTGAAGCCTCCTCGTTGCATCATTTGGGTGATCTCATCGGCTATCCCCATGGCCACTATCGTCTCTTGGTAGAGGAAACGACAATGCTTGTGCTTGAGTTGCACAAGATGGGACCGTCTCCTCTTCGACTCCGCCGTGGTGAGCTTTAACTTGAACGCCTTCGGCTTCAAATTTGCAGGAATCGACTTGACCGGCGGCATTCGGTTCTCCGGAATGGTCTTGTCGTTCTTCCATGTCTCCTTGGCCTTCTCCTTCCCCTTGCCCTTGCTTGAAGAAGTCGAAGCAACACTCTTTCCTTTGTCTCTTGCCATTCTAGTACCTAAAAATTTCACAAATTAATACTAGAAATACAAGAATATAGCAACATAATTTCATCTTCCCCCAAACTTCAACCGAATTCAAAACTCTCCCATTATCATCTCAATTTTTCATCACAAATCCACACATTCAACACACTAAACCTCCCAAAATCATGAACTTAATCATCGCACGATTTCAATCTCATGCATATAAATATCAACAAATCTTCAATTCATAGACAAATTCGAAGACCCAATTGAAAATCAACATGCATGCATCTTTTCAATCCGCAATGAATCCAATTCATTCAAATAATACAAAGCAAATCATGAATTCAATTCATAATTCTCAATCTAATTCCCAATCTATCAATACAAGAATTTTAAATCAAAAAGAAATTCCAATCGGTCAAAACATGCTTATTCATGTAGAGAATCAAGAATTAATAAGAGAGGGGCGAGAAATTGATTACCTTGCGATGAATCGAAGAGAGAAATTGAAGAGTGCTCTTGTGTTCTTGAGAGAATTTGTGATTTGTCTGTGAATGGTATGTGAATTGTGTGTATATGGTATATAAATAAGGCTAAAAAAACCTGGTCAAAGTCGGTTTTGTGCGCGTCAATGACCCTCTAGATACACCTCTCGATCGAGAGAGGTGTCGAGAGGGTGCTACTGGATCACGTCATTTGACCTCTCGACAGGCCTCTCGATCGAGATGGGTGTCGAGAGGTCATGTTTTGCATGTTATGTTCTCCCCTCTCAATCGAAAACACGGGGGTCTCGATCGAGAGGCCTCACGTGATATACCTGGGCACAATTTTCAGAACCTCTCGATACACCTCTCGATCGAGAGAGGTGTCCAGAGGTCCCTACTGGAAGAAAAAATTTCACCTCTCGATACACCTCTCGATCGAGAGGGGTGTCGAGAGGTTATGCTCGAATTTTTGTTTTCTACACAACACTTAGAATTTGTTAGCATATTACGGGGTATGACTCGAAAAACGAAAAATTTTAACTACGACTCTAAAAATAAAAATAAAAATGGGATACGAATATTGGGTTACCTCCCAACAAGTGCTATGTTTAACGTCTTTAGCCCGACAATTCCTCTTTTCTAACTAAGATCATCAAGATAAGTGGCTGCTTTCTTGGGGTAGAGAGGCAACGGCTTGAAGTAGTGCTTGAGTTGATGTCCATTCACCATGAATTTTTCACCGTCGTTCTTCAACACTTCGAATGCACCATTCTTCAAATCCTTATAGATAACGTACGGTCCGGACCACTTGCTTTGCAATTTTCCTGGGAACAAACGAAGTCGGGAATTAAATACAAGAACATCATCATCAAACTTACGCTTTTTGATGCTCAAGTCGTGAAATCTTGCGGCTCGTTCTTTGTAAATCCTTGAATTCTCGAACGCCTCGTTCCTCCATTCATCAAGCTCCAACAAGTCGTCGCACCTTTGACCCATAGCTTCCTTAAACTCAAAATTGATCCTTCTCGTCGCCCAATAAGCTTTGTGTTCCAACTCCATTGGTAAATGGCAAGATTTGCCAAATAGTAATTGATATGGAGACCTTCCAATTGGCGTCTTGAAAGCCGTCCTATAAGCCCAAAGTGCGTCGTCCAAGTACTTCGCCCACTCCTTCTTGTTGGTGACGGTCTTCTCCAAGATTTGCTTGATCTCTCGATTAGCTAGCTCGGCTTGACCATTGGCTTGAGGGTGGTAGGGCGTCGTAACCTTGTGCTTGACTCCATATTTCGCAAGAAGCGATCCTAACCAACGATTGTTGAAGTGGCTCCCCCCATCACTAAGCAAAGCTCTCGGAGTTCCATACCGAGTCAAAATATTCCTTTGGAGGAATTTGATCACCACCTTCGAATCGTTGGTCGTCGTGGGAATGGCCTCGACCCACCTAGAAACATACTCCACCGCAAGTAATATGTAAGAGAACCCTTGAGATTTGGGAAAGGGACCCATGAAGTCGATCCCCCAAACATCGAAGAGTTCCACCTCCATGATAGTTCGTTGTGGCATCTCGTCCATCTTCGTGATGTTCCCCATCCTTTGGCATCGATCACACGTCTTGAAGTACTCATGACAATCCTTGTAGATCGAAGGCCAATAAAAACCACTATGGAAAATCTTGAGGGCGGTGCGATTTGCTGCGAAGTGTCCCCCATTCGGAGCGTTATGACAATCCTCGATGATCTTCTTCCACTCCGATTGTTGAACACATCGCCTAATGACTCCGTCGGCATACCTCCGGTACAAATATGGATCATCCTAGTAATAGAATTTGCAATCGTGGAGGAACTTCCTCTTTTGATGAGACGAGAGATCCTTGGGAACATGATGAATCACCAAATAATTGACGATGTCGGCGAACCAAGGAGTCAAATCGTCTAGCTCAAAAATCTGCTCGTCGGGGAAGCTTTCTTTGATTGTTATCCTCGAATCTTCTCCATCCATGGGCTGCTCAAGTCTCGAGAGATGATCGACCACCACGTTCTCACACCCTTTCCTACCCTTGATCTCCATGTCGAACTCTTGAAGAAGCAAAATCTAGTGAACTAACCTCGGCTTCGAGTCCTTCTTGTTGAATAGATAGCAAATGGCGGCATGGTCGGTGTGCACAATCGTGTGAGATCCCACCAAGTAAAGTCTAAACTTGTTGAAAGCATAGACCACAACAAGTAGCTCCTTCTCCGTGGTAGTGTAGTTCCTTTGAGCCGAGTCCAACATCTTGCTAGCATAGTAGATCACTCGGAAAAGCTTCTCCCTTTTCTGCCCGAAAACTGCTCCTATCGCCCAATCGCTTGCATCGCACATGAGCTCGAACGGGGCACTCCAATTCGGTGACACCAAAACGGGAGTAGAGATAAGAGCCTTCTTCAACGTCTCGAAGGCTTCCAAGCAATCCTTGTCAAACGCGAACTTGACGTCTTTCTCGAGCAATCCACATAACGGCTTCGTGATCTTCGAAAAGTCCTTGATAAACCTTCTATAGAAGCCGGCATGTCTAGGAAACTCCTCACCGATTTCACGTTGGTTAGTGGTGGCAACTTCTCGATGGCTACAACTTTGGCTCGATCCACCTCCAATCCTTGTGAAGACACCTTGTGGCCAAGTACGATCCCTTCTTGCACCATGAAGTGGCACTTCTCCCAATTGAGGACGAGGTTCGTCTCTTCGCACCTTTGAAGCACCGTGGCAAGATTCTCCAAGCATTGATCGAAAGAAGAACCAAAAACAGAAAAGTCGTCCATGAATACCTCCATTATGTTCTCGATCAATCCATGGAAGATGGCCATCATGCACCTTTGGAAAGTGGCCGGTGCGTTGCATAACCCGAACGACATCCTCCGATAAGCGAAGACTCCATATGGACAAGTGAACGCCGTCTTGTGTTGGTCCTCCGGAGCGATGGCGATTTGATTGTAACCGGAGTATCCATCGAGGAAGCAATAGTACTCGTGTCCGGCATATCGATCGAGCATTTGATCTACGAATGGGAGGGGGAAGTCCTTCCTCGTTGCTGCGTTGAGAAGACAATAGTCGATGCACACTCGCCATCCCGTGACAAGCCTCGTTGCGATTAGCTCCCCCTTCTCATCGTTGATGACCGTCATGCCTCCTTTCTTCGATACCACTTGAGTAGGGCTAACCCACTCACTATCCGAAATAGCATAGATCATGCCGGCATCGAGCAACTTCAACACCTCCTTCCTCACAACTTCTTGCATAGCTGGATTCAATCGCCTTTGAGGTTGGACTCTTGGGCGATGACTGTTTCACTAAAAAGTGTTCGAAATAGAACGAAATCCTATCGTAGCACTAGCAAGCAAAACCCAATGTCGAATCTCTAAGGAAAACTTAGCAGGGCAATTAATTATGTAGTAAAATCCTAATCTAGCCTAAATCTAGGAAAGCAAGTAAATAAGATTTTTGGGTTTTTGTTTTAAATCCTAGGCAAGAAAATAAATTAAAGCAATAAATAAAAGCAAATAATATCTAAACTAGAAAGCAAGAAATAGATCTAAGAATTAAACTAAAATAAAACAATTAATCTACCTAGGTGAGAATAGAAAACAAAGCAATAAAGGAAGCGACAAAGAAAACAATAACTACTCTAGATATGATGAATAAAATCTGGAAATTAAAAGGCAAATAAATCTAACTATGAAAGCTTTGAAAAACGAGAGATTGAAAATCGAAAGAAAAACGAATCTAAACTAGAACTTGAAAATCGAACAAACGAAATTAAACTAAGGAAATTAAACGAGGCAATTAAGAAATCGAATCTAAAACGAGAGAAAGCAATTAAAGCAAATAAACAAAAGCAATAAAAGAACTTACGAAATTGAACGAAGAACGAAGAACTTGAATTTGAACAAAGAAGTCTTGAATTAAATTGCAACTACGAAGAATTCGGATCCGAACAAAGCAAACTAAAACTAGAGTATTTGAATGCTGAAAACTAAAGCTAAATAATGATAAAAGTTGATTCAAATTCGTCCCAAAGTACTAGTATATATATTAGGAAGAAAACCTAGTTATATAAGGAAACAAAATCCTGAACGCGGACTTTTGGCCGATCGTCCAGATTCCTAAGGAAATCTGGCCGATTGGCCAGATCAGATACTGGTGAGCCTTAAACATAGGCACTTGGCCGATCGTCCAGAAGCTAAGCTGGACTTGGCCGATCGGCCAAACTCTAAACTGGTCCTTCTCGATTCTTCCTTCACTTCATGCACTTTTCGTCCCGTTTTCCTCCAATTCTTCACCTATTACTCCTACGATAACCAAATCTCCAAACAACCAAATCATAGCCAAAAGACACACTAAAAGACAGAAAAACACAATGAAAATGGGCACGAAAACATAACGAAAAACCTAACATCTAAACACCAATCAATGACTATCTTCGAGCAATATCCTATGCATGCAAATCGAAGGACTAATACCTTTGATGTCGGCAATCGTCCATCCAATCGTAGATTTGTGCTTCCTTAGGCGCCTCTGTGAGTTCAGAAGACATGATCACCGGGTACGTCTCCTCTTCTCCTAAGAACTTGTACTTGAGGTGCTCGGGTAGTGGCATCAACTCCACCTTAGGGGCTGCATCCTTCTTCTCTTCCTCGTCGAGAACTCCATCATCCACCTTCTTGTTGATGTCGAGGTATGGAACTTCCTTTTGATGAGGTGATGGTCGATTTGCCTCCAATTGATTGAGATATTCGAGGATCTGGTCACAAGCTTCATCCAACTCCTCGTAAGCATATAGAGAATTTAAGATGCAATGGTTAAGTGCCTCCTCCGAAGTAGGTGGTGTCAATGTCTCGATGGAGAAGATATCCTCACGTTGATCGTCGGGTCTCCTCATGGCTTCATAGATAGAAATTTTCAGCTCTTCCCCGTTGGCTCGAAAGGTGAGGTCTCCATCTTGAACATCGATCAATGCTCTCCCCGTGGCTAAGAATGGCCGACCCAAGATTAATGGTTGATTCGCATCCTCGGGCATATCCAATACTACAAAGTCCGCGGGAAGACGAGGTTGTGTACTTGAACGAGAACATCTTCGACTATCCCCCTTAGATAAGAAACCGATCGGTCCGCTATAAGTAGAGAGATGGTGGTTGGCTTCATCCTCCCGATCTTGAGCCGGTTGAATATAGAGAGGGGCATCAAATTGATGGTAGCACCAAGATCACATAGAACATTTTGAAAGACATGATCACCGATCTTGCATGCTAATGTGAACCTCCCGGGATCCTTTTGCTTCAAAGGTAGCTTCTTTTGGATCACCGCGCTACACTCCTCCGTGAGGTTGATCGTCGAACTTCCCCCACTTCTCCTTTCCCGAAACCGCATCCTTGATGAACTTCATGTGGTTGGGCATGTCTCGAAGAGCATCGAGAAGTGGTATGTTGATGTTGACCTTTTGTAGTATCTCCATGAACCGTTGATACTTCTCGTCTTGCTTCGTCTTGTTCAATTGTTGTGGGAAAGGGGCTTTCGGAACATAAGTCGGGAGCTTGGGCGGTTGAACACCTTCTCGATGCACCTCTCGATCGAGAGAGGTGTCGAGAGGTCCCTTCTGACCTCGAATTTTGACCTCTCGATCCCCCTCTCGATCGATTGGGGTATCGAGAGGGTCGCACTGAATCTCCTCATCGTAAACCTCTCGATCCTCCTCTCGATCGATAGGGGTGTCGAGAGGTGGCTTCTGTACTCCAGTTTTGACCTCTCGATCCCCCTCTCGATTGAGAGAGGTGTCGAGAGGTCCTAGCCTCGGCACTTGGTTCCTTGTCTCTTCGAGCTCCGCATTCTTGAGGTTCCCGTCTCCAGTCTTCTCAGCTTCCAAGGATGGATTTGTGTACTTTGTGCCACTCCGAAGCTCAATAGCATGCACATGATGGTTGTTCTTCGGGTTTTGCTCGGTGTTGCTTGGGAATTGGCCGGGCTTATGGACTCCTCCTTGAGCATTGGCTATTTGACTCATTTGCGTCTCCAACATTTGCATTTGCTTAGTCAAAGCATTGATGCTACTCCCCAAGTTGTTGCTCAAAGTGTTTTGAGTAAGCTCCAATGTCCTCAACTTTGCATCTTGTTGTGTCATCCCCATCTCCGATTGAGCCATATATTGACGAATCAAATCGTCGGTCGACATCTCCTTTTTTAGCTCTTGAATGACTCCGTTCTCAACATGGAAGCCTGGAGGTGGTTGCAAAGCGTTGTTCGGATTGGCATAAGAGAAGTTCGGATGATTTCGGTTGTTGGGAACATAAGGCTTCTTGTATCCTCCTTGATAGTTCAAACCTCCTTGTCCTCCTTGCCACTTGCTTCCTTGATTTGGTTGCCACTTGCCCCCTTGTTGCACAAAATTAGCATCTTCTTCTTCGGTTGGGTTTTTGTTCGTCAGTGATAGCATTGCACCTAAGTACTCCTTTCTTGATAGTATCCAACTCATTCGCTGTTTTCATGTACTTCTCCATCAAGTCTTCGTAAGCATCGATCCCAATATTGGCAACTCTCCTTCTTCCAATGCGTCGGTCAGTAGCCTCATCATACCTCGAATTCACGGTCAGCCAATAATCTCCATGGCCACATCGTACTCGTTATTCAAAAATCCTCCTTTTGAAGCGTAGTCGAGCTCCTTCCTACATAACTTGTTCAAACCACGATAGAAGCACGTGATTTGATCCTCCTTGCTAATTCCATGGTTCGGGCATGCTCGTAGTAGCTTCTTGAATCTCCCCCACGCCTCGTAGAAATACTCATCCTCGTATTGTTGGAATTGGTTGATCTCATTGATGAGTTTCTGAGCCCTCGAGGGTGGGAAAAACTTGTTCAAAAATCTGGTGCACATCTCGGCCCATGTCCTAATCTCGGTCTTGTCTAGTCCATCGAGCCACTCCCTCGCATCATCCTTGAGAGACCACACGAACAAACTGAGCTTGAGGTAGTCCGATGAAACTCCATTGGCCTTGTATGTAGCACATATGTCCAAGAATTGCTTCAAGTGAGCATTTGGATCCTCCATGGATGTGCCTCCATATTGGTTAGATTGCACCATGTGAAGGAACCATATCTGATCGGTGAAGATCGGTTCGCCCGAGGATCTATTTCGGATATCTAACTATCGACGTCATCCTATCATGCTCCTATGAATTAAGTGCGGAATCATAGGGGGTTATGGATCGATTACCTGAAGAAGTAGAGAACTCGCGAATAGATCTTCTGATCTGTATCCCTGCTCGATTCTGACGTTGGATGGACAACGAACTTCGGAATTAGCCACGGAAAACGGGATCCTACCGAACTGCTAGAAGCCGGCCGCGCTTCTCTCTCTCTCTAACCCTAGCTTCCCTTTCTTGTTTAGAATATTTAAGTGCACTCGATTATTCTGACTGTTAGGTCAAAACAAGACCTTGAGGGGGTATATATAGAGGAGACCAAGTGAGACTTGGGCTTAAGTTGCAGGCCAAGCCTGCAACACATGGACTGGGCGTCCATTAGCAGTGTTGGCGCCCACACTGGGCCCAACTAAGTGGTGGCCCACTTATTCCTTATACTGTGGCCTGTTGAGCTTTTTGGGCCAGATCAGGGATCTACTAGCTGGTAAAACCGAGGCCTCCCAATGGCTAAATTCTCCATACTCAGCCCGAGTATAATTTAGTCCATAAGTACTAAAACATTCCACTAGAGTAATAGTACTGAATTACCTGTTTTACCCCTGTTGAGTTCAGGGCTAGTATTAGACTTAGCGACCCCCATATTTAAGATATCCCACATCCGTTGATTAACTTAGAGCTTCTGACTGCTCGTGTTATTCAACTTCTTTTATTCCTGAGTAGTACCATTCATTCCTTATTCATCATACCGGAATTTAATCCACCTGCAGGGTTTGGTATGATAATCCTTAATGAATTCCTCAGGGGATGTGATCAACCTGTTCTACCAGGATATGGTGCTCTGTTGCAGTTGCACTAAGAGTCGTACTAGTTGTAGTTGCTTCCCAAGATACGGAGCATATTGAGTTGCAGATACTCTGAACTCTCACCCATGGTAAATCAAAGAAGCAGACTACATCTATACACCCTTAGGACTCAACTAGATTTAAGGTTCATCATAAGTCACCGAGGTCTTGATTCTTTCTACATTCGGTCAGAATAGAAGAATACACCTCACCGTGATCCTATCAGTACACGCACGTACTAGTATAGACAAGTAGCCAAGACAAGCTACTTATGCAGCCTATACTACAGCCTAAACCGACAGTTATATCCAGAACTGTCTCAACTGTGATACCCTTTTATATCTCGTGAGGAACCGGCAACTATGGTCTTCTGTGATCTACAACACACCATAAAGCCTGCAACTTTGAGATAATGGATAGATGTTTGATGCATAGATAACAATTCATACTTAATCAGATAGAAGATTGTTAGTGGTTATGGACGACACATGCATACAAGCTAAAAAGGCCTGCTTTCTAGTATACAAATTCTTCACCATGTTGATGAGGGACGTCTTGATCTCATAGTTGTTAGCGTCCGTGGTCCCCCATCCTCCTTGCTGAAATTAGTCCACGACTGGCTTGAACCGATCGTTCAAAGTCCTCTTCGCCTCGCGATCCCCCATTGATGCTTGACTCCTTGGTGAATCGGGTGGTTAAGAGGGTGGTGTATCAATCTTGCTTGCTTCCTTCTCTCGTCTCAATGCCCTTAGTGAGCGCTCCAACTCCAAGTCTATCAGAATAGGATTTATTCCTTTAGACCTTGTGGTCATGCATTACCTAAAACCAAAGAGAAGAAAATAAAATGTTAGATCAATAAACCGAAAAACAGAAAATTAAAGCGCCTAAATCACCTATTAATTCTATTTCAAAATATGTGTATGAAATCCAATCAATCCCCGGCAACGGCGCCAAAATTTGATTGCACTATTTTCTACCACACAAAATAGGTATAGTATAGAATAAGCGAGTATCGAATCCACAGGGATTGATGTGTCGAAACCACACACAGTACCTCTACTTTAGAATTAAACTGATGTTTAAGCTTTTAGGAAGTAAAAGTGTGGTATTTATAATCTAGGCAAATAAATAAAGAACTCAAATAAATCAAACAAGGTAATAAACAAATAATAGAATAAATAACAAATAAGGCAAATAAACAATTAAGGATAAAAACTCAATTAAGGAAAAGTATTGATTCTAGGGAAGCCTACCTAATCAAATCTATGCAAGTAATTAATGAGTACAATTAACCAATTTAGACCAATCTAAATGTAATACACAAAAATAACCTATCATTCCAATTAAGGCAATGCAAGTCGTCACCTAATAAGATCATAATCTCCTCTTGGATTCATAGATATCAAATCAAGTGCAAAATAGAACAAGTATCAATAATAAAATCAACTAGGTTCAATTATGACACCTACATCGACTATATACGAACATATGATAATTCAACCTCGACTAAGATAATCAAATCATCATACCATGCATACATGAGATTTATTATGCAATTATCCTATTAAGGCATAAACACATAACTATGCACACATAATTAGTGATCAAGTAATCATGCATGAGAATAAGCACCATGAAACATGTACCTAGATTGGAAGGCTAATTGTAAACAAAAACACTTACATAAATTCAATTAGGCATTCAATCCCTAAAATCAACTAAGAAATTTAGCTAGACATAATCAAAACAAACATAAACACAAAGAATTGAAAGAACATAATTAAAGAGTAAGAGTAAGAAAAACTTGAACACAAACGAAGAGCTTCGAATCTTGAATCTTACATAAACTTGAATAATCTCCAATGTCGAATACAAGAATAAAATAAAAACTCTAAAGTAAAAGTATGTAAAAAGTGTTAGGTAGCTAGATAGGGTTTTCAATGCTAGACTAAGGAATATATATAGGGGAAATTTACATAAGGATACATAGACCTAAAAGGAGTCTAAAATTACACAACGTAATTCTTGGCTGGATGACCCTCTCGACACCCACCACCTCTCGATCGAGAGAGGTATCGAGAGATGTTGAAAATGCTATCGATCGAGAGTAAATCCAGAAACTCTCCTCTCGATAAGCCTCTCTCGATCGAGAGAGGTATCGAGAGGTCTTCACTCAACTTCAAATCTTGAATTTCGAACTCCGATCTTCACACCTTGTCTCGTCTTGGGGTTTTATCACCAAAATATGCCTAAAACACAACAAAATACCCACAAGCATAATATTGTCCAATATAATAAAATCCATATAAAATATAGACAATACTACACAATCGAGACTCAAAAACGACTCTTTTTTGTTACAAAAATAAGGTTAATTTCACCTATATCAGTAGTTCGAAGGCGTCAATTGATTCTCCAGACTTCATTGTGAGGCTCTCAAACTCTCTCATCAGTACGGCAAGCTTGTTCTCTTTTATCTTGTCAGTGCCTTGGGAAATTAGGGCTAGGGTTTCCCACATTTCCTTCGCAGTAGTGCACTTCCTGATCCTAGGAAGATAGGCATCTAACACCGTGCTCTGCATAGTATGGCGAGCTATACGGTCTAGATTGGCGATCTTGAAGTCATTGGAAGAGTAGTCTTCCTTTGCCTTGTCCACGTAATCTTGTCTGACATGAGCTTCACGGCCTTCGGCGGCTGGAACGTTCACAGAGATGGATTTCTTGATTTCGATGGGTCCTTCTTCTATGACCTCCCACATCCTGTCATGGATGGAGCATAGGAAGCTTTCGACATGAAAGCTCCATGTTTTGTAGACTTCAATAGAGAATTGCGGAAGATTCGATGCACTGTATGTAGACTTGATGAAACGTCAATAGTAATGCAGTATGCGTGAGTGAGGGTTTTGATGCACATAGGAAAATAGATCCGGTTCAGTGAGACAACGTGAAGCGAGAGGGGACTCGCTTCAGGTATGCAAAGCAGTGGCTTGAAAGAACCCCACCTCTGATACCACTTGTTGGTCCCGGTTTGATAAGGGAAACACACGTAGAGGGGGGGGGGGAGGGTGAATACGTGTGTAGAAGTTTTTCAACTTCTTTTCCTTTATCTCAGAGTTTAGCAAGGTGCAGCACTCGCTTCAAATACTAAGACCTAGCTTCAAGCTAGATCTACAGTAGAAGCTCACCACTTGATCTAAGCGAATGCTTGAACAAGAGTGAGGTTGTTTTGCAATGCGGAATTTGGTGAGCTAAACTTTTCCTAAGTATTAAAAAAATTCATTTTAGGTGTTTACGATGCTTGTGCAAATGAATAATCAAAGCAATAAACAATTGAAAAGATTAGGGTTAGAGAGATACGGCACAAGGGTTTATAGTGGTTCGGTGATAAAACACCTACGTCCACTTTGTTGCTCGAAGCAACTGATTCTCTTCACTCAAGAACCTTGAGGACTTGCAGGCTCCTCAAAAACCAAAGTCAAGATCGAGCTTCACTTGCTTGGATCTGACAACAGTTGGGTGATTACGGGTTCACCACAAAACTTAACTGGACTAAGCTTCACTCGCTTGAGTCCGACGACCGGGAGATTACGGGTTCTCCACACAAACCTAGTTTCGATCAAGCTTCACACAATCCAGAACTGTGCTAGCTTGGATCTAGACTATATGATCGAGACTTCTACTATCGAAGAAGTAGAGTCTTGGATCGTGACAACCTTTCGACAAACTCAAAACCTAACAGACAGACTAGGGTTAGGGTTTTTGGTTTTCGACGAACACACTAATGAAGAACTCTTTACAATGAATGCAAAGAAGGCTAGAGTTCTTCTCTAAGCTTGGATATGGAATGGGCTTAGAACTTTGAGTGTGAAGGTTGCGGAGACGAGCTTAGACAATGCTAAAGCTCGGAGAACACTTAAACAAAAACTCGAAGGCTGGGAATGTTTGTTTGCAGTAGGCGCTGAATGCTGAAGTGGTGTTCTACTCTTCTCCGTCTTCTACCTCCACTATTTATAGGCGAAGAGATGGGTAAGAGCCGTTGTTGGTTGGTGGCTTTGTCCCTCCTCCTCTCGACAGTACTTGCACAGGCCTGCTGCTTTTCAGACGCGTCAGTTTGTCCCTTTGCCAAAAATGGCTAAGTTCCAACTAAAACAGTAACTGGAGCCTCTCAGCACTGTTGCGGCGTCCTTGTCGGCCTGGTGGTCAACTCCGGTGCTCCATTCTCCTATCGACACGTGAGATACGCAATTAATGCGTCGATCTTCACTTGACTGGTGTTTGAACTTGTCGTTTAAATTGTAGCGGGGATTGAGCTGTCGCTTTCTGTTAGGTAGGGCTTGCTTCGCTTTAGATTTAGAGCGTCCGCTTTAAGTTGAGTCGCTTCAAGTCATACTATAGCGTTGACTAGTCTATTTCTAACCTAGCAATAATATCGAACTAAAGAAGTCCGAGTATCGAACACGAGGAGTGAATGTGTCGAGAGATAATCAAGTAGTTCCTCTTGTCTCTATTATCCTATTTGAGCACATAGACTTGGTTTGGTTTTTTGTTTAAACTAGGCGATGAAATAAATGAATATCAAACTCAACAATACTCTAAAGTAATGAAAATAGCAAGAAATGAGAATGGAAAATCAAGTAATAAAAGCATGGATCCAAGTAACTTCCGACGTGATTATGATGAGGGCTTACGAATCTAGATGCTTCAAACCAATTTAATCCACCTTGAATGGTCTCTTATAACATATATGTTAACCTACCTTACTAGGGTGATCAACAAGTAGATCAATAGAACAATAAATGCTTTCTAAGCCTTTAAATGCCCTACCAACTCCAAATAGCTCATTTTAGTCTAAGAAAACCTACCAACTAGATGTTGGGTGCTAGAGTTTAGGATGTAAATCCATAAAGGTGCTTAGCTAGCAATAGATCTAGCAAGCTATCCAACAAAAGTAAGAGAAAGCATAATGGAAAGAACAAGGAAGGAAAGTAGAGAATAAATCTTCAACAATCTCTTCAAACTCCAAGCATAATCTTCAACATAATTTGAAAATACTAAATGGGAAAGAGGGAAAATGCTAGGGTTCAAAAGTAGATGTTAAAGTGAATTACAAGTGGTTCCCCCTCCAAATGAGGAAAAGAAACAAGTATTTATAGTCTTCCCACAAGTTGGGGTCAAATTGCAATCAAAAGAAACTTGAGTTGAGAAGGTGGGGTAAAAACTGTAATTTCCGGAAAGTAGTTCAAGGGTGTGTGTGTGCATTTTCGGCCACATTTGTCACTTTGCGCACTCCTACGGTTTTGGCTCGTTCTCCTTCGTCCGGCCTCAGAAAAATAATCCGCAAAGTGCTACGGCTTCGTCTTTTGATCCTCTTCGACATAGGACTACTCGCATGGTCCCAGAAAATTTCCACAGCACCTGAAATGGCACGGAAATCGAGAGAAAATGCAAAATGTATAGAAAATGCATAAGTTGTAAAAACCTATCATTTCCTATCCATTTAAGCACATAACGTACCCAAAACACGCATCGAGACGCACTCTAAAGCATGCTAAATATGTGGTTATCAAACTCCCCCAAACTTAAGCCATTGCTCGTCCCGGCAATTGAACGAACAATCAAAGAACATAAGCACATATGGGTATGCAAATCAAGATCATCGATGCCTCAAAGCTCACTCATAAATGATTTTCCATGAAACTCTCAAGGTGAGAGAACAATCCACAATTACACAACAATCTCAACTAGAAAATCAATCACTCAAGCACAAATGAACTCTAAACCTCACAAGATAAGTGTATCACTTAATCGCTCAATGTGGAGTGGGGTTTTAACACTCAACGATCTCATACATGTATCCATACTTACCATATGCTTGCCTCAAGTCTCTAAATCTCCATCGCTTGGTTTTGTGCTATGACTAAGATCAATTAGGTCTTTGCTTAGGCTTGTAATGTAGGGACATTGGTTTAGGTAGGGAATTTTAGGCTAAGTGACTCAAAACTTCTTCTAAGTACTTCACCTTTATAACATCCTCAACAAGTATGGATCCCTCCATGTTCTACCTCACCATCTCACCTTTTCAATGAAACTCAAACCTTTTAATGGAATGTTTCGAAAATTTCTAAAGACTACTCCTTTGTGCTCTTTTTTTCTTTTCTTTCTTTCTTTTTTTCCCCCTTTTTACTTTTTTTTTTTTTCGTAAGAACTCTGTTCTTAACCTTTTCTTTTCTTTTCCTTTGTTCTATTTTTTTTTTTTGGAGAACTTCATTCTCGATTTTCTTTCTTCACACAAACGAGCTTATAGGAGCATCTTTTATATCAAAACTATCCCAAATCAATTCAACTCTCGTCATCATTTCAAGCATGTACTCAACTTAAACCAAGGATTCGTTAACCAACCTTCACACCCCTATCATCCGGTTTAAGAATAAAGGCTTCTTTAGGCTCAAAACGGGACCACAAAGGTAATGAATTAGGGTTAGTGTTTGGGCATAATAAGCTTCTCAAATGATGGCCTAAAATCATTTCAAAGTTCAAAGCACACATATAGCAACCTCAATCGAGACTCAAAAGGCAAGTTCTAGAAGTGATGAATGCAATGCATGGCAAGCTCTCAAGAAGGAAAAGAAACGTTATTTAATCAACATTTTTGGCTCAATCCTCACTAGCTTTTGTCTAGAGTTCACGTGCCTAAGATCAATTATTCCTAGTTAATCATGTTATGCAACCATTTCATGCTCAATACACACATGAGAAATTCCAAAAAAAAATATGATGCCATTTTTCCCTCAAATCATCATCGACATCTCCCTTGAAAGCAATGGAATCATAAACACGATATTTAACAAGCATCTCATTCAAACCAAAAACATTCAACCTCATCCATTCAACCTCATCAAATCATCCTCGTCAAATATTCACAACAAACCAATCAAGCAAGCAAAAATCAAAAGCTTGTAAATCAATCTAGCAAACAACTCGTGAAAACCGACGGGAGAAATATAGTTTAAAGACCTTATCCTACCCCCCTCCCCCAAACTTATTTTAGAAACTATGTCCTAAAATGAGTTTGGAGGGAAGAATAATAAGGAATTTAAACTACACTCACAAGGGTCCGAGCTATGATGAATATCGGGTCCAACGCTATCCATTCCAGCGCTTGCTCGATTAGTTTGAATGACCTCCCTTTCTTCATGCATTGCTCCTCATTGTCACCACCCCTAGAAACATTCAATCTCAATTCACATATTAGTAATCACATATCAAATCATAGCTCAAGGGGTGAACAATAAGCTCATGTAAGGGTATGGTAAATATAAAGACGATTTGAGATACCTTTCTCCTCATGTTCCAGCCCTAATTTGACCACTTATTTACACCGGAAAAAAAAAATATTAAAAACTATCCTATGTTGTATAGGGTCGAAAGAGGAATCCATAGCAAAAGACGGAATGCAATTCGGAGTTCGTATGAGGGAGAACGAGGCGAAACGGCGAGACTGCGCATGCCCGGCGGCGGCCTACATCAGCCCGCCGTGGCCGCGGCGACCTAACCCTGTTTTCTCATCAGCCCGCCGTTGGCTCTGTTCCCGGGCTTGGTCCGGGCCCTCCCGGACCAGTCCGGGACGGGAGTCGATCCTCCCCCCTACTCTCGAGTCTTACGAACTCAATGCAATCGACAGAATCGAATTCCGACAAGTTTTGCTATTTTTTCTCGATTTTACCGTCGAACTGTGGAAAGTTAGAACTTAGACTCTCAAAATTTTTCTAAGTGTTGGAACTCAAAAACTTGAAAAATCTCAAAAAAATTCTAAGGCATGGAAATGCACCCAACACTTAAAAATCCCCTTTCTAAAGCATGTAAACTCACTTTCAACCCTTACTCAAACATAACAACTCAAACTAACCTTTATTCAAAACGATAAAAACTATAAAAGGATACGTGTTGGGGTGCCTCCCAACGAGCGCTTTTTTAATTCCACTAGCTCGACGATACCTCAATGGAGCTCATGGTACATCAAATGAGGCCTTCTTGCCTAGACATTGAACTCTTCTACAATTTTCATGGAATGGATCGGCAATCTTTTCTTTGAACTTCACTCCACCAAATTTTGTGAAGCCTCCTCCTCGACATGGCTCATTAACTTTCTCCTCAAGCTTCACTCCTACATGTTTGTCATGGAATGGATCTCCAATCTTCAATGGAAACTTCACTTCATTTATCCTCATCTTTCTCTTGTCCACATCTTCCAAGAACTTCTCATGATTTGGCATAGTTCTCAACAACTCAACCAAAGAGGCATTGATATCCAACGTCTTCAACATTTCCAAACTATCAAATCTTGTCTCTACAACTTCCTCATGAGGAATACTCTCCACAAGCTCATTCATCTTCTCACCCCCAAACTCATCATTCTCTATAGAAGTTTGGGGAAAAAGAGTAAGAGAGGTACCATCATCCTTCATTGCATACGGCAAATAGGGCTCTATCTTCTCTTGAAGCTCATGATTAGGTATGGAAGGTGGAGAAACCAATGGAGCCTCATAACTCCAAGATTGGAGTGGATCCTCTTCTACAAGTTGTTGAAAAACCGAGAGAGATTGTTGGTCGATGTGAATCACCTCTTCTTGGCCATGAATTCCTCCATTCTTAAGTCTTAGCCAAGCTCGTGCTTCCATCAACGCCTTTCTAATCTCTTCATGCTCTTTCTTGAGGTTGGTAATTTGGAATGCAAGATCTTCATATTTATCATCCAACATGGAGGTATCTTTCTTTAAATTCACCCTTTCCATAGGCCATTGAAAAGAATTGGAAACCATCTCTTCAAGAATCCTCCTAGCTTCCTTCACATCTAGATATAGCAAGCAACCTCCGGAGGTGGCATCTACAATAGTTCTTGTTTGCGAACTCAAACCACCATAGAAGATGAAGATTTGTCGACTCTCATCTAGGCCATGTGGAGGGCATTTCCTTAAGAGCTCACGGAATCTCTCCCAAGCATCAACTATCATCTCATCTTCATGTTGTGAAAACCGATAAATTTCCGAGATTAGATGTTGCACCTTGGAAGGTGGAAAGTATCTCGAGAGAAAAGTTTTGCATAAATCCTCCCAAGATTTGATTGACTTCCCATTGAGACCTTTGAACCACTCTTTAGCCCGGTCACAAAGTGAAAATCCGAAGAGTCTCATCCGGATTGTGTCAGTTGGCACTCCTTCGAGCTTGAGGGTATCACAAATTTCGTGGAATGAGTATAGATGATCATTTGGGTCTTCGGTGACTTCTCCTCCAAATTGATTTGCTTGAACCAAACGAATCAAACCCGGCTTGAGCTCAAAGTTGGGTGCATCTATCGTGCCCCATTCTCTTCCTTGATAACTAGCCTTTGGAGGTTGGAATATCTCAATTATAGGAGTTAATTGAACTTCTTGAGTTCTTCTCCTTTGCTCGTCCACTCTTGCTTCCATAACCTCCAATTGCTTCCTAAGAACTTCCACTTCTCGATTGATTTCAACATCTTGCTCTTTGGAAGTTCTTTCTCTCTTCTCATAATCCAAAACGAAAGATTCCACATGTTTAACCTTAGATCTATGAAGTGTGTACCTATCAAGCACACCAATAAAGAAATCAAAAATAGTCCAATAAAATGCTTGAATCAACAAGCACAATACCATCCTAACAATAAAAATAAAACAAGCTCAAATTAGCAACAAGAAACTAAACAAACTATTGATCATCAATCTATTCACTCCCCGGCAACGGCGCCAAAAATTGACTAGGCTATTTCTGACCTAGCAATAATATCGAACTAGAGAAGTCCGAGTATCGAACACGAGGAGTGAATGTGTCGAGAGATAATCAAGTAGTTCGTCTTGTCTCTATTATCCTATTTGAGCACATAGACATGGTTTGGTTTTTTGTTTAAACTAGGCAATGAAATAAATGAATATCAAACTTAACAATACTCTAAAGTAATGAAAATAGCAAGAAATGAGAATGGAAAATCAAGTAATAAAAACATGGATCCAAGTAACTTTCGATGTGATTATGATGAGGGCTTACGAATCTAGATGCTTCAAACCAATTTAATCCACCTTGAATGGTCTCTTATAACATATATGTTAACCTACCTTTCTAGGGTGATCAATAAGTAGATCAATAGAACAATAAATGCTTTCTAAGCCTTTAAATGCCCTACCAACTCCAAATAGCTCATTTTAGTCTAAGAAAACCTACCAACTATCATCCAACCCATCTAATTCTTCCTAGGAATCATATGAGATGAAATCAAGTGATATGGGTATGAATTGATGTCAAGTGCTATGAATGGAAGCTTCCTAGGCATTCCATCAAACACCTTAGATGCACTCCTAGTGATAAATTAGTCATGCATTCAAATAAAGTCCCAATCCATAGGCAATTCAAGGGGAAGGTAAATCAACATCCTAAACTCTAGCACCCAACATCTAAATCACATCATCCATTACTTGGAACCATAAAGGTGCTTAGCAAGCAACCCAACAAAAGTAAGAGAAAACATAATGGAAAGAACAAGGAAGGAAAGTAGAGAAGAAATCTTTAATAATCTCTTCAAACTCAAATCATAATCTTCAACATAATTTGAAAATACTAAATGGGAAAGAGGGAAAATGCTAGGGTTCTAAAGTAGATGTTAAAGTGAATTACAAGTGGTTCCCCATCCAAATGAGGAAAAGAAACAAGTATTTATAGTCTTCCCACAAGTTGGGTCAAATTGCAATTAAAAGAAACTTGAGTTGAGAAGGTGGGGTAAAAACTATAATTTCCGGAAAGTAGTTCAAGGGTGTGTGTGTGCATTTTCGGCCACATTTGTCACTTTGCGCACTCCTACGGTTTTGGCTCGTTCTCTCTCGTCCGGCCTCGGAAAAATAATCCGCCAAGTGCTACGGCTTCCTCTTTTGATCCTCTTCGACATAGGACTACTCGTATGTTCCCAGAAAATCTCCACAGCACCTGAAATTAGCAAGGAAATCGAGAGAAAATGCAAAACGTATAGAAAATGCATAAGTTGTAAAAAACTATCATTTCCTATCCATTTAAGCACATAACGTACCCATAACACGCATCGAGACGCACTCTAAAGCATGCTAAATATGTGGTTATCAAGCGCATACTTAGAAAATAGATTTTCCAAGTATTTACTTTAGTAATCGTTGACCCGCTTTGACTTCTTACTATAGCGCTCGCATCGCTTCGCTTTAGCAGACTCGCTTGAGTTCTACTGTAGCGTTCACTTCGCTTCGCTATTCTTCGGCACGCTTCGCTTCGGCTCGTTAGACTCGCTTCGCTTGGAAAACACACTCAAGCGAGTGGCCTTCGCTTGGAAATCCTACAGTCTAAAACCTAAGCATCTAAAACAAAATGAAGTCATCCTAACAATATAGGCTTAGAAAAATTGTAACATATTCTACATCAAGTAGGGTCGCTTGGGAATAGGATACTTAGGGGTTTTGGGATCAAATCAAAACATATATAATTATTTTAAAGCGTCTCATTTGGGTTCTCCCTTAACATGTTATCCTTAACAATTCCCAACACATCAAGATTTAAGAGTTTTTCTTTCTCTTTCTCTTTTATTTATGCTTTTTCATTATGTTTATTCTTTCTTCTACCTTTCTTTTAATTATGTCTAGCTAATTTCTTTTAGTTGATTTTAGGGTTTGTATGTCTAATTGAATATATGTGAGTTCTTTTAATTACAATTAGCCCGCCAATCTAGATGTATGTTTCATGGTGTTTATTCTCATACATGATTAACTGGCCATTAGTTATGTATGCATAGTTATGTTTTTATGCCCTAGCCGGATAATTGCATAATGGATCTCATGAATACATGGTATGATGATTTAATTATCTTAGCTGAAATTAGATTATCATAGGTCTTGCATATAGTCGATATAGGTGTCGTAGCTGAACCTTATTGATTGTATTTATCGATACTTGTTCTATTTTGCGCTTGATTTGATTTCTATGAGACCGAGAGGAGATTAGGATCTTATCGAGTGACGATCTATAATGCCTTAGCCGGAGTGTTAGGTTATTTTCATGTATCGCGTCTAGATTTGGATTAAATTGGTTAATTGGATTAATTGTTACTTGCATAGTGTTGGGAATTGTTAAGAACAACGTGTTAAGGGGGAACCTATAAGGGACACTTAATTGTTTTGATTTGATCCCAAAACCCCAAAGCGTTATGTTCCCAAGCGACCCATTTTGATGTAGATAATAGGTTAGAATTTTTCTAAGCCTACTCTGTTAGGATGGCTCTTTATTTTGCTTAGAGTATGACTTCAAAATGTTCAAGTGAAGGCCACTCGCTTGAGTGTGTTTTTCGAAGCGAAGCAAGTCTAGCGAGCCGAAGTGAAGCGTGCCGAAGAACAGCGTAGCGAAGCGAGCGCTACAGTAGATTCAAAGTGAGTCTGCCAAACGAAGCGAAGCGAGCGCTACAGTGTAAAGTCAAAGCGAGTCAACTCTGGTCAGCATTTTCCAAAGCAGTCACTAGGGAACTTTACTTCCCAAGCGAATCACTACAGAATGACTACGAAGTGACTCAACTAAAGCGGCCGCTACAACTTCAAAGCGAAGCGAGCCACTACCTACCAGAAAGAGACAGCGCAATTCCCGCTCCGATTTTGAACTCCAGTCAACTGGAGATCTTCGCATTAATTGCGAAATCTCCACGTGTCAAACACGGAGAGGAACAGCGGAGTTGACTGCCAGGCCGACAGGGCGCCGCTACAGTACTGGCTCGCTCCAGTTACTGTTACAATTGGATCTTAGCCAAATTCGGCAAAGAGCCAAAACTGCGCGTCTGAAAAGCAGCCAACCTGTGCAAGTACTGTCGAGAGGAGGAGGGACAAAGCTACCAACCAAGCAACGGATCTCGGCATCCCTCCGCCTATAAATAGTGAAGGATGAAGACGAAGAGAAGCAGAACACTACTTGAGCATTCGAGCGCCTACTATAAACAAACACTCCCAGCCTTAGAGCAAATTTCGAGTCTTTGTTTTCACGTTTTCAAGAGTTCTCCGAGTTCCAGTCTTATCAGAACTCGTCTTCACAACCTTCACACTTAGAGTTTAAGCCCATTCCATATCCAAGCTTAGAAGAAGAGCTCTACCCATCTTTACACTCATTGTAAAGAGCTCTCCATAGTGTGTCGTCGTATACCAAAAACCCTAAACTGTCGTTAGGTTTTTGAGTTCGTCGTCGTTAGGTTGTTTCGATCCAAGGCCCTACTTTCATCGATTGTAGAAGCCTCGATAATAGAGCCTAGATCCAAGCTTGCACCTACATCGTTTGTGTGAAGCTCGATCGAAGCTAGGCTGTAAGGAGAGCCCGCAATCTCCCTGTCGTCGGACTGAAGCGAGTGAAGCTTCCAGTCCAGTCTAGGTTTTTGGTGTGAACCCGGAATCACCCAGCGTCTGTCAGATCCAAGCGAGTGAAGCTCGATCTTGACCAGGCTTTTGAAGAGCCCGTAATCTTCAAGTTCTTGAGTGAAGAGAACAGTTGCTTCGTGCAACAAGTGGACGTAGGAGCGTTATCTCCAAACCACTATAAACCCTGTGTCGTATCTCTCTAACCCTAAAACTCTTTACTTGTTTGATTATCCATTGCATGTGCATTTAAACAAACATAATCTGGAATTTTAATTACTTAGGAAAAGATATTAGCTCACCAAATTCCGCACAAGAGTAAAGTCTCACTCTTGATCAAGCTCTAAGCTTAGGTCAAGAGATTAATGATTACTTTAGATCTAGCTCCCGTCTAGGTCTTAGTATTTCTACGAGCACTTTACTTCATACTCTGAGTTAAGGAATTTGAAGTTGAAAAACTTCAAAAATACGTATTCACCCCCCCCCCCCCCCCCCCCCCCTTCTACGTATTTTTCCTATAACAAACCGGGACCAACACATAGATATGATTAGGTAGGCTTCCCTAGAATCAACATTTGTTCCTTATTTGATTTTTCTTTATTGAGTTAATTGCTTATTTGTTATTTGCCTTATTAGTTATTTGTTTTCTTATTTGTTTACTTATTTATTTATTTATTTATTTATTTATTTATTTATTTATTTATTTGTGTCCTATTATTTATTTTATTTATTTGCCTAGGATATAAATACCACATCTCTAAATTCTCAATTGCTTAGACATCAGTTTAGTTCTAGAGTAAAGGTATTGTGTGTGTTTTCGATTTGTCAATCCGTGTGGATACGATACTCGTGCTTCCCTTTTCTATACCTATTTTTGTGTGGTAGAAATAGTGCAATCATATGGTTTAGTTGCAATATATCCAATCGGTTCACTAATCAAATTAGTTGTAACGAATCTTAAAAGTTTAGCAAAAATATACCACAATCATTTTCTTGTGATTGTGGCGGACTGCGGCAATACAGTCCTACTCATCATTCTCAGTCGGGCTTTTCCTCTTAATACAATTGAGCTTGTTCCTCAATCTACCTTGTTAAAGAAAATAACTACACCATCCGTCTCGCTATTTCTGAAGCAATTTCCTTATTGGCCGTCTCACTATTCTGACACATTTCCTTTCTAGGAAATAATTAAGCCTTAAGTTAGTAAATCCCTTAATACACTTAATTTCACTAATTGTTTTTACTTAATAATAAATTGAAACAAAAAAAAAAAAAAAAAAAAAACCCACAAACCTGTTTTCTTCCTCAAAGAAGAAAAATAACCTAATTTCTAATTTCGTAATCTACATGTCTCTTTCTCTCTCCGTCCATGGAGTCCTGTTTTTGCCATTGGTTACTCTCCTCCATGATGGATTTCCACTCGCCCCACCCCTCGCCGTTCGCTTCGCCCCACGCCAGTTGCCAAGACCGAAGACGGTATGGTGTTCCCCGTCGCAGCGGGCTCATTGGCCTTGAGGATCCTCCGTCTAATATCCCTCGACACTCCGATGGTGAGGAGCTGCTGAAGGAGTGGGTTGCGAGTCGAGGTTTAGGGAAATTGGGCAGAGACGAACTCCCCGCTGCTTCGACAGGGAGGGCCTGACAGAGTGAAATGCCGGGAAGAATGTGGCGGCGGCGGCGGCTCATATACACCAGAAATCCCAAAGGGCAATGAATGGGGCTAATCTTAGAGATTTTGGGAAAAAGGGTAAATTAAGTTTTTTTTTTTAATATTTTTTTATTACTGTAATTTAATTAAGAGGGGAAAAATAAAATACCCAATATGGTATAAGAAAATCAAATTAAGGACACACATTTAAAAAACACAAAAAATACCCATTTTGATCAAAAGGACACAAATACCCTTACTAATATACTTTGACTTTACTAGTCAACACCACTCTTCTCTCCTCCCCCTCCTTCTCCCTTTTCCACGTGTCTCTTCTCTCCTCATTATTTTTCCTTTTTTTTTAATTTTTATTTTATTTACGAATTTTTAATTTCAGTTTTTTTTTTTTTTTTCCTTTTCTTTTCTTTTCTGACTACTGTAGCTGTGATATTTGTATAACTTTAAGGAGGTACGAAATATAAAGAATTCGTACCGGTTATATATAAGAATTACGAAACACATATTTGAGTATGCAATTTTGCAGTTATTGGTACGAATACATTCACTTCGTACTAAAGCAACTATGTATTGGTACGAATAAGATTCACTTCGTACTAAATCAACTATTTATTGGTACGAAATAGATTCACTTTGTACTAAAGTCTACTGAGGAATTAAACCCTGAAACTAAAAATTAAACCTTAAAAAACATTTTAATATTAACAAAATCTGTGCAATACATAACCAATACTCCCTCCGTTCCGCTCTATTTGGCCTATAGAGTAAATAGATGTGAGGTATAAAATAATAGAGCAGGCCAAATAGAGTGGAACGGAGGGAGTATAAACAAACTTCATAGTTTATAACAAAAAAAACAACATATGCAGTACGAATTAGATCATTTCGAACCAGCAAGTCTTAAAAAACACTTTAATACTAACAAAATCTGTTCAAAACATAACCAATATGAACAAACTTCACAAATTTTAACCAAAACACAACACGTGCAGTACAAATTAGATCATTTCGAACCCAAAAATCTGAAAAAACAGTACAGTATTAACAAAATCTGTGCAAAACAGAACCAATATCAACATATTTCATAGATTTTAACCAAAACACAGCATATTCAGTATATAGAGATCATTTCGAACAATAAAATCTGAAAAAACACTCAAATATTAACAAAATCAGTTCAAAACAGAACCAATACCAACATATTTCACAAATTTTAACCAAAATCAGTGCAACACATAGTAAAATCAGTGCGAAAAATAAATTAATGTTAAATCGGTACGAAATATGGTTATTCGTAACAAAACTATAGTTAAGGAAGTACGAAATAAACAAGTCGTTACATTAATAATGTATTTTCTTAAGGAAAATAGTTTATTTTGTCACAAAAAAGAGGTACGAACTATGAAGTTCGCCCATGGAAAACATGATCAAACTCTACAACCACAACAAATATGCCCTTATAGCCTCACAAATTGAAGAACCTTTCGCACATATCATCAAACTATGCACACATCTGAGAGAGAGTGAGAGAGAGAGAATAATCAACTCTTCTCAAATCATGCTATCATTTATTTATCTCAAATTAAGGATGTTTTGCATATGGACTCCCTCAACTCCAGAAACTGGAAAAATAATCTTCAACTGACCAAAATCACACAAATGCAAAGCAACTAACACCAGAACAGTTAAAAACAAAATGAAAAAAAAAAAAAAAGAAAGAAAAGAAGAGGTGATGAAGCAGCAGCCTATTTCACCAAGAACCTCCACCTAACATTCCATTCCAGAATCCATTGGAATTCTCTTGACGCCACCAAAGAGGTCACGAATTGTATAAATCGTACCAAAAGATTATGTACAAGTTGCAAAATTTATCAAGTTTAAATAACTAAATAAATTTCAGCAATACAAATGGGTATGAATATAAATATTCAAACGTAAAAAGAACCTACACACAAACAACAACAAGAAGAATCAAATAAACTAAACTCAAACCTGCAATCTATCTTTCGCATTAGCATCAGCAGTGTTGAGCTTAGCATTCTGCAGCCACGCAGGCAAAAACGATGCAGCTGCACATCCTATTTAGCTTCAGAAACAGGAAGAAATTCTGCTACCTGAGCCTAAAATTATCAAGGCACTGAGAGGTCCAGGAGGTCTACTATGTAATCGTTTGCTGCTCCGGTATATCACATACAGAATCCGGATCAAAAGCAAGGTGAAAGCACCAATTATCATCAAAATCGCAATGTTCAGAAATCCTACATCGGAAAAGAAACAGCAGCTTCCGCTCTCCATCTCAAGAATTTTGCTGTATCGCAGCTGCAGCAACAAATTACTCCGATAAATCATGCAGATTTTACAACGGACATTACTATGAAATCTCCCATTCCCATCATCAAAGAAGTACTACTGATCAAGCACTACGTACAATACTGCATTCCACTACTTCAGAAAAATGATAGAATTCACAGTTGCTAGTACTGAATGATCATGAATAAGCATCTGGATTTCAATTACGAGATTCAACTTCTCTACGATTCACGAGAAACGAATAATTGGCTCCAATTAAAAGGAGAGAGAAACGAAATTTTACCTTAAACTGATAAGTGCGCCGAGGACGATACAGAAGATTCTCCGAACAGCGGATTCAGCTGAGGCGGCGACGGCTGTTGCCGGCGGAGGAAGCTGGCGCTGTGGAGAGGGAGAGAGAGGGGGAGGGGATCTTTGACCACGCGGCGGCGATGGCGTACGGATTGAGCACTACGGAGGCAGATCAAGTGATCGAAGGGGTGGTGGCGCTGTGGTCGGAGCAGGCGGATCCGGCGGGGTTGGATCTGTGAATCTGGCCGCCAGCCACAAAATTAGGGCAATTTTCGCACCGAAATCGATCCATTGCAAAAGTCTCGAATCGATTTTCGCAACAAAAGCCCCAAACTCGCGGTGGAGGAGAGGTGAGAAGAGGACCTCCGCGACGGCGGCGATGGAGGAGGCAGCGGAGAAGAGAGAGAGAAAAATAGCAGAGAGAGAGGAAGAGAAAGATTCGCTGAGAAGAGAAGAGGGAAAAAAATAGCAGAGAGAGGAAGAGAGAACGATTCCCGCGTGTCAGCGCGAAGAGAATAAGATAAATGAATGAGAAGTGGGGGTAATTGTGTAATTGCGCGTTCAAAATGGGTATTTTTTGTTTTTTTTAAATGTATGTCCTTAATTTGATTTCCTTATACCATATTGGGTATATTATATATATCTCTCTTTAATTAAATACAACTATATAAAATTTTAGCTTTTGAATTTTAACTAATTATTTATAAATAAAAACTAGTACTCGCCCACGCGCGACTCCATAAGTTACAAATATTTAATAAGAGCAGCGAAACGGAACGTAAACATAACACACTAAGAGCAGACAAATATAATGTTAGTGCACTACAACAACACAATATGTTATACATTTCGGAACACTTCTTTATATACAACATTTGTCGTCACGGCTGATGCGTCAACGTCAGTTACTAAATCAAAAAAACTAAACCCTTAAAAAAATGAATCCTAAAAAAAGCTGAACCCTAAAAAAAAAAGACTATTTTGCAAATGTGAATTAAAAAAAAAAAAAAAAAAAAAAAAAAAAAAAAAAAAAAAAAAAAAAAAAAAAACGTAAAGTCATATATTGATTTAAGTGAAAACCGTAAATTACAGTTTGTTTATGAAATTTACATATATGAACAATTAGGTTTTTCATGATTTTTTTTAAGTGACTTATAAATATTGTGTCATCCAATGTATGGTATATTTATTTTATTTCTGTTCTATTTTCGGGCCCATTAAACTTTGGCCGATATCTTATTGTTTTAGACCACTAAGTTAAATAAAAATTACAGGAAAGAAAACTGGAACAAATATGAGAGAATTTAACACGTGACATTAAATAAAATAAAAGTAAATTATAAATATTTGTTAAAATACAAAATTACAATTGTTTGAAATACAAAATCAAAATATCAAATAATAGAAAATGAGATGAGAATTTTTTTTTTATTTATTCAAAGTATAACAATATTGGTGTCTATTTGTAGAGAATTGAAAATCATAATTTATGGTATAATTTTTAATTTTTTTAAATAAATATTTATCTCCATTATTTTGAAAATAAGATTTATTTTGATGTAATTATTTCCACCCATAAGTATTTGCCAAGTGGCAAGGAGGAAAGAGAAGAGGGGGGGGGGGGGGGGGGGGGGGGGGAGAGAGAAGAAAATATGACGGATGATTTTTTGTGTTCATACTGGGCATAGTTTTTAGTTTTAGACCCCTAAATTATAGTAGTTTTTAGGTTTAGACCCCTGAAATTTTCATTTATTACAAAATTGACCCCGCAATCAATTGAAAATTGATAACTGCCAAAATTGTAATCTCTTTATATATATATAGATATCCCTAACTATATAAACCCACTACATCCATAAACATACTACACGTAACACATTAAATACTTCCGTCTTAAATCTCGTGCCTAAATGAATTGTTTTAGAATTACTGAGACGGAGGGTGCATACAATTGCCTTTAACATGATGGTTCCTAATCAAACCAACTCATCTAGTCATTCATATGCATACTCTAATATAACTTGTCAAATTTAATGTCTCGATACGATGCAGTTTCGAAATGAGTAAATCAAATACATTGATTACTAATTAAAGATGCAACTTTTGAATCATGCCTAATTAGTGTCAACTGACTTGCTTAGAAGATGTATTGATATTCATCTACACCAAGCTAGCAACACTAAGATTGATAACTAACAAAATTGGACCCTCTAAGTAATTGGTAGTTTGTTAGATGGATCTAGGCCACCATACTATATACGTGAAAAAGTGTAAGCCCTAAATTATACTTGTTTGACTGAAGATATTTTTCCTTAAACTTAAAAGTTATCACAGTTCCACAATTAGCTTAATGCAGAATATGTTAGCTTGAACTCACGGAGTTAAAGGTTTTGTGGGTGTAGTATCCCGACTTTTTATAAGTTAAATAATAAGAAAAACCCATAATTAGTCCGTCATTTGCTATGATGTGCGATGTTTATATCAAAAATAAATTCTTCATAAATCATTTGTGATTATTATGTCGAATAAAATTAAGTTATTAGATTGTGAAAAAAACTCTCTATCAAGAAATAGTCGATAACCATTCTACTTTAGTAAATTAAATACATATTTGTATTTAATTTGAATTGTCAATTGATTAATCGATGAACTATATTAAAGTCTCGCTATAGAATTTATAATTCAAAAATGACGTGTGTAAGCAAAGAAACTAGGCAATGCCCGTCACCGTCACTAAGATTTTCTGACCAATCACACTATTTAGAACTGGGCCAAGTCCAACATGAATATTCTAGGCCCAATTCAAGTATTATTCGAAGACAAAAACTCATGTGAGTCAGACCTCACCGTGCGGCCGGGTTTTAACCCGGTCAGCACCCGATTTGACCCAACCCGGAAACTTAAAATAAAAAAAAAAATTAAAAAATAAAAAATCTCTTTTTTTCCAAAACCCACAATCTGCGTCACCATCACTGTGCATCTCGTTCGTCCACCGTGAAGAGTGTGTTGGCCCCTTCCCATCTCTCTCTCTCTCTCTCAATTTCTACTGGTTGAAGCTTGAATAACCCTCCTTCCGAGTGTTGATTATGATCCCTCTTATCTCTCTCTTGTCTTTACTTTGGTTTCCGAGGTTTTGAGTTTTGTATTGTCTCCTCTCCTATGAAAGTACAGAAATCAAATGAAGTTTGTATGTAATTTTATTCACTATGCTTGCTTGAATGCAGAATGCTCTCTCTCTCTCTCTCTCTCTCTCTCTCTCTCTCTCTCTTAATTTCAAATGATTTTGTATTCCTTTGTCATTTTGTTGAAATCGCACGCGAAGGAAGAGTTGTCGGTCGCCGAAGGAAGCCTTTCCGCCGTCTTTGTCGTGGTCGCTGAGCCCCTCGCAGTTTCAGTCACCGTCTTCACCGTAGATACCTCCGACCTCCCTGAATGTGTCAAAAGTTGAGGTAATTTTTTGAAATTCAAAAAATTATCTACAAAATTGGTTATTTGGGTTTTGTTGATATGCAATTGGTGTATAATTAGGCGAAAAAAATCGTACTAGTCCCTTTCCTTTTGAATTGTTGTAAATTTTGATTAGTTATTCGGTAGAAGAAGTAAATTACGTGTCATGCATTGTAAATTAGGAATCCCTCTAGAGTTTGAAGTTTCACTTCCAAGATAGTAATCAAGATCTGCATTTTAGTTTCCTCTAAGAGTAATCAAAGGAAGTTGTAGTTTCCATCTATTCCTTGTTTTAATTGTCATAAATCATGTTGGCATCTCTATGCTTTCTCTTTTGCGATTGTTAAATAGCCGGTGTTTTCTCTGTAGTCAATGTGTGATATCTCATCAGTCGGCTCGTCAAGTGTTTTTCATGTTACTGTTTCATTCTTTTGGTGAAATACTCCATTGCCTTTGGAAGAATGTAAGATAACTTGAAATTTTACTGGAAAAGTGATTAGGTTGTGGGGGTGGAAAGTTAGATTTATTTATTTATTTATTTATTTATTTATTTTTATTTTTTTTTTTTATTGTCAAAAACTGATAATGGTTTTGGGATATGATGTATCTCGAAAATATTACTCGTAATTTTATCTAACCCTATCACAATTAGAAAATTCTTCGAAGTATTACTTTGTGTAGATATGAATCCATGCCTATATGATTCTAGGTTGTGTGTTATATATTATAATGAACTCTTGGGACTGCTCTGCCATTTGAGACTATACCATGAAGAAGGAGCAAAAATAAGTTTTATTTAATTGCTTACTAGATGACTTTGGTGTTTCATTTCTATAATTGAGTTAGATCTATCTTGCTTTGTTGCAGTCTCGACATAGTTGAGATTGTGCTATGGTGAAAACTTATTCCATTTTTGGGATACTTATTTTCTCACAATTTTGATGTATTGGCTCCCTTTTTTGGAGAATATGAGTTATTTTTCTTGATTTACAGTTCAAATATTAGATTTTTGGCTTCTCCGTATTCTGATAGCGCTTATTCTTGATGGTTAAAAGCAAGATGTTTGGAGCATGTGATGTGCTTTACCCCATAGTCAGTTTTGCATCATTTGAGGCTTTCGTATACTTAACGTTTAATTTGTAGATTCGTGGATTAATATTCATGGAGATACAAAATTAAGTTTTGTGGAGAATGGAGATACATGCTGATGTTAGGCCTTTTTATGTCAATGGTTGGAATTCTTATTGGATGATGGATCATGATGCAAGTAACTTTAGAAGAGGTAAGGTTAGGGAAGTGCTTCAACTTGTGCAAATTTTGGGCTTTATATAATGGTGTAAATAATTCTCTCTAAGTTATCCCCGCTCGATGCGACGAACGAGTGCTTAGGATAAGCCATGTGTGTTGTTGTAAAGATTGTTAATTTAGTGTTTGAGCAACTCATATTGTTGTTGTCTTGATAATTGTGCATAGCCTAGTTCAATTATTCTAATCTTTATCTTTATTTGTTTGTGCATAGCCGTACTCATGTACCGATTATATCATTCTAAAATTGAGGTAATCTTGATCCGTTCAAAGTTAATGATAATTGTACAAGTATTTTCTTATCTTCATAAAGATTGGCACTTTTCCCAAAATAAGTTAAAAGTAATTATTTTCTCGCTTCAAGGGCTGAAATATGTTTTGCTCACTAGTAAGGTGTCGTATATATGGCCGTTGGAAAATTATACATAATTAAAAATTGACAATTTCGGGAATCCAAAAGATTGACACTTTTGTTCGTATAGATAGGCACTTTTCTTCATAAAGATTGACACTTTTCCAGAAATAAGTTAAAAGTAATTATTTTATCGCTTCAATGGCTGGAATATGCTTTGCTCACTCGTAAGGTGTCGTATATATGGCCGTTGGAAAATTATACATAATTAAAAAATGACAATTTCGAGAATCCAAAAGATTGGCACTTTTGTTCTTATAGATTGACACTTTTCTTCATAAAGATTGGCACTTTTCCGGAAATAAGTTAAAAGTAATTATTTTATCGCTTCAAGGGCTGGAATATGCTTTGCTCACTCGTAAGGTGTCGTATACATGGCCGTTGGAAAATTATACATAATTAAAAATTGACGATTTCGGGAATCCAAAAGATTGAACACTTTTGTTCGTATAGAATGGCACTTTTATTCATAAGATTGACAATTTTCAAGAAATAAGTTAAAAGTAATTAATTTCTCGCTTCAAGGGCTGGAATATGCTTTGCTCACTCATAAGGTATCGTATACATGGCCATTGGAAAATTATACATAAATAAAAATTGACGATTTCGGGAATCCAAAAGATTACACTTTTGTTCGTATAGATTGACACTTTTATTCATAAAGATTGACACTTTTCCGAAAATAAGTTAAAAGTAATTAATTTCTCGCTTCAAGGGCGGGAATATGCTTTGCTCACTCATAAGGTGTCGTATACATGGTCGTTGGTAAATTATACATAATTAAAAATTGACGATTTCGGGAATCCAAAAGATTGGCACTTTTGTTCGTATAGATTGGCACTTTCCTTCATAAAGATTGACACTTTTCCGGAAATAAGTTAAAAGTAATTAATTTCTCGCTTCAAGGGCTAGAATATGCTTTGCTCACTCATAAGGTGTCGTATACATGGCCGTTGGAAAATTATACATACTTAAAAATTGATGATTTCGGAAATCCAAAAGATTGGCACTTTTGTTCGTATAGATTGACATTTATCTTCATAAAGATTGGCACTTTTTCGGAATAAGTTAAAATTATTATTTTATCGCTTCAAGGGCTGGGATATGCTTTGCTCACTCGTAAAGTGTCGTATACATGGCCGTTGGAAAATTATACATAATTAAAAATTGACGATTTCGGGAATTCAAAAGATTGGCACTTTTGTTCGTATAGATTGACACTTTTCTTCATAAAGATTGGCACTTTTCCGAAAATAAGTTAAAAGTTATTATTTTATCGCTTCAAGGGCTGGAATATGCTTTGCTCACTCGTAAAGTGTCGTATACATGGCCATTGGAAAATTATACATAATTAAAAATTGACTATTTCGGGATTTCAAAAGATTGACACTTTTGTTCGTATAGATTGACATTTTTGTTCATAAAGATTGTCACTTTTGAGTTAAATACAATCTTAACGCAAATAAATTGATTATTGTTTTTTGTCGTATTTTTCGTAAAAGTGTCAATCTTTATGAAGAAAAATGTCAATTTGTATGAACGAAAGTGCCAATCTTTTGATTTCCCGAAATTATCAATTTTTAATCCTTGTAATATTCCGGCGGCTATTTATGAGACACATAACGAGCGATGAGCAAGGCATACTCTAGAAATTGAAGAAATAATTTGATTATCGTTTTTTGTCGTATTTTTCGTAAAAGTGTCAATCTTTATAAAGAAAAGTGACAATCTGTATGAACAAAAGTGTCAATCTTTTGATTTCCCGAAATTGTCAATTTTAATCCTTGTAATTTTCCGGCGGCTATTTATGAGACACATAACGAGCGAGGAGCAAGGCATACTCTAGAAATTGAAGGAATAAATTGATTATTGTTGTTTGTTGTATTTTTCGTAAAAGTGTCAATCTTTATAAAGAAAAGTGTCAATCTGTATGAACAAAAGTCTCAATCTTTTGATTTCCCGAAATTGTCAATTTTTAATCTTTGTAATTTTCCGGCGACTATTTATGAGACACATAACGAGCGATGAGCAAGGCATACTCTAGAAATTGAAGGAATAAATTGATTATCGTTTTTTGTCGTATTTTTGTAAAGTGTCAATCTTTATGAAGAAAAATGTCAATCTGTGTGAACAAAAGTGCCAATCTTTTGATTTTCCGAAATTGTCAATTTTAATCCTTGTAATTTTCCGGCGGCTATTTATGAGACACATAACGAGCAGCAAGGCATACTCTAGAAATTGAAGGAATAAATTGATTATCGTTTTTTGTCGTATTTTCGTAAAAGTGTCAATCTTTATGAAGAAAAGTGTCAATCTGTATGAACAAAAGTGCCAATCTTTTGATTTTCCGAAATTATCAATTTTTAGTCCTTGTAATTTTCGACGGCTATTTATGAGACACATAACGAGCGATGAGCAAGGCATACTCTAGAAATTGAAGGAATAAATTGATTATCGTTTTTTGTTGTATTTTTCGTAAAAGTGTCAATCTTTATAAAGAAAAGTGTCAATCTGTATGAACAAAAGTCTCAATCTTTTGATTTCCCGAAATTGTCAATTTTTAATCCTTGTAATTTTCCGGCGACTATTTATGAGACACATAACGAGCGATGAGCAAGGCATACTCTAGAAATTGAAGGAATAAATTGATTATCGTTTTTTGTCGTATTTTTGTAAAGTGTCAATCTTTATGAAGAAAAATGTCAATCTGTGTGAACAAAAGTGCCAATCTTTTGATTTTCCGAAATTGTCAATTTTAATCCTTGTAATTTTCCGGCGGCTATTTATGAGACACATAACGAGCAGCAAGGCATACTCTAGAAATTGAAGGAATAAATTGATTATCGTTTTTTGTCGTATTTTCGTAAAAGTGTCAATCTTTATGAAGAAAAGTGTCAATCTGTATGAACAAAAGTGCCAATCTTTTGATTTTCCGAAATTATCAATTTTTAGTCCTTGTAATTTTCGACGGCTATTTATGAGACACATAACGAGCGATGAGCAAGGCATACTCTAGAAATTGAAGGAATAAATTGATTATCGTTTTTTGTCGTATTTTTCGTAAAAGTGTCAATCTTTATGAAGAAAAGTGTCAATCTGTATGAACAAAAGTGCCAGTCTTTTGATTTCCGAAAATTATCAATTTTTAGTCCTTGTAATTTTTCGGCGGCTATTTATGAGACACATAACGAGCGAGGAGCAAGGCATACTCTAGAAATTGAAGGAATAAATTGATAATTGTTTTTTGTCGTATTTTTCGTAAAAGTGTCAATCTTTATGAAGAAAAATGTCAATCTGTACGAACAAAAGTGTCAATCTTTTGATTTCCCGATATTGTCAATTTTTAATCCTTGTAATTTTCCGGCGGCTATTTATGAAACACATAACGAGCGAGGAGCAAGGTATACTCTAGAAATTGAAGGAATAAATTGATTATCGTTTTTTGTCGTATTTTTTGTAAAAGTGCCAATCTTTATGAAGAAAAGTGTCAATCTGTATGAACAAAAGTGTCAATCTTTTGATTTCCCAAAATTGTTAATTTTTAATCCTTGTAATTTTCCAGCGGCTATTTATGAGACACATAACGAGCAAGGAGCAAGGCATACTTTAGAAATTGAAGGAATAAATTGATTATTGTTTTTTGTCGTATTTTTCGTAAAAGCATCTTTATAAAACAAAAGTGCCAATCTTTAGAAATTGAATGGAAACAACACACATGATTACTTCACAATGTCATTTCATCGAATACTTGGTGTTCAAATACTAGAAGGGAAAAAATGCACAGGATTAGTATCAATCCTTGAATCATTCTCTCATTTTTCGAACCTCAATTTCCAAAGAACATACGCATATTGTAAAACTAAGGCAGAAAGGGGAAATGAATAACATATCTATCAGGAGGGATAGGATCTTGTTTTCGCGCTGAATCATAATATACTCAGGCGACGACGGGGGTGCCGCTTTTGAGGTTAAGGTCGTGCCTCACTGAATCGTCGACGAAATGGGCAGCCGCGGCGTTTGTGGCTACGCTGTTGACGACGATGTCGGCGTGGTTGTTGTTGATGCCCTCAAACTCGAACACCTGGACAGTGTCAAACTCGACGGCGAGGATATGGTTGCTGGCTATTGCTCGAGTAGAGCAGGCCGAGATATTAACTCACTCTTCGAGCAATCCCCGTTGTGTTGAATCGCCACCGGTAGCAGGGGTTATTTTAGGCCGACGATCAATCGTCGTTGGTCTATAGAAGAATATACTCAGGCGTGGAGGAAAAAACAGAGGCTATGACATTAGTTTATTTTTTTTTATTATTTTTTTTTAATCTAATGTTACTAATTGGAAGTGAGCCGGGTCAATACAGTTATGGACCTTAGTTGACAGGCTGGTGGGAATCAAGCCTCACGGTGAGGCCTGTCTCACAAGAGTGTCCCCCTTATTCGAATTAATAAAAATGTTTATAAATACAAAATTCAACTTCAATAATTCAATGATGATACAATTACAATTACAAAAAAAAAAAAAAAAAAAAAAAAAAAAAAGGAAGAAGGCAAAAGGCTGCAAAATAAAGAGAAAGTAGACTCTTAGAATAGACTATGTAAAAACCTGAAAAAAAAAACTCGCAAAATAAAAGAGAAAGTCGACTCTTAGAATTGACTATGTAAAAACCTGCAAAAGCTTGCAAAATAAAAGAAAAGTCGACTACTAAGAGTCGACTATGTAAGCTTTGCCGGAATGTTGAGAAATTAACGCTGTAAATAACCCTTTACACCTCAAAATTCAATTTCACTTTTAATACCATAGAAGAGGAACCGAAAGTGGAGTTTAGGCAAGGGTAAGAGCCTCAGGAAAACCAAGAAGAAGGAGAGGGAAGCAAGCAAAAATAACTTTTCTCATCGAACTAGTAAGATTCTAAACAAAAGTATTCAATTTTTTAATTTTGTAAATGAGTACATTCAGTTCTGAAAATTCTAACAAGCATGTTGTTATGTTATACCACAAGAATACTTGATTAATAAGCCCAAGTATGATAAGTTGTGTTTTGAATAGAAATCATGCCTAAAAGGTGTTCACAATAGCAAGATAAGTTCTACGAAGTTTTAAACATGCTCTTTATCAAAGATTCAGACCAACCAAAATTAGAACATAACCACAACTTCTTCCCATGCAACTCAAAATAAGAAATCAGGCACCGATTCTTACCAGAAGAACCCGAGACATCAATCTAAGACACATAATTGAGGTTTAGGTTAATAAAAATTAGAGCTAAGAATGATGAGATTATAGTTGTTGGAAATTTGGTCTTTTGATCAAATAAAAAATAATTTATATTTAATTTATTTATTAAATTAAATGATAGATTATTAATCTACTCCGGGAGTAGAATATCGTGAGATATCTATATGCTCAGAACCATTTTCCAGTGAGTGAGATATAAGTATTTTGAGGTTGGAGAAGGCGTATAGATACGTCTCTCAAACGAATATACGTGAGCAGCTCGTCCAGGTGTGTCCGTAAGTGCCTTGTCTAGGTGCATTCGGTAGTAACCTCTAGGAGCTACATCCGTAACCTCTAACGATATTAATAAGTTGGGAGTAACCCCTGGGAGTTACACCCATAACCGCCAACGCAATGATGAGTCGGGAGTAACCGCCAGAAGTTATCCTGTAACCTTCAACAGGACATTCATGAGCCATGAATTAATCATGTAACCTCCAACAACACATTATGGCTCATTAATTTCTCGGTATAGACATAGCCTATAAATAGACGTGTTTAGATTCATTATAATGCACCGACACTGAACCGACACCATATCGAACAACATTGATACACGTCGATATCGAGCACATCTAAACATAAACGAACATCTACAAGCATCTCGTTTCATTCATTCTTCGACCTCAGTTCCTCATCTGCATCCAGTTCGCCGGAGCTTGATAGTTTGTGGTGCTACTACTATCAAGACGAAAACCATTTTACGTTTTGGGAAGCTACGTCAATTCCGAGAGCAGTACCGGGGCGTAAATCTTCTTGTAGGAAGATTTCTCTTGACTCGGTTTTTACCCTTTAATTATGCATTCAATTTAGTTTGTTGCATTGTAATTTCTAATGAATGTGTTATAGTTCAGATCTTGTAACTTTTATTTTATAAAGGTTATCGAACGTGCTTACCCGGATTCGTTGTTGTTACACGAATATTTTTCCAACAATCGCAAGAAGCTTTGTACACAACACGTTCAAGATTGAGCTATGACCATGGTCCATGAGGAGCAGGAGGGAGTATCGTTCACAAGGCAGTTTAAGAACAGCCTTTGTCACCGTTGGTCGAACACTTGTTGGGCGCGGGTTTGTGGATCAATATGGGTTTCAAATCGTGTTTCACAATGTTCGATGGTTAGCCCACTGTTGTGGGGTAAGTCTCCAGTTTGTGGTCGTGCTTTGGGCAGGTCAAAATGGAGCCGAACCGAGATGCCACCGGTTTTGTAGCCGGGTTGGGCGCTCGGACGTTGGGTACAAGGCATCCACGCAACGGGGGCACTTCGGGGTTGGCTCGAGGGCCTAAAATGGAGAAACACCTGAGAACGGATGAAATTTGAGACAATATTGTGTCAATATTGTTGTCTTAGTATACACCAAGGAGGACTAGTTCAAGGCATCGTGTCCACTATGCCACTGGTATACTCGATGATGTTGACTATGAAAGGTTCAAGGCAAAAAACCACCTCTCCTAGCTTATACAATAAAGTCTCTTGGGGACTGAGCTTTGCATTTGCATATTGCATAAGGTTGTCTAACTCAATTGGGGGATTGTTGGAAATTAGATCTTTTGATCAAATAAAAAATAATTTATATTTAATTTATTTATTAATGATACATAGCGCACCTGGCCACCGGGCTCCTCTCTTTAATGAGGGACCTGGGTTCGATCTCTTGTGGGAGCGAATTTTGAGATATAAGGTGTCTTGGAGTATTTCTTGGAGTTTGGGATGAGAGCTTGGTGTACAGACATCTAACCTAACAACTAACATTTGCCTGATCAAAAAAAATAATAATAAAATAAAAAAATAAAATAAAATAATTAATCTACTTCGGGAGTAGAATATTGTAATATATTTATATGCTCAAAATCATTTTTCAGTGAGTTAGATATAAGTATTTTGGAGGTTGGAGAAGTCGTATAGATACGTCTCTAGAACGAATATACGTGATAGATACGTCTCTGGAACGAATATACGTGAGCATCTCGTCCAGGTGCGTCCGTAAGTGCCTTGTCTAGGTGCATTCGGTAGTAACTGCTAGGAGATACATCCGTAACCTCTAATGATATTAATGAGTTGGGAGTAACCCCCGGGAGTTACACCCATAACCGTCAACGCAATGATGAGTCGGGAGTAACCGCCAGGAGTTATCCCATAACCCCCAACGAGACATTCATGAGCCAGGAGTTACTCACATAACCTCCACCTACACAGCTAGGATTAGGAGGAAAAGCAAAGGAAGCCCTCACCCCAATGCTCTATTTTGGCTCATTAATTTCTCGGTATAGACGTAGCCTATAAATAGACGTGTTTAGATTCATTCTAATACACTCACACCGAACCGACACCATATCGAACAACATCGATACACGTCTATATCGAGCACATCGAAACGTAGGCGAACATCTACAAGCATCTCGTTTCATTCATTTTCTTTGAGCTCAGTTCCTCATCTGCATCCAGTTCGCCGGAGCTTGATAGTTTGTGGTGCTACTACTATCAAGACGACAACCGTTTTACCTTTTGGAAAGCTAAGTCAGTTCCTAGAGCACTACCGGGGCGTAAAGCTTCTTGCGGGAAGTGTTCTCTCGACTCGGTTTTACCCTTTAATTATGCATTCAATTTAGTTTGGTTCATATCTTGTAACTTTTATTTTATAAAGATTATCGAACGTGCTTACCCGGATTCATTGTTGTTACGCGAATATTTTTCCAACAATAGTATCATAGCAGATTCTTATAATCACAAGAGATTCAACACAAGAATATATATATATATATATATATATATATATATATATATATATATATATATATATATATATATATATATAAGGGTTGGTTCTCATGAATACTACTACTAACCAATCTTAACCTGTAATTTCTAATAAACACGTGGTTAGGGGTGGGTCGGTACGATATACCTAGTCATTTTCTTCATACCTTACCTTGAATTGAGGTATGCAAAATATACATACCTTTACCTTACCGTGCCTTTCGGTATGCCTTAAGTGTCTATATACCTTAATTTCGGTATGGAGTAAACTCCATACCTTTACCTTACCGTACATTCGGTATACCTTACCACGGTACGGTATGAAGATACCTTTGTCGTACCTTACTTTTGATACGCTAGAAATATATTTTTATACCAGTTTTTTTCATATTGAAAAAGTTATGGTTCATTGTATGTATATCCAACTATATCAATAATATCGTAATATTATAATAACATTAAATCATATTACAACTTGAAATGAAGTATATATTAGAATTTTAGAATATTATAATTGATAGATCCGGGTTGGAGATCTACAACAATTGTGTGATGATTCATAGTATTTGCGAGGAGCATTTAGAGATAAAGCCATATAATGATAGATTATAAGAGATTTGTGTAGGTTTATCAGCCATAATAGGGTATTTCACAACGATTTCATATACGACATTATTCATATAAGAGCCGCAAACAATAATCAAGCTATATGCTTAAGTATGGGGCATTTTCAGCCATAAAACGGCTATAGTCAGGCAAGATTAAGACTCATTCAAGTAGAGAGCGAAGAAAGGAGGTGGAGAGAGGAAGAAACGGGAGCATAGAGCTCCGTTTAAGCCTCTTCTCTCATAGCAGCGAAGGTTATACCTTTGGCTGGAGACGGAATGCAAAAGGGAGAGATCTTTCCCGACGATGACGAGAAGGAGAAGGTGGCGATGACCGCCGGTGAAGCACCAAAGGAAATGGCCTTAGAGAGCTTCGACTGCCCGAGCTCAAGGGAGCTCTAGGCGGAAATGTAGAGGATGAATGGAATAGTCGCAGAATGCGTGTGTTATGAGGATGATTGATGGATTGACAAAGTGTGCGATAATCGAGTATTTATAGGTGCAGGAAGGGTGAAAGAGCAAACATTCGTGTGGAGGAAGGACATGAAGGGAATTCCCGTAGAGGTAAGATTCCTTTCGTTATGAATGTAGTGGTCCTCACTCTAGAGTACGTAGAGTCATGCGGATGGCGTGCTACACAGAACCTAGGGTTCTGTCAGATGCCCGAGGGCCTTGATCAGACCCTTCGACCCCGACAGATGCCATTGAATCCTGTACGGCTTCTGGGAGAAAACGAGACCTCCAGCTTCTGCGCAGATCGCGCCTTACGGTTGTATTGGGTATTTGAAACCTATGAAAGCCCTTTGATAATATGCTATTATGTAGGACCGTTTTTTATTGATTTGAGTCGTTTATACTAGTAGGGCTGATACCGATCCCTATCAATATTATTCTTTCTTCTCGAATTATTTGCATAGTAAAGCTGATATTTAGTCCCTATCAGCTACTCCCCCCCCCCCCCCCCCCCCCCCCGGCCCAGAAGTTCTTTTATGAGGACTTCTGGCGAGTGTTTTCTGCGGGAAAATTATTTTTACTTGAACCATTGCATCTTATTTTGCCTCTCTTTTATGCAGATGCTATATTACACAAGAAATCGAAACGACGGCTACTTTCCCAAGAATAAAGTTGGACCTATTGTCGTGGCTTATCATTATCCCTGCCTCTAGGGCCAGAGTGTATGAGGATATTATAACAAATGTGTCTTGGGAGGAGTATTATTATTATTACTGCCTTTTCCTTATTTGCAAGTGAAAAGACATTCTCCTTTTCATAAAATGACGTGGGGCGATAAAGGGGGAAACTACTTCATCTCTCCTTTCCTTCTAACTTCTCCATTTTTCTTTCTCTATATCGAGTTTCAGAAAGAAAAGAAAAAAGAGAGGAGCACCGCGAATCATTCACCATTCCCAGCGATTACCCTGGTGGTTGTTCTACTTCCATTCTCTTCCAGGTATTTTCTTACCATCTTGCTTTCCCGAGCGCATATGTCTTTTTGAATTCTTTGAAGTTAGGGCAACCCCTATCGTTTCCCCCGCCTCCTTTCCTGTTTTTTTTTTTTTTTTGGGGGAGGGGGGGGACCTCGCCGGTTCCCAGGTTGTTGGACTATGAAATCGGCTAAGAGGCAAATGTGGTTGAGGCTTCACCTTTTCAAGACCAACAATCAATTTTTAAGACTTTGGGGATTATGTTTATTCATGTTATCCATGTAACTATTATTTTGCCCTCCTTTACGGGTGATTATTTTTATCTCGCAGCCATGGATACTACAAAGTTAAATATGAAGCAGAAAATTCGTGAGAAACTGCTACAGAGGATTGAACAGGAAGGAGGAAACAGCGATCCCAATCCTGCTCCATCGACAAGTGAGACGCCTATTCCAGTACTTACAGGGCCCGAGAGCCATACTGCTTCTCCAGGAATTCTCCCAGAGGCAAAAGTGGCGAAGCCCCGGTTGAAACCTTACTTTCCGCACTTAGTTGCCCCCAACCGGTCAACTTCATCTTCTCCTATTCTTATTGACGTGGAGGCTGGTATCTCCACTCCGGCTGTCCTAGAACCTCCTTCCTTTTCTCCAAAAAGGAGAAGTGATTCTCCTTCTTCCCCGGTCAGGAAGAAAAGTAGGATGCTGGAAAATCCCCCTTCTGCTCAGGCGCTAAACCTAGAACAGCTGAAAGAGCATCTCTCCCAGTCTGAGAAAGGCAGAGAGCAACTCCTAGTTGAGGTCCATCAGCTTCGAGGCTTCTTGCAGGATAAAGAGGAGCATTGTTCTACCATCAGGCAGAGTACGCTTTCCCTCTCTGAACGGATAAGGGAGCTTGAGGGAGCTTTGAAGGCTTCATCAGATAGGGTGGGGTTGCTACGGGAAATCCACGCAACGGAAGTGGAACAGTTAACGCTTACTCACGAGCGAGAGCTAGTACGAGCCCAAGCCTCCTCCTTTGCTGAAGGGAGGAGGGCAGGGATAAGTCAGGGTATTTCCTCTGGGGTTAGGGACTGTAGATCCAACCTGTTAATGACCCCTCACGGTCAAGCTTTCTTAGATTTTTTGATGAAGCGTTTGCCAGAAGCTTATCTCTGATCTCAAGATTTCTGGCTTCGAATGTTCGACCCCCTCACCGAATGGACAGTCTCTGCTATTCATGAATGCTGTCGTCAGTTAGGAGTTCCTGATCGTGCGGCCACCATCAATGCAGGGCCCATAGTGAGAATGTTCGACACAGAGCCTGAATCCCTTCGGAGGAACCGCCTTGCTTCCCCTAAGGAGCCTTGGTTTATGTCTACGCTGAGAGAAGCGTCTCAGATCCTCAGCCAACCTGCTGGGGTCTTGAAAGACCTACCTCCATGGGATGCTCCCTTATTTCCTCTTTCTCCCCATAACACTATGGTTATGAAGTCTATAAGGAGAGCTTTCGACCAGGTACCTTCTTTTTTATTTTCATTGTTGTTGTCTCTTTTTCTTTTCTTTTTTATCAACCTTTCTTCCTCCTATCAGGAATTGAAAGAAAGGGACGATTCAGGCCCATCTGTTCATTGCTTATTCCAGGAGAGGTGAAGGATGGCTCTGAAGAGGAGAATGTTTCCAAGATTCCAACGAACTCACCTAAAAGTGGCCCCTCTGCTTCCTCAGCTTTGGCTGCTATCGAGGAGTGGTCTTCCTCTTCTCATTCATCAAGCTCCGAGGATCTAGCCTCTGTTCCTGATTCCTCTCTTTGATCCTGTTGTTTTTGATATGATGTTCCTTTTTTAAAACAGTCTATTTTTTTGTGTTTGTGGTGGGGTGTTTTTTATGACCCTGAAATCGTGCTAGCTGGGCACAAACAATATCACTTCTTTCTGCCAGATGCTTTTTAAAGTCTAGTTTTTGACATGTCTCTGTTGCTTTCTATCAGTTTAGAGTATTATCCTTTTATTTATGCGTTCTCTTGTTTTGTTTTTGTTTGCCATGTTCCCCCTGCTAGAGCATTTTGAGGTAACAGAATGCAGGCTATGAGCATTTTAAAATAATGGGGGTATGAGTATGGGAATATGCTTAAAAGCATTTTAAGATAATGAAGTATGAGTGTTGGGATGCGGGGTATCCCCTACTCCCCCCCCCCCCCCCCCCCCCCCCCAAGTGAGGCGTAAGGAAACGAAGGAATTACTCCTCATTTTTAAAGCCAACAATTTGTGGGGTACGATTTTAAGAACAAGTAGGCATAATCTTGCGTCCTTTCGCGTACTAGTTAATTTAAAAGATAAGAAAACTTCAAAATAGATAAGGAGGGGTTATGATCGGTCATACTCCCGTTTCTCTTAGGAATTGTTACCCTTTTCCTCGTGTGCTGTTCCTCCAGTCTTCTCTTGATCTGTCATTTCGATCGCACCTTTGATTTTTGCCCTTGCCTCAGCCATCAAAGTTTCCCACTGCCCCTTCTTTACTGGGGTGTGGTTTGTGCTTGTTGTTTTAGTTCCCAACCCTTTACTTTCGTTGGAATCAGTACTGGCGATCAACAGGTGCTCCATTGAAGCGGAGAGGTTCTGATCTCCTTCTACTGGAGTTAGAGTTTTAAACCTCTTTTCTTCAGGTTCAGCTTCAGCTTTGTCACTGGCAGGTTCTGCCATTGGTCTTTTCCTGGCCTCTCCAGCCTGCACCGATTGGATATAGCATTTCCGGGATACCCCTTGGTCTCCCGAGACCTGTCCCACCTGACTTCCCACGGGGAATTTCATCATCAGATAGTAGGTGGAAACCACTGCTTGGAACGGGTTTAGGGCAGTTCTCCCTAAGATAATATTGTAAGAGGACGGCTGCCGCACCACCAGGAAAGTGACTGGCTTTGATACCCGTGTAGGTCCTTTACCCAGGGTGAGCATCAAGTCGATTGATCCTAGTGACATCACAGGATCTCCCGAGAAACCGTGCAGAGCCGTGGCTACCCCATTTAGAGGCTTCTGGAGGCTCATTTGGTTGAAACAATTTTCGAAGATGATGTTAACTGCGGCCCTTGTATCCACAAAGACCCTTCGAATTTGATACCTTTCTAGTTCCACTGTGATGACTAAAGCGTCATCATGCGGGTGGATCACCCTTTGATTGTCTTCAGGTCCAAATGAGATTTTCGGCGGAGGTAGACCTGTTTCGACCTTCCAGACCCCATGTCTTTCATGCATGTGCAGTTCTCTAGCAGATGCCTTTCTGCTTCTGTTGGAGTCTCCCATAGTTGGTCCTCCATATATCATATTAATAACGCCCTTAGGTTGTGACCCTTGGCTAGCATCAGGTGCTTTTTGGAGCTTCTTTGCGCTTCTTGTTTTGTTCTGTCTCTCTCTTGACGTATTCCAAGAGTTCTCCTTCTTGGATTAACTTCTCGATAGTAATTCTTAAATTCCTGCAGTCGTTGGTCATATGGCCAAAGTCATTATGGAATTTGCAGAACCTTTCGGAAGGTGGATTTCTGGGCGGTTGCCTATGCCCTGCAGGGATCTGGACCCCTGGTTTCCTCATGACCACCTCTAGTAGGTCGACAGGTTGCTTGATGAGTGGAGTGAAAGATCTCAAGAATCTTTCATTCTTGTCATTTCTCTTAGCATCTGGAGCCAGCCTTTTCTTTTCTTCCGGCTTCTTTTCCCTTTGAGAGGCCAATTCAGCCCTCTTGCTACTCATGGCTTCTTCCATGTGGATATACTTTTGGACTCGCGTTAGTAGTTCCTCAAAAGAGTTAGCTTCTTTTTTGATAAGAGAAGCGAAGAACTGCCCTGGCTTTAAACCATCTACACAGGCATGCACTTTCAGTTTGGGCTCTACTCATGGGATTTCCAGGACAGCCTCGTTGAAGCGTGTCATGTAGTCTCTTAGACTCTCATTAACACCTTGCTTGATAGTTGTTAGATGTAGAGAATTTCTGGTAGTTCTTTTAGCACTGACGAACTGTTGGAGGAAAACCTCCCTCAGATCCATGAAGGAATGGATAGAGGCTTTCGGTAACTGCTTAAACCAATGTTGAGCAGTTCCTGACAGAGTCGTGAGGAATACTCTGCACTTGACACCTTCCGAATATTGATGGAGGAGGCATAAGCTTTCAAATTTCATCAAATGTTCTTCAGGGTCTCCCTTCCCCTGATATTCACAAGAAATTGTTTTGAAATTGCCAGGAACAGGATCGGTTTGGATATCGGCAGAGAACGGACTATTCTCATCGATGTATAAAGAGAAAAGCTCTGACTTGTTTCCCTCATTTCTATGTTTTGCAAAGTGTTTTGGGTTTCCTCCCTCATTTATGTTTTGGATTTCTCTTTCGCTGGCCTCTGTTTCTTTTGAGGTCCTTTCTGCGGATTGTTTCTGTTCTTTTAGCCTTTTGACTTCTCTCGTCAATAGCTTCATTTGCTCCTGTTGTTGGGCATACTTTTTGGCCCAAGTATTGTCAGTATTCTCATTTGGGTTCCCTTCGAGTTCTTCATGACCCTCTTCATCTGGGGACTCCCAATCAGTGGAAAATCCCTCCTCTGTTTCAACCACCGTCGAGGGCAGCTTTGAGACCAATCCTTGGGTCACGCCTGGGTTCACAGGCTTCTATTTGTGTGTCTCAGAAGTGTTCTTGCTTCCTCCACCCTCTTGGGCTTCACCCTGGGGGTCTATGTTTTGGGACTTGATTCCCAAAATATGAAGTCTTTTATCGACAGCCCCTTCGACTGCACCTTCTACGAGTGCTTTCATTTGGAGGAGCATGGTTGGGGAGAACTGAGCTTCCATATTGACGCTGGCTTCAGTTATCATGGTGCCTTTCCCTTTATTCCCAAATAGGGAATTTTTGGGGTTTCCAGTAGCCTGGCCAATTTCTTTTGAAGCAGCATCTGAGGCAGTATTCATCTTTGCAGAAATCTGCAGATATTTGAGAAAATTAATTTCAGATGCTCTCTGAAAGAGGCTTTAAAGAGTGTGAGTATTTTTATTCATAACAGATCTCTAAATTATTTGTGGTAGTTTTAAGGAATATCGCCTGTCTATTGCAGGACTTCTCGGAGGGTGGCTTCTGCCAGCATAAAATAGGGGTGTATAGCTCCTGCTTGTGCAAGGCTTGGCCTTATGATGTCCATTTTTGTGCGACTACCTAGATGAGGCTTTGTATAAGGTTGTAGTGTGAGCTTGCTAAGGCTCATGCAGCTTCTTGTTTCACAAAGCTCACTGCGAAGTGCCTGGCTATGCAGGTCCTTATATGTAATGCCTATCTGCGCAAGGCTTTTCGAAATGATGTCTACTACGTAGGGCTTTTTGAAGGTATTGTCCACTAAACGGGACTTTAGAGAAGTTCGTCCGTTACATGGAAGTTACAGGAACATTGCCCATTGGATAAGGCTTGTGAGAGTATTGCCTATTTTAAATAGGGCTTGTAAGAAGGGTTCTACCCCTTGTATGGGGCTTACGAGGGGGTTGCCTATTAGATAGGGCTTGATGAATGATATTTGCCTATGATATAGGGCTTGTGCTGCCTATCAGGTAGGGCTTGTGCGAATGTTGCCTGTTGGTCAGGGCTTATGAGGGATTTTGCCCGTTATATGGGGCTTAGGATGGTGTTGCCTATAAAATAGGGCTTACGCGAGTGTTGCCCGTTGAACAGGGCTTATGAGGGATTTTGCCCATTATATGGGGCTTAGGATGATGCTGCCTACAAGATAGGGATTATGCAAATGCTGCCTGTTGGACAGGGTTTATGGGGGGTTTTGCCCATTATATATGGGGCTTATGATGGTGCTGCCTACAAGATAGGGCTTATGCAGATGCTGCCTGTTCAACAGGGCTTCTGGAGTTGTTGCCTGTTAGACAGGGCTTTTGAGGGTATTGCCTGTTAGACAGGGCTTCTGAGGGTATATGGGAGGTTCTGCTTTCAGATGCAGGGTATCCCCTTCATCAGGGTGAATGGGGTGACCTTGTCATCTTCAGCTCTCCGCTTTTTGATGTTTTCAATCGGGGAGTTCTTGGTTCAGGGTAATATAGGGGTATATAGTTGCCTTAAAAAATAATGCCTCCCTTCTAATTACCAATTCCTCATGACCCTCGAATTAATTCTTCATTTTGAAATGATGAACAGAGTTGCGAACTCACCACTTTCAAGAGGCGAATTGAATGCGTTTTGGATTTGCTGGAATTTTTGGGATTCGGCTTCCCTTCATATTCTTCACAACCTTCAAGTTTTAACAAATAAACGATTTAGTTATCACAGTTTGTATTGTAAAGGAAATATGATCTCGAAATCTCCTCCGATTCCTTCAACCTGCCATTGTACTGCCCCTATCTTGAGCATCTCTTATAATAGGGGAATAACAGAGCAAGTTCATAAGTATATCACAACAGTCAGCTAGAAATTTCGAAGCCATCGCGGAGAGTGATGCTCCACATTCAACATTTTTCAACAACGTTTACAGGTGGAAAGCTTAAATTCATGTATAAGGAAAGAAAAATCAATCTCTCAAATACGAGCTTCCCCTTGACAGGGTATCTATCACATTTATTATTAAAAATGAGAACACAAGCTGAGAATCGTACTATATTTTATAGTTCACAATCATGGAGATCTCAACGAAACTCGAGCAATAGCATAAGTATTTGGGCTTTCACCGATTGAACAACAGACACAGCGCACCCATTCAGTTTAATATCCGGTTTTCACATATTTTTCACATAAGAATGTTGTGCGTTAAATCATCTGCAATAATGCAACAGCAGACTAGAATTGCACATAAAAACAGGGGAAATCAACATCTTAAACTCAATTTTCCCACAGACGGCGCCAGTTGATAGATCCGGGTTGGAGATCTACAACAATTGTGTGATGATTCATGGTATTTGTGAGGAGCATTCAGAGAAAAAGCCATATAATGATAGAAAATAAGAGATTTGTGTAGGTTTATCAGCCATAATAGGGTATTTCACAACGATTTCATATACGACATTATTCATATAAGAGCCGCAAACAATAATCAAGCTATATGCTTAAGTATGGGGCATTTTCAGACATAAAACGGCTATAGTCAGGCAAGATTAAGACTCATTCAAGTAGAGAGCGAAGAAAGGAGGTGGAGAGAGGAAGAAACGGGAGCATAGAGCTCCGTTTAAGCCTCTTCTCTCATAGCAGCGAAGGTTATACCTTAGGCTTGAGACGGAATGCAAAAGGGAGAGATCTTTCCCGACGATGACGAGAAGGAGAAGGTGGCGATGACCGCCGGTGAAGCACCAAAGGAAATGGCCTTAGAGAGCTTCGACTGCCTGAGCTCGAGGGAGCTCTAGGCGGAAATGTAGAAGATGAATGGAATAGTACGCAGAATGCGTGTGTTATAAGGATGATTGATGGATTGACAAAGTGTGCGATAATCGAGTATTTATAGGTGCAGGAAGGGTGAAAGAGCAAACATTCGTGAGGAGGAGGACAGGAAGGGAATTCCCGTAGAGGTAAGATTCCTTTCGTTATGAATGTAGTGGTCCTCACTCTAGAGTACGTAGAGTCATGCGGATGGCATGCTACACAGAACCTAGGGTTCTGTCAGATGCCCGGGGGCCTTGATCAGACCCTTCGACCCCGACAGATGCCATTGAATCCTGTACGGCTTCTGGGAGAAAACAAGACCTCCAGCTTCTGCGCAGATCGCGCCTTACGGTTGTATTGGGTATTTGAAACCTATGAAAGCTCTTTGATAATATGCTATTATGTAGGACCGCTTTTTATTGATTTGAGTCGTTTATACTAGTAGGGCTGATACCGATCCCTATCAATATTATTCTTTCTTCTCGAATTATTTGCATAGTAAAGCTGATATTTAGTCCCTATCAATAATATACACTAAATTTTTGGTATACGGTATGAGACAGTATACCTCGGTATTTGAAAGTTCATACCTTTAACTTACCATAGTTTTATGGTATGGTATCATACATTACCAAAATTTTCGGTATGCCTAAATTACAGTATTTTCGATATTTTTTCGATACGGTATGGACGGTATACCGAGTTTTCGGTATATTTCCCCAGCCCTAGTCTGGTCCCATCATCCATAAAAATCAAGCATACTATATCGCTTTAGCTTCTGAGCTGGTCTTGGATATCAATATTCACTCTTACGAGTCCATCAATAAGCATGGCTAATGGTCTCACTTTACTACATTCTTCAGGCACAATTTTCTACTCATAAAAGTAGAGGCTATCATGTTCCATCGGAACTATTCTCACGAGTACAACATTAGGAAATCTGAATTTCTAACGTTTATTTACCCGGGATTCCTACGTTGGAAAAGGCCTTAACCTTTCTTTGACTTCTATCTTTAATTTCTAGTAATGTTTTCTTCCTTTAACCATGGATGCGGAAACATCCAGGAAATTCTAGTGGACTTATCTTTTATTGTGCCACCATATGAAACTTTTATTCCTGTTTAAGATTTTGGTATCATCTCTTACTATCTTTAGGAAGCGTAATTGAATACGTTTCGTTTCTTTCCACACAGAGGCGGAAAAGTTAGAGGCTTATGTCATTGATTTAGATGACACTCGTTCAGATCTTCTTGCACTTCTTTGCTTGATCTTCCTTGATCTGACGTATCCCCTTTAAATGGAATAGCTTTCCAGGGAGTTATCACTGCTTCCTTGAGTTGGCATTTCGTGTAGAGCTTCTCTTGTTTCCTCGTCTCAACATCATTCTTGTGCCATAACTGAGGTTAGAAGAATTTCTTCGTCTAATCACTACCCTAGTACGTGATAAAGGGAAAGCACTTAATTCAAGCGAGCTATGTTCTCTAGAAAGGCCTTGGCTTTTCTACTGTATGTGAGCTCTATGTTATCTTGACTATGTTCTCATACTGGCATGTGAGAGTTACCTCTTCTCTGTCCTGGTCGAGCATGATGTCGTGAAGTGCCGAGCTTTTGTCGAAGGACTTTACAAGTCTAGCGAATCAAGTCTAGACTTTACTGGAAGAAGAAGACTCTTGGATTTCAGAGCGAACCAAATGCTCTGATACCACTCTGTCACGACCCGCCCCGCTTAAACTAGCCAAGCGGGATCGCGACTCAATAAAAGGGATTAAACGAAATAAAACTAAACGAACGACATGAGGTGGGACGGTGTGAAAACTCAACATTAGATTAAAGTCGAACTTCCCATCATTCGTCGAGAATGAATGGGGTAACTGTTTATTAACGTAAGCGTTTTACATGAAATACGCGGAAGCACTGTTCGAGAAAAAAGTCATTTTCTATGGTGGAGCTGATACGTTACAACAGTACACAAAATGGCGATGAGTTGCAACGATACACAAACTAGAATCTTAATCTACATAAAGATCACAACGGAAGAACGTGAGATGCATGTATGGAGACATACACCACCAAGAGGCTTCAACACTTTCTATGTTCGACAAAAGCTCCTTCCGGCAACTTCACTTCATCCTGCTTAACCTGCACATGGGAAATATGTACAGGGCTGAGTACTTTGAAGTACTCAGTGGGCACGTGCCAAAACATTTTAATTGCCAGCCATTCAAGTGAATCATAGGGGTTTTAAGAAAGGAACCTATGTTCACAAATAAAAACATATTAAAACAAAAGAGTGCCTGCGCAGGCTATTTTCTAGTGTAATCCATCATATCTGAGTTGGGGTGTATCCGGAGAGGTTGGCCACCCTCCCAGATACCTTACCGTGCCACTTGCGTAGCTAACGGTAATCTGAGTGCACTAACTCACCGAGGTCTTGACCTCGATGAGCCCGAATCGTTCTGATAACTGAGGCCTAGGCCTTTAAACTGAGGCATAAGCCTCCTCAGATAGATCTCATACAAAACAAAAACATTTTATGGTCTGGCAATTCTTTTAAAAGAGAAGACTTTAAACATAAGAAAACATTTTAGTTTTTCTGAAAGCCCACCTGGCTTGCTTTCCTGAAAATACGTATGTAGTTCTGGTGCTGCTCAAACTCTGTTTGCTCCTTCGCCTGACCTCGTTCAAAGAACGTGAAGTGAGTAACTTAAATTGAAATCGATAATCTTATCGATTTATGCGAAGGTGGTTTCTTAATCGGGTTTTAGTCTCTGGTTCTGATAGCATTATCAAGTATATCTATTTATCGGAATCTCCCGATCTTGGTTGAATTCGATCAATTCTTTTATTTACAGCTTTCTTCATCCTTGACGGTAGTCGAAGGACGCTTGATAACTCGTAATCGAGTCTTCGTGATTTTACTGAGGAATATAAGTGGTTTACACTTATAAGATAAATTTTTACTGACTTAAGTCTGCTATTAATCGGGATTATAATTATCTGGGCCCGTTAGAACTGTTAAGGCATAAGCCCATTTATTTATTTAATTCTCGGCCCAATTGGGTTATAAGTCCGGTCCATTTAAATAAATTCTCAGCCCATTTATTCGACTCGTTTCGTTATGTAATTCGGCCCGTCTTTTAACTCAGCCCGTTATTTAATTCTGCTCGGCCCGTTTACTTAAATCGGTCCGGCCCGTTTCGTGACTTGCTCATGAACTGCAACCATTTCCCCCTTACTCCTCTTCCTCGTGATTTCTCTCTTCTCACTGGACTTTCTCCCTCTCCTTTCCTCTCCCCCTGCTTCCCGTCGGTTTCTCCTTCCTCGGCGGCATCATCGCCGTTAATCCTTCCACCTCCGGCTAACTCCGGTCGCCGTACTCGCTTGTGGAAGCTTATGCTTTCCAATCTCCAGTTCTTGGTTGGGGATCGAATCCCTAGTTCGTGAATTGGGGAAAAACCGTGAGGAGGGGTTTCTGTCGGTTTCTTCTCCGATTCGGCCTCGCCGTTATCAACACGGTTGGCCGGCCATAGGTTCCTCTACCGATTCACGGTGACTCGCTGCCCCTGTCTTACGCGTCGCCATTGCTGTCCGCTGCTGCAGTTTCCGGTGGCGGCTCTCTTCTTCGATTCGTGCCTCACTTTCGCCGTCGTTCGTTGTCCATTACTCTAGTCCTCGTGGCTAGGGCTTGTCATCGCGATTGCCATCGTCTTTCTCTCCGTCTCCCTCTGTTTCTCCTTCGGCGCCGGCGGCTATGCTGCCGCCGGTGTCTCCCCTGTTCCCCTTCATCTTCTGACCCCCTTCTTTTCTTTCTGCAGGTTTCCTCCAGGGAAATTCCGGTATCGAGGCGGCTCTGCCAAAGCCGTTGAAGGCTGCCGTGGCTTCGTCGTCGTCTCCTCGCGGCTCCGGCAGGTTAAGTTCCTCATCCCTTCTTACCCCCCCCCCCCCCCCCCCCATTTCATTTCATAATCAAATTATGGTTTATGCTTAGTGATTCCGAGAGTTAGGGCTCGATTGAGGGCATTTTAGGGGCTGTTTTGCCTTATGTGTTTTATGTATGGGTTAGAGAAATTTCCAGACTGTGGGTTGTGGTAATTGGTGTTTTTGGTGATGTTGAATTGTTGATAAGGGGGTGATTACACATGCAGTCCCTTAGGCTTAGTGGAGTGGCTCTATGTGATCCATAACATGCCTTTGAATTCGAATTTAGGTTCTAAAACAACATGCATAGCTTCTAGGTGAGTGATATGCTTCCTATGCTTCATTCTTGAGGTTTAAACCATGGTTCATGCTTTAGAGGGGATAGAACTTTAGAGTGTGCATTTAATCGCTTGTTTGGTGGTCTTAGGGTGATTGCATGCTTACAATTTGGGGCTCTTAGAGAGAGTGATGAGATATGAATCTTACTTGTGATTGTGGGGTTTGAAAACTGGGTTATTGGCAAGATTGTTGGCTGTCCTCCCTCTCCTTGTTGCCTTCTTCCCCTTGTTCCTCCTTCCTACACTGCATGTTGGTTCTCTATAGGTTAAAACTTGATCCTTGTACTAGGGAAGGAGTATGGAGTTCTATCTTACCTGAAAATTGATCTCTAGCTTCCAAATAGAGGCTGCCTCCTTCTAATTCTTGCTTGAGTGCCTTCTCTCTTCTCCTCCTTCAATTCTATAGATGAGGATTTGATCTTAGAGTTAGTGCATGTATATTCTAAGTCTTGGAGAGGGGTGAGGGAGGTCTTTACCGTGTGTGTGGTGTGTTTGAAGGCTGCCGGCCGGCTGGTTTTCCGGTGATCCATGGCTGCAGAACTCGGCAGCTTCTCTCTCTCTCTCTACTTGCTCTCTACTCTTCTCTTGTGTGTTTAGGTGAGTGTTTGTTTGTGAATGTGTTGATGACTAAGTTTGCCTTGGTTTTGTGTAGGGAATCGGAGGCTCAAGGGTGTGTTTGGCCTCTCTAATGATTGCTAGGAAGAGAAGGTGCAAGGGGATTGGTGGAGGGGGATTTCCAATGTGGTTTGAGTGCATGGGGAGGTTTCTTGGGCGACAAAAGAGGGAGAGAGGGAGTCGGCTAGGCCTAGCTCCTCTATTTCCCATGCACCATGTAATTATTTGAATTTCTAATGATGTATTATCCCTCCCTAATTGTGATTAGTATTTTATCTCCCCTTTTTAATAGTTGTTGAGAGAGATTAGCAGGGATTAAATCCCAGATTTGTGTGCTATGTAATCTGCCGCCTTCTCATTCCTTTCTTTCTTTTTTTTTTTTTTTACATATATTGTTGTACTACTAATATATATATATGCTTGTAATACATATATACTCATGGGCTATTATTCTTGGGCTTGAACCATTGATCTTGGGCTTTTATTATATTGAGTATTTAAAACGTGGCTCTGTTCCTGGGTCGAGTAAAATCGAACAACTGTTATGGAATTGGGCCTCGACATTCGAGTGGGCCTCGAAGCTGTTAATTGGGCCTTGTGTTAACTAAGTGGGCCTCGGCCCTTTTGAGGAAATAAATCCGCCGATAAATTTTTATCGGCTTTCTTTACTTTATTCGATTCTCGTTTCAGTACCTTATTTCTACTAGAAGTGGTTCTACTGGTGGCATTTACAATTTATTCCACTATAATAATAACTTCCCATATTATTCTCAAAATTTATTTACTAAAATAATGCCGGAGTTTTTATTACTCACTAAGAAAAACTGCGGCCGTTACACTTCCTTATCAAGCTTCCAGCCCGCTTTGACTTAGAAGATTTCAAGAGCTGGATTTCTATATCAAGGTCGTTGATCCACCTTCATGGAGCTACACGACCTGATCCTTGCCACGTGTTGTGCCAGCAAGGACGACTCTTCTCAACGGCTAGAAGTGAGTCAGCCTCCAACGGCTAGTGCCACTTCATCCTGACTCCAACGGCTAGTTTTTCAAAACTGCCTATATATACTTCAAGCCATTATCGGATTCAAGCACGGGAAACTCAAGCTATCAACGCAAAATCTCTGCCAAAATCTCTCTCAAGTTCATATCCATTCAAGTGTTCGAAATTCCATTAGTTTCCCAAACACTTGACGAAGAGAGATTTTCTACTCCGATAAAAAGCCAACAACGACGAAGCGTTCACTGCTGCTTGTCGTTGATACAAACATCTTCTTCTCCGACCCGTTCGAAGTTAGAAAGATTGGTTTGTGTTCTTCGCCATTATAGAGTTAGTCAAGCTCTGTAATTTCGAGAAAGGTTGTTTGTACATTTTCTGTACGAAAGGTTGTAAGGGTCACGACCCAAAACTCGTGTCTAGATATATTCGAGATAGAGTGTATTTAGAACTGATACTCAGTCAGTATAAATAAGAGAGAGGTTGGATCCAAAGGTAAAGGGATTCTCAGGTCGAGTCGACCTGACGTGGACGTAGGAGGGTTTCTCCGAACCACGATAAACTGCGGTCTCTCTCTCTCTCTCTCTTTACTTATCGCTCTTTCAATATCTTATCAAACTGACGAGCATCAACCTGCATTTCATGAAACAACCTGCTTTTGCTTAAAGATAGATTTTTCAAAGAGTAATCAACCTCCACCAACTTCCGCATAAACAGTTTGATAAATCAAGCTTGTTATCAAATGAGCTTGATAGACCAATCTGCCTCTGATAAGGATCGACCTTGACAATCGACCTTCTGATCGACCTGATTTTATAAAACGTAAAAAACGGTTGGCATTGGTGTATCCCCCCCCCCCCCCCCCATACACCAATTACTCTTTTCCGGGACCAACAAAGATGAATGCGGGTTGAAAATTTTAGATTATGGTTGCATCACCGTCAACTGTGCAGTGGAAGATGGTGAAGTTGTTGAGAGAGGAGGTGAGGTGGGGTTGTTGCTGAGGCAGACAAACTCGTGGAAGATGAAGATGATTTGAGTGGGGTAATTTTGGAAAAATAATAAAATATTGGGCACTATTCAATCCTTATAAATTGTAACCCACCATTTTGGTGAGTTAGAAAAACCAATTGGAATAGTGATTTAACCACGGGCTGTAATTTTAAGCCGGGCCCTTACAGGCCTAAGGAATAGTCAAAAAAGCTACCAAACATAAGATATGTGTCTACTAAAATTGTCTAACTTGACATATCTTGGCTATCAAACTAGCCCTAAGTATTAAGAAAAAATTAAAAGCATTTTAAGGACATAAGAGCATGTACAATGGGAAGGATCTTACCTATGTCAACGGAGCGCAGTCTAGTGGTAAGACGTTCCGCCTCCAAACCAAGAGGTTGGGGGTTCGAGACACACTAAGGGGGGAAATGGGGAACCATTATTGATTTAAAAAAAAAAAAAAAGATCTTACCTGTGTGGCAAAAATAAGAACCATATCTTAAATTCCATTCCTATTGGAGGTCTCCAAAATAAGAACCCACGTTCTTATATAAGATGCAGTATCTTAAGAAAAAATGGGTCCCAGCGCATTAAAACATATTAATTATATGATAATAAAATAAAATCAATTGTTAAATAAAATGATAACAATAAATAAATAAAATAATAAGTGAGACCCTCCAATTATTATAAGAACCCTTGTTAAGAACCTTACCATTGTAAATTTTTAATAGCAATGGGCTCTTGTCTATGTGGCATCTCTAAGAACCTCATTTGAGGTTCTAGCATTGTACATGCCCTAATAAAAGCATCAAAGGAAAAGTTATATAAGCATTTTAGCGATATTAAATAAGTATTGGATAAATATTCCCTCCGTCCTACTCATAAATGGATAACTTTTTCCCGACACGGGAATTAAGACGAGAGTGATAATGCTGGATGAAGTAGTGTGGATGGGTTTTAGCGGGTTAAAATATTTAGGAGGTGATTGGTATGAGGTAATGCAATAAGGGTGGGAAAGGAATGGAGGTGGGAAAGGAATAGGCATGAGAAAGGAATGGAATGAAATTTCCATTCCCTTGCTTGGTTTGCACAAGTAATAATCGAAATAATACAATCAATTTTTTTTCTTTAACATTATAATCTTGTATTTAAATCATACAACTATATACTATTTAATAATGATGAGATAGAAAAAAACTATAGAAAGAGAAAGTAATAAAAGATAATTTTTAGAGAGAGAAATCGATGATAGAAAAAAATTTAGACAGAGAAAGTGACGAAAGTGAAATTTTTAGAGAGAGAAAGAAAATTTTAGAGAGAGAAAGTGACGAAAGTGAAGATTTTTAGAGAGCAAAAAGTGACGAAAGTTAAAAATTTTAGAGAGAGAAAGAAAATTTTAGAGAGATAAGGTGAAGTGAAAATTTTTAGAGGGAGAAAGTGACGAAAGTTAAAAAATTTAGAGAGAGAAAGAAAATTTTAGAGAGATAAAGTGACGAAAGTGAAATTTTGAGAGAAAAAAAAAATTAGAGAGAGAGTGACTAAAGTGAAAATTTTTAGAGATAGGATGTGACGAAAGTTAAAAATTTTAGAGAGATAAAGTGACGAAAGTGAAATTTTTAGAGAGAGAAAAAAATTAGAGAGAGAAAGTGACGAAAGTGAAAATTTTTAGAGAGAGAAAGTGAAGAAAGTTAAAATTTTTAGAGAGAGAGAAAATTTTAGAGAGAATGTGACGAAAGTTAAAATTTTTAGAGAGAGAAAGTGACCAAAGTTAAAAATTTTAGAGAGAGAATAAATTTTAGAGAGAGAAAATGACGAAAATGAAAATTTTTAGAGAGAGAAATAAAATTTGAGGGAGAAGAAGTTACGAAAGTTAAAATTTTTAGAGAGAGAAAGAAATTTTAGAGAGAGAAACTAAGTGACAGAGGAAAAATATTTTAGTGAAAAAAATTTATGAAAAAAATTTAGAGAGAGAAAGTGATAAGAAAATTTTTAGAGTGAGAAAGTGACGGAGTGATTAATTTTTTAGAAATAGAAATTAGTGAGATATAAAAATTTTAGAGAGAGAAAATGATGATATGAAAATTTTACAGAGATAAAGTAATGACGAAATTTACTCATATATTTAAAAAAAATATTGAGGTAAATTTAATTATTTATAAATAAATTAAATAATATTTGTTAAAATAAAAATAATATAAATATAAGAGATTTGAATAGCTATAACCATGGATATTCAAGTAATGTCTATTCCCATGGAGGTGGGAATAGTCATTTCCTTGGGAATGTGTATCCCCGACGCAAAAGTTGAACCAAGCGTAGTAATGGAATAGAGGTAGGAATGGCTAATCCATTCCCACCCCCGTTACCTCATACCAAACACCTCCTTAAGGTAAAATCCCTATGATTGGGACGGACGAAAATAAAACTTATTCCTTTATAAATGAGACGAAGGGAATATATAGCTAGGTAAACATAACATCTAAGAATTAGAAAAAATTAATTAAGAAAAAGTAAACCCTAGGGTTTGGTTTTCTACATAGGTTTTAATTTTCTTGGATAGGTGTCACGACCGGACTTTGCTAAGGATAGCTAAGCCGGGAAACCATGACTAGGGATGGGGATTAAGAGTAGGGGAAAGAAAGGGGAATAAGACTAGTGTGGAATCTGACTCGTATAGCTATTTGAACAACACTCTATACCATTGAACATCTCGACTCAGGATCTCAAATGAGAATACGAGGATACTTGTCATAATCTATTACATGACTTGAAACAATTCTCGAAAGCTCAAGAGTTTGCACAGCGGAAGAAATACTTAAATACATGTATGAGGACACGTATTACCGAGAGTCCTAATCTACTTGAACAACGACAAAAGCTCCACTCGGCACTTCACATCTGTTGGGAATTGTTATGGACCAATTTGTTAAGGGGGAACTATGTGGGATACTTGATAAACGAAGTCATTTGTTTTGATTGGATCCCAAAACCCCAAGTGTCCAACTCCCAAGCGACCCACTTTGATGTAGTTAATAGGTTAGAATTTTCTAAGCCTACTCTGTTAGGATGGCTCTTTAAGTTTTGTTTAGATTATAGGCTTCAAGAGTTCAAGTGAAGGCCACTCACTTGAGTGTGTTTTCCCAAGCGAAGCAAGTCTAGCAAACTGAAGTGAAGCGTGCCAAAGAACAGTGTAGCGAAGCGATCGCTACAGTAGATTCGAAGTGAGTCTGCCAAAGCGAAGCGAAGCGTGCGCTACAAAGAAAAGCAGAAGCGAGTCAACGCGAGTCAACACTTAATTAAGTAGTGTCTCGGGAAATTTATTTCTCAAGTGACTCACTACAAATATGACCATGAAGCGACTCACTTCAGAGCGGCCGCTACAACTTCAAAGAAAAGCGAGCCACTACCTACCAGAAAGCGACAGCGCGACTCCCGCCCATATTTTGAACTCCAGTCAACAGGAGATCGGAGCATTAATTACAAGATCTCCACGTGTCGAAAGCGGAGTGGAGCGGAAGAGTTGACTGCCAGGCCGACAAAGGCGCCGCAACAGTACTGGCTCGCTCCAGTTACTGTTAGCCTTGTAAGTTAGCCAATTTTGGCAAAATGCCAAAACTGGACGTCTGAAAAAGGTGCCAGCCTGCGCAAGTACTGTCGAGAGGAGGAGGGACAAGGCCACCAACCAAGCAACGGATCTCGGCCATCTCTCCGCCTATAAATAGTGAAGGATGAAGACGAAGAAGAATAGAACACTACTTGAGCATTTCGAGCGCATACAGCAAACAAACACTCCCAAGCCTTCGAGCAAATCTTCGAGTCTTTGTTTCCAAGTGTTCTCCGAGTTTCCAGTTCATCGGAACTCGTCTTCACAACCTTCACACATAGAGTCTAAGCCCACATCAAATATCCAAGCTTAGAAGAAGAACTCTAGCCATCTTTGCATCTACTGTAAAGAGTTCTTCATTAGTGTGTTCGTCAACCAAAAACCCTAAACTTTGTCTGTTAGGTTTTTTGAGTGTTGTCGTTAGGTTGTTTCGATCCAAGGCCCTTCTTTCATCGATTGAAGAAGCCTCGATCATAGAGTCTAGATCCAAGCTTGCACTTCCATCGTTCGTGTAAAGCTCGATCGAAGCTAGGCTGTAAGGAGAGCCCGCAATCTCCCTGTCTGTTCGACTGAAGCGAGTGAAGCTTCTAGTCTAGTTAGGTTTTTGGTGTGAACCCGGAATCACCCAGCGTCTGTCAGATCCAAGCGAGTGAAGCTCGATCTTGACCAGGCTTTTGAAGAGCCCGAAATCTTCAAGTTCTTGAGTGAAGAGAATGGTTGCCGTCGTGCAACCAAGTGGACGTAGGAGCGTTATCTCCGAACCACTATAAACCTTTGTGTCGTATCTCTCTAACCCTAAACTCTTACTTGTTTGATTATCCATTGCACATTGCATCTAAACAAACCTAATCTGGAAATTTTAAATACTTAGGAAAGATTTTTAGCTCACCAAATTCCGCACACACGAGTAAAGACTCCCTCTTGATCAAGTACTCACTTCGGTCAAGCAGGCAAGCTACATACTGTAGATCAAGCTTCAGCTAGGTCTTAAGTTTCAAGTGAGCTCTTTACTTGTTACTCTGAGTTAAGGGATTTGAAGTTGAAAAACTTCAAAATACGTATTCACCCCCCCCCCCCCCCCCCTCTACGTATTTTTCCTATTAACAAACCGGGACCAACAAGTGGTATCAGAGCAGCGGTTCTTTCGAGCCTCTGCTTTGCATATCCGAAGCGAGTCCCCACTCGCTTCACGTTGTCTCACTGAACCGGATCCTATTTTCCTAAGTGCATCAAAACCTCACTCACGCATATTGCATTTACTGCTGATAGTTTGCTATGTCTACATACAGTGCATCAAACTTTCCACAGTTCTCGATCGAAGGATACGAGACATGGAGTTTCCGAGTCGAGAGCTTCCTATGCTCCATCCACGACCGGATGTGGGAAGTCATAGAGGACGGACCAATCGAAATCAAGAAAGCCATATCTGTGAACGTCCCAGCTGCTGAAGGACGCGAAGCTCATGTCAGACAAGAGTACGTCGAGAAGGACAAAGATGAATACAATCCCAACGACTTCAAGATCGCCAACCTGGATAAAATCGCACGTCACACGATGCAGAGCACCGTGTTGATGCCTACCTTCCTAGGATCAGAAAGTGTGCGACGGCGAAGGAAATGTGGGAAACTCTAGCCCTCATTTCTCAAGGAACAGACAAAATCAAGGAAAACAAACTCGCCGTTCAGATGCGGGAGTTTGAGAGTCTGATAATGAAGCCAGGAGAGTCCATCGACACCTTCGAGCTGAGAGTTACAAACATCATTGCAACTCTCAACTCGCTTGGGAAGGAACTCACAGATAAGGAAGTCAACCTGAAGATTGTCCGAGCTCTCACAAGGAAGTGGCAGACTATGAAGGAGCTGTATCTAGCAACCAAGGATCTATCAAAGCTCACACCGGAGATTCTGTTCTCCGAACACAAAGCTCATGAATTCGATCTGAATCGAATGAACCTCGACGAAGAGGATGAAGCGACCACTACGTCAAAAGGAGTAGCTTTCAAAGTTGCTGAAGGGCCAAGCGAGCAGTCGCTAGCCAAGATGACAAGGGAAGAGTTGGAAGAACACATTGCGTTCTTGTCCAAGAACTTCAACAAAATGAACTCTCGAGTAGGCAAATACAAAAGATTCTACAAGCAATACAAAGGGAGGAGCACTGATGCTCGAGAAGGAAAAGGAAAGAAAGAAGAGACGACCAAGACGATCCCGCGCGACATGATGGAAGTGGAGTGTTACCACTGCCACAAGATGGGCCACTACAAATCCGATTGCCCAAAGCTAAGTGCTAAAGAGCGCAAAGAATTGGAGGCCAAGAGGGATGCACCAAGGCGAGCGCTCGTAGCAAGTGAAGTGCCGGTCGCTTCAACTGAAGAAATCTCAAGCGACTCGGATGCATTCACAGATCCCAACTCCAGTGAGGGTGAGGATCTTGGACTCATGGCGCTCACCGACGAAGAAAAACAGGAGAGGTATTCTTCTATCCTTCAATCACTTCAATTACACTAGCACACACTGTCAATGAGGAAGAACAATCCTCTTCATGGAGTGAGTTGTTTGACAAGCACCAGAAATTGTCAAGTGACTACGAAGTGCTGCAACAAGCTTTGTCTCAAAGCGAGAAGGAGAACCGAAAGCTAGCCACTGAGCTTGATCAAGTCAAACTTAATCTAAGGGCTATGACTAGTAAGTTCGAGGATCTCTTCGCGAGACATCAAAGCTTGGAAGGAAGGTATGAAGCCCAATCCACCCTAGTCGCCAACTTAAACAAAGCTTCATATGCTAGACAGGCACTAGAAAGTTCTCTTCTACCTTTTGGTAGAAAGGGAGGACTTGGATATGAGTGTGGACCTTCCAAGCCGTCTGTCTTTGTTGGTGCTTCAAACACACCATCAGTCACTTTGGAATTGCCCACTGCACCCAAAGCGACCACTAACAAAGACAAAGGCAAAATGGCTGAGAACCCTAAGAAGAAGTCAATGAAGATGTCTATGTCTTTAAGGACTGAATCTAAGGGTAAGCAAAATACAACTATCCCTAGCACTCACAATGCTAAAGATTACCAATCCAAAGGTAAAGGGAAACCAGTTGTAGCTTCTAAGCCTCAAGCCAAGACACGAGAGACAAAGGATCTCCCTTTCAAGAAGAGGAGTAATGTCTATGTGTCACGTTATCCGGACTGGAGATGGTCCAACCGGACTAACGTTGAGGGGGAAGAATTCGAAGCACCAAAGAGGCCGCTTCGAACTCCCAAGGTTACTCAAGCGAGTCGGGGTCAGAACCCTAGTTGGACTGCTTCGAGAAAACCTAGCGAGCCGCTTCGACAGCCTAGAAATCCTACGTCAGTCTCTAAAACCATAGCTAATCCAAAGCGAGTCGCTTCAGGATATAAGCAAAGTGGGAAGAGCATTGGTAGGACTAAAGCGAGCCGCTACCCCTCTTGCACACACTGCTGCACATGTGAAGCTGCTTCAAGGCAGAAGTCACTGTTTTCGAAAGTCGAGAAGCCCAAAGCACAAGCTTCCTTTCAAAAGAAAGTGAAGCAAGTGTGGGTACCTAAGGGAACTAACCTGCAAGGACCCAAACTGATTTGGGTACCAAAATCTGTCTGATTGCAGGTGAGCGCCGTGGATCCCATGCCATGTGAGGGTCAACAAATCTGGTACTTGGACAGTGGATGTTCAAGACACATGACCGGCATGAAAGCTCTACTTCAAGATTACATAGAGAAGAAGGGTCCACACGTTACATTTGGTGACAACTCTCGAGGAAGCACCAAAGGGTACGGCGCACTGAAAGTTGGAAAGCTCACGATTGAAGAAGTCTCCTACGTGGAAGGACTCAAGCACAACTTGCTATCCATTTCACAGTTTTGTGACAAAGGATACAAGGTGGAATTTATTTCCAACAAGTGCATAGTAAAAAGCAAGCTCACATCCCAGATTGTGCTTACTGGAATTAGACAAAGGAACGTCTATATAGCACAATGGGATAGCTGCAAAGTGGAGACGTGCTTAGTAGCGAGGAGTGCTACAGAGATAGGATGGCTAGGGCACAGACGCTTGAACCATCTCAACTTCAAAGCAATCAATCGCTTAGCTCGTAAGGGTTTGGTGCAAGGCATACCAAATGAGGTCTTCATCAAAGACCATCCATGCTCACCATGCCAACGAGGGAAGCAGACGAAGAAGCACTTTGCCAGTCTCGAAGAAGCCTCATCAAAGCGAGTGCTCGAGCTGCTTCACATGGATCTGTTTGGTCCAGTTACTCCAGTTAGTGTGAATGGAAGGAAATACACTCTAGTTGTAGTCGACGACTTCTCTCGCTACACTTGGGTCGTATTTCTCTACAGCAAGAAGGAGACTCTGACCAAGCTACCACAACTGCTCAAGCGTTTGGCTGTGGAGAAGAATCAAGCGATCGTGACCATCCGCTCCGACAAAGGGACAGAGTTCTTGAACTCTACCATCGAAGCTTACTGCACGAAGCATGGCATAGCACATCAGACCTCCTCAGCACGCACACCACAGCAGAATGGATTTGCTGAAAGAAGAAATCGTATCATCAAGGAAGCCGTTCGAACCATGATTGCAGACTCGAAGCTTCCAATGAAGTATTGGGCTGAAGCAGCCAATACAGCATGCTACACGCAGAATCAAACGCTTCTCTGCAAACGACACGACAAAACACCATATGAAATATGGACAGGAAGAATTCCTAACATATCTTATTTCCATATCTTTGGTTGTAGGGTCTTCATCCATGACAATGGGAAGTCACAGTTGAAAGCCTTTGAAAGCAAAGCTGATGAAGGAATATTCTTAGGATATTCCACATCAAGCAAAGCCTACAGGGTGTTCAACTGTAAAACCCTAATCGTGGAAGAATCACCCCATGTCGTATTTGATGAATCTTCTTTAAGTAATCCACATGAACAGGATCAATCTAAAGACGGAAAGTCAAGTGAGGAACCCATCAACACTCTTACTTGGGACATACTTGAGGATGAAGAAGAAATCAAAGGCTCAAGCGAGCAGAATGTCCAAGGAAAAGATGAAGCTGCCCCCAAGACTTCTGAAGCGAGTGCAGGCCAAGCATCCAACCCAGTTGCTTCAGATGGTGAAGCAAGTGACAAAGAAGAAGATGAAGACGAAGCTGACGGGCCCAAGCGCGCATGGCTCAAGGATCACTCACCAGGTCAAATTATTGGGGATCCATCCAAGGGTGTAGTGACCAGAAATCAAGTGTTTGGAGAAAGTGCCATGTTCAGTTGCTTTCTCTCAAACATTGAGCCGTCATGCGTGGAGGAAGCCCTAGCCGATTCAAACTGGGTGATCGCCATGCAAGAAGAGCTGAACCAGTTCACCAGAAACGACGTATGGTACCTCGTGGATCGTCCCAAATTCCAGCATGTTATTGGCACCAAGTGGGTGTTCAAGAACAAGACTGACGAGGACCACAACGTAGTGAGGAACAAGGCGCGTCTAGTTGCCAAAGGCTACTGCCAAGAGGAAGGAATCGACTTTGACGAAACCTTCGCTCCAGTGGCACGGCTTGAAGCTATCAGATTGTTTCTAGCCTATGCAGCAACCAAGAAGTTCAAGGTCTATCAAATGGATGTGAAGAGCGCATTCCTCAACGGTGAACTCAAGGAAGAAGTGTATGTGGAGCAGCCACCGGGTTTCGAGAAAGGAGACAAGGTGTATCGCTTGAAGAAAGCTTTATACGGGTTGAAGCAAGCTCCCAGAGCTTGGTATGATACACTTTCTCAATTCCTCGTGGATAATGGATTCCACAAAGGAAAGATACATCGGACTCTCTTCACCATCAACCATGGAGAAGATATGCTTTGGGTCCAGATCTATGTGGACGACATCATATTTGGGTCGCCAAACCAGTCGCTTAGCGAGAAGTTTGGAGAGCTGATGAAGACCAAATATGAAATGTCGATGATTGGCTTGATGAGCTGCTTTCTAGGTCTTCAAGTAAAGCAGCAGGATAATGGAATCTTCATCAACCAAGCCAAATACACTAGATATGCTTGCTAAGTTCGGTATTCAACATGCTAAAGCTGTGAAGATCCCAATGAATACCAACTGGAAGATGGAGCCAGACGAAGAGGGAAAATCTGTGAATGCTACAGATTATCGTGCTCTTATTGGATCCCTCCTATACCTCACTGCAAGTAGGCCAGATATTGCTTTTGCAGTCGGAGTCTGCGCTCGCTTCCAAAGCAACCCCAAGCACAGCCATCTTGAAGCTGCCAAAAGAATTCTTCGATATTTGAAGGGCACTATCAATATGGGGCTGTGGTATCCAACGGAGGACAATCTGGAACTCACTGGATATTCAGACGCTGACTATGGAGGGTGCCGAATTGATAGGAAATCAACTTCGGGCACTTGTCAGTTCTTGGGAAGCAAGCTGATCTCATGGTTCTCAAAGAAGCAGACGAGTGTAGCTACTTCAACGACTGAAGCCGAATACATGGCCGCTGGAAGCTGCTGTTCCCAAATTCTATGGCTTCGTCAGCAGTTGAAGGACTACAATGTTGAAGCAAATGAAATTCCAATATTTTGCGACAACAACAGTGCTATCTGCATCTCTCAAAATCCAGTGCTACACACCAGATGCAAGCACGTGGAAATCCGACATCACTTCATTCGTGATCATGTCGAGAAGAAGGATATCAAGCTCGAGAAAATTCATACCGATCTCCAGCGAGCAGATATCCTCACCAAGCCTCTAGCTGAGTCTCGTTTCAATCAGCTATGCATGGAATTAGGGTTATTAGACCCTGGTGAAGAATGCTAGATCCAGGATGCACGAAGGAGTGGTCGCTAGTTTTTTGTAGCGTCACTCGCTTCGGATCTTCACCAACTCAAGCGAGTCACTTCAAAATCTCACTCGCTTGAAGAAGGAGAAATAAGGTGGAGCAAGGTGGAGTGTTGGAAAACGTTCCCTACCCGCTTACAGGAATTGTTAAGCCATTGGTTAAGGGGGAACTATTGTTTGCTCCCGGAGCAAGCTACTTCCTAAGCGAGCAAGGAAAGCTGCTACCTAGCCTAGGATTCCTAGCGAGTGGGTATAAACACTCGCAAGTGCTGTTTCTAGTAACGGTTGTGGGGTCTTGTATCGGGCCTTCCCACGTAAAAATGGTGAAAGCTTAGGCAGGGCTGGCACCTAGACCTTGTGTCCTCTTCCCATCTTTCCGCCGAAGAGGAGCAAGTCTTCTCATCTCCTTCATCGTGGATAAATGTCCATTCCTTACTCACTCTTCATTGAGTTGAGCTGCCGGATGTCTATCCATTCCTTACACTTTGAATTTTGCATCGCTTCAATTTGCCCTAGCTTGGGTCAAAGCGAGTCGATTGCAAGTTCATTCTGTAGCTTGTAGGAGAAAGCTTGAAGGTTTACCTTTTTCTACAAAAGGGTGCAGGGCTGGTGACATGCTTCTGCGTAAAATACGAGATTGTCTTGTCAGAGCATTCTCATTGTCATCCTGTCCATTTCTGCTCTGAGATAAGGACTTGTACTCATACGCCATTCGTCGTGAATATGTACACTTACGTGAAGCTCCCCTCTGGGTTGTAGTAAGCTTGTGTACAAAATTCATTTCCTCCCTCATTCACGGAGGACTCTCTAATTCGTAGAGGAAGATGAATGCCATGAAGACGAATGCCAAGAAGTTGAATTACCCAACAGGTAGTATCAACAAGCTTCAAAGCAAACAAGTGGATTCAACAATCTGAAGTACAAATCAAATGAAGTCTTCAAATAGTGGTATCAATCTCCTACGAAGTGAGATTGACTGGTAAGCGTTTCAATTTTAAGTACACTAAGTGAGCTGAAGCGTGCTAGAAACCTTCACCCGCTATGTGGAAAATATGAAATGAATCTGACACAAATACAAAGAGGAAAACACTCTTGTTTATCCTCGAAGTATGTAAGTCAGAAACATTTTAAAATTAAGTAAAGAAATTCAATTTCTTATTCCAGTCGCTTCAGATGGCCAAGCGAGTGCTACGTCACTCAAAGCTAGCCATCGCAAGCGAGTGCGGAACAGTCACGTGAAGCGAGTACTCCGCAAGCGAGTGGATGCTGAAGCGGCTACACTCGAAGCAAGCGGATACGAAGCGAAGCGTATGAGCTGTCAGCACTCGAGTGCCTATTTCACTTTCTGCCAAGCATTTAATGCAGCGGCGCGTAGAAGAAGAAACGACAGGGGCGTGGACGTCAAAACCGAGGAAAGCGGGAAAAACCACACTCAATCCAGCCGTCGAATCTGAACCGTCTCTAAATCTCAACCGCTGGATTGACTACTATTGGAAGAGACGAATCAAAAGCTGCCACGTGGCCACGTCAAACCAAATTGGCGGTTCACTTTTCCAGTGATGACGCCGGACACGTCAGATCCATCACCGAAGGTCCGCTGTCCCTGCACAGGATCTTGGAAGATATTACTGTCTTGCCCCTGCCTCGTCAGCCGAACCCTAGTTCTATATATATATAACACCAAAGGCTGCAGAAAAATTTCACAAGTCTCAAAACTACCATTTTAGTGAAACCTCTGCACCTCTGAAATCTCAAACTTAAAATCCCTCAAAACCTTAAAATTTTCTCAACCCTCTCTACAAGAATAAACCATGGGAAAGAAGGAGAAAACTGAAACAATGAAGGATTTCCTGAAAAACCTCGACGACAATGTCTTCATAGAACCGCATCTTAATGAAGATGTGGTAATGGAGAATGGCTTTCTCCGCAGGGCTGTGACCACGGCCGGCCTGTGGAAGTTCGTGACTGCAAAGCCGCAACAGATTCTGAGCAAGGCCGTTGCCGAGTTTCTTCTGAATCTCAAAGAGGGAGAAGATACGTCAACTTTCTCTCATCCACTAAGAGGAACACCAGTGGAGATCCAGCTAGACAGAATAGCCCGAGTATTCGATTTGCCGACGACCGGACCAGTATCACTGTCAGAACTGGGCATGTCAACTCAGGTGGAGTATGCTCGCTTCGCCAAACAAAGAGGTGTGAAGTTTGGGAACCCTAAGTTGAGCAACATCAGAAATGACTTGAAGGCTCCATTCAATCTGATCTGCGAGATGTACACGAAGTCCATTCTCTGTGGAGTTGGTTCGCTCAGCCAACTGTCAGACACCAAGATCTACGCCACCTCCGTAATTGTTGACAGCTTAAAAGGAACAAAATTCAACTGGCATCGCTGGTTTATCAACCAGATTCATGAAGTTGCGGCGGATTTCGAGTACGAGAAGGGAAGCACTAGTGAAATCGTCCGCAAGGGAAAGTTGAAGTTTTTCTCCAGGATCTCCTACGCCCTGGAGAAACTATTAGAAGATATGCCATGGACAGATACTGCTCCATACAAGAAAAACACTCTTTACTTCGATTCGTGGAAATCTGAGAAGCTCCCGATGGACCGGGATTGTGTTGATGTGATAGTCCTTCCTTCCGCTCCAGTCGCTGAATCCTGTAGCGAGGCGGAAGAAGAAATTGAAGCTTCTTCACCATTGAAGCGAGTATCGAGGAAAGCAAGGTCTAAGCGACCTCAAAGATTGAGAAGTGTTTCAACAATAATCGGAACGAGCGAGGCTGAGGAGCAGCCGCTCGAGAAGATCGCTGAAGAAGAAAATCCCCAACCCTCACCGGAAAAAGACCTACCTCAGCCCTCACCAACCAAAATCCAATCACCTCCTACCCAAACTCAAACCCAAACCCAGCCGCTACCGGAACCTCAAACATCAACCACTGCCATTCCCATCACTCAAACATCATCCTCACCACAAGAATCAACCCACTCATCCTTTCAAATTCCTAACCTACCTTTTCTAGGCACGGACCTTACCGATGCCTACAAACTTTTTTCTGTCCCACTCAACCCTCAACCAGAATCCAAGCAACCCGAAGCTACTGAGGCTTCCACCTCCAACTCACATTCCTCATCAGCCGAAAGCGCTGATACCGCCCAAACAGCCAAGACAGCTGAAACCATCCCCATCCCAGAAACTCTCTCATCTCCAACAGAGGAAGAGAAGATCCTCGAACGGTACTCTAGAGACCAGGAGGAAGCGGCAGAGCGCATTCGCAAACGCTACCCCTCTGTGGAGATGGCCGATGACTTCTTCACCAGCGCAGTAGAATACCTCACGTACATCACGTACAGGGGAACTGAGTACTACAAAATCTTCAACTTGCGCAAGGCAATGGAAGAAGAAGTGATCGAGGCCAAGGAAGTTGAAGTGCTCAAGTTTGCCGAAATTGATGGTTTTCACACTTTCATCAATGAAGCCAACTACTGGGAAGTGCTCGACGCAAGGGTGAAGAAGGAGTACCCTAATGCGCCCATCCCGGAACGTGAGCCTTCACAACGTGAACTCCAGGTGATCCAGGATCATGAAGCTGAAATGGGAGAGAAAGACTCAGTGATCTCGAATTTGCAGAATAAGATTACCAAAAAGGATGCTGAGCTAACTTCAAAAATATTGGAGGTCACTAATCTGCGTGCAGATTGTGACAGGAGGAAGATGGAAATGGAGGAGTTGGTTGTGGAAAAGACAAAGCTTGTGGAGGAGAAAGCAAGTTTGTCGAAGCAGGTAGAGGAGTTAGAGAAGGGAAGTCAAGAAATGAAACAATCCCTAGATGCCGAGAGAAGCAGGCTTAGGGAAGTAAACACAAAGTTGGTGGAAGTGAGCGGAGAGAAGGAGAAGCTAGAGAAGGAGGTGGAGACAGAAAATGAGGAGAAGAGGAACATGAGAAACAAGTACAGAGAGAACATCAATAAAGCAACTGGTAATGTTGAGAAAATGGAGAAGCAGATCTCCAATAATGAGGAAAAGATAAGGAAGCTGGAGAGCGAGCTGACGAGAGGAAAAATGAAAACTCTCGGTCTTGAAAAAGAAATCGAAATCCTCAACAGCAAGCTTGACGAAGCAAATGCAGAGTTGAACAGCCGAAGGAAAGCTGGTCTCGATGTAGCTCTCAAGCAGGCTCAACTTGCTAACGACATCGAGAAGGTACAGAAGACGGCCGGAGAATTTGCTGTCCGCATGGCTGGAGCTGCTCAGGTCTATGTGACCTTCAAGCAAAAACAGAACGCTCTTGCCACTGCTCAAGCGGAGCTGGAAGCTTCGCAGAACTTCTTCAACCTCAAGCTGGAGGAAGAGAGCAAGCTTATCCGTGCAGATATTGAAGCGGAGCTGGATGCTCGCTTCAGAGCAGTAGAGCCATTAGAAAGCTTGATGCGGTCGGTAAAAGAGAGAGAAGACCAGTGCAAGTATCTTCTTGAAGAAATTTCTATAAAGACAGCAGAGCTCGTCCTCGTCAAGGAAAATGTCTTTGCAGAGCGATCTGAAAAGATGCTTCAAGATGTGCTAAGCAAGCTGACAAACATCCACCAATCCATCAGCGGAACGGTGATTACAACCGCCCCCGGCAGTCTTGATGATGCCAAAAAGGGGGAAAACATTGAAAAAGCACTCATTCAAACAAGTGAAGTTGGAGGATCGAGCAACGCAGGAAGAGCGATCGAAGCCAGTGGCTTGATCGAAGGAGGTGTTGGAGGATCTGGAGGCTGTGAAATTGTTGAAATTGAGAAGACGTTAGAAGGAGGAAGTAGTGCAGTGGAGGAAGTGGCTGATGAAGCTAGAGCTGAACTAGCAAGGATAAAAGGCAAAGAGAAGGTTACGGAGGAGCCCCGCTTGCCGACGGCCGGAAAACTGTTAGGTTCATCAATCGCCACTCATCCCGTTGTTCCCGGTGTTCCTTTATCCAAAGAACAAAGGGAGCAACAGATTGTAGAGGATGAGGCCTACGCACGAGCCTTGGAAGTGGAGCTTGAGCTCAAAAGAACTGTCACTCAAGATTATGCATCTTTGCATGCGCCCGCTTCATCTTCGCGAACGGTTGCTTCGCCCTCTGCCCCTATCTCTGCACAGGCACTCACTTCAGCATTGGCTGGAAATGTTCCTGCCAGTGAAACTGCTACTTTAATGCCACCGCCACCTCCTGTTCAGAAAGTTTCCTTGAAGCGATCAACGCCTGTAACAAAGGAAGATGACACTGCTGCCAAACGCCAGAAAATGCAGCAAGTGGTCAAAGAGAAGGCTAGTCGCTTCGAGAAGAGGCAGAAGAAGAAAGAGGAGAAGAAGAGAAGAAGGGAGAAGGATGAGGAAGTAAGGGAGAAAAGGCTGATGAAATTGGATGAACGGATCGAGTCCCACTGGAATGAAGTGAGGCTCATCCAATCTGCCATCACGCGCAGTGCCTACATTCCTCACTTGCCTGAAGAGTCTGAGGCTGTCAATCTCCAAGCCTGGATGGATACTGGCAAAGTTACACTGAAAGAAATGATCAATTCCGGTCGCTACTCGCCTGAAGAGCATGACTTCATTCGGAAGCGAATTAATGATATGCTTCCGAAGTGGAATGGTGACGCCAGCACACAATTCAACTCAATCATGAAGGAGTTGAAAAGCAGGACAGAAGAGGAGCTGGCTATGCGGAGAGATCATCATCCGGACTCCAGAAAAATCGAGGATTTCATCCCAAGAGACCTTCTCGACACTTGGCTGATCCTAAAGGATAAGTTCATAAAAGCCTACTACTGGTGGAAAGTAGTGCCGTATCAAGACAAGTGTTCTAGAATGGAGGCTCTCAGCAACTTCCTGCAACAATACAATGAGAGACTGAGGCGAAAGATATTCACGTTGGCAGAAGAAGCAAAACCCCTTCCACTTATTGTCAAAGTGCCAGCTGTGAAAAACTTTCCTATGCCTCTCAAACCAAATTCAGAGATTCCTAATCGGAAGGAAATTGATGCAGAAGTTGATGAAGCACTGAGATTGGAGAAAAGTTGGAGAGACAACCAGTACAACATCCGGACAATGGAGTCGAATGTTCGACCTGCTTACTATTCAGAGAAGAAGAAAGAAGAGGAGGAGAAGAAGAAGAAAAGAGATGAAACTGCAGGAAACCGTTGAGTTTCAAGTTTCATATTTTTGACTATGTGAACTGCTTGTTCATATATCCAAATTTCAATTTCTGTCAAAATGCGTCATTTACCTGCTTTGTGAATGACCTTACCTTTTGCTACAAACTCAAATAATTTAACCGAAAAAAAAGGGAAAGGAACTTAAAAATTTACAAACGAAGCTGCAAAGGAAGCAGTCGCTTGGAGTTCCCTTCACGGTTAGATAGGATGGAATTTTCTAAGTCTTAGCCTTTGGGTTTTGGCATCATCAAAAAGGGGGAAATTGTTGGGAATTGTTATGGACCAATTTGTTAAGGGGGAACTATGTGGGATACTTGATAAACGAAGTCATTTGTTTTGATTGGATCCCAAAACCCCAAGTGTCCAATGATACGATCCTTGATGACCGATGGTAGACGCACGCGGAAGAAAACAAAACTATCTAACGAATGGAAATCCCAATACGTCAAAGGACTAAACCCTCCTAAGTACTATAGATAAACCGAAGTCTCTATAACCCAAAGAAACGGTCGCCTAGCCACACGGGGACGATGAATGACACACAACGAGGTTTGATTTACTCGCTGATTCGCCGGATAATGAATTCGTCTTGGAATAATCAAGAGGAATTCGAAAACTCTCAAGAGAGAATAAACTCACAATAATATTAATGATCAAAGCTAACTAATTTTCGTCCACAAAGACCCCCTTATATAGAGAGGCAAATAAAACCATCTAAACCTAATCTAACTAGGAAATAACTGACCCAAAGTCATTGGCATGGCCCAACCCATTAACCAACATGATAAAAACCCAAAAACAAGTCTTTTAAGGCCCAAAAACGTGGCCTGACTCAAAACACACGAAAATAAAAATAAAGTCTTCATTTTTCAGCCCGAACGCACTCGATAAAGTTGATGACTCGCGGGCTGTCCGGTTCGCCTTCTCCAATGGGCTTCTTCATCAATTCTTGAGCCCAAACTTCTTGAATCAATCCTTGCAAACCTTCCTTGAACTTCTTAGCTCGAGCTCTCGTCACCGGCCCTTTGGGAACACGAACAGGATCTTGATTTGACGAACCTTGGACTCCATCATTCCCCTCCTCTTGAAGAGGATTTGTCCTCAAATCCAAGTCGTCACCTACATCAAAAGGACTCAAGTCAGTAACATTGAATGTAGCACTAACATTATACTCACCAGGTAAGTCCAATTTGTAGGCGTTATCATTGATGCGCTCCAACACTTGAAAAGGTCCATCGCCTCGAGGTAGCAACTTCGAACGCCTTTGCAATGGAAACCTCTCCTTACGCATATGCAGTCATACCCAATCTCCGGGCTCAAACACAACTTGACGCCTCCCCTTGTTGGCTTGCTTGGCGTACTGCTCCGTTCGTCTCTCAATATTCAGCCTTGCCTTCTCATGAATCTGTTTCACAAAATCAGCCTTTTTCTGGCCATCAAGGTTAGTACGCTCATGTTCAGGCAATGGAGATAAATCTAAAGGAGTTAAAGGATTAAACCCATAGACAATCTCAAAAGGCGAAAACTTAGTAGCAGAATGAACAGAACGGTTATACGCAAACTCAACATGTGGCAAACATTCTTCCCAAGACTTAATGTTCTTCTTAATTATAGCCCTAAGCAATGTAGACAAAGTCCTATTGACTACTTCAGTTTGACCATCAGTTTGTGGATGACAAGTAGTAGAAAACAACAGTTTAGTACCTAACTTACCCCACAAAGTCTTCCAAAAGTAACTCAAGAACTTCGCATCCCTATCCGAAACAATAGTCCTAGGCATTCCATGCAATCTAACAATCTCTCGAAAGAACAAATCAGCAACATGCGATGCATTATCAGATTTATGACATGGAATAAAATGCGCCATCTTAGAGAATCTATCAACCACCACAAACACAGAATCACTACCATGCTTAGTCCTAGGCAGCCCTAACACGAAATCCATAGAAATGTCAATCCAAGGAGCAGTAGGAATAGGCAATGGCGTGTACAAACCATGGGAACTCACTCTAGACTTAGCTTGTTTACAAGTAACACACCTACCACAAATTCGTTCAACATCTCTCTTCATATGAGGCCAAAAAAAATGTTCATGCAAAACAGCTAAAGTCTTAGCAACACCAAAATGTCCCATCAAGCCCCCACCATGAGATTCAAGCAACAATAATTCACGAAGAGAACACTTAGGAACACACAATCGATTTCTCTTAAACAAATAATCATCATGCCTAAAGTACTCTTCAAAACCAGATTTCTCACATGCTCGATAAATCTCACCAAAATCAGCATCATTCACATACAAACTCTTCAAACACTCGAAACCAAGCAACTTAGCATCTAAAGTAGAGATCAAGGCATACCTCCGTGAAAGTGCATCAGCCACTACATTCTCTTTACCTTGCTTGTACTTGATGACGTAAGGAAACGTCTCTATGAACTCCATCCACCTAGCATGCCTCTTGTTCAACTTGTGCTGCCCCTTCAAGTGCTTCAAGGACTCGTGATCGGTGTGAATGACGAATTCCTTTGTCCACAAGTAGTGCTGCCACGTTTTCAAAGCCCGCACCAATGCATACAGCTCCTTATCGTACGTTGGATAGCTCAACGTTGCTCCGTTTAGCTTCTCGCTGAAGTACGCCACCGGCCGGCCTTCTTGCATCAAAACTGCACCAATTCCAACACCAGAAGCATCACATTCAATCTCAAAAGACTTAGAAAAGTTAGGAAGAGATAGTACCGGGGCGTGTGTCAGTTTGTACTTCAGAAGCTGAAACGCCTTCTCTTGATCTTCTCCCCAATTAAACTCCACATTCTTCTTGATGATTGCCGTCAATGGTGCTGCAACACTACTGAAATGGGGCACGAATCTCCTATAAAAGCTAGCAAGTCCGTGGAAACTTCTAACTTCTCCAATGCTCTTTGGACTCGGCCACTCTTGAATAGCTCGTATTTTCTCATCGTCAACCTGTACACCCTGTGCACTAACAACAAATCCAAGAAACACAAGCTTGTCCGTACAAAAGATGCACTTCTTTAAGTTAGCAAACAGCCTCTCCTTCCTAAGTACATCTAAAACAGACCTCAAATGATCAACATGCTCTTCATGACTCTTGCTATACACTAGGATATCATCAAAGTAGACAACTACAAATCTGCCAATAAAAGCTCGTAAAACATGGTTCATAAGACGCATACTAGGTGCATTAGTCAAACCGAAAGGCATAACTAGCCACTCATACAAACCAAGTTTAGTTTTAAAAGCAGTTTTCCATTCATCCCCTTCCTTAATCCTAATCTGATGGTATCCACTACGCAAATCAATTTTCGAAAACACACAAGAGCCATGCAATTCATCAAGCATATCATCTAAACGAGGGATAGGATGTCGATACTTTACCGTGATGTTGTTTATGGCTCGACAATCGCAACACATCCTCATCGTTGAGTCCTTCTTAGGTACGAGTAACACCGGAACCGCACAAGGACTCAAACTCTCCCTCACATGCCCTTTTGCCAACAACTCTCCAATTTGCCTCTCCAATTCCTTCGTCTCCTCGGGATTGGTGCGATAGGCTGGCCTATTTGGAAGTGTTGCTCCAGGCACAAAGTCGATTTGATGTTCTATCCCCCTAATTGGTGGTAAGCCAGCTGGTGTATCCTCGGGAAAGACATCATCAAATTCCTGCAAGACAGAGGAGATAGAAGGGGGTAGAGAATCGAGATCGTTAGTAGATAAAAAGTTCCCCTTGTACAGAAGTACGATCAAAGTCCTCTCCTCCTGCACCGCCAACTTCAGATCACTCGCCTTTGCAAAACACGATTTGTGTACTACACCCTTCTCCTTATCTCCCTTCTCCTTATTCTCCACCTTCTGCTCCTCCAACTTCAACCGCTCAGCCTCCTTTTGCAGCAACACTTGATCCTCATACACTTGTTTGGGAGTAAGAGGAACAAGCGACACCTTCTTCTGCTTGTACTCGAACGAATATTTGTTGGTGAAGCCATCATGTGTCACCCTCCTATCAAACTGCCACGGCCTCCCCAACAAGATGTGACTCGCTTGCATCGGAACTACATCACACAAGACCTCATCCTCATACTTCCCAATGCAAAACGGCACTCTCACTTGCTTATTAACCTTCACCACGCCAGCATCGCTCAACCATTGCAGCCGGTATGGTTTGGGGTGCGGCAAAACTGGAAGCCCTAATTTTTGAACCATGGCCACGCTAGCAACGTTGGTGCAGCTCCCTCCGTCTATAATCACACTACACAACTGATCCTTCACCTGACATCTCGTGTGAAAGATATTTTCGCGCTGCACCAATTCGTCCACATGATTCTGAACGCTTAATGCTCGTCTGGCCACACAAATGCGTCCTACGGGCGGCTGAATCTCTTCTTCTTCGTCCTCAGACTCCTCCAAACCAGGCATCTCCGGGTCAACTTCTTCATCAGTCACGACCTCTCCATCATCTCTCATGATCATCACTCTCCGATTTGGACAGTCACTCATGATATGTCCGAATCCTTGACACTTGAAGCACTTACGATCACGATTACGACCCTCAGTCACTGCTGGTTTGCCTTGGTTGTTGGAGCTCGTCGAATCTGATCGCGCCTTCACGAACGGTTTCCTCTCATCTTTCGGCGACTCCTCCTTCTTCCATTGATTCCCTCTCGAAAAGGAACCACTATTTGCAGGCTGAGATTGTTTCCAATTGGACTGATTCTGCTTATTGTAACCATTGTTACCCCTCCTCTTGAGCTGATTCTCTATCTTTACAGCCATGTGCACCATGTCCTCTATCTCGACATAATGTTGCAACTCCACTCCATTCCGAATCTCCCAATTCAGACCAGCCAAGAATCTCGCCATCGTCGCCTCACTGTCCTCCGAAATATTAGCTCGAATCATGGCTACCTCCATCTCCTTGTAGTATTCATCCACGCTCTTAGATCCCTGTCTCAAGCTTTGGAGCTTATTGTGCAGTTCTCTATAGTAGTGAGCTGGTACAAATCGCTTCCTCATGATCCCCTTCATCTCGTTCCAAGTCTGAACCGGAGGCTCCCCATTCCTTCTCCTACTCTTCTCCAATTGATCCCACCAAACGAGAGCGTAATCGGAGAACTCTATCGCTGCCAACTTCACCTTCTTTAGCTCGGAGTAATTGTGACAGTCGAACATGAGGTCAAGCTTCCTCTCCCACTCAATATACGCATCTGGATCGTTCCTCCCTTGGAAGGAAGGTATATTCAGCTTGATGTTGCCCAGATTATTGTCAGGCCTGTTCCTTGGCTCCTCCCATCCGTCTTCCCCTTCGTCAACAAACTCCTCCTCGAACGGCCCATAGTCTCGATAGTTATGCTGACCTCCTCTGCCACCTCGTCCTCCTCTTCCACCTCGATGATATTGAAGTTGTTTGGAAGCTGACTCAACTTCACCAAGCCTATCATAAACTCCATCCAGTTTGGATTCCATCATCTTTCCCAACTCGGATTTCAATGCCTCAAACATGAACTTCATCTTGGGATCCAACGCCTCTTCTCCGGCCATACCTGCAATTTTTTTTTTTTTTTTTTTTTTTTTTTTCAAAAGAAACAAACGAAAGTTAGTAAAAACAGAATCCTCACTACCTCACAATCACTCGTGTATCCCTCAATACGGTTCACACTCAGCACTCGTGTATCGCTCAATAGTAATGGCTTTTACCCTCTAATAATCTCACCTCTCTTGCCTTTTTCCACTCAATCCTCTCTTAAGAAGCTCAAATTCCCTTAATCTACCACAGAAATCACTATTAACGAATCAAGAGTACTGAAATTAGGAAGGAAGGATGATCGGACTAAGAAAACCCTAAACCGAGACACGAAAAGAGACACGAAAATTTTACCGAAAACTTCGGCGGACGATTTGACCCTTTAAACGACCTTTTTTTGCAAAAATAATGGACCGATTCTGACGATGTGGGAACCACCGTATAGATCTTTTCGAGAGCTTTCCGAAAAGGTATTATGGAGCAAAATCGGAGCTCGTATGCAAAAGTTATGGCCGTTTTAGTGCTGGCCGACGAAAAACACGAGAAAAAGACGAAAACACACCGAAACGAATATATAACTGATATCCCAATGAAGAAACACGTAATAACCAACTCAGAAAACACAGTGACACACTAGGGCTTCGAATATATCCTTTTTTTTTTTTCTTTTTTTTTTTTTTCGAAACTTTTTTTTTTTTTTTTTTTTTTTGATCGAAACTTTTGCCCCTAATATGTCACGACAACGTGTAGAAGACCCACCTAAGACGTGTTATATAATATAAGGTATGGGATTTATATTCTGAGTATGTTTCCTATTCTTATAAGGAAAGAAATCTTCTACTCCTTAATGACCAAGAAAACAACTTTGACTAGGTATCAAAACGAATCTGAATACTTGACACGAAAGAAAAGCTACAAAGAACGATTTTGGCGACTCTATGAACACACAGATACGAATTTTTTTTTTTTTTTTTTTTTTTTTTGACACAGAAACGACTCGAACGAAGAAACAGAACAAGACACGAAAAATACGAACAAGAAAGACACGAAAGATACGAACAAGAAAGACACGAAAGATACGAACAAGACTCAACACAAGATACGAAATTCAAACGAAAAGGATGATAAAACCTGGATGACGTAAGCCTGGCTCTGGTGCCAAATGATACGATCCTTGATGACCGATGGTAGACGCACGCGGAAGAAAACAAAACTATTTAACGAATGGAAATCCCAATACGTCAAAGGACTAAACCCTCCTAAGTACTATAGATAAACCGAAGTCTCTATAACCCAAAGAAACGGTCGCCTAGCCACACGGGGACGATGAATGACACACAACGAGGTTTGATTTACTCGCTGATTCGCCGGATAATGAATTCGTCTTGGAATAATCAAGAGGAATTCGAAAACTCTCAAGAGAGAATAAACTCACAATAATATTAATGATCAAAGCTAACTAATTTTCGTCCACAAAGACCCCCTTATATAGAGAGGCAAATAAAACCATCTAAACCTAATCTAACTAGGAAATAACTGACCCAAAGTCATTGGCATGGCCCAACCCATTAACCAACATGATAAAAACCCAAAAACAAGTCTTTTAAGGCCCAAAAACGTGGCCTGACTCAAAACACACGAAAATAAAAATAAAGTCTTCATTTTTCAGCCCGAACGCACTCGATAAAGTTGATGACTCGCGGGCTGTCCGGTTCGCCTTCTCCAATGGGCTTCTTCATCAATTCTTGAGCCCAAACTTCTTGAATCAATCCTTGCAAACCTTCCTTGAACTTCTTAGCTCGAGCTCTCGTCACCGGCCCTTTGGGAACACGAACAGGATCTTGATTTGACGAACCTTGGACTCCATCATCCAACTCCCAAGCGACCCACTTTGATGTAGTTAATAGGTTAGAATTTTCTAAGCCTACTCTGTTAGGATGGCTCTTTAAGTTTTGTTTAGATTATAGGCTTCAAGAGTTCAAGTGAAGGCCACTCACTTGAGTGTGTTTTCCCAAGCGAAGCAAGTCTAGCAAACTGAAGTGAAGCGTGCCAAAGAACAGTGTAGCGAAGCGATCGCTACAGTAGATTCGAAGTGAGTCTGCCAAAGCGAAGCGAAGCGTGCGCTACAAAGAAAAGCAGAAGCGAGTCAACGCGAGTCAACACTTAATTAAGTAGTGTCTCGGGAAATTTATTTCTCAAGTGACTCACTACAAATATGACCATGAAGCGACTCACTTCAGAGCGGCCGCTACAACTTCAAAGCGAAGCGAGCCACTACCTACCAGAAAGCGACAGCGCGACTCCCGCCCATATTTTGAACTCCAGTCAACAGGAGATCGGAGCATTAATTACAAGATCTCCACGTGTCGAAAGCGGAGTGGAGCAGAAGAGTTGACTGCCAGGCCGACAAAGGAGCCGCAACAGTACTGGCTCGCTCCAGTTACTGTTAGCCTTGTAAGTTAGCCAATTTTGGCAAAATGCCAAAACTGGACGTCTGAAAAAGGTGCCAGCTTGCGCAAGTACTGTCGAGAGGAGGAGGGACAAGGCCACCAACCAAGCAACGGATCTCGGCCATCTCTCCGCCTATAAATAGTGAAGGATGAAGACGAAGAAGAATAGAACACTACTTGAGCATTCGAGCGCATACAACAAACAAACACTCCCAAGCCTTCGAGCAAATCTTCGAGTCTTTGTTTCCAAGTGTTCTCCGAGTTTCCAGTTCATCGGAACTCGTCTTCACAACCTTCACACATAGAGTCTAAGCCCACTTCAAATATCCAAGCTTAGAAGAAGAACTCTAGCCATCTTTGCATCTACTGTAAAGAGTTCTTCATTAGTGTGTTCGTCAACCAAAAACCCTAAACTTTGTCTGTTAGGTTTTTTGAGTGTTGTCGTTAGGTTGTTTCGATCCAAGGCCCTTCTTTCATCGATTGAAGAAGCCTCGATCATAGAGTCTAGATCCAAGCTTGCACTTACATCGTTCGTGTAAAGCTCGATCGAAGCTAGGCTGTAAGGAGAGCCCGCAATCTCCCTGTCTGTTCGACTGAAGCGAGTGAAGCTTCTAGTCTAGTTAGGTTTTTGGTGTGAACCCGGAATCACCCAGCGTCTGTCAGATCCAAGCGAGTGAAGCTCGATCTTGACCAGGCTTTTGAAGAGCCCGAAATCTTCAAGTTCTTGAGTGAAGAGAACGGTTGCCGTCGTGCAACCAAGTGGACGTAGGAGCGTTATCTCCGAACCACTATAAACCTTTGTGTCGTATCTCTCTAACCCTAAACTCTTACTTGTTTGATTATCCATTGCACATTGCATCTAAACAAACCTAATCTGGAAATTTTAAATACTTAGGAAAGATTTTTAGCTCACCAAATTCCGCACACACGAGTAAAGACTCCCTCTTGATCAAGTACTCACTTCGGTCAAGCAGGCAAGCTACATACTGTAGATCTAGCTTCAGCTAGGTCTTAAGTTTCAAGTGAGCTCTTTACTTGTTACTCTGAGTTAAGGGATTTGAAGTTGAAAAACTTCAAAATACGTATTCACCCCCCCCCCCCTACGTATTTTTCCTATTAACAAACCGGGACCAACAACATCACTTTGCTCAACCTGCACATTTAGAAATACATGCAGGGCTGAGTACGAAAGTACTCAGTGGGCACATGCCGAAAACTATACATAATAATTGTCAAGCCATTCAACTGTAAGACATAGGGTTTTTATTGAAAAGAGCCCATGCTTACTAAAATTGTTCTTGTGATCTAAAAGTGCATGCATGCTAAGTTCTTTCGTAATCTACCATATCTGAAACTGTGGTGTCGAGGAGGTGGCCACCTCACACGACACCTGACCGGCCAACCCTGAAGATGACTCACGGTCCTGTGTACACTAGTCCAAGCAAGATAGCAAGTCTTAACAAGGACCCGAAATCGATTAACTTTATTGGCGAAGCCAATTCAGATAGGTGTCATACACAAAACAAAAATGTTTATGGCATGACAAGCTGAAAATAACTAGAACTTAATTAAATAAATTCTCATTTTTCTTTGAAAGAAAGCCCACCTTAAGTAGCGTGAAAAGTGTCGATCCTGATAAAATCGCAACGTCAACCTTCCGGTCGATTTCCACCTATTTAGAAATGACAATATAAGAATTTCCATTCTTATAGAATCTAATAATTCCTTATAAAGGATATTGTAATTCTTTTTTTTTTTTTTTCTAACTTCTCGTTTTAACTAACGTTCCGTTAATAATAGGGTTATATTCAATCACCGGTTTAGTTTTTCCCATGCTTAAATAATAATTATATAATGCATAAATATTTATTAAGTATGATGATTAAATAATTATTAATCGACAATTAAAAGTATAGAATATGTTAATATTATGAGTTCGTTGTCCATATGTAATTATAAAAGTGTATTTTATGCTTAAATAGGTATCATAGAATGCTTAATAAATTATTAATGGACACTTAAAATAAAACAAAATTAAGATTATAACTACAATGTCCATAAGTAAAATTATATTAATGCTTAAATAATTATTATATGATGCATAATTGGTGGTAAAACTGTAAAATTAGCATTGAAGAGAAATAAATTTAGATCCTGCTAAAAGTAGTAAAGTTTACATATTACGAGAATACTAAAAAAAATATTTTAAAAAAAAAAGTAAAATAAGCATTCAAAATATATAAACGAAACTATTAAAAAATGTACATGTTAATAAGCTAAATGTTAGTACTAACTAATAAGCAATAGGGCAACATAGCTTACGCATTAAAATACATAAACATTAAGGGCTATGCACCTTAATTTTTTAAAATACATTTTGATATTTTTAATGCTTAAATTAATTAATCAGAATATTAAAAAAAAAAATCATTATGTTAATTATACATAATATTTAATTTGTATATTTAATTTGTAGGGACTATTACCTAACGTCATAACAAAGAAATTTTTAAAAAAATAAAAATGAAAAGCTATTGATTTTTAGGTTGGGTTATGTGATACGACAATATATATTCACAAAACGGGAAACAAAATATTTCCAATTAAAAATAAAAGCTTTAAATTCGATACAAATCTAGATTGTAGTTGAGAACAAGAGGAAGAACAATTAGGTAGGATATGAGAGAGAGAACGGCAGTTTCTATAATTTAAGGAGAATAAAATTAAGATTACTTCGTTGCCGTACCATCACCATAATTAATTGCGAAAATCGGTTTTTAAAATTTAATCTCAGCCGTTGAATCTATTGAAATCAATGGGTGAGATTGTTTCCTAGTTCTCTCCAATCAAAAGGTTCTCATATGATCCAATCTCTCTATATATATATATATATATATTGGATCATATGCCAGTAACTAGCAACAACTCTAGACCCTCATTAGATTAGTGGTTAGAATTTATTCATGGAATTTAATTAAAAAACACATATTTTGTTTAGGAATAGGGGTATTAATGTAATTTACATTTTTTGTTCCACAATTAATGAGATTAACAGCATCTCATTTATTTTTATCTCTCATACGTTTAATTTCTCTCTCCTGCGTAAACTACTTCTTCTTCTTCTTCAAGCCGGGACCACTCGACCTTTTCACCCGTCAAGATGAATTCGCAAGGCATTTCTCATAATATTAATTCATTTTGTCTCTGTACATAATAGTAGTTACTGTTTTTTTTTTTTTTAATTTCATTATCACGGATATAATTTACGCATGTTCGTAGTTCTCTATTATTCATTGTGTGTTCTTAGTTGTAGTCATTTAATTTCATACACGATTTACTAGGCATGAACTAATATGAGAAAAAACATATTATTTGGATGGCTACTGAAACAAGCATGTAATTTCATTCACGAGTTGCTCTCTCTATTTTTTTAAGAAAAAAATTTCATATACAGGTTATTAAGCATAAATAGAAATGAATATATAACAACATATAAATATAATTATTAAAGCATATGAATAGATCTTAGTTGCATTCGAATATTCTTTTATTCAGTTTTGTATTTTTCATATACAGGTTATTAAGCATGAATAAATAGGATGATAGCATATCAACATGATTATATAAGGAAGTATTGTATGTTTTTGCCTAAGGAAGATAGTGAAAATCAAAAGTTACTCCAAACATAAGAAAAATCAATTTATACCCATATATTCAATTTTCAGACTAAAATACCCCTCTCTCTCACCTGCCTCCATCGATATGTTTTGTTATGGACTCTAACTTATTTTCTCTCTTATGATATTTTCTCTTAGCCTTGGCAGGGTTCCATTGAAGTAGTTATCCCTTCTTTCTTCACTGGCGTTACTCCGACTGGCCGGCGCCAGCTAGTGTAGTATTTTACGTCAGGTGTAACGGATCTCTCAGGGGTGTGGGGTTGGGCTGAAGGTTGGTGTCGGGGAGTAAAGGTATGGAACTAGGGTTTGACGTATATAAACTTAGTTTTTGTACAACGATTATGGTGAAGTTGGAGGTGGCAACGTATTTGAACAGAGAACTACGACATGTTTGTTGTGTGTGGAAGAAGGTGGAGGTACTGTAGACTGAGTAGGTTGTTGAAGGGAGGCGACATGGTAGTAGCGGACGACGGTGACATCAACGGTCATCAAGGTTTGATTCGAGGAAAATTTCCTCACGTTTTCCGGTTATTTGTTCTCTATTTTCGATTTTTTTGAGGTTTTGTCTGTTTTATTGTGTCAGTTTTTGAATTTTGTTTGAATTTTGGCAGAATTTTTTGTAAGAATTATTTTTTTAATTCTTATAGTTCCAGAGATAATACTTGTTTTGTTAATATCTTTTTATAAATTATTTGTAAGAATTTTTTGAATTTTTTTTACACGTGAGATTATAATCATTTGGTATCCTTTTTATAATAAAAAGGACAAGAAATGTAATAAATTCTTACCTTCTTTTGTAGTTGACAAGATATAATATATTCTTACCATCTTTTTGTAGTTTGACAATATCTCGGTTGTAACCATTTTTTCATACAGTCACATTTCTTACCATGTATGTATAAAATATTATGTGTTGTATGCATGCGGTTTATAAGAATGTTACACTCATATTTACTTAAATGATTTTATTTATTGGTAACCGTTTTAACAACGCTGCCCCTTTTTTAATTTATGCAGTAAATGACATCTCACGTAATTGTTGTGCATGGTGGGTCTTGGTGTAATAACAAACATGAAGGTGGAATTAAAGATTATATATCGTTACCACCCAATGAAATTAGTTTTATAGATTTGTTGAGGATGTTCGAAGTTCGGATAAAGAAGGACAAATCCAGCCACTCGTTCAAAATAGATGCACTAGTAAGAGTTGAACGAGGTGAAACAATGAGAATGAATGTTACAAACCAGTTCGACTGGTCTTCTCTGTTGGATATGGTAGAATTGTTCACTTTATATGTCAGTGCTTGTAATAAAAAACCAAGACAAGTGTTACAAACCAGCCAAAGGACATCGTTGCTGTAGATTGTGTTGGTGAGGGTGCACTGAATAATTCCCGCAAAATTATGCCATCGTTACAACGTGATCCGACGAATATGAAAATCGAAACAAGCCCAGCGATCGCTGGAATACATGGCTTCCCAAACCTAGCGAACGTTTGACCTAATCCCAGCAGGCGTTGTAATACTCCTTTGCTGCATATGCTGATTTGCTAGCTAGCTAGCGCTCGCTGGACTACCTCCGCGCTTAACTCGCTAGCACCCAAATCATATCAAAACACAAAATAAAAGAGATATATAAAACGACATTAAAACGAAATTAAAACATTAACTAAAAACTAACAAATCGACACCAAACAACTGTTATGAGATATAAAATATCACAGTCGAGATAGCTCGAGCTAAGCTATTGGTTTAGACTGCAACACTAATGGTATGATGGATCTCAATCACTAATTATGTTGATACGGTGGAATGTATCAAGGAGATAATGCTCTTCTGATACAGACCCTGTATTGGAAGTGTTACTGGTGAAGAGCTAAAGATCTCAGGCTTTAGTAGCTCGATCTTAATCTTGATAGCTATTAGTTGTGTATGTGTTCTTCAATATTACTTTGATTTACAAAGATACGGACTTATCAGTAGTTCCTTACGCTCTTGTATCTTGGGTAACATAGAGACGCATATTATTCAAATAAGTGTTATCAATAGGTCGTGTCCGGTATATTACAGGTTGACGTATCCCCTCAGGGATTTCACAAGGTTTGTTATACCAAGTCATGCATGCCAATTAAGTTCAGGTATAATAAGAAGGTATGAACAAGTAGTACTTCAGGATTTAAAAGTTAATTGATTATGAACAATCATGGTAGCTCTAATTAATTAATGGATACAAGAAGTTTTAAACACGGGGGTCGAACTAAGCAAAATACCAGCAACAATCTACGTAATTGGGACACAACAATACGTGAATCGGTTATGATTATCTAGTGGAATCAATTGTAGTTCTAGTTGAGATAAATGTTTTGGGGTGAACATGGTAATTATCTCAATAAATAAGGCACAACTCTGTCTGGTATCCGATCTCTAAGATGACCCAAATAGACCTTGGGTCGATCTAATGGTACTATTGAGTTTGGGCTCAATAATTGTACTGAAACCCAGTATATGATATATATATTGGATTTATACCATGTGAATGGAAATTAAATATAATTAATTTAGATTTATATCATTTGGGGTAAGATTAAATCTAATTTATTATTGTTTAATTATTTAAGGATAAGATAAAATCTAATAAGATAAGATTTATTTAAATCTTAAAGGGATAGATATTTGAGTATATCTGTAATATCATATATAAATGTATCTAATATATATTTATCTCTTCTACTTGTATTAGGATTAATTCTGTTTAATAGAATTTGTTCTCGTAATACAGTTGAATAACTGAACAGATTAATTCCTAATTAATTGTGTATTAATTAAGAAATAAAATTTGAAGTTAAGGTAGAGAGGGGGAAAGGGGGCCGTGGCTCTATATAGAGTACTGAGGAGATATTTTCTTCTCAAATAAATACTCTATTATTCTCTTATTCTGGACCTAATGTTTTTTTGAAACCCTAGTGGTGAAAATGTGAGTGTCGTCATTTTAGTGTGGACATCGAGGTTTCGAGATCTGCGAGACGTCCACCAAGTCTTCAGATCTAGAGGTTCGGGATACATCCTAGAAGATCAGAACCGGTAGATCGTCTCCATCCTTCGTGTACAATGTGCAAAGGTATGTTATCGATTTTGTAGTTGTATGAACTTATATGCATGACAAGTCATCACACTCAATCTAGATCTCGGATTTGGGTGGCTTTCAAGTAGTCATCCCAACACGAACTACGTCGGAGAAGAAGATGTATTGATCGGCGACAAGCAACTGTGAACGCATCGTCATCGGAGAAACTAATGAAATTTTGAATACTTGAAAGGATAGAATTTTAGAGAGATTTGGGCAGAGTATTTGCTTTGAATGCTTGAGTTTGCTTCTTGATTCCGAGTTTGGCTTGAAGTATTTACAAGCATTTTGAAAACTAGCCGTTGGAGTCATGATAATGTGGCACTAACTGTTTGAATGGTGACTCACTTCTAGTCGTTGGAGATTTCGTCCTTGATGGCATTCCACATGGCAAGGATCAGGCCGTGTTGATCCATGACGGCGGATCAACGATCTTGAGTTGATAATCCAACGCTTGAAATCTTCTAAGACATAGCAGGCTGGAAGCTTGAGTAGGAAAGTCGATAAACATCTAAATATATCAAGGTCGATCCTAATGAGTAAGGTCCATTAACAACTTTTCTCTTACATGGTGGATCAAACTTGACATAAACTTTAAAGCGCTCGACCTATACTTACGGGTAGCAGGTCGATCTATCGGCCTCGACACTAAACAAGTGAAAATATGCCTAAATGTGGTTTTGAAAATCATCAAAATCAAACTGCAAGGGTTCCCTACATCTACCCTGTGGAGGAAAAAATAAATATATGTAGGGCTTTACAAGCGTCCTGTATATACTCTTGGAGTCTCTCACGTTCATGGTCTTGTATACATGATTTATTACTTCAAGTAGTTGTTACGCTTCCATTCTTGTATTCCAGAAGAACTAATGTTGTGTTCATGTTCTGCTTAATGTTTCAGAACTGTTGTTGATGTGCTTAAGAACTGAGACGTTTCAGGAGTTGTTGCTTAGTGAGTTTATTATCATCTTACATATTTCATTGTATAGAAGGTTTGCTAGAGAGTCCGTTAGTTGTTTATTTAGCTGAGTTTGTGCACTTGTAATTTGAGTATTCTATAAACTCATTGGGGAAAAGTTTAATACTCTGCGAATATTAAACTTGGGTAGATTGAGTGTGTTATATCTACTTACAAAATTGCAAGAGGTGAGCGTAGACGGGTGAGGAGCGAACAATTAGTGATGACTATTGTTTCAATATACTTGCAACTCTGAAACTCAAAATAGTGATTTGTTCCCTTGGGAGAAATCACCCTATACTTATTTGTGTTGATCATCAAACCGGTGTACTGCATGCTGGTGTTCTTTCTATTTTGGTTATTGTTTTTGTTTCATATGTTATCTCTCATAGAGTCTGAAACAAGACACAGATTACATAATTTCACAATCCAATTAGAAAAACAGATCACTATCTATATAAGACAAGTGATTTTATATGATTGCAGATTTTATATTGTAACACCCCATAAATTCTTATATGTCTAGTTATTATTATTATTACTCTCACTTTACTTGATTTCATTCCATCAAGGCATCAACAATCTAGCCCTAAATAGCGTATATACTTCGGACATATTCGTCATGATCGGGAATTCAGGAGTTCGAGGGTGTCGAGAGAAATAATACCCCAATATTTTCAATTATCATCGGGAGAAGTTTTCCCGTGAACAGACGACGAGAAGTTAGGAGCGTGAGAAGAGAGAGAAAATTGAAAGGGGAGAGAAGCGGTGGCCCCGGTAAAGGGATTTCCAGTATAGACGAGAATTCGAATTTGGGCGGAAGGGCGAGAGAGAAGGAGAAGGAGAAGGAGAAGGAGGAGGAGCACCGACGGAAAGAGGAAGACTCCAGCCAGTTCAACCGCTGCAGCCAGCAAGTTCCCCCTTTCTTCTTATTGCCTCCTTTTAATTAGTAGAAATCAGATATAAAATCTTTTGTTGAAAGTTAAAAATTAAAATGAAGCGTAGGCGTGGAAGCAAGAAAGGAAGACTCAAGAAACAGCCCAAGTTGGCTGGGGCATCGACTGGTGCTGTTGACGTGCATACAGAAAAGAACTCGGCTGGTGCAGATGATGATGATGTTGACTCTGGTATGGATGCAGAGACTGAGCCGACGCCATCTCCACCCAGGCATACTCAACCGGAAACCCTCGCTATTGCTGATACTCTAGGACGCCCAAATAGTAGTAACATTTTCGGGAAAGCTGTGTATACTCGTGTTAAGGTGAAGATCAAGAAATCGAAAACTTTGGAATCTCAGCGAACCTCTCCTAGTCAGAGCGACACTGATAAGAGCAGCCAGCAAGCAGGTTCAGAGAAGCCAGGTCTACCACCTAGTGCGAGGATGGAGGACAGTGCCAACTCTCTCTCCGAAACAAATGGCCAGAAAGCTGCTGGTATAACGATTAAATCATCCAGGGGATTAGGTTCTTCAAGTATGAGCCCCTGTAGCAATACTGAACAACCTCGCAGCGGAGTTATGGTAGAGAAGAAAGATGTCAAATTTCTTGAAAAAGACTCAAAGCACAATGAGCAAGAACTTGTATCCTCACTGGAGGTGATAATTATGTTGATTAATGTAGTTCAGTTTGTTTGGTGCAGGATGTTGTGATAGTTGCCAAGTTACATTTGTTTAACCTTTTTTTTTTGGGTAGGTGATAAGAAAAATCATGAAAATGGATGCAGCTGAGCCCTTTAACATCCCTGTGAATCCTGTTGCCCTTGGCATTCCAGTAAGTGGAGTTTCATTATGGATTTGCATTGCTTCGTTATGGGCTTGTCATGTAGGTTTCGTATATACCTTATATAAAATCCTTGATTTTTTCCATTTATTTGAACGCAGAGTCCTTATACTGTTCAACAGCCCTGCAAAAAATTGTAAAAATAAGTTTAGTTGTTGGCTTTTAAATGCTTGTTCAGAGAAGCTTAAATTTAATTTTTTATAATTTCCTTCACAGTTCTGCTTTCAATTTTGGCATGCTTGATATTATTGCATAGAATTGTGAAGTTAAATTCATTAGTGTAGTTCCCTTGAGTTCAAAAAGCGACCCACTGGTTCAAACCCAAGCTTCATTCTGGTCATTGATAGATCACCCAGGTTCAATAGCTCATTTCTGTGTTGCATGATAACAGGACTATTTTGATGTCATCGATACACCTATGGATTTTGGGACGATATGCAGTAACCTTGAAAAAGGTTTGAAGTACAAGAATTCTGAGGATGTTTTCATGGACGTGCAGCATATATGGGATAACTGTTACAAGTACAATAATAGAGGTGATTACATTGTGGAGCTCATGAAGCGGGTGAAAAAAGCCTTCATCAAGTTTTGGACAGCAGCTGGCTTGTTCAGTGATCAGCCTCAAGAAAGTAATTCTGATTTTTCTTCTTATTGGCTTCATTGTTGCTCCTTGAGTTTATGCAATACATTTGCTTGTCATCATTAAGTCATATGTATATTAATATTTTGTTACACAAAAAAAAGAGGATGAACTATCAAATTCTGTCATCATAAAAGGTTTCAGGAGCTTGACTTTATGTTTAATGGCTTTGCACTCTCTCTTAAACCCTATTCTATAGGCCTTGAAAGTAATCCAGTAAAGGATCTGACTCCTTCAAGTGAAGGGAATACTGCAATAACTGGTGGTGCTCCGTGCCCTTCAGTTAAAAAGTTCCACGGGTATGGTACTAAAGTGCTTATTTTCATTTGATTTTTTTCACTGCTTATTTTACGTCTTATTTTGAAATATAATTGATTGCGTAAAGAAGCTGAGAGTTGAAGAAATGGGAAATCTTGGAATATCGGCAATGGAAATTATTAGAAAGTGTAATGAATGGGAAATCTTGGAACTTAGCAAAATAATTAATCAGAATAATTTCATTAGATCCTCATGTCTATTGATCTTTATCCTTCTTCTTATAGGCGTAATCAAATCAGCTTTGTCTTTTGTCTGTGTTGTGTCTACTGCTCCGTATTTGTTTCTTTGTATGAGTATATTGTATATTTCCTTGTGTGAGTAACCAGTCAGTTGTTAATCAAATATCCCCCCTTCTTCCTGACCTGAACAATTTGTTAGCTTGTTCTTTGATTCACACAGTCTGATTGTAACTTTGTCCTGAAATGTTTTGAGCAAATGAAAACATTTTCTTTGATCTTCATTTTCCACGCCACCATTGCCAAGTAATTTCAGTTGGTTAGTGAGTAAGTATGTGTGTTAACATAAGAGACATCAAGCTTCGAGATTAAGTTCTGGGATGAAACATCATGGTGAATATGATAACTGTAGCATACTATAAGTACTTTATGATGTTGAACTCTTCAGAAAAATTATTAGTTTCACCCGTAGAGGTGCTTCTTGAATCATTTCCAGTAACTAAGTATATACTTCCTCTGTCCAGCAGATCCGTTCCATGACTTTAGTGGCACGGTTTTAGTACTTGTAATGAGTGAATAGTTTGGGGAGGAAGGACCTACAATTAGAGGGATTAATGAGTAAAATGTGGAGCCATCTATTTTGATTAAAAAAGTTATGGCATCAGGGGAAATTAAAGGGTTTATGTGGGGTCCATGTCCCAAAACAGAAAAGGAATGTTTTTTGGGGACTTCCCAAAACAGTATTAATGGAATGTGTTTTGTGGATAGAGAGTATGCATATATCCCTTTCCCGCATCTTGTAGTTTAATATAAAGATGTAAACAAAGTCTTAATGGAACTTTTGACTTGGAAAGTCTTGGCTATTTTCTTCGTGTTAAAACTTTTACTATATCACTTCAATTTTTTGAAAACATAATGTGCAGTCTTAAGAAGCATAAGGATGGTTGTCAGTGCGCCATATGTGTAATGATGAGACGCCGGCAGGAGCGAGAGGAAATTGCTCGTTTAGTGGGTGGACCAACTTATGTTAGTGATGATTCACTGGGTGAGGATATCAAGACTGAGGTATTTATCTAGTTGACTTGATTCTTCTCTGTCCTATCAGGTGTTTGCTATTAAGTATGAGATATTGTCAAACCATAAGAATTCTATCCAAATTGACAAAATATAAGACTATGTTTGATAGAATATAGGTGATCCAGACTGAAAATAATAGTGATAAAACTAAATTCTCCTCAAATCAAGGCTTACAGCGAGTTGCTGTCTCTCCATAACTGTTCCCTTGACCCTGATTAAAAATCTCTATTTATAACAAAGCAACAGACCTAAGTCCATGCATTAATTGGGTCTACAATTAGCCAAAATAATACTCCCTCCGTCCCTGCTATAATACGATATGTTTTCATGTTTGGTACGTCTCGCATAAGACGATACATTTCTTTATTGTAAAGGAAGATTCTATTGCACTTGGGCTTCCTTTCTTTTTTAATTCCCATGCCGAAAAAGTAATCGCGTCTTACGAGGGACGTAGGGAGTAAATAGTTAGGACTCAGTAATAACAGCAAATAACTGAACCAATGATTCAGGATAGCTTGATTCCGACAAAAATAAACACGATATGGAGAATGCCCGATCTCAATGTTCTTGCCAAATAAATTCCAAATAACAAGAGTGCCCCATGTGCTGATGAGAACATGAGTAAAACTGCATTTTGTGCGCACAAATCTCTTAATTGAACTTCACGCATGCTCTATTCTGCTTTCCATGATCTTTCTCAAGTCCAGAATTATTATCCATCACCCTCGATATGCATGCTCGTGAAAGTCAGCAAAATAAGAGTTGGAGGGAGAGTTTTCTAAACTTTTAGGTAGATCTTGTGTTCAGTAGTAAACTAGTAACCTTTTTGCTATTTTCCTGAAGAGGATTTCTCATGGTGAAAGTCCATTTGGCGAGTATGCTTTGTCAAACATAGCGGACTCCCCGGATGATGATGCTGAAATGGAAAAGAAAGGCCACGATCTGAAAGCAGGAAATCTCAGAGATTTCTTTAATCAGCAGAATGAGGATGATATTTTAGTTTCTTCAGGTAAACGGGAAGGTTCTCAGGATTTGCAGTCAACTGATCCACACAGAGATGAGAATAGCATGCATCATCACCACACACCACAAATAGGACCAGGTCGTGACATGTCAAATGGCAGTCAGAAAGAAATGCCTAAGCAAAATGAAGATGGAAGTGCAGCAGTTGACCAACAGAAGCCTAAGGTTTCCGATCATACCTAACCAAATTTGTGTTTAATATGCTAGTATCCAGTTCTGTCTGTTTGTTAGTTTTTTCTTTTCTTTTTTCAACTTTTATAAAATCTTACACATGCTTGCTCTTCTCCATCAAGAAGTTAGAAGTCTGAAGAATATTTCTCCACCTCATTTACTTTTAACACTTCTTTATAGCATTGATCCAGTTAGATGTCTCCCGTCTTTAATCTTTCATAAACGAAATAATGCATGTTGTGTTTCTCCATGTTCTTTCTCAATTGCTTGCTATTGTGTTGTGGGACATGGAGAAAGGGTGTTGATTTATATTATTGAACTTTGCTGTTCGCTGACTTTGCAGGCATTACTCGATCAAATTCAGAGGGATAAAATGCTGGAGAATCTTCGTTATCTTGAGAATCCAATGCTTTTGGAGTTATACGGAACACTTTTTACGGACAATTCCCGCTCCTTTTGGAGTGGACCTCACTCACTGGTTGGCCAGAAGCTGGAGGGCTCCGACCGCCGTAGTTCCTTCCTTTCAGCCATTTCTTCATATATGAAATAGCTGGTTTTCACTTTTCTTTGGTTTTTTTGTTTTTTTCCTTTCCTTTTTTTTAGCTGAGGGAGGATTGTAGATTTGAGAACATGCAAATTGGGTGTGAAGGCAACACCACCATCAGAGAGATGCTGTATTTTTAGGGATGTAAGAATAGTACTACTATATTACACAATTATATTTAGAGATAATAGTTAAAAATACCCACTTTTATAAAAACTATAACTTCTATACCCATCATATAAGAAGTAGTACTTCTATACCCATTTTGTATTGAAATGTCACAAATACCCTCCAATTTTTCTAATAAAACAAAATTGTAATCCAACAACTTAAATTTAGAATTTATTTTCGTGGGTCCCACCCGAAATAAATACAAAATTCAATATTCATCTACCCCACTATCTACCCCACCCTCCTCTCTCTCTCTCTCTCTCTCTCTCTCTCTCTCTCTCTCTCTCTCTCTCTCTCTCTTTCACGATCTCTCTCCCTCTCTTTCACGATTTGAGTAAAAAATTGCGTGTAAAAACTGAAATTTAACCCCCCTCTCGCCGGAATTTTTTTTACCGTCGCCGTCTCCGATGACAAACCAAGACGAAGCCGGGACCTCCAATCAAGCACCTCAAAACCGACGGGCCGCCTCCCGTCGTAGGCGTCAGCAGCCGCCGGCGGAGGAGGAGCAGCCGGCGGCGCCCCGGGTTTACCCCGACCCCCCACCGCCCGTATGTCCTTTTCTTTATTTCTTTACGTTCAATGTAAAGAAGCATGAAGCATGTTATGGTTTCGAGGAGCACTTGTTTAATAAGCATGGAGCATGTTATGGTTTGAATCGAATTTTATTTGTGAAAATTTTAAAATTTTAACTGTTATTGTTCATAGGTACACGATTAAAATCGAAATTTAGTCGTGTAATACACGACTGAAATTCAATTTTAATCGTGTAAAGTCAACAATTTTGACTTTTCAGTCAAAATTGTTGACCTTACACGACTGAAATTGGATTTCAGTCGTGTACTCTGCCGTGTGTAAAGCAAGAATTTTTAAAAATTTGTTTTTTGATTCGTTTTGTTTCTTCTCGATTTGCAGCCTAGGTTTCAATGGATGAGGGGCCGAATGCAAGGGTTTAGAGGGCAAATAAACCTCTACATACGGGACGACGTGATTCGGTCGATTCCTCGCGTGTTGCGTCGTGTAGGCGGCCAACGCTTGCTCGATAGATTTATTGAAGGCCCGTTTCGATACCTCCTCGAAATTCGGAGGAGCGGGAGTGCGAACAACGCCCTCCACGAGCTTTTAGCCCGAGAGCTCGAGGATGAGTCGATTCCCGAGATGGAGAGGTGGTTCCACGTAGGTGGACAGGACATACGCTTCCGTGCCCAAGAGTACGCCATCGTGACGGGCCTGTCTTTCGGGGAGTCGGCATTCAACCCTAATGGTCGTCACGTTATTCCCCAAAGGAGCCTCCTCTACACGAAGTACGGGGGCCAATCCCCTAAGATAAATCAGTTGAAGGCGGACTTCAACGACGACACGAATGTACTGGGAGAGGCCGACCAATATCTGAAGGCGGCCAACCTGCTCATGTACTATCTCATGCTACTCGGCCATGACAACCCGACGATCGAGGACTGGGCATGGTACCTGGTGGAGTACGACGAATCGTGGAATACATTTCCTTGGGGAGCGTGGTCGTACCAAATCCTCCACTACCAGCTGAGTGTGATGAAGAGGGACCCCGCCCTCATTACGAGCTTGCGGGGTGCCTATCACCTGTACGGGCCGGTCTGGGCCCTGAACATTTGGGCCTACGAGGCGATCCCCCGCATGGGGCAAGCATGCGGGGTTCGGGATCGTCCGACACTGTCCCCCCGCCTCAGGAGATGGGCCACGTCCTCCTCTTCGTGCAACTTTAGACAATTCTTAGATAATCCCGAGGTAATTGATTTAGTATCTTTTGTAAATTTGCTTTAAAAGTCAAAGTCAACCTGTTTAAAATCCAATTTAGTCGTGTAAGCCAACAATTTTGACTTTAAAAGTCAAAATTGTTGATATTACACGACTAAATTGTAATTTTGTTCGTGTACTACACGATCGAATTTACAATTATGTCGTGTATGGTCAACAATTTTGACTTTTAAAGTCAAAATTGTTGACTTACACGACTGAATTGTAAATTCGATCGTGTGCTACACGACTGAATTACAATTTCAGTCGTGTACTATGCCGAGAGTTTTGGGTATTTTTTTTTTTTTAATATAAAATTTTATTCCTAATACCTCTTGTTTTATTTTTCGTTGTAGCTCGAGGTTCATACGACACTGGAGGCGGACGAGCACGATGTTCTCGAGTTTGCAGTCCATTCTCTCGACAACAACGAGCCGATTGGCGTGGCCTTTGTTCCCTCCAAGCACCACGAACAAACCAATGTCCCGCCCGAGCAAAGGGTTTCGAAGGCGAAGCGTGACATGGCGAGGGCCGTGGAGAAGCTCAAATGCAGGGACGCTTCTCAGGCAGTGGCCCCTCGTCGTCGTGCTCCACGAGCTGAGCGAGCTCATTCCGACGGCGGGATCGAGATGCCGAGGCCGAGGGCTGAGAGGAGGCCCGAATCATGGGCCTCGAAGAGGCCTCGGAGCGAGCATGCTGACCCCCGGCCCTCCGGCTTGATCTGCTGCGCACACGGAGATCCGTGCGAGCGCGGTCCCCTCGGTGACGATTTCTTGGACCGATTCGGGGACCGTCTGCTGTCCCGATGGGAGCAGGATCGCTCAGGGACCGGATTTCTAGGCCGACTGGCGAGGGCTATCGCCGGGGAGCTGAAGAAGTTCGTATCCAAGAGTCCGAGCCGCAACCGTTCTTCCTCCGGGGGCGAGGGACAGTCCCGTGTAGGTGAGCAGCCGTTTGCGGGGCTTAGGGATGTCCACGTCAGTGAGCACTCGCTTGGCGGGCTCAAGGATGTCCCTATCGAGACGGCAGAGGTGGACCGCCTCGTGGACCGTGCCGAGAGTCAGAGGCGTTCGGAGAGACGGCACTCCGGCGCCGAGAGTCAGAGGCATTCCGTGAGCCGCGCCTCCGGTGCTCACGTCTCAGATCGTCATGAGGGTTCGAGGCGCTCCCGAGGATCCCATGACCCTGATCTGAGTGGTTTCGCTGACGAAATCGAACAAATGACCTCAGAGGAGGAAGGCTCCTCTCACACTGTTCCGGTAGGCCAGGTCCGGGCTTCTACGAGGGTGGTACGCCCCTCTACATCTCTACGTTCTCCATACGTAGTTGAGCCTCCACGATCCTCTCCGTATGAGAGGTTTCGAGCCTCGGGAGTCCCACGCGTGATCATGAAAGAGACTGGGTACTACCTGACCCAAGAGATCTTCTCAACGATCGAGGACGTGACGAAGGAATTCACGGCCGAGGTAATTTAATTATTTTTGTAAAATTTTGTTATTTTTGATTACCTTTGTTCTAATTAGCGTACTAATAACAAAATTTTGAAATGAATATAGGTGATGGACCTGTATTGGAATTACTGGAGGTTTAGGCTCCAACAAGGGTTCCGCCTCGGGAACGATGTTAACTATGAGCAGCATATAGTTATGCCCCTTGATTTTTACGTAAGTTCCGTTGCCTATTTAATTATTAAATTATTTTGCTATTTTGCGAAAAACAAAATCTAATATGTTGTAATGTTTAAATTAATACAGGAAAAACTCTTGGCCGAGTACAAGAAATTCCACGGCAAAACTGACACTAGCATGGGCTTGGCAAACGTGTCGAAGAAATACACGACATGGCAAATCCCCTATGATTTCATAGTCGCCTTGGATGGGATGGGCACTTACTGCCCTTGGATAACCGGCCAATACGTAAGTAGTTTGGACGTCTACCTTAATTATTATTCGGTAATATCGTATTTAATTAATTTATTTTTTGGTTTAGTTTGTCGTCATGTGCCATCTGTCCTCCGATCATTGGATCGTGTGCCGGGTAAACGTGCCAAAGTGGACAATTGAGGTGTACGACTCGTTTGCTTGGAAGTACGAGGGTAAGAAAAACCTTCCTCTCAAGGAACAACGAACCGTGCAATGTTTGCCATTGTCCAGGCTCTTCTCAAGGATTTTGGAATGCAAGCCCGAATACTTCACGAGGCATAACCCTTATTTGGAAAACCACGGCACGCGATTTATGGAAATCGAGTTCATGCCTTCGGAGTGGCAATATGTCCAAAATGATGGAGTAAGTTGCGGGCCGTACGCGTGTATGTATTTGGACGCGCTCCTTGGGAAGCACAAGCCGAACCAGGGTGTCGGCAAAGAGGAAATGCAAGTGGTGTCCGAATTCCGAAAGAAGATGGCCAAGAGGATTTTTAAAATGTCGATTGGGCATAAAAATTGGTGAACAATATTTTATTTGTATTGATCATTGGAATTTGAATTGATTTAATTTGATTTAAATTGTTTCTTGATTTCGAAATGTTTTGTTAATGGTTTGTTGAATTCGTAGTGTTATGTTAATGGTTAATGTGTTGTTATGTTAATGGTCAATGTTTTGTGTATCAAATAATTGAAAAATAGGTAGGGAGTAACCTTTTTTGGCCAATTTTCCACATACCCTTCGGCAGAGTACACGGTTGAATGAGCAATTCAACCGTGTACTCAAGAACCCTACTCGTGTACCCTAGTCGTGTACATAAGAACCCCCCCTTTATTTATTTATTTATTTTTTTTTTTGATTTTTCGATTCGTGGGACTCAATTGAGTTGGAACCACTGTTACTTTCATACATTGTGCAATCTCATGATTCGAGCACGTTACGTGAATTACACGTTTGTAAGAACATTACGTTCGTAAGTTAGTGCTAGATCAAATGTAACCTTAGTAGTTAGACTATATAAGTGACACTCACTCTATACTTCATACTTACATAAGTTATCCTTCAATTCAATTGATTTTTGGCTTAATCATGACATAACTTACGTTATTACACGTTTACAAAACTTAATAAACTCGAGATACACGAGAAAATCAAATGAAACACGAGAATCTTTGGAATTTTTGCTTAATTTTGACTTTTTAGGCTTAATTTTGACTTCTCACGGAAAGGGTACACGGTATATTTCAACTGAAATCGTGTAGAGTCAACATTCGTGTAGAGGGCATTGACTTTTATTTAATTTTGACTTTGTTTCCAATCGTGTATACACGATTACAAACATCATTCAATCGTGTAAAGTCAATGACAATTTTGACTCTTTTTTTTGACTTTACACGATTAATACTCGAATTTAACCGTGTACACACGTTTAAATCAACAATAATGTCGTGTACTTGGCCGAAGGTTTCCATTTTTTTACCACAAAACATTCAATTTTCACCAAATGATCAACTCAAACAAAATCTAACATGTTTACATTCTTAAACATCCGAAAACGTTCATTAACATCCAAAAATGTCAATTTGGTTAAAAAAAATAATAATTAAGCATCGGTGTCGTACGGACATCGGGGCCTAGTATGCTCCTCGCTCTTGCAAATGCTACATTTTTTCTTACCTCTTGGATGTCGAGGGGGAGCATTTAGATCAACCCCGAAAATGGGAAGCGAGGCTTGGCAACTCCGTCGCTTGTGCTCGTATTGTCCGCATCTTGAACACCTTTGCCGGTTCGTTGAGGATTCTCCTTTAACGGCCGATCGAGCTCTTGCCATCGGTGGTCGCCCGGCTTGCCTAGGTACAAGAGGCGGTAGCACCCTCCATCGTGAAATGAATTCGGGAACACTCCACGTCTCGGGATGAGGAACCGGTTGAATCTGAGGAGAATACGTAGCAACTAACGTAGATTGCCTGAAATAATGGCTCACGTAGTCAGTTGCCCGCCCACCGGAGTGCCTGTAACAACGTACAATACAAAAACGTTTAGAAATCCGATTGAAATACGACAAGCATGAAACTAAAATAAAACGAGAACTAGTCGTACCTTATCGCCGCACAGGCGTGTCGACAAGGGATGCCGTCTAACTCAAACTCACGGCATTCGCAAGTCGAGTTTTGGAGATCGACGAGGTAAGTCTGCTTTTCACCTTCGACTCTCCAAAGGGTGGGCGTAGGCGTTCCACTGACGGAGTAGCGACGGCCCCATTCCGACGATGCCGACATCTTCGTATAGGCCTTCTCGGTGAGTTCATGTTGGCGAGCTAGGGCACTAGTCCGATGTTCGTCGAACCACTTCTCGACGACTATCCGATACACCTCGATCATGGCACAAATCGGGAGTCTCCGAGCCCACAACAACCGAGCATTCATGGTCTTGGCGGGATTCGAAGTCATGAAGCTCGTACGTCGGATGAGACACTTGCACCTCGACCACCTCGGCAGGCCAATGTCGCTCAACCTCTTGTAGATCCCGCCTCCCTCCCTGCTTAGGTCCCTCAGATTCCCCCAATATTCATCGAATTGGGAATCTCGATAGGCATAGGCTGCAGGCTCGAATATAGCCCTGCATGCCTCCCGTACCTAACGAAATTTCACTGGAGGTGAACGAAGCAGAGGCCGTGAGCAGCATGCGGAAAGACGGAGTCGATCGCATTTGCGATGCTCACGTGCTGATCGGATACGATCAACAAGTCCGAGGGCGCCCCGAAACTCTCTCGGACTTTGGCCAAGAACCACGTCCAAGATTCGTCGTTCTCTATGGGACCGAATCCAATGGCAAGGGGGAACACTTGCTCGTTCCCGTCTTTCGTCACCGCCACAAAGAGCGTCCCCTTATTCTTCCCCTTCAAGTGCGCCCCGTTTACTACGATCACGGGGCGTAGCAAACCATTTCCCCACGCCTCGATGGACGGACCAAAGGCGAGGTAGAAGTAGGTCAGACGGTCGGTGACGTGGGAGGTGTGGATGTCGTACTGGGTGCCCGGATTCATCTCCTTCAAAAGGTAGAGGTAAGAAGGGAGCCTCTGATAAGACACGTCGAAGGCACCGTACGTCATCTCTATAGCGACGTTCCTCGCACGGAGAGCGAACGGGTAGTCAATCTGAATACCGTACTCACTCTGTAGCTCGTCCACCATCTCCTTTGGCTTCAACACTACGCCCTCGGTGATCAATCGACGAGCGTAGAATGCTCCTAATACCATGGCCGACACCTGTCGTTTGTTGTTCGAATTTAAATCAACTAGACACGTGTGATCGGCCACGTACTTGTTGATCTTCCAAATCCCTCCTTTCTGCGTTGCATTCAACTTGAACTCGCAATCCTTCCCCGAAGTGCACCTAAAACCCACACGGCCTTTCTCGGAACGAGGGATACAATACTCATTCCGGAGATCCATGTGAAGCAATCCGACGGCTATATGCAAGTCATCCTTCTTCTTGAAGTATCCGTCCTTTTGCAACTGACCCAAGGCCGGTGCCAAGTCGGGATCGATCCATCCTAAAGGGAGCGCGGTGTCTAGATCGACGTGCGGTATCAACCAATGTCGAACCGCCTCCTCGTGAACGCGAGCACGAGCTTCGTCGTCACGGGGCTCTTGGTTTTGTGAGTGCATGCTACGAAGCCCGATAACCCTATCAATATGGCCGGGCTCGCGGATCCATGCTCCGAATTCAGCCGTTAGGCTCTCAAGTAATTGGGATCGTTCCTCCACATTCCTTGCTTCCTCGCCCTCGGACTCGAGAGACTCTTCTTCCGACTCCAGCTCTTCTTCGTCGCGTACTTCGGATTCAAATGCATTCGATCTCGGGATCGGCTCCTCTTCGACGCTATAGTTCTGAAAAATCGTCGATCGTTGGGTAGTATGGGCTGCCCGATTTGCTCTACTAATGACGTAGATCGTCGACATCTCCCTTCTCGCGATGCACATTCTAAGCAAATCCCCGGTGCTCTTTAAAACGGCCTTCACCGTCTCCCGCTCGTTGAGGTTCGTCAAGTGGAATAGCAAGTACTCCGATTCATCACCCAAGTAAAGTTGAACGTCTCGCAATACGTTTTCATAGCTCAAACTCGAAATGGGATAAGTGACGAGAAAAGAGTCTCCTCCTACGTACGATATTCCCTCCCAACGACCGCTATGACGGATAAGAATTCTCTGATCACCCATCTCCATCTGTACAAAAAAAAAAAAAAAAAAGTTTAATAATCTGAAAAATTTTTGTTCTTAGTTACACGACAAATATTCAAAAAAATCGTGTATACACGATTAATTTGATAAAAAGGTCGTGTAAAGTCATCAATTTTGACTTTCAATCGTTGACTATTTTGACTTTACACGACAAAAACATAATATATACCGTGTATACACGGTTGTTTTGGAAGAAATATCGTGTACTTAAGAACCATACTTTTTTATATTTTTTTGGAATATTACTAACAATAAATATACAAAATCATATACTACCTCCATCTCACTAAAATAGCAACACAAGAGAATGGACCAAAAACCAAGGAAAAAAAAATCAGGGGAATAAATTGCAGATTAAGCACAAAATTACTGTTCAATAGGTACTGTAGCGGAGTTTACTGTTCATCATTTTACTGTTCATACAATAAAAAATTAAAAAAAAAAAAAGAAGTGGGAAACAGATTGAAGAACAGACCATACTATGATCATACTCGGTGGTGAGGGGGGGAAATTTGACATTCAAATTTCCCCCCATTTCACTAGATATGATGTATATATCCATCAGCTTATCATCATTTGGATATAAACTCTCTCAAGAACAGAAGAAGAAGAAAAAAACAGAAGAAGAGGAAGGAGAAAACAGAAGAAGAAGAAGAAGAAGGAGAAGATGGGGAAGAGGGATGATGTTCCAGCAGAGAAGAAGACACTGATTATGCAGCACTTGCTGCAGTTGGAGAAGAATGGGAAGATGGCCAGAGGGAGAATCACTGAAGCAGCAAGCATGTTCCAAATTTCAAGATGTAGTGTCCATCGAATCTGGAAATCTGCAAAACAACAAAGAGAGTTGGGTGAGGCCATTAATGTTGCTGCAAATGGTAGGGGCAGAAGCAGAAAGAAGAAGCACACAATCAACTATTCAGTTATTGAGGCAATAGACCCCAGTAAAAGAGGTACCATTTCTTCACTTAGTGATGCATTAGGTCCAGAAATTTCAAGGGCAACAGTGGGAAGATGGGCTAAGTTGCTGCTCAGACATCATAGTAATGCTATAAGGCCCCTATTGACAGCTCCTAACATGTTATGGAGGTTAGGGTTTAGTCTACAAGCCTTACACTTTGATTTTACTAGAAACACTCCAACATTCAAGCCCATGGAAAATACAATTCACATAGATGAGAAGTGGTTTTACTTGCAAAGGAAAAACTGCAGATACTACCTGACCCCAATGGAGGCAGACCCCCTAAGAGTTACACAGTCCAAAAATTTCATCCCAAAGGTCATGTTTATGTGTGCAGTAAGTAGACCAGTTTTTAGGGGGGATGGGAGTGTTCTATTTGATGGAAAGATTGGTATATGGCCATTCGTAGAGGAGTATACAGCAAAGAGAAACAGCATCAAGAGACCAGCAGGCACAGTGGAGCTAAAACCCATTCAAAGCATCACAAAAACAGTTATCAAGGATTGCATATTAAAAGAGGTAAGTAGCCATTTTTAAATCTCTATCAGTTTCCATCATTTGAGAACACTCATTTTAACATCCCTAACACTGATGTCAATCTCACAGATTCTGCCTGCCATCAAACAAAAATGGCCAGTTAGTATGAGCAAGAGAATACATATACAGCAAGATAACTGCAGAGCACAGATGAATAACACTGATCCAGACTTCCAACAAGCAGCTAATGCAGATGGTTTCAACATACAGCTAGTACAACAGCCATCAAACAGTCCAGATTGTAATGCAAATGACTTAGGCCTATTCACAGCAATCCAAAGTCTACAGCAGAGGATGAAGTGCAAAAATCCAGAAGAACTCATCAAGGCAGTGCAAGAAAGTTTCCAAATAATGGACCCACAGACACTAAACAAGGTCTTTTTATCATTGCAGTGTGTATTAGTTGAGGTGATGAAATGCAGAGGAAAGAACAACTTCAAATTGCCACACATGTCCAAGGATTCATTGTTGAGGCAGGGTTTACTACCTCAAAACCTAGATGTACCAGAATACCTAGTGAGGGAATGCATTGATCACTTGATTGCAGAAGAAAGAACAGAAGGATTAGAGATTTTGATGGAAGAATTAGGCATCAATGTCCCACAAGGTTTAGGTGAAATGTTTGATTTGAATGCATAGGGTGAAGACAGAAATGGGAAAGTAAACATGAAGCATAGAGTGAAGACAGATTGAAGAACAGCAGCATATGGCAGTAGGTTTAGGTTATCATAAAGTGTATGTTTAACTTTCCATCTTTTGTAATCATTGAACACTTGAATGCACATCATTGAATTCATGTATTCTCAGTAATGAGTTAATGTAAAATCACATAAAGTGTAGGCACAGACAACCAAAACCATGTAACAGAGTTTGAAACCACTTCAATAGAGGCCAATGCATAAATAAAACATAAAACATGTCATCACTGCAGCTAATTGGGACCCCTAATCCCACAGTTGCCCAAGAACAGACCATACTCACATGCACATACTACCTCCATCTCAATACATAAATAGACCAGAACAGAGCATCATTTGACCATTCTATGTCATCAGTAGGTTCATATGACAAGAACAGAACATCATTTGAGCATACAACGGCATCAGCAAGTTAGAATGTCAAATACAGAGCATCATTTGACCGTTGTATGTCATCAGCATACACATACAGAAATAACACCACACCTAATCCAACTATCACATAAACACAGGGAAGGATACAACCCATGTATATATCCATCAGCAGATGGTCAAATGGTTCCTCCACAGCCCCATCGAATGGTTCCTCCACAGCGCCAAATCCAGTTCACCCAATCTGCATATACAAGAACAGAACATACCATCAAATCAAACCAGATATCAATCTTTTTGGAACCCTCAGCGCTAAAATGTTACACAAAAGCAACGCAGCAGTTTCAATAGAAGAGGGAAAGGAAAAGAGGAAATGAGATGAAGGATTAAACACTGCTGTGCTGAGGGTTCACAAAAAGATTGATAGATGGGCCGGTTTGAATGTTTTAGTGCTCAGATCACCCCATCTCCATCGTCAGTGGACGGCGCCGCCTCGGAGCTCCCAGCCGCTTCAACTCCGCCGGCGACGGTGGCCCAGGATGGAAGAATCCGGTACCGGCAGAAGTAATCTGGGAGCCGCCTCCATTTCGTGGGGTCAGATCTGTCCGGAGCTGGAGGAGCAGCTGGAACGGGCAACGCCGGCGGCTCCGGTAAAGGGAGCCGCAGATCTAGGGTTTGCTGAGGCGGGGGGGAGGACGGCGGAGAGTCTTGATACTCGTCCAGTTTCGCCCCCCTTTCCCGGCGAGGCGTACGGCGGCGATTCCGACCCAGGGGGTCATATCTGGGAGGAGGGATGGGGCGAGAACGCCTCCGCCGGCGAGAATGGAGATTTCCCGCGGGGGGAGACGGCGGCGAGGGAGGGGTAGGGTTTTGGGGGCTCCCTTCTTCATCCGAAGGGATGGAAAGCTTCGCTCCGACCATCGGAGGAGATGGAGGAGAGAGGGAGAGTGAGAGATCGGGAGAGAGAGAGGGAGAGGGAGAGGTATTTTTTCACAGAGAAGAGGGCGGCGGAGAGCTCGAGTGAGGGATGTAGGGTTTCGCAGAGAAGAGGGAGGCGGAGAAGAAGAGGAAGATTCGAGAGAAATGGAGAAAATCACAATAATGGGAGGCGGAGAAGTGAGGGGTAGGGTTTTGACCCCTCACATATTGGGCTCCCCTCTCCCCTCCCTAACAGTGGGCTGCACAATTAGGGGCCCAATTATGGTTAATTAACCATAATTTGGGCCCTGATTTTTAGTTGATGGGATGGCCCATTAGGGGTAATTATTTGCCAAAAACGGAAGTGTAGCTAATAGTTGAGACGGACCGAAAAGGAAAGTGTAGCTAATTTAATGAGACGGAGGTAGTATTACCTTGGTATTTTGTCTCGAATAAACGACTTGAATCTCTTCCGAAATTTCCAGAAATTCGAGAATGCGTACAAATCTACAAATTTTCACTCTAAATAATAATTAGGTAGTGTAATGTTGTGATACAATTACGTCTATGCTATTGTTTTGTTCACTTTTTCTAATTTTTAATCAATGCTAACCACCTACCATATTCTATTTTTAATGAATTTGCAGATTTGGTTGTTGTAGTTAATTAACGCAATTTTCCTTTTTTTTTTTTTTTTTTTTTTTTTTTTTTTTTTAATTTCCACGTTAAATTGAATTTTTATGGAATTGGTTCACGACAATTGAATCGTGAGAGGGAGAGGGAGAGATCAATCGTGAGATTGAGGGCCCCAAAATCCAATTGATTTTAATTGATTTTTTGGTTTTATTAGACAATTGAGACCCAATTACTAAGGGTATTTATGTCTTTTAACTACAAAATGGGTATAAAAGTTATACTTCTTATATGATAGGTATAGAAGTATTAGTTTTTATAAAAATGGGTATTTTTAAACTTGACCCTTATATTTATGATATGGGCGTGTCCCACTTTACTTGATTTGTTTCATTTTGGCACGGGATTTTATGCGCAGTGTTGAAAGTGAAAAGTAAGGGATCTACATTGTAAAGTAAGGGTTATTTTTTTTTTCTATTTTAGGAAACAAACTAATTGAAGTTGTTCATCTCGATTAGGAAAGGAAACTAATTAAAGTGGGACGGATGAAATACTATATCAGACAATTACTTTTATGATATGGGTGTTGTTAACTATACCTGTTGTCTTCCTCCCCGTTTACTTATTTATAGCTAACTAAATAGAAGGAACTACACTAGGATAGAAGATGTCGTATGAAATCAATTTAATACCGGGAACATTGGTTTGTCGAAGTATTATATCAAACAGAATTGGCTGGAGTTTATATAGAGATTTGGTGGGAAGTTGTTTATTCATAGTAAAATAATATTATATTTATAAATAATTTTTATTTTGTCATCATTTTTTTTGGCCTAAACTTTGGACCAGTTATAAGTAGGAATAAATTTTATACATGTCACAATCAATATTTTCTAGGTCTTGCCTTATAAAAAAAATACCTCATTGTGATTCATTCTTAGTATAAGTAGGTATAGATATGTATGCAATCAATGGTTGAGATTAATTAATTCTATTACTGTTTTAATGAATATTGAGGGACAAAAATGTAAAACGCTAATACATAAAAATTTCCATATGTAAATGTTCAAAATATTTTCAAGGATTTAATTGATTTTTTTATGATTAAAATTAATACGTACATATCACTAAAAGAGAAACTAATACACATAATCGGGTCGTACTATATAATTAATGGAATATTTTTTCTGAATGTAAAATAAAATTTTAATGAATTCTTTTGAGGATTCTCATAACACGCTATTTGTTGCATATTCAAACGATATTGGTGCATATACATCAAAAGTTGTTGCATATTCAAACGATATTGGTGATTATACATCAAAAATTGTTGCATATTAATAGTTCTTTTCATTTATTTTGATTTATGAGCATACATAAATATTTTTTGTCGCATAATATATAATTATGTTGAATATTCTTTATATGTTTAAATAATCAGTATTAGTGAAACTGACCCCTAGTAAGGAAAACAATGTTCAAGCTTGTAAGGAAAACTAAACCCCAGTAAGAAAAACTAAACTTTAGTACAAAAAGCTAACCCTAGTTGGATGATATTTAACTCTATTTGGAAAAGTAAACTCTTCTAGGGAAAATTAATAACTAATTAGAAATATTAAGCATTGTATTTGTACTATGTATCTACTTTTGTTGCATACCTTTCATTATTTTATGTACTAAATACACACAAAAAGTGTTAAGTTAAAAATGCATCAAATAGTAAACTAAAATGCATAAAAAAATGCTGGTAAATGCAGTAAAAGCCCAGTTTTTAGTATGAACAACAAAAAAACGGAAAAACAAATTTGTAAGTAAATTCTATCCAAATTTTTGAAAATAATTTAAATGAGTGGTGTAATCAGTTAAAAATTAAAAAGAGGGTCATACTCATTAAATAAGAAATGTAATCAGTTACAAAATAAGAATTTTACATAAGTACCCCCAACAATTTATTAAATACTAATAATAACAATAAAAAGGACAAATTAATTAATGATGTCAATCATCAAATTTTGCAGATCTACATTATACAACAGTTTCTAAATTTCACAAAATATTTAGTTTTCATTTGATCAACGCCTAGAGCTGCTCACGGTTCCGGTTCAAACCGAAATCGAACTGGCGGTTCACGGTTCCAACCCATCAGAACCTGAACCGGACTGGCTAGCTCAATAGCTACGGTTCCGATTCAGAACCGGCAGTCCGGTTTCGGTTCCGATTTGGTTCCGGTTCCAAACAGGTTAAATCGTTCTTTTGTTTTTAAATTTTTTTTTTAATACTTGTGTTCAATAAATTTTGTAACTCTTTCTAATTATATATGTGTTGTTGTCACACATTATTTAACTATTTTTTGAACGTGGGATAGATTGATTTGCTTTTATAAGGTGCTATTCCTTTCCAACTTCAATAAATTTTCGATGGACCTTTGATGGACCTTGGTTGATCTCGAGGGGATAAGCCCATCGGTGTGTCAACACCATATCCTCCTTGAGCCAAAAGTCGTACCGGTTCGTGACCCCCAACAGAAGCTCAACTCAGTTATGAAAGAAGCAATCAAGAAGGAGATTTTGAAGTTCCTCAAGATGGTAATGATTTACCCAGTATTCGACAGCAAATGGGTCAGTCTGATCCACGTGGTGCCCATGAAGTATGGAGTGTAGGTAGTCGAGAATGAAATAAGGAGATGATAGCAACAAGGCTGCAGACTGGATGGAGAGTTTACATAGACTACCCCAAATTGAATAAGGTGACAAGGAAGGATCACTTCCCACTGCCATTCATTGACCAGATGCTCGAGCGGTTGACATGAAAAAAATTCTTCTATTTCCTTGATGAGTGCTCGGGGTTTATGCGAAAAATGGGTAGCGCTGAAGGTCCAAGACAAGACGATGTTCACATGCCCATTTGGAACATTCGCGTATAGAAGAATACCTTTTGACTTATGAAACACTCTTGGTACGTTCCAACGGTGCATGATGAGCATCTTTTCGGATTTGCTTGAGTAGTGCATTGAGGTCTTCATGGACGACATCACCGTCTATGGAAAATAGTTTTGAGCAGTGTATGGAACACTTTAAGTTGGTCCTAAAAAAGCGTGTTGAGAAGAACTTGGTCTTGAACTATGAAAAAAATCACTTCATGGTCAAGGAAGGAATCGTTTTGGGGCACGTGGTTTTTGAAAAAGGAATCGAGGTGGATAGAGCCAAGGTCAAAATCATTGTCATGCTACCCTATCCCACCAATGAGAAGTGATTTATTGTTTCCTTGGTCACGCGGGATATTATAGGCATTTTATTAAGGAATTTGCCAAGATAACTCAACCTATAAACTGCATATTTCGGAATGATGTCTAGTGGGATTTCAAAGGAATGCAAGAGAGTTTTTGTAACTCATTAAAATTACATGACCTAAGCTCCCATCATTCAACCACCCAAATGGGGGATGCCTTATCTGGGCTACTGTTTCAAGGAGATATATAATCGGAGGGGGAGAGGTCAGATACATAATCAGGAGATAACAGTATATAGTACCGGGTCTTAGGTTTAACACCGGGCCCCCATGTAAATGTATATTGTCTACCAAACAAGAGATAAAGCCATATTATGTATCTTATCTTACCTAATATGCCCTACCAAACACACCCTTATACATTTCCAGTCTAATGGTTTGAAGAATCCTACCCTTTACCTGTATTGATTGTAAATGATTTTTCAAGTTAGAGTTTCACACACCAAACTAGGGGTGTCAATGGGCGGGTAATATCCGGCCCGAACCCGTTCAAAAAGCTACGGTTCCGGGTCCGGGTATTACCCGTTACATTTAGGATCCGGCCCGGCCCATACCCGGATACTAGAATTTGAACGGGTCCGGGTCGGGTAATTACCCGTGGGTAATTTGAAACCCATGGATCCTTTGATTACCCGGTCCGTAATCATTTGGGTCGGATAATTACCCGTGGGTAATTTAAAGTAAAATTTTATAAAGATACTTCCTCTGGCTCACGATTCATCAGCCTCTTTCCTTATTGGGCCGTCTCACGATTCATGATTAGTCATCCCTTATTACAATTAACATCCTTATTAAATATATATCAACAAAAATAAAATAAAAAATATCATCATAAATAAAATAAAATAAAATAAAAAAATTTAACAATAATAAAAATATCATCATAAATAAAAAATAAAATAAAATAAAATAAAATAAAAATTTAACAATAATAAATAAAAAATAAAATAAAAATTTAACATTAATAAAAATATCATCATAAATAAAAAAATAAAATAAAATAAAAATTTAACAATAATAAAAAATTGTTGGTATATACATATATATAAATAAAATAATAATAATAATAATAAAAATCAATATATATATATATATACCGAAAAATTTTCTTCCCTCTTTTCCAAAAATAAATAAATAAAAATTATTTTATTTTTTTTAATAAATAAAGATTTTTTTTTAATTGCATTACATTTACATATTTCAGTGTTGTGTGGTTTTCCTATAAGTAACAATTTATTTATATTGGGAAAAAAAAATTATATATCCATAATTAAATTAATTAATTTACCACAAAAAATTAATCACAATGTTAAAAAAAAATTATATTATTATTTATTTATTTATTTTAATTTACATAAATACGTAATACAAAATACATAAACAAAATTACACAACTAAACAACACAATTAAAACACTAAACACTCTCGCCATAAAAACCGTGCCGAAAAGAAAGGGCTCATGAATCGTGAGCCAGAGGAAGTAGAAAATTATAAAATTAAAAATTTTAGAGAGAGAAAATTCTAGAGAGATAAAATGATGAAAATGAAATTTTAGAGAGTGTCGAGAGATAAAAAGTTTAGAGAGATAAAATTATGAAAATATAAATTTCTAGAGAGAGAAAATTCTAGAGAGAGAAAATGATGAAAATGAAATTTTAGAGAGAGAAAGTGTCGAGAGATAAAATTTTTAGAGAGAGAAAATGATGAAAATGAAATTTTAGAGAGAGAAAGTGTCGAGAGATAAAATTTTTAGAGAGATAAAATTATGAAAATATAAATTTCTAGAGAGAGAAAATTCTAGAGAGAGAATGATGAAAATGAAATTTTAGAGAGAGAATGTGTCGAGAGATAAAAATTTTTAGAGAGAATAAAATTATGAAAATATAAATTTCTAGAGAGAGAAAATGATGAACATGAAATTTTAGAGAGAGAATGTGTCGAGAGATAAAATTTTTAGAGAAATATAATTATGAAAATATAAATTTCTAGAGATAAAAAATTCTAGAGAGAGAAAATGATGAAAATGAAATTTTAAAGAGAGAATGTGTCGAGAGATAAAAATTTTAGAGAGATAAAATTATGAAAATATAAATTTCTAGAGAGAGAATGACAAAAATAAATTTTTTAGGGAGAGAAACATGACGAGATAGAAAATTTCCGAGAGATAAAATTTTGAAAAAATAAATTTCTAGAGAGAGAAAATTTTAGAGAGGAAACGTGACGAGGAAGAAAATTTAAGAGAAAAACAACTTAGAGAGATAATGTGATTGAGGAGAAATTTTAGAGAGAGAAAGTAATTAAATAGATAATTTTAGAGTAAGTATGAAAAAAAAAAAAAATTCAACGGGCCGGGTCGGATCTATACCCGTATCGAACGGGTGGGTCCAAACCCGGACCGGATATATTCGGGTATTATCGGGTCGGGTCCGGGTCCAGACCCAAACCCGCAGACTTTTGAACTAACGGGTAATGAGCGGGTCTGGGTCCGGGCCGGGTATTGCCCGCCCATTGACACCCCTACACCAAACCCCTTGATGCAGCACATGGTTCGAGATAACAAACTTTTGGATCAAGATTTGAAGATTTTATGAGATAAAGTTTAAAGATACTATTTTATAGATTTAATTTTATGTAATTTTCATTTTTTTTTTCTTCTCTCTTTTCCCCAATAAAGATACTTAAATTACATCATAATATAGAAAGAAAAAAAATATCCTAGGCTCTAATACCAAATGATATGATCGTAATCGAGCGAGAGATGACGATGTAGATACATAGCCCAGAATCGGAAGCCATAGATATAAATAACGAACGATGGATAAGATGAACCTCTAACACCTTTGAAACTAACCCTCCAAATGATAAAGACAAGAACTAAACCCCCTAAACCCCAAGGAGACAGTTGCATCAACAACATTAGTATGATCCATAAATCAAATCGAACGAATCTAAAATGAATAAACTAAATTTAAAGGATAGGATGGAATATCACAATATACCTAAGCTCAAACCCTCTCAATGATATAAGTCCGATTAGATCCGCCTATACCACAAAGAGACAGTCGTCGCAGTCACACGGGGACGATGAATGACACACAAACGAGGGTGGTGAACTCGATTGGTTCGCCGATAAAAATACCTCTATGAACTAAGAAATCCATAGGATACACAATGGAGATAAAATCTCACATTTTAATTGATAATCAAATATTTGGAGGCTTATTTTCGTCACTTCTTTAGGTCTTATTTATAGGCTTCAAAAAGTCCTAATTACACAAGGAAACTAGTAAAAATCTATCCTAAAATATACCAAATCAAATCCTAGTCTAAAAAGGAATAAAACCTCCAAAATAATGTTTAAAATAACCCTATCAACTAGAGAACTAAATTAAAATGAAAATTACATAAAATTAAATCTATAAAATAGTATCTTCAAGCTTTATCCCAAAAAATCTTCAAATCTCGATCCAAAAGCTTGTTATCTCGAACCATGGGCTGCATCACCTCCGAAGTCATCATCGGTGACCTCGTCCATTAACTTCTCCCTCTTGAGCTAGAAGGCCCATCGAACCGGCAAAAGAAAACTTTCTTCTTCCAGTTCGGAACTTTGGTTTTCGTCTTGACTTTAAAGCCAAGACGAGGTAACAGATAATACCACCCAGAGCTCGATTTAAACTGAAAAACTTAAGGACCAGTCCTAGGGTAAGAGGAAAACCATGGCGGCCAGCAACAACGCCCAGACCCGTCAATTGCCTAAACGAGTTCGGCATTATTTATGTTAGGGGAATGCCGAACTTTTGTTGCAGTTTGACATACACAGAAGGAAGCGGAAGATGAAGACCGCACTTTAAGCAATCCTCATATATGGTGAAAACCCCTCCGGAGGAGCCAAAGCCCTATCATCTGGTCGGGGAATGGCGAGATGGACGAAATTTGGAAACATAAACTTCCTAGCAATGTCTTTGATTTTCGGGGCATCTAGACTCGAAGGAAATTTGGAAACCCTACCGAAATCTTCTACACTCGGGAAAACAACCTTACACGACGAAGGGATTGAAGAATCTACGGTGAAATACTCGAAATTAACAAAAGAAAAGGGTCAAGAAGTCGCCGCCGGAGAACCTGACGGTGACACGGACAACTCACGGCTTTCATCACCGTGAGATTCACCAACATGGGTAAAAGAAGACGTAGATTAACTTACTTATGTTTGAAAGACGGAGATTGGAAGTCACTAGAAGAAACAGGGACAACAAACGACGGCAGTAGAAATGGTAGAAACTCGAAAAAAAAATAGAGAAATGGCAAATACTCGAAGAGTTTTTGGGCACCGTAAAGTGAGGAAATGGCGTATTGAGGAAGTTATTCAACCTTATTTTTGCCTATTCACTTTCCCCCGCGGTCAAATTCATGATACCTTTATCGGGAACCCAACCGCCGCATTCATTAAATGGAAGTGACACATCCCGTGTTCAACTTCGGCACGACATTAGAAATTCGACTTCGGCACGATAGTATATACCCCGACGGGACGTTACGCATTTGACTTTGTCAAAATTCATTTTTTGACGAGGCAGTGTTCGTCTTCAACGGGATGGTACGCATCCGACTTAGTCAAAATTGATTTTTGACGAGGTAGTGTACATTTCTTCGACTTCAACTCAAACTCCAAGAAAAGACGTAGAAGACTCGGATGGTTATCATGAAGATCGAGATAAACTCAAAGAGTCCTTATAGGAGAAGACTTTGTATCAAGATCGAACTCAAGGCGATCATATATATATAAATACGGGCTAGAATAGACAAAGGGGAATCAACTTTGTAACCAATATTCATACTGCTCAATAAAGATCCATACTATTGCTCCATGGACGTATTCTAAAAAGATCGAACGACGTTACATCCTTGTGTTCTTTTCATCATCATCACGATTTTTATTGCCTTGCGAAAATAAAATTGATCACATACTAATATCCTACAACAAAACACAAGAGTTTAGATAACTTTGTTACATTAGATTACATACATAGCTTGTTGGGAAATTGTTAGGATATAATGTTAAAGGAGAGCCACTTTGTGAGTCATAAATAAAGTTGACATATTTTGATTCGATTACAAAACCCTCCCTATATATTTTTCTCAGCCCTCTTGTATAGATGATTAAAATAGATATAGAAGTTTTAAAAGAGCGTATTTTTTTAGGAAGCTCCAACTTAGTCGCTATAGGATCTCGCTTTTAGAAGCTAAAGATTGAAGATCGAAGACTTACCCGCTATAAATTTGGACACTGGTACAACGATCTTACTTGCTTTGAATCCAAAGCGAGAAGTAGATAACCCTTGGTTGAACAAAAAGTAGGACACATATATACATCTTATATACTCCATGTTTCTTCATATGTTGATTTTGGACCGTCAACCAAGTTACTTTGTACTCCCTCTGTCCCACTGATAAAGGGAGCATTTCCTTTTTGGATCGTCCCACTGATATAGGGAGCTTTCCCAAAATAGAAAATTATAACTCAATAAAAATCAGACACACTTTAACCCACTATCATCACTCCCGTTTTAATTCCCGTATCGAAACAAAAGGTCCCTATCCTAGTGGGACGGAGAGAGTATTTAGTTACTCACGATCACAATACTTATTATACCCTTTTAATATAACATATTTAGTCCACTTTATACATTAACTTACAACAAAAGGTCGGACTCAATCTCCATTATCAATAAACAATACTCCCTTCATCCCTCGAGTTTGTGTCTTTATTTCCTTTTTCTATCGTCTCCAAAGTGTTGTTTGCTTAGTCCATTTTAGGACGTGAACCTCATAAGAAACTTTACATATTTCCACTCTCAACTTACACACAAACTTATAAAAGACGGGATCCCAAACTCCACTATAAACACATATACACACTACAAAAGATAGGATTCAAACTTCAGTATAAACACACTCATTACAAAAAAAAAAAAAAAAAAAAAAAAAAACCTATCCTATAAAACACACTTGAGAGACAGAGGTAGTACAAATCAATTACATCATTCTTAAAACCTATGCTGATCAAACCAAATAAGAAACTTGAAGGGCGAACAGAGTGTTAATTCACGTATATACAACTCGTCAAGAAATGAAAAGTGGTCATTTTAGTGATAAATCTTTCATTGCTGAATTCATCGCATGTATTGACTCCTATCACAACTAAAAATAAGCATTTCAGAAATACATATGAAGTATATAATAGCAACAAGCTATCTTTTGTTAGAATAGAGGGAGTACATAACTAGACTAGTTCATTCCAAGCTTGATGTGATTGCATCGAAAGATGAAAAGCAACATGCCATCAAAAACTCATTCTATTTCATGCAAAACAACAATTGAGGTAAAAGCACAAGCCAGCTCTGGCAGCATTCCTAATTCAGTTTTCTCAAAGCCCCAACATACACACAAAGGTTAAGAGTTCGTATTATAAAAACAAATCCAATTACAACTGGTTTCAGCAGAAAATCCTGGTGCTAACCATGGTCTATAGGTCTATAACCATGAATTTACTGAACCAGATTGTAGACCTCAGGACAATACATATATATATAGAACGTATATAACCGTAGCAGTACACCCCACTCCAGATTCGTATTTACAGTTCAGCGAACGAGTAGCTAAATCCCAATGGCCAGTGTATCAATGGCAAGAATCGGAGATGCACAGATAGCCCTGTCAATTAGTATTAACCTACCAAAGGGGCACCGATCAATATGGTGCTTGACATATTCATCAAACTTCTTGCTCTTTTTCCCTGACCATCTTCAACTTAGGATCATACTTTCTTAATCCACCAAGCAGTAAATACACCATCTGTAGCATTCAGGCAAAATTGAAGGCCTCTATGGTCTTCCAAGCAAAAGACATCTATCTGTCTCCACATACCCTGCCTGTTTGCAGGATATTCTGTCGGGTAAGACAACACTCCTCATTTATGCTTCGATATGGCAATTCACAAAAGCATTTCACTGCAGAAGCAACCATTTTAAGAACATTGGATCAGAACATTATAAACTTTCAACTTTCTCAATAGCTACTTTAGTCATCTAAACTTCAGTGCTAGACCACTCCAATTGTTGCATAAGGGGATATAATTGCTACCACTCCCGAACATTCAATTTTCAAAAGACATTCCAAATGTTGCAATAGGAGCACATCGGTTTGCAATCAGAGTATCCCCAACTTATTCATCGGTATGATTATGTTTTTTTATACATAAAATAACATCCTTTTAGCAATACATATCAGATGGACTTTGTAAGGGGAAAATATAGGTATGTTGCAATTGGAATAAGTTAAAAGGCAATGTTGTATTGCAACACTTTCAAAGTTGAGTGAAAATTACAACTTCAAGTAAGTACTGTGTTAATTATGGAATTAATCCTTGTTTAGAAAGTAAGGAGTACCATATAGCTACAACCACCATATTCATAATTAATAGGGGATAGACATGGATATCAAGAATGCATAATCTTTATATTAATCTTGCACCAGAAGGCAGAAACCATGTATTGTGAATTAAAAAAAAAAAAAAAAACCTCGATTACGACTCTTTGAAATTTCAATGAAACTAGATACTATCTTACACTAGCTAGTTCGATAATAATAGGTCTTTACTTAATACTTATGTGATCTGGAGCTAGCACTATCTTGGGCATGAAAAAATTGATAATATCTGATGTCAGTTCTATGGGACCAAAATAGACGAGAATCAAAATCAAAGGGGAATGCAGTCATTTAGAATGAAGCTGAAGCTTACCATTTGCAACAAAACTATGTAGCTGAACTGGACTTTTGGACCCATACTTGTTTCTGTAATTTTGTAAGAGTATAAATAAGCAAGCAATACAATTGAATGATGAGATTGAGAGTTGTTAAAGTGTAGCAATTGCGAACCTCATGAGAACCATAGCCAGAAGAACCTCCCCTTTTTGTAGGTTTTCCCTCCAGGGCAGAAGAACCATCTGCATCCTTCACACTATAAGCCAAGCCACGGCGACCTCCATGCCTATATGGGCCTATGGTATTTCATGGATCACACTCATCAGTTTCCATGCGAAACTTGTAAATGCAAACGATTGTTCACTTCTAAGGTCCCAAACAATAAATATAACACTCACCATTGTCAGATGCATAATGCCTACCACGACCACCTCCAAGGGGTTTATATTCACCACCACGCGAGACCACCATATCTGGTTTTGTCTCAAAATGAGTTCCTGAAAGTCAGAAAACAAACATACAGCAGATGAAGTTGACTAAAGAAACCTTACTCCATCTTTCCCATAGATAACATCTTGTTTCTTTGCGGCAAAAGAATTAAGGTGTAAAATAAGAAAAAATGGTAGGGTCCACACTTTTATGAAGAGTTTATGTTTTTCAAAATACAGAAACAGGACATTGTCTATGGGACAATTCAATCAAGAAAGCAAGACACTATCTATGCGACGGAGGTAGTAATTATCAATTATTAAGATCTACGATATCAATAAAGATGATCATCACTATAAATATGCCAGTAAAAGTTCTCTCAGTACAGACCTTCTGCAGAATCTACTATTTGGGATGTCTGGGAAGCAGACAAGGGCAATGATTCATCACTTGAATGCCCATCTGATCGTCGAAGTGGGGTCCAAACACCGCGATCAGGCCTATCCTTGTTCCTTGCCCGCCTATCCTGCTTCTCTGTGGGGACAGCATGCAAATCATTGGAGACAATTTTATCCTCAGGAGCCCCATTTATATCCTTCTGAAGTGATTGCAGACTTGGGGGTCGAGGAGGTTTTTTCTCTCTGTCTTGATTAAGGGACTGGACTCGAGCTTCTGATTGTGATCCTGAAGTTGGTTGATTTTGACGACTATCCCTGCTAAGAAGAATGCTCCTGATTATCCTTCCACTAGCTTCACGCTGCTGATTATGTCTAGGAGGGGCAGAATGAGAAGCTTTTTCAGGAGAGACAGCATTCTGTTGATGAAGTGGATCGCCAGTAGCCTTCAGAAGACATTGAATATATTCAGGATATGCAAATTTTAGCTGATTATGGAAGGTATTATCTCTTCAAGAACTGTAAGATACAAAACCATACAATACTCACATTAGGAATTTCCTTTCCTTTTCCTTTTAGAAGTATGAGTTTCTTCTTCCCGGTAACAGTGGATCCTGTACCTCCTAAAAGAAATCAAAAATCGATAAAAAGGCTGCAAGAGGTGGTTGTGTTTATTGTCACTAAAAGAAAAGAAATAATTTCTCTTAGACCAGTAACTTGAAAGATCAAAACTTGAACTTCTAGAATGCAGATCAACTTTCACTACACACAAACAAACTAACCAACCAACCAATTAAATACAGAAACATCTTGAGCATAGGATTGAGTACAGGCCAATGAAATAGTAGACATCATAGAGGTCAATGCACGAATCTAAGCCAACCAATATATCAGATAAAAAATAGCATAACAGTTTCCGAAGAGGTTTAATTTTCTACTCAAGTGATCCTAGATAACTATAGCCTTCATGCTCCATTTGTTTTTTTCAGTATGATCCTAACTGTTTTCATAGAGCTTGTACTCAGCCCGAGTTGTACAAAAGCAATAATCAATTACCAAGAATTATGTCAAAATAACAACACAAGTTCTAACCATAACAATGATTATAGGATCAGATGTTATAATCGAAGAACTAAACCATGTCAGGAATCAGCAAAAAAAATTATAATCCCATTCGAACTTCAGCATTCTTCAGGTTGAGCATATTATAGAAATATGATATGGTCCTTATATGTTCTAAATAAGTCCCCGGGCAGATGACAAATATAAAACCCTTACTAGATATATAAACTAAAGGCCAAAAAAATCCCAAAGGTGCACTGCGATGTGGCGAAATCATTTACTGAAGTACACAAGAATCGCAACACCAAATCACATATAGCCCAAAAACAGAGCATATCATGATCAACAGGAATTTCAAATATACCATTTTCCCCATCTAATGCTTCATTTCCGGATATAGATGCTGAATTGATAGACTTCTCACTCAGCTGTTGATCATCTTTTTTAGGAACCAATAAATAAGTTGATTTGTCTTTGTTGCTCACAATCTTGGAACTGTCCCTTAAAACGTACTGCTGCTCCAAGTACAACAGAGGGAGGCATTAGTAAAATGTCGAGAAATGGAATGCTATTCTGATGTTAAGAGCAGAGGCAAACATCTCAAGAGACTAAGAGAGTCAATACACAAATTGATCTACAAGATGTCAATTATCAAATCCATAAAGGGAGGTTCTAACCATCCACAATGTTTGTTAATGGGCATGACACTCGACATAATCAATAGCAGTCTCAAGAATCAGTCTAAGAAATCTATTTACCATGGTCGTAGACACCCTCTTCTCTGAGCCTCTTTTGGACGAACCAGAGACTGGATTCCTAGATGACATTGAACCAACTCTTCTAGCTAGTTTGCCATTCAACACGGTCCTCTGTCAAATTTCAAGAGAAATCAGGCATATGAAGATTATTATATTATTATTGAGATGAATGTGATAATAACAAGTTTATTAATATATGGTCGCCAACAAGTGTTACGGTATCGCACATCGATTCCACGTGAAAGTTTGGAAGGCTATATAACTAGGAATCAACCCTTTACCTTTGACCATGGTTTTGGGTTAAGTTAGGGCACCCTTACATATATGCCTAGCAATTTGGTCTGGCCTGCCGGATCAAAAAGCTGTCGCATATAAGAGAGCCCTAACTTAACCCAAAACCATGGTCAAAGGTAAAGGAGTCGACCACTTATCCCCTTCCACACATTAATGTGGAATCGATGAGGGATACCGTAACAATCCATCCCCCTTTCAAACCGGAGGTCCACGGACGACACACTTTGAGTGGCAACCCATACGAAGGCCCACTTCCGGGTGGCAACCCCCCTGGGCACACATCCAGGTGCCAACCCTTGGGCCCTCCATCGGGTTGCCCCTTTCCGTAGCCCGGGCCAACCATCAGGTAGGTCGGACCACATTGTTAGGCCTGTCCAGTAAGTAAGGGAGCCCTAACTTGACCCAAAACCATGGTCAAAGGTAAAGGGTTGACTCCCACTTATATACCCTTCCATACTTTCATGTGGAATCGATGTGGGATGACGTAATAACAAGGAGCAAAACAATATGACAAATAAGAGTATTTGCAACAAAAAGTGATCTACACCCAAACCTTTAAGAAAAAACAATGGCCACAGATAAAAACATCGCAAAAATAAAAAAAGAAATTGAGAAGAAAATCATGTTAGAATTATGTAATCTATCATACTGAAAAACTTTCAAACATACTTCATAGAGTTTGTCAGACTGATAGCTGGTCCACCAAAAAAGCTGGGTTACCCCACTATCAATTATGCTCTCGCTAACTATTATCAATGAATGATAACACAAAGAAAGTGAACAGTATTTAGAACAGAAATAGACATATCATATTATATTTAAACCAACTAACTTATTAAACTTTGCCTCTAATACTTAAAGCATTTTGACTAGACCACCAACCCTTGGACAAAAGGGTCGTTTGAATCCATAGCATAAAACCTGCATCATAAAAGCCTACTTGTCACAACAGTACTGTTCCTCAGTAAAACTTACGGCTCAGTAGTTTCGTATTCAGTCCATCACTAGCCTACTTGTGAATACTGCATGATAAACCTCCATCAGAAATCATTAAACGATGAAATAGTCCCTTTACTTTGCAAGTACACCAATCTATCTACTTCAATATTTCACAAAAAAGAGAGGCTTTGTCCATTAAAATTGAAAAGTGACCAGTTTCCTACCCGAGTTCCACCCTTTGCAGCTCTTCTTTGACGAACAAAATCCATTAACGGGGTGACTATAGGAGCTTCCTTCGGAGCACCTAAAAGAAAGGGCAGCAGCTTCAGGTAGAATATCCAAAATATTGTCTCCAATATGCATGCCCCTTTTTTATCAATATATGCAGTTGTTGCCTTCACAGAATGACATGTATTTAAGACTGACCTGCCCGTTCTGCTTCCTTTCTTTCCAACTGTATCTCTGCACTAGGAAGATTCTCAACAGGCTTCGCGAGAAATTCAAGGAACTCCAGATATTCAGGATCTACACATTTGTCAACAATCAACGCAACTTGGACAGCATTCATTGACATACAGTAAGCAACATATATTACCTTTTAATATAGTCCCTTCGCGACCATCCTTCTTGGACCACTGTTTTGGAACACGTTGTGAAGGGGCATACTCAACAATTGTTGTAAACTGTGTTCCTAGGGTGATAAATAAAGCTTATCCAGTTAGACGATAATTTGCTTAGTGTTCAAAATAAACAAGGCCCAATAGGGGTCTTACTCATTGAGACAAACAAAAAAAATAAGTTCAACCAAGAATACAAAAAAGGGGGGGGGGGGGGGGACAAGAAAAAAACTTTAGAAACAAAAGTGCATCACTTAGGTACTATTTCCAATTTTTGAACATTACCTTTCTCATTGACAAAGACATGGCCCTTAAAAAACTCGGCAAATTCAATCACATCATCTGGCTTGTTAAAGTCAATGTATGCTCTGGCGTACTTCAGATGCTTTGGGCTGCAGAGGTAAATGTAAACATTCAGAGAAGAAATTCAAAGTACTCAGGTTGTGAGCAAAGTTGTCAGAAATAACGCGCCGGGGGACCTCTTAGCTCATGAAAACGGGAACAGAACTTTATACACCAAACTACTTTACTATAGACCAATGCAAGTCAAATGGTACACAAATACATCTCTCGAAAAAAAAATATTCTTTAGCATCAGCATGATACACAAGAATAAAATAAGCTAAAACATTAGACACGTGGAATAACAGATAACTTCTGAATCGTCCATTGTTCCAATGAACCTAAGGAAAACCTACTAGGTCAACCATGTCCACCTACAGATAGTGAGACAACTTGCTCCCCAGAAGCATTACTTACAAGCATGAGCCAACAGGCAATAGATTTCTAAAACCTAATGATCCCTCAAAAGTCTAAAACCTAATGATTGTCAAATTCCAGTGCAAAAAACAATTCCTAGTCAATAAACAAAACCCCAAGAAAGAAAAACAGAGTAATTAAACATAATTGGAACCATTTTATTCCAGAACTCTACCAAATTTTATTTTAGTTCCCCAATAAATTTAGTGCAATGGGCTACAGAATACTAAAAGTAAATAACATTATTATTCCATTATGCTAAAGCATTGTAAGGAACGTAAATGTTAAGTAGAGGCAAAAATACAGAATAAAACCTAAGCTTGATTCAAAGAGTCTTAAATACAAGAAGAACCGAACCAGGAACAGCTACAGATACTAGCATAAATTTATGAATCATCAATATAAGACAAATCAGCTGTCAAACTATAAAACAAAACCAGAGAATCACTTGAAGGGACAATCAATCCTCACCAGCTAGAGAAAAGTGAACCTAGCTGTTTTTAATTTATTTTTGATAGTTTTGATACCATCCCTTTTGAAATTAAAATCTTTAAGAGAAACAAAAAACCTTGCTTAAACCCAAAGAACCAGACAGGTAACGTCTTCTTCCAATTCAGAATAATATGATTAACCAAAACAAAACAATTGTAACTGGCCATAAACTAGCACAAGAAACCAGCAGATAAAGACCACCGGACACTCCTTGATACTAGCAATTAAAACTCCCAACCACTAGTACTGAAGCAACGCCAGCTGATGGATGGCAGATGATACAGCTAAGGCACAAATTACCATCAAACGCCTGATAAATTATGATTGCATTTCTACTAATTCTCTATAATAATCTTGTATTCTAGAAGGTTCCTCAAACAATAATAGCTTCCCAACAAGATCTAACATCCCTGCTAAATTCTTAAAATCCAAGCAGAACTTGCACCCAAGATATCCACTAGATACATTATTAGAAGAAATTGCATGCTCGTATCACCAGTAAACATCTGATCAATGGATATACATGCCAAATAAACCTAAATGCCATTGCAAGAAAATAGCATAAAATGCCATTGCAAGAAATTAGCATGTTCATTGAAATCTAGCAAGTCTAATAGCTAATCAGCGCAAGAAAAAAACCAGTAAAATCAGCGCGTTTCCATGAACATAAACGCAAGTGATAGCTTACCTAGATTTTCCGGAACGAAAAGCAAGCCAATGGTAGCGGCCTGCGAAGCGAGAATCAATATGCTCCACAAGGTTTGACTGAGAAATCGTCGGCGGCAAGTGCCGCAGCACCACCTTCGTTCGATCCAGCGGACCCTTCATGCGCGACAAAACCCTAACACCAATTCTTGATTCAATTAGTCCGAAATTAAGTCGATTTTCGAGAAGGTAACCCTTGAAAGCCCTAAAATTACATCTTAACGCGATTTCAGCACCGATCGTTCGTGTCTCTTTCCTGAACCCTAACTACGATATTTAGATTTCCGAACGGCCATGCAGGAGAGAGAGGGAGAGGGAGAGGGAGATGGAGAGATAGAGAGAGCAGCGAAGGAACTTAGAGAGAGAAGAAACCTGAGTGACGAAAGAGGAATTTGTGCGCGTGTATGCGTGTCTTAAAATTTTTCTTCTCCCTTAACCTCTGTACAATTCGCATGTATATTCACTACCCAATTCAATGACTCGCACGCATTATTATATGCATAATGTGGATGACTATCGCCCTTTTTTTAAAAAACCTTTTTCCTTGAGAGTCTGGAGAGGGCGCACCCAATAAAGCTATTAGTAATTCAAATTGAGTTTGCATATTATATCTGGGTAACTTGTACACTATCCTCTCGGGCATTGCCGTACTCTACTCTGATCATGCTACGTGTCATTTATTTTAATTTTATTTTCTTGATTTTGTAATAATGGAGTTCAAGGTTCGTTGATTCAAGATCCTGTTCATGTTACCGAAGGGCCAGTGACGAGAGCTCGAGCTAAGAAGTTCAAGGAAGGCTTGCAAGGATTGATCCAAGAAGTTTGGGCTCAAGAATTGATGAAGAAGCCCATTGGAGAAGGTGGACCGGACAGCCTGCGAGTTGTTAATCTTTTTAAGTGCGATCGGGCTGAAGATTGAAGATTTTATAGTTATTTTCGTGTGTTTCTTTTCAACCCATGTTTTCGGGCCTTAAAAGACTTGTTTTTTAGTTTTTATCATGTTGGTTAATGGGTTGGGCCATACCTTTGACTTTAGTTAAGTTATTTCCTAGTTTGATTAGGTTTAAGATGGTTTTATTTGCCTCCCTATATATAGGGGTCTCTGTGGACGAAAATAACATCATCTTATCATTAATATATTTCGTGAATTTTATTCTCTCTTGAGAGTTTTTGAGTTCCTCTTGATTTTTCCAAGACAAGCGTTCTATTCGGCGAATCAGCGAGTAAATCAAACCTCATTGTGTGTCATTCATCGTCCCCGTGTGGCTTGACGACCATCTATTTGGGTTATAAAGGTTTTGGTTTATCTATAGTACTTAGGGGGGTTTAGTCCGTAGATGTATTGGGATTTTCCATCGTTCCATTCGTTCGTTTCAATCTTCCGCGTGCGTGAGTTCTACGATTCTCACAAGGATCGTATCATTTGGTATCAGAGCCAAGGCTATGCCGTAATCGGTTTCTTATTTTTGCCAAATTCGATCATTTTAATGGTCAAATAGCTCACTGAACTTTTTGGCAAATTTTCGTGTTCTTCAGATTTCGAGAATTTTGTCATTCCGATATCTTTCCTTCCTACTTTTGTGCTCCTGATTCATTTGTCGAGGGTTCAAGTGGTAGATTGAGGGAATTTGAGAGCTTTCAGAGAGATTTGAGTGGAAAAAGGCAAGAGAGGGGAGATTATTAGAGGGTAAAAGCCACTAATATCGAGAGATACACGAGTGCTGAGTGAATCATTCTTGAGCGATACACGAGTGTTGGTGAGGTGGTGAGGCCTTTTGTTTTAACTAACCTTTTTTCTTGTTTCTTTGTTATAAAAAAAAAAAGAAAAAAAAAGTATGGAGAACAACGGAGAAGATCAATCTGGTACCAACAAACCGGAAGATCAATTCAGTAAGATGCTTTCGACCTAGTTCGCAGCTATGACAGCGCATTTCGACACAATACTTACCACCAAGCTACAAGCGATGAATGAGAGGATCAGCGCTGTTGAAGGAACGAAGCAGTTGGAGTTTGAAGTTCCCCAAGGTTTTGGAAATAGAGGGCATTTTGGAGACAGAGGTAGGGGAACTGGACGTGGACGTGGTTTTCTCCAAGGACCTCGTAGAGACCCTCGGATTGATCGTCATGATAGAGAAGCAGAGAAGGGTTACTATGAGGAGGAACACGAGCTTTGATGTGGTAGAAGATGGTCACGGTGGGTATAGAGGTCGGAGGAGGCAAGAGAATGATCTGGGCAACATCAAGATAAATATTCCCTCGTTCCATGGAAGGACTGATCCCGATGCATACTTCGAGTGGGAAAGAAAAGCTGAGCAGGTGTTTGATTGTCAAGAGTATTCTGAGCAGAAGAAGGTGAAGTTGGCAGCAATAGAGTTCTCTGATTATGCCCTTATTTGGTGGGATTAGTTAGTCAAGAGTAGGCAACGGAATGGGGAACAACCTATTCAGAGTTGGTCGGAGATGAAGGCGGTTATGAGACGAAGATTTGTACCTGCTCATTACCACAGGAAGATGTGCAACAAGCTCCAGATTCTGAGGCAAGGTTCGAGAAGCGTAGATGAGTATTTCAAGGAGATGGAGATGATCATGATCCGAGCCAACATTCAGGAAGATATGGAGGCGACAATGGCAAAATTCGTGGCTAATCTGAATTGGGAGATCAGAAACGGAGTGGAGCTGCAACATTATTTTGAGTTGGAAGATCTGGTGCACTTGGCCATTAAGATAGAGAACCAGCTCAAGAGGAGGGGTGCTGCGAGGCAGAATTTGTCCAATTATAGACAGTCTCCAGTTGCTAGAGGACCTTCATCGAGAACACCTCAACAATGGAAGAAGGAGGAGTTTTCGAAGGATGAGATGAAACCGTTTGTGAAGGGACGGACGGATTCGGCGAGCGTTACTCCTCAAGGCAAGCCGGTAGAGTCTGAGCCTCGTAGTCGTGATTGGAGGTGCCACAAGTGTCAGGGTTATGGACACATTATGAGCGAGTGTCGCAATCGACGACTGATGGTCTTGAGAGATGGAGAAGTAGTGAGTGAAGACGAGGTAGATCCTGATATGCCCGTGTTGGAGGATCTGGAGGACGTAGAGGGTAGTGACGAGGATATTGTACCACCTTCGGGACTCATCGGCGTTGCAAGAAGGGCTTTGAGCGTCCAAAATCAAGTGGACGATATGGTACAACGAGAGAATATCTTTCACATGAGATGTCAAGTGAAGGATAAATTGTACAGTTTGATCGTCGATGGAGGCAGCTGCACGAACGTAGCTAGTCATGCCATGGTTCAGAAATTAGGGCTTCCAGTTTTGCAGCATCCCAAACCGTACCGGCTGCAATGGTTGAGCGATGCTGGTGTGGTGAAGGTTGATAAGCAAGTGAGAGTGCCATTTCGCATTGGGAAGTATGAGGATGAGGTTTTGTGTGACGTAGTTCCGATGCAAGCGAGTCACATCTTGTTGGGGAGACCGTGGCAGTTTGATCGACGAGTGATTCATGATGGCTTCACCAACAAGTATTCCTTGAGTACAAGACGAAGAAGGTGTCACTTGTTCCTCTCACTCCAAAAGAAGCTTATGAGGATCAGATTTTGCTAAAAAAGGAGGCGGAGGAGATGAAGTCAAAGGAGCAGAAGGGGACAAAGGAGGAGCATAAGGAGAACGGACTGGTGCAACACACTTGTTTTGCGAGGGCGAGTGAGTTGAAGTTGGCGGTGAATGAGGAGAGGAATCTGATTGTACTTTGGTACAAGGAGGCCTTTTTATCTACTAACGATCTCGATTCTCTACCCCCTTCGATTTTTTCTGTTTTGCAGGAATTCGATGATGTTTTTCCCGAGGATACACCTTCTAGTTTACCACCAATTCGGGGAATTGAGCATCAAATTGATTTTGTGCCTGGAGCAACACTTCCAAACCGACCAGCCCGTCGAACGAACCCGGAGGAGACGAAGGATTTGGAGAGGCAGATTGGAGAATTGTTGGCAAAAGGGCACGTGAGGGAGAGTTTGAATCCTTGTGCAGTTCCGGTGCTTTTAGTGCCGAAGAAGGATATGACGATGAGGATGTGTTGCGATTGCCGAGCTATTAACAACATCACGGTAAAGTATCAACATCCCATTCCTCGATTAGATGATATGCTTGATGAATTGCATGGCTCGTGTGTGTTTTCTAAGATTGATTTGCATAGTGGGTATCATCAAATTAGGATTAAAGAGGGAGATGAATGGAAAACTGCCTTTAAGACTAAACTTGGTTTGTATGAATGGTTGGTTATGCCTTTTGGTTTGACTAATGCTCCTAGCACATTTATGCGTCTTATGAACCATGTTTTGCGTGCTTATATAGGCAGGTTTGTGGTTGTCTATTTTGATGATATACTCATTTATAGTAAGAGTCATGATGAGAATGTTGAGCACTTGAAGTTGGTTTTAGATACACTTAGGAAAGAGAGGTTGTTTGCTAATCTAAAGAAGTGTTTCTTTTGTACGGACAAGCTCGTTTTTCTTAGTTTTGTTGTTAGTGCACAGGGTGTACAGGTTGACGAAGAGAAAATACGAGCAATCCAGGAGTGGCCGACCCCGAAGAGCATTGGAGATATTAGGAGTTTTCACGGACTTGCTAGCTTCTATGGGCGGTTCGTGCCACATTTTAGTAGTGTTGTAGCACCATTGACAACCGTGATCAAGAAGGGTGTGGATTTTCGTTGGGGAGAAGAGCAAGAAGAGGCATTTCGGTTTTTGAAGTACAAGTTGACTCACGCCCCGGTATTATCTCTTCCTAACTTTTCTAAATCTTTTGAGATTGAATGTGATGCTTCTGGTGTTGGCATTGGTGCAGTTTTGATGCAAGAAGGGAGGTCGGTTGCGTATTTCAGTGAGAAGCTTACTAGACCTACGTTGAGCTATCCAACGTATGATAAGGAGCTGTACGCCTTGGTGAGGGCCTTAAAAATGTGGCAACACTATTTGTGGGCCAAGGAGTTCGTCATTCACACCGATCATGAGTCGTTGAAGCACTTGAAGGGGAAGCACAAGCTGAACAAGAGGCATGCTAGATGGATGGAGTTTATTGAGACGTTTCCATGTGTTATCAAGTACAAGCAAGGTAAGGAGAATGTGGTGGCAGATGCACTTTCTCGGAGGTATGCCTTGTGATAGATCCGGGTTGAAGATCCACAACAATTTGAGGGTTTGTTCATTGTATTTGCAAAGAGCATTCATGGATAAAGGATTATAACAGTAGAGAATAAGAGATTCATGTGGTTTTATAAGCAATAAATGGGCATTTCATATAGATTTCATACATGATGTGAATCATATAGAGACAACAAGCAATACTCGGATTATGCGTTCAAATAAAGGGCGTTTTAACCACAGATCAACTGAGTTCATGGAGTTTAGTACTCACTCAAGCAAATAATGAGGGAATGAAGTAGGGAAAAAGAGAGAAACACGAAGCTCGGAGCTCAGCTAAGCTTCGTTCCCTCTGGATAATGAGGGTTTTACCTTAGACTCAAGGTAGTAGATGAAAGAGACTCTTTTCGGTGTCGAGAAGGTGGAATGGAAGTGATCGTGGATGGGGCTTCCCGGAAGACAACCTCGGTAGCTTTGACTGCTTGAGCTCGAAGGAGCTCGTGGAAGAATGTGTAAATGAATGAAACAGTACACAAAGAGCGTGTGCGTATGAAGAGTTGTAATGTGATCCCTGATGAAGTATGCAACCATCCGCTATTTATAGATGTAGGGAGGGTGAAAAAGTGAACATTCGTGCGAAGGGAGGACAAAAAAGGAATTCCTATAGCGGCAAGATATCCCTCATCATGAATGCAGTGGTCCTCACTCTATAGTGCATAGAGTCACGCGGACTGTGTGTCGCACAGAACCTCTGGCTCTGTCAGATGCCTATGGGAATTGAGTAGATCCTTCGATCTTTGACAGATGCCAACAAATCCCGTATAGCTTCTGGGAGGAGATAAGACTTCCAGCTTCTGCATAAAACATGCCTTATAGCTGTACTGGGCATCTGATGCTCTCGGGAAGTGGTTTTAATTGTCACTCAATATTATTTCATAGCGTATGATATATATCATTTCTCTAGAAATGATATCCTAAGGTTAAAGAAAGTATATTTTCCTATTAACTTGAGTTATTTACGTAGTATAGCTGATATTAGTCCCTATCAGCTACTCCCCCCCAGGTCCAGAAGCGTTCCAATGTCAGCTTCTGGCAGGTGTTTTAGCGGGAAAATTACTTCTATTTTGCTTTATCGAGACTTTCTCCTCGAGAATAGAGAAATATTATAATAAATATATTTTGAAAAGAAAGGTGCGTTACTTTTTGGAAGTGAAGAGACGTTTGCTTCCCTTTTGCAAACCAACGTGGAATACCAAGTGGGGTATCACTTCACTCTCTTTTTGCCCTTTAACTTCCTTCATTCTCCTCTTCTCCCCTTCATTCTCCATACCGCATTCCTGAGAAAGGTAACAACATTCTCGCTTTTCCGCTCTACATTTCCAGCGATTACTTCGTTTTCTCCTTCTCACAGGTAGTTTTATTAATATCGTTATCTTCGTATCTCCCCCCTGCATTCGTACAATCTACGCCCATGGGGGTCTTCTGTTATTATTTTTATTTTATTTTTTTTTTGAAAATTTGTTGATACTGGCCTTTATTTTTCGTAAGCTCGACTCAAGGACGAGTATGACGTGAACCTTTACATGGGAATCTCAAGATTTCTAAAAGATTGAATTTTACTTGTATTTGTTTTCAGCCATGGACTTCGATGAAGGGGAAATGTTACGAAAGATTCGAGTGAAGTTAGGACAAAGAATGGCTGAGGCCAGAACCCCAAACCCCGAGCCCATTTCTTCTTTAGACGATGCTCCTGTGTTACCTTCCGTGGATACAGAGTTTCAGATTCTGACCAAGAAAACCCTCAGGAGATAATAATAATGAAACCTCGTTTGGGGTTTCGCTTTCCTGACCCACCATCACCTAACCATTTTGGGGAGCACGTTGATCCTTGTTCTCCTTCCTTTTCTACCCCGGGAATGGGCACCTCTGCCTCTCCTTCTGAGAGGACAGACGATTTTTATCTCCATGCGCCTCCAGAGGTGGAGCAAGTCTCCGTACCTTCTTTTCGCATTCAAGCTCTGGCCTTGGACCAATTTCTAGAAATTCTATCTCAAACTGAGCAAAGTAGGGACCAATCTCAGGTCAAGGTTCGGGATCTTAAGGACCGTCTTCGTAGTAAAGAGAAGTATTGCTCTGTTCTCGAACAACGCGTATCCTTATTATCAGAACTAGTGAGGGAATTAGACAAAATCTTGGAAACTTCCTCAGAGCAAGCGATACAGGCACGGGAAACCTTTGCCACCCAAATAGAACAGCTAACGCTCGCGCATAAGCAAGAGTTGGATCTTTCCCAAACTCGTTTCTTTGTTAAAGGGTTCAAGGCAGGCCAAGATCAGGGCATTTGGGAATACAGGATTGCTGGTCCAACTTCTTAATGACCCCCTATGGCCAAGCTTTCATAGATTCTTTAGTGAAGCAATTGCCCGAGGCTTTTATCAACTCTCCCTATTTTTGGGCACGGATGATAGATCCTCTCACAAATTGGGTTGCTGACGTTGTCTTTGGATGCTGTGATCAACTGGGCGTCCCTGAGCAAGCTGCCTCTATCAACTTGGTGCCCATATTACATATGTTTGAGACGAAGCCCGAGGCCCTTAAGAGGAACTGTTTCATCCCTACCGGGGAGCCTTGGTTCATGCCTGTGCTGAGAAAGGCTTCTGAGGTCCTTCGGCAACCCGTTGAGCCCTCCGAGGATCTTCCTGCTTGGGATGCCCCCCCTTTTCCTCTTTTTTCTGTTGACACTACGGTCATGAGGCTTATGAAAAAGGGCTTTGATAAGGTGCTGTTTCACCAAAAAGTGTTCGCAATAGAACGAAATCCTATCGTAGCACTAGCAAGTAAAACCCAATGTCGAATCTCGAAGGAAAACTTTGCAGGGCAATTAATTATGTAGTAAAACCTAATCTAGCCTAAAACTAAGAAAGCAAGTAAAGAATATTTTGGGGTTTTTGGCTTTTAAATCCTAGGCAATAAAATAAATCAAAGCAATAAATAAAAGCAAGTAAATAACTAATCTAGAACTCAAGAAATAAATCTAAGAATTAAACTAAGAAAACGATTAAACTACCTAGGCAAGAATCGAAAGGAAAGCAATAAAGAAAGCAACAAAGAAAGCAATAACTAATCTAGACATGATGAATGAAATCTGGAAATTTAAGAGAAAATAAATCTAACTTTGAAAGCTTTGAAAAACTAGAGAATCGAAACTAGAAAAATGAATCTAAACTTATAACTTGAAATCGAAAGAACGAAATTTAACTAAGGAAATTAAAAGAAGCAATTAAGAAAACGAATCTAAAACTAAGTAAAGCAATTAAAGCAAGTAAACGAAAGCAATAAATAACTTACGGAATTAAACGAAGAACGAAGAACGCGAAGTAAAAGAAAAGACTTGAATTGAATTGCACGAACTAAGAATCCGGATCCGAACAAAGTAAAACTAATCTAAAGTGTTTAAGTGCTGAAAACTAAAGCTAAAATATGATAAAAGATGATAAAGGATGATACAAATTCGTCCCAAGGTACTAGTATTTATAATAGGAAGAAAACCTAATCACAAAAGGAAACTAACAGTTGGACGCGGACATCTGGCCGATCGGCTAGATTTGTTAAGGACTTGGCCGATCGGCCAAATCAGGCACTGGACGATTTGCGCGCGACTCTCTTGTTTCGACCGTATCTTCCTCATCCGAACTCCAAATTGACCTCCGTTTTTGCCTATGTGCTCCTATCGAACCCCTCTTCGATATAATGCTTTCATTACATCCAAAATGAATCTTCAATAAAATTATGAGAGGTTAGAACTCGAGGTCAATGATTGCTCAACAACCTTTCTTCTCGTTTTCTTCTCGTTTCCGCCCTTTTCATCCTACAAGTACTAAAAACTCCAAACAACCAATTCATAGTCAAAGACAAACGAAAAGACACAAAAACACAACGAAAAGACACAAAAACACAACGAAAAAGGACACAAAAACATAATGAAAAACCTAACATCTAGACACCAATCAAAATCCCCCACACTTAGACCTTTGCTTGTCCTCAAGCAATATAAAAACGAAATAAACAATAGACTCAAGTATTGTGAACTATATAGGCCTCAAAACTTTTCGAAAACAAACTCTCATGATCATGATCAAAACTATGCACACAACCTCGGCATCAATCAACACAATCTACTCAACTAGTTCAAAATATGCTAATCCATCAAAGAACACTTTCCAACATGTGAGAATTTATATATGAAAGTGAACACTCAACTCTCTCAAAGAAAAGATGTATAAGATAATGCTCATCATAGGGTTCACTCAATATCAATGCAATGCAACATGTTTACCATAGGCTTGCCTTCAATCTCAACATCTCCACCTAATGTAATACTTACAAATTAGGATCAAAAAGGTCTTTATATAAGCTTGTAATGTAGGGACATTGGTTAAGGTAGGGAAAATATAGGCTAAGTGACTCAAATAAATCTAAATCATCAACCTCTTCTCAACTCCAACCAAAGTATGGATTTTTACTCCATCTTCTACCATCCAACACACCAAATACAAACTCAAAGATGCTAAAATATCAACTATATAAATCAAAGCTAACTACCACCTTATGCTTATATGCTTATATTCTTATTCTCTCTTTCTTTTCTTTTTTTTTTTTCTTTTTTTTCTAGAGCTCCACTAATAAGGTTCTTTCTAATGTTGAACAAAGGCTCTATTTTTTTCTCATCATTTTTTTTTTTTTTTCCCTAAGCTCATAGGGATAGCTAACTACATAAATCAAGCATCTAAAACTCTTTCTCCTCCTTCACCACAACCAAAATTTTCTATTCAACTCCTTCCATATCACCAACAACAAATACTAAGGATACCCATAACCATCCAAACCTCCTATCATCCGGTTTTACAAAGAATGGCTAACAAAGGCTCAAAAGGGGTAAACAAAGGTTTATGAACTAGGTTAGTGTATAGAGATCATGTGGCTAAAGAAAGATGGCCTAAGATCATCTCCTAATTCGTAAATATACTAAGGTCTTGATGGAGAAACAAGAAGTTCTAGAAACAACGAAGCATGCATGATCACTCAATCAAAGAATAGGCATAAATATGCACAAATAGCTCAATTCTCACGGGTTCAAACTAACTAGTTCCCGACATCATAGCATACTTCAAATTCAATGAATAAAATGCGTCGCTTTGCCAAGGTTCCATGCATAATAAAGATCATGAATTTTTCTCCAAAAATCAACAAAAATTTTCTATCATCGGCCAAATCCACAATACTATCATCACATGCTCATTTGACTCAATTAACTCCTAAGACTCAACAAAATTAAACACATCATGTCAAAGTTTCAAAGACCCCCCCCACACTTAAAATCAAGCAATGACCTCATTGCGAGAAAATAAAAAGGAAGGGATAGAAGAAACTTATCGCACAATGTCGACCAACACACTTGAAATCCCGAGAAATTCCAAGTAGTAGACCTACAAAACAAACACAAAACACAATACCAAAGCGTAAAACCGAGCAAAATAAAGAAATCAAAAATAAAATACTCAAAACAAAACGAAAAAGACACAAAGTAAGTCTACGATTAATTGAAAGGACCTCCGAACCGTGGGTCATTCCAACGGGGATCATGGGGATCACGAAGCTACGGAGTAGAAGTGGATCCAATCGATAGGTCGAAAACTGCCAGGCCAACAGGTTTTTGACGATCGTCCAGAATTCCCAAGGGAATCTGGCCGATCGGCCAAATGAGAAACTGGGTGATCTTGGTTGCACGGATTTGGACGATCGTCCAGATTTCCAAAGGAATCTGGCCGATCGGCCAAATGAGAGGCTGGATGTCCGACGCCTATTCCTGCAAAAACACACGAACTAACACGGAAAATCAAATATTAACAAGAAATACTACGAAAAATAAAAATCTATTTTTTTTTTAATTTTTTTATTATTATTATTTTTTTTTTACGTGGGTTGCCTCCCACCAAGCGCTTATTTAACGTCATTAACTTGACGAAGGATACGATCAACCAAAACCCGTAGCACCGAGCGACGTTTTGATGCTCCTTGCGACACACTCACACTCCCTTCTCGAACCATCTCGAAGGTCAAGGACGTGGTCATCATCAACTCTCGACTCCCCCACACTTAGTTCGAACTCCTCCTCAAACATCTTCGAGCCAAACTATGCAAGAAAAGATGTTACACAATTGGTGAGGTTAGAAAGAAAAGAGTTAACGACAACTTCCTCTTCCGATGCATGGTCCAAGTTTTCCTCTTCTACTTCATCAACCTCCTTCAAATTCCCTAGATATTGCTCGATTATATCCTCTTCCTCATCCACACAACTAAAGAATTCGTCATCTTCAATGGACTCTTCATCTTCAATGAATTCTTCAAAGGCTACTTGTTAAAAATCTCACAAATATTTTCCTCAACACAAGGGTTAGCAAGCTTAACATAAGAGCATAAATGAAAAGATGAAGTAGGAATAGAAGGTGAATTCCCAAATACCGAAAATGTTACCGAACCTCCTACACCGGCCATGCTCAATGTGCCGGTACCTACGTCAATCCGAGCTCGAGTAGTGGCCATGAATGGTCGTCCCAATAAAAGTAGATGTCCGGTTGCACTCTTAGCTCCCTTGCCTTCATGAAGCACGACGAAGTCGGTAACGACTCGAATTCCACCAACAAGGATAGTGACGTCTTCCACAACTCCCAAAGGACTGCTCACGGTGCCGTCTGCTAGCTCAATGCGCATGTCGGTAGCTTGAAGGACTCTTGAGTTCATCTTCTCAAAAATAGAATACGGCATTAGGTTCACCGCAGCTCCTAAATCCATCAATCCCAAAACGGTCTCTCCGCTATCCAAAATAATATTCAAGTCGAAACCTCCCGGATCCCCTCGTTTAGGAAATGAATTGATAGGCTCGAAATCCTTCTTCTCCTTCTTCACGATACTCCGAATAGGTGGAACATACGGGTTGAGCATTTGCTTCTTGTTCTTCACTCTACTCGGGAATGGAATGGGGGGGACGTACGGATCGGGCGTCTTGTGGAGAACGGGAGCATCCTTCTTATCATCCTTGGAATCCTTGCTGCTGTCGCCGGATTTGGCCGATCGGCCAAAATCGACGTGACTTGGCCGATCGTCCAGACTAGTTGCTGGGTTCTCACGAGCGTTGAAGGGTTTGGCCGAGCGGCCAGAATCTGGCCAACCGGCCAGATCACCTCCTGGACGAGGTTGGCCGATTGTTGTTGCCGGGGTTCCCAGCCCGTTCCATCGAGGGCTCGGGCCCCGTCTATCCCCCATGGGCCCTTGAAGAGGCATTGGAACTCCATTGCGTTGTAACACCGTGATTGCATGAGCTTGGTGAGGTGGAACGGGAGGAACATATGGAGGATATGGGGCTTGCACCTCGTTGGCTTGTTGTGGTTGAATCCCTTGGCTCGGAATTCGCCTCGGTTGTTGTATCAGGTGCATGGAACTAGAAATTTGGCCAATGGCCAACTCGAGCCTCTTTATGTTCGCATCAAGTGCATGGAGACGATCCTCATCGACGGGAGGCTTTTGTGGAGGTCCTTGAGGACGAGAATTTGGGTATGGTGGTGGTGGGGTAGGAGTAGGTTGAGGGGGGTAGTATGGAGATGGTGGATAATAGGGATTTGGAGGATATTGAGGAAGAGGATAATAAGGTGGAGGTTGAGAGTAGTAGGGATTTTGAGGAGGGTAGGGGTTATTATATGGAGAGGGACGACGATATTGAAAATGCGGGTTCATACCTTGCCCTTGGGGTGGTGGCATGTAACCTTGGGCAGCATATACATCGGCTCCTCCTTCATAAGTGGGTGCTCCCATGTTGTGGCACACCTCCTTGATGTGTCCAAGCTCCCCACAAATCTCGCATTGGTCGGGCTTCCTCTCTTCCTCCTTCGGGGCCGGTGCACTTTGCTTAATCTTCAAGTTCTCGAGATCCCTATACATGTCGGCAATTTGCTTCTTCAAATCGGGGCTCATCGAGATTGCACTCGCCTCCACTTTCCTTGGCCTAGCTGATTTTTGTTGAGAACTCGCAGCGAGCGTCTCGAATATCGTCTGCAACTCGTCAGCTGTCTTGACAGCTATGTTGCCTCCGGCCGAACTATCCACCATGAACTGACAAGTCTGGTTGAGGGCGTCGTAGAAATATTGCCAAAGCAACTCCGGTGCCATTTAATGATGCGGGCACTGTTGAAGTAGCTCTTGGAACCTCTCCCATGCTTCGTGAAATGGCTCATCGTTGTCTTGGGAGAAATTCATAATCTTTGACCGCACCTCTTAAGTCTTGCGGTTCGGGTAGTACTTGAGCATGAACTTCTCACACACCGCATTCCATGTGGTGAGAGAGTTGGCCGGGAGCGCCAAATACCACGATTTTGCTCGATCCTTCAAGGTGTACGGGAAGCACTTCATCTTCAGATTGTCCTCCGTGAGTCCCGAAAGTGGGAAAGTCTGAACCACCGTGCAAAACTCTCGGATGAACGTCAAAGCATCTTCGTTGGCCAGCCCGTGGTAGGATGGGAGCAACGCCATGTGGTGGGGTTTAAGCTCATGATTCCTGACCGCTTCCGTCAGGACAATCGCCGAAGTGGTGGCCGTGAATGTGGGGCGAGCAAAATCGCCCATGACTCTAGCTGCCATGGCTTCAGGCTCTGCAAACAACAAGACTAAACCAAAGTCTTGAGAATCGATCTCCTCCTTCTCCTTCGCGGCTAAAATCGCTTTCCTTTGATGGATGTTGTCGAAGTAGGGCGCTAAATTCCTTTGAAGACTTCGGCGACCATGCATAAACAACACTCAACAAAAGGGTTAAACGCACCGAGTGGGAGAAACACGAAATCGAATAAACACAAATAAAAAATAAAACAAATAAAAATACTACACAATTAAAGGCCTAAAGTTTTCCCCGGCAACGGCGCCAAAATTTGTTTCACCAAAAAGTGTTCGCAATAGAACGAAATCCTATCGTAGCACTAGCAAGTAAAACCCAATGTCGAATCTCGAAGGAAAACTTTGCAGGGCAATTAATTATGTAGTAAAACCTAATCTAGCCTAAAACTAAGAAAGCAAGTAAAGAATATTTTGGGGTTTTTGGCTTTTAAATCCTAGGCAATAAAATAAATCAAAGCAATAAATAAAAGCAAGTAAATAACTAATCTAGAACTCAAGAAATAAATCTAAGAATTAAACTAAGAAAACGATTAAACTACCTAGGCAAGAATCGAAAGGAAAGCAATAAAGAAAGCAACAAAGAAAGCAATAACTAATCTAGACATGATGAATGAAATCTGGAAATTTAAGAGAAAATAAATCTAACTTTGAAAGCTTTGAAAAACTAGAGAATCGAAACTAGAAAAACGAATCTAAACTTATAACTTGAAATCGAAAGAACGAAATTTAACTATGGAAATTAAAAGAAGCAATTAAGAAACGAATCTAAAACTAAGTAAAGGAAGTAAAGCAAGTAAACGAAAGCAATAAATAACTTAAGGGAATTAAACGAAGAACGAAGAACGCGAAGTAAAAGAAAAGACTTAAATTGAATTGCACGAACTAAGAGTCCGGATCCGAACAAAGTAAAACTAATCTAAAGTGTTTAAGTGCTGAAAACTAAAGCTAAAATATGATAAAAGATGATAAAGGATGATACAAATTCGTCCCAAGGTACTAGTATTTATATTAGGAAGAAAACCTAATCACAAAAGGAAACTAACAGCTGGACGCGGACATCTGGCCGATCGGCCAGATTTGTTAAGGACTTGGCCGATCGGCCAAATCAGGCACTGGACGATTTGCGCGCGACTCTCTTGTTTCGACCGTATCTTCCTCATCCGAACTCCAAATTGACCTCCGTTTTCGCCTATGTGCTCCTATCGAACCCCTCTTCGATATAATGCTTTCATTACATCCAAAATGAATCTTCAATAAAATCATGAGAGGTTAGAACTCGAGGTCAATGATTGCTCAACAACCTTTCTTCTCGTTTTCTTCTCGTTTCAGCCCTTTTCATCCTACAAGTACTAAAAACTCCAAACAACCAATTCATAGTCAAAGACAAATGAAAAGACACAAAAACACAACGAAAAAGGACACAAAAACATAATGAAAAACCTAACATCTAGACACCAATCAGGTGCCCTTCTTTTCTTTGCTATGGCTATGTTTATCCGTTAAGGATCTATTATTATATATTTAACGATTCTTTTTTCTTGTTAGGAGTTAACAAGGGAGAAGATTTTGTGTCCCTCCTTTTCTCAAGAAGCTATTCCTACCGTGCATACCCTATCAAATAAGGAAGATGGGTCGGGTGCAAATGATGCTTTTAGTATTCCAACGGGCCGTCCTAAGGATGACTGGATCTTTCATTCGACTAAAACTCCCCTTGTTTCCCAGGGCGAAGCTTCATCCTCTCATTCATCTAGCTCCGAGGATCTGGCTTCCACCCCAGATCCTACTTTTTAGAGCGGCTATCTTTGATGGAATGTTTTAAAACAATTTACTCTTTTTGATGTTTGTAATAGGGCGTTTTTTACGGTCCTACCATCATGCTGATGGGGCACAAACGATGTTACTTCTTTCTGCTATCTGCCAGATACTTTTTAAAGTTTAGCCTTTGGCATGTTTCTATTGCTTTCTATCAGTTTAGAATAATATCCTTCTACTTATACGACCTCTCGTCTTGTTTTTGTTTGCCATGTTCCTCTTGCTAAAGCATTTTGAGGTAATAAAATACAGGCTAGAAGCATTTTAAAATAATGGAATACGAGTATGGGGACGTGCTAAAAGCATTTTAAGATAATGGAGTACTAGTATTGGGATGTAGGGTATCCCCTTCTCCCCCCCCCCCCCCCCCCCCCCCAAGTGAGGCGTAAGGAACCAAAGGAATTACTCCTCATTTGAGAGCTAACAACTTGCGAAACAAACTGATTATAAATAAGGAGGCATGGTCCTGTGTTTTTCTCATATCGACTAATATAAAAAAGTTTTCAAAATGAATAGAGGTCATAATCCCCCTGCATTTTTCCTTTTTCCCAAGAATAGCTCCTAGCTCTTCCTGCATATTTCGAAGGTATTACCTTTTCCCTTGTTTGTTGCCTCTTCGACATTCCCTTGACCTGACATCTCGGTTAAGCCTCTGACTTTTGCCCTTGCCTTGGCCATCAAAGTTTCCCACTGCCCCTTCACAATTGGAGCGTGGCATGTGCTTGCTGTTTTAATTTCAAATCCTTTGCTTTCGTTGATCTGTTGGAGCGACCCCTTATCTAGGCTTCTGGATAGTAGGAACCCTTCAGAGGGATTGGTGTTGGCGATCAGCAAGTGCTCCATTGAAGTGGAGAGATTCTGGCTTTCTTCTGCCGGAGTCAAGGCCTTAAGCCTCTTTTCTTCAGGTTTCGCTTCAGCTTTATCGTCAGCAGATTCTGCTATCGACCTTTTCCTGGCTTCTCCCGCCTGCACCGATTGGATGTAGCACTTCCGCGAGACCCTTTGATCTCCCGACACTTGTCCCACCTGGCTTCCCACAGGGAATTTCATCCTCAGATGGTAAGTGGAAACCACTGCTTGGAATGGGTTTAGGGCAGTTCTCCCGAGGATAATATTATAAGAAGATGGTTGCCGCACCACCAGAAAAGTGACCGGCTTTGATACCTGCATAGGTCCTTCACCTAGGGTGAGCATCAAGTCGATTGACCCCAATGACATTACAGGGTCTCCTGAGAAGCCATGCAGAGTCGTGGCTACTCCACTCAAAGGCTTCTGTAGACTCATTTGATTAAAACAGCTCTCAAATATAACGTTAACTGCGGCCCTTGTATCCATAAAGACCCTTTGGACTTGATACCTTTCTATCTCCACCGTGATGACCAAGGCATCATCATGTGGATGAGTTACCTTTTGGTTATCTTCGGGTCCAAATGAAATTTCTGGCGGGGGTAGGCCTTTTTCGACCTTCCAAACCCCATGTCTTTCGTGCATATGTAACTTTCTAGCAGATGCTTTTCTACTTCTGTTGGAATCTCCCATGGTTGGTCCTCCATATATCATTTTGATAACGCCCTTAGGCTCTGGTCCCTGGTTAGCATCAGGTGATTTTTCAGGAGCTTCTTTGCACTTTTTGTTCTGTTCTGTCTCCCTCTTGACATTCTCCAAGAGTTCTCCTTCCTGGATTAGCTTCTCAATGGCAATCCTTAAATTTCTGCAGTCATTGGTCGTATGGCCAATGTCATTATGGAATTTGCAGAACATTTCGGAAGGTGGATTCCTTGGTGGCTGCCTATGCCCAGCAGGGATCTAGACCCCTGGTTTTTTCATGACCACTTCTAGCAAGTCAACAGGTTGCTTGATGAGCGGAGTAAAAGATCTCAGAAATCTTTCATTTTTATCAGCTTTCTTGGCATCTGGGGCTGGCCTTTTCCTTTCTTCTGGCTTCTTTTCCCTTTGGTAAGCCAGTTCAGCCCTCTTGCTACTTAGGGCTTCCTCCATATGGATATATTTTTGAACTCTTGTCAATAGCTCTTCGAAAGAGGTGGCTTCCTTTTTGATGAGAGAAGCAAAAAACTGCCCCGGTTTCAAGCCATCTACACAGGCATGCACTTTTAGCTTCGGCTCTACTCCTGGTATTTCCAGGACAGCCTCGTTGAATCGTGTCATGTAGTCTCTCAGACTCTCATTAGCACCCTGTTTGATGGTTGTCAGATGCAATGAATTTCTGGTAGTTCTTTTAGCGCTGACGAACTGTTGGAGGAAAACTTCCCTCAGATCCATGAAGGAGTGGATAGAAGCTTTTGGTAGCTGTTTGAACCAATGTTGGGTGGTCCCCGATAGGGTTGTGAGGAATACTCTGCACTTGACACCTTCTGAATACTGATGGAGGAGGCACAAGCTCTCAAATTTCATCAAATGTTCTTCAGGGTCTCCCTTCCCTTGGTACTCGCAAGAGATTGTCTTGAAGTTGTTGGGAACAGGATCAGTTTGAATATCTACAGAGAATGGACTATTCTCATCGATATATAAGGAGAAAAGCTCCGACTTGTTCCCCTCACTCTTGTCATTTGGAAAGTGTTTATGGTTTTCTTCTTCATTTAGATTGCGGATTTCTCTTTCGCTTGCCTCTGTTTCCTTTGAGGTCCTTTCCGCAGCCTGCTTTTGCTCTTTTAGCCTTTTTACTTCTTTTGCCAGGAGTTTCATCTGCTCTTGTTGTTGGGCATACTTCTTGGCCCATGTATTATTAGTATTCTCATTGAGGTTCCCTTCAATTTCTTCAGGTCCCTCTTCATCTGGGGATTCGCAATCAGTAGAAAATCCCTTCTCTGTCTCATCCACTATGGGAGGCAGCTTTGAGACCAGTTCTTGATTTGTGCTCCGGTTTATAGGCTTCTGCTTGTGCACTGCGGGGGTGCTCTTGCTTCCTCCACCCTCTTGGGTTTCACCCGGGGGATCTGGGATTTGGGAGTTCATTCCCAAGGCGTGGAGTCTTTTCTCGACAGCCCCTTCAACCACGCCTTCTACGAGCGCTTTCATTTGGAAGAGCATGGTTGGAGAGAACTGAGCCTCCATGTTGACACTGGCTTCAGTTACCCTAGTGCCTTTCCCTTTATTCTCAAGCAAGGGATTCGCTGGATTTCCAGTAGCCTGGCCAGCTTCTTTTGAAGCAGCATCTGAGGCAGTATTCATCCTTGCAAGGTTCTGTCAATGTTTTGAGAGAATTAATTTCAAATGCTCTTTGGAAGAGACATAAGGAATATATGTAATTTGTTTTCAACAGATCTTTCGTAGTTGGAAATCATTTGTGGTAATTTTAGTAAATATTGCCTGTGTACTACAGGGCTTCTTAAAGGGTGGCTTATGTCAGCACAAAATAGAGGTATACGACTCCTGCTTTCACAAGGATTGGTATTATAATGTCCATTTTCATACAACTCTCTAGATGAAGCTTTTTTGATAAGGATCTGATGATAGTATGGGCCTCTTAAAGCTCATACAGTCTCTCATTTCATAGGACTCACTGCGGAGTATCTGATTGGGCAATCCTTTACATATAACGCCTAGCTATGTAGGGTTTTTTAGAGGGGTGCCTGTTGGGCAGGGCTTCGGAGAATTCTGCCCATTATATGGGGCTTATGAGAATAGTGCTTATTAGATAGGGTCTATGAGAGTGTTGCCCATTGGATGGGGTTTATGAAAGGTTCTACCCATGACATGGGGCTTATGAGAGTCTTGCCTATTGAATAGGGCTTGATGGATGATGCTTGCCTATTATATAGGGCTTTTGAGGGTGTGCCTATTAGATAGGGCTTTTGAGGGTGTGCCTATTAGATAGGGCTTGTGCTGCCTATTAGATAGGGCTTATGCAAATGTTGCCTATTGAATAGGGCTTATGCAAATGTTGCCTATTGAATAGGGCTTATGAGGGGTTTTGCCCATTATATGGGGCTTACAATGGTGCTGCCTATTAGATAGGGCTTATGCAGATGTTGCCTGTTAGACATGGCTTCTGAAGGGGTTGCCTGTTAAACAGGGCTTCTGAGAATGTTGCCTGTTAGACAGGGCTTCTGAGAATGTTGCCTGTTAGACAGGGCTTCTGCGAATGTTGCCTGTTAGACAGGGCTTCTGGGGATGTTGCCTGTTAGACAGGGCTTTTGAGAATGTTGCCTGTTAGACAGGGCTTATGGGAGGTTCTGTTTTCAGATGCAGGGCCCCTTCATCAAAGTGAATGGGGCGACCCTGTCATCTTCAGCTCTCCGCTTTTTGATGTTTTTACTCGATGGGTTTTTGGTTCAGGGCAATACAGGGGAATATAACTAGCTTGAGAAATGACGCTTCTTCTATAATTACCAATCTCCCATGACCTTTAAGCTAATTTCACATTCTGATATAATTAACAGGGGTCGCAAACTCACCAATTTCAAAAGGTGAACTGAATACGTTCTGAGATTGTTGCAATTTTTGGATTCTGCTTTCCCTTAGATTCTTCACAACCTTCAGATTTTAGCAGTCAAAACAGTTTAGTTATCACAATTTATATTGTAAGGGAAATGTAATCTCGAAATCACCTCCAATTCCTCTCTCCTGCTGTTATAAACAATGCAGCTAGAATAAATTGATGATTTTCATATTCAGATTTTCTAAGAATAACATCTAATTGATATACAATATTCATTTGTTCTACTGCCTCTATTCTCGAGCGTCTCTGGCGACAGGGAATAACAGAGCAAGTTCTTAAGCATATCATTACAATCAGCTAAGATTCCAAAGCTATCACGGAGGATGATGTTCCAGATTCGACAGCCTCAACGGTATTTGCAGATGGAAAGCTCAAATTCACATATAAGAAAGAAAGATCAACCTCTCAATCACGAGTTTCCCTTTAGCACGGTATACATCACAGTTTCTGCTATACAGAGAACACAATCTAAGAATCACGCCATATTCTACAGCTCATAATCATGAAAGGCCTAATAAAAATCAGGCAATAATGTTCGCACCCAGATTTCTGCGGATAGAGTAGCGAACACAGCATATCCATTCATTCTAATGTCAAGTTCTTTCAGATTCTTCGCATAAGAAATGATAAAGAAAATCATCAATCAACATTATAACAACGAGCTAGAATTTCGCATAAAAACAGGGGAAATCGACATCTTAGACTCAAAAATTTCCACAGACGGTGCCAGTTGATAGATCCGGGTTGAAGATCCACAACAATTTGAGGGTTTGTTCATTGTATTTGCAAAGAGCATTCATGGATAAAGGATTATAACAGTAGAGAATAAGAGATTCATGTGGTTTTATAAGCCATAAATGGGCATTTCATATAGATTTCATACATGATGTGAATCATATAGAGACAACAAGCAATACTCGGATTATGCGTTCAAATAAAGGGCGTTTTAACCACAGATCAACTGAGTTCATGGAGTTTAGTACTCACTCAAGCAAATAATGAGGGAATGAAGTAGGGAAAAAGAGAGAAACACGAAGCTCGGAGCTCAGCTAAGCTTCGTTCCCTCTGGATAATGAGGGTTTTACCTTAGACTCAAGGTAGTAGATGAAAGAGACTCTTTTCGGTGTCGAGAAGGTGGATGGAAGTGATCGTGGATGGGGCTTCCCGGAAGAAAACCTTGGTAGCTTTGACTGCTTGAGCTCAAAGGAGCTCGTGGAAGAATGTGTAAATGAATGAAACAGTACACAAAGAGCGTGTGCGTATGAAGAGTTGTAATGTGATCCCTGATGAAGTATGCAACCATCCGCTATTTATAGATGTAGGGAGGGTGAAAAAGTGAACATTCGTGCGAAGGGAGGACAAAAAAGGAATTCCTATAGAGGCAAGATATCCCTCGTCATGAATGCAGTGGTCCTCACTCTATAGTGCATAGAGTCATGCGGACTGTGTGTCACACAGAACCTCAGGCTCTGTCAGATGCCTATGGGAATTGAGCAGATCCTTCGATCTTTGACAGATGCCAACAAATCCCGTATAGCTTCTGGGAGGAGATAAGACTTCCAGCTTCTGCATAAAACATGCCTTATAGCTGTACTGGGCATCTGATGCTCTCGGGAAGTGGTTTTAATTGTCACTCAATATTATTTCATAGCGTATGATATATATCATTTCTCTAGAAATGATAACCTAAGGTTAAAGAAAATATATTTTCCTATTAACTTGAGTTATTTACGTAGTATAGCTGATATTAGTCCCTATCACCTTGATCTATACTTTAGATGCTAAGTTGCTTGGTTTTGAGTGCATCAAGAGCTTATATGTGAGTGATTCTGATTTTGGTGAGATATATCAAGCATGTGAGAAATCTGTTAGTGGAGAGTATTTTAGGCATGATGACTACCTGTTTAGGAAGAATAAGTTGTGTGTTCCTAAATGCTCTTTGCGTGAATTATTGTTGCTTGAGTTTCATGGTGGGGGTTTGATGGGACATTTCGGTATTGCTAAGACTTTAGTTATTTTGCATGAACATTTCTTTTGGCCTCATATGAAATGTGATGTTGAGAGGATTTGTGGTAGATGTGTTACTTGTAAGCAAGCTAAGTCTAGAATGAGTTCCCATGGGTTGTATACACCATTGCCTATTCCTAATGCACCTTGGACTGATATTTCTATGGATTTTGTGTTAGGACTGCTTAGGAGTAAGCGTGGTTGTGATTCTGTGTTTGTGGTTGTGGATAGATTTCTAAGATGACACATTTTATTTCATGTCATAAATCTGATAATGCATCTCATGTTGTTGATTTGTTCTTTCGAGAGATCTTTAGATTGCATGGAATGCCTAGGACTATTGTTTCGGATAGGGATGCTAAGTTTTTGAGCTACTTTTGGAAGACTTTGTGGGGTAAGTTAGGTACTAAACTTTTGTTTTCTACTACTTGTCATCCACAAACTGATGGTCAAACTGAAGTAGTGAATAAGACTTTGTCTACTTTACTTAGAGCTATAATCAAGAAAAACATTAAGTCTCGGGAAGAATGTTTGCCACGTGTTGAGTTTGCATATAATCGTTCTGTTCATTCTGCTACTAAGTTTTCACCTTTTGAGATTGTCTATGGTTTTAATCCTTTAACTCCTTTAGATTTATCTCCTTTGCCTGAACATGAGCATACTATCTTGATGGCCAGAAAAAGGTTAATTTTGTGAAACAGATTCATGAGAAGGCAAGGCTGAATATTGAGAGACGAACAAAGCAATACGCCAAGCAAGCTAACAAGGGGCGTCGTCAAGTGGTGTTTGAGCCCGGAGATTGGGTGTGGTTGCATATGCGCAAGGAAAGGTTTCCGTTGCAAAGGCGTTCAAAGATGTTACCTAGAGGCGATGGACCTTTTTAAGTGTTGGAGCGCATCAATGACAATGCCTACAAATTGGACTTACCTGGTGAGTATAATGTTAGTGCTACTTTCAATGTTGCTGATTTGAGTCCTTTTGATGTAGGTGACGACTTGGATTTGAGGACAAATCTTCTTCAAGAGGAAGGGAATGATGGAGTCCAAGGTTCGTTGATTCAAGATCTTGTTCGTGTTCCCGAAGGGCCGGTGACGAGAGCTCGAGCTAAGAAGTTCAAGGAAGGCTTGCAAGGATTGATCCAAGAAGTATGGGCTCAAGAATTGATGAAGAAGCCCATTGGAGAAGGTGGACCGGACAGCCCGCGAGTTGTTAATCTTATAAGTGCGATCGGGCTGAAGATTGAAGATTTTATAGTTATTTTCGTGTGTTTCTTTTCAGCCCATGTTTTCGGGCCTTAAAAGACTTGTTTTTACGTTTTTATCATGTTGGTTAATTGTTGGGCCATACCTTTGACTTTAGTTCAGTTATTTCCTAGTTTGATTAGGTTTAAATTGTTTTATTTACCTCCCTATATATAGGGGTCTTTGTGGACGAAAATAACATTATCTTATCATTAATATATTTCGTGAATTTTATTCTCTCTTGAGAGTTTTTGAGTTCCTCTTGATTTTTCCAAGACGAACGTTCTATTCGGCGAATCAGCGAGTAAATCAAACCTCGTTGCGTGTCATTCATCGTCCCCGTGTGGCTTGGCGTCCATCTCTTTGGGTTATAGAGGTTTTGTCTTATCTATAGTACTTAGGGGGGTTTAGTCCGTAGAAGTATTGGGATTTTCCATCGTTCGTTCGTTCATTTTTCAATCTTCCGCGTGCGTGAGTTCTACGATTCTCACAAGGATCGTATCATGTAATATGAACAATAAATTAATGAAATAAAATTTAAAATTTTATTATCTTTGTCATTTGAAAACGGCGGCTTTATAGGAGAATCCGGCCCATCCCAGTCAGATCATTTGAGCTCATAACTTCGATTGAAGGTCTTTTGCTTAATCGAGAAGAAAACCATTATAACAGACTTAAAATTCAATGATTCTCGTGTGTACTTCAACCGATTGATATCTTGCATTGGATTAGAGGTTATTCATCAGGATCGCTTCGAATTCGAGGCTATTCGACCATCTGTTGACTCCGGAAGCTCAAGATAGCTTCTGTTTACCGATTACCTTACATTCTTCGATTTTGGTAGTTCAAACTGTGCTTTCCGGGCCATTATCATGCTCGATTACTTCATTTCTTATATTAGAACATGAAATAGAAGCTTACTCATTGATTTCAAGAGCATTTGAGCTCATACCGTCGATTGAAGGCTCTTTTGTTTAATCGAGAAGAAAACCATTATAACTGACTTAAAACTCAATGATTCTCGTACTTACTTCAATCGATTGATATCTTGTATTGGATTAGAGGTTATTCATGAGGATCGCTTCGAATTAAGGTCATTCAACCATCTGTTGACTCCGGAAGCTCAAGATAGCTTCTGTTGACCGATTACCTTACATTCTTCAATTTTTGTAGTTCAAACCGTGCTTTCCAAGCCATTATCGTGCTCGATTACTTCATTTCTTATATTAGATCATGAAATTGAAGCTTACTCGTTGATTTCAAGAGCATTTGAGCTCATAACCTCGATTGAAGTCTCTTTTAATCGAGAAGAAAACCATTATAACTGACTTAAAACTCAATGATTCTCATACGTACTTCAACCCGTTGATACCTTGCATTAGATTAGAGGTTATTCATAAGGATCGCTTCAAATTCGTGGTTGACTAGGCTATTTCTAACCTAGCAACAATATCGAACTAAAGAAGTCCGAGTATCGAACACGAGGAGTGAATGTGTCGAGAGATAATCAAGTAGTTCGTTTTGTCTCTATTATCCTATTTGAGCACATAGACTTGGTTTGGTTTTTTGTTTAAACTAGGCAATGAAATAAATGAATATCGAACTCAACAATACTCTAAAGTAATGAAAATAGCAAGAAATGAGAATGGAAAATCAAATAATAAAAACATGGATCCAAGTAACTTCCGATGTGATTATGATGAGGGCTTACGAATCTAGATGCTTCAAACCAATTTAATCCACCTTGAATGATCTCTTATAACATATATGTTAACTTACCTTACTAGGGTGATCAACAAGTAGATCAATAGAACAATAAATGTTTTCTAAGCCTTTAAATGCTCTACCAACTCCAAATCGCTCATTTTAATCTAAGATAACCTACCAACTCTCATCCAACCCATCTAATTCTTTCTAGGAACTATATGAGATTAAATCAAGTGATATGGGTATGAATTGATGCCAAGTGCTATGAATGGAAGCTTCCTAGGCATTCCATCAAACACCTTAGATGCACTCCTAGTGATGAATTAGTCATGCATTCAAATAAAGTCCCAATCCTTAGGGAATTCAAGGGGAAGGTAAATCAACATCCTAAACTCTAGCACCCAACATCTAAATCACATTATCCATTACTTGGAACCATAAAGGTGCTTAGCTAGCAATAGATCTAGCAAGCAATCCAACAAAAGTAAGAGAAAACATAATGAAAATAACAAGGAAAGTAGAGAAGAAATCTTCAATAATCTCTTCAAACTCCAAGCATAATCTTCAACATAATTTGAAAATACTAAAGAGGAAAGAGGGAAAAAGCTAGGGTTCTAAAGTAGATGTTCAAGAGTGAATTACAAAGTGGTATAGGATACCAAATGAGGAAAATAACTATGTATTTATAGTCTTCCCACAAGTTGGGGTCAAATTGCAATAAAAGGAAATTTGAGTTGAGAAGGTGGGGTAAAAACTGTAATTTCCGGAAAGTAGTTCAAGGGTGTATATGTGCATTTTTGGCCACATTTGTCTCCTTGCGCACTCCTACGGTTTTGACTCGTTCTCTCTCGTCCGGCCTCGGAAAAATAATCCGTGAAGTGCTACGGCTTCCTATTTCGATCCTCTTCGACATAGGACTACTCACACATTCCCAGAAAATTTCCACAGCACCTGAAATTGCCACGGAAATCGAGAGAAAACGTGAAAGGTATAAAAAATGCATAAGTATGAAAACCCTAGCATTTCTATCACTTAAACACACAAATGAAAGCCAAAACATATCAAAAACCATCTTGAAATGTATATATAATATCGGTTTGTCAACTCCCCTAAACTTAAGCCATTGTTCGTCCCAACAATGGAACAAAACAATCAAAACACTCAAACCGAATGGGTATGCAATTCAAGATCATCGATGTCTCAAAATACTCACTCAACAAAACATTTTCAAGCATGGAACTCCCAAGGTGCATCAAACAATCTACAATCACACAACACTTTCAACTAAGAAATCAATCACTCAAGCATAATGAACTCTAAACCTCTCAAGATAGGTGTAAGTGTATCACTCTTTCTCTCAAGTGTATGGAAGGAGGTTTACACTCATCGAACTCATGCATGCATCGTTCTTACCATAAGCTTCCCCTAAATCTCAAGATCTCCATCGCTTGATTATGCTCTAGAACTAAGATCAATTAGGTCTTTTATTTAGGCTTGTAATGTGGGGACATTGGTTTAGGTAGGGATTTTTAGGCTAAGTGACTAAGAGATCTCTTAAGTACTTTCACCTTCTCTTTCCACTCTAACTGTGAATTTCTCCACCTTCTACCTTCACCATTTCACCTCTTTACACTCTTTAGTACATAAGCTTTGATTGAAGCTTCTCAAATCTTCATGAATAACTTCCTTAAGCTCTCATTCACAACTATCTTTATTCAAACTCTTTCTTTTCTTTTCTCATTTTTTTTCTTTTGTGAGAATTACATTCTCATTCTTCTTCTTCTTCTTCTTCTTCTTCTTCTTCTTCTTCTTCTTCTTTTTTTTTTTTTTTTTTTTTTTTTTTTTTTTTTTTTTTTTTTTTTTTTCCCATGTTAGAGCTTATAGGTGTATTCTCATCACAAAACGGCTTCTTCAATCAAACTTCTCAAACCCCATTTCCTCACTTACTTCACAACCTCTCAATAGATTCCCATAACCAATCTTCATCCCCTTTCATCCGGTTTAGCAACAAAGGCTTCAAAGGCTCAAGGGGGACCACAAAGTTAACAATTTATTTGGTTAGTGTTTAGGAAATAATGAGGCTAACAAGTGAGGGCCTAAAATCCTTTCTAAGTTCTAGTAGCACATATAGCAACTTCGATCGAGATTAAAGGCAAGTTCTAGAAGATAACAATGCAATACATGGCAAACTCTCAAGAAGGAAAAAGAACGTTATCAACACAACGTTTTGGCTCAAACCTTACAAGCTTTTGTTTAGAGTTCATGTGCCTAAGTTCGATCATTCCTAGTTAATCATGTCATGCAACCATTTCATGCTCAATACACACATGAGAAATTCCAAAAATATGATATCATTTTTCGCTCAACTCATCATCGACATCTCTCTTGAAAGCAAAGGAGTGATAAAGACGATATTTAACAAGAAAAACACGAAACCCTTCAAATCAAGTGATGCTTTTTAAAATAAAACTGGAAAATTTTTACACCTACGCAACTAAACACCCTTATAAAGCATGAAAACATCACTTGAATCACTTGCACACACCCCTTCAAATTCTAAGTTCTCTTTTCCTCAAAACCACACAAAACAATTTCTTAAAAATTCACAACAAACCAATCAAGCAAGCAAAAGCATATAAATCAACAAGCAAAACTCATGAGAAACCCAAGTGAGAATAGTAGTTTAAAGACCTTATCCTACCCCTCCCCCAAACTTATTTTAGAAACTAAATTCTAAAATGAGTTTGGAGGGAAGAATAATAAGGGATTTAGACTACACTCACAAGGGTCCAACGCTATGCACTCCAATGCTTGCTCGATTGGTATTGGTCTACATTCTTGCCTCATTTCCACCTCATTTGATATAATTCCTTGACCAAACAACTCATGAAACGAGAGTGAAAGAAAAGTCGAGGGTGCCTTCCCTTGTCCCTACACACCATGAGTTTCAAGTAAGCTCAACGAAATAAATCATCTTAATCATTCAAGCATTTGCAATCTTTACCACTTCACTTATTTCTCACACTTATTTCACACTAACATTGTAAGCAATACTCAAAATTATAATTCAAATGAAATTCGAAATAAAACTCAAAGTATATGCTACAAGAAGTGGAAATCATTCCCAAAAATTCACCCAAGCTAAATCATGATAGTTCTCATTTCTATCAAGAATTTACTATCAAGAAAGCATGCTAAAACCTTACTACATTCATGTCAATGTCATTTATGCCATGTTGATTTTCCAAGAATTATAAGAAAAATAAAGGAAATTTATTTCTCACAATTCCTACACATTTTCATCAAGAAATAACCAACAAGCACATGATATAACTAGAGAAATCTTATTAGAGCAATGAATTAGAGCATATACCTCATGGTCTTAGCAAAAGCTTGAAAAATTCATACCTCCTAGCTCAAAACTCCAATTTTTGTTTTTTCCTCAAAGGTGGATGAAAAATCGAAATTCTAGGCTCAAAATGTAGTTCAAGTGAAGTAGAACACACATGTGCAAGGGTTTAGTAAGATATGAAGTGGTTTGGAAGTTATAAGAGCTTGAAATTTCAAGTTGGAGGTGTTACCATGAAGGTTTGGTTTTAGAGAGAGAAATAGAGTGCAGGTGGGTGTCACAAATGAAGAAGAAGACAAAGACATCACAAGAAGACAAGGAGGAAAAGGACAAAAAAAAAAAATTGAAAGTGAAAAGTGGGGAAAAACCACGGTCAACGGGCTGGAAGTTGCCGTTGACCAATGTCAACGGCCGTTGACCGTGGAATTCACTCTCGGCAAAGCACAAAAACCACGACCCAACAAGGCTGTGGTGTGTGTCGTGGAACTTGCTGACTTTCCGGCCAGCTGCCGTGCTCCGGCCAGTCCTTGAGGCCGGGTCTTACGAACTCATTCCAATTGGCGGAATCGAATTCCGATGTGTTTTACTATTTCATTTTGATTTTACCGCCGGACTGCGCAAAGCTGGAACTTAGATCCTCAAAATTTTCTTAAGTGTTGGAACTCAAAACTTGAAAAATCTCAAAAATTTTCTAAGGCATGGAAATGCGCCCAACACTTAAAAATTCCTTCCTAAAGCATGTAACCTCACTCTTAACCCTTATTCAACTCAAAACGACTCGAAAAACATTTATTTGAAATCAACAAAAACGATAAAAGGATACGTGTTGGGGTGCCTCCCAACGAGCGCTTTTTTAACATCGCTAGCTCGACAATACCTCAATGTACGACTCATGGCACATCAAACGAGGCCTTCTTGCCTAGACATTGAACTCTTCTACGATTCTCATGGAATGGATCGGCAATCTTTTCTTGGAACTTCACTTCATTCATCCTCATGGCACCTCTCTTGGGACTTGGAGCTTGAACCTCTTCTCTTGGAGTTGGCGATTCATTCTCAAGTTTCGGCTTATAGAATGTCACTTCGTCTTCATCAACTCGGAAAGTGAGGCTTCCATCACACACATCCATTAAAGCTCGGCTCGTAGACAAGAAGGGCATACCAAGGATCAAAGGAATATTGTGCTCTTCTTCGATGTCAAGAATGAAGAAATCCACCGGAAAGATGAACTTTCCAACTTTGATAAGCACATCTTCGATCTTTCCCCAAGGAATAGTGATTGAGCGATCCGCCATTTGAAAGATAGTCATCATGGGCATAAGGGTTCCAATCTTCAAACGTTCAAAGATAGGAAGAGGCATCACGTTCACTCTTGAGCTCATGTCACACAAGACCTTCTCTAACACTTGTCCACCAATTTCACAAGGAATTGTGAAATCTCCAAGATTGCTTTCCTTGTTGGGGAATTCTCTTTGTAGTCAAGCACTACATCCCTCCGATAGCTCAATGATCATATCATCATCCATTTTCACCTTTCTATTGTCTACATCCTCCAAGAACTTCTCATGATTCGGCCTACAACTCAACAAATCAACCAAATTGATATCCAACTTCTTCAACATTTCCAACCTATCAATGCTTATCTTTACAACTTCCTCATGAGCAGTACTCTCCACAAGGTCTTCCCTCTTCTCACCTCCAAACTCAACATTCTCTATAGAAGTTTGGGAAAAACGAGTAAGAGAGATACCTTCATCCTTCATTGAATATGGCAAATAGGGCTTTATCTCCTCTTGAGGCTCATGAATAGGCATGGAAAGTGGAGACATCAATGGAGCCTCATAACTCCAAGATTGGAGTGGATCATCTTCTACAAGTTGTTGAGAAACCGAGAGAGGTTGTTGGTTGATGTGAATCACCTCTTCTTTGCCAATAATTCCTCCGTTCTTAGGTCTTTGCCAAGCTCGTGCTTCCATCAACGCTTTTCTAATCTCTTCATGCTCCTTCTTGAGGTTGGTAATTTGGGAAGCAAGATCTTCATATTTATCATCCATCATGGAGGTATCTTTCTTCAAATTCACCCTTTCCATAGGCCATTGAAAAGAATTGGAAACCATCTCTTCAAGAATCCTCCTAGCTTCCTTCACATCTCGATTTAGCAAGCAACCTCCGGAGGTGGCATCTACGATAGTTCTAGTTTGCGAACTCAAACCACCATAGAAGATGAAGATTTGTCGATTCTCATCTAGGCCATGTGGGGACACTTTCTCAAAAGCTCACGGAATCTCTCCCAAGCATCAACTATTGTTTCATCCTCATGTTGCGAAAACCGATAAATTTTCGAGATTAGATGTTGTACCTTGGAAGGTGGAAAGTATCTAAAGAGAAAAGCTTTGCACAAATCCTCCCACGATTTAATTGACTTCCCATTGAGACCTTTGAACCACTCTTTAGCTCGGCCACGAAGTGAAAATCCGAAGAGTCTCATCCGGATTGTGTCATTTGGCACTCCCTCGAGATTGAGAGTATTACAAATTTTGAGGAATGAGTATAGATGATCATTTGGGTCCTCGGTGACTTCTCCTCCAAATTGATTTGCTTGAACCAAACGAATCAAACCCGGCTTGAGCTCAAAGTTGGGTGCATCTATCGTGCCCCATTCTCTTCCTTGATAAGTAGCCTTTGGAGGTTGGAATATCTCAATTATAGGAGTTAATTGAACCTCTTGGGTTCTTCTCCTTTGCTCGTCCGATCTTGCTTCCATAACCTCCAATTGCTTCCTAAGAACTTCCACTTCTCGAGTGATTTCAACATCTTGCTCTTTGGAAGTTCTTTCTCCCTTCTCATAATCCAAAATGAAAGGTTCCACATGTTTAACCTTGGATCTATGAAGTGTGTACCTATCAAGCACACCAATAAAGAAATAAAAAACAGTCCAATAAAATGCTTGAATCAACAAGCAGAATACCATCCTAACTATAAAAATAAAACAAGCTCAAATTAGCAACAAGAAACTAAACAATCTATTGATCATCAATCTATTCACTCCCCGACAACGGTGCCAAAAATTGACTAGGCTATTTCTAACCTAGCAATAATATCGAACTAGAGAAGTCCGGGTATCGAACACGAGGAGTGAATGTGTCGAGAGATAATCAAGTAGTTTGTCTTGTCTCTATTATCCTATTTGAGCACATAGACTTGGTTTGGTTTTTTGTTTAAACTAGGCAATGAAATAATTGAATATCAAACTCAACAATACTCTAAAGTAATGAAAATAGCAAGAAATGAGAATGGAAAATCAAATAATAAAAGCATGGATCCAAGTAACTTCCGATGTGATTATGATGAGGGCTTACGAATCTAGATGCTTCAAACCAATTTAATCCACCTTGAATGGTCTCTTATAACATATATGTTAACTTACCTTACTAGGGTGATCAACAAGTAGATCAATAGAACAATAAATGCTTTCTAAGCCTTTAAATGCTCTACCAACTCCAAATCGCTCATTTTAATCTAAGATAACCTACCAACTCTCATCCAACCCATCTAATTCTTTCTAGGAACTATATGAGATGAAATCAAGTGATATGGGTATGAATTGATGCCAAGTGCTATGAATGGAAGCTTCCTAGGCATTCCATCAAACACCTTAGATGCACTCCTAGTGATGAATTAGTCATGCATTCAAATAAAGTCCCAATCCATAGGCAATTCAAAGGGAAGGTAAATGAACATCCTAAACTCTAGCACCCAACATCTAAATCACATCATCCATTACTTGGAACCATAAAGGTGCTTAGCTAGCAATAGATCTAGCAAGCAATCCAACAAAAGTAAAAGAATACATAATGAAAATAACAAGGAAGGAAAGTAGAGAAGAAATCTTCAATAATCTCTTCAAACTCCAAGCATAATATCTTCAACATAATTTGAAAATACTAAAGAGGAAAGGGGGAAAAAGCTAGGGCTGGGAATACGGTTATGGTTTTTCGGTTATAACTGAACCGAACTGGTAACCGATCGGTGCGGTTATCGGTTCGATTATCGGATGTATTTTACGAAGTTTTCAATTATCGGTTATAACCGATAACCGACAATTAATTAAAAGCTTTTAAAATTATTAATTAATTAATTTAATAATTTCTAAAATCTAAATCCCTAATTCCTAATTCAGCGAATTGAATTCACTCCCACCACTCCAACCCCTTGCTTTAGCGCCCACGCCGCCCAACACCTCCCTCCCACCCCTGTAGCGCCGCACTCGTCGGAGGCCGGCCACCCCGCGCCTCCCTCCCAAGGTCCCACCTCCCATCGTATCCCTCCGCTCCGAGTCCGACGCTCCGCCACGGGCCCACGGCATCACCTGCTTGCTGCAGCTCATCGTTACTCGGTGCCGTCGCGCCGCCCCTCCAACCTCTATTCTCTTCAATCTCCTTCAAGTTCAAGGTATACCTCTATTAGTCTTAGCCCTCTATTTTTAGCTTCCATCTCAATATGTGTGTGAATTGCGAAGCCAACAGCCAAGAATGAATTGAAATTTGAATTGGTGTTGCACTGTTGCTTGTGTCTATTTTCTTACTATTTTCTTAGTATTGTTTGACAAAACGATACTTCATGAGCAGTTTTTGTATCAAATTATTCATGAGCAGCTTTTTTTATCATGAGCAGTTTTTTATGTCACTGTGTTTGCTCATGAATAATCTGCATTTTTTGGATCTCCTTTATGTCACTGTGTTTGTATTTTGTTGTTTCTTGTTCGATTATTCATGAGCAGTTTTTTTTATCAAATTTTTTAGATGGAGAGTTTGGAGGCTCCATCCACGGCGCATCAAACTAGTAATAGACTTTTAGATGAGGAGGATATCGAGATGGTAGAAGAGGATGCACCTGAGACTACAACCACAACCAACAATGCTAACCCGAAGAAGCGAAAAGCTCAATGTTTAAGATCTCCTTTGTGGAATGACTTTACTTGTGAATATTATGAAGAAGGAGATCCTCCCGAATCAGTTCGTAAGGGGAAATACAATAGGTGTGGCACAATAATTGCAGCACACCCGAAAAGGAATGGTACGACGGCTATGAAAAACCACCTTGATAAATGTGCGCTGAAGCACGCATCAATGGCCGGTCAAACAATCTTGAGCTATCAACCTAGTGCTAGTGGTGATGGCACGGGCTCGTTAACATCTTGGCATTTCGACCAGAAGGCAATTAGATTGGCATTGTGTGAGATGATCATCATAGACGAGCTGCCCTTTAGATTCATAGAGCATGAAGGTTTCAAAAAGTTTATGGCTCGTGTTTGTCCTCAGTTCATGATTCCAACGAGACAGACAATAAGGGAAGATTGTGTGAAATTATTTATCAACCACAGAGACAAGATAAAGGCTTTCTTCAAAAGAAAAGGAACGGGGAGAATTTCTATCACCACAGACACTTGGACTGCAATCAACAACACAAATTTCATTTGTGTTACTGCTCATTGTATTACCAAAGATTGGAGTTTGCATAAGAAGATCATTGCCTTTCGGAAGATCGTGAGTCATAAAGGAGAGGACATTGCTACTACTTTAATGGCTTCATTGAATGAGTGGGGCTTGAAGTATATCATGTGTTGCACCATGGACAATGCAGCTACAAACGATGTAACAGTTCGATCCATGAGTACTTTACTTGATAGCTCGGGGTATAGTATTGTGGGAGGGAAGTACCTCCATATGCGCTGTGTTGCACACATCATTAATTTGATTGTGTCAGATAGTTTAGAAGAAATCGGTATGTTAGTGAGATGAGTAAGAGAAGCAGTGAAGCATATAAAGGCCTCACCAGCAAGAGTTGAGCAGTTCAACAATTGTGTGCAAGCATTGAAGATTGGTTGTAAGAGATCTCTTTCCTTAGACGTGGCAACAAGGTGGAACTCTACATATCTGATGTTAGAGTCGGCTGAACCATATGAAGCAGCTATAAAGTTTTATGGAACTATGAATCCTTCTTTTGAAGATGATTTGGCAGATAAGAAGCACAGAGGTGAATCAATTGGGCATCCTGTAGAAGCTGATTGGGTCAATGTTAGAAAAATGATGGAGTATTTGAAGAGATTCTACGACTTGACACTTCTCGTCTCTGGCACCTCTTATGTGACATCACATCTTTTTTTTAAACAGATGTGTGATGTTTTTGAGATCATTTCCAAGTTGGAGTTGAGTGAAGATGATGATGTTAGCTACATGGCTAATAGAATGAGAAAGAAGGTTGAGAAATATTGGTCAGAGGCTGAAGAGTTAAATCCTAGGTTTAATAGGATTTTGTACATTGCTGCACTGTTAGATCCACGGCAAAAGATGAAGCATGTTAAGAAATGTTTGAAGAAAGTTTATGGCATTGATCGAGGAGCCGATTTGGTAAGAGAGGTTAAAAGCTTAATGACTGAACTATTTGAGTTTTATAAGAAGCAATTGACTCCGATTCCGACTCCAAGAGCTAATGCATCAGAAACTTCTTCTTCAGTTCGCACTGAACGACGATCAGATCGTCGAGGTTCTTGTAGTACTCTACAAGATAGTAGTGATGAAGAAACCGATAACATTAATACATCTGAAATGACTATCTATTTCACAGAAAAGCAATTCAGGGAGCCAAGGACATTGAGCGAAACTGATGTGGTTGATAAATTTGATATTCTACAGTGGTGGTCGACGCATGATATGAGATTTCCTATTTTATCTGAGATGGCGAGGGATCTTTTGGCTATTCCCATATCCACTGTTGCTTCTGAGTCTGCATTTAGCACAGGAGGTTGTATTCTTGATGAGTTTAGGAGTTCTTTGATCCCGACATGGTCGAGGGTTTGATATGCGCCGAAGATTGGTTGAGATCTAACAAAATTAATTTGGAAGATGCAGAAGATGTACCTGAAGAAGAACTAGAAAGGGAATATCAACTTGGTATGTTTCTTACAATTTCACTTTCTTAATTTTCTTTAATTTTCTAAGTATTCTTAATATTTTTTTTTAAATTTATTTGTTTGTGTAGTGTTGAGTTCTATTGTAGCTGAAGGGGCGAGGTCAGCCGAGAGCGGTATTGGTGGTAGTCATGAAGGGGCGAGGTCTTGAGCTTGGTAAGTCTTTTACCATTTAGTCATTTACTTTATTAAGTTTCTTTATTATTCTAAATATTTTTTGTATTTAATATTTTATTTGCTTTACATAGTGTTGACAGTTGAGTGTTGTGGTCTATTGAATTGAAGGGGCATGGTGATCCGAGACGGTAATGGTAATCATTTAGTTGGAGGATCAAAGTCTCCAGCTTTCGGCTTTGAGGATTGAGATTGCTAGTTTATGGATTATTGGATTAAGACTTGTTCTAGTTATTTGTATGTTTGTGGTATTTGAAACTTGGTTGGATGTTAGTTTGCTTAAAATTATGGTTAAAACTTTAATGGTTTGGAACGTAATGATTTTTTTCATTTTTATCGACTTGTTGTAGTATTAATGTTTTGAATGAGTAAGGAGTGTTAACTTGATTGTATATTTGTATTCAATATTTGTTCTCACCTATGTAACTAACTATGTTGCACAAAAGGAACGAGAAATTTCCCCCTATTAATTTTACTTTTGAGTTTTAATAATACAATTTCCAGCCTAGCCATTCGTCTTTCTCCCCCACTTCCACCTCACACTTTTTGAGTAAGATTATATCACATCTTATTTTCTTATTAGTGCATATTTTTATACTCGTATTTTTTTTTTATTAGTGTATGTTGAGTAAGTGGAAAGATGTATTGGATATATCTTCAATATTAAAGAGACAAAATTCCTTTCTCTAAACTACAATCTACAATTTTAATTTTTAAGAAAATTGTAGCACAAGAACCGATTTTTCTTATCGTAAATATTAAATACCGCAAAAAATATAAATTATATAGAATATTCAAAAATCAGACAAAAAATCGGTTATTTTCGGTTAACCGCTAACCGAACCGCAAAAAAGAGTTCGGTTAGCGGTTAACCGAACTTAAGTTCGGTGCGGTTATCGGTTATGACTTTAAGCGGATTATCGGTTCGGTTAACCAAATTTGTCGGTTTGGTTAACCGAACCGACCCGTATTCCCAGCCCTGGAAAAAGCTAGGGTTCTAAAGTAGATGTTCAAGAGTGAATTACAAAGTGATATATGATACCAAATGAGGAAAATAACTAAGTATTTATAGTCTTCCCACAAGTTGGGGTCAAATTGCAATAAAAAGGAAATTTGAGTTGAGAAGGTGGGGTAAAAACTGTAATTTCCGGAAAGTAGTTCAAGGGTGTATATGTGCATTTTCGGCCACATTTGTCTCCTTGCGCACTCCTACAGTTTTGGCTCGTTCTCTCTCGTCCGGCCTCGGAAAAATAACCCGCGAAGTGCTACGACTTCCTCTTTCGATCCTCTTCGACATAGGACTACTCACACATTCCCAGAAAATTGCCACAGCACCTGAAATTGCCACGGAAATCGAGAGAAAACGTAAAAGGTATAGAAAATGCATAAGTATGAAAACCCTAGCATTTCTATCACTTAAACACACAAATGAAAGACAAAACATATCAAAAACCATCTTGAAATGCATATAAAATATCGGTTTGTCAACTCCCCCAAACTTAAGCCATTGTTCGTCCCGACAATGGAACAAAACAATCAAAACACTCAAACCGAATGGGTATGCAATTCAAGATCATCGATGTCTCAAAATACTCACTCAACAAAACATTTTCAAGCATGGAACTCCCAAGGTGCATCGAACAATCTACAATCACACAACAGGAGCTGGGATCGGCAGGAGCTGGGATCACTAGCTTCTCATGCCCCTAATAAGACCTTGCTCCAGCCCTTCCTTTAGTCCCTCAGCGCGAGAAGAGATCTTTGGTCGCTCCAATTCTTGCTCATATTGCCTTTTAAGTTGTTCCACATCTGCAAAGTGGGCATCATGTGCCCCCGCTATCTTTAGGACAGAAGCCTTTAAGGCCTCGTGGAAATCATGTGCCTGTTGAGCATAGGAGGCAGAACTGATCCGGAGTTGGGAGACTTCCTTCTCTCGGGCTTGCAGCTAGGTCTCCCTGTCTTGATCTTTCTTTCTCAATTCGGATAGCTCCCCTTCAAGCTTCGCCTTCTGGGCCTGGAGAGTCAAAAAAGCCTCGCGTTGACGAGCTCCTTCTTGGAGGCGACGTACTTCAGCCCGAAGTTTCTCTTTCTCTCTCTCCGCGTGAGAATGGTGGGCATGTAAGCTGTCATATGCCAAAGCGCGGATGCCTAGCATAGACCTACAGCTAGCAGCCTGAAAGTAATATAAGCAATTAACGTAGTCCTGCAACTACTTTCCTATCTGGAAAATGAAAATAGATAAGTCAAAATATACCTGTAATTCGAGGATAGCGGCCCTCTTCAGCAAGAATTCTGAAGGATGGGCCTCTGCCAATCGCCAGTCTTCTTCTCGGGGAATGCTATCTAGGATCATAGCAGCCAACCCCCCATCTATGGCATCAACCATCCGTGGAAAGAAACGTTTCGTGGTGGTAGGAGGAACGTCTAAACCTTTCTGGCGAAGAGAATGAATGAAAGCTAAAGAGCTGGTAGACGATGAGGAAAGGTAGGGCTGAGGAGCTCGGGCCTCTTTCTGAGGAAGATAGGGGTTGACATGGGCAAACGAGGCTAAAGGGCTCAATGCCCGAACCTGAAAATCATGCTCATTCAGAGTAGAGGATGTGGGGACATTAGAATCCAAAGGTGAGGGAACCATAGCTCCCAGGGTGGAGCCGGTTACCACTGCGCCAAAGTCGAGCCTCCCTCTCTTAGTTGAGGAAGAAGGAGGAGATGAACCTTTCCTTTTAGCAGAGGCTGAAGAGGGATTCGCCGAAGTAGCTTTCAGATCCTGCATAAAGGCGGGAGAAGCCTCTGTAGACGACAGATCCCTTCCTAACGAAGAAAAGCCAAAACCTTCCATAAAAGGATTGGTAACATAAAGAGAGGAGGAGGGAATGCGACCCTCAGAACCGACCATTGAGCCCAGCTTAGTGGAAGCAGGAATCAAAGCTTGAGAAGGTAAGGACAAAGAGTCCTTAGGATCCTGGGAAGCAGGACGAGTAACAGAGGGCGGAGTTGAATCAAGGGAAACTTTGCTTTTTCCCTTTTGTTGGGTTGTTGCCTTTGGCCGAGTGGAGGAAGGGGCACCTGTTCCTCTCGAAGGTTTGGGCAAACTCGCAGAGCCCCCTGCGGGTGAAGAGAAGGCTTCACGCTCAGCTGAGGAAGCCTCCGTAACAACACCAGGAGCCCCATCCTCAGGGCTAGCCTCTGCAATCATCCGCAGAAGCTTGTCATACGCCTTCTTCTGCAAATTCTGTTTGGAAATGTCTATTCCTGTACAAATTGAGAAGATTAACATTGCTCACACACTTAACGAAGGATATATGAAAGACTGAAAAACGACAATAAAATCAAAAGAATTTTACCCATTGATGAAGACCAAGGGATGCTGGGTTTTAAGCCAAAGAAAGATAGAGTTTCTTCACTCTCTACAAAAGGCCTAAGCATGGTATGATCTGGGGGATATTCGGACAAAAGTGCGGACATTATCCCTTCTTCCCAAGAATATAGGAGAGGGAGAGGCCGAGAAGGTTTCTCTCTGCTAGGATTCCTATACAGTCTAATGTCAGGGATATTCCAAGAAGCACTAGGAGGAGGACTAATTGTTAAATAACATTCATGCCAGTCCTTATCTTTGGACTCATACTTGCCGTATATATTTGCAAAATGGACATTTGAAGAGAAATACAGAGGAGAATCTTTGTATTTTAATTCATGGGTACGAAAGAAAAGGAATGTTGTGTGTTTCACCCCGTCTAGGCTAGCAATTATATGGGAAAAGGCAGCCTTGCGGATAGAGGCTGGGTTCAATTGTTCAAAGGCACATTGTATAAATAAGCAACACGAGCAAAAAAGGGAGGAACGGGGAAGCGCAATCCGGCCCCTAACTGAGAAAACCAGAAGGTTTTGAAGAGGGACGTTGACAGCAAAGGGCGCTCACTCTCCCCGGGGATTTTCAGCGAAAATCCCCCAAATTTCTTCAATTTCTTGGTGAGAATATCTAAAGCTGTTTTATCTAGGGTGGAAGGCCCATATTCATCCAAGGGTAGAATCTGTTTCTTTGGTTTACCCTCGGTATTGTCTTTCCGGGATTCAGACCCTTGAGCAGATCTAGTAGACCTGCTACGGCCCTGATGGTCGGAAGTACCCTGCCGGGAAGAAGAAGGTTTCATAGCGATTGTCTAAGAGATGATAGTTGAAAATCTAAGAGAAGAGTAAATTGCAAGAGTACCTGTGCAATGGGGAAGTAGAAACGTCGAGAAATTAAAAATGGCAGAAAGGTTTCTCTTTCCCTCTGAAGCACTAGAAGAATATAAAGGATGACGAGCAACTACTACCTATAAACTTGGGAAAGAAAGAAAATAAAGGCGAAAGTGTGAGAAGGGAGAAGGCGTCTCACCCACCGCATTGGAGTTCAATTAATTCCAAAGACGGGTCTCACCCCTTTCCGAGCGTGCCTCCACGCGCCATCAAAAAAAAAAAAAAAACAAACAAACAAACGAAGCAAAATGGCACACGGTTATTCAACTCCATTTCCTGTTGGAATCACCCAAAACAGGTCATGAGAGAAGAACAAAAGTAGAAGCAATAAAAGCAGGGGAAGATAAGCAAGAATGTGGGTATTCCCTTCAGAAAATGGGGCTAATCTTTTCACAAAATAACGAGTAAAAAAGAGCCTCAAGATCATCCCGAGGGTACTACCAGAACAACACAGAGAAAGCACCTTCATAGCTTGGAGAAGCTCAAGCTTAATGACTAAGGTTTAATCATTGGTCTCAGCAGTGATGAGTGATGAAGAGAAGATGAGGCCTTTTATAGACAAGAAAAATAATAGAGTGCGTCTCTCTTATGTTTCAGTCACATTGGAAAAATAATAGTAATGGGAGAAAGAGTTCTCACATTTCCTTACCCTTGAAAGACTAAACGTCGCACTGTTTTTCATGCGACAAGACAATCGTGACGTCTATAATACAACCCTTTCCCGCCAAAGCACCTATCAGAAGCTAAAGAAGCACGCTTCTGAACCTGGGGGGGGGGGGGGGGGGGGGGGGGGGGGGAGGGGAGGAGTAGCTGATAAGGATAAATATCAGCCTTGCCATGTGGCACTCTGCAGCGCTGACTTGACCATTCTTCTAAGGGCTTCAGATGACCTGTCCGGTGCAGATGCCTAGGATATTCAGAGGCTATAAGGTTCGGGTCAGATGTCTCAGGAACCATTCTTGAAGCAGATGCCCTGGCCAGGACAAGAGCTATGAGGTTCCAAATAGATCCTGGCTTATGCGGAATATGTCTAGATCCCGCTAGCATCTGCTAGGACTCGAAGATCTGCCTAACACACGGTCCGCATGACTCTATATACTCTAGAGTGAGGACCACAAAACTGATGACGAAGAGAATCTTGTCTCCTTAGAAATTCCTTTCTTGTCCTCCCTTAGCACGGCATTCACCTTTTCGTCCTTGCCACACCTATAAATATCGGGTGATCACACCATTCCAAACAACTCAACTCTTCCTACACGCACTATTCCATTCATACTCTGCTTTGTATTTCCGCAAGCTAGAGCTCCCGAAATCCTTCCTCAAGGATTTCCTCTCTCTCATCACTCTCATCTACACTCTCCTTGGTAAAGAAAAGGACTCCTCACGACTCAAGCCAAAGGTATAATCCTCGTTGCTAAGAGAGGACGAAGCATGAAGGCGCCTTGCGTTCTCTACTTCGCTCTCTACTTTCCTCTTTATTTTTCTACCTAAATGAGCTCTAAGCTCCATGGATTTGACTGGTTTTTGGCTATAAACACCCTTTGCTTAAACGTTTAGCTTGATCCTCTCTTTTATGTCTAAAGGGAGATGCTCTGTAGAAAATGAGTTGTTATGGCTAATGAATCGCATGAATCTCTTACTTGCTACCGATACAATCTCTTATTTATGAATACTCTTTATAAATATGATGAATAATCACACAATTGTTGTAGATCTTCAACCTGGATCTATCACCTTACATTCTTCAATTTTGATAGTTCAAACCGTGCATTCCAAGCCATTATCATGCTTGATTACTACATCTCTTATATTAGATCATGAAATGGAAGCTTACTCGATGATTTCAAGAGCATTTGAGCTCATAACCTCGATTGAAGTGTCTTTTGCTTAATCGAGAAGAAAACCATTATAACTAACGTAAAACTCAATGATTCTCGTACGTACTTCAACCAATTGATATCTTGTATTGGATTAGAGGTTATTCAAGAGGATCGCTTAACAATCGGGGTCATTCGGCCATCTGTTGGCACCGGAAGCTCAAGATAGCTTCGGTTGACTGATTACCTTACATTCTTCGAGTTTGGTAGTTCAAACCATGATTTCCAAGCCATTATCATGCTCGGTAACTTCATCTCTTATATTAGGTCATGAAATTGAAGCTTACTCGTTGATTTCAAAAGCATTTGAGCTCATAACCTCGATTGAAGTATCTTTTGCTTAATCGAGAAAAAAACCACTATAACGAACTTAAAACTCAATGATTCTTGTACGTACTTACACCGATTGATATATTGTTTTGAATTAGAGATTATTCATGAAGAGCGCATCGAATTCGAGGTGGTTCGACCATCTGTTCACTCCAGAAGCTCAAGATTGCTTCGGTTGACCGATTACCTTACATTCTTCGATTTTGTTAGTTCAAACCGTGCTCTCCAAGCCATTATCATGCTCGATTACTTCATTTATTATATTATAACATGAAATTGAAGCTTACTCATTTATTTCAAAAGAGTTTGAGCTCATTACCTCTATTGAAGTCTCTTTTGCATAATCGGGAAGAAAACCACTATAACTAACTTAATACTCAATGATTCTCGTACGTACATCAATTGATTGATATATTGTGTTGATTTAGAAGTTATTCATGAATATCGCATCAGATTCGAGGACGTTCGACGATCTGTTGCCCCAGAAGCTCAAGATAGCTTCGGTTTACCAATTACCTTATGTTCTTCAATTTTGGTAGTTCAAACCGTGCTTTCCAAGCCATTATCTTGCTCGATTTCTTCATTTTTTATATTAGAACATGATATTGAAGCTTACTCATTTATTTCAAAAGCATTTGAGCTCATAACCTCGATTGATGTCTCGTTTGCTTAATCGAGAAGAAAACCACTATAACTGACTTAATACTCAATGATTCTCGTACTTACTTCAACCGATTGATATATTGTATTGAATTAGAGGTCATTCATGAAGAGCGCATCGAATTCGAGGTCGTTCGACCATTTGTTTTTTCCGGAAGCTCAAGATAGCTTCGGTTGACTGATTACCTTACGTTCTTCGATTTTGGTAGTTCAAACAATGCTTTACACGCCATTATTATGCTCGATTACTTCATTTCTTATATTAGAACATGAAATTGAAGCTTTCTCATTTATTTCAAAAGCATTTGAGCTCATAACCTCTATTGAAGTCTCTTTTGCATAATCGAGAAGAAAACCACTATAACTGACTTAATACTCAATGATTCTCGTACGTACTTCAACCGATTGATATATTGCATTGAATTAGAGGTTATTCATGAAAAACGCATCGAATTTGAGGTAGTTCGACCATCTATTTTTTCAAGAAGCTCAAGATAGCTTTGGTTGACCGATTACCTTACGTTCTTCGATTTTTGTAGATCAAACCGTGTTGTCCAAGGCATTATCATGCTCTATTACTTCATTTCTTATATTAGAACATGAAATTGAAGCTTACTCGTTGATTTCAAAAGCATTTGAGCTCATAACCTCGATTGAAGTCTCTTTTGCTTAATCGAGAAGAAAACCACTATAACTTACTTAAAACTCAATGATTCTCGTACGTACTTACACCGATTGATATATTGCATTGAATTAGAGATTATTCATGAAAAACGCATCGAATTTGAGGTAGTTCGACCATCTATTTTTTGAAGAAGCTCAAGATAGCTTCGGTTGACCGATTACCTTACGTTCTTCGATTTTTGTAGATCAAACCGTGTTGTCCAAGGCATTATCATGCTCTATTACTTCATTTCTTATATTAGAACATGAAATTGAAGCTTACTCGTTGATTTCAAAAGCATTTGAGCTCATAACCTCGATTGAAGTCTCTTTTGCTTAATCGAGAAGAAAACCACTATAACTTACTTAAAACTCAATGATTCTCGTACGTACTTACACCGATTGATATATTGTTTTGAATTAGACATTATTCATGAAGAGCACATCGAATTCGAGGTCGTTCGACCATCTGTTGACTCCAGAAGCTCAAGATAGCTTCAGTTGACCGATTACTATACATTCTTCGATTTTGGTAGTTCAAACCGTGCTTTCCAAGCCATTATCATGTTCGATTACTTCATTTCTTATATTAGAACATGAAATTGAAGCTTACTCGTTTATTTCAAAAGCATTTCTCTCATTACCTCGATTGTTGTCTCTTTTTCATAATCAGGAAGAAAGCCACTATAACTGACTTAATACTCAATGATTCTCGTACGCACTTCAACCTATTGATATATTGTATTGAATTAGAGGTTATTCATGAAGAGCGCATCGAATTAGAGGTCGTTTAACCATCTGTTGACTCCGGAACCTCAAGATAGTTTCAGTTGACCCGATTACCTTACATTCTTCAATTTTGGTAGTTCAAACCGTGCTTTCCAAGCCATTATAATGCTCGATTACATCGTTTCTTATTTTAGAACATGAAATAAAAGCTTAAATGTTGATTTCAAGAGCATTTAAGCTCATAACCTCGATTGAATTCTCTTTTGCTTAATCGAGAAGAAAACAATTATAACAGACTCAAAACTCAATGATTCTCGTACGTACTTCAACCGATTGATATCTTGTATTAAATTAGGTTATTCGTGAGGATGCTTCAAAATTGAGATCGTTCGACCATCTGTTGACTTCGGAAGCTCAAAATAGCTTCGATTATCCGATTACCTTACATTCTTATATTTTGGTAAATCAAACCGTGCTTTCAAAGCCATTATTATGCTTAATTACTTCATTTCTTATATTAGATCATGAAATAGAAGCTTACTCATTGATTCCAAGAACATTTGAGCTCATAACCTCGATTGAAGTCTCTTTTGCTTAATCGAGAAGAAAACCAATATAACTGATTAAACTCAATGATTCTCATAAGTATTTCAACCGATTCATATCTTGTATTGGATTAGTGTTTATTCATGATGATCTCTTTGAATTCGAGGTCATTCGACCATTTGTTAACTCCGGAAGCTCAAGATAGCTTCGGTTGACCAATTACCTTACATTCTTCGATTTTTGTAGCTGAAACCGTGCTTTCCAATCCATTATCATGCCCGATTACTTCATTACTTATATTAGATCGTGAAATTGAAGATTACTCGTTGATTTCAAGAGCATTTGAGATCATAACCTCGATTGAAGTCTCTTTTGCTTAATCGAGAAGAAAACCATTATAACTGACTTAAAACTCAATGATTCTCGTACGTACTTCAATCGATTGATATCTTGTATTGGATTATAGGTTATTCATGAGGATTGCTTCGAATTCAGGTCGTTCAACCATCTGTTGACTCTGGAAACTCAAGATAGCTTCGGTTGATCGATTACCTTACATTCTTCAAAATTTGTAGTTCAAACCGTGCTTTCCAAGCCATTATCATGCTCGGTTACTTCATATCTTATAATAGATCATGAAATTAAAGCTTATTCGTTGATTTCAAGAGGATTTGAGCTCATACCCTTGATTGAAGTCTCTTTTGCTTAATCGAGAAAAAAACCATTATAACTATTTTAAAACTCAAATATTCTCGTAAGTACTTCAACCGATTGATATCTTGTATTGGATTAGAGGTTATTCACGAGGATTGCTTCGATTTCGAGGTCGTTCGACCATTTGTTGACTCCGGAAGCTCAAGATAGCTTTGGTTGATTGATTACCTTTCATTCTTCAATTTTGGTAGTTCAATCCGTGCTTCCCAAGCCATTATCATGCTCGATTACTTTATTTTTTATATTAGATCATGAAATTGAAGCTTACTCGTTGATTTCAAGAGCATTTGAGCTCATAACCTCAATTGAAGTCACTTTTCTTAATCGAGAAGAAAACCATTACAACTGACTTAAAACTTAATGACTCTCGTACGTACTTCAACCGATTGATATCTTGTATTGGATTAGAGGTTATTCATGAGTGTCGCTTCGAATTCAGGTCGTTCAAACATCTATTGACTCCAGAAGCTCAAGATAGATTCAGTTGACATATTACCTTACATTCTTAAAATTTTGGTAGTTCAAACCGTGCTTTCCAAGCCATTATCATGCTCGGTTACTTCATTTCTCATATTAGATCATGAAATTGAAGTTTACTCATTGATTTCAAGAGCATTTGAGCTCATAACCTCGATTGAAGTCTCTTTTGCTTAATCGAGAAGAAAACCATTATAACTGACTTAAAACTCAATAATTCTCGTATGTACTTCAACCCGTTGATACCTTGTATTAGATTAGAGGTTATTCATAAGGATCGGTTAACAATCGGGGTTGTTCGACCATCTGTTGACTCTGGAAGCTCAAGATAGCTTCGCTTGACCGATTACCTTACATTCTTTGATTTTGGTAGTTCAAACCGTGCTTTCCAAGCCATTATCATGCTCGGTAAATTCAACTCTTATATTAGATCATGAAATTGAAGCTTAATCGTTGATTTCAAGAGCATTTGATCACATAACCTCGATTGAAGTCTATTTTGCTTAATCGAGACAAAAACCGTTATAACTGACTTAAAACTCAATGATTCTCGTACGTACTTCAAGCCGTTGATATCTTCAATTGGATTAGAGGTTATTCATGAGGATTGCTTCGAATTCGAGGTTGTTTGACCATCAGTTGACTCCTGAAGCTCAAGATAGCTTCTGTTTTCCGATTACCTTACATTCTTCAATTTTAGTAGTTAAAACTGTGCTTTCCGGGCCATTATCATGCTCGATTACTTTATTCTTATATTAGAACATGAAATTGAAGCTTACTCATTGATTTTAAGAACATTTAAGCTCATACCCTTGATTGAAGGCTCTTCTTCTTAATCGAGAAGAAAACTATTATAACTGACTTAAAACTCAATGAGTCTCGTACGTACTTCAACTGATTGATATCTTGTATTGGATTATAGGTTATTCATGAGGATTGCTTCGAATTCAGGTCGTTCAACCATCTGCTGACTCTGGAAACTCAAGATAGCTTCGGTTGATCGATTACCTTACATTCTTCAAAATTTGTAGTTCAAACCGTGCTTTCCAAGCCATTATCATGCTCGGTTACTTCATATCTTATAATAGATCATGAAATTAAAGCTTACTCGTTGATTTCAAGAGGATTTGAGCTCCCATTCCACCATACCAAGCTCACGCAATCTCGGTGTTACAACGCAATGGAGTTACGATGTCGCCTCAAGGCCGTTCAAGTGATAGATGGAGCCCGAGCAAGCATTGGAGCAACGACAGAATTCCGGCAGAAATCCGAGCAAGTGATAGATGGAGCCCGAGCAACTCTGGACGGGCGTCCACCCCTTTTGGACGTGCGCCCAACGAGCAATCTCAGCATCTAACAGGAGCAGGGTCTGGACGGTCGTCCAACCTCGACGAGCCGTGCACGGAGTTCGAGGAAGCCGAGAAGGAGGCTAAACCTCTTCACATGATGCTCAACCCTTATGTTCAGCTTATTCGAAGTGTTGTGAGGAAGGAGAATGTTTCACTAAAAAGTGTTCGCAATAGACGAAATCTATCGTAGCACTAGCAAGTAAAACCTAAGTATCGAATCTCAAGGAAAACTTAACAGGGCAATTAATTATGTAGCAAAAACCTAATCTAGCCTAAATCTAGGAAAGCAAGTAAATAAGATTTTTGGGGTTTTTGTTTTAAATCCTAGGCAAATAAAATAAAGCAAAGCAATAAATAAAAACAAGTAAATAACTAATCTAGAACTCAAGAAATAAATCTAAGAATTAAACTAGAAGAAAGCAATTAAATCTACCTAGGCAAGAATCGAAAAGAAAGCAATAAAGGAAGCAACGAAGAAAACGAAAGCAAAGAAAGAAGCATAAATAAATCTAGACATGATGAATTGAAATCTGGAAATTAAAGGCAAATAAATCTAACTTAAAAAGCTTTGAAAAACGAAAGAATTGAAATCGAAGGAAAACGAATCTAAACTTTAAACTAGAAATCGAAAGAACGAAATTAAACTAAGGAATTTAAACGAAGCAATTAAGAAAACGAATCTAAAACGAAAGCAAGCAATTAAAACAAGTAAACGAAAGCAATAAAAGAACTTACGAAAATTGAGACGAAGAACGAAGAACTTGAAGTAAATTAAACGTCTTGAATTAAATTGCAATAACGAAGAATCCGGATCCGAACAATAGAAAGCTAATAAAAGTGTTTAAGTGCTGGAAACTAAAGCTAAAATATGATAAAAGATGATACAAAATTCGTCCAAGGCACTAGTATATATACTAGGAAGAAAACCTAATTAAATAAGGAAACACAGCTGGACGCCGACTTTTGGCCGATCGGCCAGATGCTGAAGGAATTCTGGCCGGTCGGCCAGATCAGGAACTGCACAAACTCTTTGCATGTGTTTGGCCGATCGTCCAGATTGTGAAGGAATTCTGGCCGATCGGCCAGATCAGGGACTGGTGAATCCTTGCATAGGCATTTGGCCGATCGTCCAGATTCCTAAGGAAATCTGGCCGATCGGCCAGATCAGATTCTGGTCTCTCACGGCTTTTCCTTCTCTTCGTGCACTTTTCGTCCCGTTTTCTTCCAATTTCTCTCCTTTTGCTCCTACGATACCCAAAGCTCCAAACAAACAATCATAGCCAAAAGACACACTAATAGACACAAAAACATAATGAAAACGAACACGAAAACGCAACGAAAAACCTAACAACTAAACACCAATCAAACTCCCCCACACTTAGACCTTTGCTTGTCCTCAAGCAAAACAAAATAAACAATAGACTCAAGTATTGTGAACTATATAGGCCTCAAAACTTTTCAAAAACAAACTCTCATGTTCATGATCAAAACTATGCACACAACCTTAGCATCAATCAACACAATCTATTCAACTAATTCAAAGTATGTTAATCCATCAAAGAACACTCTCCAACATGTGAAAGTTTGTATATGAAAGTGAACACTCATCTCTCTCAAAGAAAAGATGTAATATAATGCACATCAAGAGGGTTCACACAACATCAATGCAATGCAACATGTTTACCATAAGCTTGCCTTCAATCTCAACATCTCCACCTAATGTAATACTTACAAACTAGGATCAAAAAGGTCTTCATATAAGCTTGTAATGTAGGGACATTGGTTAAGGTAGGGAATATATAGGCTAAGTGACTCAAAATGCTCTAAATCATCAACCTCTTTTTCAACTCCAACCAAAGTATGGATTTTTATCTCCATCTTCTACCCTCCAACATACCAAATACAAACTCAAAGATGCTAAAATATCAACTATACAAATCAAAGCTAGCTATCCCCTTATGCTTATTTTTTCTCTTTTTCTCTTTTTCTTTTCTTTTTTTCCTAGAGCTCAACTCATAAATGTTCTTTCTAATGTTGAACAAAGGCTCTATTTTTTTTTTCTTATCTCTTTTTTTTTTCTAAGCTCATAGGGATAGCTAACTACACTTAAACAAGCATCTTATATTTCTTCTCTTTCTCTCCTTCTACACCACAACAATTATTTTCCAATTATCTCCTTCCATATCACCAACTACAACTAAGGATACCCATAATCATCCAAACCTCCTATCATCCGGTTTCACAAAGAACGGCTAATAAAGGCTCAAAAGGGGTAAACAAAGGATTATGAACAAGGTTAGTGTATAGGAATCATGTGGCTAAAGAAAGATGGCCTAAGATCATTTCCTAGTTCGTAAGTATACTAAGGTCTTGATGGAGAAACAAGGCAAGTTCTAGAAACAACGAAGCAAGCATGATCACTCAATCAAAGAATAGGCATAAATATGCACAAATAGCTCAATTCTCACGGGTTCAAACTAACTAGTTCCCGACATCATAGCATACATCAAATTCATCAAATAAAATGCGTCGCTTCGCCAAGGTTCCATGCATAATAAAGATCATGAATTTTTCCAAAAATCAACGCAATTCTCTATCATCGGCCAAGTCCACAATCCTATCATCACATGCTCATTCGACTCAATTAACTCCTAAGACTCAACAAAATTAAAAACTACATGCCAAAAGTTCAAAGACCCCCCCCCCCCCAACTTAAAATCAAGCAATGTCCCCATTGCGAGAAAATAAAAAGGAAAGGGATAAAGAGAACTTATCGCAATATGACGAACACAAATACCCAAAATCTCGAGAGACTCCAAGTATCACCTACAAAACAAACACAAAACAAAACACAAAAGCGTAAAATCGAACAAAATAAAGAAATCAAAATAAAAGACTCAAAACAAAACACGATACAACGCTATGATCAATTGAATGGACCTCCGAACCGTGGGTCATTCCATCGGGGATCGTGCGGAGACCAATAACGGGGATCATTCGGGTTGGTGGAGCGGAGGTGGAGCCAATGGAGAAGTCGGTGTACCGCATCAAATGGCCCTCGATGTTCGACACCCGCCTATCCAAGCCCGTCACTTGGGTCGACAAAGAATCGAACCGATCAAACACACCTTGTTGAAAGTGTGTAAAATCAGCCCGAAAGTCGGCCCAATAGGACGGGACTTCGGCCTCCATATTCTGACGAGCCCGGACGCGATCTCTCCTAGTGTAGTAGTGAACTATTCGCTCATCATCGTCCGGGACATGCTGCTGCTCCTCCTCGTCTCCGTTCCCGTCGTCCTCTCCTTCCTCTTCCCCTTCTTCTTCCTCTTCTTGTGCCTCTTCTTGGTGCTCAGCGTCTTCCTCCTCTTGGTGCTCGGCTTCTTGCCCGGCTCTTCGAATACGACGCGGGTCAGCATAGTATGCATGAATAGAGGCTCGGTCCTCAACCCGAGTAAACTCGGTTGGACTCCTCATCAAGTGGGCATTGATCAACTCGGTGGATGACATCTCCACACTCTGCACCAACCCTTCGGCCTCCGAAATATCCACTCCAAAGTGACGAGCTAGAGCCATCGCGATATATCCAAGTGTGGGATGGGCGCCTTTCTTTGACTGCACGTTCGAGAGCTGCGTCCATATGAATGGAGCCAAGCACACCTTCCGATTGAACCTAGCACACCAAAGCAAATAAACCTCCATGCCCGTTACCTTACTAGCCTCCTTTTTACCGGAGACCATGTTAGATATGAAGCGATGGAGTATGATCAAAGCATCATCGCGTAAAAAGGCACTAGACACACCCGAAGTTTTGAAATTCTTAACACCCGTCAATTCCCTCCAAGCCTCATTAATATTAAAATCCGCAGGCACACAATCAGAGATATTAGGATGAGCACGAAAACCAAATACCGTTTTCATCGTTTCCTTAGAAACTTCCCACAAGACACCACGAAAAGTGCATTCCATCACAACATCATTACCACGTCTAGATAATCGAAAACTACTACACATCTCCAGACACAAACTATCATGCGCCTCCCATTGTCTAGACATACATTGCATTAATCCAAATCGAAGAGCATATTCGCGAATAGTCGGAAAAATAGACAAACGCCTCAAAAAATCCATATTATAATGCCTAGGAGGACGTATATCAAGACTTTTCAAACGGAGGTAGAGATTTGTAGTAGCGTACCTATCGGTTTCAAAAGGAACCCGTTGGCGACGCCCATACTCTTGCTCATTGTCACCAGGTGAGTGGCGATCGAGACTCACAATAAAGGGAGTACGATTCATGGTGATGGTGAGAAGCGGTTGACGAAGGATGGCACACGAACTGAGAACGAACGATGAAATCCAAAAATTGAGCAGCCTCCAATCTGGCCGGTCGGCCAAATTTGCCTGGATTCTGGCCGGTCGGCCAAATGGTCTTCTGGCCGGTCGCGGGAAGCTGGCCGAGCGCGGTGCTGCGACGGCGATAGCTGAGCGACGGCGACTTGGTGGCTGAACGGCGGTGGCTGAGGGCTGTACGAACGACGTCGGCGAGGCTGGCGGCGATGGGTGAGGCGGTGGCTAAAGGCGGCGATACGGGTGGCTGCCGGCGGCGAAGGTGCAGCGGCGGCGGCGGTGGCTCTGAACGGCGGCGGGCGGTGTGGTGTACGAGCTGCGGCTGTGGTGCGGCTGGTCTGTGGGAGAATAGATAGAAAAGAGAAGGAAGGAGATAAGAGGGAAAAAAGTAGGTTAAATCAAAATTGAATGGGCCAAAAATCGGCAAGGAGTAGGGCCCACAGATTTTGGCCGATCGGCCAAAATTCGTAAAGAATCTGGCCGGTCGGCCAGATCAGCTACTGGCCAGGATCTGCTTTGTTCAGTTCTGGCCGATCGTCCAGAATCCTTAGGGAATCTGGCCGATCGGCCAGATCAGCCGCTGGGTGATCGACGCCTATTCCTGCAAAAAGGCACTAACTAACACGAAAATCGAAGATTAACAAGAAATACAATGAAAAATACTAAATCTAATTTTTTTTTTTTTTACGTGGGTTGCCTCCCACCAAGCGCTCGTTTATCGTCATTAGCTTGACGTACCAAATACTCAAGAGGAGAGTGGGGGGTCGGAGATGAGAATCGTCTCCACCGTGTGAGGAAGTGTCGTCCCTTCGATGTACAACTTCAATCGTTGCCCGTTGACCGAGAAGATGTATCCCGAATCCTTGTTCTTGATCTCTACCGCGCCATGAGGGAAGACTTGTACCACCGTGTATGGACCTCCCCACCTAGACTTAAGCTTACCCGGAAATAATCGAAGACGAGAGTGAAAAAGTAGTACCTTCATTCCGGGTTTGAACTCCTTGTAGGCTATGCGTCTATCATGTAGATATTTCACCTTGTCCTTGTAGATCTTGGCATTGTCGTAGGCTTCGTTCCTTAGCTCGTCGAGCTCCTCCATTTGCAAGATTCTCCGATCGTGAGCATCGTCGAGGTCGAAATTGATGCGCTTGAGAGCCCAATATGCCTTGAACTCGATCTCAACGGGCAAATGGCACGACTTACCATAGACGAGCCTATAGGGACTCATCCCAAGCACGCCTTTGTAAGCCGTACGATATGCCCAAAGAGCGTCGTTCAACTTGTTGGCCCAATCCTTCCTTGATGGCTTGACCGTCTTCTCTAAAATCCCCTTGATTTGTCGATTGCTCGTCTCCGCTTGTCCCGAGGTTTGTGGATGATAAGGAGTCGCCACCTTGTGAGTGATGGCGTTCTTCTTCATGAGCTTGGCGAAAAATTTGTTGCAATAATGCTTACCTCATCACTAATGATCACACGAGGGAAACCAAACCTACACAAAATATTTTCCTGCACAAACTTCAAGACAACGTGAGAATTGCACGTCCTTGTGGGGATGGCTTCAACCCACTTGGACACATAATCAACCGCAAGTAAAATGTATTCAAAACCATGGGATTTAGGAAAAGGTCCCATAAAGTCGATGCCCCACACATCAAAAATCTCAACCACTAAAATAGGATTAAGGAGCATCTCATTACGGCGACCTATAGAACCTGTGCGTTGGCAACGATCGCATGCAAGGTAGAAGGCTTGAGCATCCTTGAACAAGGTAGGCCAATATAATCCACTTTGTAGCACCTTATGAGCAGTCTTTTGGCCTCCAAAATGTCCTCCACTCGGCTCCTCGTGACAATGTCGCAACACCTCGGTTTGCTCGTGGTCGGGAACGCACCTTCGAATCACCTCGTCCTTCCCAAGCTTTAACAAGTGAGGATCCTCCCAATAGTATTGCCTACACAAACGAAGAAACCTTTTCTCTTCTTGAGCGTTAAGGACGGGTTTAGTGTCCTTATCGGCCAAGTAATTAGCAATATCGGCAAACCAAGGAGTAGCATTCACTTCATTAACATTCTCAAAGGGAAAGGAATCACAAATATCATCAAGAGAAGCATAAGGGGGTGGTGAATCGAGACGAGAGAGATAGTCGGCCACAAGATTATCACTACCTTTCCTATCACGAATTTCAATGTCAAATTCTTGCAACAATAAGACCCATCTAATCAACCTAGGTTTTGCTTGGGCTTTAGTCAAAAGATGTTTAAGAGCACCATGATCACTATAAATAATCACCTTAGACCCTATGATGTATGATAGAAATTTATCTAAGGCAAAAACAACAGCAAGCATCTCTTGTTCGGTGGTGGTGTAATTCACTTGAGCAGGATTTAGAGTTAAACTAGCATAGTAAATCACACGAAGCATCTTATCGACTCTTTGACCCAAAACAGCCCCTACGGCATTATTCGACGCATCACACATAATCTCAAAAGGCAATGACCAATCGGGACCAACTACAACGGGAGCAGAGATGAGTTTTTCTTTTAAAGTGAAAAAAGCATTCATACAAGAATCATCAAAGTGGAAAGGCACATCTTGAGCAAGCAATCGACAAAGAGGTTGGCTAATTTTAGAAAAATCCTTAATAAATCGTCTATAAAAGCCCGCATGACCAAGGAAACTCCTAATACCTTTGACATCACTAGGTGGTGGCAATTTTTCAATTACCTCCACTTTCGCTTTGTCGACCTCTATGCCCTTACTCGAAACTACATGACCTAGAACAATTCTGATGGATTTGTATACTAGAAAGCAGGCCTTTTAGCTTGTATGCATGTGTTGTCCATAACCACTAACAATCTTCTATCTGATTAAGTATGAATTGTCATCCATGCATCAAACATCTATCCAATATCTCAAAGTTGTAGGCTTTATGGTGTGTTGTAGATCACAGAAGACCATAGTTGCCGGTTCCTCAAGAGATATAAAAGGGTATCACAGTTGAGACAGTTCTGGATATAACTGTCGGTTTAAGCTGTAGTATAGGCTGCATAAGTAGCTTGTCTTGGCTACTTGTCTATACTAGTACGTGCGTGTACTGATAGGATCACGGTGAGGTGTATTCTTCTATTCTGACCAGATGTAGAAAGAATCAAGACCTCGGTGACTTAAGATGAACCTTAACTCTAGTTGAGTCCTAAGGGTGTATAGTTGTGGTCTGCTTCTTTGATTTACCATGGGTGAGAGTTCAGAGTATCTGTAACTCAATATGCTCCGTATCTTGGGAAGCAACTACAACTAGTACGACTCTTAGTGTAACTGCAACAGAGCACCATATCCTGGTAGAACAGGTTGATCACATCCCCTGAGGAATTCATTAAGGACTATCATACTAAACCCTGCAGGTGGATTAAATTCCGGTATGATGAGTAAGGTATGAATGGTACTACTCAGGAATATAAAAGAAGTTGAATAACACGAGCAGTCAGAAGCTCTAAGTTAATCAACGGATGTGGGATATCTTAAATATGGGGGTCGCTAAGTCTAATACTAGCCCTGAACTCAACAGGGGTAAAACAGGTAATTCAGTACTATTACTCTAGTGGAATGTTTTAGTACTTATGGACTAAATTATACTCTGGGCTGAGTATGGAGAATTTAGCCATTGGGAGGCCTCGGTTTTACCAGCTAGTAGATCCCTGATCTGGCCCAAAAAGCTCAATAGGCTACAATATAAGGAATAAGTGGGCCACCACTCAGTTGGGCCCAGTATGTGGCGCCAACTGTGCTCATGGGCGGCCAGTCCATAAGTTGCAGGCCTGGCCTGCAACTTAAGCCCAAATCTCTCTTGGTCTCCTCTATAAATACCCCTCAAGGTCTTGTTCAGACCTAACGATCAGAATAATCGAGTGCACTTAATATTCTGAACAAGAAAAAGGAGGCTAGGGTTAGAGAGAGAGAGACGCGCGGTCGAGCAGCAGTTTTCGGTGGGGATCCCGTTTCCGTGGCTGATTCCGAAGATCGTTGTCCATCCAACGTCAGAATCGAGCAGGGATACAGATCAGAAGATCTATTCGCGAGTTCTCTACTTCTTCAGGTAATCGATTGATAAACCCCCTATGATTCCGCACTAAATTCATAGGAGCATGATAGGTTTTATTCGATAGTTAGATATCCGAAATAGATCCTCGGGCGAACCGATCTTCACCGATCAGATATGGTTCCTTCAGTTGGTATCAGAGCCAAGGATCAGATTTTCGGCTCTATCTGAGTAATTATCGATTATTATGCATGTTAGATCGATTGGATGTCGCTTTTCGTGGTGTTTTTCGTTTTTCGGGGCCGATTTGGCAAATCTATGAAATTTTTGATCGCGAGATAATAAGGTGCGATCTAGAATAGGATTAGATAGATTTTTCTTTTGTTTTTCGTTTGTATCTGCTGCATGGAGATGAGGAACACGAAGAACGAGGGGACGAACACCGATGGACGACCACCGCACGCGGCGGCGCGTGAGTGACACGCGCCAGCACACGCGCACGTGCAGCTACCCAACGGCGCGTCTCCCTCTTCTCCGGTGATCGACGGGGCTCCAGCAGGCTGCTGGAGCCTGCACGTCGTCGGGGAGGGGCGTAGCAGGTCGGGAACGGCGGCGAGAAGCGCGGCAGCGCAAGGGAGAGCCGCGGTGGAACCCTCTTTAGGGCTCGACGCCGCGGCAGTCATCTCCAGGCTGCATGATCGCCGGAGACGACGACCACGGAGTCCGGTGATGGACTCCACTTGGTCGCCGTCATTGATGGTGGCAGCAGGCGGCGCCGGAGCGAGCAGCAGCGGCGGCAGAACCCGTGAGGGTTTCTGCCGCGGGTTAACGCGGCTGAAGGCGACGGCGAGGGCGGCGGAGGTAGCGTCCAGGGAGGCGGAGCACACCGGCGACATCAACACCAGCAGCAGGAGCCGCGGCGGACGTCGCCGGCGGCAGAATCGGGGGCAGCAGGCGGGGGGTTTCCGCGGCGGAACCCTATCAAGGGATTCACGCCGCGAGCTTCGCCGGAGAGGGCTGCCGGCCGTGTCACCGGCAGGGATCGACGGCCAGCAGCAGCAGCGGCGCCAGGGAGGCGGAGGCGGCCGGCGGCAGGGCCTCACGCCGTCGGCTGCGGCGCGAGCAGCCTTGCACGCCCGTGCCCTAGCCCGTGGACGGGCCTAGGGTTTCAAACCCGGCCCGTTCGCGTTTACGGGCTGCCTCCAGTGTTCGGGCTCGGGCCCAGTCGCGAATTCGGGCCGTGTTAGGTCGGTTTCGGGTTCGTGGGCCCATAAGAGTGAAACGAGCGCGGATTGGGCCTTTTCGAGAGAATTGGGTCACGTGGTGTGGGCCCAATCTCGGTTAGAGAAGCCCAATGGCAACGAAAATTAGAAAATAAATTATCTAAATAATTTATTTATTTTCGGGGAGAAACGGGAGATCAACTCGGAGGACTTATTCAAGACCGAAGCCAGTTTCGGATTTTATTATTTAATGTAATAGTTTAGAAGGGTCGTCACACCACGAAAAGCGAGTTTTATTTTTGTTTTTATCTCGTTTTTCTTAAGCATGCTATGGATGCAATTTATTTATTATTATAGCATGTCTTGCCTGTCGAGGTGATTAAATTGCGCTTAGTCGAGCATGTTTTAGGATTGTCAATATAAGCATGTTTTAAATTTTCTGCGAGCATGGTTTATTTGCTGCGTTTAGAAAATTATGCTTAGTATTATGTGACAATGTGATCTAGCATGTCGACAACCTTTTGAAAGAAAAATACTAAGCAGATAAAAACATTTTTGGTATAGAAAATGTTAAGACCTCCACAACTGACCTTAAGGTGAAGTTTTGGTGCGAGTGTGTAAACGTCCACACGAACGTGGCTTGCACATCGTACTGGACGAGTTCGCCAGACTTAGGGTTTCTTAACAAAAATGTTCTAACCAAAATGAGAACTGGGAGCTTTTCTGAGTAAACGTCCACACTAACGTGGCTTACTCGAAATAGTAACTACGGTTTTCTCTGGAGTTGGTTTTTGAACAAAGATAGCTTAAGGAAAATAGTGCTTTTTCCGAGTTAGGCTAAGATTGTGGTTAAAAGCTTAGATATTAGTTAGAATACAACTCCCCAACGGAGTCCCTTTTCTAACCTAATATGGTCTAGTAAGGTTCAACTATTAGCTCTATTTGCCATTAGGATAGGTTGGCAAGATAAGTAGAGTTAAAGATCCGAGTATCTGGTCGAACAGTGGGAGCGTAAACGTCAACACGAACGTGGCTTGCGATCCGCATTGTTTGGGCTGTTGAAGGTTTCAAAATTATTGGTTTATCAAAAGGTTACAATAATTTTCGTATCGAATTGATGCATGATCTTTTCTCACTTGTGTCTACGTGTTTATTGCTTTTTCAGATATGACTTTAGGCCCGTTGATAAATGTTCTCACTTCAAAGCCTCTCATTGGTTCCAATTATTTGGAATGGAAACAAAATCTTGAGTATGTCTTGGTTGCGGAAGAGTACAATTTTGTACTCACAACTCCTGAACCTGCTCCCTTGACGGAGGAATCCACTGATGTTGAGAGGGAGAACATAAAAGATGGCACAAGGCCAATGATTTGGCAAAGTGCTTCATCATGACTTCTATGTCAAGTCAGATGCAGTTAGAACACAAGAATTTTGTGAAAGCATCTGACATTATGTTCAATCTCAAGGAACTCTTTGGAGAGAAGGACAGAGCTGCCCGTTTTGAGGCCATGAGGAAACTCATGACCACAATGATGACGGAAGGCACTTCAGTGCGTGATCATGTTCTGAGTCTGATGCACACACAGAATGAACTGGAAGAGCTCGGTGGAGGTATCGATAGTGAAGCCAAAGTCGATATGATACTCCATACGCTTCCAAAGTCCTTCGAGAATTTCCGTCTGAATTTAGTCATGAACAAAAAGGAGTACACTCAGAATGAACTTCTTAATGACTTGGTGACTGCCGAAGCCATGATGAGCGAGGGCGCCACGGCGCTGTCATCAGTGAAGGCATCTTCTTATGCACCGAAAGGTGGGATCAAGAAGAAACCGTGGTTGAGAAAGAAAGCGGCTAGCACCAGTGGGAGCAAAGGTAGTAAGCCTACCAAAGGCGGTGAAAAGCCTAAGGGGAAAGGCAAGTGCTTCAAGTGCAACAAGACAGGACACTGGAAGGCTGACTGCCCTCTAAAGAAGAAGAATTCTGGTACGTCATTCACATTTGTAACTGAAACATGCTTAGCTGCAAGTTCTACCCAGACTTGGGTAGTAGATACGGGAGCAACTGACCATGTATGTTACTCCTTGCAGGGGTTTCTGCGGACAAGGGAGCTGAGTGATGACGAGATTACCATCTCCATGGGCGATGCATCGAAAGTTGCAGCTGTCGCAGTTGGAGATATTCATTTATCGTTTGATAGTACTGTTTTGGTTTTGAGAGACGTTTTGTATGTGCCTGCTTTTAGGCGAAACTTGATTTCTGTTTCGAAACTATTTATTTACGGATATTCAGTTGTTTTTGATAGAGGCGTTTCTATCATGAAAGACAATGAAGTTATAGTTTCTGGCACATTGTCCCGGTCTCTCTATACCATTACTTGTCCTATGAATGATTCTTCTTCTTGTAATGCTTCATCATCATTGAATACTAAAAAGACGAAGAATCCGTCTCAAACGAACCAAACTCTATTATGGCACTTACGATTGGGTCACATCAACCAAAAGAGGATTCAAAGGTTGATAAGAGAAGGTGTTTTGGATTTCCAAATAGAACCTTTATCAACGTGTGAATCATGTATGGAAGGAAAGATGGTGACCAGACCTTTCAAGTCCATAGGATATCGAGCCCAAGAGCTCTTGGAGTCGGTTCATTCTGACTTGTGTGGACCGATGTCCGTTCAAGCTCGAGGAGGTTACGAGTATTTCGTCACGTTTATTGATGACTACTCGAGATACGGTTATATCTACCTGCTCCACAGGAAGTCCGAATGCTTTGATAAATTCAAGGAATTCAAAGCGGAAGTGGAGAAGAGAACGGGTAGAAGTATCAAGTCACTTCGCTCTGATAGAGGTGGCGAGTACCTCGGAACTGAGTTTCGAACTTTCTTGTCAAAAAATGGGATTTCATCTCAGTTAACTACTCCCGGTACTCCCCAACAGAACGGTGTAGCTGAGAGACGGAATCGTACTCTTTTAGACACAGTTAGATCGATGATGAGCTATGCATCCTTGCCAATTTCGTTCTGGGGATATGCCTTGGAAACAGCAGGTTATCTCCTCAATCTAGTACCTACAAAGTCGACAGTTAAAACTCCTTCCGAATTATGGACAGGGCGCAAGCCTAGCTTGGGTCATATTCGGGTTTGGGGATGCCCAGCACACGTGCTGACTAAGGAGGCCGACAAATTGAGGTCTAAGACTGAGGTTAGGCTGTTTTTAGGATATCCAAAGGGAACGAAAGGAGGTTATTTCTATAGTCCCCAGGATCAGAAGGTCATTGTGAGCACCAATGCCCGATTCCTAGAGGAGGACTTTATTAGTAACCATCGGACAAGGAGTGAAATAATGCTCGATGAGTTGCGAGCATCAGCAGCAGCCGAAATTCCAGAACAGCCGAGAGTACAAGAGGTTATACCACTAACTGCACCCTTATCCGATACTGTATCTCCACCATCGCTTCGTCGCAGTGGGAGGGTTGTTCGTCAACCGGACCGTTTCATGTTCGTGGGAGAATCCACTGAACTACTCTCGGGTATCGAACATGATGAGATCGACCCCTGGACCTACAAGGAAGCGATGGAGGACGAGGATGCAGATTCCTGGAGAGTTTCTATGGATTCGGAGATAGAATCCATAGTTAACATGGACGTGTACGACCTTGCGGAGCTGCCGGATGGGGTAAAGCCCATCGGTTGCAAGTGGCTGTACAAGAGAAAGAGAGGACCTGACGGGAAGGTTTTAGCCTTCAAAGCTAGATTGGTGGCGAAAGGATTCACTCAGAAAGAGGGAATCGATTACGATGAGACATTTTCGCCGGTTGCCATGCTTAAGTCCGTCAGAATACTCTTGTCCATGGCGGCACATTTAGACCTAGAGGTTTGGCAAATGGACGACAAGACTGCGTTCTTGAACGGGTACCTTGAAAAAGGTAGGGACATTTATATGCGCCAACCAGAAGGTTATGTGAGAGATGGCCAGGAGCATCTCGTGTGGAAGCTTAAGAAGTCCTTATACGGACTTAAACAAGCGTCCAGGTCCTGGAACATTCGTTTTGATGGAGTGATTAAATCCTATGGATTTGTCCAGTGCTTAAACGAAAGTTGTGTTTACAGGCTCAGTTCGGACGGAAGCGTGGTATTCTTAGTACTGTACGTAGATGACATACTTCTCATTGGCAACAATGTGAACGTGTTATCAGGCATAAAGGATTGGTTGTCTGAACAGTTTCAGATGAAAGACTTGGGAGAAGCAGGTTACATCCTAGGGATCAAGGTGATCAGAGATCGCCGTAAGAGGTAGGCTTAAGCCAAGCTTCATATATAGATACTGTGATCGCCCGTTTCAGCATGCAGAATGCCAAGAAGGGTTTTCTTCCCTTCAGACATGGCATACCTCTATCTAAGGATATGTGTCGGAAGACACAAGAGGAGATAGAGGGCATGAAGACTATACCGTATGCTTCCGCGGTTGGAAGTCTCATGTATGCAATGCTGTGTACTAGACCAGATATCTGCTATGCGGTTGGCATGGTGGCGAGATATCAGTCTAACCCTGGTCAGGGACATTGGACGGCTGTTAAGCACATTTTAAAGTATCTCAAGAGGACAAGAGATCATGTGCTTGTTTATCGGTCCAATGAGATGATCCCTATAGGGTATACGGACTCAGACTTCCAGGCTGATCGAGATGAGAGGAAATCTACCTCAGGCTATGTGTTTACCTTGGGAGGTGGAGCCGTCACTTGGAAGAGTGTGAAGCAGAAGTGCATCGCAGACTCGACCATGGAGGCCGAATATGTGGCTGCTTGTGAGGCTGCTAAAGAGGCTGTGTGGCTCCTGAACTTCCTTAATGAGCTAGAACTAGTTCCCAGTTTGCCCAGAGGTATCACACTATATTGTGATAATGCTGGAGCAGTTGCAAACTGCAAGGAACCTAGGGCTCACAAGGCGAGCAAACACATAGAGAGAAAGTACCATCTCGTACGAGCAATCGTCGAAAGAGGAGAAGTAGAAGTGAAGAAAGTCCCTTCAGCGGATAATCTAGCAGATCCATTCACAAAGAGCTTACCAGTCAAGGTGTTCGACAAGCATGTCGAAGGGATGGGACTGGAGCGCCTCCCACACTAATAAACTTTGAGTATAAGTGGGAGAAGATGTGTAATAGATGCTAAATTGTAGACACTTTGCCTTTTGTCACATGATATACTAAAAGTTTGCTTTAGTATAAGTGGGACATTGATGGATTTGTATACTAGAAAGCAGGCCTTTTAGCTTGTATGCATGTGTTGTCCATAACCACTAACAATCTTCTATCTGATTAAGTATGAATTGTCATCCATGCATCAAACATCTATCCAATATCTCAAAGTTGTAGGCTTTATGGTGTGTTGTAGATCACAGAAGACCATAGTTGCCGGTTCCTCAAGAGATATAAAAGGGTATCACAGTTGAGACAGTTCTGGATATAACTGTCGGTTTAAGCTGTAGTATAGGCTGCATAAGTAGCTTGTCTTGGCTACTTGTCTATACTAGTACGTGCGTGTACTGATAGGATCACGGTGAGGTGTATTCTTCTATTCTGACCAGATGTAGAAAGAATCAAGACCTCGGTGACTTAAGATGAACCTTAACTCTAGTTGAGTCCTAAGGGTGTATAGTTGTGGTCTGCTTCTTTGATTTACCATGGGTGAGAGTTCAGAGTATCTGTAACTCAATATGCTCCGTATCTTGGGAAGCAACTACAACTAGTACGACTCTTAGTGTAACTGCAACAGAGCACCATATCCTGGTAGAACAGGTTGATCACAACACGAGCAGTCAGAAGCTCTAAGTTAATCAACGGATGTGGGATATCTTAAATATGGGGGTCGCTAAGTCTAATACTAGCCCTGAACTCAACAGGGGTAAAACAGGTAATTCAGTACTATTACTCTAGTGGAATGTTTTAGTACTTATGGACTAAATTATACTCTGGGCTGAGTATGGAGAATTTAGCCATTGGGAGGCCTCGGTTTTACCAGCTAGTAGATCCCTGATCTGGCCCAAAAAGCTCAATAGGCCACAGTATAAGGAATAAGTGGGCCACCACTCAGTTGGGCCCAGTATGTGGCGCCAACTGTGCTCATGGGCGGCCAGTCCATAAGTTGCAGGCCTGGCCTGCAACTTAAGCCCAAGTCTCTCTTGGTCTCCTCTATAAATACCCCTCAAGGTCTTGTTCAGACCTAACAATCAGAATAATCGAGTGCACTTAATATTCTGAACAAGAAAAAGGAGGCTAGGGTTAGAGAGAGAGAGACGCGCGGCCGAGCAGCAGTTTTCGGTGGGGATCCCGTTTCCGTGGCTGATTCCGAAGATCGTTGTCCATCCAATGTCAGAATCGAGCAGGGATACAGATCAGAAGATCTATTCGCGAGTTCTCTACTTCTTCAGGTAATCGATCTATAAACCCCCTATGATTCCGCACTAAATTCATAGGAGCATGATAGGTTTTATTCGATAGTTAGATATCCGAAATAGATCCTCGGGCGAACCGATCTTCACCGATCAGATATGGTTCCTTCAAATTCCACTTCTAACTATAAAATGACTCTTTTCCCAACTCAAAGTAAGACCACTCTCAATGCATCTCTTAAGGACTCTCTCTATTTTCATCAAGCAATCATGGAAAGACGACCCAAAAACAGAAAAATCATCCATGAAAATCTCAACAAAGTCACCGATAAATTCCGAAAAAATAGACATCATGCATCTTTGGAACGTATCCGGTGCGTTGCAGAGACCAAATGGCATCCTCCTATAAGCGTAGGACCCAAAAGGGCTTGTGAAGGCCGTCTTTGCTTGATCCTCCGGAGCTATCGCAATTTGGTAGTAACCTGACAAGCCATCTAGAAAACAATAAAATTCTTGCCCGGCTAACTTATCAAGCATTTGATCAATAAAAGGGAGAGGAAAGTGGTCCTTTTTGGTGGAAGCATTAAGCTTCCGATAATCGATGCACATCCTCCAACCGGTAACCACGCGCGAGGCGACCAACTCGTCCTTCTCGTTCTTCGACACCGTGATTCCTCCCTTCTTTGGAACGAAGTGCACCGGGCTAACCCACTCATTATCAGCGATGGCATAGATAATACCCTCCGCCAATAGCTTGTAGATTTCCTTGCGCACGACCTCCATGAGCATTGGGTTGAGCCTCCTTTGTCCATCTCGTTTGGGGCTGGCGCCTTCTTTGAGATTGATGCGATGCATGCACGTGGCCTGGCTAATACCTCGAATATCCGCCAAGCTCCATCCGAAAGCGAGCTTGTTCTCCTTGAGTATACCCACCAAAGCTCCTTCCTCTACAAGAGACAAAGAAGAAGAGATGATTACGGGTTTTTGATTTCCTCCCTCTAAAAACACATATTTCAAATGCGATGGCAGCTCTTTCAACTCCAACGGCTCCAGAATCTTCGAGCCGGGCTCGGGGTCTTGAGGGGGAAACGGGAGTTTGATTCCGATGTCTCTCTCCATTCGCTCCCATTCCATTTGATCTCCGGATCCCCAACACACCTCCTCGGTGTCAAAATCCTGCACAAAAGAGCACTCGACCAAGGCATCAACCTTATCGATGAAAGAACAATTATCAATTAAATTGACCGATGACATAGGTCGACTCTTATGCACAGAAAACGAAACATCCTCTCCTAAAACGGACATCTTAATCACACCACTCTTCACATCAATCAAAGTATTAGTAGTATCCATGAAAGGACGACCTAGCAAAAGTGTGTGCTCAATACCATTTTCTTGTACCTCACCTATCTCTAAAACCACGAAATCAACGGGAACAATCAAACCCCCTACGCGAACAAGAATATCCTCAATAATACTTCTAGGGTACCTAATAGACCTATCCGCCAATTGAAGGCTCATGCGAGTGGGTTTAAGTTCTCCTAACTCTAATTGCTTAAAGATAGAATAAGGCATAAGATTAATACCGGCACCTAAATCTAGCATACCACATGCTTCCTTACCATTACCTAAAGAGATAGTGATAACGAAAGAACCTGGATCTCGTTGCTTAGGTGGAAGAGGGTGTTGCATGATGGATGTCGCCACCTCCGATACCGCAATTGTCTCCATCTCGTCGAACGGCTTTTTCCTCGATGTCAGCTCCTTCACGAACCTCACGAACGGTGGCACGTTGTGAATAACATCAAGAAGAGGCAAGTTCACGTCCACCTTCGATAGAAGCTTGTAAAGATCCATGAATTGTTGATCCCGCTTCTTATTCTTCACACGACTTGGATAAGGAATGGGAGGAACATAGGGGTTGGAAGTCTTGTGTAGAGGTGGGGACTCCTTCTCGGGCTCCTCGGACTCCGTTTGCTGCTCGCCAGGTTTGGCCGATCGGCCAGAGTCGGAGTGACTTGGCCGATCATCCAGATTGTCTGCTGGGTGCTCGCGCGAATTTGGAGTTTTGGCCGAGCGGCCAGATTCTGGCCGAGCGGCCAGATCAGCTGCTGGGTGCTCCCGCGAAACTGGGGATTTGGCCGAGCGGCCAGATTCTGGCCGACCGGCCAGATCAGCTGCTGGACGAACGTGTTGATGAGGAGGGGTTGTTGGCCTTTTCGGTCCATGCCAACGGGGGCTCGGGCCCCATCTATCTCCCATGCGTCCTTGAGGTGGCATTGTCACTCCATTATCCACGTGCCTCCCGCTCCGCAACACCGAGACAGCTTGGGCTTGATGTGGTGGAAAAGGAGGAACATATGGGGGATATTGCACCTCGTTAGCTTGTTGTGGTTGAATCCCTTGGCTCGGAATCCGCCCCGGTTGTTGCATCAAGTGCATAGATCCAGAAATTTGGCCAATGGCCGTCTCGAGCCGCTTTATGTTTGCATCAAGTGCATGGAAACGATCCTCATCGGCTGGAGGCTTTTGTGGAGGTCCTTGAGGACGAGAATTTGGGTATGGTGGTGGTGGGTTAGGAGTAGGTTGAGGTGGGTAGTATGGAGGTGGTGGATAATATGGATTTGGAGGGTAGTGAGGAGGTGGATAATATGGTGGAGGTTGAGAGTAGTAGGGATTTGGTGGAGGAGGATAGGGATTATTATATGATGGAGGACGCCTATTTGGATAGGTAGGGGGGTTACCTTGCCCTTGTGTCGGCCTCGGATTTTGGTAGCGTCTATTATATCCCCCTTGGTATCCTTGAGGTGGTACTTGAGGTAGGTATCCTTGAGCGGCGTACACCTCGGCTCCTCCTTCGTATGGAAACTCTCCCATGTTGTGGCACACCTCCTTGATGTGACCAAGCTCTCCACAAATCTCGCATTGGTCCGGCTTCCTCTCTTTCTCCTTCGGGGTCGGTGCACTTTGCTTAATCTTCAAGTTCTCGAGATCTCTATACATGTCGGCAATTTGCTTCTTCAAGTCGGGGCTCATCGAAACTGCACTCGCCTCCACATTCCTTGGCCTAGCTAATTTTTGTTGAGAACTCGCAGTGAGCGTCTCGAATATATCCTTCAACTCTTCAGCTGTCTTGACCGCAATGTTGCCTCCGGCCGAACTATCCACCATGAATTGGCAAGTTTGGTTGTGGGCGTCGTAGAAATATTGCCAAAGCAACTCCGGTGCCATTTGATGATGAGGGCATTGTTGAAGTAGCTCTTGGAACCTCTCCCATGCTTCGTGAAATGGCTCATCATTGTCTTGGGAAAAATTCATAATCTTTGACTGCACCTCTTGAGTCTTGCGGTTGGGATAGTACTTGAGCATGAACTTCTCGCACACCGCATTCCATGTGGCAAGAGAGTTGGCCGGGAGCGCCAAATACCACGACTTTGCTCGATCCTTGAGGGTGTACGGGCTTCATCTTCAAGTTGTCTTCCGTGAGTCCCGAGAGTGGGAAAGTTTGCACCACCGTGCAAAACTCTCGGATGAACGTCAAAGCATCCTCGTTGGCCAGCCCATGGTAGGATGGAAGCAACGCCATGTGGTGAGGTTTAAGCTCATGATTCCTGACCGCTTCCGTCAGGACAATCGCCGAAGTGGTGGCTGTGAATGTGGGGCGAGCAAAATCGCCCATGACTCTAGCTGCCATGGCTTCGGGCTCTGCATACAACAAGACTAAACCAAAGTCTCGAGAATCGATCTCCTCCTTCTCCTTTGCGGCTAAGATCCCTTTCCTTTGATGGATGTTGTCGACGTAGGGCGCTAAATTCCTTTGAAGACTTCGACGACCATGCATAAAAACACTCAACAAAAGGGTTAAAAGCACCGAGTGGGAGAAATAAGAGAATCGAAGAAACACAAATAAAAATAAAACAAATAAAAACACTACACAATAAATCGCCTAAAGTTTTCCCCGACAACGGCGCCAAAATTTGTTTCACTAAAAAGTGTTCGCAATAGACGAAATCTATCGTAGCACTAGCAAGTAAAACCTAAGTATCGAATCTCAAGGAAAACTTAACAGGGCAATTAATTATGTAGTAAAAACCTAATCTAGCCTAAATCTAGGAAAGCAAGTAAATAAGATTTTTGGGGTTTTTGTTTTAAATCCTAGGCAAATAAAATAAAGCAAAGCAATAAATAAAAACAAGTAAATAACTAATCTAGAACTCAAGAAATAAATCTAAGAATTAAACTAGAAGAAAGCAATTAAATCTACCTAGGCAAGAATCGAAAAGAAAGCAATAAAGGAAGCAACGAAAAAAACGAAAGCAAAGAAAGAAGCATAAATAAATCTAGACATGATGAATTGAAATCTGGAAATTAAAGGCAAATAAATCTAACTTAAAAAGCTTTGAAAAACGAAAGAATTGAAATCGAAGGAAAACGAATCTAAACTTTAAACTAGAAATCGAAAGAACGAAATTAAACTAAGGAATTTAAACGAAGCAATTAAGAAAACGAATCTAAAACGAAAGCAAGCAATTAAAACAAGTAAACGAAAGCAATAACAGAACTTACGAAAATTGAGACGAAGAACGAAGAACTTGAAGTAAATTAAACGTCTTGAATTAAATTGCAATAACGAAGAATCCGGATCTGAACAATAGAAAGCTAATAAAAGTGTTTAAGTGCTGGAAACTAAAGCTAAAATATGATAAAAGATGATACAAAATTCGTCCAAGGCACTAGTATATATACTAGGAAGAAAACCTAATTAAATAAGGAAACACAGCTGGACGCCGACTTTTGGCCGATCGGCCAGATGCTGAAGGAATTCTGGCCGGTCGGCCAGATCAGGAACTGCACAAACTCTTTGCATGTGTTTGGCCGATCGTCCAGATTGTGAAGGAATTCTGGCCGATCGGCCAGATCAGGGACTGGTGAATCCTTGCATAGGCATTTGGCCGATCGTCCAGATTCCTAAGGAAATCTGGCCGATCGGCCAGATCAGATTCTGGTCTCTCATGGCTTTTCCTTCTCTTCGTGCACTTTTCGTCCCGTTGTCTTCCAATTTCTCTCCTTTTGCTCCTACGATACCCAAAGCTCCAAACAAACAATCATAGCCAAAAGACACACTAAAAGACACAAAAACATAATGAAAACGAACACGAAAACGCAACAAAAAACCTAACAACTAGACACCAATCAGAAAAAAGGATCTCGAGCCTATCAACTCGTTTCCTAAAAGAGGGGATCCGGGAGGTTTCGACTAGAGTATTATTTTGGATAGCGGAGAGACCGTCTCGGGATTGATGGATTTAGGAGCTGCGGTGAATTTAATGTCGTACTCTATTTTCGAGAAGATGAATTCAAGAATCCTTCAAGCCACCGACTTTCGCATTGAGCAAGCGGATGGCACCGTGAGTAGTCCACTTGGAGTTGTGGAAGATGTGACTGTCCTCGTTGATGGAATTCGAGTCGTTACCGATTTTGTGGTGCTTCATGAAGGCAAGGGAGCTAAGAGTGCAACCGGACATCTACTCTTGTTGGGACGACCATTTATGGCCACTACTCGAGCTTGGATTGAGCATGGCCGGTGATGGAGGTTCGGTAACATTTTCGGTGTTTGGAAATTCACCTTCTATTCCTAGTTCCTCTCTTCATTCATGCTCTTTTGTTAAGCTTGCTAACCCTCATGTTGAGGAAAATGTTTGTGAGATTTCTAATAGGGTAGCAGCTCTTGAAGAATTCATTGAAGATGAAGAGTCCATTGAACATGACGAGTTCTTTAGTTGTGTGGATGAAGAGGAGGACATAATCGAGCAATTTCTACGGAATTTGGAGGAGGTTGAAGAAGTAGAAGAGGAAAACTCGAAAAATGCATCGAATGAGGAAGTTGTCATTAACTCTTTTCTTTCTAACCTCACCAATTGTGAAACATCTTTTCTTGCAGAGTTTAACTCGAAGATGTTTGGGGAGGAGTTCGAACTAAGTGTGGGGGAGTTAAGAGTTGATGATGACCAAGTTCTTCGAGATTGTTCGAAAAAGAAGAGTGTGTGTGTCGTGAAGAGCACCAACACGTCGCTTGGTGCTACTGGCTTTGGTTGATTGTATCATTCGTCAAGCTAATGACGTTAAACAAGCGCTTGGTGGGAGGCAACCCACGTAAAAAAAAAAAAAAAAAAAATGTAGTTTAGGTTTCATTTTTGTTATTTTTGTGTTTTCGTTTGTTTTTCTTTTTATTTTTCGTGCAGAGAGTAGTACACAAGGATTGGCATGAAGAGAGGTCGAGACGAGGAGGAAAATTCAACTTTCGGACAGATTCGAGAGTTGGACGGCGTCCAACTTTAGTTGGACGTACATCCAACAAGTGCCAGTCAAGCTCAGTCTCGCAAATTAGATGCCGTCCAACTCTAGTTGGACGGCCGTCCAACCCTGAACGATCCCCTTTTTGGGCCCCAAACGATCCCCGTTGGAATGATCCCCGTTTCCGAGGTCCTTTCAACTAGATAGCCATGTTTTGTGTCTTTTATTTTTGTTTTGAGTCTTTTATTTTGTTTTCTTTATTTTGTGCACTTTTACGTTTTTGTGTTTTCTTTTCGTGTTTGTTTTGTAGGTGCTGCTTGGAGTCTCTCGGGATTGCAAGTATTTTGGTTATCTTCTTGCAATAAGTTCCTTCCATCCCTTCTCTATTTTATTTTCTTGCAATGAGGGCATTGCTTGATTTTAAGTGTGTGTGTGTGTTTGGGGGGGGGGGGGGGGGGGGGGTCTTTGAACTTTTGGCATGAAGTTTTCGTTTTTGTGTCTTGATCGAGTCTTGTTTGGTTTGATTGAGTCTTCATGTATTCTCCGCTTAGGAATTTGATTGAAATTGAGCTTATAAGCATGTGACTTAGGATTGATTTGAATGATTTGATAATGGAGTATTTAGCTGTTGGGATTGATATTATGAGTTAGGTTGGTTTAGTCTTGAGTTGTGATTGATTATGAATTGATGAATTGTGGGGCATGAATTGATTTGAATGTGAGGAGATGATTTATGATTTTTGGATTATGAGTGAAAAATCTAGATTGTTGCAATTTGGATTGCTAGTTTACTTTCCCCTTTTGTTAAAAAAAAAAACAAAAAAAAAGAAAAAAAAGTTGAGTTTATATGTGAATAAAAGAGTTGACAGGATTCTGCTCCTCTTACTTGTAACGTATGAAAATACTAGAGTAATGAGCATGGGAAACCACATGAAAAGGCTTCGAGGGACCCTCGAATGATTACATTTCATGAACTATGTCCTAGATGATACTTGTATATATTAGAATAATGTGTTCGTAGGTACTCTACCCCTCTTGACAATGGGTACGAGAAACCGCACTAGGAAGCTCGATGAGACCCAACGATGATTAAACCTAGTGAATTATGTGCCAAAAACGTTCACTTGTAAAAAAAAAAGGAAAAAAAAAAAAGTTCTATTGAATAAAAGGGGAACTAGGCTAGACGTCTAAGTTGTGGTGATCTAGATATTTGTGAGATGTGTGAATCATTGCTTTCCTCATGCTTGGATTGATTTATAAGCCACGTAGTTTGTCGATGATTGATTGATTGTAACTTGGGATTAAAGTGACCTCGTTTGAGTTTGTCGATTCCGGTGATTAAATGTTCTATGATTTATGATTTTTGGATTATGAGTGAAAAATCTAGATTGTTGCAATTTGGATTGCTAGTTTACTTTCCCCTTTTGTTAAAAAAAAAAACAAAAAAAAGAAAAAAAAGTTGAGTTTATATGTGAATAAAAGAGTTGACAGGATTCTGCTCCTCTTACTTGTAACGTATGAAAATACTAGAGTAATGAGCATGGGAAACCACATGAAAAGGCTTCGAGGGACCCTTGAATGATTACATTTCATGAACTATGTCCTAGATGATACTTGTATATATTAGAATAATGTGTTCGTAGGTACTCTACCCCTCTTGACAATGGGTACGAGAAACCGCACTAGGAAGCTCGATGAGACCCAACGATGATTAAACCTAGTGAATTATGTGCCAAAAACGTTCACTTGTAAAAAAAAAGGAAAAAAAAAAAAGTTCTATTGAATAAAAGGGGAACTAGGCTAGACGTCTAAGTTGTGGTGATCTAGATATTTGTGAGATGTGTGAATCATTGCTTTCCTCATGCTTGGATTGATTTATAAGCCACGTAGTTTGTCGATGATTGATTGATTGTAACTTGGGATTAAAGTGACCTCGTTTGAGTTTGTTGATTCCGGTGATTAAATGTTCTATGATTTATGATTTTTGGATTATGAGTGAAAAATCTAGATTGTTGCAATTTGGATTGCTAGTTTACTTTCCCCTTTTGTTAAAAAAAAAAAACAAAAAAAAGAAAAAAAAGTTGAGTTTATATGTGAATAAAAGAGTTGACAGGATTCTGCTCCTCTTACTTGTAACGTATGAAAATACTAGAGTAATGAGCATGGGAAACCACATGAAAAGGCTTCGAGGGACCCTCGAATGATTACATTTCATGAACTATGTCCTAGATGATACTTGTGTATATTAGAATAATGTGTTCGTAGGTACTCTACCCCTCTTGACAATGGGTACGAGAAACCGCACTAGGAAGCTCGATGAGACCCAACGATGATTAAACCTAGTGAATTATGTGCCAAAAACGTTCACTTGTAAAAAAAAAGGAAAAAAAAAGTTCTATTGAATAAAAGGGGAACTAGGCTAGACGTCTAAGTTGTGGGATCTAGATATTTGTGAGATGTGTGAATCATTGCTTTCCTCATGCTTGGATTGATTTATAAGCCACGTAGTTTGTCGATGATTGATTGATTGTAACTTGGGATTAAAGTGACCTCGTTTGAGTTTGTCGATTCCGGTGATTAAATGTTCTATGATTTGGATTGTTTGGATTGAGTCTAAGTTGTATGTTTATATTGCTTGAGGACAAGCAAAGTTCTAAGTGTGGGGGATTTTGATTGGTGTTTAGATGTTAGGATTTTCGTAGTGTTTTCGAGTCCGTTTTCGTTATGTTTTTGTGTCTTTGTGTGTATTTAGGGCTATGATTTGGCTGTTTGGAGTTTTTGGTACTTGTAGGTGTTTATGGATGAAAAGGAGCGGAAACGGGTCGAAAAGGAAGGAAAAGACGACGATCGGACGAAGGAGGGCATAATGGAGAGTTGGACAGGCCATCCAACTCATCTGGACGGCCGTCCAACATCACGTCCAAGGAGAGTTGGACGGCCGTCCAACGTTTGAGCCGTTTTGAGCAGTGTCATGTTTTGGACGGGCCGTCCAACTTATCTGGACGGCCGTCCAACTCCGGCGGCCAGCTAATGTTTCCTTATATATCTAGTTTTTACCTAGTATATATATTACCTCCTTGTACACGAATTATAGACAACTTTTACTCTCTTTGAGCTTAAGTTTTTACATTCAAACGCTTTAGAATAGCTTTTTATTGTTCGATCCGGATTCCTCGTTTTGTTCGTTTAATTCAAGACTTCTTTATTTAATTCAAGTTCTTCGTTCTTCGTTTAATTCTCGTAAGTTCTTTATTGCTTTTATTTAATTACTTTACTTGAGTTCTTTAGTTCTAGATTTAATTTCTTAATTGCTTCGTTTAATTTCCTTAGTTTAATCTCGTTCTTCGTTTGGTTTTCAAATTCTAGTTTAGATTCGTTTTTCTTAAGCTTTCAATTCCTTCGTTTTTAAAAGTTCTTAGAGTTAGATTTATTTACTTAATTTCCAGATTTTCAAGTTTAGTTTAATTATGTTTAGATTCATTTTCGTTTCCTTCGTTGTTTCCATTATTGCTTTCTTTTCGATTCTTGCCTAGGTAGATTAATCGTTTTACTTTAGTTTAATTCTTAGATCTATTTCTTGTTTTCTAGATTAGCTATTTATTTGCTTTTATTTATTGCTTTGATTTATTTTCTTGCCTAGGACTTTAAACAAAAACCCAAAAATCTTATTTACTTGCTTTCCTAGATTTAGGCTAGATTAGGATTTACTACATAATTAATTGCCCTGCTAAGTTTTCCTTAGAGATTCGACATTGGGTTTTGCTTGCTAGTGCTACGATAGGATTTCGTTCTATTGCGAACACTTTTTAGTGAAACAAGTTCAAACCTTGCTTTCCAAGCCATTATCATGCTCGATTACATCATTTAATTTCTTAAATTAGAACTTGAAATAGAAGCTTACTCGTTGATTTCAAGGGCATTTGAGCTCATAACCTCGATTGAAGTCTCTTTTGCTTAATCGAGAAGAAAACAATTATAACAGACTTAAAACTCAATGATTCTCGTACGTACCTCAACCGATTGATATCTTGTATTAAATTAGAGGTTATTCATGGAGATCAATTCAAAATTGAGGTCGTTCGACCATCTGTTGACTTCGGAAGCTCAAGATAGCTTCGATTTTCCGATTACCTTACATTCTTAGATTTTGGTAAATCAAACCGTGCTTTCAAAGCCATTATTATGCTTAATTACTTCATTTCTTATATTAGATCATGATATAGAAGCTTACTCGTTGATTCCAAGAACATTTGAGCTCATAACCTCGATTGAAGTCTCTTTTGCTTAATCGAGAAGAAAACCAATATAACTGATTTAAAACTCAATGATTCTCGTAAGTATTTCAACCGATTCATATCTTGTATTGGATTAGTGTTTATTCATGAGGATCTCTTTGAATTTGAGGTCATTCGACCATTTGTTAACTCCGGAAGCTCAAGATAGCTTCGGTTGACCAATTACCTTACATTCTTCGATTTTGGTAGTTGAAACCGTGCTTTCCAATCCATTATCATGCTCGATTACTTCATTACTTATATTAGATCGTGAAATTGAAGGTTACTCGTTGATTTCAAGAGCATTTGAGCTCATAACCTCGATTGAAGTCTCATTTGCTTAATCGAGAAGAAAACCATTATAACTGACTTAAAACTCAATGATTCTCGTACGTACTTCAACCGATTGATATCTTGTATTGGATTATAGGTTATTCATGAGGATCGCTGTAATGGCCGCAATTTTTCTTAGTCTTCGGCATTATTATTATTATTATTATTATTATTATTATTATTATTATTATTATTATTATTATTATTATTATTATTATTACAACAATTTTAAGTACTACTAGTAGTAGTGTTATAATTGGTAAAGTTAGTGTTGCCCGAACGAAAGTCGAATTATTTAAGAAAGGCCCGATAAAACGAATCGATTAATTTTATTTAAGGGCCGAGGCCCACTTAGTGATCGAGGCCCATTTCACGATTAATTGTGCGATTTTGTTCGGCCCAAGAAAGAAGCCCACACTCGTTCGAAATTGTTTAACAACATAAAAAGGCCCAAGACCAATATTACTAGTCCATAATAATATTTCCATGTAGACAAATAAAAATACATTCTCATACAACAATTAAAAAAAGAAGAAGAAGAAGAAGAAGAAGAAGAAGAAGAAGAAGAAGAAGAAGAAGAAGAAGAAGAAGAAGAAGAAAAGATTGCGGCAGAATCAGGCGTCTCTCTCTTTCCCAGGAAAAGCTCAGATTAGTTTTCCCTAATCACAATTTGAGAGTCTAATCACCTCCATAAGTGAGATTAGGGAGGGTTAATTAACCCCATCATCATTGCTTTGCATGGGAACTCTCCAAAATCACAAGCATGCGACGGCAACTCCCTCTTTGCCTCCCTTCTTACTAAAAAATCTGCAACACTCCATCCCCATAATCTTGAGAAAGCATACCACCAATCCACCCCTTTCTCTCTCCCTTCATGCTATGATTGAGTCCCAAGATCCTACACAAAACACTCCCAAGGTCAACTCCATTCACACAACATACACTCAAACATTCCCAAAAGAGAGAGAGCAAGTAAGGAGCAAGCTTGAAGAAGGGCAGCCGATTTCCAGCCCCTTCAAGCACCAAAAACACTTTGGTAAGACCTCAAATGTTCTCCCTTTCAAGCCCCATTCGTATAGTTTAACTAAGAGCTCTCACCCCACCATTAGGAGCAAGAACAAGAGGGAGAAGAGAGGGAACCGAAGCAACTCAAGGAGGACAGCCTCCATTCCACAAACAAGACACATTTCAAGGTACTCCCAACAAGTAAGAACTCCCCTTTTTCCATTAGAATGATGAACAACAACAACTTGAGACACACAGAAACCTAAACCTACATTATTAGGTTACAAGTAATCGGCTCAATGAGAGGAAAAGAGGAGAAAGGAAGCCACGAAGCAAGGACAAAAGAGGACAGTCCCTATCCAAGCCAAGAACTTCAGTTTTCTACCTTGTGTTGAAACAAGTAAGTACCCCTACGTTTTTCCTAAGACCTAGAGAGTAACCAAACATGAACTTTCCCCTAAAAATGGCCCCAAAACTCATTCTAGAGGCTGCCTAGTTAAGAAGACTCCAAAGCATGTTTCAAATAGTTCAAAACCTTTAAAACCAAGCATAAGTCACATAGTTTACCCCATTAAACCGAGCATGCAAACATAGATGATGATTTAGAGTGAACAATGTATCATATAGGCTGCCAAAAATCAGATTTGTGCTTCCATTAAGCTTAACAACTATGGCCTAATGAAACAATCCATAAGACAAGGCAAGTTCACCAAGTGAGCCCCTTCAATCTAACAATAGAATCAACTACAAACATACTTTAAATCTGGAAATTTTCCTCAACAACCACCAACAACATATTCATATAAAAAACCACTTACTATAAAGCCACTTGAACTCCGAGAACCGAATATAGTAAGTAAAAACGAGAGAGAGAGAGAGAGAGAGAGAGAGAGAGAGAGAGAGAGCTTATCTCCGGTTTGGGCGACGGCAGCAAGAGGCTGCCGGAAATGGAAGCAAGGCCGGAGGAGCTTCAGCAGAATCGGAGAAAGGCCACAACAGAAGCCACCATCACCTGCAAAAGAAGGAGAGGAAGGTCAGACGGAGAACGTAGAAAGAAGAGAAGGAGAAACCGGCGGCGGCATCGCCGCCGGCGTCGACGAGAAACCCGAGAGGAAGAGAGAACAAAGAAGGAGGCAATAGTGGCCATGGCGGCAGACCCTAGACACAAAGGCTAGAGTGGCGATTTGACCGAAGGAGGCGAGCCATGCCGACGGCGAGGCATCGCCGGCCATCACCGAGATGGCAGCAGATGGCGGAAATTGGCAATGGCGGCGGACGGCGTTTCAGCCGGGAGAAGGAACAGAGAGGGAGAGGAAAACTATCCCCTAACCCGTAGGGCTAGGGTTTTGATATAGGCTCGACTGGCCGGACGAGGAACCGCCGTGGGAGTTGCCTTGGCAAAAGACGAACAACGGAACTCAAATCACCGGAGGCGAAAGCAATCGAGAACAACGGCAACGCTGCGCCAGCGCCATCTCACCACGGCGGCAAGAGAGACAAAGGAGGCATGTGTTGACGGCCACCCCGTCTACGGAATCGAATCGGAGAATTTTTCCCCAAATCCCCTGGAGTCGAATTAGGGCTTTTCTACCCTTCGGGAAAAATCAGAATTGAAAGGAGAGAAGGAACCATATACTGATCGGTGAAGATCGGTTCGTCCCGAGGATCTATTTCGGATATCTAATTATCGATATAATCCTATCATGCTCCTATGAATTAAGTGCGGAATCATAGGGTGTTTAGATCGATTACCTGAGATAGAAGAGAACTCGCGAATAGATCTTCTGATCTGTATCCCTGCTCGATTCTGACGTTGGATGGACAACGAACTTCGGAATCAGCCACGGAAAACGGGAACCCACCGTTCTGCTATGAAGCCGGCCGCGCGTCTCTCTCTCTCTCTAACCCTAGCCTCCCTTTCTTGTTTAGAATATTTAAGTGCACCCGTATATTCTAGACTGTTAGGTTAAACAAGACCTTGAGGGGGTATATATAGAGGAGACCAAGTGAGACTTGGGCTTAAGTTGCAGGCCAGGCCTGCAACACATGGAATAGCCGTCCATTAGAAGAATTGGCGCCCAAACTGGGCCCAATTGTGTGGTGGCCCACTTATTCCATATATTGTGGCATGTTGACCTTTTTGGGCCAGATCAGGGATCTACTAGCTGGTAAAACCGAGGCCTCCCAATGGCTAAATTCTCCATACTCAGCCCAGAGTATAATTTAGTCCATAAGTACTAAAACATTCCACTAGAGTAATAGTACTGAATTAACTGTTTTACCCCTGTTGAGTTCAGGGCTAGTATTAGACTTAGCGACCCCCATATTTAAGATATCCCACATCCGTTGATTAACTTAGAGCTTCTAACTGCTCGTGTTATTCAACTTCTTTATTCTTGAGTAGTACCATTCATTCATTATTCATCATACCGGAAATTAATCCACCTGCAGGGTTTGGTATGATATTCCTTAATGAATTCCTCAGGGAATGTGATCAACCTGTTCTACCAGGATATGCTGCTCTGTTGCAGTTACACTAAGAGTCGTACTAGTTGTAGTTGCTTCCCAAGATACGGAGCATATTGAGTTGCAGATACTCTGAACTCTCACCCATGGTAAGTCAAAGAAGCAGACTACAACTATACACCCTTAGGACTCAACTAGAGTTGAGGTTCATCTTAAGTCACCGAGGTCTTGATTCTTTCTACATAGGTCAGAATAGAAGAATACCTCACCGTGATCCTATCAGTACATGCACGTACTAGCATAGACAAGTAGCCAAGACAAGCTACTTATGCAGCCTATACTACAACCTAAACCGACAGTTATATCCAGAACTGTCTCGACTGTGATACCCTTTTATATCTCTAGAGGAACCGGCAACTATGGTCTTCTGTGATCTACAACACACCATAAAACCTACAACTTTAAGATAATGGATAGATGTTTGATGCATGGATGACAATTCATACTTAATCAGATAAGAGATTGTTAGTGGTTATGGACAACACATGCATACAAGCTAAAAGGCCTGCTTTCTAGTATACAAATCCATCAATCTCCCACTTACACTAAAGCAAACTTTTAGTATATCATGTGACAAATAGGCAAAGTGTCTACAATCTAGCATCTATTACACATCTTCTCCCACTTATACTCAAAGTTTACTAGTGTGGGAGGCGCTCCAGTCCCATCCCTTCGACATGCTTGTCGAAAACCTTGACTGGTAAGCTCTTTGTGAATGGATCCGCCAGATTATCCGCTGAAGGGATTTTCTTCACTTCTACTTCTCCTCTTTCGACGATTGCTCGTACGAGATGGTACTTTCTCTCTATGTGTTTGCTTGCCTTGTGAGTCCTAGGTTCCTTGCAGTTTGCAACTGCTCCAGCATTATCACAATACAATGTGATACCTCTGGGCAAACTGGGAACTAGTTCTAGCTCATTAAGGAAGTTCAGGAGCCACACAGCCTCTTTAGCAGCCTCACAAGCAGCCACATATTCGGCCTCCATGGTCGAGTCTGCGATGCACTTCTGCTTCACACTCTTCCAAGTGACAGCTCTACCTCCAAAGGTAAACACATAGCCTGAGGTAGATTTTCTCTCATCTCGATCAGCCAGGAAGTCTGAGTCCGTATACCCTATCGGGATCATCTCATTGGACTGATAAACAAGCACATGATCTCTTGTCCTCTTGAGATACTTCAATATGTACATAACAACTGTCCAATGTCCCTGACCAGGGTTAGACTGATATCTAGCCACCATGCCAACCGCATAGCAGATATCTGGTCTAGTACACAGCATTGCATACATGAGACTCCCAATCGCGGAAGCATACGGTATAGTCTTCATGTCCTCTATCTCCTCTTGTGTCTTCGGACACATGTCCTTAGATAGAGGAATGCCATGTCTGAAGGGAAGAAAACCCTTCTTGGCATTTTGCATGCTGAACGGGCGATCACAGTATCTATATATGAAGCTTGGCTTAAGCCCAACATCCTCTTACGGCGATCTCTGATCACCTTGATCCCTAGGATGTAACCTGCTTCTCCCAAGTCTTTCATCTGAAACTGTTCAGACAACCAATCCTTTACACTTGATAACACGTTCACATTGTTGCCAATGAGAAGTATGTCATCTACGTACAATACTAAGAATACCACGCTTCCGTCCGAACTGAGCCTGTAAACACAGCTTTCGTTTAAGCACTGGACAAATCCGAAGGATTTTATCACTCTATCAAAACGAATGTTCCAGGACCTGGACGCTTGCTTAAGTCCGTACAAGGACTTCTTAAGCTTCCATACGAGATGCTCCTGGCCATCTCTCACATAACCTTCTGGTTGGCGCACGTAAATGTCCCTACCTTTTTCAAGGTACCCGTTCAAGAACGCAGTCTTGACGTCCATTTGCCAAACCTCTAGGTCTAAATGTGCCGCCATGGACAAGAGTATTCTGACGGACTTAAGCATGGCAACCGGCGAAAATGTCTCATCATAATCGATTCCCTCTTTCCGAGTGAATCCTTTCGCCACCAATCTAGCTTTGAAGGCTAAAACCTTCCCGTCAGGTCCTCTCTTTCTCTTGTACACCCACTTGCAACCGATGGGCTTTACCCCATCCAGCAGCTCCGCAAAGTCGTACACGTCCATGTTAACTATGGATTCTATCTCCGAATCCATAGAAACTCTCCAGGAATCTGCATCCTCGTCCTCCATCGCTTCCTTGTAAGTCCAGGGGTCGATTTCATCATGTTCGATACCCGAGAGTAGTTCAGTGGATTCTCCCATGAACATGAAACGGTCTGGTTGACGAACAACCCTCCCACTACGATGAAGCAATGGTGGAGATACAGTATCGGAAATGGGTGCAGTTTGTGGTATAACCTCTTGTACTCTCGGCTGTTCTGGAATACTAGCTGCTGCTGATGCTCGCAACTCATCGAGCATTATTTCACTCCTTGACCGATGGTTACTAATAAAGTCCTCCTCTAGGAATCGGGCATTAGTGCTCACAATGACCTTCTGATCCTGGGGACTATAGAAATAACCACCTTTTGTTCCCTTTGGATATCCTATAAACAGCCTAACCTCAGTCTTAGACCTCAATTTGTCGGCCTCCTTTTGTCAGCACGTGTGCTGGACATCCCCAAACCCGAATATGACCCAAGCTGGGCTTACGCCCTGTCCATAATTCGGAAGGAGTTTTAACCGTCGACTTTGTAGGTACTAGATTGAGGAGATAACCTGCTGTTTCCAAGGCATATCCCCATTATGAAATTGGCAAGGATGCATAGCTCATCATCAATCTCACTGTATCTAAAGGAGTACGATTCCGTCTCTCAGCTACACCGTTCTGTTGGGGAGTACCCGGTGTAGTTAACTGAGATGAAATCCCATTATCTGAAAAGAACTTTCGAAACTTAGTTCCGAGGTACTCGCCACCTCTATCAGAGCGAAGTGACTTGATACTTCTACATGTCCTCTTCTCTACTTCCGCTTTGAATTCCTTAAATCTATCAAAGCACTCGGATTTCTTGTGGAGTAGGTAGATGAAACCGTATCTCGAGTGATCATCAATAAACGTGACGAAATACTCGTAACCTCCTCAAGCTTGAACGGACATTGGTCCACACAAGTCAGAATGAACCAACTCTAAGAGCTCTTGAGCTCGATATCCTACGGACTTGAAAGGTCTGGTCACCATCTTTCCTTCCAAACACAATTCACACGTCGATAAAGGTTCTATTTGGAAATCCAAAACCCCTTCTTTTATCAACCTTTGAATCCTTTTTTGGTTGATGTGACCCAATCGTAAGTGCCATAATAGAGTTTGGTTCGTTTGAGACGGATTCTTCCTCTTTTTAGTATTCAATGATGAGGAAGCATTATAAGAAGAAGAATAATTCATAGGACAAGTAATGGTATAGAGAGACCGGGACAATGTGCCAGAAACTATAACTTCATTGTCTTTCATGATAGAAACGCCTCTATAAAAAACAACTGAATATCCGTAAATAAATAGTTTCGAAACAGAAATCAAGTTTCGCCTAAAAGCAGGCACATACAAAACGTCTCTCAAAACCAAAACAGTACTATCAAACGATAAATGAATGTCTCCAACTGCGACAGCTGCAACTCTCGATGCATCGCCCATGGAGATGGTAATCTCGTCATCACTCAGCTCCCTTGTCTGCAGAAACCCCTGCAAGGAGTAACATACATGGTCAGTTGCTCCCGTATCTACTACCCAAGTCTGGGTAGAACTTGCAGCTAAGCATGTTTCAGTTACATATGTGAATGACGTACCAGAATTCTTCTTCTTTAGAGGGCAGTCAGCCTTCCAGTGTCCTTTCTCGCCGCATATGAAGCACTTGCCCTTGAACTTCGGTTTCCTTACGACACCGAGAGGCACCTTCCTTGCTCCCCTGCATTTCGAACCATTCTTCTAGCGTCTTCCGACGTCATAGTAACTCCTGTTGCTTTATTCACGGCTTGAATAAACTCTGCAACTGGTTCGGCTTTCGGCACCACTTCATCAACCAAGAAAGACTCGAGAGTCTCTATCATGCTGGATGCAGTCACCATATGACTAATCATATACTGCATTCCATCTGACACAGACGAAAAGACTATTTTCATAGCCTCATCATTTTTCTTGTGCCAAATCCCATGAACCTCTCTTTCTTCTTCCGATACCGACTCAGTATGGGTAGGAGGAGCAGAAATCGCGAGCATATCAGTATACTCGCCCGCAACTAGGACATCATCGAGATTCTTCCTCCACTCCATGTAGTTGGAATCCGTGAGAGTACTCGAAGTGAGAATTTTTATCAATGGGCCTAAAGTCATATCTGAAAAAGCAATAAACACGTAGACACAAGTAAGAAAAGATCATGCATCAATTCGTAACGAAAATTATTGTAACCTTTTGATAAACCAATAATTTCGAAACCTTCAACAGCCCCAATAATGCGGATCGCAAGCCACGTTCGTGTGGACGTTTACGCTCCCACTGTTCGACCAGATACTCGGATCTTTAACTCTACTTATCTTGCCAACCTATTCTTATGGCAAATAGAGCTAATAGTTGAACCTTACCAGACCATATTAGATTAGAAAAGGAACTCCGTTGGGGAGTTGTATTCTAACTAATATCTAAGCTTTTAACCACAACGTTAGCCCAACTCAGAAAAAGCACTATTTTCCTTAAGCTATGTTTGTTCAAAAACCAACTCCAGAGAAAACCGTAGTTACTATTCCAAGCAAGCCACGTTAGTGTGGACGTTTACTCAGAAAAGCTCCCACTTCTCATTTTGGTTAGGACATTTTTGTTAAGAAACCCTAAGTCTGGCGAACTCGTCTGATACGATGTGCAAGCCACGTTCGTGTGGACGTTTACACACTCGCACCAAACTTCACCTTAAGGTCAGTTGTGGAGGTCTTAACATTTTCTATACCAAAATGTTTTTATCTGCTTAGTGTTTTTCTTTCAAAAGGTTGTCGACATGCTAGATCACGTTGTCACATAATCCTAAGCATAATTTTCTAAACGCAGCAAATAAACCATGCTCGCAGAAAATTAAAACATGCTTATATTGACAATCCTAAAACATGCTCGACTAAGCGCAATTTAATTCACCTCGACAGGCAAGACATGCTATAATAATTTAAATTGCATCCATAGCATGCTTAAGAAAAACGAGATAAAAACAAAAATAAAACTCGCTTTTCGTGTTGTGACGACCCTGTCTATTCTATTACAAAATAGAAAATTAAATCCGAAACAGGCTTCGGTCTTGAATAAGTCCTCCGTCTTGATCTCCAGTTTCCCCCCGAAAATAAATAAATTATTAAATAATTTATTATCTAATTTTCGTTGCCATTGGGCTTTTCTAACCGATATTGGGCCCACACCACATGGCCCTCTCGAATAAGCCCAAACCGCGCTCGTTTCACTCTCATGGGCCCACGAACTCAAAACCGAACCTAAAACGGTCCGAGTTCGTAACTGGGCCCGAGCCCGAATGTAGGAGGCAGCCTGTAACGCGAACGGGCCGGGTTGGAAACCCTAGGCCCGCTCGCGGGCTAGGGCACGGACGCGCAAAGCTGCTCGCGCCGCGGTCGACGGCGTGAGGTGCTGCCGCCGGCCACCTCCGCCTCCCTGGTGCCGCTGCCGTCCCTGGCCGTCGTCCTCCACCGGCGACTTGGCCGGCTGGCGTCTGGAGAACAGCCCGCGGCGTCGAGCCCTTGATAGGGTTCCGGCGCGGCTGTTTCCACCTGCTGCCGCCGTTACAGCCGCCGGCAACGTTCGCCGCGGCCACCACTGCTGCTGACTGATGTCGCCGTGCCTCCGCTGTGCTGCTGGACCCTCCCCGTCGCCGTCGCCGTCGCCAGCTGCCGCTGCAAGTCGCGGCAGAAACCCTAGAAGGGTTCCGCCGCCGCTGCTGCTCCTCCGGGCTGCCCCGACGCGCTGCTGCTGCCGGCGACGCTCACGGCCACGTCGAGTCCGTCGCCAGACTCCGTGGTCGCCGTCGTCGGCCCCCATGCAGCCCACGGCTACTGCCGCGACGTCGAGCCCTAGTAAGGGTTCCGCCGCGGGGCCGTACTCGCCGTCGCGTGCTTCCGCCGCCGTTCCCAGCCTGCTCCAACCTCCTCCGGCGAAACTAGGACTATAGCAGGCTGCTGGAGTCGAATCGATCACCGGCGAAGAGGAGGCAGCGCCGTTGGGCGACTCGCACGCGCGTGCGGTGGCGCGTGTGATTCACGCGCCGCCCCGTGCGGCGGCGTCCAGCTGGTGCTCATCTCCTCGTTCTTCGCTTTCTTCGTCCCGATGCAGCAATTACAAAACGAAAAACTAACTATCTATGCCTAATCTAGATCACACCTTATTATCTCGCGATAAAAAATTACATAAATATGCCAAACCGGCCCGAAAAACTAAAACACCACGAAAAGCGACATCCTAATCGATCTAACATGCATAATAATCGATAATTAATCAGATAGAGCCGAAAATCTGATCCTTGGCTCTGATACCAACTGAAGGAACCATATACTGATCGGTGAAGATCGGTTCGTCCCGAGGATCTATTTCGGATATCTAATTATCGATATAATCCTATCATGCTCCTATGAATTAAGTGCGGAATCATAGGGTGTTTAGATCAATTACCTGAGAAAGAATAGAACTCGCGAATAGATCTTCTGATCTGTATCCCTGCTCGATTCTGACGTTGGATGGACAACGAACTTCGGAATCAGCCACGGAAAACGGGAACCCACCGTTCTGCTATGAAGCCGGCCGCGCGTCTCTCTCTCTCTCTCTCTAACCCTAGCCTCCCTTTCGTGTTTAGAATATTTAAGTGCACCCGTATATTCTAGACTGTTAGGTTAAACAAGACCTTGAGGGGGTATATATAGAGGAGACCAAGTGAGACTTGGGCTTAAGTTGCAGGCCAGGCCTGCAACACATGGACTAGCCGTCCATTAGCAGAATTGGCGCCCAAACTGGGCCCAATTGTGTGGTGGCCCACTTATTCCTTATACTGTGGCCTGTTGAGCTTTTTGGGCCAGATCAGGGATCTACTAGCTGGTAAAAGCGAGGCCTCCCAATGGATAAATTCTCCATACTCAGCCCAGAGTATAATTTAGTCCATAAGTACTAAAACATTCCGCTAGAGTAATAGTACTAAATTACCTGTTTTACCACTGTTGAGTTCAGGGCTAGTATTAGACTTAGCGACCCCCATATTTAAGATATCCCACATCCGTTGATTAACTTAGGGCTTTTGACTGCTCGTGTTATTCAACTTCTTTATTCCTGAGTAGTACCATTCATTCATTATTCATCATACCGGAAATTAATCCACCTGCAGGGTTTGGTATGATAATCTTTAATGAATTCCTCAGGGGATGTGATCAACCTGTTCTACCAGGATATGGTGCTCTGTTGAAGTTACACTAAGAGTCGTACTAGTTGTAGTTGCTTCCCAAGATACGGAGCATATTGAGTTGCAGATACTCTAAACTCTCACCCATGGTAAGTCAAAGAAGCAGACCACAACTATACACCCTTAGGACTCAACTAGAGTTAAGGTTCATCTTAAGTCACCGAGGTCTTGATTCTTTCTACATCTGGTCAGAATAGAAGAATACACCTCACCGTGATCCTATCAGTACACGCACGTACTAGTATAGACAAGTAGCCAAGACAAGCTACTTATGCAGCCTATACTACAGCCTAAACCGACAGTTATATCCCGAACTGTCTCGACTGTGATACCCTTTTATATCTCTAGAGGAACCGGCAACTATGGTCTTCTGTGATCTACAACACACCATAAAACCTACAACTTTGAGATAATCGATAGATGTTTGATGCATGGATGACAATTCATACTTAATCAGATAGGAGATTGTTAGTGGTTATGGACAACACATGCATACAAGCTAAAAGGCCTGCTTTCTAGTATACAAATCCATCAAGAGAGAGTGCTAGCCGACAACAGAGGAGGCCGCCGGCTAACGATCACCGACGGAGGCGAAGAATGGACGGCGGTGGACTGCCGAGAGAAAAGAGGGAGATTTCCGTGAAGAAGAAGAGGAGAGGAAGAAGATCGCGACTGAGAGAGAATGAGAGAAGAGGGGGGGGGGGGGGGAGGGGATTTTGTCAAGTAAACCGGGCCGGGTTCCGGGCCGGGCGGGCCATTCTGGACTCGGGTCGGGCTAACAGTTGGGCTGGACTTATTTTTTAGACGGGCCAAGTCGTAATGGGCTGAAGCAGTAAATTGGGCCGGGTCTATTTATTAATTGGGCCGAAAACTATTTAATAGTGGGCCGATAATTATTTTTCAATTGGGCTGGATTTATTAATCGGTTGGGCCGATGTCTAAATCAAGGGACGATGGCCACACGTGACAACTTCCCGAGCTCGATTTGATAATTTTCCGAGCCTAAACAATTGGGCTTATACCCCTAATAATTTTATTGGGCCTCTAATAACTGTTAACATTTGATTAGTAACCAAACAAGCCCAATCATGACAACTTTATAAGTGTAGACCACTTATATCACGTAATACAATCACAAAGCCTCATTAATGGCTTAATCAAGCATCCTGCGATTTTTGTCGAGGATGAAAAGACTGTAAGACACGAGAATCGATCGAAGTGATCGATTCAAATGAGAATCAAGGAACCCTCGATTAAAAGAATATCCTCGATAGCACTATCAGTAAAAGAGATCATAGCCTCGATAAAAGACAACCTTCGCATAGATCGATAAGATTATCGATTTTCATTCCAAGTCTCTCATTTTACGTTCTTTGAACGAGGTTAGGCGAAGGGAAAGGCCGAGACTAAGGCGGCACTCAGAGTTATTGAACTAATCAGGGAAAGCTATCGAGGTGGGCTTTCGTACAACTAAAATGCTTATTTATGCTATAGTTCTTTTCTTTTAAAGAATTGTCATGCCATAAATGTTTGTTTTGTATGAAGTCTATCTGTGAGAGGGCTTCGGCCAAATGTTAACAGAGACGAATTCGGGCCTCTCGGGGTTACACCTCGATGGGTTAAGTGCACTAGAGGACCGTGAGCCAATGTAAGTTGGCCGGTCAAGTATCCGGGGAGGGTGGACACCCTTACCGGATACACCCATAGCTCAGGTATGACGAATTACACCAAAGAACTCAGCTTGCAAGCACCTTTAATTTAAATGTTTTAGTGAGCATAGGTTTTTCCGAAAACCCCTATGTCTCGCTTGAATGGCTGACAATTAAATGTTTGGCATGTGTTCACTGAGTACTTTGTACTCAGCCCTGTATATATTTCCCATGTGCAGGTTGATCGGGATGAAGTGAAGCAGTCGGAAGGGCTTTTGTCGAGCATGAAAGTGTCGAAGCCTCTTGGTGGTGCATGTCTCCATACATGCATCTTATGCTCTTCCGCAATGATTGTTATGTAGCCAAACCCACTTCCGTTTTGTGTATCGTTGCAATGTACTGGCCCTATCATAGACAATGACTTCTTTCTTGAACAACGCTTCCGTGTATTTCATGTTACACTCTCCTTTGTTAGACAATATTATCCCTCATGATGGGGAGTTCGAATTTAATCTAATGCCATGTCTTCACGTCGTTTCACCTCATGTCGTTTGTTTGTTTTATTTTGTTTTCCCTTTTCTTGCGTCGCGACCTCGCTTGGCTAGTCTTAGCGGGGTGGAGTCGTGACAGATACATCTTGGATTGAGGAATGGCTTGAAGTTGTGGAAATATAAAATCTCAGGCTATAACGTGTTAAAACCCCAGATTTTTCCCTTAGAGGAGTTGAAAACCATAAGAATTTGAAAACATATCTGAAATCTAGAAAGCAGAGGTCACACAGACTCAGGGGTCTAACTTTGAACAACCATAAATCCTTCGTTACTTGATGAATTTAAAAGATTCAAGATTTTTTGGAAAGATGAGACTACATAGAGTAACTTTCATTCAAATTCCATTCGGAAATTAGCAAGGTAAGGGGTTCAAAACGGAACATCAAAACTAGTGCAGAAGCTGCCTCTGCAGATTTTGAAATCTGGACACATAATCTTTGAAAAATCATGATAAATTCATACGAATTCCATTTCAGACGAATAAAATGTCCATAGAAAGCTAAGAGGGGATACATTAGTATGGAGAATGTTTCAAACTCAGATTATAAAGGGTTTGTTTACATAAGAGGCCGTAAGTGAGCTGAATTTTCAGAAAATAAAGAGAATGATTTTCTTTGAAAACTTTGATCGAACACCTCATCATATCGACTCTAGATGATCATAACATACACGGCTTAACCAATAATAAACTAGGAAACACTCAAACAAATACTGTACTTGATCGAACTTGGAAGCAATCAAAGTGGTTTTGAATAATTTATACATAAATCAACTCGTAGCGAGGCGTAGATCATGAATATCAAGAAAATTTGATCATGCCTTAACGTTGATGAAGATGGATGAATTCAATCTTTAGGTATGGTATTTAAATCCTCAATTATTTTCTGAATTCAAGCTTGACATAAGAAGGAGAAAGCCAGGTTACCTTAATCAAGATCTTAACCTAGATCCTCATCAACCCCTGTGTTTTCGATTTCTCCGAAGCTTAAAGACTGAAGGTCGAGTCTGGTGTCGCTGTGTTTACGGGAAGGAGAAAGAAAAGAAAGGAAAAGAAAAGAGAAGAAAAGCGGTGGCGGTGGTTGTTGGGGAAAAGAAAATGACATGTGGACTAGATGACTAATCTAATGAATTACTAATCTCCTTTCTTTTAATTACTTGAAATAAATAAAAAAAAATATTACTATTATTATTATTTCTTTTCTTTTATTTTAATTTACAATGCAACTCTTTATTTTTATTTTATTCTTATTTTTAGGGAAAAAAAAAAACTTCTCTTACTTCTTAATTTCATATCACCATCAACTATTCTAGTCTGTCATTGTTATTATCTCTACCATGTATTATTTAAACTAAAAATAAATGTAGGATATTACACATTACCCTGAAAATATCCGCCCATTTCTCATCAGTCGTGAAGATACGATTGCTCTCTCTATCCCATTGTGTGCCATCAAATGCAATGAGCCATTTGTAGTTGTGATACCGATCCCTCATGAAATAAAAACGGCAGTAGAGATCTTCAAATATCAAATTTAGGTTCATCTCGATGTTGAGAATATCTGTCACTGCCAATAAAGCCTCTGTCAGCGGCATACCATTTTTCTTTTGCTCGATAAGGTGCTTTACGAAGACCTTATCAAGAGTCTTGTTCCCTGGCTTAACGTACAAACTGTAGGAGTCCATTTGCACAATGAATGGAAAGAAAGAAAGAGTGAATGGAAAGGTGGTGCAAATAAGTTATTGTTCATGTAGGGGGTTTTATGCAGTTGTGTTAGGACCATTCAATGCAGTCAAAACTACCATTCAAAACTGTCATTTTGCACATTCAAACCTGCCATTCAATAAACTACCATTTTGACCAGTCAAGGCTTTCAATGTTGGGTCACTCCAATGCTATCATTTTTATGAAGTGCAGTGTGTGTAGGTGTGTAGTACAGTGCAATTTTGTTTCTTTTTTTGACCAGTCAAACTCTTGCATGCATGTTTTTTCTTTTTTCCCATGTAAATAACACTTATCAGTCAGTCCTTTCGAGTTCTAATTTGAGGTCTTTTTCGAGTTCTCTAATGTGAACAGATATAATTCCAACAGATCCAAGAGTTCCAACAACGCCAACAGTTCCAACAGTACCAACCATGAAAGTTCCAACAGAACCAACAGTCCAAATAGAACCAATAGAGTTCCAACAGAACCAAGAGTTCCTAATGATCCAACAAAAGAAGAGTCCAAGTGTACCAACAGTAGTACATACAACTACAAAATACGAAGATACAAAACCATATTGTTTGGGGGGAATAATACCTACAAAAGTTAGCCTTTAACAGTCCACTAAGCAAGTGATTAAACAAATGTAATTTTAATCAGAATAGTTAAAATCAACAGTAAAAGCCCTAGTTTCTTCATCGCAGTCCACTTCTTCAATACTTCGACCTTCAATACTTCGACCTTAACTGCAACCTCAAACTCAGCCTTAAGATCTTCCAACGCCTGCTCTTTCAACCTCAATTTCTCGATTAACGATTGCTCTACTTGTTGTGTTTGATAAATTTCTTCGACGTACTTGATTCTCTGCAAGTCATTGCGACGTTCCCACTTCATAAACGAGGAATTTTTTTTAAAAGAAAGAATCATTAAACCCTAAATTGAGAGTGCATTGCAAACCTTCCTCATTGAACAGCAGAAAAATCTTTGCTCAGGGTTTTTTTCAGTGTAAGAGGTTAGAGTATCAGCCGGCAATCCGTGCACACAATTTGGAGGGGAGGTCCATCTAGGTCGCTAACTAGAGAAAGAGGAGGTGGAGGTCGACATTCATTCGATTTTGGACTGAAGAACCCTAATATGTTTTCCAGAAAACGCGACTAGTGTTGTTTAAATACAATATGGACCAGAAAATGACGCCGTTTGTTTAAGTGGTGGCCCATAAAATTGCATAAAATGACGCTGTTTCATTTGTTTAAGTGAATCTTGATAATAAACAAGTTGGAACTGATGGAACAGTGTAATTATTGTAACAGATGGTGTTGGGAATTGTTAAGGACAAACTTGTTAAGGGGGAACCTATAAGTGACATTTTTATTGTTTTGATTTGATCCCAAAACCCCCAAGTGTCCTATTCTCAAGCGACCCATTTTTGATGTAGAAAATAGGATTAGAAAATTTTCTAAGCCTACTCTGTTAGGATGGCTCAATTTTTGCTTAGGTTTAAGACTGCAGAAAATTCAAGTGAAGGCCACTCGCTTGAGTGTGTTTTTCAAGCGAAACGAGTCTACCGAGCTGAAGTGGAGCGTGCCGAAGAATAGCGAAGCAAAGCGAGCGCTACAGTGGAATCGAAGCGAGTCCACCAAAGCGAAGCAAAGCAAGCACTACAGTGAAAAACCAAAGCGTGTCAACGCGGGTCAACATTTTCTAAAGCAGTCACTCGGGAACTTCACCTCCCAAGCGACTCGCTACAGAATGACCTTGAAGCGACTCGATTTGAAGCGGACGCTACAACTTCAAAGCGAAGCGAGCCACTACCTACCAGAAAGCGACAACACAATTCCCGCTCCTATTTCAAACTCCAGTCAACTAGAGATCTTCGCATTAATTACGAGATCTCCACGTGTCGAATGCGGAGAGGAGCAGAGGAGTTGACTGCCAGGCCGTCAAGGGCGCCGCTATAGTACTGGCTCGCTCCAGTTACTGTTAGGCTTGTAACTTAGCCATTTTCGGCAAAGTGCCAAATCTGCACGCCTGAAAAGCTGTCCGCCTGTGCAAGTACTGTCGAGAGGAGGAGGGACAAGGCCACCTACCAAGCAACGGATCTCGGCCAACCTGTCACAGCCCGCCCGCCACAACTTGGGCCGAGCGAGGCCGCGACTCAAGAAAAGGAAAAAGGTATAAAATAAATGAACGACCTGGGGTGAAACGATGCGAAAACATAGCATTTGGAATACATTGAAGTTCTCCATCATTCGTCGAGAATGAATGGAAGAAGGAACTATTCATCAACGGAAGCGTTTTACATGATATAGGCGGAAACGTTGTTCATAAAAAGAAAGCATTGTCCATGAAGGACCAATATGTTGCAACGATACACAGGACTGGACTGAGTCTATCTACCTAAGAATCACGGCGGAAGATCGTGAGATGCATGTATGGAGACATGCACCACCAAGAGGCTTCAACACTCTAATACTCGACAAAGCTCCTTTGGTAACTTCACTTCATCTGCTCAACCTGCACGTGGGAAATACGTATAGGGCTGAGTACAAAAGTACTCAGTGGGCTCATGCCAAAACATTTTAACTCAAAAAGAAAAGACGCTTGCAAGCAATTTACTGTAATCCATCATATCTGAGCTGGGGTGTATCCGGAGAGGTTGGCCACCCTCCCGGATACCTGACCGCGCCAACCTGCGTTAGCTAACGGTAAACTGAGTGCACTAAGTCCATCGAGGAGCGACCCCGATAGACCCGAATTCTTTCTGATAACTGTGGCCGAAGCCCTTCAGATAGACATCATCATACAAAACAAAACAGTTATGGTCTGACAATGCTTTTAAAGAAAAGAACTATAGCATAGAGAAACATTCTAGTTTTCTGGAAGCCCACCTCGATAGCTTTCCTTTCCTGGTCATAATTTATATAACTCTGAGCGCCGCCTTAGTCTCGGCCTTTTCCTTCGCCTGACCTCGTTCAAAAGAACGTAAAATGAGAGACTTGAAATGAAATCGATAATCTTATCGATCTATGCGAAGGCTGTCTTTTATCGAGGTTATTATCTCTTTTACTGATAGATCTCTTTTACTGATGGATCTCTTTTACTGATAGATCTCTTTTACTGATAGATCTCTTTTTACTGATAGATCTCTTTTACTGATAGATCTCTTTTACTGATAGATCTCTTTTTACTGATAGATCTCTTTTACTGATAGATCTCTTTTTACTGATAACGTTATCACGGTTATTCTTTTAACCGAGAGTTTCTCGATTCTCATTTGAAATCGATCACTTAGATCGTTTCCTGTGTCTTATAGTCTTTTCGTCCTCGACAGAAATCGCAGGACATCTGATTAAGCCAATGATGAGGCTTCGTAAATTTTACTAGAGAATATAAGTGGTCTACACTTATAAGATTAACATAACTGTCGTTACTGGGCTTGATTTATTATTTAATCTGAGGCTTATAATTTACTTGAGGCCCAATAAAATTTATTAAGGGTTTGAGCCTAACTATTTAAACTCGGAAAATTTCTAACTCGGGCTCGGGAAATTATTACGTGCGGCCCTCGTCTTTAAATATCGGCCCAATTAAATATTCTGGCCCAACTGTTGAATAAATTCAGCCCATTGTTCTTTAACTTCGGCCCATCTTGGATAATAATTCTCGGCTCATCTAATCCCGTCGAGTCCGACCCAATTTAATTTCTATGGCCCATCAAAGTAATTAATTCGACCCAACGATTCTTACGGCCCGAGTCCTTATCGGGCCGAAAGCCCGGCCTGGTCCTACACTTGGCAGAACACCTCTCTCTCTCTCTTTCTCTCTCTACGCGACTTCTCCCTCTCTGTTCTTCTCCTCCCGAACGCCTCTCTCTCTCTGCAGCTTCTCTGCTCGTGGCTTCTGCCGCCGGTTGTTCTCTTCTCACGCCGTCGGCCGACGGTCCTCTCCGTCACTGGCCAACTTCGTTTCCTCCCTCTTCTTCTCAATTTCGGAATCAATCGAGAGAGGAAGAGCCCCAATTCGTAGATTGGGAAAATTCGGATGGAATCCCGTCGGGCTTCATCCTCTCCGGCACCGGCTTCGCCTCTGTCGCCATCTGCTGTTGTCGCTCTAGCCGCCGCCGCGCCTCTGCTGCCGGCGGCGTTCTGCTCGTCTGACCGGCTCCCTCCTCTGCTCGCCTCGCCGTTGCTCTCTCGGCCAGGGGTCGCTGCTCCCGTCAGAACACCGCCATCGCTTCCAGTCCTCTGTCCCCCTTTACTCTCTCTCTCTGCTCTTCCTTCGGCGCCGGCGGTGATGCCGCCGCCGGTGTCTCCTTTTCCTCTCTCCCATTCCTTATCTGACCTCTCTTTTCTCATCTCTCGTTCTGACTTTCCTCCCTGTCCTTGTTTTGCAGGCCGATTCGAGCGATTTCCAGGGCTGCAGTGGCTTCGTCGATGCCGTCGACGACCGTGGCAGCCTCCGGTGATGCTTGGGAGGCGTTTGGGTGCTCCGGTTTCGACTCAATTTCACCCTCGGTCTTCCTCCTCTTTCCGGGCAGGTTCGATTCTTCTCCCTTCCCTCCCGTTTTCGATTCGCAATTCGAATATGAGTTATACTTGTTGATTTAGAGGGTTAAGGGCTTGGTTGAGAGGCATTTGGGGGCTGATTTTGCTTGAGTATGTTATGCATTAGTTAGAAGCAGAATTTCCAGATTTTAGTGTGCTTGAAATCTATGTCTTTGTTGGATTGAAATGTTAGATTAGAGATTGTTATGCATGCAAGGCCTTAGGCTTGTTAGAGGAGATTCTATGGGGTTAAATGAGAGACTAAATCTGGTTTTTGAGCTTCTTATACACATGCATTGCTAGATTGGTTAATCTATGTGTTCATGCTTTGGTTCTTGAGGTCTTGATTATGTCTATCATGCTTGAATGGTGTCTAGGCTTTAGATCAAGTCTTGCATGCTGTTTTTTCGGTTCCTCTAGGGAGTGTGTAAACATGCTTAAGCTTGCTAGTGTTTAGAGAGAGTGATGAGGAGTCTTACTTGTAAATCTTAGTGATTGAAAAACTGGTTTCTTGAGCTAAAATGGTGGCTGTCCCCTTGCTCTTTGTTGCTTCCTTCCTCTTGTTCCTTCTCTATATTGATACAATTGAAGCCTACACTTGCATGTTTGATTTCTAAGTGTTAGGGGTCTTGATACTCATACTAGGGGAAAGAGTGGGGGTTCTTTCTCACCTTTAGAAACTGAAATCGAGTCTTTAGCTTCCAATTAGAGGGCTGTCCTCTTCAAATTCTTGCTTGAATACCTTCCCCTTCCTTCTTTCTTCACTCCTAGAGATAGGGATTTGGTTCTAGAGTTAGTGCATGTAAGCTAGGTCTTTGAAGGAAGGGAGTTAGAGGGGTTACCTATGAAATCGAGGTGTTTCCGACGCCTCAAATGGACTGCGTCGGGGCTGTGCTTCCGGCAGCCTCTCGACTGGAAATCAGCTGCTCCTCCGAGGGCCTTCCTTGCTTTCTCACTTGCTCTCTTTCTTTCTTGTGTAAATGGGGTGTGGGATGAGCTGATTTTTGTGTGTGTTTGGTGTAGGAAGGAAGGGTTTTCTTCAAGAATGATTGCTGCCAAGAGGAAGTGTTTGGGGATGGTGAGTAAGTTCTTCTCTACTTGCTTTCTCTCTCTATGTTGTTTGAATGGTGTGTGATTGTGAAGTGTTTCTCACTTGTGTAGGTAATATGGATTCAATGGGGAGAGGGGCTTGCATGGGTGACACGTGTGGCTCTTCTCAAGAATGGAGTGCTAATAGTTCTCTAATTGTGATTAGGAGGAATTAGTATAGTTGAAATCCAGATTGTGTTGGAAAATATGGGCGCCCACTGTCTAGGCGGAATCCGCCATTCTCCATTCTTTTCTTTTCTTTTCTTTTTCCTTTTATTTTTATTATGTATTTATCCACATGTAAATACTATGGGCTTGAGATGTTGGGGGTCTTGGGCCCCTTTTTCTTTTTCTTATCTATTGTTGTTGGGTATTAAATCTGAAGTGGGCTCCCTCTCTTGGGCCAATTAAATAAAATCGAACTAATAATCATGAAGTGGACTTCGATAATTAACTGGGCCTTGTACAACTAACTGGGCCTTGTACAATTAACTGGGCCTTGTAACTGCTAAGTGGGCCTTGTACTTATCAAATGGGCCTCGGCCCAAAATTAAATACTGAATTTTTCTCTTACCGATTTGTTTAATCGGCCTTTCAAATTTAGTTCGGTTCTAGTTTCGGGAAGTTCTGATGTTACTAACGTAACATTACTACTAGTAGTTCTTTTAAAATTTTATTCTACTCACAACAATAATACCTCCTTCAACATTTCTTTTCTTATTTTAAATGCCGAAGTTTTTATTAATCACTACTAAAAACTGCGGTCATTACATCCTACACCCCTTATTTTACGAAAAATTTCGTCCCGAAATTTACTTATCTCCTATAACAATTCGGAATATTTCTCTTTCATTTTGTCTTCCAACTCTCACGTGGCTTCCTCCTGCCTGTGGTGCTTCCACTGCACCTTTACTAGAGGACTTTGCTTATTTCTAAGCTGCTGAATTTCCCGATCTACGATGGCTTCAGGTTTTGTCTCGTAGCTCAAATCGGGTTCTATAACTGTTTCCTCCTGTCGAATCACGTGTTTGGGGTTGAATACGGATTTCCTTAATTGAGATACATGAAATACGTTGTGAATGCTTCCTAGGTTTGGGGTAACGCTAGCCTGTACGCTACGGGGCCGACTCTGTCCAAAATTTCGTAAGGTCTGATGGAACAAAGTTCCAATTAGTCTTTGGTTCTGAATCTGGTCATTCACTTGGTGGGGAAATTTTCAAGGAGACCTTATCTTCTGCTGCGAGGTATAACTCGGATCTACATCGTCATCGTAAGACTTCTGGCTACTATGAGCTTCCTTTATCATATCTCTGATTGGTTGTATTTCTCAACCATTTCTTTAATCATACACTGATCTTAATTCTTTCTTATCTCCCACCTCATCTCAATAGAGTGGTGGTCTACACTTTATTCTCTGTGTGGTGCATTGTACGATACTGGGTCTATGGTGTATGGTGGGTCTAAGTAATTGAGCTGGGGAAATATCGTTTTCCAGTTTCCACCTCCACCGAGTACCTACCTCTTCAAAAGATCCTCGAGGTTTGACGGAACTGATATGTTAACTTTCATTCACGATGCTGGTCTTATCTTCTCTAGATGTTTGCAGGGTCCAAATAGACTGTTGTTGGTCTTCCTTTCGCGCTGGATCTAACTGTTGTATTAAAACGTGGAACTTCTAGGAAGACTTGTCTCCTAGTTCGAATTGTAATTCATCTTGCCGGCGTTAGCAGGTGACTCATGTTCGTCTTAAGATTCTTTTATTCTGTCTCTAATTGATCTTATGAACTAGCCGTTTCAAGTAACTATATTTCTTGGCCGGTTCGTGTTAACCTTGTTACCTTTGGACCACATGCTCGTCATGATTTCTATCGTTTATGAGTTAAATGTCCTTGCGACACACTGATCTAATCTGTATAGATACTAGGCGTTCTACGATTTCACAAGTTGCTCTCTGCATTAGAGCACTAACGTCTCGGTGGACCATACAAGCTTATCCAACTGTTAGGTGAAAGTATTAATCTACTAGTGTCTAGACCTCCTTCGTCGGCTTTAGGCATTTTCCCATATTTAATATACCTTAGTCATATACTTAAGTCCGGATACCCTTCTATCCACTCCATTTGCGAGTGTAACCATGTGTCACCAATAATACTGGGGCCGGAATATTTATCGATTCACAATGTGTACTCCGTTCGAGTTTATTTTCTCTTTGGTCCTTACGCTAGCGTAGCTATGACCTGCTCTACGTACTATAGTCGACTCATAAGTCGCGGTATTAACAACCGTCATCTTAGATGTTTCTGCTTTAACTCGATGGTTAAGTTAATCATTTCTGGATCACTTGTAGTACTGTGCATCTTTATTCACACTTGTCTGTGTAAGGTAGAGTTAAGTATCGTGCCTAAACTTTGCAATACGTGTTACATCGACAATCTCGATACTCCTCATAGAGGTATCACTATCACTATTTCCTATTGCAGGAATATGGTACATATATATATCAGTCGTTTCTCTCTTGAGAATTTGTAGTATACATCCTTCGGCCTACGTAGTTCTTTCTACCGATTGTTGGTTCTGGGTGTCGCTCTACTAACGCGAGACCAAGCGTTTTCATTTCCTTTTTTTTTTTGCAGTCGTTTATGAATCTAGTGTATCTAGATGTAATGACTCACGAGTCTGGCTGGTGTCATACTTAATTGATCAATTAATCATGGCAACGAAGGTGATAGCGGCTCATTAGTCATTCGTCCACATATAACTATAACACCTTTAAGGCATCATGCGTGGGTGTTTGTTTCTGGGGAGATCTCATGGATTCTATTGTCTACCCTTCTTAATGCATCATCTTATCTTTCATAAGTTTTAAGGAGGTATCTTCGATTTATAGTAGGTTTCTTCCTTTCTAAGTGTTACTCAAGGCTTTCAAGGTTTCCTTGTAGGGCTTTAGCTAATCTGTTTCCCTTCATAATGCTTAGATGATTACTTGAGTCAATTTCATAATCCATATAGGGTCTCTACTCATTATCGTGAATACACTACACGACTGTGATTTTTCCTTTTAGCGGGACATTCTGGGTTGAACATAATCTCATACTCAAGCTTCATGATATACGTGACTCGTACTTTTATCTTTAGTCGTCCATTGTATGCACTGGTGCACTTTGATGTTGCTGCGGACCAAAAGTTCCCATTTCTATTACTATCCTTCTCGAGGCTAACTTACATCTCTATTAGAGATTTTAGAAGTTCTAGTTAGGTGGTCTCACTGTCTTATTTAATAAGCTTTGATGACGGGGCAATAATTACTTCTTTGAAATGAAACCAAAGGTTTCAGTCATATAGTTTCCCACCTAATAATCACTTCCTCACTTACTCGATTCCTTCTATATGTTTTAACGACCTCGTGTGTTTGTTCTTTACATACTGATAATTCTGTTCCTGGAACACTTAAGATATGGATTCTTATTATCTCAAAGGATTTACGAAGATAGTATTATGGTTTTAATTATCTACTCAAACTTCCAGTATGCCTTAGGTATCTTGGCATGTCGAATACCCACTCTACTTTTTGGTTAAGAATTCGTTCTAGATGGTTTTCGTTCGACTCTTATAGCATGAGGATTTTAGTAAAAATTTTCTTCCACTAACATCTTTTCTTACGATGCGATTAAATTACCCCAAGACAATAATGGGTTCATCTCAATCCAATATTCCTTACGACTTGTTGGTTAGTTAAGGTCGTATCCCAACTATTTTCTATATGTGTTAACCAACTCCTTGGACGACAATTATTCAAGCTATGGTTTTCCTCTCAGAAAAAAAAAAAAAAAAAAAAAAAAAAAAATTTTGTCCTTCGTCCAATTTATTGTTCCTCATAGCTCGTCGGCTATTGATCACCGTCACATCCCAAACTATTTTACATATAAGTTAACTTCTTAGACAACCATGGCTTTTCTTAAAAGAAGTATGTCCCTCATATATGCTATTAGGTCACCTCTTCATAGATTAGTATACTTTTACACTAGTCCATGTCCAATCTGATCCCAACGTACGTCGTTACTATCGGTGTGCATTTCATTCCCTTCTATTATGGGGTTGTGGTCTCTCATGCGTCCCATAACCATGTTTAGACCCTTTAGACTTACGCCTCATTCAACGTTTATCCCCCTTTCGCGCTTCTTCCGCTCTATTGTCTACCTTGTACACTTTCTCGTGAAGAAAACTACACCAGCTTGCAATAATGGCAAATCTTATATTGCGTACTTGAAGGTAGTACTTATGGTTGTGTCTATCTATTATATGAGCATTGCTCATACTGCTGTGGTGCTTCAAGGTCTTATGTCTATGTATGGTTACATAGTTAAAAATTTTATCCTGATTTACTTGTGGTTTAGTCTCGGTGGTCACGATCTTAGTGCACTTATCCTTTGATTCTTTCAAAGGTATGAGACATGCGATGGTCTCGTTCTGTACTCTTCTCGACAACTTTTCCTAACTCGTGCTCTTCACCAATTTTATTTATGACTTCTTTAAGGCTTTCTCGTTTCATATTACCTTCTATGGAAAAATCTCTTCCATCATTACCTCCCTTAGCATCCTTCAATATCTCATATTTCGTAGTCTGCTACAATTCATTACTATGTCTGGCCGACTAATGTCATACTATAATTATTCCTCTCTGGGTGAATAATTTAGGTCTCGCTATTTTCACATAACTTATGTCTAGTGAGAATTTATATTCTAGTCAGGTCCATGTCAATATTCTAAGAGGTTTCTGTTCCTTGAGCTGGGAGAAATCCCAATTAACGTCAGGTCACCGACCTCAATCATGGGACACTGTGTTTCCTTTAGTTGCTGGTTTAATCTGGATCTTAGGAATGATGACACGTCGTATATTTGACAAGTATAGTACTCGACCTCGGGTCGTTCATGTTCTGATATTCTTATTATTTTCAATCTGTCGGCGGATTCCAAATTTTCATATCCGCAAGGATCTCGTCTGTTCAAGCTTCTTCTACTCAAGTGTTTACTATTTCTGCTCTAATTTAGACTCTAATATTGTTAGCTCTTAGTGTCGGACTTATGGACAATCGGTGCACTTCTCTTGGGGAACTCCTTAGAGTATTTAACTTATGAGTTTTGCATTTTGTCATTGTATTTCTGTTTCTGGACTTGTTGGGGAGTCTGACTAGCTTTATGCCACTTACTATTGCGTGCATCGTGATGCTTGTTTCTATCCTCTGAATTCTGGCTTCACCCAACATATCTCTTAATTTCACTATTAAGCTTTCCTCCTCTGAGTTATGATATTCAAAATCTTGCTGGGGAGGTTGCGGAGTCTCTATTTTACTTTCACATGTAAAACTGGTTAGCACCGCATTGTCAACTCGAGTCTCGTGCCATACCTTTAACAGTTTGTCTATCATACACCCCTTTTTATGCGTAAACATTCGACAACTCAAAAGAGTGTGTAACCTTAAGTCATACTCTATAACTTGCAGTTTAACTAATCCTCACAGTCTTATCACTCTAGGATGACAAACATGATCAAGATGGGATAAGAACATTGTGGGTTGACTCTGGAAAACATTCGTGTAAGGGTCCAAGCTAGTTGGTATGTCAATTATCCAAAATAGCTCATCAAGGAATTACCAGACAAGTTCTGAAGAAATAGCCAGAGGGTAGAAATGAATTGACAGGGGTCGGGGGGGTGGGGGACCCCTCTTGTCGATACCCATCCGATTTCTTGTCTGATAGTGACGCTACCGAGAAAGAGATTATGTGAGGTGGCCAGTCCCACATAAGCATCCTTCCGGTCACATGAAGGAAGATTTGATTCTCATACACTGGTGGCTCTTGATTCAAAAGAATACAGAAGCTCGAATAAGGCTCGATAACAATTCTTTGGATATGGGATTCCTCGACTCTACGTATATTACAAAGGTCTTTCTGGTTTTGAGAGGTTCAAGAGAGGGTTTCGAAGTTACAATGCATTAGAACATAGGGTCTTCCTTAGTCTATGTACCTTCGTGAACACTCTAGTACTTCGCACTGGCGTAAAGGACCTTGACATATGAAATTGCGACTTACTCATTAACGTTAGTATCGTAGAGTCGTTTCTAAGGACAATCATATTGCTTGTCTGCTGGTATCCTAACGGAAATAGTTGCTAGATCACGATCTAAATAGATATGACTCTTTCTTCGACAGTCTCTTAGTCCTCGGCGTGAAGTTTCTCTACACGTCCTCCAGTCGTACTGGGAACGTAATTAGGCTAATGGTTCACTGTTTTTGTCATTAAATACCACGCCTTAGTCTTCTGTATAGTATAGTCTAGTCCCATCACCTATGAAAATTAAGCATATTATATCGTTTTAGCTTCTAACTGATCTTGGATATCAATATCCAATCTTACGAGTTCATCCTTAGGCGCGGCTACTGATCTCACTTTTCTACACTCTTCGAGCATGATTTTCTACTCAGGAAAGTAGAGGCTAACACGTTCTATCATAATTATTCTCATGAGTACAACATCGGGGAAACTGAGATCCTAACGTTTATATACCCAAGAGCTCTAAGTTGGACAAGACCTTAACCTTTTCTTTGATTTCTTTCTTCAGATTCTAGTAATGTTTTCTTCCTTTAACCATGGATGCGGAAACATCCAGGAAATTCTAGTGGACTTATCTTTTATTGTGCCACCATATGAAACTTTTATTCCTGTTTAAGATTCTGGTATCATCTCTTACTATTTTTAGGAAGCGCAATTGAATATGTTTCGTTTCTTTCCGCACAGAGGCGGAAAAGTTAGAGGCTCATGTCATTGATTCAAATGACACTCGTTCAGATCTTCTGGCACTTCTTGGCTTTCCTGGATCTGACGTATCCCTTTTTCATGGAATAGCTTTCCAGGGAGTTATCACTGCTTCCTTGAGTTGGCATTTCGTGTAGAGCTTCTCTTGTTTCCTCGTCTCACTATCATTCTTGTGCCATAACTGAGGTTAGAAGAATTTCTTTGTTCAAGCACTATCCTAGTATGTGATAGAGGGAAAGCACTTAATTCAAGCGAGCTATGTTCTCTAGAAAGGCCTTGGCTTTTCTACTGTATGTGAGCTCTATGTTATCTTAACTATGTTCTCATACTGGCATGTGAGAGTTACCTCTTCTCTGTCCTGGTCGAGCATGATGTCGTGAAGTGCCGAGCTTTTGTCGAAGGACTTTACAAGTCTAGCGAATCAAGTCTAGACTTTACTGGAAGAAGAAGACTCTTGGATTTCAGAGCGAACCAAATGCTCTGATACCACTCTGTCACAGCCCGCCCGCCACAACTTGGGCCGAGCGAGGCCGCGACTCAAGAAAAGGAAAAAGGTATAAAATAAATGAACGACCTGGGGTGAAACGATGCGAAAACATAGCATTTGGAATACATTGAAGTTCTCCATCATTCGTCGAGAATGAATGGAAGAAGGAACTATTCATCAACGGAAGCGTTTTACATGATATAGGCGGAAACGTTGTTCATAAAAAGAAAGCATTGTCCATGAAGGACCAATATGTTGCAACGATACACAGGACTGGACTGAGTCTATCTACCTAAGAATCACGGCGGAAGATCGTGAGATGCATGTATGGAGACATGCACCACCAAGAGGCTTCAACACTCTAATACTCGACAAAGCTCCTTTGGTAACTTCACTTCATCTGCTCAACCTGCACGTGGGAAATACGTATAGGGCTGAGTACAAAAGTACTCAGTGGGCTCATGCCAAAACATTTTAACTCAAAAAGAAAAGACGCTTGCAAGCAATTTACTGTAATCCATCATATCTGAGCTGGGGTGTATCCGGAGAGGTTGGCCACCCTCCCGGATACCTGACCGCGCCAACCTGCGTTAGCTAACGGTAAACTGAGTGCACTAAGTCCATCGAGGAGCGACCCCGATAGACCCGAATTCTTTCTGATAACTGTGGCCGAAGCCCTTCAGATAGACATCATCATACAAAACAAAACAGTTATGGTCTGACAATGCTTTTAAAGAAAAGAACTATAGCATAGAGAAACATTCTAGTTTTCTGGAAGCCCACCTCGATAGCTTTCCTTTCCTGGTCATAATTTATATAACTCTGAGCGCCGCCTTAGTCTCGGCCTTTTCCTTCGCCTGACCTCGTTCAAAAGAACGTAAAATGAGAGACTTGAAATGAAATCGATAATCTTATCGATCTATGCGAAGGCTGTCTTTTATCGAGGTTATTATCTCTTTTACTGATAGATCTCTTTTACTGATGGATCTCTTTTACTGATAGATCTCTTTTACTGATAGATCTCTTTTTACTGATAGATCTCTTTTACTGATAGATCTCTTTTACTGATAGATCTCTTTTTACTGATAGATCTCTTTTACTGATAGATCTCTTTTTACTGATAACGTTATCACGGTTATTCTTTTAACCGAGAGTTTCTCGATTCTCATTTGAAATCGATCACTTAGATCGTTTCCTGTGTCTTATAGTCTTTTCGTCCTCGACAGAAATCGCAGGACATCTGATTAAGCCAATGATGAGGCTTCGTAAATTTTACTAGAGAATATAAGTGGTCTACACTTATAAGATTAACATAACTGTCGTTACTGGGCTTGATTTATTATTTAATCTGAGGCTTATAATTTACTTGAGGCCCAATAAAATTTATTAAGGGTTTGAGCCTAACTATTTAAACTCGGAAAATTTCTAACTCGGGCTCGGGAAATTATTACGTGCGGCCCTCGTCTTTAAATATCGGCCCAATTAAATATTCTGGCCCAACTGTTGAATAAATTCAGCCCATTGTTCTTTAACTTCGGCCCATCTTGGATAATAATTCTCGGCTCATCTAATCCCGTCGAGTCCGACCCAATTTAATTTCTATGGCCCATCAAAGTAATTAATTCGACCCAACGATTCTTACGGCCCGAGTCCTTATCGGGCCGAAAGCCCGGCCTGGTCCTACACTTGGCAGAACACCTCTCTCTCTCTCTTTCTCTCTCTACGCGACTTCTCCCTCTCTGTTCTTCTCCTCCCGAACGCCTCTCTCTCTCTGCAGCTTCTCTGCTCGTGGCTTCTGCCGCCGGTTGTTCTCTTCTCACGCCGTCGGCCGACGGTCCTCTCCGTCACTGGCCAACTTCGTTTCCTCCCTCCTCTTCTCAATTTCGGAATCAATCGAGAGAGGAAGAGCCCCAATTCGTAGATTGGGAAAATTCGGATGGAATCCCGTCGGGCTTCATCCTCTCCGGCACCGGCTTCGCCTCTGTCGCCATCTGCTGTTGTCGCTCTAGCCGCCGCCGCGCCTCTGCTGCCGGCGGCGTTCTGCTCGTCTGACCGGCTCCCTCCTCTGCTCGCCTCGCCGTTGCTCTCTCGGCCAGGGGTCGCTGCTCCCGTCAGAACACCGCCATCGCTTCCAGTCCTCTGTCCCCCTTTACTCTCTCTCTCTGCTCTTCCTTCGGCGCCGGCGGTGATGCCGCCGCCGGTGTCTCCTTTTCCTCTCTCCCATTCCTTATCTGACCTCTCTTTTCTCATCTCTCGTTCTGACTTTCCTCCCTGTCCTTGTTTTGCAGGCCGATTCGAGCGATTTCCAGCGCTGCAGTGGCTTCGTCGATGCCGTCGACGACCGTGGCAGCCTCCGGTGATGCTTGGGAGGCGTTTGGGTGCTCCGGTTTCGACTCAATTTCACCCTCGGTCTTCCTCCTCTTTCCGGGCAGGTTCGATTCTTCTCCCTTCCCTCCCGTTTTCGATTCGCAATTCGAATATGAGTTATACTTGTTGATTTAGAGGGTTAAGGGCTTGGTTGAGAGGCATTTGGGGGCTGATTTTGCTTGAGTATGTTATGCATTAGTTAGAAGCAGAATTTCCAGATTTTAGTGTGCTTGAAATCTATGTCTTTGTTGGATTGAAATGTTAGATTAGAGATTGTTATGCATGCAAGGCCTTAGGCTTGTTAGAGGAGATTCTATGGGGTTAAATGAGAGACTAAATCTGGTTTTTGAGCTTCTTATACACATGCATTGCTAGATTGGTTAATCTATGTGTTCATGCTTTGGTTCTTGAGGTCTTGATTATGTCTATCATGCTTGAATGGTGTCTAGGCTTTAGATCAAGTCTTGCATGCTGTTTTTTCGGTTCCTCTAGGGAGTGTGTAAACATGCTTAAGCTTGCTAGTGTTTAGAGAGAGTGATGAGGAGTCTTACTTGTAAATCTTAGTGATTGAAAAACTGGTTTCTTGAGCTAAAATGGTGGCTGTCCCCTTGCTCTTTGTTGCTTCCTTCCTCTTGTTCCTTCTCTATATTGATACAATTGAAGCCTACACTTGCATGTTTGATTTCTAAGTGTTAGGGGTCTTGATACTCATACTAGGGGAAAGAGTGGGGGTTCTTTCTCACCTTTAGAAACTGAAATCGAGTCTTTAGCTTCCAATTAGAGGGCTGTCCTCTTCAAATTCTTGCTTGAATACCTTCCCCTTCCTTCTTTCTTCACTCCTAGAGATAGGGATTTGGTTCTAGAGTTAGTGCATGTAAGCTAGGTCTTTGAAGGAAGGGAGTTAGAGGGGTTACCTATGAAATCGAGGTGTTTCCGACGCCTCAAATGGACTGCGTCGGGGCTGTGCTTCCGGCAGCCTCTCGACTGGAAATCAGCTGCTCCTCCGAGGGCCTTCCTTGCTTTCTCACTTGCTCTCTTTCTTTCTTGTGTAAATGGGGTGTGGGATGAGCTGATTTTTGTGTGTGTTTGGTGTAGGAAGGAAGGGTTTTCTTCAAGAATGATTGCTGCCAAGAGGAAGTGTTTGGGGATGGTGAGTAAGTTCTTCTCTACTTGCTTTCTCTCTCTATGTTGTTTGAATGGTGTGTGATTGTGAAGTGTTTCTCACTTGTGTAGGTAATATGGATTCAATGGGGAGAGGGGCTTGCATGGGTGACACGTGTGGCTCTTCTCAAGAATGGAGTGCTAATAGTTCTCTAATTGTGATTAGGAGGAATTAGTATAGTTGAAATCCAGATTGTGTTGGAAAATATGGGCGTCCACTGTCTAGGCGGAATCCGCCATTCTCCATTCTTTTCTTTTCTTTTCTTTTTCCTTTTATTTTTATTATGTATTTATCCACATGTAAATACTATGGGCTTGAGATGTTGGGGGTCTTGGGCCCCTTTTTCTTTTTCTTATCTATTGTTGTTGGGTATTAAATCTGAAGTGGGCTCCCTCTCTTGGGCCAATTAAATAAAATCGAACTAATAATCATGAAGTGGACTTCGATAATTAACTGGGCCTTGTACAACTAACTGGGCCTTGTACAATTAACTGGGCCTTGTAACTGCTAAGTGGGCCTTGTACTTATCAAATGGGCCTCGGCCCAAAATTAAATACTGAATTTTTCTCTTACCGATTTGTTTAATCGGCCTTTCAAATTTAGTTCGGTTCTAGTTTCGGGAAGTTCTGATGTTACTAACGTAACATTACTACTAGTAGTTCTTTTAAAATTTTATTCTAATCACAACAATAATACCTCCTTCAACATTTCTTTTCTTATTTTAAATGCCGAAGTTTTTATTAATCACTACTAAAAACTGCGGTCATTACACAACCCTCCGCCTATAAATAGTGAAGGATGAAGACGAAGAGAAGTAGAACACTACTTGAGCATTCGAGCGCCTACTGCAAACAAACACTCCCAGCTTTCTAAGCAATCTTCGAGTCTTTGTTTCCAAGTGTTCTCCGAGTTCCAGTCTCATCGAAACTCGTCTTCGCAACCTTCACACATAGAATTCTAAGCCCATTCCATACCTCAGCTTAGAAGAAGAGCTCTAGCCTACTTTACACTTATTGTAAAGAGATCTTCATAGTGTGTTCGCCGTAAACCAAAAACCCTAACCCTAAGTTCTGTTCGTTAGGTTTTTGTGTTCGTCGTTAGGTTGTTTCGATCCAAGGCTCTACTTTCATCGATAGTAGAAGCCTCGATCATAGAGTCTAGACCCAAGCTTACACTTTCATTAAGTGAAGCTCGATCGAAACTAGTTTGTAAGGAGAACCCGTAATCTCCCTGTCTTCGGACTGAAGCGAGTGAAGCTTCCAGTCCAGTTTAGGTTTTTGGTGTGAACCCGGAATCACCCAGCGTCTGACAGATCCAAGCGAGTGAAGCTCGATCTTGTCACAGGCTTTTGAAGAGCCCGTAATCTTCAAGTTCTTGAGTGAAGAGAACGAGTTGCCTAGTGTAACAAAGTGGACGTAGGAGCTTCATCTCCGAACCACTATAAATCTTGTGTCGTATCTCTCTTAACCTTAAACTCTTTAATTCCTTGTTTGATTATTCATTGCACTTGCATCTAAACAAACATAACTTGGAACTTTAAATACTTAGGAAAGATTTAGCTCACCGAAATTCCGCACTAAGAGTAAAGTCTCACTCTTGATCAAGCTCTAAGCTTAGGTCAAGAGAATCGTGATTGCTTTAGATCTAGCTCTCGGCTAGGTCATAGTGAGTTAAGCGAGCACTTTACTTCATACTCTGAGTTAAGGAAAAGAAGTTGAAAAACTTCAAAAATACGTATTCACCCCCCCTCTACGTATTTTTCCTATAACAAACCGGGACCAACAAGTGGTATCAGAGCAGCGGTTCTTTCGAGCCTCTGCTTTGCATATCCGAAGCGAGTCCCCACTCACTTCACGTTGTCTCACTGAACCGGATCCTTTTTCCTAAGTGCATAAAACCCTCACCCACGCATATTGTATTTACTGCTGATAGTTTGCTATGTCTACATACAGTGCATCAAATCTTCCGCCTCTATCAAAGGATACGAGACATGGTGCTTTTGAGTCGAGAGCTTCCTCTGCTCCATCCACGACAGGATGTGGGAAGTGTTGGGAACCCCCTGCAGTTTGATTTTGATGATGTTTATCGAAACCACACTTAGGCATATTTTACTTGTTTAGGGTCAAGGCCGATAGATCGACCTGCTACCTGTTAGTGCAGGTCGATGCCCTTTAACGTTTAGTGTCAAGTTCGATCCACCCTGTAAGAGAAAGGTCGATGTATCGACCTGCCTCAATTGGATCGAGCTGGATCATCAGCCTGTCTATCGACCTCCCCTATCAAGCTTCCAGCTGGTATTGCCTTAGAAGATTTCAAGAGCTGGATTATCAATCAAGGTCGATGCCCCGCCTTCATGGAGCGTCACGACCTGATCCTTGCCACGTCGAGTGCCAGCAAGGACGAATATTCCCAACGGCTAGAAGTGAGTCAGCATCCAACGGCTAGTGCCACGTCAGCCCGACTCCAACGGCTAGTTTTTCAAAACTGCCTATAAATACTTCAGCCATTTTCGGATTCAAGTACGGGAAACACAAGCTATCAACGCCATATCTCTGCCCAAATCTCTCTCAAACCTCATATCCATTCAAGTGTTCGAAATCCAATTAGTTTCCCAAACACTTGACAAGAGAGGTTTCCGATTCCGAAAATCACCACAACGACGAAGCGTTCACTGCTGCTTGTCGATTGTTCAAACAACTTCTTCTCCGACTTGTTCGAAGTTAGAAAGCTTGTTTTTGTTTTCGCCATTATAGAGTTAGTCAAGCTCTGTAAAAGCGTAAGATTGTTCGTACGTTTTAGTACAAAGGTTGTAAGGGTCACGACCCAAAACTCGTGTCTAGTTACTCTCAAGTTAGATTGTATCTAGAACTGATACTCAGTCAGTATAAATAAGAGAGAGGTGGATCCAAAAGAAAAGGGATTCTCAGGTCGAGTCGACCTGACGTGGACGTAGGAGGGTTTCTCCGAACCACGCTACATCGCGGTGTTTCTCTCTCTCTCTATTTATTGCTCTTACACTTTATTATCTAACTGACGAGCATCATCCTGCATTACACGAATCAACCTGCTATCCATATTCAGCCTTAAGATTTTTCAAAGAGTAATCAACCTCCACCAACTTCCGCATTAACAACAGTTTGATAAATCAAGCTTGATAACATACAAAGCTTGATAGATCAAACTGCCTCTGATAAGGTCGACCTTGACAATCGACCTGCAGATCGACCTGAATTTTAAAAAGTCAAAAACGGTTGGTTATTGGTGTATTCCCCCCCCCCCCCCCCATACACCAATTACTCTTTCCCGGGACCAACAAGTGGTATCAGAGCAGTGGTTCTTTTGACCGCTGCTTTGCATACTAAAAGTTCTTTATCAAACTTTTGGTCATTTTGAACCGATCCTTAGAAAAATCTTTTTCATTCATTCATATCATATTATTCTGCTATGGAGGCTTCTCTTCTCAGGGTATGTGAAGACTTCTCCGTTCAAGGCTATGAAGATTGGAGCTTTCGAATCAAGATGTGTCTCAAGGCACATCACGTCCTTATGTGGGACATCATCGAGAACGGACCCTCCCCCATTTATGCTGCGAAGATTATCGTGGATGGAACAGCCCCCGGGGAGGCTACATACGAGAAAGTCCTTAAGAATCCTCGCGATTACACAACCGAGGAAAGAAAGGAAGCCGGTCTCGATGATTATGCAAAGGGACTCATCTCCAGCACCGTGAAGGGCGTCTACCTGGCCAAGATCAGAAATCTTGAAACGGCCAAAGAAATGTGGGACACCCTCCGGTCCATCAGCCTTGGCTCAGAGGAAATGAAGGAGAACAAGTTGTCCATGGCGTGCAGCAAGTTCGATGACTTCAAGATGGTTTCGGGAGAAACCATCGAAGCAATGAAAATTCGCTTCACCGAGATTGTTCTTGAAGTGGCTGCCATCAACCCATACAAGTATACGCAGCGCGAGAAGAATCTCAAAGTGATACGTGCCCTCCCTGCAAATTGGCACGTATACGCCGCCATGCATCCAGCTCGATCGGATTTCAACTCCCTCACCACTGAAGATCTTTTCGACATTCTTGTCGGAAATGAGTATGAGATGATCCGCATCCATGGATCAACCCAACCTTCCACCAGCAAGAAGGCTGATGAAAAGAACAAGGAGGTAGCTTTCAAGGCCGACTCAGCCTCAGCTGCTACCCCAAGTCCGATTGACGAATCCATCGTCAAGAAGTTCGAGAAGATGACTCTCGACTATGCTCTAGCCGCTAGGAGAAATGAGAAGCTCCTAGGGAAGGTTGTCAAATACAAGAAATTCTACCGTGACAACAAACGAAACTTCTCCAACCGCAACCACGACCGCCCTGACAAAAAGGGAGAAGGTAAACCCTCAACCTTCAATTCTTCTAACACACCCGAGGGTGGTTGTTTCAACTGTGGCAGGCCAGGTCACTACAAGACCGACTGCCCGGATCTTACCAAGGCCGAGAGAGACGAGCTCCGTCCAAAGCGTGATAAGAAGCTCAAAGATCAACGAGCTGCAATGATAGCCGAAGAAACAAAGGAAGCTCACCTCTCGGATAGCTCGTCAAGTGATGACGAAGGATACATCGCTTTCAATGAAAGTGATGATGAAGAATGCTTCGTTGGAGAGCATCAACAAAACGAGGGATCTTCAAAGGTAGATCTTCAACCCATTTCACTTTCTTTTTCTGACGATGATTGTGCAGAAGAAGGTGATGAAGACCTATCCGAGGCTGTGTCTTGGGAAGAAATCAAGAAACAGCTCGATGACTATGCCGATCTCGTGGATACACTCAAAGAGGTCATTGAAGACAATGCTGAGCTATTGGATAAAAATGAAAAATACAAGCTAGCATTGGAAGAAAGATTCTCTCCCTACGATGAAGAAAAGGAAAGGGAGATCGAAACCCTAAAGTCAAAGGTTGACGAATTGACTTTACGGGTCAAGGAGTTCGATACCAGGGAGCTCGAGAAGAACGAGTCCCTCAAGACCAAAGATGCCGAAATACACAGCCTTACCTCAAAGCTGGCTGACTTGGTAATTCGACACGAACTCCTCGTGAAAAAGGAAGAAAAACTTCAACTCACATGAGTCAGTTGAAGAAAAGTGGAAAGAAGCTGGAAGAGGTCCAATCCATGCAACGCAATCCGCGCAATCACTCTGGGATTGGATTTAACGGAGAATCCAAGAAAAGTAAGAACAAAGACTGCGAGATCACGTTCGTGAAAGCGCAGCCTAAATCAAAGAATGTTCGGAAAGCTAATCATGCTCTCCCTGATAAGATGGTCAAGCTGAAGAATCCAGCTCGACAGCCCCAGGCCATCCTCATAAAGCAACAAAAGAAAGAACAGCCCGCTCCTCAAAAGAAGGAAAGTCGACCTGCCCAGCAACGTCGACCTGCCCTCTACCATCAAAATAAGGCTGTTCATCAAGGGCGATACCAAGGCCAGCACTATCAAAGGCCGTATCACCCTGAGTTCTTCCACCCGGATTATCAAGGGTGCTACTGCCACTATTCTCAACAGTCAAATTTTTCAGACTGGCAGTATCAACCTGGGTTTTACGAAGAACAATACAATCAGCCTCGTCGCCCTCGCTCGAAGAAATCTAAGGCTCCTAAGCCCAAGACCGCTACTGCCTCGTCCTCAGCCTCGGATAGAAGCAGACCGGTGAAGCAAATATGGGTTCCAAAGGCCGTTCCCGCAACCGATGTAGCACCCAATCTCAAATGGGTTGCTAAGTTTAACTAATTGCAGGTCGGGAAGGCTCAAAGAAGGAGCCAAGCAGCTCATGGAGCTGTATGGATCATTGATAGTGGATGCTCCAAGCACATGACGTGTGACAAAACGCCACTTTCAAATTATCAAGAACGAGACGGGCCACTTGTAACCTTTGGAGGAAATTCTAAGGGATTTACGAGAGGCCAGGGCGATCTAACAGTTGGTAAAACAACTATTTCTAACGTCTCTTATGTTGAAGGTCTTAATCATAACCTATTTTCTGTGTCGCAATTCTGCTCGAGTGGTAAGCGAGTAGAATTCACCGCTAATAAATGTCTCGTGAAGAATGAGGAAGGAGAAACACTTCTTACCGGAATTTTGCAGGATAGACTCTATATTGTTCAATGGACAGATTGGATAGAGACCTGCCTGGTCACAAAGGCTGATTCTGAGACAAGCTGGCTATGGCACAAGAGGTTGAGTCACTTAAACTTCAAGGCCATCAACAAGCTCGCACGCAACAAGCTGGTGAACGACCTGCCAGACCAAGTCTTCGATCGTGATCACATCTGCAGAGCCTGTCAAGCCGGAAAGCAAACAAGATCATCCTTTCCAAGCGTGACGGCACAATCATCAAATCGAATTCTTGAGCTTCTTCATCTCGACCTCTTCGGTCCAGTCACTCCCTTGAGTATAAACGGTCGAAAATATGCTCTCGTTATTATAGATGATTATTCTAGATTTACGTGGGTTATTTTCATGTACAAAAAGAAGGAGACATTGGAGAAGCTACCTGCGTTGCTGAGCAAGCTGTGCAATCAAAAGGAGAAATCCATCATCTCCATTCGATCAGATCGAGGCACCGAATTTATCAATGCAATGATCGAAGAATATTGCACAAAGAGTGGGATTCATCATCAAACTTCAGCCGCACGCACACCTCAACAAAACGGCGTGGTGGAACGTCGTAACAGATCGCTGAAGGAAGCAGCTCGTACCATGTTGGATGAAACCAATCTTCCAAAGAAGTTTTGGGCAGAGGCCGTCAACACAGCCTGCTACACCCAAAACAGGTCGATCATCACGACCCGACATGGAAAGACTCCATACGAGCTGTGGAACAACAAACTCCCCAGGTTAAAGTATTTTAAAGCTTTTGGGTGTTTGTGTTACATTCATAACAATGGGAAATCTCAATTGAAGACTTTTGATAGCAAAGCCGATCCAGGAGTATTTTTAGGATACTCAGAGGTTAGCAAAGCTTATAGAGTCTTTAATAAGAAAACCCTAGTTGTGGAGGTAACACCTCATGTTGTGTTTGATGAATCTACTTGTCTGTACAGAGAATCAAGTACAGGTACAGAACAGCCCGCTGCTAACAGGCCGTCTAACTCCCCCATTGACGACCTGCTAGTATGGACTCCAAATGATCTGGAGGAAGAGGATCAATCTGATCCTAAGGTCACACAGCAAGGGGGAAGTGATGCAAATGATAATACGAGCTGTAATACATCAGCCGGACTTAACCAGGCTGATCCCCCTCCCTCAGTCCTCAAGACTGATGCTGTTCACGACCTTACATCCCAAATCGAGCAGCTCGATAACACAATGGAGCAGCTCAACATCCAGGCCGAACAGCAGCCTGATCAACAGCCCGAGCAACAGCATGTGCCCACTGATCAACCTTCAACTCACCCGGAGTTTGATGAACCCATTAATGAGCCCGAGCCAATCATTTCAAATGAAGAAAGATCACGACGCAGACGATGGATCGATGATCATCCGAAAGAGCTCATTGTTGGGAACCCAAACCAAGGAGTGCGAACAAGAAGGACGATTGGTGAAAGCGCACTGCTAAGCTGCTATCTCTCTCGCATAGAACCCAAAGATGCCATTGAAGCTCTTCAAGATGCAGACTGGATTGAAGCCATGCAAGAAGAACTCAATGAATTCAAAAGAAATGAAGTATGGTCTCTAGTTGATCGTCCTTATCATCAGGGCGTCATTGGAGTCAAATGGGTTTACAAGAACAAGAGAGATGAATCTGGAGAAGTTGTCAGAAATAAAGCCCGATTGGTTGCAAAGGGTTACTGTCAACAAGAAGGAATCGACTATGATGAGACGTTTGCCCCCGTTGCAAGATTAGAAGCTATAAGGCTGTTTCTAGCTTATGCCGCTCATCAACGATTCAAAGTCTACCAGATGGACGTTAAAAGTGCGTTCCTCAATGGCGTTCTCGAAGAGGAAGTCTATGTGGAACAGCCTCCTGGATTCGAGGAGGGTGATTCAAGCAAAGTCTACAAACTGCACAAGGCCGTCTACGGTCTTAAGCAAGCTCCTCGAGCTTGGTATGAGACGCTGTCATCCTTTCTCATCGAATCAGGATTCAAGCGTGGTTCAGTCGACAAGACGCTATTCACTATCAAAGTGAATGAACATATCCTTTTAGTACAAATTTATGTTGATGATATCATTTTTGGATCTAAATCTCCCATTTTGTGTGAAAAATTTGGTAACCTCATGACCGAAAATATAAAATGTCTATGATGGGGGAAATGAATTTCTTTCTAGGGTTGCAGGTTAAGCAGTCCGATGAAGGAATCTTCATTAGCCAAACAAAGTACGCACACGAGCTGGTAGACAAGTTTGGTGTCAAAGACAGCAAGCCTGTCAAAATACCGATACTCTCTGGAGGGAAGATCGACCCGGATCCCCAAGGAAAACCTGCCAACATAACACAGTACATGGGTATAATTGGTTCATTACTTTATCTAACTGCTAGTCGACCTGACATCACTTTTGCAGTTGGAGTGTGTGCTCGATTTCAAGCTAATCCGAAGGAATCTCACTTGGAAGCAGCAAAGAAAATTCTTCGATACATCAAAGGAACCACAAATCTAGGTCTTTGGTATCCTTGTGATGATAATTTGCAGCTTACAGGTTATTCAGATTCTGATCATGCAGGGTGCAAGCTCGATAGGAAATCTACCTCGGGTACTTGCCACTTTCTCGGAAACAAGCTGATTTCTTGGTTTTCAAAGAAGCAAACTTCAGTAGCCACCTCCACCACAGAGGCCGAGTACATGGCCGCAGGAAGTTGTTGTGCACAAATCTTGTGGATCAAACAACAACTTAAGGATTATGAAGTTGAAGTCAGTGAAGTACCAATATTCTGCGACAGCTCGAGTGCCATCGCCATTACTCAAAACCCAGTTCTTCATTCTAGATGCAAGCACGTGGATATTCGACATCACTTTATTCGTGATCACGTGGAAAAGAAGAACGTGGTTATTGAGAAGATACACACTGACATTCAACGAGCTGATATTCTAACCAAACCCCTAGCCGAAGAAAGATTCAAAATGCTATGTGGAAAGCTAGGGTTATTAAATGTTGAATCATCAGAACGATCGTAAGCCTACAGGCCGTTATCTACCTGCCACATCTTTCAAAAGCTTGTGTGGGACCAACAATCGGGACCAACAAGCAGGCCGTCTCTTTACATGCAGGCAGATATCAAGGGGGAACAGGCCGTCAACTCTCAACAGGCCGTTACCATTTGAACAGGGAGTTACAGTTTGAACAGGCCGTGTCTGTCAACAGGCCGTGTCTGTCAACAGGCCGTGTTCATCATCAGGCCGTCGACTATTCAACAGATCGACCTGTGTTCCTCAATTGAGGGGGAACACTTAGCCAAAGTGATCCATCATGAGGGGGAACAAAGGCCGATGTCCATCTCCAGGGCGTTTATTTCGCCAAGCCGACATCTTAAGTCCAGGCAGTTCCAACTCGCCAGGCCGATATCACAAATACAGGCCGTTCTCCGTCACAAGGCCGATATCATCAGGCCGATATCATCAGGCCGATATCATCAGGCCGATATCATCAGGTCGATATCATCATGAATGCAACTGCATTTATGAAGGAAGAATCAAAAGGGCAGTATCACCCTTTTGTCTTATAACTTCTTTCATACGCATTGATTTCTTCATTTATTTATGTTATTTATTTCTCAATGTGTTTCATTATTTAAGGTTCTGATAACTTGCAGAAAATGAGGAAAAAGGGAGTAATGATTACCATTTTTGTAAAACATCCAGTCAAGTGTCAAACTTTGACACATTGACCGAGGCCGCATTAAATTCCCTGCCGTCTCTCTCTGCAAAAGTGCAAGTTATCGCACGTTCTCAATAACTCACGCGCGGATGTGAAACGTTTCACATTTCACGCGCACACATCGTGTGGTTGAGAATTAAAGAGATATTTTCACCTTTTCAAATTCGAACGATCTCAACCGTTCGAAAATTCTATAAATATGGCATGCAGTTTTCTCTCATTCTTACTTGCCTTCTTCATCTTCTTCGAAAAACCTAAAATTTATCTCTGCAAATACTAAAACTGCCGCTGTCGTGTTCTTCACTTTTCTGCATTCTCTCTATCTGCATCAAATCACTCGCGTGGTTTGTACTCTTTTCACCGATTATATTTTACACTTCTGTCAAGTTCTTTACTGTATTTATTTTCTAATCTTTCTCGAAAAACTTGCAGAAAAATCAATGGCAGAAAGGGTTTCTACTTCCGGTCGAAAGGAGATGCCATGGTCTGAAATCGAGGAAATCTTGACGGCTCACCTCAAATTCGAACCATACATGGAGCGCAATAACTTCGGTTTTCGCGATCTCGACTCCATGTTCGCACTGGTGGAGAAGTGTTCTTCTTTTTATCAGATAATCTCCACCCGCCCAGCGAAGCATCTTCCCAGGCTCGTGTGTGCCTTCTTTTATAACTGGAATGAAGGTGATTCCGTATCTACCCACACGGTCTCCCTTGGCACCACGAAATCTCTGGTCACCATCAACGTTCTCAACGCGGTGAAGGCGGCCTTCGGCATTGAAGAGGAAGGTTCAATGCAGCTTTCGGAGATTTCTAGGGACCAACTGCAGCAGGTTGCAGACCGTGTCCTAATCGAGCAAAGGCAGTACGTGCCCGTTGCCTTCAAGAGGAGCGATCTCCGGCCCAAATACCGCCTCTTGATGGACTTCGTGCAGAAGTGCTTTCTAGGGCACATAGGGAATTACGACCAGGTCACGCCGTTCAAATTCCAAATCATGACGGCCGTAATTCTCGATCTGCCCATCTGTTGGGCCAAGCTGATGGTCTCGCTGCTCTGGGATGAAGCCAGGCTGATCATCACCGAGACCGAGGGAGAGGTCGTTGTGAAAGTGTCCCTTCACAACAACAAACCGCTTCGTCTTGGGACGAAGGTAACCTCCATCATCATCTCCCACTTCAAGCAGAGGACATGGGCGAAAGATCCGGCCTTTCCCCCACTGTTTATTCCAAAGGATCTCCACCAGCTGGAGATGGCGATAGGTGTGTCAGCGCAGATTTATTACAACTCCTCTGACGATGTCAGGACGCACCTCGTCAAGGCCGGTCATTCCAAAGTTGGCTGGAGGATTCCGGATCGACCTGCTCAAAAGAAGAGGAAGGCCAATTTCGATCTGGTTCCCTCACGCCCTGTCAAGAAGGCTCCGGCCATTAAGAGGACTCCCCCTCGCAAGACGCAGTCGGCCTCTGGTGAGCCTCCCAGGCCGTTTCATAAAATCCTCCCTCTGGATTTCGAGGTTGCTGCACCTCCCAGGGAGTCCTCGCCCGCCTCATCGCCCTCATCATCAGCCGAACGGACTCCATCTCCAGTCCGTTCCGCCGCCGAGCCGTCCGCCTCGCAGCAACGCCCTGCATCCTCTCAGCAGGTCGTTGCCCCCTCTCCACAGAGGCCTCCCCCAGTCCAACGCGCTGGATCCGTTGAGATCACGGATCTCACTGCTGAAGAATCTCTATCTTCCCCAGTTCGGGACGCGCCCGTAGAGGAGGACGTCGTGCTGGAGGTCCAGCCGTTCGTTGAGCAGCCATTGTCTGCTGCTCACTCCCAGGTCGCTGCGTTGAAGCAGGAGGCCAGGCTGAAGGTCATCGACCTGATGCCGGGGATAGCTCAACTCCCCAAATCCCTCGACCTCGCCACTCGCCTCCAGTTCTATCTGGATTGTAAGTCGAGTTACTATTACGTCTTTGAGGCGTTGCTGCAGGTCGTCACTCTCGACGACCTGAAGGTCGAGGAGTTAGTGCTGGAATCGGAGTTCGGTTTCTACACCGTGGGGGATGCGGCCTCCAATTTCCGTCAGCTGGTGCTTCGCCGCATGAAGGTCGAAGCCAAAATTTTGGGCATCGACCTTCGCCCCCTCTATGCACACTCTCGTGCTCTCTTCAACTCCGCCGCAATAGCTGGAGACGAGTTTGATAGGATTCAAACTCCGGAGCAATCATCACCCAGGATTGAGGGTGATGATCAGCCTCTTGTTGCTGCTGCTCCGTCTCCAAAAGTCGATGTGGAGGCTGTGTTGGATGAAATTTCTACCAAGCTCGAGTCAATCATCACCAGCCTCCCAGAGCAAATCAAGCAGGCCGTAGCAGAGGCCCGGGCTGATATAGTGAAAGATGCCAAAGCCCAGGCCGATGAAGCTGCCAGGGAGCGCGTCACGGACTTCGCCGTGAAGCTGTTAAAAGAATATACCGATAAGCTCCTGTCGGGCCAGCTCGATGAGCTCAACATGGCGTCCCGTGACCAGATCGCGGAAGTATTAGAGGACTTGGCCAAGGTCGATGAGCGTGTATCGAATTTGACCTCATCTGTCTCGACCTCGGCCTCAACCTCCAATGAGCAGATCAACGCCATCCACGGCACCATCTCCTCCCTTCTCAGTGGGCAAATGGAGTTGAAGGATGCTGTGATCAAGCTCCAGCAAGAGGATGCGACTCTTCTTTCCCTTATAAAGGCCCTTTCTGATGATGTCGAAAAGGGGGAAGAAGACAGAGCCGCCGCCGCCGCCGCGAAGAAAAAGAAGGCCCCAAAATCCAAGGCTCCTCCTCCTTCTCAAAAGAAGCCCTCCCAGGCCGTTGCACCCAAGGTCGTTGCCTCTCATGCCGATCCCATCTCACAGCTTGGTGCGGAGCAGGCTGCTGCCGCCAAAGCTCGATTGGCAGCCGAGGCCGATCTCATTTCCGCCATGGTGCTGGCTGGTGCTACGCCGGAGCAGGCTGCAAATCAAGAAGAGCAGCAGCGTTTCAAGGCCGAGCGCCGAGCTGCTGAAGCTAGGAGGAAGAGAGAGTTGGACTGGATCAGCCAGTCCGCTCTTGTTTTGAATGCAGGAGGATTGCAGCAGGTCGTTGATTGGCTTGATGAATCTCAGAACAACCTGCTGCGGGAGCTCAATTCTTGCTTCATCCTGCTGCACTACTTCATCAAGGATCCCTCCCTGCCTGCCGATGCTGACGAAGCATATGCAGCCTATATGCTCAAGTTTCCATACCAAAAATTCATTGGTGATCTCAAGAAAAAGGCTGCAGAGGCTGGTGTGACGATAAGGGCCCCTGCTCAGCAATATTTTGCGCCCTTGCGTCTTGGTGCTTCGGAGTATTTGGATTACTCTCGAATCGACCAGTACATCGCCCAAACTGCCATCGGTCTAGGCGTCAACGTATCGAATTTCGATCCCGACTATCGTCGTATCAGGGATGGAATCTACGCAAGCATGCAGACGTTGTCAAGGGAGCAGGTCCAGGAAGAGCGCTTGGCAGCCCGTGCCAAGATCCAGGCTATGTAGATAGATGATTTTGTAATCTTGTTTTTCATTTATGCTCTCAGCTGGTTGTAAACTCTCCATGTATTCTGCTAACGAGCTTAATGAAACAAAATCATCCTTCGTCCTGACGACAATATCTCTTTGTCCAGGCATCTGCCTTTACTGCTTTATTTTAATTATGTTATTGTTTGCCTTTCACTTAATTCCTTATCAATCTTCATGATTGAAATCTGTTTAAGCTCTGATACCATCTTTCAGTGTTTTATCTTAGGAATTATTTGTAAAGTGTTTGGTTTCGACATCATCAAAAAGGGGGAAATTGTTGGGAACCCCCTGCAGTTTGATTTTGATGATGTTTATCGAAACCACACTTAGGCATATTTTACTTGTTTAGGGTCAAGGCCGATAGATCGACCTGCTACCTGTTAGTGCAGGTCGATGCCCTTTAACGTTTAGTGTCAAGTTCGATCCACCCTGTAAGAGAAAGGTCGATGTATCGACCTGCCTCAATTGGATCGAGCTGGATCATCAGCCTGTCTATCGACCTCCCCTATCAAGCTTCCAGCTGGTATTGCCTTAGAAGATTTCAAGAGCTGGATTATCAATCAAGGTCGATGCCCCGCCTTCATGGAGCGTCACGACCTGATCCTTGCCACGTCGAGTGCCAGCAAGGACGAATATTCCCAACGGCTAGAAGTGAGTCAGCATCCAACGGCTAGTGCCACGTCAGCCCGACTCCAACGGCTAGTTTTTCAAAACTGCCTATAAATACTTCAGCCATTTTCGGATTCAAGTACGGGAAACACAAGCTATCAACGCCATATCTCTGCCCAAATCTCTCTCAAAGCTCATATCCATTCAAGTGTTCGAAATCCAATTAGTTTCCCAAACACTTGACAAGAGAGGTTTCCGATTCCGAAAATCACCACAACGACGAAGCGTTCACTGCTGCTTGTCGATTGTTCAAACAACTTCTTCTCCGACTTGTTCGAAGTTAGAAAGCTTGTTTTTGTTTTCGCCATTATAGAGTTAGTCAAGCTCTGTAAAAGCGTAAGATTGTTCGTACGTTTTAGTACAAAGGTTGTAAGGGTCACGACCCAAAACTCGTGTCTAGTTACTCTCAAGTTAGATTGTATCTAGAACTGATACTCAGTCAGTATAAATAAGAGAGAGGTGGATCCAAAAGAAAAGGGATTCTCAGGTCGAGTCGACCTGACGTGGACGTAGGAGGGTTTCTCCGAACCACGCTACATCGCGGTGTTTCTCTCTCTCTCTATTTATTGCTCTTACACTTTATTATCTAACTGACGAGCATCATCCTGCATTACACGAATCAACCTGCTATCCATATTCAGCCTTAAGATTTTTCAAAGAGTAATCAACCTCCACCAACTTCCGCATTAACAACAGTTTGATAAATCAAGCTTGATAACATACAAAGCTTGATAGATCAAACTGCCTCTGATAAGGTCGACCTTGACAATCGACCTGCAGATCGACCTGAATTTTAAAAAGTCAAAAAAGGTTGGTTATTGGTGTATTCCCCCCCCCCCCCCCCCATACACCAATTACTCTTTCCCGGGACCAACAGGAAGTTATAGAGGATGGACCAATAGAGATCAAGAAAGCCATCTCTGTGAACGTTGCAGCCGCCGAAGGCCGCGAAGCTCATGTCAGGTAGGAGTATGTCGAGAAAGAAAAGGAAGACTACAATGCTAACGACTTCAAAATCGCCAATCTGGACAAGATCGCACGCCACACGATGCAGAGCACTGTGTTGGATGCCTACCTACCAAGGATTAGGAAGTGTGCAATGGCGAGAGAGATGTGGGAAACCCTAGCTCTCATTTCTCAAGGAACGGACAAGATCAAATAAAACAAGCTCGCCGTACAAATGTGAAAGCTTGATAATGAAGCCAGGAGAGTCCATCGATGCCTTCGAGCTGAGAGTTACCAACATCATTGCTACTTGATGTAGAAAATAGGTTAGAAATTTTTCTAAGCCTATACTGTTAGGATGGCTTTATTTTACTTTAGTCACTTAGGTTTTAGACTGCAGAAAATTCAAAGTGAAGGCCACTCGCTTGAGTTTGTTCTCAATCGAAGCGAGTCTACCCAGCCGAAGTGAAGCGTGCGAAGCGAGCGCTACAGTGGAATCGAAGCGAGTCCACCAAAGCGAAGCAAAGCGAGCGCTACAGTGAAAAACCGAAGCGAGTCAACACGGGTCAACTCTTATTAAAGCAGTCACTTGGAGAACTCACTTCCCAAGCACACGCTATAGTATGACCCTGAAGCGACATGATTCGAAGCGGACGCTACGAGAACTAAAGCGAAGCGAGCCACTACCTACCAGAAAGCGACAGCACAATTCCCGCTCCGATTTTGAACTCTAGTCAACTAGAGTTTTCGCATTAATTGCAAGATCTCCACGTGTCGAACTCGGAGAGGAGTAGAGGAGTTGACTTCCAGGCCGACAGGGCGCCGCTACAGTACTGGCTCGCTCCAGTTACTGTTAAGTTTGTAACTTAGCCATTTTCGGCAAAGAGACAAACTGCGCACCTGCAAAAGCAACTGCCTGCACAAAGTACTGTCGAGAGGAGGAGGGTCAAGGCCACCTACCAAGCAACGGATCTCGGCCAAACCTCCGCCTATAAATAGTGAAGGATGAAGACGAAGAGAAAATGAGAACACTTCCTGAGCATTCGAGCGCCTACTGCAAACAAACACTCCCAGCCTTAGAGCAATCTTCAAGTATTTGTTTCCAAGTGTTCTCCGAGTTCCAGTCTCATCGGAACTCGTCTTCGCAACCTTCACACATAGAGTTCTAAGCCCATTCCAAACCCCAGCTTAGAAGAAGAGCTCTAGCCTACTTTACACTTACTGTAAAGAGCTCTTCATAGTGTGTTCGTCGTTAACCAAAAACCCTAACCCTAAGTTCTGTTCGTTAGGTTTTTGTGTTCGTCGTTAGGTTGTTTTCGATCCAAGGCCCTACTTTCATCGATTGTAGAAGCCTCGATCATAGAGTCTAGATTTAAGCTTGCACTTACATCGTTTGTGTAAAGCTCGATCGAAGCTAGGCTGTAAGGAGAGCCCGCAGTCTCCCTGTTGTCGGATAGAAGTGAGTGAAGCTTCTAGTCCAGATTAGGTTTTAGTAGTGAACCCGCAATCACTGCGTCTGTCGTTAGATCCAAGCGAGTGAAGCTCGATCTTGACCAGGCTTTTGAAGAGCCCGTAATCTTCAAGTTCTTGAGTGAAGAGAACGAGTTGCCGAGTGCAACAAAGTGGACGTAGGAGCTTCATCTCCGAACAACTATAAATCTTGTGTCGTATCTCTCTAACCCTAAACTCTTTATTTCCTCGTTTGATTATTCATTGCACTTGCATCTAAACAAACATAACTTGGAATTTTAATTACTTAGGAAAGATTTAGCTCACCGAATTCCGCATCTAGAGTAAAGTCTCACTCTTGATCAAGCTCTAAGTTTAGGTCAAGAGAATCGTGATTACTTTAGATCTAGCTCTCTGCTAGGTCTTAGTATTTCTTACGAGCACTTTAATTTATACTCTGAGTTAAGGAAAATAAGTTGAAAAACTTCAAAATACGTATTCACCCCCCCCCCCCTCTACGTATTTTTCCTATAACAAACCGGGACCAACAAGTGGTATCAGAGCAACGGTTCTTTCGAGCCTCTGCTTTGCATATCCGAAGCGAGTCCCCACTCGCTTCACGTTGTCTCACTGAACCGGATCCTATTTTTCCTAAGTACATCAAAACCTCACCCACGCATACTGCATCTACTACTGACAGTTTGCTATGAATGCTTCTAGTCTTCCACAGTTCTCCATAGAAGGCTAAGAGATCTGGAGCTTTCGCGTTGAGAGCTTCCTATGCTCCATCCATGACCGGATGTGGGAGGTCATTGAAGATGGGCCGATCGAAATCAGGAAAGCCGTCTCTGAGAATGTCCCAGCTGCCGAAGGTCGGGCTGCCCATGTTCGACAAACGTACGTGGAGAAGGACAAGGATGAATACACTCCAAATGACTTCAAAGTCGCCAACCTCGATAAGATCGCACGCCACACGATACAGAGCACCGTGTCGGACGCCTACCTACCACGGATAAGGAAGGCGTAACGGTGAAAGAAATGTGGGAAACCCTAGCCCTCATTTCTCAAGGCACAGATAAAATCAAAGAAAACAAGCTCGCCGTACAAATGCGGGAGTTTGAAAGCTTGATAATGAAGCCAGGAGAATCCATCGACGCCTTCGAGCTGAGAGTTACCAACATTACTGCTACTCTCAACTCACTTGGGAAGGAACTCACAGACAAGAAGGTGAACTTGAAGATTGTTCGAGCTCTCACAAGGAAGTGGCAGACAATGAAGGAGCTGTACCTAGCTACCAAAGATCTATCGAAGCTCACACCGAAATTCTATTCTCCGAACTCAAAGCTCATGAATTCGATCTAAATCGAATGAACCTCGACGATGAGGATGAAGCTCCCACGACGTCAAAAGGTGTAGCTTTCAAAGCTGCTGAAGGGCCAAGCGACCAGTCGCTAGCCAAGATGTCAAGAGAAGAGCTGGAAGAGCATGTTGCGTTCTTATCCAAGAACTTTAACAAGATGAACTTGCGTGTGGGCAAGTACAAAAGATTCTACAAGCAGTACAAGGGAAGGAGCACTGATGCTCGTGAAAGCAAAGGAAAGAGAGAAGAGACGACCAATCCGATCGCAAGGGACATGATGGAAGTGGAATGCTACCACTGCCACAAGATGGGCCACTACAAATCTGACTGCCCAAAGTTGAGTGCAAAGGAGCGAGAGGAACTAAAGGCAAAGAGGGATGCTCCAAGGCGAGCGCTTGTAGCAAGCGAGCAGCCAGTCGCTACAACTGAAGATGTCTCAAGCGACTCGGATGCATTCACTGATCCCAACTATAGTGAAGGAGAAGATCTGGGATTGATGACACTCACCGACGAGGAGACTGGAGAGGTATTTATCTATCCCTCATCAAGTTCAATTACACTCGCACACACTCACCAAGAGGAAGCTAATTCCTCAACATGGAGTGAGTTGCTTGACAAACACATCAAACTGTCAAGTGACCACGAAGTGTTGAAACAAGCTTTGTCTCAAAGCGAGAAGGAGAACCGAAAGCTAGCCACTGAGCTTGACCAAGTCAAACTTAACTTAAGGGCTATGACTAGTAAGTTCGAGGATCGCTTCGCTAGACATCAAAGCTTGGAAGGAAGGTATGAAACCCAGTCCGCTCTAGTTGCCAACTTGAACAAAGCTTCATATGCTAGGCAGGCACTAGAGAGCTCGCTTCTACCTTTTGGTAGAAAGGGACGACTTGGATATGAGGGTGGACCTTCCAAGCCTACTGTCTTTGTTGGTGCTTCAAACACGACACCATCAGTTACTTTGGATGTGCCCACTGCCTCCAAAGCAACCACAAACAAGGATAAAGGCAAAGTGGCTGAGAACCCTAAGAAGAAGCCAATGAATATGTCTATATCTTCAAGGGCAGAAACTAAGGCAAGCAAAGTTCAACAGTCCCTAGCACTCACAATGCTAAATCTTACCAATCCAAAGGTAAAGGAAAATCAGTTGAAGCTTCTAAGTCTCAGACCAAGACACCAGAGACAAAGGATCTCCCTTTCAAGAAAAGGAGTAATGTCTATGTGTCACGTGAGCCGGATTGGAGATGGTCCAACCGTACTCATGTTGAGGGGGAAGAATTCGAAGCACCAAGGAGGTCGCTTCAAACTTCCAAGGTTACTCAAGCGAATCGGGGTCAAAACCCTAGTTTGACTGCTTCGAGGAAACCAAGCGAGCCACTTCGACAGACTGTAAACCCTAAGTCAGTCTCTAAGCCTGTAGCTAATCCGAAGCAAGTTGCTTCAGGATATAAGCAAAAGGGTAAGAGCATAGGTATGCCTCAAGCGAGTCGCTACCCCTCTTGCACACACTGTTGCACGTGTGAAGCTGCTTCAAGGCAGAACTCACAGTTTTCAAAGGTCGAGAAACCCAAGACACAAGCTACCTCTCAAAAGAGAGTGAAGCAAGTGTGGGTACCTAAGGGAACTAACCTACAAGGACCCAAACTGATTTGGGTACCAAAATCTGTCTAATTGCAGGTGAGCACCGTGGATCCCATGCCAAGTAAGGGTCAACAAATCTGGTACTTGGACAGTGGCTGTTCAAGACACATGACCGGCATGAGAGCTCTACTTCATGACTACATAGAGAAGAAGGGTCCACACGTTACATTTGGTGATAACTCTCGAGGAAGCACCAAAGGATACGGCGCACTGAAGATTGGAAAGCTCACAATAGAAGAAGTCTCCTACGTGGAAGGACTTAAGCACAACTTGCTATCCATTTCACAATTCTGTGATAAAGGATACAAGGTGGAATTTATTTCCAACAAGTGCATTGTGAAGAGCAAGCTCTCGTCCCAGATTGTGCTCACTGGAATTAGACAAAGGAATGTCTACATTGCACAATGGGACAGTTGCAAAGAGGAGACGTGCTTAGTTGCAAGGAGTGCTACAGAAATGGGATGGCTATGGCACCGACGCTTGAACCATCTCAATTTCAAGGCAATTAATCGCATAGCTCGAAAAGGCTTGGTGCAAGGCATACCAAATGAAGTCTTTGTCAAAGACCATCCATGCTCACCATGCCAACGAGGGAAGCAGACGAAGAAGCACTTCGCCAGTCTTGAAGAAGCTTCATCCATGCGAGTGCCCGAGCTGCTTCATATGGATCTGTTTGGTCCAGTCACTCCAGTGAGTGTAAATGGAAGAAAGCACACTCTAGTTGTAGTCGACGACTTCTCTCTCTACACTTGGGTTGTATTTCTCTTCAGCAAGAAGGAGACACTGACCAAGCTACCACAACTACTCAATCGACTAGCTGTGGAAAAGAACCAAGCGATTGTCACCATCCGCTCTGACAAAGGCACAGAGTTCCTGAACTCTACCATTGTAGCATACTGCACGGAGCATGGCATAGCACATCAGACTTCCTCAGCACGTACGCCTCAACAAAACGGAGTTGCTGAAAGAAGAAATCGCATCATCAAAGAAGTCGTTCGAACCATGATTGCTGACTCGAAGCTTCCGATGAAATATTGGGCTGAAGCTGCCAATACAGCATGCTACACGCAGAATCGGACGCTTCTCAATAAACGGCACGACAAGACACCATATGAAATATGGACAGGGAGAATTCCTAACATATCTTATTTCCATATTTTTGGTTGTAGGGTCTTCATCCATGACAATGGGAAGTCACAACTGAAAGCCTTTGAAAGCAAAGCTGATGAAGGAATATTCTTAGAATATTCTACATCAAGCAAAGCTTACAGGGTATTTGTTGGTCCTGGTTTGTTATAGGAAAAATAAGGGGGGGTTGGGGGGGGGGGGGGGGGGGGGGGTGAATACGTATTTTGAAGTTTTTCAACTTCAAATTCCTTAACTCAGAGTATGAAATAAAGTGCTCGTAGAAATACTAAGACCTAGCCGAGAGCTAGATCTAAAGCAATCAAGAATCTCTTGACCTAAGCTTAGAGCTTGATCAAGAGTGAGACTTTACTCTTGTGCGGAATTCGGTGAGCTAAAGTCTTTTCCTAAGTAATTAAAAATTCCAGATTATGTTTGTTTAGATGCTCATGCAATGGATAATCAAATAAGTAAAGAGATTAGGGTTAGAGAGATACGACACAGGGTTTATAGTGGTTCGGAGATAAAGCTCCTACGTCCACTTTGTTGCACACGGCAACTGTTCTCTTCACTCAAGAACTTGAAGGTTACGGGTCCTTCAAAAGCCTAGTCGAGATCGAGCTTCACTCGCTTGGATCTGACAAACGCTGGGTGATTCCGGGTTCACACCAAAAACCTAAACTGGACTGGAAGCTTCACTCGCTTCAGTCCGAACGACAGGGACATTGCGGGCTCTCCTTACAGCCTAGCTTCGATCGAGCTTCACACAAACGATGTAAGTGCAAGCTAGGATCTAGATTCTATGATCGAGGCTTCTACGATCGATGAAAGTAGGGCCTTGGATCGAAAACAACCTAACGACGACGAACACAAAAACCTGACGAACAGATTAGGGTTTTTGGTTTACGACGACTCACTATGAAGAGCTCTTTACAATGAGTGTAAAGATGGGTAGTGCTCTTCTTCTAAGCTTGGATATGGAATGGGCTTAGACTCTAAGTGTTAAGGTTGTGAAGACGAGTTCCGATGATACTGGAACTCGGAGAACACTTAGAAACAAAGACTCAAAATTTGCACTAAGGCTGGGAGTGTTTGTTTGCAGTAGGCTCGAATGCTCAGGAAGTGTTCTACTTCTCTTCATCTTCATCCTTCACTATTTATAGGCGGAGGTTTGGCCGAGATCCGTTGCTTGGTTGGTGGCCTTGTCCCTCCTCCTCTCGACAGTACTTGCACAGGCTGGCTGCTTTTCAGACGCACAGTTTTGGCTCATTGCCGAATTTGGCTAAGATCAAATATTAACAGTAACTGGAGCGAGCCAGTACTGTTGCGGCGCCCTTGTCGGCCTGGCAGTCAACTCCGCTGCTCCTCTCCGCGTTCAACACGTGGAGATCTCGCAATTAATGCGAAGACCTCAAGTTGACTGGAGTTCAAATTCGGGCGGGAATTGGGCTGTCGCTTTCTGGTAGGTAGAGGCTCGCTTTGCTTTGAAGTTGTAGCGTTCGCTTTGAATTGAGTCACTTCGTAGTCATTCTGTAGTGAGTCGCTTGGGAAGTAAAGTTCCCTAGTGACTGCCTTGGAAAATGTTGACCAGAGTTGACTCGCTTTGACTTTACACTGTAGCGCTCACTTCGCTTTGCTTTGGTAGACTCGCTTTGAATCTACTGTAGCGCTCACTTTGCTTCGCTATTCTTCGGCACGCTTCACTTCAGCTCGCTAGACTTGCTTCGCTTGGAAAACACACTCAAGCGAGTGGCCTTCACTTGAACCTTTTGAAGTCTATACTCTAAGCAAAATAAAGAGCCATCCTAACAGAGTAGGCTTAGAAAAATTCTAACCTATTATCTACATCCAAATGGGTCGCTTGGGAACAGAACGCTTTGGGGTTTTGGGATCAAATCAAAACAATGAAGTGTCCCTTATAGGTTCCCCCTTAACATGTTGTTCTAAACAATTCCCAACAATTTCCCCCTTTTTGATGATGCCAAAACCCAATGACTTAGATTTAAAACAATCTAGCCTATCTAACCGTGGAGGGAACTTCAAGCGACTGCTTCCTTTGCAGGCTTCGTTTGAATTTTTCTTTTAAGTTCCTTTCCTTATTTTTTCGGTTAAATTATTTTTTTTTTAGTTTGTAGCATAAGGATAAAATATCCACAAAGCTTATTAAATAACACAAGAGAGACAGAAAATAAATTGGATAGATTGAACATCAGTTCACAAAATAAGAAGCTTGAAACTCAGAGGTTTCCTGCAGCTTCTTCCTTGTCTTCCTCCTTCTCCTTCTTCTCTTCATCCTTCTTCTCTTCCTTCTTTTCAACAAAATAAGCAGAGAGGACGTTCAACTCCAAAGTACCAACAGTCTGGATACTTGGTCTCCTCCATCCGCTCTCCAATCTGAATGCTTCGTTCACTTCTGCATCTGTGATGCTGCGATCAGGAATTCTTGTGCCTGGAAGGAATGGCATTGGAAATTTCTTCACTTCGGGCACCTTGATGATAAGGGATTTGGGCTCTGCAAGCTCTGCCATGGTGAATATTTTCCTCCGCATCTTCTCATCATATGCGCACAGGAAGTTGTTGAGAGCACTCATCCTGCAGTGGCACTACTCCCCAGTAGTAGTAGGCTTTGATGAAAAGCTCCTTGTAGAGTAGCCACTGATCGCGGAGATCTCTCGGAATGAAGTCCTCAATCTCCCTTGCGTAAGGATGTCCATTCCTCCTAGCTGCCAATTCTTCCTCTGATATGCTAGCTAGTTCCTTCATGAGCGCATGGAATTTGGCACTCGTCTCAGTGCTCCAGATTGGACGCTTTTCGTTGAGACGCTTGCGAATGTAATCCTGTTCCTCCTTGAGAGGGTAGCGTCCAGATTCGACCATTTCCTTTCCAGTCACGTCGCATGCATCGATTATAGCTTGGGTCTCGCATGCTTCGGACTCTTCAGGCATGAAAGGACTGAAGGCACTTCAGCAGATGGCGGATTGGATGAGTTTCACTTCGTTGAAGTGTTCCTCGATCCGGCCATCAATGGCCTGAAGTCTTTTGGCCCTTATCCTCTTCTCCTTCTCTACTCCTTCCTTTCAGTCCTCTCCTCTCTTCCTCCTTCTCTCCTGCTTCTCAGCCCTCGAAGCGACTGCTTGTTTGACCATTTGGCGCTTGGCCGCCGGGTCATCTTTTGAATCTGGTGCAGGCCGCTTCAAGGTCTGACTTGGTGGTGGGGGAGGCGGCATGTCCTTTGTTTCTGTAGCTTTCGGAGGGACGACTGCTTGAGCAGATGAAGTGGCCCCAACAGTCGTTGAAGTGAGTGTGGCAGTTGAAGCGGGTGCGGCGGCTGAAGCGGGCGCTTTAGAACCTGAAGCACCTGCAAGTGTTAGCCTTTTCAATTCAAAATCACGCTCCAACTCCCAAGCCAAGGCCTCATCCTCCGCGATTTGCTTCTCCCTTTGCTCCTTGGTCAGTATAGTCACAGGAGGGTGACGTGCAATGGAAGAGCCAAGAATTTTCTCCTCAGTTGGCCTGCGGGGCTCTTCGGGCTTCTTCATAAGCTCCTCCTCAGTGAGCTTTACTTTTCCCTTCTTTGCACGTAAGGCCCTCACCTCGTCATCCAATTCCTCCTCCTCACCTCCAACGCCACTGCTTCCCTCCAGCATTCTCTCCACACCAACTCCATTTCCTCCCGATCCTCCTGATGGATTTGTAAACTAGAAAGCAGGCCTTTTAGCTTGTATGCATGTGTTGTCCATAGCCACTAACAATCTTCTATCTGATTAAGTATGAATTGTTATCTATGCATCAAACATCAATCCATTATCTCAAAGTTGTAGGCTTTATGGTGTGTTGTAGATCACAGAAGACCATAGTTGCCGGTTCCTCACGAGATATAAAAGGGTATCACAGTTGAGACAGTTCTGGATATAACTGTCGGTTTAGGCTGTAGTATAGGCTGCATAAGTAGCTTGTCTTGGCTACTTGTCTATATTAGTACGTGCGTGTACTGATAGGATCACGGTAAGGTGTATTCTTCTATTCTGACCAGATGTAGAAAGAATCAAGACCTCGGTGACTTAAGATGAACCTTAACTCTAGTTAAGTCCTAAGGGTGTATAGTTATAGTCTGCTTCTTTGATTTACCATGGGTGAGAGTTCAGAGTATCTGTAACTCAATATGCTCCATATCTTGGGAAGCATCTATAACTAGTACGACTCTTAGTGCAACTGCAACAGAGCACCACATCCTGGTAGAACAGGTTGATCACATCCCCTGAGGAATTCATTAATGTTGGTCCCGGTTTGTTAATGGGAAAAATACGTAGAGGGGGGGGGGGTGAATACGTATTTTGAAGTTTTTCAACTTCAAATCCCTTAACTCAGAGTAACAAGTAAAGAGCTCGCTTAAAAACTTAAGACCTAGCTGAAGCTAGATCTACAGTATGTAGCTTGCCTGCTTGACCGAAGTGAACACTTGATCAAGAGGGAGTCTTTACTCGTATATGCGGAATTTGGTGAGCTAAAATCTTTTCCTAAGTATTTAAAATATCCAGATTAAGTTGTTTAGATGCAAGTGCAATGGATAAACAAGATAAAGAGTTTAGGGTTAGAGAGAAACGACACGAAGATTTATAGTGGTTCGGAGATAACGCTCCTACGTCCACTTTGTTGCACGACGGCAACTGTTCTCTTCACTCAAGAACTTGAAGGTTACGGGTCCTTCAAAAACCTGGTCAAGATCGGGCTTCACTCGCCTGGATCTGACGAACAATGCAGTGATTACGGGTTCACTACTAAGACCTAAACTGGACACGAAACTTCACTCGTTTCTGTCCGAACAACAGGGAGATTCCGGGCTCTCCTTACAGCCTAGTTTCGATCGAGCTTTACACAAACGATGTAAGTGTAGGCTTGGATCTCAACTCTACGATCGAGGCTTCTTCAATCGATGAAAGAAGGGCCTTGGATCTGGACAACCTAACGACACACTCAAAAACCTAACAGACGAAGTATAGGGTTTTTGGTTGACGACACACTATGAAGAACTCTTTACAGTGAATGCAAAGATTGGCTAGAGTTCTTCTTCTAAGCTTCGGATGTATGAAGTGGGCTTAGAATCTAAGTGTGAAGGCTGTGAAGACGAGTTCCGATGAACTGGAAACTCGGAGAACACTTGAAAACAAAGACTCGAAGATTGCTATGAAAGCTGGGAGTGTTTGTTTGCTGTATGCGCTCGAATGCTCAAGTAGTGTTCTCTCTTTTCTTCGTCTTCATCCTTCACTATTTATAGGCGGAGGGATGGCTTAGATCCGTTGCTTGGTTGGTGGCCTTGTCCCTCCTCCTCTCGACAGTACTTGCGCAGGCAGTAGCTTTTGCAGGAGCCCAGTTTGTCTCTTTGCCGAAAATGGCTAAGTTACAAACTTAACAGTAACTGGGGCGATCCAGTACTGCTGCGGCGCCTTTGTCGGCCTGGCAGTCAACTCTTCCGCTCCACTCCGCTTTCGACACGTGGAGATTTCGTAATTAATGCTACGATCTCCTGTTGACTGGAGTTCAAAATATGGGCGGGAGTTGCGCTGTCGCTTTCTGGTAGGTAGTGGCTCGCTTTGCTTTGAAGTTGTAGCGTCCGCTCCGAAGTGAGTCGCTTCAGGATCATACTGTAGTGGGTCGCTTTGAAAACAAAGTTTCGTAGTGACCGCTTTAATAAGCGTTGACCCACGTTGACTCGCTTCAGCTTTTCTTTGTAGCGCTTGCTTTGCTTCGCTTTGGTGGCTTCACTTTGACTCCACTGTAGCGGTCGCTTCGCTTCGCTGGTTTCGGTACGCTTCACTTCGGTTTGCCAGACTCGCTTCGCTTTGGAAGAACACACTCAAGCGAGTGGCCTTCACTTGAATTCCTGCAGTCTAAAGCTAAGCAAAAATAAAGCCATCCTAACAGATTTAGGCTTAGAAAAATTCTAACCTATTATCTACATCAAAAATGGGTCACTTGGGAGCTGGACACTTGGGGTTTTGGGATCCAATCAAAATAAATGACTTCGTTTATCAAGTATCCCTTACAGTTCCCCCTTAACAAGTTGGTCCATAACAATTCCCAACAATTTCCCCCTTTTTGATGATGCCAAAACCCAAAGGCTAAGATTAAGAAAATTCCAGCCTATCTAACCGTGAAGGGAACTCCAAGCGACTGCTTCCTTTGCAGTTTCGTTTGTAATTTTTTTTTTAAGTTCCTTTCCCTTTTTTTTCGGTTAAATTATTTGAGTTTTGTAGCAAAAAGGTAAAGTCATTCACAAAGCAAGTAAATGACTCGAGAAGAGACAGAAAATAAAATGAGATAGATGAACAAGAAGTTCATACACAAAAAGATGTATAAGGAACTTGAAACTCTGAGGTTTCCTGCAGTTCCTTGTCTGTCTCCTCCTTCTTCCTTCCGTCACTTCCTTTCTTTCTCCTTCTCTTCTTCCACCTTCTTCTTTTCTTCAACATCTGCCTCCAAATCCTTTGCAATCATTTCCTCTGGTATGACGTATGCACTGAAAACCTTCGCTTCCATCGAATCAACGCTGTGGATACTTGGCCTTCTCCACATCTCTTCCAGTTGGAAGGCTTCATCCACCTCAGCGTCAATGATGCTGCGATTGGGGATACTGGTGCCAGGTAGGAATGGCATAGGAAATACCTCCTTGGCTGGTACCTTGATGATTAACGGTGCTGGCTTTGCGAACTGTGCAAGCGCGAAGACCTCTTGCCTGAACTTTTCATCATAGGCACCAAGAAGGTTGTTGAGCGCAGTGACCCTCGAGCATTCAGTCTGCAATGGCACTACCTCCCAATAGTAGTATGCTTTGATGAATTTCTCCTTGTAGTATAGCCATTGCTCGAGTAGTTCGTCAGGAATGAACTGCTCGATCTCACAGGCATCAGGGTGCTTTTCTCTGCGCACAGCCAACTCTTCTTCCGACCGGCTGGACATCTGTTCTATGATCATTTTGAACTTCTTTCCTGACTCGCCGTTCCAGGAAGGAAGCTTCTGATTGAGTTGCTTCCGAATGTAGTTGCGTTCTTCTCTGAGAGGGTAGCGGCCAGAATCAATCATTTCCTTTGCAGTCTTGTGAACTGCATCGATCATAGCCTGATCTAGGCATGCCTCGGATTCTTCTGGCGTGGTTGGAGCAAAGATACTTCTGACCAAGACGGATTGGATGAGTTTCATCTCATTGAATTGTTTTTCTATCTGTTCGTCAATGATTTGCAGTTGTTTTGTCCTTATCCTCTTTTCTTTCTCTGCCCTTGAAACAACTACCTTCTCAACTTTTTGACGCATGGTCGCTGAATCATCTTGCTTAGTTTCTGGACCAGTTTTCTTTGTGGTTGCATTGGAAGAAACATCTGTAGATGGAGTGGCTTCTGCAATTGCTGAAGTAGGTGCAGCACTTGAAGCTTGCACGACAGCTGAAGTGGGTGCTTCGGCTGAAGTGGCCGCTTGAGAGCTTGAAGTACCTGCAAGAGTTTCCAAAATAAATTGGCGCTTCTTCTCCACCCAAGCCATAGCCTCACTCGCCTCTGCTAGCTTCCGCCTTTCCTCCTTCGTTAGTACAGTAACTGGAGGATGTCGAGCAATGGAAGAGGCAAGCACTTTATCTCCAAGTGGCTTGCGGGGTTCTTCAGGCTTTTTCATCACTTCCAGCTCAGAGAGCTTTTCTTTGCCTTTCTTCGCAGACTTCGCCTCTCTCTCCTCTACTCCAGTACGACCACTTTCCTCCAACGAACTTTCTGTTTCAACAGCTCCACTTACTCCACCTTGTGGCATCCCTTGTAACATCCCTTGTACCATCCCATCAATTTTCAGTACCATCCCTTCCCCCTTTTTGGCATCATCAAAGCCAGGGGTAGGGACGATTGTCTTTCCAGTAAGGGACTTGTGAAGTACCTCAATCTTATCTAGTACAGCATGAAACATTTCTTCCGTTCGTGACGCGAAGACTTGCTCTTCCGCGATTGTCTTTCCAGTAAGCTCTCTCTTGTCAATGGCACTCTTTCCTTTGACTTCCTTCAGTTGGGTTCGAAGTAAGTCAAGAGTCTTCTTGGTACTGAGGAGTTCACTTTCTTTCATCATCAATTCTCCCTCCTTGTTCTCCACTTTCTTTTTCAGCTCCTTTACTTCCTTTTCCAACGTCTCCTTCTCTTTACCAACTGTGACAAGCTTGGTGTTCACCTCTCTCAAGCGGCTCCTTTCTGCATCACGCGAGCCCTTGAGATCTTTCACGAGTTTCACTTGAGCCTCCATTGCCTTCTCCTTCTCCTTCAACTCCATCTTCTGTTTGGTGATCTCGTCTTGCATACTTAAGATCTCTGCGTTCTTAACCTCCATTTCCTCTGTGTGATCCCTCATCAGTTTCTTCTCATGAGTGGTTGGGGTGTGCTTAGGGACCTTAGCATTCGGATAGGCACGCTTTACTTTCGCGTCCAGCGTATCCCAGAAGCTGGTTCCAGTGAGAAATGCATGAAAACCGCTCTCACCGATGAAGTCCAGAAGCTTTCCTTCCATCTGTATGAGGTCTTCCTTTGAGAAGGCCTCCAGAAGTTTGAAGACTTTGTAGAACTCTGTGCCGCGATAGGTGACATATGTCAAGAAATCGACCATCTTGGTGAAGAAGTCACTTGACACTGGTACTGAAGGATATCGAGTTCTGAGAGTTTCAGCAGCTTGCTCTCTGTCTCTCTTGTATCTCTTGAGAGCATTCATCCGTGTGGGGGTTTTGGAGGTTTGGGACTGGGGAAAAATGGGAGTATGGGCGGTATCGGCTTTTCCCACCGATGTCGAAGGGGATTGGAATGGTGTAGCTTTAGTAGAATGGGTAGGTTTTGTGACTGGATGAGTTTGCTCGGTTTCAGTGTCCTCAAGCGGCTTCTCTACCTCCTCGCTTTCTTGGACAGATGAAGTGCTTTGCTTCAATTTCTTCTCCTTCCCTTGCTTTGCAGCCGCTTGCTTCAAGGGTGAAGCGGCTCGCTTCGTTCGGGGAGCTTCAGCTTTTGCTTTTACAACTTTGCTTGCTGCGGGCACTTCTACAACTAGAAGTCCCTTATCCATTGGAATTTTTGTTGACTTCCACTGTTCATAGAAGACTGTCTTCTTGCTGTATATAGCCATGTCTGAATCCGGCCATCTTATCTCCGGATACTTTAGCTCCAACGCGACTGACAGTCTTGAAAAGAATTTCAACTTTCCCTTGCGTAGAATCTTATCTGGAGTTCCTGGTACGAATGCAAAGTCTTCTGCAGCTTCGTGAATTTGCTTGAGAAGCCACCCATGCCAGTTGAATTTCGTTCCTGTGAGGCTGTCGACGATCATGGTGGTGCCGATCATCTTCGTCTCTGACAGCGTGTCGAGGGAACCGACATAGCATGCAATGCTTCTCGTAAAGAGTTCGCAGATGAGATTGAACGGTTCCTTCAGATTTTTGCGAAAATTTGCCTCCTTGAAGTTCGGCTCTGCTCCGTCGACTTTAAATCGATCATACTGAACTTTGGCAGAAAGGCCTAGATCTAGCAGAGAATCTCCTCCTTCTCTTGGTAGATCGAACACCTTGATGAGTTCACTCATATCAACTTCCACCGGCTTCCTGGTTCGTGGATTGGTGAAGGAAGATGTATTCTGTTCCTTCTTCAGATTCAGCAGAATCTCTCCGATGGCTTTAGCCAGAATCTTCATCGGAACCAAAGTTACGAACTTCCATAGACCGGCCGTGGTCACGGCTCTACGGAAGAACCCATCCTTCTCTATGACGATCGGGTCGAGATGGGGCTCGACGTTGATGTGATCGCCAATATTTGACATAAACTTCTCCATCGTTTCTGTACTCTTCTTCTTGCCCATGGTAAATATGAAAGAAATTTGAAGAGAGTTTTTACGATGAAATAGAAAGGGGTTGAGACTCGTGAGTTGCAGAGGTTGCAGATCTAAGCACGAGAATGGAAAATTTTGAAGGCTGTGAAAGTTTTGCAGTTCTGCCTCGTTGCAAATATATAGAGTAAGATCTTGGCTGACGTGGCAGGGGCATTCTGGTAAAATCACTCTTAGGGTTTTGTGCGTAGGCGGCGACCTCCGGTGATGGAACTGACGTGTCTGGAGTCATCACTGGAAAAGTGAACCGCCAAATCCGCTTGACGTGGCCACGTGGCTGTTGATGATTCGTCTCTCCAACAGTAATTAATCCAGCGGTTGAGATTTCGAGACGGTTCAGATTCGACGGCTGGATTGAGTGCGATTTTTCCCGCTTTCCTCGGCTTTGACGTCCACGCGCCTGTCATTTCTTCTTCAGTCAATCTCACTTCGTAGGAGATTGATACCACACGTTGATTGATTGATTCCACTTGTTGATGACTGCGTGTTTTGACTCCACTTGTTGGAATGTTTACTACTTGTTGTGTATCCCATCTTCTTGGCATTCGTCTTCATGGCATTCATCTTCCTCTACGAATTAGAGAGTCCTCCATCGAAGTGAATGAGGGAGGAAATGAATATAGTACACAAGCTTACTACAACCCAGAGGGGAGCTTCACGTAAGTGTACATATTCACGATGAATGGGGGATGAGTACAAGTCCTTATCTCAGAGCAGAAATGGACAGGATGACAATGAGAATGCTCTGACAAGACAATCTCATATTTTACGCAGAAGCATGTCACCAGCCCTGCAACCTTTTGTAGAAAAAGGTAAACCTTCAAGCATTCTCCTATATGCTACAGAATGAACTTGCAGTCGACTCGCTTTGACCATACATTGGGCAAATTGAAGCGATGCAAAGTTCAAGATGAGAGGGGAATGGATAGACATCCGGCAGCTCAACTCAGTGAAGAGTGAGTAATGAATGGATATTTATCCACGATGAAGGAGATGAGAAGACTTGCTCCTCTTCGGCGGAAAGATGGGAAGAGGACACAAGGTCTAGGTGCCAGCCCTGCCTAAGCTTTCACCATTTTTACGTGGGAAGGCCCGATACAAGACCCCACAACCGTTACTAGAAACGGCACTTGCGAGTGTTTATACCCACTCGCTAGGAATCCTAGGCTAGGTAGCAGCTTTCCTTGCTCGCTTTGGAAGTAGCTTGCTCCGAGAGTAAACAATAGTTCCCCCTTAACCAATGGCTTAACAATTCCTGTAAGCGGGTAGGGAACGTCTTCCAACACTCCACCTTGCTCCACCTTATTTCTCCTTCTTCAAGCGAGTGAGATCTTGAAGTGACTCGCTTGAGTTGGTGAAGATCCGAAGCGAGTGACGCTACGAAAAATTAGCGACCACTCCTTCGAGCATCCTGGATCTAGCATTCTTCACCAGGGTCTAACAACCCTAATTCCATGCATAGCTGATTGAAACGAGACTCAGCTAGAGGCTTGGTGAGGATATCTGCTCGCTGGAGATCGGTATGAATTTTCTCGAGCTTGATATCCTTCTTCTCGACATGATCACGAATGAAGTGATGTCGGATTTCCACGTGCTTGCATCTGGTGTGTAGCACTGGATTCTGCGAGATGCATATAGCACTGTTGTTGTCGCAGAAGATTGGAATTTCATTCGCTTCAACATTGTAGTCCTTCAACTGCTGGCGAAGCCATAGAATTTGAGAGCAGCAGCTTCCTGCGGCCATATATTCGGCTTCAGTCGTTGAAGTGGCTACACTCGTCTGCTTCTTTGAGAACCATGAGATCAGCTTGCTTCCCAAGAACTGACACGTGCCCGAAGTTGATTTCCTATCGATTCGGCACCCTCCATAGTCAGCGTCTGAGTATCCAGTGAGCTCCAGATTGTCCTCCGTTGGATACCACAGCCCCATGTTGATAGTGCCCTTCAAATATCGAAGAATTCTTTTGGCAGCTTCAAGATGGCTGTGCTTGGGGTTGCTTTGGAATCGAGCGCAGACTCCGACTGCAAAAGCAATATCTGGCCTGCTTGCAGTGAGATAGAGGAGTGACCCAATTAGGGCACGATAATCTGTAGGATTCACAGATTTTCCTTCCTCGTCTGGCTCCATCTTCCAGTTGGTATTCATTGGAATCTTCACAGCTTTAGCATGCTGAATACCAAACTTGGCAAGCATGTCTCTAGTATACTTTGCTTGATTGATGAAGATACCATCATCCTGCTGCTTCACTTGAAGACCTAAAAAGCAGCTCATCAAGCCAATCATTGACATCTCATATTTGGTCCTCATCAGCTCTCCAAACTTCTCGCTAAGCGACTGATTTGGTGACCCAAATATGATGTCATCTACGTAGATCTGAACCCATAGCATATCTTCTCCATGGTTGATCGTGAATAGGGTTCGATCTATCTTTCCTTTGTGAAATCCATTTTCCACTAGGAATTGAGAAAGTGTATCGTACCAAGCTCTGGGGGCTTGCTTCAACCCATATAGAGCTTTCTTCAAGCGGTACACTTTGTCTCCTTGCTCGAAACCCGGTGGCTGCTCCACATACACTTCTTCCTTCAATTCACCGTTCAGGAACGCGCTCTTCACATCCATTTGATAAACTTTAAACTTCTTGGTTGCTGCATAGGCTAGAAACAATCTGATAGCTTCAAGTCGTGCCACTGGAGCGAAGGTCTCGTCAAAGTCGATTCCTTCCTCTTGGCAGTAGCCTTTGGCAACGAGACGCGCCTTGTTCCTTACTACGTTGTGGTCCTCGTCCGTCTTGTTCTTGAACACCCATTTGGTGCCAATAACGTGCTGAAATTTGGGACGATCCACGAGGTACCATACGTCGTTTCTGGTGAACTGGTTCAGCTCTTCTTGCATGGCGATCACCCAATTTGAATCGGCTAAGGCTTCTTCCACGCTTGTCGGCTCAATGTTTGAGAGAAAGCAGCTGAACATGGCACTTTCTCCAAACACTTGTCTTCTGGTCACTACACCCTTGGATGGATCTCCAATGATTTGACTTGGTGAGTGATCTTTGAGCCACGCGCGCTTGGATCCGCCAGCTTCATCTTCATCGTCTTCCTTGTCACTCGCTTCACCATCTGGAGCGACTGGATTGGGTGCTTCGCCTGAACTCGCTTCAGGAGTCTCGGGGGCAGCTTCATCTTTTCCTTGGATCTTCTGCTCGCTTGAGCCTTTGATTTCTTCTTCATCCTCAATTATGTCCCAAGTAAGAGTGTTAATGGGTTCCTCGCTTGACTTTTCGTCTTTAGATTGATCCTGTTCCTGTGGATGACTTAAAGAAGATTCATCAAATACGACATGGGGTGATTCCTCCACAATTAGGGTTTTACAGTTGAACACCCTAAAGGCTTTGCTTGATGTAGAATATCCTAAGAATATTCCTTCATCAGCTTTGCTTTCAAAGGCTTTCAACTGTGACTTCCCATTGTCATGGATGAAGACCCTACAACCAAAAATATGGAAATAAGATATGTTAGGAATTCTCCCTGTCCATATTTCATATGGTGTTTTGTCGTGCCGTTTGCAGAGAAGTGTTCGATTCTGCGTGTAGCATGCAGTATTGGCAGCTTCAGCCCAGTACTTCATTGGAAGTTTTGAGTCTGCAATCATGGTTCGAACAGCTTCCTTGATGATTCGATTTCTTCTTTCAGCAACTCCATTCTGCTGTGGTGTGCGTGCTGAGGAGGTCTGATGTGCTATGCCATGCTCCGTGCAGTAAGCTTGAATGGTAGAGTTCAAAAACTCTGTGCCTTTATCGGAGCGGATGGTCACGATAGCTTGATTCTTCTCCACAGCCAATCGCTTGAGCAGTTGTGGTAGCTTGGTCAGAGTCTCCTTCTTGCTGTAGAGAAATACGACCCAAGTGTAGCGAGAAAAGTCGTCGACTACAACTAGAGTGTACTTCCTACCATTTATACTAACTGGAGTAACTGGACCAAACAGATCCATGTGAAGCAGCTCGAGCACTCGCTTGGAAGAGGCTTCTTCAAGACTGGCGAAGTGCGTCTTTGTCTGCTTCCCTCGTTGGCATGGTGAGCATGGATGGTCTTTGATGAAGACTTCATTTGGTATGCCTTGCACCAAACCCTTACGAGCTAAGCGATTGATTGCTTTAAAGTTGAGATGGTTCAGGCGTCTGTGCCATAGCCATCCAATCTCTGTAGCACTCCTTGCTACTAAGCACGTCTCCACTTTGCAGCTATCCCATTGTGCTACATAGACGTTCCTTTGTCTTATTCCAGTAAGCACAATCTGGGATGTAAGGTTGCTCTTTACAATGCACTTGTTGGAAATGAATTCCACCTTGTATCCTTTGTCACAGAACTGTGAAATGGATAACAAGTTGTGCTTCAGTCCTTCCACGTAGGAGACTTCTTCAATCGTGAGCTTTCCAACTTTCAGTGCGCCGTATCCTCTGGTGCTTCCTCGAGAGTTGTCACCAAAGGTTACGTGTGGACCCTTCTTCTCAATGTAGTCTTGAAGTAGAGCTTTCATGCCGGTCATGTGTCTCGAACATCCACTGTCCAAGTACCAGATTTGATGACCCTCATTTGGCATGGGATCCACGGCGCCCACCTGCAATTAGACAGATTTTGGTACCCAAATCAGTTTGGGTCCTTGCAGGTTAGTTCCCTTAGGTACCCACATTTGCTTCACTTTCTTTTGAAAGGGAGCTTGTGCTTTGGGTTTCTCGACCTTCGAAAACTGTGACTTCTGCCTTAAAGCAGCTTCACATGTGCAGCAGTGTGTGCAGGAGGGGTAGCGGCTCGCTTCAGTCCTACCTATGCTCTTTCCACTTTGCTTAAATCCTGAAGCGACTCGCTTCGGATTAGCTTTGGGTTTAGAGACTGACTTAGGGTTTTTAGTCTGACGAAGCGGCTCGCTTGGTTTCCTCAAAGCGGTCCAACTAGGGTTTTGACCCTGACTCGCTTGAGTAACCTTGGAAGTTCGAAGCGGCCTTTTTTGTCCTTCGAATTCTTCCCCCTCAATGTTAGTCCGGTTGGACCATCTCCAGTCCGGATAACGTGACACATAGACATTACTCCTTTTCTTGAGAGGGAGATCCTTTGTCTCTGGTGTCTTGGTCTGAAACTTAGAAGCTTCAACAGTTTTCCCACTACCTTTGGATTGGTAAGCTTTAGCATGGTGAGTGCTAGGGACTGTTGAGTTTTGCTTACCCTTAGATTCTGCCCTTAAAGATATAGGCATCTTCATTGGCTTCTTCTTAGGGTTTTCAGCCATTTTGCCTTTGTCTTTGTTAGTGGTCGCTTTGGATGCAGTGGGCATTTCCAAAGTGACTGATGGTGTCGTGTTTGAAGCACCAACAAAGACAGTTGGCTTGGAAGGTCCACCCTCATATCCAAGTCCTCCCTTTCTACCAAAAGGTAGAAGAGAACTTTCTAGTGCCTGTCTAGCATATGAAGCTTTGTTTAAGTTGGCAACTAGAGTGGATTGGGCTTCATACCTTCCCTCCAAGCTTTGATGTCTCGCGAAGAGATCCTCGAACTTACTAGTCATAGCCCTTAGATTAAGTTTGACTTGATCAAGCTCAGTGGCTAGCTTTCGGTTCTCCTTCTCGCTTTGAAACAGAGCTTGTTGCAGCACTTCGTGGTCACTTGACAGTTTCTGGTGTTTGTCAACCAAACCACTCCATGCAGAGGAATTTGCTTCCTCTTGGTGTGTGTGTGCGAGTGTAATTGAACTGGGTGAGGGATAGATGAATACCTCTCCTGTTTCTTCATCGGTGAGCGCCATAAATCCAAGATCCTCTCCATCACTGGAGTTGGGATCAGTGAATGCGTCTGAGTCGCTTTGTGGATCTTCAGTTGAAGCGACCGGAGCTTCACTTGCTACAAGCGCTCGCCTTGGAGCATCCCTCTTTGCTTTGAGTTCTTCACGCTCCTTCGCACTCAGCTTTGGGCAATCGGATTTGTAGTGGCCCATCTTGTGGCAGTGGTAACACTCCACTTCCATCATGTCTCTCGGGATCGACTTTGTCGTCTCTTCTCTCTTCCCTTTTCCTTCTCGAGCATCAGTGCTCCTCCCCTTGTACTGCTTGTAGAACCTTTTGTATTTGCCCACTCGAGAGTTCATCTTGTTGAAGTTCTTGGATAAGAACGCAATGTGTTCTTCCAACTCTTCCCTCGTCATCTTGGCTAGCGACTGCTCGCTTGGCCCTTCAGCAGCTTTAAAAGCTACTCCTTTTGACGTAGTGGGCGCTTCATCCTCTTCGTCGAGGTTCATTCGATTCAGATCGAATTCGTGAGCTTTGAGTTCGGAAAACAGTATCTCCGGTGTGAGCTTTGATAGATCCTTGGTTGCTAGATACAGCTCCTTCATTGTCTGCCACTTCCTAGTGAGAGCTCGGACAATCTTCAGGTTGACTTCCTTATCCGTGAGTTCCTTCCCAAGCGAGTTGAGAGTTGCAGTTATGTTGGTGACTCTCAGTTCGAAGGTGTCGATGGACTCTCCTGGCTTCATTATCAGGCTTTCAAACTCCCGCATTTGTACGGCAAGTTTGTTTTCTTTGATTTTGTCAGTGCCTTGAGAAATGAGAGCTAGGGTTTCCCACATCTCCTTCGCTGTTGCGCACTTCCTAATCCTTGGAAGATAGGCGTCCGACACGGTGCTCTGCATCGTGTGGCGTGCGATCTTGTCAAGATTGGCAATCTTGAATTCGTTGGGAGTGTACTCATCTTTGTCCTTGTCTACTAGTTGTTGTCGAACATGAGCTGCTCGTCCTTCCGCTGCTGGAACATCCACAGTGATGCTCTTCTTGATTGTGATAGGTCCATCTTCTATGACCTCCCACATGCGGTCATGGACGGAGCATAAGAAGCTCTCCACACGGAAGCTCCAGATCTCGTAGCCTTCAATGGAAAACTGTGGAAGACTAGAAGCATTCATGGTAAACAGTTAGTAGTAATGCAGTATGCGTGGGTGAGATTTTGATGCACTTAGGAAATAGGATCCGGTTCAGTGAGACAACGTGAAGTGAGTGGGGACTCACTTCGGATATGCAAAGCAGAGGCTCGAAAGAACCGCTGCTCTGATACCACTTGTTGGTCCCGGTTTGTTAATGGGAAAAATACGTAGAGGGGGGGGGGGTGAATACGTATTTTGAAGTTTTTCAACTTCAAATCCCTTAACTCAGAGTAACAAGTAAAGAGCTCGCTTAAAAACTTAAGACCTAGCTGAAGCTAGATCTACAGTATGTAGCTTGCCTGCTTGACCGAAGTGAACACTTGATCAAGAGGGAGTCTTTACTCGTATATGCGGAATTTGGTGAGCTAAAATCTTTTCCTAAGTATTTAAAATATCCAGATTAAGTTGTTTAGATGCAAGTGCAATGGATAAACAAGATAAAGAGTTTAGGGTTAGAGAGAAACGACACGAAGATTTATAGTGGTTCGGAGATAACGCTCCTACGTCCACTTTGTTGCACGACGGCAACTGTTCTCTTCACTCAAGAACTTGAAGGTTACGGGTCCTTCAAAAACCTGGTCAAGATCGGGCTTCACTCGCCTGGATCTGACGAACAATGCAGTGATTACGGGTTCACTACTAAGACCTAAACTGGACACGAAACTTCACTCGTTTCTGTCCGAACAACAGGGAGATTCCGGGCTCTCCTTACAGCCTAGTTTCGATCGAGCTTTACACAAACGATGTAAGTGTAGGCTTGGATCTCAACTCTACGATCGAGGCTTCTTCAATCGATGAAAGAAGGGCCTTGGATCTGGACAACCTAACGACACACTCAAAAACCTAACAGACGAAGTATAGGGTTTTTGGTTGACGACACACTATGAAGAACTCTTTACAGTGAATGCAAAGATTGGCTAGAGTTCTTCTTCTAAGCTTCGGATGTATGAAGTGGGCTTAGAATCTAAGTGTGAAGGCTGTGAAGACGAGTTCCGATGAACTGGAAACTCGGAGAACACTTGAAAACAAAGACTCGAAGATTGCTATGAAAGCTGGGAGTGTTTGTTTGCTGTATGCGCTCGAATGCTCAAGTAGTGTTCTCTCTTTTCTTCGTCTTCATCCTTCACTATTTATAGGCGGAGGGATGGCTTAGATCCGTTGCTTGGTTGGTGGCCTTGTCCCTCCTCCTCTCGACAGTACTTGCGCAGGCAGTAGCTTTTGCAGGAGCCCAGTTTGTCTCTTTGCCGAAAATGGCTAAGTTACAAACTTAACAGTAACTGGGGCGATCCAGTACTGCTGCGGCGCCTTTGTCGGCCTGGCAGTCAACTCTTCCGCTCCACTCCGCTTTCGACACGTGGAGATTTCGTAATTAATGCTACGATCTCCTGTTGACTGGAGTTCAAAATATGGGCGGGAGTTGCGCTGTCGCTTTCTGGTAGGTAGTGGCTCGCTTTGCTTTGAAGTTGTAGCGTCCGCTCCGAAGTGAGTCGCTTCAGGATCATACTGTAGTGGGTCGCTTTGAAAACAAAGTTTCGTAGTGACCGCTTTAATAAGCGTTGACCCACGTTGACTCGCTTCAGCTTTTCTTTGTAGCGCTTGCTTTGCTTCGCTTTGGTGGCTTCACTTTGACTCCACTGTAGCGGTCGCTTCGCTTCGCTGGTTTCGGTACGCTTCACTTCGGTTTGCCAGACTCGCTTCGCTTTGGAAGAACACACTCAAGCGAGTGGCCTTCACTTGAATTCCTGCAGTCTAAAGCTAAGCAAAAATAAAGCCATCCTAACAGATTTAGGCTTAGAAAAATTCTAACCTATTATCTACATCAAAAATGGGTCACTTGGGAGCTGGACACTTGGGGTTTTGGGATCCAATCAAAATAAATGACTTCGTTTATCAAGTATCCCTTACAGTTCCCCCTTAACAAGTTGGTCCATAACAATTCCCAACAATTAAGGACTATCATACCAAACCCTGCAGGTGGATTAAATTCCGGTATGATGAGTAAGGAATGAATGGTACTACTCAGGAATAAAGAAGTTGAATAACACGAGCAGTCAGAAGCTCTAAGTTAATCAATGGATGTGGGATATCTTAAATATGGGGGTCGCTAAGTCTAATACTAGCCCTGAACTCAACAGGGGTAAAACAGGTAATTCAGTACTATTACTCTAGTGGAATGTTTTAGTACTTATGGACTAAATTATACTCTGGGCTGAGTATGGAGAATTTAGCCATTGGGAGGCCTCGGTTTTACCAGCTAGTAGATCCCTGATCTGGCCCAAAAAGCTCAACAGGCCACAGTATAAGGAATAAGTGGGCCACCACTTAATTGGGCCCAGTGAAGGCGCCAATACTGCTCATGGGCGGCCAAGTCCATGTGTTGCAGGCCTGGCCTGCAACTTAAGCCCAAGTCTCACTTGGTCTCCTCTATATATATCCCCTCAAGGTCTTGTTTAGACCTAACAATCAGAATAATTGAGTGCACTTAAATATTCTGAACAAGAAAGGGAGGCTTGGGTTAGATAGAGAGAGACGCGCGGTCGGGCACAGCAGTTCGGTGGGGATCCCATTTCCGTGGCTGATTCCGAAGATCGTTGTCCATCCAACTTCAGAATCGAGCAGGGATACAGATCAGAAGATCTATTCGCGAGTTCTCTACTTCTTCAGGTAATCGATCTATAAACCCCCTATGATTCCGCATTAAATTCATAGGAGCATGATAGGTTTATTCGATAGTTAGATATCCTAAATAGATCCTCGGGCGAACCGATCTTCACCGATCAGATATGGTTCCTTCAGTTGGTATCAGAGCCAAGGATCAGATTTTCGGCTCTATCTGAGTAATTATCGATTATTATGCATGTTAGATCAATTAGGATGTCGTTTTTCGTGGTGTTTGTCATTTTTCGGGGCCGATTTGGCAATCTATGTAATTTTTGATCGCGAGATAATAAGGTGCGATCTAGAATAGGATTAGATAGATATGTCTTTTGTTTTTCATTTGTATCTGCTGCATGGAGACGAGGAACACGAAGAACGAGGAAACGAACACCGATGGACGACCGCCGCACGCGGCGGCGCGTGAGTGATACGCGCCAGCACACGCGTGCATGCAGCCGCCCAACGGCGCGTTTCCCTCTTCTCCGGTGATCGACGGGGCTCCAGCAGGCTGCTGGAGCCTGCACGTCGTCGGGGAGGGGCGGAGCAGGTCGGGAACGGCGGCGAGAAGCGCGGCAGCGCGAGGGAGAGCCGCGGCGGAACCCTATTTAGGGCTTGACGCCACGGCAGTCACCTCCAGGCTGCATGATCGCCGGAGACGACGACCACGGAGTCCGGTGATGGACTCCACGTGGTCGCCGTCGTTGATGGTGGCAGCAGGCGGCGCCGGAGCGAGCAGCAGCGGCGGCAGAACCCATTAGGGTTTCTGCCGTGGGTTAACGCGGCTGAAGGCGACGGCGAGGGTGGCAGAGGCAGCGTCCAGGGAGGCGGAGCACACCGGCGACATCAACACCAGCAGCAGGAGCCGCGGCGAACGTCGCCGGTGGCTGAAACGGCGGCAGCGGGGAGAAGGGTTTCCGCGGCGGAACCCTAGAAAGGGATTCACGCCGCGGGCTTCACCGGAGAGGGCAGCCGGCCGAGCTACCGGTGGGAGGCGACCACCACCAGCAGCAGCGGCGCCAGGGAGGCGGAGGTGGCCGGCGGCAGCGCCTCACGCCGTCGGTCGCGGCGCGGGCAGCCTTGCGCACCCGTGCCCTAGCCCGTGGACTGGCCTAGGGTTTCCAACCCGGCCCATTCGCGTTTACGGGCTGCCTCCAGCGTTTGGGCTCGGGCCCAGTCACGAATTCGGGCCGTGTTAGGTCGGTTTCGGGTTCGTGGGCCCATGAGAGTGAAACGAGCGCGGTTTGGGCTTTTTCGAGAGTTTTAGGTCACGTGGTGTGGGCCCAATCTCAGTTAGAGAAGCCCAATGGCATTAGAGAATAAATTATTTAATTTATTTATTTTCGGGGAGAAACAGGAGATCAACTCGGAGGACTTATTAAAGACCGAAGCCTGTTTCGGATTTTATTATTTTATGTAATAGTTTAGACGGGTCGTCACACCACGAAAAGCGAGTTTTATTTTTGTTTTTATCTCGTTTTTCTTAAGCATGCTATGGATGCAATTTATTTATAATTATAGCATGTCTTGCCTGTCGAGGTGAATAAATTGCGCTTAGTCGAGCATGTTTTAGGATTGTCAATATAAGCATGTTTTAATTTTCTGCGAGCATGGTTTATTTGCTGCGTTTAGAAAATTATGCATAGGATTATGTGACAACGTGATCGAGCATGTCGACAACCTTTTGAAAGAAAAATACTAAGCAAATAAAAACATTTTTGGTATAGAAAATGTTAAGACCTCCACAACTGACCCTAAGGTGAAGTTTGGTGCGAGTGTGTAAACGTCCACACGAACGTGGCTTGCACATCGTACTGGACAAGTTCGCCAGACTTAGGGTTTCTTAACAAAAATGTTCTAACCAAAATGAGAAGTGGGAGCTTTTCTGAGTAAACGTCCACACTAACGTGGCTTGCTTGGAATAGTAACTGCGGTTTTCTCTGGAGTTGGTTTTTGAACAAAGATAGCTTAAGGAAAATAGTGTTTTTTCCGAGTTAGTCTAAGATTGTGGTTAAAAGCTTAGATATTAGTTAGAATACAACTCCCCAACGGAGTCCCTTTTCTAATCTAATATGGTCTAGTAAGGTTCAACTGTTAGCTCTATTTGCCATAAGGATAGGTTGGCAAGATAAGTAGAGTTAAAGATCCGAGTATCTGGTCAAACAGTGGGAGCGTAAACGTCCACACGAACGTGGCTTGCGATCCGCATTGTTTGGGCTGTTGAAGGTTTCGAAATTATTGGTTTATCAAAAGGTTACAATAATTTTCGTTATGAATTGATGCATGATCTATTCTTACTTGTGTCTACGTGTTCATTGCTTTTTCAGATATGACTTTAGGCCCGTTGATAAATGTTCTCACTTCAAAGCCTCTCGTTGGTTCCAATTATTTGGAATGGAAACGAAATCTTGAGTATGTCTTGGTTGCGGAAGAGTACAATTTTGTACTCACAACTCCTGAACCTGCTCCCTTGACGGAGGAATCCACTGATGTTGAGAGGGAAGAACATAAGAGATGGCACAAGGCCAATGATATGGCTAAGTGTTTCATCATGACTTCTATGTCAAGTTAGATGCAGTTAGAACACAAGAATTTTGTGAAAGCATCTGACATTATGTTCAATCTCAAGGAACTCTTTGGAGAGAAGGACAGAGCAGCCCGTTTTGAGGCCATGAGGAAACTCATGACCACAAAGATGACGGAAGGCACTTCTGTGCGTGATCATGTTCTGAGTCTGATGCATGCACAGAATGAGTTGGAAGAGCTCGGTGGAGGTATCGATGGTGAAGCCAAGGTCGATATGATACTCCATATGCTTCCAAAGTCCTTCGAGAATTTCCGTCTGAATGTAGTCATGAACAAGAAGGAGTACACTCAGATCGAACTTCTTAATGAATTGGTGACTGCCGAAGCCATGATGAGTGAGGGTGCCACGGCACTATCATCAGTGAAGGCATCTTCTTATGCACTGAAAGGTGGGATCAAGAAGAAACCGTGGTTGCGAAAGAAAGCGGCTAGCACCAGTGGGAGCAAAGGTAGTAAGCCTACCAAAGGCGGTGAAAAGCCTAAGGGGAAAGGCAAGTGCTTCAAGTGCAACAAGACAGGACACTGGAAGGCTGACTGCCCTCTAAAGAAGAAGAATTCTGGTACGTCATTCACGTTTGTAACTGAAACATGCTTAGCTGCAAGTTCTACCCAGACTTGGGTACTAGATACGGGAGCAACTGACCATGTATGTTACTCCTTGCAGGGGTTTCTGCAGACAAGGGAGCTGAGTGATGACGAGATTACCATCTCCATGGGCGATGCATCGAGAGTTGCAGCTGTCGCAGTTGGAGATATTCATTTATCGTTTGATAGTACTGTTTTGGTTTTGAGAGACGTTTTGTATGTGCCTGCTTTTAGGCGAAACTTGATTTCTGTTTCGAAACTATTTGTTTACGGATATTCAGTTGTTTTTGATAGAGGCGTTTCTATCATGAAAAACGATGAGGTTATAGTTTCTGGCACGTTGTCCCGGTCTCTCTATACCATTACTTGTCCTATGAATGATTCTTCTTCTTATAATGCTTCCTCATCATTGAATACTAAAAAGAGGAAGAATCCGTCTCAAACGAACCAAACTCTTTTATGGCACTTACGATTGGGTCACATCAACCAAAAGAGGATTCAAAGGTTGATAAAAGAAGGTGTTTTGGATTTCCAAATAGAACCTTTATCAACATGTGAATCGTGCTTGGAAGGTAAGATGGTGACCAGACCTTTCAAGTCCATAGGATATCGAGCTCAAGATCTCTTAGAGTTGGTTCATTCTAACTTTTGTGGACCGATGTCCGTTCAAGCTCGAGGAGGTTACGAGTATTTTGTCACGTTTATCGATGACTACTCGAGATACGGTTTCATCTACCTACTCCACAAGAAATCCGAGTGCTTTGACAAATTTAAGGAATTCAAAGCGGAAGTGGAGAAGAGAACGGGTAGAAGTATCAAGTCACTTCGCTCTGATAGAGGTGGCGAGTACCTCGGAACTGAGTTTCGAACTTTCTTGTCAGAAAATGGGATTTCATCTCAGTTAACTACACCCGGTACTCCCCAACAGAACGGTGTAGCTAAGAGACGGAATCGTACTCTTTTGGACACAGTTAGATCGATGATGAGCTATGCATCCTTGCCAATTTCGTTCTGGGGATATGCCTTGGAAACAGCAGGTTATCTCCTCAATCTAGTACCTACAAAGTCGACGGTTAAAACTCCTTCCGAATTATGGACAGGGCGCAAGCCCAGCTTGGGTCATATTCGGGTTTGGGGATGCCCAGCACACGTGCTGACTAAGGAGGCCGACAAATTGAGGTCTAAGACTGAGGTTAGGCTGTTTGTAGGATATCCAAAGGGCACGAAAGGAGGTTATTTCTATAGTCCCCAGGATCAGAAGGTCATTGTGAGCACTAATGCCCGATTCCTAGAGGAGGACTTTATTAGTAACCATCGGACAAGGAGTGAAATAATGCTCGATGAGTTGCGAGCATCAGCAGTAGCCAGTATTCCAGAACAGCCGAGTGTACAAGAGGTTATACCACTAACTGCACCCTTATCCGATACTGTATCTCCACCATCGCTTCGTCGCAGTGGGAGGGTTGTTCGTCAACCGGACCGTTTCATGTTCGTGGGAGAATCCACTGAACTACTCTCGGGTATCGAACATGATGAGATCGACCCCTGGACTTACAAGGAAGCGATGGAGGACGAGGATGCAGATTCCTGGAGAGTTTCTATGGATTCGGAGATAGAATCCATAGTTGACATGGACGTGTACGACCTTGCGGAGCTGCCGGATGGGGTAAAGCCCATCGGTTGCAAGTGGGTGTACAAAAGAAAGAGAGGACCTGACGGGAAGGTTTTTGCCTTCAAAGCTAGATTGGTGGCGAAAGGATTCACTCAGAAAGAGGGAATTGACTATGATGAGACATTTTCGCCAGTTGCCATGCTTAAGTCCGTCAGAATACTCTTGTCCATGGCGGCACATTTAGACCTAGAGGTTTGGCAAATGGACGTCAAGACTGCGTTCTTGAACGGGTACCTTGAAAAAGGTAGGGACATCTATATGCGCCAACCAGAATGTTATGTGAGGGATGGCCAGGAGCATCTCATATGGAAGCTTAAGAAGTCCTTATACGGACTTAAGCAAGCATCCAGGTCCTGGAACATTCGTTTTGATGGAGTGATTAAATCCTACGGATTCGTCCAGTGCTTAAACGAAAGCTGTGTTTACAGGCTCAGTTCGGACGGAAGCGTGGTATTCTTAGTACTGTACGTAGATGACATACTTCTCATTGGCAACAATGTGAACGTGTTATCAGGCGTAAAGGATTGGTTGTCTGAACAGTTTCAGATGAAAGACTTGGGAGAAGCAGGTTACATCCTAGGGATCAAGTTGATCAGAGATCGCCGTAAGAGGATGTTAGGCTTAAGACAAGCTTCATATATAGATACTGTGATCGCCCGTTTCAGCATGCAGAATGCCAAGAAGGGTTTTCTTCCCTTCAGACATGGCATACCTCTATCTAAGGACATGTGTCCGAAGACACATGAGGAGATAGAGGGCATGAAGACTATACCGTATGCTTCCGCGGTTGGAAGTCTCATGTATGCAATGCTGTGTACTAGACCAGATATCTGCTATGCGGTTGGCATAGTGGCGAGATATCAGTCTAACCCTGGTCAGGGACATTGGACGGCTGTTAAGCACATTCTAAAGTATCTCAAGAGGACAAGGGATCATGTGCTTGTTTATCAGTCCAATGAGATGATCCCGATAGGGTATACGAACTCAGACTTCCAGGCTGATCGAGATGAGAGGAAATCTACCTCAGGCTATGTGTTTACCTTGGGAGGTGGAGCCGTCACTTGGAAGAGTGTGAAGCAGAAGTGCATCGCAGACTCGACCATGGAGGCCGAATATATGGCTGCTTGTGAGGCTGCTAAAGAGGTTGTGTGGCTCCTGAACTTCCTTAATGAGCTAGAACTAGTTCCCAGTTTGCTCAGAGGTATCACATTATATTGTGATAATGCTGGAGCAGTTGCAAACTGCAAGGAACCTAGAGCTCACAAGGCAAGCAAACACATAGAGAGAAAGTACCATCTCGTACGAGCAATCGTCGAAAGAGGAGAAGTAGAAGTGAAGAAAATCCCTTCAGCGGATAATCTGGCGAATCCATTCACAAAGAGCTTACCAGTCAAGGTGTTCGACAAGCATGTCGAAGGGATGGGACTGGGGCGCCTCCCACACTAGTAAACTTTGAGTATAAGTGGGAGAAGATGTGTAATAGATGCTAGATTGTAGACACTTTGCCTTTTGTCACATGATATACTAAAAGTTTGCTTTAGTATAAGTGGGAGATTGATGGATTTGTATACTAGAAAGCAGGCCTTTTAGCTTGTACGCATGTGTTGTCCATAGCCACTAACAATCTTCTATCTGATTAAGTATGAATTGTTATCTATGCATCAAACATCTATCCATTATCTCAAAGTTGTAGGCTTTATGGTGTGTTGTAGATCACAGAAGACCATAGTTGCCGGTTCCTCACGAGATATAAAAGGGTATCACAGTTGAGACAGTTCTGGATATAACTGTCGGTTTAGGCTGTAGTATAGGCTGCATAAATAGCTTGTCTTGGCTACTTGTCTATACTAGTACGTGCGTGTACTGATAGGATCACAGGTGTATTCTTCTATTCTGACCAGATGTAGAAAGAATCAAGACCTCGGTGACTGAAGATGAACCTTAACTCTAGTTGAGTCCTAAGGGTGTATAGTTATAGTCTGCTTCTTTGATTTACCATGGGTGAGAGTTCAGAGTATCTGTAACTCAATATGCTCCGTATCTTGGGAAGCAACTATAACTAGTACGACTCTTAGTGCAACTGCAATAGAGCACCATATCCTGGTAGAACAGGTTGATCACATCCCCTGAGGAATTCATTAAGGACTATCATACCAAACCCTGCAGGTGGATTAAATTCTGGTATGATGAGTAAGGAATGAATGGTACTACTCAGGAATAAAGAAGTTGAATAACACGAGCAGTCAGAAGCTCTAAGTTAATCAATGGATGTGGGATATCTTAAATATGGGGGTCGCTAAGTCTAATACTAGCCCTGAACTCAACGGGGGTAAAACCGGTAATTCAGTACTATTACTCTAGTGGAATGTTTTAGTACTTATGGACTAAATTATACTCTGGGCTGAGTATGGAGAATTTAGCCATTGGGAGGCCTCGGTTTTACCAGCTAGTAGATCCCTGATCTGGCCCAAAAAGCTCAACAGGCCACAGTATAAGGAATAAGTGGGCCACCACTTAATTGGGCCCAGTGAGGGCGCCAATACTGCTCATGGGCGGCCAAGTCCATGTGTTGCAGGCCTGGCCTGCAACTTAAGCCCAAGTCTCACTTGGTCTCCTCTATATATATCCCCTCAAGGTCTTGTTTAGACCTTACAATCAGAATAATCGAGTGCACTTAAATATTCTGAACAAGAAAGGGAGGCTAGGGTTAGAGAGAGAGAGATGCGCGGCCGGGCACAGCAATTCGGTGGGGATCCCGTTTCCGTGGCTGATTCCGAAGATCGTTGTCCATCCAACGTCAGAATCGAGCAGGGATACAGATCAGAAGATCTATTCGCGAGTTCTCTACTTCTTCAGGTAATCGATCTATAAACCCCCTATGATTCTGCATTAAATTCATAGGAGCATGATAGGTTTATTCGATAGTTAGATATCCCGAATAGATCCTCGGGCGAACCGATCTTCACCGATCAGATATGGTTCCTTCACCTCCAACACCTCCTTCCTTCATCTGACCTTCCCCATTTTGGCATCATCACTACCGGGGGTTGGAATGATAGACTTTCCAGTGATTATTTTGTGCATGTTGTTTACAGCATCAAAGACAGCATGCAGCATCCGATCAGTTTTGTCTGCGAAGGTATGCTCCTGGGTGAGCACCAACTGTGCAGTTTTGATGCTGATTTCCTCGAGTAAATACTCACACTGTTTTTCCCTCTCCTTCACTGAGAGCATTAACCTCTCCAGTGACTCCACCGACTTGAAGCGAGCCTCCATCTCCGCTTCAACTTCACTCCTCATTTCCTTCTTCTCTTCCTGCAGATTGAAGTACCAGAATTCTTGGGCCGCTTCAAGCTCTGCCTTCATTGTTTCAAGGCTTCTCTCTCTCTCTGATTTAGAGCTTGATGAAATTCAACACGTGCAGCAACCTTTTCGGTGTAAGTTTCTCCCAGTTCTTTGACTTTTTGCAGTAGGAGAGATAACTCTGCACTCTTCAGATCAAGGGCCTGCGCACTCCTCCTTCGACTCTCAAGCTCTTTCTTATCTATCTCATTCTCTTGCTTGAGATCCTTCATTTCATTTTTGAGAGTGTCGAGGGTCTTCTTGGTGCTGAGCAACTCACTCCCCTTCATTATCAAATCTCCATCCTTCTTCTCAACTGCCTCCTTCAGCTTTTTCACCTCCTTCTCCAAATCCTTCTTTTCCTTGCCAATTGTGACTAACTTGGCATTAACCTCCCTCAAGCGACTCCTTTCCGCGTCAAGCGAGTCCTTGAGTTCGGTGATGGTTTTCGTCTGGTCTCCCACCAGCTTCACCTGCGCCTCCAACACCTTCTCCTTCTCCTCTAACAACCTTTCCTTTTCCTCCACCTTTGCCTCCAAATCTGCTTTCTTTCTGTCAAAGTCTTCACGAAGACTCTTGACCTCCAGTACTCTCCTGTTCACCTCTTCCTCCTTCTTGGAGATCTCGCTTTGGAGATTTGAGATCTCCACCTCCTTTGCCTCTATCTCCTCTGTATGTGCATTGATCAGCTGCTGCTCGTGAGGAGTTGGCACTCGCTTGGGAATCACAGCATCTGGGTAAGTTTGTTTTATCTTAGCATCCAGCTTGTCCCAGAAGCTGGTCCCATCGAGAAAAGTATGGAATCCGTTCACGCCAATAAAATTGAGCAGCTTGGCCTCCAGCTGAATCAATTCATCTTTCTTGAAGGCCTGCATGAGATTGTAGATCTTTTAGTACTCCGTTCCGCGGTATGTAACGTACGTCAGGAAGTCAAAGGTCTGGGTGTAGAACACGTCGGTCCACGGAACGTTAGAGTAGCGGAGGGCAATGGTCTCTGCAGCTTGCTCTCGATCCTTGACGTAGCGATCGATAGCCTGCATTTCTGCAGTGACAGCGGGAGGTACGAATGGTGGGATAATTGAGAGTTCACCGGCTATTTGGGCGGTATCGGCTGTGGCTGCCGATGTCGAGGGGGATAGGGATGATGATGAGGCTTCGGGGGTTTCAGGGATTGGGATAGGTTCAGTTGGTGGTAATTGTGGTTGTTGGGTTTGGGTTTGGAATGTGGTGTAGGCTTCGACTGGGTCTACGTGTAGTAGAGGGATTGGGGGTATTTGGAAAGAAGAACCAGTTTCTTCTTCCAGTGGGGAATGTGGTGATTTCTGGGATTTGGGTTGAGCTGTTGATGAGGTTTGGGTTTCTGGTGGTGGCTGGGTTTGGGTTTGAAGTGTTTTAAATTGGACTTGGAGTGTGGGAGATTGTATTTTTTTGGGTGAGGGTTGGGGTTGAGTTACTTCAACATCCTCAAGCGGCTTCTCCTCCGCCTCGCTTGACAGGATGAGTGAAGTGACTCGCTTCATCTTCTTCTTCCCTCGCTGGGGCGCAGCACGCTTCCCGGGTGAAGCGGCTCGCTTGGCTTGGGTCGCTTCAGCTTGCCTTTCGGCAACTGGTCTTGCAACGGGCACTTCGACATCAAGAAGTCCCAAATCGATAGGAGTCTTGTTCTTCCTCCACTTGTCATAGAACAGACTGCTTGTTGTAGACAGCCACGTCGGATTCCGGCCATACTTTGTTGGGGTAGCGCTCCTCCAAAGCAACAGACAATCTGGAGAAGAATTTCAGCTTCCCCTTGCGGAGAATCTGATCGGCGCTTCCCTTCACGAACGCAAAATCTTCAGCGGCTTCGTGAATTTGGTTGAGAAACCAACCATGCCAGTTGAATCTGGTTCCGGTGAGGCTATCGACAATAACAGTGGTGGCGATCAGCTTTGATTCAGAGAGTGTGTCCAGGGTTCCGACGTAGCAAGCGACGCTCTTCGAATAGAGCTCGCAGATATGGTTGAACGGAGCTTTCAAGTTGGAACGGATACTGGCCTCCTTGAAGTTTGGTTCTGCGTTCTTGGTGGCAAACCGAGCATATTCGATTTCGGCGGAAAACCCCAACTCCAACAAGGAGTTTCCACCTTCCTTCGGCAAATCGAACACGCCGATGAGCTTGCTCAAATCCACCTCCACCGGCTTCCTGGTCTGTGGATCTGTGAATGAGGATGTGTTTTGCTCCTTCCTCATATTTAGCAGAAGCTCACCCACCGCTTTGGCCAAAATTTTTGACGGCACTGCCGTCACAAACTTCCATAGCCCGGTCGTGATCACGGCCCTACGGAAGAAACCATCTTCCTCGATGACGACAAGGTCGAGATGGGGCTCGACGTTGATGTGTTTGTCGACTTCGGTTAGAAACTGCTCCATCGTCTCAGTGTTTAGCTTCTTTCCCATGGTGAAATATGAGAATTTTGATCGGAGATTTAACGACGAAAAACTGGGAATTTTAAGACTCGTGAGTTTGCAGAAAATTTTAGTTTTTGCACAAGAATGGCAAAGTTTGAAAGTTGTAAAGGTTTTCTCAGTCTGCAACTCCACCCTTATATAGAGGTAGGGTTTGGCTGACGTGACAGGGGCAAGACAGTAAAATCGGCGAAGATCCTGTAGGTAGGCGGCGAACGCGCGGTGATGGATCTGATGTGTCCGGCGTCATCACAGTAAAAGTGAACCGCCAACTTGCACGTCGTCTCCACGTGGCCTGTTGTGATTGGTTTGTCTTATACGGCGAAGATCCAACGGCTACAGATGGGGGACTGTTAAGATTCGACGGCTGGATCTTCTCCGTCTTTTCCCGCTTCGAATTCAAAGTGTAAGCCACGCGCCCGTTATTTTCGCCAGTACGTGAACCTGCATTAAATGCAAAGTAAAAAGGAAAAATTGCACAGAAGTGCAGACAGCTCATACTCGCTTCGTACCTGCTCGCTTCGAGTTGGGCCGCTAGGCCTTGACTCGCTTTGAGAGGTACTCGCTTGAGTGACTGTTCTGCACTCGCTTGCGATGGCTCGCTTGGAGTGACGTAGCACTCGCTTGGCCATCTGAAGCGACTGGAATAAGAAATTGAATTTCTTTGCTTAATTTAAAATGTTTCTGACTTACATACTTCGAGGATAAGCAAGAATATTTTCCTCTTTGTATTTGTGTCAGATTCATTTCATACTTTCCACATAGTGAGTGAAGGTTTCTAGCACGCTTCAGCTCACTTAGTGTACTTAAAATTGAAACGCTTACCAGTCAATCTCACTTCGTAGGAGATTGATACCACTTAATGAAGACTTCACTTGATGAATCCACTGGACCACCTTTGTTGAGTACCACTTGTTGATGAATGCATTTGTTGATTTCCTCATGTTCTTGGCATTCATCTTCATGGCATTCATCTTCATGGCATTCATCTTCCTCTACGAATTAGAGAGTCCTCCATCGAAGTGAATGGGGGAGAAAATGAATATTGTACACAAGCTTACTACAACCCAGAGGGGAGCTTCACGTAAGTGTACATATTCACGACGAATGGGGGATGAGCACAAGTCCTTATCTCATAGCAGAAATGGACAGGATGACAATGAGAATGCTCTGACAAGACAATCTCGTATTTTACGCAGAAGCATGTCACCAGCCCTGCAACCTTTTGTAGAAAAAGGTAAACCTTCAAGCTTCCTCCTACAAGCTACAGAATGAATTTGCAATCGACTCGCTTGACTCGAACTAGGCTTAATTGAAGCGATGCAGAATTCCAAGTGGGGGAGGAATGAATAGACATCCGGCAGCTCAACTCAATGAAGAGTGAGTAAAGAATGGATGTTTATCCACGATGAAGGAGATGAGAAGACTTGCTCCTCTTCGGCGGAAAGATGGGAAGAGGACACAGTGCCTAAGCTTTCACCATTTTTACGTGGGACGGCCCGATACAAGACCCCACAACCGTTACTAGAAACAGCACTTGCGAGTGTTTATACCCACTCGCTAGGAATCCTAGGCTAGGTAGCAGCTTTCCTTGCTCGCTTTGGAAGTAGCTTGCTCGGAGAGCAAACAATAGTTCCCCCTTAACCAATGGCTTACTAATTCCTGTAAGCGGATAGGGAACGTCTTCCAACACTCCACCTTTCTCCACCTTATTTCTCCTTCTTCAAGCGAGTGGAATTTTGAAGTGGCTCGCTTGAGTTGGTGAAGATCCGAAGCGAGTGACGCTAAGAAAAACTAGCGACCACTCCTTCGTGCATCCTGGAACTAGCATTCTTCACCAGGGTCTAGCAACCCTAATTCCATGCATAACTGATTGAAACGAGACTCAGCTAGAGGCTTGGTGAGGATGTCTGCTCGCTGGAGATCGGTATGGATTTTCTCGAGCTTGACATCCTTCTTCTCGACATGATCACGAATGAAGTGATGTCGGATTTCCACGTGCTTGCATCTGGTGTGAAGCACTGGATTTTGCGAGATGCAGATCGTACTATTGTTGTCGCAGAATATAGGAATTTCATTCGCTTCAACATTGTAGTCCTTCAACTGCTGACGAAGCCATAGAATTTGAGAACAGCAGCTTCCAGCGGCCATATACTCAGCTTCAGTCGTTGAAGCGGCTACACTCGTCTGTTTCTTCGAAAACCATGAGATCAGCTTGCTTCCCAAGAACTGACAAGTGCCCGAAGTTGATTTCCTATCAATTCGGCACCCTCCATAGTCAGCATCTGAGTATCCAGTGAGCTCTAAATTGTCATCCGTTGGATACCACAGCCCCATGTTGACAGTGCCCTTCAAATATCGAAGAATTCTCTTGGCAGCTTCAAGATGGCTGTGCTTGGGATTGCTTTGGAAGCGAGCACAGACTCCAACTGCAAAAGCTATATCCGACCTACTTGCAGTGAGATATAGAAGGGATCCGATCAAAGTTCGGTAGTATGTAGCATCCACAGACTTCCCATCTAGGTCTGGCTCCATCTTCCAGTTGGTGTTCATTGGAATCTTCACAGCTTTGGCATGTTGAACACCGAACTTGGCAAGCATATCTCGAGCATATTTAGCTTGATTGATGAAGATACCATCATCCTGCTGCTTCACTTGAAGACCTAGAAAGCAGCTCATCAAGCCAATCATCGACATTTCATATTTGGTCTTCATGAGCTCTCCAAACTTCTCGCTAAGCGACTGGTTTGGTGATCCAAATATGATGTCATCCACGTAGATCTGAACCCATAGCATATCTTCTCCATGGTTGATGGTGAATAGGGTTCGATCTATCTTTCCTTTGTGGAAACCATTATCCACTAGGAATTGAGATAGGGTATCATACCAAGCTCTGGGAGCTTGCTTCAACCCGTATAGGGCTTTCTTCAAGCGATACACCTTATCTCCTTGCTCGAAACCCGGTGGCTGCTCCACATACACTTCTTCCTTCAATTCACCGTTGAGGAATGCGCTCTTCACATCCATCTGATAGACTTTGAATTTGTTGGCTGCTGCATAGGCTAGAAATAGTCTGATCGCTTCAAGCCGTGCCACTGGAGCGAAGGTCTCATCAAAGTCGATTCCTTCCTCTTGGCAGTAGCCCTTAGCGACGAGTCGCGCCTTGTTCCTCACAACGTTGTGGTCCTCGTCCGTCTTGTTCTTGAACACCCACTTGGTGCCAATAACATGCTGGAATTTGGGACGATCCACGAGGTACCATACATCGTTTCTGGTGAATTGATTCAGCTCTTCTTGCATGGCGATCACCCAATTTGAATCAGCTAGGGCTTCCTCCACACTTGATGGCTCGATGTTTGAGAGAAAGCAACTGAACATGGCACTTTCTCCAAACACTTGACTTCTTGTCACTACACCCTTGGATGGATCTCCAATGATTTGACTTGGTGAGTGATCCTTGAGCCATGCACGCTTGGATCCGCCAGCTTCATCTTCATCTTCTTCCTTGTCGCTCGCTTCACCATCTGAAGCGACTGGATTGGGTGCTTGGCCAACACTCGCTTCATCCTTCCCTTGGACAATTGGCTCGCTTGAGTCCTTGATTTCTTCATCATCCTCAAGCATGTCCCAAGTTGATGAATTGATGGGTTTCTCGCTTGACTTTCCTTCCTTAGATTGAACCTGTTTGTTGGTCCCGGTTTGTTATGGGAAAAATACGTAGAGGGGGGGGGGGGGGGGGGTGAATACGTATTTTTGAAGTTTTTCAACTTCAAATTCCCTAACTCAGAGTATGAAGTAAAGTACTCATAGAAATGCTAAGACCTAGCCGAGAGCTAGATCTAAAACAATCGATAATCTCTTGACCTAAGCTTAGAGCTTGATCAAGAGTGAGACTTTACTCTTGTTCGGAATTCGGTGAGCTATTATTTTTTCCTAAGTAATTAAAAATCCAAGTTTCGTTTGTTTATATGCACGTGCAATGGATAATCAAATATGAAACGAGTTTAGGGTTAGAGAGATACGACACAAGGATTTATAGTGGTTCGGAGATAAAGACTCCTACGTCCACTTGTTGCACGACGGCAACTGTTCTCTTCAGTTAAGAACTTGAAGATTTCGGGCTCTTCAAAAGCCTGGTCGAGATCGGGCTTCACTCGCCTGGATCTAACGACGAACGTAGTGATTGCGGGTTCACTACACAAACCTAGACAAGACTGGAAGCTTCACTCGCTTCAGTCAAACACAGACAGGGAGATTCCGGGCTCTCCTTACAGCCTAGCTTCGATCGAGCTTCACACAAACGATGTAGGTGCAAGCTTGGATCTAAACTCTATGATCGAGGCTTCTTCAATGGATGAAAGAAGGGCCTTGGATCGAGACAACCTAACGACGACTCAAAAACCTAACAGACAGAGTTTTAGGATTTTTGGTTGACGAACACACTATGAAGAGCTCTTTACAGTAAGTGTAAAGTAGGCTAGAGCTCTTCTTCTAAGCTTGGATATTTGAAGTGGGCTTAGACTCTAAGTGTGAAGGTTGTGAACACGAGTTCCGATGAACTGGAAACTCGGAGAACACTTGAAACAAAAACTCGAAGATGGCTTAGAAAGCTTGGGAGTGTTTGTTTGTTGTGTGCGCTCGAATGCTCAAGTAGTGTTCTACTTCTTCACGTTGTGATCCTTCACTATTTATAGGCGGAGGGTTAGCTGAGATCCGTTGCTTGGTTGGTGGCCTTGTCCCTCCTCCTCTCGACAGTACTTGCACAGGCTGGCTGCTTTTCAGACGCGCAGTTTTGGATTTTTGCCGGAAATGGCTAAGTTCCAATTTCAACAGTAACTGGAGCGACCCAGTACTGTTACGGCGCCTTGTCGTCCTGGCAGTCAACTCCACTGCTCCTCTCCGTGTTCGACACGTGGAGATCTCGTAATAAATGCGGAGATCTCCAGTTGACTGGAGTTCAAATTCGGAGAGGGAATTTGTGCTGTCGCTTTCTGGTAGGTAGTGGCTCGCTTCGCTTCGAAGTTGTAGCGTCCGCTTTAGTTGAGTCACTTCATAGTCATTCTGTAGTGAGTCGCTTTGGGAAATAAAGTTCCCTCGTGACTGCTTTGGAAAGTGCTGACTAGAGTTGACTTTCTTTGACTTTGAACTGTAGCGCTCTGATTGGTGTCTAGATGTTAGGTTTTTCGCTGTCTTTTCGTGTCCGTTTTCCCTTAAGTTTTTGTGTGTTTTCGTTGTTTGTGGCTATGATTTGGTTGTTTTAGAGTCTTTGGTATTGTAGGAGGAAAAGGGCTAAAATGAGAAGAAAACAAGAATAAAGAAGCATTATATCAAAGAGGGGTTCGATAGGAGCACGTAGGCGAAAACGGAGGTCAATTTAGAGTTCGGACGAGGAAGATACGGCCGAAACAAGAAAGATGCGCAAAGTGACCAGATCCAGGATCTGGACGCCGTCCAAACCGAATCTGGACGCCGTCCAACATCTGGACGCCGTCCAACATGACGTCCAACGTTCCGGCCAGCTGTCTTTTCCTTATATAATTAGGTTTTCATACCTATTATAAATACTATCCCTTGTGCACGAATTCTACAACATTTTTAGCATTATTTAGCTTTAGTTTTCAGCATTCAAATACTCTAGATTAGTTTTTATTGTTCGGATCCGGATTCTTAGTTCGTTGCAATTTAATTCAAGTTTTTCCTTTATTCCGAGTTCTTCGTTCTTTGTTTAATTCTCGTAAGTTCTTTATTGCTTTCATTTACTTGCCTTTAATTGCTTGCTTTGCTTTAGATTCGTTTTCTTAAGTGGTTCGTTTAATTTCCATAGTTTAATTTCGTTCTTTCGATTTCTAGTTTAAAGTTTAGATTCGTTTTCCTACGATTTCAATTCTCTCGTTTTTAAAGCTTTTAAAGTTAGATTTATTTTCCTTTAGATTTCCAGATTTCATTCATTATGTCTAAGGTAGTTTATGCTTTCTTTTATGCTTCCTTTATTGCTTTCTTTTCGATTCTTGCCTAGGTAGATTTAATTGTTTTCTTCTAGTTTAATACTTAGATTTATTTCTTGAGTTCTAGATTAGTTATTTACTTGCTTTTTATTTATTGCTTTGATTTATTTTATTTGCCTAGGATTTAAAACAAAAACCCCAAAATATTCTTTACTTGCTTTCTTAGTTTTAGGCTAGATTAGGATTTACTACATAATTAATTGCCCTGCAAAGTTTTCCTTCGAGATTCGACATTGGGTTTTACTTGCTAGTGCTACGATAGGATTTCGTTCTATTGCGAACACTTTTTAGTGAAACAAATTTGGGGCCGTTGCCGGGGAAAACTTTAGGCGATTTATTGTGTAGTACTTTTATTTGTTTTATTTTTATTTTTACTTGTGTTTCTTCGATTTTCTTGTTTCTCCCACTCGGTTTGTTTAACCCGTTTGTTGAGTGTTGTGTATGCATGGTTGCCGAAGTCTCCAAAGGAATTTAGCGCCCTACTTCGACAACATCCATCAAAGGAAAGCGATCTTAGCCGCGAAGGAGAAGGAGGAGATCGATTCTCAAGAGTTCTCTTTGGTCTTGTTACTTGAAGACCCAAGGCCATGGCAATGGTTATGGGCAATTTTTCATGTCCCACATACACCACCTCCACCTTCCCCTCACCACCGCCGCCGGTATACTTTCCACCGAACCCTCAATTCCTTCCTCAATATTCTCCTCACCAATTTTACTATCCACCACAAACACCCTACTATCCTCCTCAAAACCAACCATATGCACCACCATCTCCACCACTACCATATCAACCATACTACCCTTCACCATTACCATATTTCTCACCTCAACCCTCATCTTCTCAAGAACCGTATTCTCCACAAGTTTCTTCACCAACGAGGGATGAACTTAACACCTTCATGCAAGAGGAAAAGTTGATAATTGATGCTAACTGATCGCACTATTTTCTACCACACAAAAATAGGTATAGTATACGAAAGTACGAGTATCGTATCCACAGGGATTGATATACCGAAACCACACACAATATCTCTACTCTAGAATTAAACTAATGTCTAGGCTTTTAAGAGTTTAAAGATGTGGTATTTATAACTAGACAAATAAATAAAAGACTCAATTAAACAAATAAAGAAATAAACAAATAATAGAGCAAATAATAAATAAAGCAAATAACAAATAAGGCAAATAAACAAATAAGGATAAAACTCAAATAAGGAAAAGTGTTGATTCTAGGGAAGCCTACCTAATCAAATATATGCAAGCAATTAATGAGTACAATAAACCAATTTAATCCAATCTAGACATGATACATGAAAATAACCTAACACTCCGATTAAGGTAATGCAAGTCGTCACCTAATATGATCCTAATATCCTTTCGGACGCATAGATATCAAACTAAGTGCAAAAGAGAACAAGTATCAATGATATAATCAACTAGGTTCAATTATGACACCTAAATCAATTATATGCAAACATATGATAATTCAAACTCAATTAAGACAAATCAAATTATCATATCATGTATTCACGAGATCTATTATGCAATATCCAATCAAGGCATATAAACATAACTATGCATACACAATTAGTGATCAATTAATCGTGCATGAGAATAAGCACCATGAAAACATGCATCTAGATTAGAAGGCTAATTGTAAACAAAAACACTCACATAAATTCAATTAGGCATTCAAACCCTAAAATCAACTAAAAGAAATTAGCTAGACATAATTAAAAGAAAGGTAGAAGGAAGAATAAACATAATTAAAAGCATAAAGTAAAAGAACAAGGGATAGAAAAACTCTTGAATCTTGAATAAATCTTCAATCTTCAATGGTCTTCATACATAAAATAAATATAGATCTAAAGTATAAAAGTAGAGAAAAGAATAAAAACTAATCTAAGGTATGGGAAAACTAATGTTGGCTACTATGTTGTTGGTTTTACAATGATAGGTTTAGAGGTATTTATAGGGTAGAAGTTTACATCCAATACCTAATTGTACAAGGAAACCAAGAAAAGGTCAAAAATTGCCTTTTAAAAGAAATCCCGTCTGAAACGGAGCGAGCGCTCCAGAGGGTTGGAGCGAGCGCTCCAATGCTGGTTCGCTGGGACTGCGCGCGTCTTTCTTGTTTTGGCCGTAACTTCCTCGTCCGAACTCCAAATTGACCTCCGTTTTCGCCTAAGTGCTCCTATCGAACTCCTCTTCAATACTATGCTTTAACTTTTTCAGAATAACTCTTCCAAAAAATCGTGAGAAGTCAGAACTTGGGATCAATACTTCATCTCTTCCTTGGTTTCATCGTCTCTCATCACTTCTTGGGTTTTCTCGACAAAAAAACCCCTAAAAACACTCAAAACAACCCAAAAGCGTAATCTAGCTCGAAATAACATAAAAAATATAAATCATGAGCTAAACTATCAAAATACGACAAGAAAACGATAATATGACACCTAGATGATAGGGTAAAAATGCACCCTATCACTAACCAAGCCAAGCTCGAGCGTTTAACAACTGAATTGGAGCAAATATTGGAATCGATGAATCGAATGGGAAAATTTTCAGCTCAAGGAGCTCATGCAATCACGGTGTTACAACGCAATGGTGGCACGATATTGCCCCACGGCCATTCAAGTGTTAGGAGGAGCCCGAGCGAGCAGTGGAACAACGACCGAAATCCGGCAGATCCCGGAGTTGGACGCCGTCCAACCCCATTCTGGACGCCGTCCAACTCTGGACGGGCGTCCAACCTTCCTGGACGTGCACCCAACAATCCTCCGCGAACAACAGTATCAGGAACTGGACGCCGTCCAACTCAAGTTGGACGGCCGTCCAACCCCGACATGCAGCGCACGGAGTTCGAGGAAGCCGAGAAGGAGGCCAAACCTCTTCACAAGACGCTCAACCCGTATGTTCCACCTATTCGGAGTATTGTGAAGAAGGAGATGAAGGATTTCGAGCCTATCAATTCGTTTCCTAAAAGAGGCGATCCGGGAGGTTTCGATTTGAGCATCATTTTGGATAGCGGAGAGACCGTTTCGGGATTTATGGACTTAGGAGCTGCGGTGAACTTGATGCCGTATTCTATTTTCGAGAAGATGAACTCAAGAGTCCTTCAAGCTACCGATATGCGCATTGAGCTAGCAGACGGCACCGTGAGCAGTCCTTTGGGAGTTGTGGAAGATGTTACTGTCCTCGTTGGTGGAATGCGAGTTGTTACCGACTTTGTGGTGCTTCACGAGGGCAAAGGAGCTAAGAGCGCTACCGGCCATCTACTCTTGTTGGGAAGACCATTTATGGCCACTACTCGAGCCCGGATTGACGTGGGCACCGGCACATTGAGCATGGCCGGTCAAGGAGGTTCGGTAACGTTTTTTGTTTTTGGAAATTCACTTTCTATTCCTACTCCTTCTCTTCATTCATGTTCTTTTGTTAAGCTTGCTAACCCTCTTGTTGAGGAAAATGTGTGTGAGATTTCTGACAGGGTAGCAGCTCTTGAAGAACTCATTGACGAAGAAGAGTCCATTGAAGATGACGAATTCTTTAGTTGTGTGGATGAAGAAGAGGACATTATCGAAGAATTTCTACGGAATTTGGAGGAAGTTGATGAAGTGGAAGAGGACAGCTCGATACATGCATTAAATGAAGAAGTCGTCATTAACTCGTTTCTTTCTACCCTCACCATTTGTGAAACATCTTTTCTTGCAGAGTCTAACTCGAAGATGTTTGAGGAGGAGTTCGAATTAAGTGTGGGGGAGTCGAGAGTTGATGATGACCACGTTTTGGATCTTCGAGTTTGTTCGAGAAGGGATTGCGAGTGTGTCGCAAGGAGCATCAAAACGTCGTTTGGTGCTACGGGCTTAGGTTGATCGTATCCTTCGTCAAGCTAAAGACGTTAAACAAGCGCTTGGTGGGAGGCAACCCACGTAAAAACATAAAAATATGTAGCTTAGGTTTTATTTTGTTATTTTCGTATTTTCTTTTGTTTCCTTTTTGATTTTTCGTGCAGGAGGTAGTACACGAAGATTAGTGTGAAGAGAGGTCGAGCCGAGGAGGAATTTCAAATTTTGGGCAGGTTCTTGAGTTGGACGCCGTCCAACCCTGAACAACGCCGCATACCCACTCCACCGCCGCCGTCTATTGCCTCTCGTTGCTGGTTGTCGCTATTGGTCCCCGCTCGATCCCCGATGGAATGACCCACGGTTCCAAGGTTTCTTCAACCCATAGCCATGTTTGTGTCTTTTATTTTTGTTTGAGTCTTTTATTGCTTTCTCTATATTTTGTTCGATTTTACGCTTTGGTGTTTGTTTTTATGTTTGTTTTGTAGGTGATACTTGGAGTGTCTCGGGATTGCAAGTGTGTTCGTCATATTGCTATAAGTTCTTTCTTTCCCTTCTCTATTTTATTTTCTCGCAATGGGGACAATGCTTGATTTTAAGTGTGTGTGTGTGGGGGGGGGGGGGGGGGGGGGGGGGTCTTTGAACTTTTGGCATGCAGTTTTTTTTTAATGTTGTTGAGTCTTAGGAGTTAATTGAGTCGAAAGAGCATGTGATGATAGTATTGTGAATTTGGCCGATGATAGAGAATTTTTGTTGATTTTTGGAGAAAAGTTCATGATCTTTATTATGCATGGAACCTTGGTGAAGCGACGCATTTTATTCATTGAATTTGAAGTATGCTATGATGTCGGGAACTAGTTAGTTTGAACCCGTGAGAATTGAGCTATTTGTGCATATTTATGCCTATTCTTTGATTGAGTGATCATGCATGCTTCGTTGTTTCTAGAACTTGCCTTGTTTCTCCATCAAGACCTTAGTATATTTACGAACTAGGAGATGATCTTAGGCCATTCTTTCGTAGCCACATGATTCCTATACACTAACCTTGTTCATAATCCTTTGTTTACCCCTTTTTGAGCCTTTATTAGTCGTTCTTTGTAAAACCGGATGATAGGAGGTTTGGATGATTATGGGTATCCTTAGTTGTAGTTGGTGATATGGAAGGAGATAATTGGAGAATATTTGTTGTGGTGTAGAAAGAGAGAAAGAGAAGAAATTTTAGATGCTTGTTTAAGTATAGTTAGCTATCCCTATGAGCTTAGGAAAAAAAAAAAGAATAGAAAAAAAAAAGATGAGAAAAAAATAGAGCCTTTGTTCAACATTAGAAAGAACATTTATTATTTGAGCTCTAGAGAAAAAAAAGAAAAAAAGAATAAAAAAAGAAAGAAAGAAAGAAAGAATAAGAATATAAGCATAAGGGGATAGTTAGCTTTGATTTGTATAGTTGATATTTTAGCATCTTTGAGTTTGTATTTGGTGTGTTGGATGGTAGAAGATGGAGATAAAAAACCATACTTTGGTTGGAGTTGAAAAAGAGGTTGATGATTTAGAGCATTTTGAGTCACTTAGCCTATATATTCCCTACCTTAATCAATGTCCCTACATTACAAGCTTATATAAAGACCTTTTTTATCCTAATTTGTAAGTATTACATTAGGTGGAGATGTTGAGATTGAAGGCAAGCCTATGGTAAACATGTTGCATTGCATTGATATTGAGTGAACCCTATGATGTGCATTATCTTATACATCTTTTCTTTGAGAGAGTTGAGTGTTCATTTTCATATATAAAATTTCACATGTTGGAGAGTGTTCTTTGATGGATTAGCATATTTTGAATTAGTTGAGTAGATTGTGTTGATGATGCTAAGGTTGTGTGCGTAGTTTTGATCATGATCATGAGAGTTTGTTTTCGAAACGTTTTGAGGCCTATATAGTTCACAATACTTGAGTCTATTGTTTATTTCGTTTTTGTATTGCTTGAGGACAAGCAAAGGTCTAAGTGTGGGGGATTTTGATTGGTGTCTAGATGTTAGGTTTTTCGCTGTTTTTTCGTGTCCGTTTTCCCTTAAGTTTTTGTGTGTTTTCGTTGTTCGTGGCTATGATTTGGTTGTTTTGGAGTCTTTGGTATTGTAGGAGGAAAAGGGCTAAAATGAGAAGAAAACAAGAATAAATAAGCATTATATCGAAGAGGGGTTCGATAGGAGCACGTAGGCGAAAACGGAGGTCAATTTGGAGTTCGGACGAGGAAGATACGGCCGAAACAAGAAAGATGCGCAAAGTGACCAGATCCAGGATCTGGACGCCGTCCAAACCGAATCTGGACGCCGTCCAACATCTGGACGCCGTCCAACATGACGTCCAACGTTCCGGCCAGCTGTCTTTTCCTTATATAATTAAATACTATCCCTTGTGCACGAATTCTACAACACTTTTAGCAGTATTTAGCTTTAGTTTTCAGCATTCAAATACTCTAGATTAGTTTTTATTGTTCGGATCCGGATTCTTAGTTCGTTGCAATTTAATTCAAGTTTTTCCTTTATTCCGAGTTCTTTGTTCTTCGTTTAATTCTCGTAAGTTCTTTATTGCTTTTACTTGCCTTTAATTGCTTGGTTTGCTTTAGATTCGTTTTCTTAAGTGCTTCGTTTAATTTCCATAGTTTAATTTCGTTCTTTCGATTTCTAGTTTAAAGTTTAGATTCGTTTTCCTACGATTTCAATTCTCTCGTTTTTAAAGCTTTTAAAGTTAGATTTATTTTCCTTTAGATTTCCAGATTTCATTCATTATGTCTAAGGTAGTTTTTGCTTTCTTTTATGCTTCCTTTATTGCTTTCTTTTCGATTCTTGCCTAGGTAGATTTAATTGTTTTCTTCTAGTTTAATACTTAGATTTATTTCTTGAGTTCTAGATTAGTTATTTACTTGCTTTTTATTTATTTCTTTGATTTATTTTATTTGCCTAGGATTTAAAACAAAAACCCCAAAATATTCTTTACTTGCTTTCTTAGTTTTAGGCTAGATTAGGATTTACTACATAATTAATGCCCTGCAAAGTTTTCCTTCGAGATTCGACATTGGGTTTTACTTGCTAGTGCTACGATAGGATTTCGTTCTATTGCGAACACTTTTTAGTGAAACACGCTCGCTTCGCTTCGCTTTGGTAGACTCACTTTGAATCTACTGTAGCGCTCGCTTCGCTTCGCTGCACTGTTCTTCGGCGCGCTTCACTTCGACTCGCTAGACTTGCTTCGCTTCAGAAAACACACTCAAGCGAGTGGCCTTTACTTGAACTTTTGAAGCCTATAATCTAAGCAAAAATAAAGAGCCATCCTAACAGAGTAGGCTTAGAAAAATTCTAACCTATTGTCTACATCAAAATGGGTCGCTTGGGAATAGAACGCTTTGGGGTTTTGGGATCTAATCAAAACAAGTAAGTGTCCCTTATAGGTTCCCCCTTAACATGTTGTTCTTATCAATTCCCAATAATTTCCCCCTTTTTGATGATGCCAAAACCCAAAGACTTAAGATTATAGAAATCTAGTCTATCTAACCGTGGAAGGAACTTCAAGCGACTGCTTCCTTTGCAGCTTCATTTGAATTAATTTTTAAGTTCCTTTCCCTTTTTTTTCGGTTAATTTTGTTTGAGTTTGTAGCAAAAAGTAAAGTCATTCACAAAGCAAGTAAATGACTCATTTTGACGGAAATTAAAATTTGGATATATGAACATCAGTTCACAAAATATCAAGGGACTTGAAACTCAAGGGTTTCCTGCAGCCCCTTCCCTGTCATCCTCCTTCTCCTCCGTCACCTCCATTTCCTTCTCTTCTTCCTCTGCCTCCAGGTCCTTCGCGATCATCTCTTCTGGCTTAGCGTATGCACTGAAGACCTTCACTTCTAGTGTGCCAATGTTGTGGATGCTTGGTCTCCTCCAAGTCTCCTCCAGTTGGAAGGCTTCATCTACTTCAGCATCGATGATGCTGCGATCGGGGACGCTTGTACCAGGTAGGAAGGGCATGGGGAATTCCTTCTTGGCTGGTACCTTGATGATTAGAGGCATGGGCTCTGCAAGCTGTGCAAGTGAGAAAACCTTTCGCCTGAACTTCTCATCATAGGCACTTAGAAGATTGCTGAGCGCGCTGATCCGTGAGCATTTAGTCTGCAGTGGCGCTACCTCCCAATAGTAGTATGCCTTGATAAATTTTTCCTTGTAGTGTAGCTACTGCTCAAGTAATTTGTCAGGAATGAATTGCTCAATCTCACGGGCATCAGGATGATCGTTCCTGCGCACTGCCAATTCTTCTTCCGACCGGCTGGACATCTGTGCCATGATAGTATTGAACTTCTTTCCTGACTCACCACTCCAGATAGGAAGCTTCTCGTTGAGTCGCTTCCGAATGTAATTTTGTTCCTCCTTGAGGGGGGTAGCGACCAGATTCAATCATCTCTCTAGCAGTCGCATGGCATGTATCGATCAGAGCTTGAGCTTGGCATGCGTCGGACTCCTTCGGCATGAACGGAACATAGGCACTCCGAGCTAAGGCGGACTGGATGAGTCTCACTTCATTGAAGTGTTCCTCAATCCGGCCGTCAATGACTTGGAGTCGCTTTGCCCTTATTCTCCTCTCCTTCTCGGCTTCATCCCTTCCTATTTCTCCTCTCTTCCTTCTCCTCTCGTCCTTCTCTGCCCTTGAAGCAACTGCCTGCTTAGCCTTTTGACGCTTGGTCGCGGGGTCATCTCTTTCTGTTTCTGTAGCAAGTAGCTTCACAGTTTGCTTCGGTGGTGGGAGAGGCGGCATGTCCTTCTTTGTGGTTGCACTCGAAGGGACAATTGCAGATAAAGTGACTCCTGCAGTTGCTGAAGTGAGTGTTGCACTTGAAGCGGGCGCGGCAGCTGAAGTGGGCGCTTCGGCTGAAGCGGGCGCTTCGGATGAAGCGGGCGCTTTAGAACCTGAAGCACCTGCAAGTGTTAGTTTTTGTATTTCAAAATCATGCTCCATCTGCCATGCCAAGGCCTCATCTGCTGCAACCTGCCTCTCCCTTTCCTCCTTGGTCGTCGGCACAACTGGAGGGTGACGAGCGATTGAGGATGCAAGTACTTTTTCCTCAAGTGGCCTGCGGGGCTCTTCGGGTTTCTTTAAAAGCTCTTCCAGAAGCTCTTCCTCAGTAAGCTTCACCTTTCCCTTCTTTGCCCGTAGAGCCCTAGCTTCATCGTCTAACTCCTCTTCCTCGTCTCCAGCACCACTCCCTCCTTCAATCATCCTCTCTATTCCAACAACTTCATTTCCTCCACCTTGTAACTCCAAGAGGTTGGCATCTTTCAGTACAATCCCTTCCCCCTTTTTGGCATCATCACTGCCAGGGGTTGGGACGATTGTCTTTCCAGCAAGAGACTTGCGAAGCTCTTCAACCTTGTTCAATACAGCATGGAACATTTTTTCAGTCTTTGTCGCGAAGACTTGCTCTTCTGACAATACGATTCCAGCCGTTTTGATAGAGATTTCTTCTAGCAGGTATTCGCATTGCTTCTCTCTCTCAACGACTGATGCCATCATCCTCTCCAACGGTTCTACCGTTCTGAAGCGAGCCGCCAGCTCCGCTTCAACTTCCCTCCTCATGTCCTCCTTCTCCTCTTGCAGGTTAAAGTACCAGAAATCCTGGGCCGCTTTGAGTTCTGCCTCCATGGTTTCAAGCGACCTCTCTCTCTGATTGAGAGAGAGATGGAATTTGGCACCTGCTGCAACCTTCTCAGTGTACGCTTCACCCAACTCCTTGACCTTCTTCAGCAAAATTGAGAGCTCAACACTCTTTAGATCAAGAGCCTGTGAACTCCTCCTTCGACTCCCCAGCTCTTTCTTGTCAATGACACTCTCTTCTTTGACTTCCTTCAGCTCAGTTCGAAGTGAGTCGAGAGTCTTTCTAGTGCTTAACAGCTCACTTCCTTTCCTTATCACTTCCTCATCCCTCTTTTCTACTGCCTCCTTCAGCTTCTTCACCTCTTTCTCCAACACCTCCTTCTCCTTACCAACAGTGATAAGCTTGGCGTTAACCTCCCTCAAGCGGCTCCTTTCAGCATCAAGCAAGCCCTTGAGTTCGGTGATTGATTTAGTGTTGTCATCCACCAGCTTCACTTGCGCCTCCAGCGCCTTCTCCTTTTCACCCAATAACTTCTCCTTTTCTTCCACCTTCGCCTCCAGTTCCCCCTTTTTCTTGTCAAAGTCTTCACGAAGACTCTTGACCTCCTCTATCCTCTTCTCCAACTCCATCTCCTTTTTGGTGATCTCGCTTTGCAGGCTCGAGATCTCCGCTTCCTTAACCTCCACTTCCTCCGCATGCTCCCTCGTCAGTTTCCTCTCGTGGATGGTCGGGGTGCGCTCAGGAATTATAGCGTCCGGATAGGCACGCTTCACTTTGGCGTCCAGCTTATCCCAGAAGCTGGTACCGGTGAGGAATGCATGAAAGCCATTCTCACCGATGAAGTCCAAGAGCTTTCCCTCCATCTGGATGAGATCTTCCTTCGAGAAGGCCTCTAGGAGTTTGAACACTTTGTAGTACTCCGTGCCGCGATAAGTGACATATGTCAAGAAATCGACGATCTTGGTGAAAAATTCGTCGGACATAGGCACTGAGGGATAGCGGGTTCTGAGAGTTTCAGCTGCCTGCTCTCTATCTCTCTTGTATCTTTTAAGAGCATCAACTTGGGTAGGGGTTTTGGAGATTTGGAACTGGGGAATTATGGATGTATGGGCGGTATCGACTGTTGCTGCCGATGTCGAAGGGGATTGGGATGATGTGGCTTCAGGGGTTTCAGGGATTTGAATAGGTTCTGTGGCTGGCTGTGTTTGCTGGGTTTGAAGGGGTTGGAATGAGGTGTAAGCTTCAACTGGATCGACATGTAGTATGGGGATTGAGGGTATCTGGAACGAAGATGCAGACTCTTCTTCCTGGGGAGAGAGGGGGGTTGTTTGTGTGAGTGGTTGGTTGGTTGATGAGGCTTTAGGTTTTGGGATATGGGTAATTTGTAGTGGGGGAGTTTGGGATTTGATTGGTGAGGATTGGGGTTGGGTCACTTCAACGTCCTCAAGCGGCTTCTCCACCGCCTCGCTTTCTTGGACGAGTGAAGTGACTCGCTTCATCTTCTTTTTCCCTCGCTTTGGCGCAGCACGCTTCAGGGGTGAAGCGCCTCGCTTCGCTTGGGACGCTTCAGCTTGTGTTTCCACAACTGGCCTTGCTGCGGGCACTTCTACATCTAGAAGTCCCTGATCCATCGGGACCTTTGTCTTTCTCCATTTGTCGAAGAATATGGATTGTTTGTTGTAAACTGCCGTGTCGGAATCCGGCCATGTTTTGTCGGGAACTTCTTCTCCAATGCAACAGAGAGTCTGGAGAAGAATTTCAACTTCCCTTTGCAGAGAATCTGATTGGCGGTTCCTGGCACGAATGCAAAGTCTTCAGCAGCTTCATAGATTTGTTTGAGAAACCAACCGTGCCAGTTGAATTTCGTTCCGGTGAGGCTGTCGACGATCATGGTGGTGCCAATCAGCTTTGTCTCCGACAGCGTATCTAGGGTTCCGACGTAGCACGCGATGCTCTTCGAAAAGAGCTCGCAGATAAGGTTGAATGGGGCCCTTAAGTCTGAACGAATACTGGCCACCTTAAAATTTGGTTCAGCTCCGTCTACGGCAAAACGACAGTATTCGACTCCGGCCGAGAGTCCCAAATCCAACAGGGAATCTACTCCTTCCCTCGTCAAGTCGAACACTCCGATTAGCTCGTTCAAGTCCACCTCCACTGGCTTCTTGGACTGTGGATCTGTGAACGAAGATGTATTTCGTTCCTTCTTCAAATTCAGAAGGAGTTCTCCCACCGCCTTCGCCAGAATCTTTGAAGGTATCATTGTTACAAACTTCCATAGACCGGCCGTGGTCACGGCTCTACGGAAGAAGTCATCTCTCTCGATGACGATAAGGTCGAGATGGGGCTCGACGTTGATGTGTTTATCTACCTCCGTCATGAACTGCTCCATCGTCTCTGTATTCAGCTTCTTGCCCATGGTGAGATTTGAAGGATTTTGAATTGAAGTTTTAATAACGAAAAAGGTTGAGACTCGTGAGTTGCAGAGGTTGGAGATCTAAACACGAGAATGGCAATTTTTGGAGGTTGTGAAAGGTTCTGCAGTTCAGCGACGTCCCATATATATATAATTAGGTCTTGGCTGACGTGGCAGGGGCAAGACAGTAAAATCGGCGAGGATCCTGTAGGTAGGCGGCGGACGTGCGGTGATGGATCTGATGTGTCCGGCGTCATCACAGTAAAAGTGAACTGCCACTTGAACGTCGTCTCCACGTGGCCTGTTGCTATTGGATTGTCTTATACGGTGTCCATCCAACGGCTATAGATTTAGGACTGTTGAGATTCGACGGCTGGATCTTCTCCGACTTTTCCGGCTTCGAATTCAAAGTGAAATCCACGCGCCCATTATTTCCGCCAGTACGTGAACCTGCATTAAATGCTCGGCAGAAAGTGAAATTGCACTCGAGTGCAGACAGCTCATACTCGCTCGCTTCGTACCCGCTCGCTTCGAGTTGGGCCGCTAGGCCTTGACTCGCTTTGAGAGGCACTCGCTTGAGTGACTGTTCCGCACTCGCTTGCGATGGCTAGCTTTGAGTGACGAAGCACTCGCTTTTGCCATCTGAAGCGACTGGAATAAGAAATTGAATTTATTTGCTTAATTTTAAAATGTTTCTGACTTACATACTTCGAGGATAAACAAGAATGTTTTCCTCTTTGTATTTGTGTCAGATTCATTTCATATTTTCCACATAGTGAGTGAAGGTTTCTAGCACGCTTTAGCTCACTTAGTGTACTTAAAAATTGAAACGCTTACCAGTCAATCTCACTTCGTAGGAGATTGATACCAATAGTTGAAGACATCATTTGATTTAGACTTCATTTGTTGATACCACTTGTTGGAGACTTCATCATACTTTGAGTATCGCTCCACTTTATCTTCTTGGCATTCTTCTTCATGGCATTCATCTTCCTCTACGAATTAGAGAGTCCTCCATTGAAGTGAATGGGGGAGATAATGAATATAGTACACAAGCTTACTACAACCCAGAGGGGAGCTTCACGTAAGTGTACATATTCACGACGAATGGGGGATGAGTACAAGTCCTTATCTCAGAGCAGAAATGGACAGGATGACAATGAGAATGCTCTGACAAGACATTCTCGTATTTTACGCAGAAGCATGTAACCAGCCCTGCAACCTTTTGTAGAAAAAGGTAAACCTTCAAGCATCCTCCTACAAGCTACAGAATGAACTTGCAATCGACTCGCTTTGACCCAAGCTAGGGCAAATTGAAGCGATGCAAAGTTCAAGGTGGGGGAGGAATGGATAGACATCTGGCAGCTCAACTCAATGAAGAGTGAGTAAAGAATGGACATTTATCCACGATGAAGGAGATGAGAAGACTTGCTCCTCTTCGGCGGAAAGATGGGAAGAGGACACAAGGTCTAGGTGCCAGCCCTGCCTAAGCTTTCACCATTTTTACGTGGGAAGGCCCGATACAAGACCCCACAACCGTTACTAGAAACGGCACTTGCGAGTGTTTATACCCACTATCTAGGATTCCTAGGCTAGGTAGCAGCTTTCCTTGCTCGCTTTGGAAGTAGCTTGCTCCGAGAGCAAACGATAGTTCCCCCTTAACCAATCACTTAACAATTCCTGTAAGCGGGTAGGAAGCATCTTCCAACACTCCACCTTTCTCCGCCTTATTTCTCCTTCTTCAAGCGAGTGGAATTTTGAAGTGACTCGCTTGAGTTGGTGAAGATCCGAAGCGAGTGACGCTACGAAAAACTAGCGACCACTCCTTCGTGCATCCTGGATCTAGCACTCTTCACTAGGGTCTAGCAACCCTAATTCCATGCATAACTGATTGAAACGAGACTCAGCTAGAGGCTTGGTGAGGATATCTGCTCGCTGGAGATCGGTATAGATTTTCTCGAGCTTGATATCCTTCTTCTCGACATGATCACGAATGAAGTGATGTCGAATCTCCACGTGCTTGCATCTGGTGTGTAGCACTGGATTTTGAGAGATGCAGATCGCGCTGTTGTTGTCGCAAAATATAGGAATTTCATTTGCTTCAACATTGTAGTCCTTCAACTGCTGACGAAGCCACAGAATTTGAGAACAGCAGCTTCCAGCGGCCATATATTCGGCTTCAGTCGATGAAGTGGCTACACTCGTCTGCTTCTTCGAAAACCATGAGATCAGCTTGTTTCCCAAGAACTGACAAGTGCCCGAAGTTGATTTCCTATCAATTCGACACCCTCCATAGTCAGCATCTGAATATCCAGTGAGCTCCAAATTGTCCTCCGTTGGATACCACAGCCCCATATTGGCAGTGCCCTTCAAATATCGAAGAATTCTCTTGGCAGCTTCAAGATGGCTGTGCTTGGGGTTGCTTTGGAAGCGAGCACAGACTCCAACTGCAAAAGCGATATCCGGCCTACTTGCAGTGAGATACAGAAGTGACCCGATTAGGGCACGATAATCTGTAGCATTCACAATTTTTCCTTCTTCGTCTGGCTCCATCTTCCAGTTGGTATTCATTGGGATCTTTACAGCTTTAGCATGTTGAATACCAAACTTGGCAAGCATATCTCGAGTATACTTAGCTTGATTGATGAAGATTCCATCATCCTGCTGCTTCACTTGAAGACCTAGAAAGCAGCTCATCAAGCCAATCATTGACATCTCATATTTGGTCTTCATCAGCTCTCCAAACTTCTCGCTAAGCGACTGTTTTGGTGATCCAAATATGATGTCATCCACGTAGATCTGAACCCATAGCATATCATCTCCATGGTTGATTGTGAATAGGGTTCGATCTATCTTTCCTTTGTGGAATCCATTATCCACAAGGAATTGAGATAGGGTATCATACCAAGCTCTGGGAGCTTGCTTCAACCAGTATAGGGCTTTCTTCAAGCGATACACCTTATCTCCCTGCTCGAAACCCGGTGGCTGCTCCACATACACTTCTTCCTTCAATTCACCGTTGAGGAATGCGCTCTTCACATCCATCTGATAGACTTTGAATTTCTTGGCAGCTGCATAGGCTAGAAATAGTCTGATCGCTTCAAGCCGTGCCACAGGAGCGAAGGTCTAGTCAAAGTCGATTCCTTCCTCTAGGCAGTAGCCCTTAGCGACGAGTCGCGCCTTGTTCCTCACAACGTTGTGGTCCTCGTCTGTCTTGTTCTTGAACACCCACTTGGTGCCAATAACATGCTGAAATTTGGGACGATCCACGAGGTACCATACATTTCTGGTGAACTGATTCAGCTCTTCTTGCATGGCGATCACCCAGTTTGAATCAGCCAGGGCTTCTTCCACGCTTGATGGCTCGATGTTTGAGAGAAAGCAACTGAACATGGCACTTTCTTCAAACGCTAGACTTCTGGTCACTACACCCTTGGATGGATCTCCAATGATTTGACTTGGTGAATGATCCTTGAGCCATGCAAGCTTGGATCCGCCAGCTTTATCTTCATCTGCTTCCTTGTCGCTCGCTTCATTATCTGAAGCGACTGGATTGGGTGCTTGGCCAGCACTCGCTTCAGGAATCTTGTGGCAGCTTCATCTTTTCCTTGGACATTCTGCTCGCTTGAGCCTCTGATTTCTTCATCATCCTCAAGCATGTCCCAAGTAAGAGAATTGATGGGTTCCTCACTTGACTTTCCTTCTTTAGATTGAACCTGTTCCTGTGGAAGACTCAAGGAAGATTCATCAAATACGACATGGGGTGATTCCTCCACGATTAGGGTTTTACAGTTGAACACCCTGTAAGCTTTGCTTGATGTAGAATATCCTAAGAATATTCCTTCATCAGCTTTGCTTTCAAAGGCTTTCAACTGCGACTTCCATTGTCATGGATGAAGACCCTACAACCAAAAATATGGAAATAAGATATGTTAGGAATTCTCCCTATCCATATTTCATATGGTGTTTTGTCGTGCCGTTTGCAGAGAAGCGTTCGATTCTGTGTGTAGCATGCCGTATTGGCAGCTTCAGCCCAATACTTCATCGGAAGCTTCGAGTCTGCAATCATGGTTCGGACGGCTTCTTTGATGATTCGATTCCTTCTTTCAGCAACTCCATTCTGCTGAGGTGTGCGTGCTGAGGAAGTCTGATGTGCTATGCCATGCTCCGTACAGTAAGCTTCAATGGTAGAGTTCAAGAACTCTGTGCCTTTGTCGGAGCGAATGGTCACGATCGCTTGATTCTTTTCCACAGCCAATCGCTTGAGCAGTTGTGGTAGTTTGGTCAGTGTCTCCTTTTTGCTGAAGAGAAATACAACCCAAGTGTAGCGAGAGAAGTCGTCAACTACAACTAGAGTGTACTTCCTTCCATTCACACTAACTGGAGTGACTGGACCAAACAAATCCATGTGATGCAGCTCGAGCACTCACTTGGATGAGGCTTCTTCAAGACTGGCGAAGGGCGTCTTCGTCTGCTTCCCTCGTTGGCATGGTGAGCATGGATGGTCTTTGATGAAGACTTCATTTGGTATGCCTTGCACCAAACCCTTTCGAGCTAAGCGATTGATTGCTTTGAAGTTGAGATGGTTCAAGCGTCTGTGCCATAGCCATCCTGTCTCTATAGCACTTCTTGCAACTAAGCATGTCTCCTCTTTGCAGCTGTCCCATTGTGCGATGTAGACATTCCTTTGTCTAACTCCAGTTAGCACGATCTGGGCAATGAGCTTGCTTTTTACTATGCACTTGTTGGAAATAAATTCCACCTTGTATCCCTTGTCACAGAATTGTGAAATGGATAACAAGTTGTGCTTGAGTCCTTCCACGTAGGAGACTTCTTCAATTGTGAGCTTTCCAACTTTCAGTGCGCCGTACCCTTTGGTGCTTCCTCGAGAGTTATCACCAAAAGTAACGTGTGGACCCTTCTTCTCTATGTAGTCATGAAGTAGAGCTCTCATGCCGGTCATATATCTTGAACATCCACTGTCCGAGTACCAGATTTGATGACCCTCTTTTGGCATGGGATCCACGGTGCTCACCTGCAATTAGACAGATTTTGGTACCCAAATCAGTTTGGGTCCTTGCAGGTTAGTTCCCTTAGGTACCCACACTTGCTTCACTTTCTTTTGAAAGGGAGCTTGTGTTTTGGGCTTCTCAACCTTCGAAAACTGTGACTTCTGCCTTGAGGCAGCTTCACATGTGCAGCAGTGTGTGCAAGAGGGGTAGCGGCTCGCTTGAGACATACCTATGCTCTTACCCTTATGCTTGTATCCTGAAGCGACTCTCTTCGGATTAGATATAGGCTTAGAGACTAACTTTGGTTTTACAGTCTGTCGAAGCGGCTCGCTAGGTTTTCTCGAAGCGGTCCAACTAGGGTTTTGACCCCGACTCACTTGAGTAACCTTGGGAGTTCGAAGCGGCCTCTTTGGTTCTTCGAATTCTTCCCCCTCAACGTAGTCCAGTTGGACCATCTCCAGTCCGGATAACGTGACACATAGACATTACTCCTTTTCTTGAAAGGGAGATCCTTTGTCTCTTGTGTCTTGGCTTGAGGCTTAGAAGCTACAACTGGTTCCCCTTTACCTTTGGATTGGTAAGCTTTAGCATAGTGAGTGCTAGGGACAGTTGATCTTTGCTTGCCCTTAGGTTCTGCCCTTAAAGATATAGACATCTTCATAGGCTTCTTCTTAGGGTTCTCAGCCATTTTGCCTTTGTCTTTGTTAGTGGTCGCTTTGGATGCAGTGGGAATTTCCAAAGTGACTGATGGTGTCGTGTGAGAAGCACCAACAAAGACAGTCGGCTTGGACGGTCCACCCTCATATCCGAGTCCTCCCTTCCTACCAAAAGGTAGAAGCGAGTTCTCTAGTGCCTGCCTAGCATATGAAGCTTTGTTCAAGTTGGCAACTAGAGCGGATTGGGTTTCATATCTTCCTTCCAGGTTTTGATGTCTAGCGAAGAGATCCTTGAACTTACTAGTCATATCCCTTAAGTTGAGTTTGACTTGCTCAAGTTCAATGGCTAGCTTTCGGTTCTCCTTCTCGCTTTGAGACAAAGCCTGTTGCAACACTTCGTGGCCGCTTGACAGTTTAATGTGCTTGTCAAGCAACTCACTCCATGTTGAGGAATTAGATTCCTCTTGGTGAGTGTGTGCGAGTGTAATTGAGCTAGGTGAGGGATAGATGAATACCTCTCCTGTTTCCTCGTCGGTGAGCGCCATGAGTCCAAGATCCTCTCCTTCACTGGAGTTAGGATCTGTGAATGCATCGGAGTCTCTTAATGGATCTTCAGTTGAAGCGACCGGCACTTCACTCGCTACGAGCGCTCGCCTTGGAGCATCCCTCTTTGCTTTGAGTTCCTCTCGCTCCTTCGCACTCAGCTTTGGGCAATCGGATTTGTAGTGGCCCATCTTGTGGCAGTGGTAGCATTCCACTTCCATCATGTCCCTTGAGATCGGCTTGGTTGTCTCTTCTCTCTTCCCTTTTCCTTCTCGAGCATCAGTGCTCCTCCCCTTGTACTGCTTGTAGAATCTTTTGTATTTGCCCACTCGAGAATTCATTTTGTTGAAATTCTTTGATAAGAATGCGATCTGTTCTTCAAGCTCTTCCCTTGACATCTTGGCTAGCGACTGCTCGCTTGGCCCTTCGGTAGCTTTGAAAGCTACTCCCTTTGATGTCGTGGGAGCTTCATCCTCTTCGTCGAGGCTCATTCGATTCAGATCGAATTCGTGTGCTTTGAGCTCAGAGAACAGAATCTCCGGTGTGAGCTTGGATAGATCCTTAGTACCTAGGTATAGCTCCTTCATAGTCTGCCACTTCCTCGTGAGAGCTCGGACTATCTTCAGGTTGACTTCCTTATCTGTGAGTTCCTTCCCGAGTGAGTTGAGAGTTGCAATAATGTTGGTAACTCTCAGCTCGAAGGCGTCGATGGACTCTCCTGGCTTCATTATCAGACTTTCAAACTCCCGCATTTGTACGGCGAGCTTGTTCTCCTTAATTTTGTCCGTTCCTTGTGAAATGAGGGCTAGGGTTTCCCACATTTCCTTCGCAGTTGCACACTTCCTGATCCTAGGAAGATAGGCATCTGACACGGTGCTCTGCATCGTGTGACGTGCGATTTTATCAAGGTTGGCGATCTTGAAGTCATTGGCATTGTATTCGTCCTTGTCCTTCTCGACGTATTCTTGTCTGACATGAGCTTCACGTCCTTCGGCGGCTGGGACGTTCACAGATATGGCCTTTTTGATCTCGATTGGTCCGTCCTCTATGACTTCCCACATCCGGTCGTGGATGGAGCACAGGAAGCTCTCGACTCGGAAACTCCATGTCTCGTATCCTTCGATAGAGAACTGTGGAAGACTGGAAGCACTATATGTAGACATAGCAAACTATTAGCAGTAAATGCAATATGCGTGGGTGAGATTTTGATGCACTTAGGAAATCGGATCCGGTTCAATGAGATAACGTGAAGCGATTGGGGACTCGCTTCGGATATGCAAAGCAGAGGCTCGAAAGAACCGCTGCTCTGATACCACTTGTTGGTCCCGGTTTGTTATGGGAAAAATACGTAGAGGGGGGGGGGGTGAATACGTATTTTTGAAGTTTTTCAACTTCAAATTCCCTAACTCAGAGTATGAAGTAAAGTACTCGTAGAAATGCTAAGACCTAGCCGAGAGCTAGATCTAAAACAATCGATAATCTCTTGACCTAAGCTTAGAGCTTGATCAAGAGTGAGACTTTACTCTTGTGCGGAATTCGGTGAGCTATTATTTTTTCCTAAGTAATTAAAAATCCAAGTTTTGTTTGTTTATATGCACGTGCAATGGATAATCAAATATGAAACGAGTTTAGGGTTAGAGAGATACGACACAGGGATTTATAGTGGTTCGGAGATAAAGACTCCTACGTCCACTTGTTGCACAATAGCAACTGTTCTCTTCACTTAAGAACTTGAAGATTTCGGGCTCTTCAAAAGCCTGGTCGAGATCAGGCTTCACTCGCCTAGATCTAACGACGAACGTAGTGATTGCGGGTTCACTACACAAACCTAGACAAGACTGGAAGCTTCACTCGCTTCAGTCAAACACAGACAGGGAGATTCCGGGCTCTCCTTACAGCCTAGCTTCGATCGAGCTTCACACAAACGATGTAGGTGCAAGCTTGGATCTAAACTCTATGATCGAGGCTTCTTCAATCGATGAAAGAAGGGCCTTGGATCGAGACAACCTAACGACGACTCAAAAACCTAACAGACAGAGTTTTAGGGTTTTTGGTTGACGAACACACTATGAAGAGCTCTTTACAGTAAGTGTAAAGTAGGCTAGAGCTCTTCTTCTAAGCTTGGATATTTGAAGTGGGCTTAGACTTTAAGTGTGAAGGTTGTGAAGACGAGTTCCGATGAACTGGAAACTCGGAGAACACTTGAAACAAAAACTTGAAGATGGCTTAGAAAGCTTGGGAGTGTTTGTTTGATGTGGGCGCTCGAATGCTCAAGTAGTGTTCTACTTCTTCACGTTGTGATCCTTCACTATTTATAGGCGGAGGGTTGGCTGAGATCCGTTGCTTGGTTGGTGGCCTTGTCCCTCCTCCTCTCGACAGTACTTGCACAGGCTGGCTGCTTTTCAGACGCGCAGTTTTGGATTTTTGCCGGAAATGGCTAAGTTCCAATTTCAACAGTAACTGGAGCGACCCAGTACTGTTACGGCGCCTTGTCGGCCTGGCAGTCAACTCCACTGCTCCTCTCCGTGTTCGACACGTGGAGATCTCGTAATAAATGCGGAGATCTCCAGTTGACTGGAGTTCAAATTCGGAGCGGGAATTTGTGTTGTCGCTTTCTGGTAGGTAGTGGCTCGCTTCGCTTCGAAGTTGTAGCGTCCGCTTTAGTTGAGTCACTTCATAGTCATTCTGTAGTGAGTCGCTTTGGGAAATAAAGTTCCCTCGTGACTGCTTTGGAAAGTGCTGACTAGAGTTGACTTTCTTTGACTTTGAACTGTAGCGCTCGCTTCGCTTCGCTTTGGTAGACTCACTTTGAATCTACTGTAGCGCTCGCTTCGCTTCGCTGCACTGTTCTTCGGCGCGCTTCACTTCGACTCGCTAGACTTGCTTCGCTTCAGAAAACACACTCAAGCGAGTGGCCTTCACTTGAACTTTTGAAGCCTATAATCTAAGCAAAAATAAAGAGTCATCCTAACAGAGTAGGCTTAGAAAAATTCTAACCTATTGTCTACATCAAAATGGGTCGCTTGGGAATAGAACGCTTTGGGGTTTTGGGATCTAATCAAAACAAGTAAGTGTCCCTTATAGGTTCCCCCTTAACATGTTGTTCTTAACAATTCCCAACAGTTCCTGTGAAAGACTCAAAGAAGATTCATCAAATACGACATGGGCTGCTTCCAAGGAGGCTGGTCAAGCCACTGGAAATCCAGAAGATTCTGTAATTGGAAACAAAGGAACAGGCACTATGCTGACAGAGGCTAGTGTCAACTTGGAGGCTCAGTTTTCTCCAGCAATGCTTCAGCAAATGAAAGCCCTTATCGAAGGAGCCGGAAGGGAGCTGTGGAGAAAAGACTTCACACCTTAGGAGCAAATCCTCAGAACACAGATCCCTTGGGCGAGACCCAGGAAGGAGGGGGAAGAGCACTCCCGCAATGCATAAACGAAGCCTATGCATCAAGGCATAACTCAAGAGCTAGTCTCAAGGCTGCCCCCGACAGTGGCCGAAGAGGAAGAAGGATTTTCTACTGACTGGGAATCCCCAGATGAAGAAGGTCCTGCGGAACTCGAAGGAAATCTCAATGAGAACACTGAAAATGCATGGGCCAAGAAGTATGCCCAACAGCAAGAGCAGATGAAACTCTTAGCAAAAGAAGTCAAAAAACTGAAGGAACAAAAGCAGGCCGTGGAAAGGGCCTCGAAAGAAATGGAGACAAGTGAAAAAGAGTTCCGTAACCCAAATAAAGGAAAAAATCCAAAACCTTCCTCAAACAATAGGAATGGAGGGGACAAATCAGAGCTCCTTCCCTTATATATTGACGAGAACAGCCCGTTCTCAGCGGACATCCAAACTGATCATGTTCCAAGCAGTTTCAAAACAATCTCTTGTGAATATCAAGGGAAGGGAGACCCTGAAGAGCACTTGATGAAGTTCGAAAGCTTGTGTCTCCTTCATCAATACTCAGAAGGGGTTAAGTGCAGGGTATTCCTTACAACCCTGTCAGGAACTGCTCAACACTGGTTCAAGCAGTTGCCAAAGGCCTCCATACATTCCTTCATGGATCTGAAAGAGGTTTTTCTACAGCAATTAGTCAGTGCTAAAAGGACCACTCGGAACTCCTTGAATCTGACGACCATAAAACAAGGTGCCAACGAAAGTCTGAGAGACTACATGACACGTTTCAATGAGGCCGTCCTGGAAATCCCCGGAGTAGAGCCGAAATTAAAGTTGCATGCCTGCGTAGACGTTCTGAAGCCAGGGCAGTTCTTTGCTTCCCTCATCAAGAAAGAAGCTACTTCTTTTGAAGAATTACTGATGAGAGTCCAAAAGTACATCCATATGGAAGAAGCTCTGAACAGCAAGAGGACCGAGTTGGCCTCTCAAAAAGAAAAGAAGCCGGAGGAAAGAAAAAGACCGGCCCCAGAAGCTAAGAAGGCCGACCAAAATGAGCTGTCCTGGGGATCTTTCACACCCTTGATCAAACAACCCGATGACTTATTCGAAATAGTCATGAGGAAGCCAGGAGTACAGATCCCTAGGGGGCACAGGCATCCTCCAAAGAATCCACCCTCAGATAAATTCTGCAAATTTCATAATGATTATGGACATGTGACTAATGAATGTAGAAACCTGAAAATAGCCATTGAGAGGCTAATACAGGAGGGAGAGCTATGTCAAAAAAGAAAGTGACCAAAACAAAAAGCAAAAAATAGCAGAGGGCGAGGCGTCCAGGCTGAAAGAGGAACTGGAATGCAAAAGAGTTATCAATATGATACATGAGAGCTACCCTGAAGTAAGCAATTCCTCAAACATGGGAGAATGAGTATCCTCCCATGAGAAAGAACAAAATTTACTATACCTTTTCGCAGTGTTTATTTCTTAAAAGTTCATAATATATGAAAGAGTCGAACTGAGTCCCTAATAGCGAAGGGGCATTTTTGAGGAAAGCATCACCAAAATGAGGTATAATTCCTCATACTCCTTATACCTCACTTGGGGGGGGAGTAGGGAGTATCCCCCCATAGGGAGTATCTCCCCATAATAATATTTGTATTCCATTATCTTAAAATGCTTTTTCTATCTTTTTCTATGTCGATATTTACACTACATTGCTTAGGAAGACAACAAGTAAAGACAAGATAAGAGGTTATATACCCATAAAAATCATACCAACAAAAGCAGAAAGCAGATTTTGAAGTCCATCTTAATCACCCAAAAACTCAGAATAAAAACTAGAAACGGAAAAAAAGCCTGTTTCAAAGTATCAGTCAACATAAATGACAAAAGGGATAAAGATTTTTAGTCTTGAGCAGAAGCCTCAGTAGCATCAGAATTGAACAGATTAGCCACAAAACGGTCCCCAGCTTCTTGATTGGGATCTGTAACCACATCCTGAGTGGTATTGGAAGGAGCACCTTGAACAAGTTCTACAGGACCCTCGGAAGGGGGGACAGTAGCATCAAGGGAGGGAGAAACCACAGGAGAATTATGAACGGCAACCGACTCCTCGTTGGCCTGCCCAGCATCGGAGGCAAAGATATGAGCCTCAGCTGTTTCCTCCATTTGAGCTTCCACAAAAGGAATAGAAGAAGCTTTCTCAGGACCATTAAGGGAAGCAGCTTGATCAGCCAGGGTGTGCGTATCGACATCAGACTCCGTATCTGAAGAGTCGACGGAGAACGATTCGGAAGAGGAAGCCTCAAAGGGAAGCTCGCATGCAGGCTGAAGTAAATCGGGAGTATCTTTCTCCTAAAAAGAATAAAGGAAAATATAATACAAAGATAACCTATGAAAATAAATAATCTAGAAAATTACTATTTTCTAAACACGATCAGCAAAAATGAAAAAGAAAAGAGAGAAGAGGTTCCAAGATCACAAAGCTATACCTCTTCAAAAATTCTCTTCAATAACCTCTGGACTTCAGCATCTGGAAGGTAGGTTTGAATACGTGGAGAACTCCAAAGAGCCGAGGGCTCCAAATGATCATGAGGTCGATGAAGAATGCGAGCTGCCTTCTGAAACACTCGAAGATACCAGGGATTCTGGTCATTGATCCGGCGATTAAGAGCAAGAGTCTCAGGGGCCCTGCTAAAAGCCTCCACGATGGGACCTAAGTTCACGGATGTAGCTCTTTCAGGAACGCCCAGCATCTTACAGTATTCAAACACAGACTTTGCGGCCCATTCGGAAAGAGGCTCAGTCATCCTAACCCAGAAACCTGGGGAGTGGAGATAGGCCTCAGGCAAATGGTTAGCTAAGTAATCAAGAAAAGCCTGCCCATATGGAGTAAGAAGAAGCTGGGACCGGCAACATCTCATGCCTCTGGTGAGGCCCTACTCCAACCCGCTTCTTAGGCCTTCAGCGTGAGAAGAGGCCCTCACCCGAGCCAATTCTTGTTCATGCTGCCTCTTAAGCTGTTCTATTTCCGCAAAACGGGCATCATGCGCCCCTGCCAATTGCATGACAGAGGACCTTAAAGCTTCGCGAAAATCCTCTGCTTGTTGAGCATAAGAGGAAGAGCTAGCACGGAGCTCAGAAATCTCTTTCTCTTGAGCCTGGAGATAACTTTCCCTATCTTGATCCCTCTTCTTTAGCTCGGACAGCTCCTCCTCCAGTTTCGTTTTCTGAGTTTGAAGGGTTTTGAAAGTCTCATGCTGACGAGCTTCCTCTTGAAGGCGGCTCACTTCAGCTTGAAGTTTCTTCTTTTCTTTCTCCATGTGAGAATGATGAGCCTGTAAATTGTCATAAGCTAAAGCACGAACGCCTAGCATAGATCTGCAGCTAGCAGCCTGAAAATAGTATAAACAGTTAATAAAAAATGCTGTTAATATTTCCCCCTATCCGAAAAAAGGAAATTGAGTAAACCCAATAGTATACCTGTAGCTCGAAACTAGCAGCTCTCTTTAATAGGAAATCAGAAGGCTGAGCTTCTGCCAACCGCCAATCTTCCTCATGAGGAATGTTATCCAAGATCATAGCAGCTAAGCCCCCATCTATTGAACTGACCATCCCAGGGAAAGAAACACTGGCACCACTTCCCTGAATGGTGGAAGGGGGGACGTCCAAGCCTTTTCGACGAAGGGAGTGGATGAAGGCCAAAGAGCCGGTAGAGGATGGAGAAAGACAAGACTGAGAAGTTTGAGTCTCCTTCTGAGGAAGATAGGGGTTCACGCTAGCAAATGTGGCCAAAGGACTCAAAGCCTGAACTTGAGAATCCCGCTCACAAAGAGCATGGGATCTGGAAGCAGAGGAACCAAAGGTTGAAAGGACCAGGGCTCCTGAGGTAGAGCTGGGCATTGACGAGCCAGATTCATGCCTGCTTTTCTTAGCAAAAGGAGCGAAAGCAGGCGGCCCTTTCCTCTTATCAGAAGAGGAAGGAGGATCTTTCGAGACAATCGTCAGATCCTGGTCATGGGAAGGGGGAGTCTCCATGCCGGTCAGGTCTTGACTTGACGATGAAAAGGTAAAAGCTCCCACATAAGAAGAAAGAACAGGGAAGGGAGAGGAGGAGTCAAGGTTCTCTGCAGCCATCATTGACCCTGATTCGGTAAGAACTCTGTTTTTTCCCCTGACGAGGAGTTTTCGCTTTTGAACGAGAAAAAGAGGGAGAATCTGCCCCTTTTGAGAGCTTAGACAAGCCTTTGGAACCTTCTGTAGGAGAAGAAAAGGCCTCATGCTCAGCTTTGGAAGCCTCTATAACCAGGCCTGGAGCACCATTGTTCTGACCTGCTGCAGCAACTATCCGTTGAAGTTTGACAAATGCCTTTTTCTTCAAATTCTGCTTAGAGGCGTCCATTCCTGCATGCATTGAGGAAATTAATATTGCTCATATGCCTAACGAAAAATATATAAAAGATTATCAAATAACAATTACATCAATGAAATTTTTACCCATTGACGGAGACCAGGGAACGCTGGGTTTCAAACCAAAGAGGGAAAGAGTACTTTCACTCTCTACAAGAGGCCTAAGCATAGTATGATCCGGAGGGTACTCACTCAAAAGTGTAGACATTATCTCTTCTTCCCAAGGAGATAACTTCTGAGGAAGGGATCGGGGAGGTTTTCTCTTTACCAGGATTCCTATACAAATTAATATCAGGGATATTCCAGGAAGTACCAGGAGGAGGGCTAACTACTAAGTAGCATTTATGCCAATCTTTATCTATGGATTCATACTTGCCATATATTTCAGCAAACTTAACATTGAGAGAAAAATAAAGATGAGAATCCCTGTGTTTTAATTCATGGGTACGAAAGAAGAGGAACGCCGTATCTTTCACCCCCTCTATGCTAGCAATTATATGAAAAAAGGCGGCCTTACGAATGGAGGCTGGGTTTAGTTGATTCAGAGGCGCATTGTACAGAAAAGCAATGCGAGAAAAGAAGTGGGGCACTGGAAAACGCAATCCAGCCCCCAATTGAAAGAACCAGAAGGCTTTAAAGGGAGGTATCAGCGACGAAGGCCGCTCATCCTTCTCAGGAATTCTCAAAGAATATCCCCCAAATTCCTTCGCTTTTCTCACAAACCCGTCTAAAGATATCCTATCTAGAGTAGAGGATTCATATTTTTCCAGGGGAAGAAGTTGTTTCTTGGGTTTATTCCCGACGTCCCCCTTTTGTACCTCAGATCCAGAAGCGGATCTAGTGAACCGGTTATGACCCTGATGTCCGGAAGTACCTCGCCGAGAAGAGGAGGATTTCATAGCATTCATCTAAAGGGACGATAGCGGAAAGTCTAAGAGAAAGGCAAAAGGCAGAGAAATACCTGTGTAGTAGAGAGGAAAAGCTCCGAGGAATTGAAAGGAAAGAGGAAGGGTTTCTTCTCTTCCGGGAGTTTGACGAATATAAAGAAAAGTGAGTAGTTACTACTCATAAATTTTAGAAAAGGGGAGAGGAAAAGGCGTGCTTCTCTCAACACCCTGAGATTTAATTAATTCCCTAAAACGGGAATTATCCCCTGCACACGCGCAAAAAAAAAAAAAAAAAAAAAAAAAGAAGAAGAAGCATCATCTTCTGTGAAATACAAAGAGAGTCAGAATCTTTGCATTGCATTTTTTCTGATCTCAGAAGACTAAACGTCGCACTGTTTCCAGTACTATAAAACACTAAGGCATTCTCATATAACTTTTCCCCACTAACACCCTGCCAGAAGCTAATGTAGCAAACTTCTGGACCTAGGGGGGGAGTACCTGATAGGGATGAAATATCAGCCTCGCCACGTCGCATTCCCTCAATAGGGAGTGAAAGCATCTTTTGTAAAGTCACATGTGCCCAATCTCACATAGGAATAAGCGGGATCTGACCAGGTCCTAGCTGGTACCAAAGTTGCGAGATCATATGCTCAGAAGCTATGCGGGATCTGTCAGCATCTATCTAGGGCGAAGGATCTTATCAAATCTTACAAGCACCTGGCAGGGCCTAAGGTTCTGTGCCACGCGCAATCCACATGACTCTACACATTATAGAGTAAGGACCACTACCCTTGTAACAGAGAGAATCTTGTCTGCCCGAGAATTACTTTTCTATCCTCCCTTCACGCGAACGCCCATCTTCTCACCCTCCTTACACCTATAAATACTAAGCGAACGTATCACCATTCTCTACAAACAACACACACCTTTGTGTACTGTTTCATTCAATACTCTCTCTCACGAGCTCCTCTGAGCTCAGGCAAGTCAAGGCGGGCAAAACCTTCTTCCGGGAAGCCGTAGTTCGTTTTTACATCCATCTATTCTTCTCGACGCCGGGAAGAATCTCTTTCTTACACACACTACCTTGAACTTAAGGTAAAACCCTCATCACTTAAAGGGGAATGAGGCTCAACGGAGCTCCGCGCTCCTCGTTTCTCCCTCTTTCTCCTACCTCGTTTCCTCATTATCTGCTTGTATGAGTGCAAAACTCCATGAATCTTGCTAGTTTATGGCTAAATACGCCCTTTAGCTGTTGCCTATAGCTCAACTATTGCTCGTCGTTGCTACGCACATCCTGCCCTGTACAAAATTCTTGGTTATGGCTTTCCATACACATGAATCTCTCGCTCTTTGTTGCTTTAACGCTTTATCCATAAATGCTCTTTACAAAACATGATAAAAAATACCTCAAATTGTTGTGGATCTCTAACCCGGATCTATCAGACCCTTCACGAGCAGCGGCTGATGAGAGAACATGCGGAGAAGGTAGAGGTGAAGGATGCGGAGATCTCAAGTCTACAGAGTGAGATCACCAGGAAGAATGTGGAGATAGAGAAGAAGGTTGAAGAAGTCAAGAATCTTCGTGAAGATTTTGACAAAAAGAAGGGAGAGTTGGAGGGAAAGGTTAAGGAGAAGGCGAAGCTTGTAGAGGAGAAGGAGAAAGCTTTGGAGGAGAAGGCAAAGCTGGTGGGAGACCAGGAGAAAAATATCACTGAACTCAAGCACTCGCTTGAAGCGGAAAGGAGTCGCTTGAGGGAAGTTAATGCCAAGCTGGTGAAAGTTGGAGAAGAGAAGAAGAAGAAGTTGGAAGAGGAGGTGAGAGTGTTGAAGGAGAAGGTGGAGAAGAAGGATGCTGATCTGGTCATGAAGGGAAGTGATCTGACCAGAACCAAGAAAGCCCTTGGCAAGCTAGAACAGGAGATGAAGGTTCTCAAGCTTGAGCGTGAGATAGAGACGAAAGAGCTCGAGAGCAGAAGAAAGAGTGCTAGAGCCACTGATCTGAAGCAAGCTGAGCTGGCAATTCAAATTGACGAAGCTAAGAAGAAGGCCAGTGAGTTCGCTATCAAGATTGCCGAACTTGCACAAGTTCGAGTGACGCTCAACTGCCAGGAGAGGGCCATAGCCATTGCATCTGCAGAACTCAAAGCATCCCAGGACTTCTTCAATCTCCAACTGCAGGAGGAGCGCAAGCAAATCCGTGCAGAGATCGAAGCGGAGCTGGCCGCTCGCTTCAGAAACGTCGAGTCACTTGAGAGGCTGATGGCCTCTGTCAAGGAGAGGGAGAAGCAATGTGAGTATCTGCTCGAGGAGATAAGTGTAAAAACTGCCGAATTAGTGCTCTCCCAGGAGCATGTTTTTGCAGGAAAGACCGAGCGGATGCTGCATGCCGTGTTTAATGCAGTCAACAACCTTCACCAATCTATCAATGGAAAAATGATTATTTCAGCCCCCGGCAGTGATGATGTCAAAAAGGGGGAAGATGTTGAGAAGAAAAAAGCTGAAACTCAGGAGATACAAGGAGGTGTTGGAGGAATTGAGAGGATGATGATTGAAGGAGGCAATAGTGGAGTTGGAGGAAGTGGAGTTGAAAAGGAGATGGAGTTGGATGATGAAGCTCGCGCTGAGCTGGCGAGGAGAAAGGGCAAAGACAAACTCACAGAAGAGCCGCGCAGGCCGGCTGAAGGGAAGCTGCTTGGCTCTTCCATTGCTACTCACCCTCCTGTTGTTATGTTAACCAGGGAACAAAAGGAGCAGCAGATTCGTGCAGACGAGGCCCTTGCCCGCGACTTGGAAAAGCAATTTGATCTGAAGGCTCTTGCTGAATTCCAAGCGCCCGCTTCAGCTCTGGCCGCTTCAACTATGTCACTTACTTCAACTACTGCGGGAGACACTTCATCGACAGCTGGAGCTACTTCATCCAGCCAAGCAGTCATCCCTCCAAGTGCCTCAGAGAAGAAGAAAGAGATGCCTCCACCGCCACCACCAAAACAGACACTGAAGCGAACTGCCCCTGAAGTGAGAGAAGATGATCTCGAGGCCAAGCGCCAAAAGATCAAGAAGTCAGTCGCTTCACGTTCTGATCAGATGGAGAGGAGAAGATGATCTCAAGGCAAAGCGTCTAGAAATCATTGACGGACGGATCGAGGAACACTTCAATGAAGTGAGACTCATCCAGTCCGCCCTCACATGAAGCACCTTCATTCCTTTCTTGCCAGAAGAATCGGAAGCGTGTGTAACTCAAGCATGGATGGACACTTGCTACGTTAGCACGAAGGAGATGATCGACTCTGGTCGCTATCCGCGCAAGGAAGAGCAAGAATATATCCGCAAGCGTCTTATTGCGAAGCTTCCAAAGTGGAGCACTAAGACGAGTGCAAAATTCAATGCGATCATGAAGGAGATGTCGAGCAGATCAGAAGAGGAGTTGATTGTGCGTAGAAATGAACATCTAGATGCTCGAGAAATCGAGGAATTTATCCCCAGAGATCTACTTGAGCAGTGGTTGTATTACAAGGAAAAATTTATCAAAGCCTACTACTACTGGGAGGTAGTGCCACTTCAAGAAGAGTGCTCGAGGATAAACGGGCTCAACAACTTCCTTTGTGCCTACGACGAGAAATTTAGGCGGAAGATCTGCACAATTGCAGAGCTTGCTGAGCCTAAACCTCTCATTGTCAAAGTACCTGCCTCGAAGGACTTCCCCATGCCATTCTTGCCCGGCACAAGAGTTCCTGATCGAAGTATCATTGATGAAGAGGTGGACGAAGCATTCAAACTAGAGCATACCTGGAGGAGACCGAGCATTTACAATGTCAGAACTTTGGAAGTGAAAGTTCTCTCTGCATTGTTGTTGAAGAAGAGAAGGAAGAAGAGGAGAAGAAGGAAGAAGAGAAGGAAGAGAAGGACGAGGCTGCAGGAAATCTTTGAATTTCAAGTCTCGATATTTTGTGAACTGCTGTTCAAATTTATATCATTTAAATTTCTGTCACCTTTTGTCATTTACAAGCTTTGTGAATGATTTATCCTTATGCTACAAAACTCAAATAACTTAACCGAAAAAAAAAGGGGAAAGGAACTTAAAAGAAAATTTTCAAACGGACATGCAAAGGAAGCTGTCGCTTGAAGTTCCTTCCACGGTTAGGCAGACTAAGTCTCTTAGTCTAAAAATCTTTGGGTTTTGGCATCATCAAAAAGGGGGAAATTGTTGGGAATTGTTAAGGACAAACGTGTTAAGGGGGAACCTATAAGGGACATTTTTATTGTTTTGATTTGATCCCAAAACCCCCAAGTGTCCTATTCTCAAGTGACCCATTTTTGATTTAGAAAACAGGATTAGAAATTTTTCTAAGCCTACTATGTTAGGATGGCTCAATTTTTGCTTAGGTTTTAGACTGCAGAAAATTCAAGTGAAGGCCACTCGCTTGAGTGTGTTTTTCAAGCGGAGCGAGTCTACCGAGCTGAAGTGAAGCGTGCCGAAGAATAGCGAAGCGAAGCGAGCGCTACAGTGGAATCGAAGCGAGTCCACCAAAGCGAAGCAAAGCAAGCACTACAGTGAAAAACCAAAGCGTGTCAACGCGGGTCAACATTTTCTAAAGCAGTCACTCGGGAACTTCACCTCCCAAGCGACTCGCTACAGAATGACCTTGAAGCAACTCGATTTGAAGCGGACGCTACAACTTCAAAGCGAAGCGAGCCACTACCTACCAGAAAGCGACAACACAATTCCCGCTCCTATTTCAAACTCCAGTCAACTAGAGATCTTCGCATTAATTACGAGATCTCCACGTGTCGAATGCGGAGAGGAGCAGAGGAGTTGACTGCCAGGCCGACAAGGGTGCCGTTACAGTACTGGCTCGCTCCAGTTACTGTTAGGCTTGTAACTTAGCCATTTTCGGCAAAGTGCCAAATCTGCACGCCTGAAAAGCTGTCCGCCTGTGCAAGTACTGTCGAGAGGAGGAGGGACAAGGCCACCTACCAAGCAACGGATCTCGGCCAACCCTCCGCCTATAAATAGTGAAGGATGAAGACGAAGAGAAGTAGAACACTACTTGAGCATTCGAGCGCCTACTGCAAACAAACACTCCCAGCTTTCTAAGCAATCTTCGAGTCTTTGTTTCCAAGTGTTCTCCGAGTTCCAGTCTCATCGGAACTCGTCTTCGCAACCATAGAATTCTAAGCCCATTCCATACCTCAGCTTAGAAGAAGAGCTCTAGCCTACTTTACAATTACTGTAAAGAGCTCTTCATAGTGTGTTCGCCGTAAACTAAGAACCCTAACCCTAAGTTCTGTTCGTTAGGTTTTTGTGTTCGTCGTTAGGTTGTTTCGATCCAAGGCTCTACTTTCATCGATAGTAGAAGCCTCGATCATAGAGTCTAGATCCAAGCTTACACTGTCATTAAGTGAAGCTCGATCGAAACTAGGTTGTAAGGAGAACCCGTAATCTCCCTGTCTTCGGACTGAAGCGAGTGAAGCTTCCAGTCCAGTTTAGGTTTTTGGTGTGAACCTGGAATCACCCAGCGTCTGACAGATCCAAGCGAGTGAAGCTCAATCTTGTCACAAGCTTTTGAAGAGCCCGTAATCTTCAAGTTCTTGAGTGAAGAGAACGAGTTGCCTAGTGCAACAAAGTGGACGTAGGAGCTTCATCTCCGAACCACTATAAATTTTGTGTCGTATCTCTCTTAACCCTAAACTCTTTAATTCCTTGTTTGATTATTCATTGCACTTGCATCTAAATAAACATAACTTGGAACTTTAAATACTTAGGAAAGATTTAGCTCACCGAAATTCCGCACTAAGAGTAAAGTCTCACTCTTGATCAAGCTCTAAGCTTAGGTCAAGAGAATCGTGATTGCTTTAGATCTAGCTCTCAGCTAGGTCATAGTGTAAGCGAGCACTTTACTTCATACTCTGAGTTAAGGAAAAGAAGTTGAAAAACTTCAAAAATACGTATTCACCCCCCCCCCCCCCCCCCCCCCCGCGCTACGTATTTTTCCTATAACAAACCGGGACCAACAGATGGCACTGTTGGAACTTAAAGTAAAGTTGGTACATAACAGTTGGAACTATAACTGTTTTGGAACATAAGGAACTTTTGGAACTTAAAGTTGGTACTGATGGAACATTATAATTGTTGGAACAGATGACACTAATTGGAACTCAGGAAATTGGAATTGTGTAACATAAATAGTTAAAACATAATGTACTAATGGAACTCTAAAGCATATGTTGGAATTGTTAAGGACCAATTTGTTAAGGAGGAACTACATGGGACATTTTATAAATAAAGTAATTTGTTTTGATTTGATCCCAAAACCCCAAGTGTCCTGTTCCCAAGCGACCCACTTTGATGTAGAAAATAGGTTAGAATTTTTCTAAGCCTAAACTGTTAGGATGGCTTAAATTTTCTTAGGTTTTTAGACTGCAGAAATTCCAAGTGAAGGCCACTCACTTGAGTGTGTTTTCCAAGCGAAGTGAGTCTACCGAAGCTGAAGTGAAGCGTGCCGAAGCTAGCTAAGCGAAGCGAGCGCTACAGTGGAATCAAAGCGAGTCCACCAAAGCAAAGCGAAGCGAGCGCTACAAAGAAAAGCCGAAGCGATTCAACGCGGGTCAACATTTATTAAAGCGGTCACTTCGGAACCTCATTTCCCAAGCGACTCGCTACAAATTGACCCTGAAGCGACTCACTTCGAAGCGGCCACTACGACTTCAAAGCGAAGCGAGCCATCACCTACCAGAAAGCGACAGCACAACTCCCGCCCAGATTTTGAACTCCAGTCAACTAGAGATCTTCGCATTAATTGCGAGATCTCCACGTGTCGAATGCGGAGAGGAGCAGCGGAGTTGACTGCCAGGCCGACAGGGCGCCGCTACAGTACTAGCTTGCTCCAGTTACTGTAAAGTTTGTAACTTAGCCATTTTCGGCAAAGAGACAAACTGTGCTCCTGCAAAAGCAACTGCCTGCGCAAGTACTGTCGGGAGGAGGAGGGACAAGGCCACCAACCAAGCAACGGATCTCGGCCAACCCTCCGCCTATAAATAGTGAAGGATGAAGACGAAAAGAAGTAGAACACTACTTGAGCATTCGCGCGCCTACTGCAAACAAACACTCCCAGTCTTAGAGCAAATTTCGAGTCTTTATTTCCAAGTGTTCTCCGAGTTCCAGTTCATCGGAACTCGTCTTCACAACCTTTACACTTCGAGTCTAAGCCCATTCCATATCCAAGCTTAGAAGAAGAACTCTACCCATCTTTACACTCATTGTAAAGAGTTCTTCATAGTGTGTCATCGTAAACCAAAAACCCTAATATGTGTGTCTGGTTTTTGTGTTCGTCGTCGTTAGGTTGTTTCGATCCAAGGCCCTTCTTTCATCGATTGAAGAAGCCTCGATCACATAGTCTAGATCCAAGCTTGCACTTACATCGTTCGTGTGAAGCTCGATCGAAGCTAGGTTGTAAGGAGAGCCCGGAATCTCCCTGTGTCGGACTGAAGTGAGTGAAGCTTCCAGTCCAGTTTAGGTTTGTGTAGTGAACCCGCAATCACTACGTCTGTCGTCGGGTCCAGGCGAGTGAAGCCTGATCTGAACAAGGTTTTTGAAGGACCCGTAACCTTCAAGTTCTTGAGTGAAGAGAACAGTTGCCTAGTGCAACAAAGTGGACGTAGGAGCTTTATCTCCGAACCACTATAATCCCTGTGTCGTATCTCACTAACCCTAAACTCTTTACTTTGATTATCCATTCCACGCGCATCTAAACAAACATAACTTGGATTTTTTAATTACTTAGGAAAGATAATAGCTCACCGAATTCCGCACAAGAGTAAAGTCTCACTCTTGATCAAGCTCTAAGCTTAGGTCAAGAGATTGTTGATTACTTTAGATCTAGCCCTCGACTAGGTCATAGTAATTCTACGAGCACTTTACTTCATACTCTGAGTTAAGGAAATTGAAGTTGAAAAACTTCAAAATACGTATTCACCCCCCCCCCCCCCCCCCCCCCCTCTACGTATTTTTCCTATAACAAACCGGGACCAACAGCATATAATTTAATTTACACTAATAAACAATTTAATTTAATTTTAATTTTAATCATCAGGGCAAGCAGGTTTTCAGTAATTAATTGTACATAAATAATAATGATAACCACACCAACTAATATCATTAAAAAAACATAAATAGTTAGAACAAAAGGTACTAATGGAGCGCTAGCCACTGATAGATCCAAACCTTGCAACATTTCGAACTTTAAGAAAAAACAGTGTCAACCTTCAACAAATGATCCAAATAACTAACACCGTGAATAGATAACATAATTACGGAGGAGGAGGAGCTCTATCCATGCATGTTAATCGAGTATGTCCGACAACACCACAAATATTGCACGTCTTTTTCCGGCGTTTGTTTCCATTCACACCCAAAGATGAAACCTCAGTAGAATTGGGTAAAGAAACAGAACAAGTGTTTTGATAATGACCAGTAGTGAGCACCGACAACAACGAGGGGTATACGAATTTGAATTGTGTTGGGAATTGTTAAGGATTCATGTGTTAAGGGGGAACTTAATGGGATGCTTTATTAAAATTTGTTATGTATTTTGATTAGATCCCAAAACCCTCTATGAAAATCCTATTCCCAAACGACCCTATTTTGATTAGATAGGATAGAATTTTTCAAGCTTGTTATATGTTAGGAAAGCTTGTCTTTGTTTTAGTCGCTTTAGGTTTAGATTGCAGGTTTTCAAGCGAAGCAAGAAGACCACTCGCTTGAGTGTGTATTGAAGCGAAGCAAGTCTACCCGGATAAAGTGAAGCGAGCGCTCCCGATAAAGTTAAAGCGAGTCAACCCGACTACACTAAAGCGAGCACTCAGACTAAAGCGAAGCGAGCCCCTTTCATACACTTGAAAGCGACAGTACAACTACCATCCTCGATTCAAACTTGAGTTTGAACTCAGTCAAGTGCGAGATCCGCTGCATTAAATGAAGATCTCCACGCGGCAAGAGAGGATTGGACAATACAGTTGACCTGGTTGACCGACAGAGTCGCCGCTACAGTACTGGACACTCCAGTTACTGTTACGCTTGGCTTTTAGCCAGTTCGGGAAAGAAGACAAAGCAACCATCTGAAAAGGCACCAAGTATTGTCGAGTGTGGAGGGACAAAGCCACCAACCTTCAAACAACTCCAACCCATCTCCCACATTATAAATAGTGGAGTGCAGAGATGAGAAGAGTAGAACACTTACAATATTTCAGCGCACCAAAGCAAACAAGTACTCATAGATTTCTAGCAATCATCCTTCGAGTTCTTGCCTAAGTGTTCTCACAAGCTTCAATCACATCGAAGCTTGTCTCTGCAACCTTCACTCCTAGATTCTAAGCCACTATATCTATCCCAGCTTAGAAGAAGAACTCTACCCTTTGCATCTACTGTAAAGAGTTCTTCACTTAGAGTGTTCTCAAAACCAAACCAAAACCCTTGTTCTAGTCAAGTCAAGAGAGTTAGTGTTTGTGTTTTAGGTGAAAGGTTATTCTATGATCCAAGGTTCCACTTTCATCGATAGCAGAAACCTCGATCATAGAGTGTGGATCCAAGCTTACACTCTCTTCGACTGTGTAGAGCTCGATCCTAGCTAGGTCTTGTGGAGAACCCGTAATCTCCCTGTTGTTGTTGTTGTATTGGATCCAAGCGAGTGAAGCTCGATCCGTCTTCTTGGTTTTTGAGGAACCCGCAATCCTCAAAGTTTCTTGAGTGAAGAGAAACTGTTGCAGCGAGCAACAAAGTGGACGTAGGTGTTTTACCACCGAACCACTATAAATCCCTGGTGTTGTATTTCTGCACTTAAGCTTTTCATTACTTATCTACTTTGATTATTCATATCTATACAAGCATTTAATCAAACCTAATACAAAGCTTTTAAATACTTTGGAAATATTTAGCTCACTAAATTCCGCATTCCTGCAAGCGAGTCACTCTAAAATCAAGCGTTCGCTTTGGTCTAGAGTAAAGCTTTTCTGCAGATCAAGCTTACAGCTTGGTCTAAAGATTCAAAGCAACCCCAAGCTTGTATACTCTGAGATAAGTTGAAAAACTTCTATTACACGTATTCACCCTCCCCCCCCCCCCCCCTTCCTACATGTAATCCTCTTATCACTTTCGGGACCAACAAATTAGCATTATTATGGCTTCGAGACAAAGCTGACCTAGCCTTCATCCTTCTCTTGCGTGGACGGCCGGCCTGTTTGGGATTATCTGGTGCTCCAACAGACCATGCCTCAATATCAGCAGGAACATTCCACTCTTCGGGAATAGGAATTGACATCACTTCTCCCGCATAAGTTTCCCTCAACGATTTGGTACTATAGTAAGAACTGACAAAATGGTATTGGAGACTGCTTCGTATGACTGCAAGGATAGTTTACAATAACAATAAATTCAAATAGAATTTTAAAAAAAAAATGTAAGTAAGTGTAGGCATAATTAAAACACGGTTACCGAATGGCTGTTGCAGCATGAGAACACGGTATTAAGTCAACATCAAAGATAAGACAGGTGCATTGCTTCTTCTCAAGATCCACTAGGTGATGCTTCATCCCTGTCGATACCTTGAACTTTGTTAGAGAAATTGCTTCAACACTCATGGTCGACCCCAACTCCAATGATCTACCCAATCTAGACTGTCCCAAACCAGTTAACTCGTGAGTTCGGGCTGCAGCCTCAACACGTCGGTCTAGGAACCACTTCCCTATAAGAGAGCGAATACACTCAAAAAGAGTACAGACCGGCAACGCCCTAGCCCATCTTAGACACCCATTCACGCACTCAGCAGCATTGGATGTTTAAAAACAGTAACGGCGCACGGGACATTTACAACGAGCCCATTTGCTAGGATCAATACCCATGACCTTAGCGTATGCACCGGGAGTAAATGAATTCAGATTATTCATTGTTGTAACAAAGTCTTGTTCTTGGTAGGCATGTATAGCTTGCTGGAAAATTGCAATTACACGTTATCCCCAATATTTGATGTTGTTTTGTATATGATAAACACAAAGCTCGTGAGGTGATCGCACTATTTTCTACCACACAAAATAGGTGTAATATAAAGAAGCACGAGTATCGTATCCACAGGGATTGACAAGTTGAAAACGCACACAATACCTCTACTAAAGAACTAATGTGATGTTTAGGCTTGTAAGAATTAAGGATTGTGGTATTTATAGACTAGGCAAATAATTAAGACTCAAGAAATCAAATAAGGAAATAAATAAACAAGGAAATAACTAATCAAAGAAAACAACTTAGCACTCAAGCAATTAAATAAATAAGGTAAGTAAACAATTAAGGAAAAGTGTTGATTCTAGGGAAGCCTACCAACTCAAATCTATGAAAGCAATTAATGCATACAATTAACCAATTTAATCCAATCTAAATGTGATACATGAAAAATAACCTACTCCCCGATAAAAGCAATGCAAGTCGTCACCTAATATGATCCTAATATCCTTTCGGACGCATAGATATCAAACTAAGTGCAAAAGAGAACAAGTATCAATGATATAATCAACTAGGTTCAATTAAGACACCCAAATCAATTATATGCAAACATATGATAATTCAAACTCAATTAAGACAAATCAAATTATCATATCATGTATTCATGAGATCTATTATGCAGTATCCTATCAAGGCATATAAACATAACTATGCATACACAATTAGTGATCAATTAATCATGCATGAGAATAAGCACCATGAAAACATGCATCTAGATTGGAAGGCTAATTGTAAACAAAAACACTTACATAGATTCAATTAGGCATTCAATCCCTAAAATCAACTAAGAAATTTAGCTAGACATAATTAAAGCAAACATAAACACAAAAGATTGGAAGAACATAATTAAAGAGTAGAAATAAGAAAAACTTGAACACAAACGAAGAACGTTGAATCTTGAATCTTGCATAAACTTGAAAAGCTCCAATGTTGAATACAAGAATAAAACTCTAAAGGAAAATATAAAGTGCTAGAAAAGTATGAAGGATGATAAGGTGTTAGGGTTTACAATGCTAGACTAGGAGTATATATAGGAGAAATTTACATAAGGAAACCTAAACCAAAAAGGAGTCTAATTAATTAAGGAGAAAAATCCCGGCTGGAACCCCCTCTCGATCGAGAGGGTGTGAAATATGCTCTCGATCGATAGCTGCGACAGAAGGTACCTCTCGACATACCTCTCGATCGAGAGAGGTATTGAGAGGCCTTCTCTCGAACTCAAATCTTGGACTTCAATCTTCGATCTTCACGCCTTATCTCGTCTCGGGGTTTTAGCATCGAAATATGCCTAAAAACATAAGAAAACGCCCACAAGCATAATATTGTCCAATATAACGAAAACCATATAAACCATAGACAATACTACACAATCGAGACACAAAATCGACTCTTTTTGGTTATAAAAACAAGGTAAATTTCACCTATATCATGAGGTATGTTGGGGTATACAACATCCAACGCATTCTTGATACTAACATGCAGGTCTGAAACGATCAACAGATTTTTTGGACATCCAAAGGCATTCTGCAACTGTGTAAAGAACCAAGACCATGACTCGTCACATTCTTTGTCTCCGAACCCAAAAGCCAATGGTAAAATCTGTTCGTTTGGATCTTTTGTAACAACCACAAACATTACACCTTTGTATTTCCCATTTAGATGGGTATTGTCGACCACAATCACAGGGCGACAAGCCTTGAACCCTCTGATACACGCAGCAAGAGCCATGAAACAGTACATGAGTTTCCCATCAGCATCGAGCTTTAATTCTGTAACAGTTCTTAGGTTTGCATGCTCTAAAATCCAAAGGTACTTCGGAAGTGATGAAGCCCGTAGATCGTGGATTTCAATTCATGGGCCGAGAATTAAAGATGATATGGGCTGAAGATGGAAGATATTATTTACTAGTTTATTTAGTTGTTTATTTTTATTAATTTTCGTTTTTTATGAGTACTATAGTTGGTAGGTTAATTTTCAGCATTATTTTAAGGATTTTATTCCTTTTTAGACAAGGATTTGGTTTGATATCTTTTAGGATAAGTTTTTAAGTAGTTTCCTTGTAGAATTATGACTTTCTGAAGCCTATAAATAAGGCTCATTCATAGGTGACGAAAATAAGATTTTATTCATCAATAATACTTCAGTTTATTTCTCTTATGAGATTTATCTTCGAATTTCTTATGGTGTGACCAAGAAATTCTTTATCCGGCGAATCAATTGAGTTCATCACCCTCGTTTGTGTGTCATTCATCGTCTCCGTGTGACTAAGGCAATCACCACTTGGGGTATAGGGGGTTTAGGCCGATTCTATATCATTTGTGGGGTTAGACTTTAGGTATATTGGGATATTCCATATATTCTATCAATTTCGAGTCTTCCGCTTGCGTCTTGTGTGTTATCGGTCGTCAAGGATCGTATCATTTGGCACCAGAGCCAGTGTTTATGTAATCCAGGTTTTGTCTTTCCTTTTGTTTCGTTTTTGTATCGTTCTCTTCGTGTCTTGTTTTGTTTGTGTCATTCGTTGAGTCTTTTTCGTTTGTTCCTTTCCTTCGTTTCTGTTTCGTTCGTTAGATTCGTTTCTGTGTCAAAAAAAAAGGTATCAGATTCATTTTTTTTCTTTTTAGATTTGTTTATTTATTATCCAGATCTATTTATTTTTTTTTTTAAAAAAAAACCTTTTCTGTTGGCCATTCTTAAAACGGTCGTAGAATCCACATACGAACTTCGATTTTTCTCCATAATACCTTTTTGGAAACGTCTCGAGAAAAGTCTTACTACTCTGCTGGTATGTCGTATGAGGAGCTTGATCAACAAACAAAATTCAAGATAGAGGCGATGGTGAAACAATGGGGCGAGGAGATGAGGTCTGAGTCGGTGTTAATTTGTTCGAAGAGTGGAGGTCGATACAAAGACAAAGCCCGAAAATACAACCAATGTGGCCATCTTGGTGAGGACGAAGAAGTGGACATTACCTACTTTCAAGGGAAATATGATCCAGAGTTGTATCTTCAGTGGGAGAGAAATATGGAGATATCTTTTTGTCATCATAACTATTCTGAGTTCAAGAAGGTGGACTTGGCATCCAGGTTGTTATCGGACTATGCTCTAACTTGGTGGGATCGGTTAGCTAAGAGTAGAAGAAGGAATGGAGTGGAGCCAATCATGACTTGGAAAGAGATGAAGGTGGTGATGAGGAATCATTTTGCACCTTCCCATTACTATCGTGAGAATCAGAATAGTTGGAGGCAGTCCCAAGCTACTACTCTTTCATATTCGAAGAGAAGCTTTTGGGAGAAAGATGAGAAGCAGAAGAAGAGGTACATACATCCATTTGTGAAGCCAAGGTCAGATTCTTCGAGTTTCTCTATTCCAACTTGTGATGATGGTGGAGTTGTGATCAAAGATGAGAGAGAAGATCCAAAAGTAACGGTCATGGAAGAACATAATGAAGAGGTGGAAGAAATCGAAGCACCTTCTGGACCGCTTACTTTATTCGGTGAAATTGATCTTGATATGCAGAATGAAGTGGATGATGGAGAGCAGCAAGAGAACATCTTTCATGTGGACGATAAGGTGTTGCTTGTTCCTCTTACTCCAACACAAGCATATGAGGAGGATCAAGAGGAATTTTCAAAGAAGGTGGAGATGGTGATGTCCAACGAGGAGAAAGTAGAGACAAATGAGAATGTATTGATGCATGAGCCATTACTTGATCCGAGTGATCATTTGGAATTGGTTGTGCATGAGAAGAAGTTTGTGGAGGCAAAGTTGAGCAAGGAAAATGCTAATGATCTTTATTATCTATCTCCTTCTATTCATTCTTTGCAGGATTTTGAAGATGTTGTTCATGATACATTTTTTGGCTTATTATCCATTCAAGGAAGTCAACATCAAATTGACTTGGAGGGGATAAATGAGTTGGAGTCCATGTTATCGGGTGAGAAGAAAAGGAAGCATAATTTCTTTACTTTTGCGGTAGGAGGCGACCAAGATTTGAGGACAAATCTTCTTCAAGAGGAGGGGAATGATGAAGCCCGTAGATCGTGGATTTCAATTCATGGGCCGAGAATTAAAGATGATATGGGCTAAAGATGGAAGATATTATTTACTAGTTTATTTAGTTGTTTATTTTTATTAATTTTCGTTTTTTATGAGTACTATAGTTGGTAGGTTAATTTTCAGCATTATTTTAAGGATTTTATTCCTTTTTAGACAAGGATTTGGTTTGATATCTTTTAGGATAAGTTTTTAAGTAGTTTCCTTGTGGAATTAGGATTTTTTGAAGCCTATAAATAAGGCTCATTCATAGGTGACGAAAATAAGATTTTATTCATCAATAATACTTCAGTTTATTTCTCTTATAAGATTTATCTTTGAATTTCTTATTGTGTGACCAAGAAATTCTTTGTCCGGCGAATCAATCGAGTTCATCACCCTCGTTTGTGTGTCATTCATCGTCTTCGTGTGACTAAGGCGATCACCACTTAGGGTATAGGGGGTTAAGGCCGATTCTATATCATTTGTGGGGTTACACTTTAGGTATATTGGGATATTCCATCTATTCTATCAATTTCGAATCTTCCGCTTGCGTCTTGTGTGTTATCGGTCGTCAAGGATCGTATCATTTGGGATAGGATGGAATATCCCAATATACCTAAAGTCTAACCCCACAAATGATTTAGAATCGGCCTAAACCCCCTATACCCCAAGTGGTGATTGCCTTAGTCACACGAAGACGATGAATGACACACAAACGAGGGTGATGAACTCGATTGATTCGCCGAATAAAGAATTTCTTGGTCACACCATAAGAAATTCGAAGATAAATCTCATAAGAGAAATAAACTGAAGTATTATTGATGAATAAAATCTTATTTTCGTCACCTATGAATGAGCCTTATTTATAGGCTTCAAAAAGTCATAATTCCACAAGGAAACTACTTAAAAATTTATCCTAAAAGATATCAAACCAAATCCTTGTCTAAAAAGAAATAAAATCCTTAAAATAATGCTGAAAATTAATCTACCAACTATAGTACTCATAAAAAACGAAAATTAATAAAAATAAACAACTAAATAAACTAGTAAATAATATCTTCCATCTTCAGCCCATATCATCTTTAATTCCCGGCCCATGAATTGAAATCCACGATCTACGGGCTTCACAGGAAGCCTCTGGAATGACTTAATTGGGTCGCCGTACACCATTGTCAGTGCATGATTCCTAACAGCCAAAGCGGTTTGGTATTTGATTTTTGCCCCAAATTTCCTCTCTATTTGTGAAATGAGTTGCGGTCATCAAGTTTGGGACAAAATATGCACATAAAACCTTAGAGCATATGGTTGGTTCAGACTGATATCTAAAATCCTTTTGACAACTGTGTGGACTCCATTCAGAAATCATCCATGCGGTACGCATTGCTTGTGCGCGTAAAACGAAAGAACATTTAGCTTTACGGTTTTTGCAAACAACGTGATATCGAATGAAACACGACTGTGGCATTGCAAAAGATACGTGATTAGCAAGATGATATAACCCTAAGACGGTTATCAATTTATCCTTGCTTGCAAATATAGCATCCTTGCGAAGTGTATCATCATATATGCATTCAGGATCCACATTTTCTTGTGATGTGGGCTCTTTAAGATGATATACGATGCAGCGGGTATGATCCATTGCCCAGTATACAGATGATCTCCCTCGAATACGTGATTACTGTTGCCTTGAGACACCCAATTCTGTCGAATGCTGCCACAATCAATATCGTCAAGACTGTCTTTATCATCTTCTTCATCATCGAGTCTAATTTCCACGGAGGGGTGATGATCATCCTCCTCCCTATCCAAATCCCAATCCAACCCCCTATCCAAATCTCTATCAAATTCCTGATCCAACCCCCTATCCAAATCCCGATCCAACCCCCTGTCTAAATCCCGGTCCAACAAATCCCGATCCAACCCCCTGTCCAAATCCAGATCCAACAATTCCTGATCCAACCCCCTGCCCAAATTCCTATCTAATTCTCTTGTTTCCAAATTCCGATCTAAATCCTTTTCCAAATCTGTACTACTATTCAAATTCCTACCGACGAATTTGTTTAGTGAAGCATTAGTTGATAGATTTGTGACCTTAGCCTTAGTCCCCTGTGATGTTTGATGATTTACAATCTCTAATAATTCATCATTTATGGGAGTTGTAGTGATGTACATGATAGGTTTTTCTAATTCATTCAACACATAATCGACGTCTATATCATCCATAATCTTCATTTTAATGATCTGACTTGACGGGGACCTCACAAGTTCTTAGGCTACATACACATACCTACTTTTAGGCTTCATTATACGTTGTTCAATCTTGCTCAACAATACGTGAACTTTATAGGCCCAACCGGTATAAGCATCAACACTTCATCACCGCCACTGTATTTTTTTCAAGTCCATGTCCCTCCCTCCATGAACAATCACTATCGACGAAGCATGCGGCATCTGCAATGTAAATAAAAAAACTTAGAATACTGAACTGTTGTTGGACAACTATTGAAACTCTTGGAACAAGGAACTGTTGGAACTGCTGGAACTAGGAACTTGGTACTAATTTCGTAAATATAGTTTCAGATGTTCTATTCAATTCAATCCAATTTTTCAGCTGGGAATTCTATTCAATTCAATCCAAACTTTTTAAGATAGTTTCAATTGGGAATTCAATAATTCATCTTTCGAAACAAATGAAACTCCTAAATTCATGAAACAAGACAAGACAATACCTTCAATTCAAATCAATCCAATTCGCGAAACAAAACATACCTCGGGACGGAATTCGCCCAGACTGAAGTGCCCAGACGGAAGCTCGGGACAAAACAAAAGTGCCCAGACTGAATCGTCGCCGGAATCGCGCAATACACGACCCTTTCTACCGGAATTTGTGCTGGAATCGAAGCGATATGTTTTGGTGACCTAAAATGCTGACGGAATCCTCCACCAATCTCGACCGTGGAGGAAAGATGAGGAGAGAGGAGTGAGGTGAGCTAAAGGAGATAGGAGGGAGATGAGTTGAAGGAGAGAGAGGAGCGAGAGGAGTTACGAGAGAGAGGAGTTAAACTCACAAAATTTTTCAGCTAAAATCGGTGCTGAGAGGGGGGGGGGGGGGGGGGGAGGCGGATGAAAGCTGAGGGAGTGTGAAAATTTTTAAGTGTATTTTCGTCCGAAAAATGAAAAATTGGGTAATTTTATGAAAGTTATCTTATCGGACACACTTTATTTTTCGAAATTGAAAATGGAACTTTTGCACCATTGTGAGTAGAAGTTATATGTTTTAAAAAGTGGGTATAGAAGTACTACTTCTTGTAAAAGTGAGTATTTTTAACCATTCTCTCATAAAAATAATAATAATAATAATAATAATAATAATAATAATAATAATAATAATAATAATAATAATAATAATAATAATAATAATAATAATAATAATAATAATAAATAAATAAATAAATCACTATTTTAGATTTTAATCGATAACCCATGAAAAACAATCTAATCTATATATCTATACTAAAATAAAATAGTCACTTTGCCTCCAAATTTTTTGACAATTGAGCCTAATTATTTATTTGTCTTCAATTGAATTGTACATATTCCAAAATATGTTAGCTATTTCCTATGCAATTGTTTAAGCATTTATTTATGTGAAATCTCATATTTTTTTTAATTATTTATTATAGTTCAACATATTAATTAAATTTCAATTATCAATATTTATTTTGACTAATTAATTTTTTCGTTTATTTTTTTAGTTTTTTTGGGTAGTGTATATAACTTATTAGTGCACTCAATTCTATTGCATTAATATCTCTCAATTTTTATCAAATAATCTATAAAATAAGTTATAAATCAACATATTAATATTAAATTTAAAGATACACACATCATATAAGTATACTCATGCATATAATATTAAATTTCTTTTCGTTGGTTCTATTAATAAAATAGAAGTTATTAATTGACAAAAAAAAATGTATTCTCTCTGTTAGTGGTGTTCAAAAGAATCAGAACCGACGGTTAAAACCGGAACCGGAACCGAAATCGGCGGTTTTTTAATCGGAACCGGAACCGGCGGTTCAAAACCGGTGGAATCGTCGGTTCGGTTAAGGTTCCTAAGGCTTGGAACCGTAACCGGCGGTTTGGTTCCGGTTCCGGTTCCAAACCGGCGGTTTCAAATTGTGGAACCGCCCAATTTATATAAATTTTATTATTTTTATTTTTTTCTTGAATATGATTTCTAAACAAATAATATTATTCGATAAACTTCATAAATAATAACTAAATATATATAAAATTTGGACTTTTTCAATTATATAGGTGTTACTCTCATACACCTATTTGTTATTTTTTCATTGTGAGATATGCTTATTGCTTTTATAAGAGTATTACACTTCTCAAGTTTCTTATTTTTTCGACGTAGGATATCTAACACATCTCAAACTATGAGAAGAATAGCACATCTCACTATTCTACACTGAAAAACTATCAAACTTGAGATGAGTGACACCCTTATAAAAGCACATACATTTGTCCTAACATTGAAAAAGTAACAAATAAAGGTGTGGGGGGAACATGCACCTATATAATTGAAAGAAGGTCCAAAGCCTTACGAAATAAAAAAGTTTAAAATTTGAAAGAAAAAAAAAATGTCCGGTTTTTTCCTGTTAGAACCGGAACCGGCGGTTCCGGAACCGTAACCGGAACCGTGTGTTGGCGGTTCGGTTTCGGTTCCTCCCCCGATGGAACCGTAACTGGCGGTTCGGTTCCGATTAGAACCGGAACCGGAACCGGAACCGTGGGCACCTCTACTCTCTGTCCACAATCTTTAGAGTCTATTTATTTTTTCGCCCGTTCATAATTTTTAGGGTCTTTTTTTTTTTTTTTTGTTTAATCTTAGACAATACACAAAAAAATTACAATTATACCATTTAAACATCACTTTAATTTACCACAACTCACCACCATATATATTAACATATCACCGCAATACATAAATTTTTGTCAATCCCGCAAAACCCTAAACTTTGTGTACGAAGGAGTAGCTTTTAGCTAAATATTTTTTTAAATTAGTTATAAATTAAATCCTAGCACCGCAAGAGTGCAATTCTAGTGACAAAAGAAAAGAAAAAGTAGGAGGTCCCACATGCAATAGTGGGAAGAATCATTATTTTAATAAAATGGACACATTTCTTGAATATGTGTTTCGAAAGTGAGTTTTTATGGAATAGGTATTTTGAAAGATGGTAGTTTTGATTTTCTCCCATTATATTGTATATATATATATAGAGGATTAACTTTGTCACGTCAACAATAGTTTGTCATATCATAACCAACTAGTGTCGTGCCCGTCGAAATTCGACGGGGAGTACTTTATGTTATATTTTATAGTAACAATATATATATATATATATATATATATATATATATATATATATATATAATGTTTTATTTTTATGATTATAATTCACCAAAAAATTAGCATTGAGTTTACATTTAAAAAATGAAAAAATAATACATAAAGATGTGATTTTTTTGTTAATTTTACTCCTTTCGAATGGCGAGTAGACCGTTGTTCATTGAAATACAAAAAATAGATTATGATAGATGACATTTCACAAGTAGTTATATTTATTTTCAATGTCAAGCCGTCATTCGTATGTTGTAATATAAAGAGAAGTTAACAGTTGATATCATTTTTAAAGTATTTGTATTTTTTTATATCAAGTTGTTTATTGCTTGAAAATTTGTTTGAAAGAAATAGGTCAAAGAGGTGTAGCATTTTTTTCACTTTGTTATATTCACTTGAGTGTAAAGTCTCCCGTTCTTTCACCTTTATACATAACCTTCTTCATCCGCCCGTTCCCCTACTCAACTAAAAAATATAAGCCTTAATACCTTAATATTATAGTGTTAGTGTGAAGTATTTCAAGTAGTAATGAAATGAGTATAAGATTCTATTATAATCCCAAATATAATAGGTTAATCATAGATATAACATTATTTGCTTACTTATATTCGTTTGAATGTAAAGATGCCCGTTTTTGTACCTTCATACATATAAATGTTTCCATCCCGTCACTGCTCAATTAATAAACATATAAAAATTTTCATCCTCCCGTCACTTCTCAATTAATAGAACATATAATATTTTACATCCTCCCGTCACTACTCAATTAATAAAATATACTTTGTAAGCTTTATTATTATAATTTTTCTATTAATATTAAGTCTCTCAAATATTATTCTAGGATGGTAATTAATTGTTTTAAATATTATCTTAGGATGGTAATTTTAATTGTTTTTTCAATAACCCTTTCCTACTCTATTAAGAAAGGAAAGACTTAGATATATTTATATAAGTACTATGACAAAAACTCCTGTGTGGCCGGCCGCACCGTGCGGCCGGATCCGCCTGACCCACCCCGGCCCGCCCAACCCGACCCGAACCCGCTCAATATATATTTAAAAAAAATAAAAAAATAAAAAAAAAAATCCCGTTGCAGAAACCCTTGAAACCCGCAGCTACCTTCGCCACCGCGTCGCCGTTCCTCCACCACCGCATCGCCGTCGTGAAGATTTTTTGCCCGCAGCTCTCGTCATTTCCCCTTCCCATCTGTTTTCTCCGATTTCTTTCTGCAGCTGTCGTCATTCTCCCACCGCGTCGCCGCCGTGGAGAACGCCGTTGTCATTTTCTTCTCCAGCCGCCGGTGAAGGTAGATTTGCTTGCGATCTAAGTGTTTTTAGGTTATTTTCTTTACTTGGATTCCTTTTTAGCTGGACGATTTTTTAGTAATTACTACTCCATTTTTAAAAATTGATACCTTCTATTCTACCTACAGTAGCAGGGATAAGGTTAGTATGAAGAAGCAACACAAATAAGTGAAACAAAATTAAGGTTGTACCTAACTTGGCTAAATATGTACCGACATACATCTCAAACTTTTCTAATCTCATCTGTATACATTGATCCAGATAATTTCCGTATCCTTGTAATGTATTTTACACTATAGTCGAGATACTTATTAAGGGACGAAGGGAGTAATTCGGTTGCATTTGCATGCTCGTAAATGATTGGTGGGTCTAATCTTTTGTGTGGAACTGCATTTTGTTTATTCGGCGCAACTTCTAACTTTCTGCTTTTCACATTACCCCTACTGCTTTTCCCTTTCAGATTGACTAGAATCCCTATCACATTACCCCTACTGCTTGTGATCTTTGTTTTTGGAGTTAAAATTCTTAGTTTTGTGCATCTTAATGCTTTTTTAACTCGACTACAACATGAATTTCAGATCAACATAATGGATTAGGTTGTTATTAAGTTCATGGTTTCAGATTTGTATGAAATATCATGAGTAGTAGGGATATATCGACTGTAAAAAATTCATTGTAAGTGCATCTAGGAAGGGTTAGTATTCATTTTTGCTTGCTTCAGGGAATGGATTAATGTCTTCTGTAGATGTTATCTTTTGGTTAGGGAGCCAGATTTGTGTGAAATATCACGAGTAGGAGGAATATATCGACTGTAAAATTTCATTTTAAGTGCATCTAGAGGAAGGGTGAGTATTCATTTTTGCTTGCTTCAGGGAATGATTTAATGTCTTCTGTGATGCATAGTAATCATTGAAGTCAGTACACCACAGTGGTCCTTCCATATGTTAGTTTCTTTCTTAGTATCATATTGTAAGCATCAACAAGCTTGTGTGGCATAAACTGTTACACTGAATGTCTATATAATCTAGTGAAGAAGGATTGTAAGAGGTAGTGTCCTGGTTGTGAAAGATCAATTATAATGATTAGGCTGATTGACAATTATCTAAACGTATGAATAAGGTAAGTCCCCTTCCTGATTTAAATATGTGTCGTAGGTAATGCCATAAAACTATCCTGCCTTTTCTATTTCAGTCTTTTGCAGTTCTGTTGAATGTTTACTTTCAGTACCAGTATTATCGAAGCAAAAGTTTGGGGTCTGTTCCATAGACCTAGTGCAGCTAGAACTTTGAAACTTTGATTTGGAATTGAGGATAATTGTTATCCGAGGAGCTGATAATTTTACCTTATGGCTTTTCAATACTCTGCATTAATATACTACTCTGAAGTGGTTCGAAACTTCTGTTCACAACTTGTCCTTATTCTTTGTTTCCACTGGGAAGCCTTAGATTTCCTCACCGATAACAAATGAACAATGGTAGATTAGAGTTCAGAATTAAGGGTGATTGGTTCATGATTTTTTGCCTTTAATTGCCATTGGAGTAAAGTTAATTCAGCTTCAACATAAGAATTTGACACCACTTCTCCCACATTAACAAGCTAATATTACTGTGAACATAAGCACTAGCACTGCATTTGCATACATAAGTTCTACTGCATAATACAGCTTCTTAAATAAAAGAAGATGCTAAATTTAAGCACGTTCTCTGCAGATATTTTAGCTCATTTGAATTAGATTCTCTTGCATTGAGACACTTGTGAGCATATGGGTCATTCAGGTTTGATACTAGCCGATGCATTTCGTTTCATACTATCTATGTTGGCTTTGTCTGAGATTCTTAGCTTCTAATTGCTTTATTTTACGTTTGGGTTCAAAATTGTTCAAGTAAAATATAATCAAATACAATAGCTTCTGATATTAGCTAGTTTTGTTTCTAGTCAAATACTTTGGTATTTGAATTTTTTTCTCGTGCTCAAATGTAGAGCATTGCACTTCTTGTACATGGGAAACAAACTAATTTCGATTTCTATTTTTTTCTCCTCTCGGATAAAGGCTCTCACCAGGAGAAAATTAATGGCATTGGTGTATTGACGGTGTTGGCAGGTTTCATGGGTGCCATCGGTTTGGGAACTGCAGACCCTTTGCAGTGACGATCATCTACCAATATTTCGAGACCTTTGAGAAGGAGAAAGCAAGCGAGCTTGGTTTCTTTGGCTTTTAAGCCGACAGACGCAATAACTGAGATTAACATGTACTGTATGGATAGTTACACTGGACAACATGGAGGTTATAGAAGAAACCAACCATTTTAAAGCAAAGGTGCTTTGAAACTGTATGTTTAAGTAGTAGTGTTGTTGTTTTCATATGAGACTTAAAAGATTGTAGAGGGAATATGAATGAGTTGAGTTTACAGGTCTCCTGATGTCTCCATGCTTATTATGTTAATTAAGGAGGGATTCTGTTCATTACAAAAAAATAAATAAATGAATAATCCAACTCTTCTTCCTCTGTTTAATGTTTAGGTGTGTTTTTATTTGAATGTAGTAGCTATTTGTGTAAGATTTTTTGTTTCTTATTATTCTATTCATGGTTCCTTTTGTTATATCATTTGATTTCCTAAAATCTTCAATCTTTAATTGTCGTAAATTTTCAACCGCTACTTATGATGAGACACATAATGAGGTAGGAGCAATGTGTACTCTGAATGGAATTATTTTTGTTTTTATCGTATTTTTCCGTAAAAGTATCGATCTTTATATGTAAAAGTGTCAATCTACACAAAGAAAAGTGCCAATCTTTTGATTTCCTAAAATCGTCAATCTTTAATTGTCGTAAGTTTTCAGCCGCTACTTATGATGAGACACATAACGAGGTAGGAGCAAAGTGTACTCCGAAAAGTGCATGGATAGAATTATTTTTGTTTTTATCATATTTTTCCGTAAAAGTGCCAATCTTTATATGTAAAAGTGTCAATCTACACAAAGAAAAGTGTCAATCTTTTGATTTCCTAAAATCGTCAATCTTTAATTGTTGTAAATTTTCAGCCACTACTTATGATGAGACACATAACGAGGTAGGAGCAACGTGTACTCCGAAAAGTGCATGGATGGAATTATTTTTGTTTTTATCGTATTTTCCTGTAAAAGTGTCAATCTTTATATGTAAAAGTGTCAATCTACACAAAGAAAAGTGCCAATCTTTTGATTTCCCGAAATTGTCAATTTTTAGTCCTTTCTGGCGGCTATTTATGAGACACATAACGAGCGATGAGCAAGGCATACTCTAGAAATTGATGGAATAAATTAATTATCGTTTTTTGTCGTATTTTTCGTAAAAGTGCCAATCTTTATATGTAAAAGTGCCAATCTATATGAACAAAAGTGCCAATCTTTTGATTTCCCGAAATTGTCAATTTTTAGTCCTTGTAATTTTTTGGCGGCTATTTATGAGACACATAACGAGCGATGAGCAAGGCATACTCTAGAAATTGATCGAATAAATTGATTATCGTTTTTTGTCGTATTTTTCGTAAAAGTGCAATCTTTATATGTAAAAGTGCCAATCTATATGAACAAAAGTGCCAATCTTTTGATTTCCCGAAATCTTCAATTTTTAGTCCTTGTAATTTTCTGGCGGCTATTTATGAGACACATAACGAGCGATGAGCAAGGCATACTCTAGAAATTGATGGAATAAATTGATTATCGTTTTTTGTCGTATTTTTCGTAAAAGTGCCAATCTTTATATGTAAAAGTGCCAATCTGTATGAACAAAAGTGCCAATCTTTTGATTTCCCGAAACTGTCAATTTTAATCCTTGTAATTTTCCGGCGGCTATTTATGAGACACATAACGAGCGATGAGCAAGGCATACTCTAGAAATTGAAGGAATAAATTGATTATTGTTTTTTGTCGTATTTTTCGTAAAAGTGCCGAACTTTATAAACAAAAGTGTCAATCTTTAGAAATTGAATGGAAACAATACACATGATTACTTCACACTGTCATTTCATCGAATACTTGGTGTTCAAATACTAAAAGGGAAAAAATGCACAGGATTAGTATCAATCCTTGAATCATTCTCTCATTTTTCGAACCTCAATTTCCAAAGAACATACGCATATTGTAAAACTAAGGCAGAAAGGGGAAATGAAATATCTATCAGGAGGGATAGGATCGCGCGGAATCATAATAGATTCAGGCGACGATGGGGTGCCGCTTTTGAGGTTAAGGTCGTGCCTCACTGAATCGTCGACGAAATAGGCGGCCGCAGCGTTTGTGGCTACGCTGTTGACGACGATGCCAGCATGGTTGTTGTTGATGCCCTCGAACTCGAACACCTGGACAGTGTCAAACTCGACGGCGAGGATATGGTTGCTGGCTATTGCTCAAGTAGAGCAGGCCGAGATATTAACTCACTCTTCGAGCAATCCCCGTTGTGTTGAATCACCACCGGCAGCAGGGGCGATTTTAGGCAGTAGTCGGATGGCGATGGCAGTTCCGGTGATGGCAATTCCGGCAGTGAGAGAGAGGGATTCCGGCGGTGTGGTTTGCCGTCGATGAGAGAGAGGGAGAGAGAGGGAGAGAGTAGCGACAATTAATTAATTTTGATTAATCAATTAATTAACTTTGATTAATTGTGTTGGGCCTTAAATTTTTCAAGTAATTTGGGCAGGCCTGCAGATTTGGATCCGGCCACACCATGCGGCTGGCCGCATGGGAGTGTGCCCCAAGTACTATATCATTAAGTTCTTGTAAAAAAAAATTGAGGAAGGATTAAATTATGTATTGTGATATAATTAGATTAATTATTAATTAAAATGTGTTTACATAAACTTGTAGATATATAAATACTACGTTTGCATATATTATTATATTCAATTTGAATTATTAAGATTATATGTCAATTTAAGTTCGATATCACTACATATATCGATTAAATATATAAAATAAGCCAAATCAATGAGAATATTTGAAAATATTCAAGAAAATCATATGTGATGCCACATATAATTGGGATCCATAACGGTATTATATATATTGATTGGTTAAGATCCGAACAAAAACAAATGTTAAAATTGGTGATTTTTTTAAATCTTTTTAAAACTTACTAGTGTAGTGCCCGTCGAAATTCAACGGGATTTAATTTATTTCGTGATTTTAGATAAATTTTTAATGAAAAATACATAATTTTGTATATGAATTAATTATTTCAAGCAGCCCGTTACTCGTGGTAATATTAAATGATTTAATAAATTAATATTTTTACGATAGGTATAATTTATATTTCATCCCGTCAAAATTTGACATGAATCACTTTAAAATATTATTTTAAGCAAAATATAAAATATATATATATATATATATATATATATATATATATATATATATATATATATATATATATATATATTAAGCTGCCCGGTTTTATTTTTACTAACCCTTCAGATGGATCTTTTCAACCAAATAAAAAGGGATAGTGAGGGTTAGTGGTGTTCAAAAGAACCGGAACCGGCAGTTAAAACCGGAACCGTAACTGAAACCGGCGGTTTTTTAATCAGAACCGGAACCGGCGGTTCGGAATCGGAAAAGGAACCAGTGGAACCGTCGGTTCGGTTAAGGTTCCTAAGGCTTGGAACCGTAACCGGCGGTTCGGTTCCGGTTCCGGTTCCAAACTTGCGGTTCCAAATTTTGGAACCGCCCAATTTGTATAAATTTTATTAATTTTATTATTTTTTTAAACTTCAATTTGTTAAACTTCATAAATAATAACTAAATATATATAAAATTTGGACTTTTGTCAATTATATAGGTGTTATTCTCAAACACTCATTTGTTATTTTTTTCATTGTGAGGTATGCTTATTTCTTTTTTTTTTTTATAAGAGTATTAGACTTCTCAAATTTATTATTTTTTCGATGTGGGATATCTAACACATCCCAAACTATGAGAAGAATAGTACATATCACTATCCCACATTTACAAACTATCAAAATTGAGAAGAGTGACACCCTTATAAAAGCACATACATTTGTCCCACATTGAAAAAATAACAAATAAGGGTGTGGGAGGAACATGCACCTATATAATTGAAGGAAGGTCCAAAGCATTATGAAATAAAAAAGTTTAAAATTTGAAAGAAAAAAAATGTCTGATTTTTTCCGATTAGAACCGGAACCGGAATCGGAACCGGCGGTTCCGGAACCGTGTGTTGGCGGTTCGGTTTCGGTTCCTCCCCCGACGGAACCGTAACCGGCGGTTCGATTCCAGTTAGAACCGGAACCGGAACCGTGGGCACCTCTAGTGAGGGTCAACGTTTCTGAAATAACTATACAGTTTTACTAATTAAGTCACGCCAAAATTCTAGTCTATATTGTTAATTTTAAGCAAAATGTTAAAGAAAAATATCAAAATATATCAAGTCACTCGTTGTTTATTTCAATGAAATTGATAGAAAGTTGTATTTATTTTATATCTAAAACACCCGTCGTGCATGTATATTGATATAAAAATACGTCAATAAAGGCTAATATTTCTCAAATAATTATACTTGGTCTGAATGTCAAACCTCGCGTTATTTATTATAACAGTTATTCTCCTCAAAATATATAAACTTAGGGGAAAAAATTATTACAAATTCTTATAAATTATTTTAATCTGCCCGTTACTTGTGACAATAAAAAAGTATGTTAAGACGTAATATTATAATTTTTCAATTAGCTCGTTGCTCGATATCACGTTAGCATGAATAGTGCAAATTTGCCCGTTAATTTTTCTGTTAGCCTGTTGTTCGATATAACATTAGCATGAATAGTGAAAATATGCCCGTTAATTTTCCGTTATCCCGTTATTCGATATAACGTTAGCATGAATTAGTAATGTAGTTCCTCAAATCAAATATGAATTTTGATGTAGATACATGATCTATTTATATATGTACTTTGTCACTAATTTCTTGTAAATATTCTATATAATCAACGTGGGACAGTTGATAGTGAATAGTTTTAATGATTATTAATCCAAAATTATGAGAATTTTTTAGAAAATATTAAAGAAAATCTTATTTAATCTTAAATGCTAAATTAAAATATTTTGACTTTTTCGACGTATAATACATTCGTGATATGGGATGAAAATCATTGTTATCGATTAATTATGCATATAGAATAATCGTAATGTATATCAATTAATGTATGTGATGTGTTTAATTAAATTTTAATATTTAATAGTCCAAATTAATGAAAATATTGGAACCCCACTATCTTTTAAGACCTTGGTTATTGTGCCATTTCCCTTATGGACAATTGCCATGGGACAAATGGAGTATTTTATAGTAACAATATATATAGTGATTTATTTGTATGATTACAATTCACAAAAAAAAAATAGCATTGAGTTTACATTAAAAAAAAAAAATGAAAAAGTAATACATAAAGATGTAATTTTTAGGTTAATTTTACTCCTCTCGAATGGCGAGTAGCCCGTTGTTTATTGAAATACAAAAAATAGATTATGAGAGATAACGTTTCACGAGTAGTTCTATTTATTTTCAATGTCAAGCCACATGTTGTAAAGATAAGTTAACAGTTGATATCATTTTTAAAGTACTTGTATTTTTTTTTAATTTTTTTTTTTTTTATATCAAGTTGTTCATTGCTTGAAATTTTGTTTGAAAGAAATAGGTCAAAGAGGTGTAGCATTTTTTTTTTTTGCTTTGTTATATTCACTTGAGTGTAAGTCTCCCGTTCTTTCACCTTTATACATAACCTTTTTCATCCGCCCGTTCCCTACTCAGCTAAAAAAAATATAAGCCTTAATATCTTAATATTATAGTCTTAGTTTGAAGTATTTCAAATAGTAATGAAATGAGTATAAGATTCTATTATGATCTCAAATATAATAGATTAATTATAGATGTAACATTTTTTGCTTATTTATATTCGTTTGAACGTAAAGATTCTCATTTTTGTACCTTCATAAATGTTTCCATCCTCCCGTCACTACTCAATTAATAAAACATATAAATTTTTTCGTCCTCCCGTCACTACTCAATTAATAGAATATACCGTTACTCGTAGTAAATATGAAAATGGGTTAAGAAATTAATATTTTTACAATAGATATATTTTATATTTTATCCCGTTAAAATTTAACATGAACCGCTTTAAAATGTTATTTTTAACCAAAATTTAAAATAAAATAAAAATATATTATGCCGCATCAAAATTCTATTAAATATAAACTTAGATAAATAATTATTACAAATTCTTAGTAGATTAAAGAAGTTTCCTATTTTTTAGACACTTGTACAATTGTATATATGATTATTATGTCAAGTTGTGCTATGTTTTTAGTGAAAAACATGTTAAGGACAAAGAGGAAGGATATCAAGTTGCTCGTTGTTTGTTGCTTTCAAGAAATATGTTTAATGCTAAGGTAAAAATAAAACTCAAAATGGTGTGATATATTCATTCTCACTTTTTGAAAATAAATCGTGTCTAGTAAGATAACTTGTATAAATTATATCCATTTTTTGCTTTTTTTGGATGAAAATGCCCTTAGGGTTTTTCATTTTTCCTCAGCTTTCCTCTAGCTTTTACTCCCACTTTTATTAGAATTTCCCCTCTTCCCCTCTCTTCTCCTCTTCTCATCTCATCTCTCGTCAGCAAACACCTCTCTCTCTCTCTAGTCTCTCGACATTCTTCTCCCCTTTTCTTCTCCATTTCACTCGTTTGAACACTACAAGAAATGAATCCAAGTGCGTCTTTTGCCTTTCGCCGGAGCCGCGGCTGACTGGTCCTTCGCCGTCGTCGAGGAAGAAGCCCAGCGCTAGCTCCCTTGTTGTTGGTTGCTCCCTTCTGTTGCCGACTCAGGAGAAAAGGTAATTACATTTTATAGCTCTCTTTCTCTCTTTATTGATTTGTTCTTTCTATTTTGGTTCGATTTTGAAATCGATAATGGCTGGTATACCAAGAAATTAATGTTTCTCGTCAACAATTTTTGAAGAAAGGGAGCAAAAGAACCTAGATGAGCTAAGGTAGTCAAGTTGGTTCTCATATCAAATTGGGCCTCTTTAGCCCCTTTAATTTACCTCTGTCTCCCTCTCTCTCATGTCTCTCATAGGATTTGAAGATATAATATATGGTTGTAACAAATGAGGTAGAGTAGTAGAGATTTCCAGAGTGTATGAAGAGAACATAAATGGAAACAAAATTTATCTTCTTTGATTAATTTTCTTCCCGTTTTGTTTGAAGTATGTTTCTTTCGGTGTTAGCTGTCTTGAGGTAATGTTGTAGTTTTTGCAGCTCTTTTAATGTTGTACTAATCATAAGTATTGAATTTAAGGTTAGAAGAGAAAAGGGGCAATGCATAAAGGGGCTGTTTGATAGGGTAGATAACCCAAGATAAGACTATTTATCTTGGGTTATCTGGTATGCAAAATTGTTTATCATGGGGGGCCTAGATTGTCGTTGGGCCCATGCTTAAATCACTATTTGGTTAGGATAACTTATCCCACCTCCACCCCTCCGATAAGTTGTCATTAGTTCAACAGTATTTTGTTTTTACCATTTTATCCTCATCTCTCTCTCTCTCTCTCTCTCTCTCTCTCTCTCTCTCTCTCTCTCTCTCTCTCTCTCTCTCTCTCTCTCTCTCTCTCTCTCTCTCTCTCTCTCTCTCTCTCTCTACTTTTCTGTTCCTCTTTCTATTTCTGCAAATTCACCTGGAGCAGCTTCAACTCGTTGCCGCCGCCACGTGAAAGAGAGAGGCTACCGTCGTCACTATACTCACCGGCGTCGCAGCGGCAGTTGATATGACGGTTGGGTTGGAGCATCCAACTCTCGACTCCACCCTAGCTATAGCTCTCGAGAGCTTCATCGCCTTTTACAGTGAACCAAAAATTATTCAATCCTTCATTTTCCTCCATTCACGTGCTACTAAAACATAAATTCAAACTGCAAAAATCCATAAACCCTTGAAAAGAGACAACAATGCCTTAGTCCCATGCTCACCCAGTAGGTAAATTTGGGATCTTTTTCAGGAATTAACGAATGTATTTGAAATTTAAAAAAAAAAAAAATCAATTCATATACATTAGAAAAAATGTAAGGATATTTTGGTAAATTCAAATTTAATATTGAATTTTATATATAATACAAAATATCTATTTAACTTATCTCACCTTTTAAACTTACCTACCAAACACTAGTAAAAATAACTAATCTTACTTCCTATTTATACTAATAATCTCATGATTATTAATCTTACTATATCCTATCTTACCTATCAAATACACCCAAAGTATTCCGCCGCTTCTGCCTTCTTTTCTCCGCCGTATGCGGCTGCTTGCTCCTGCGTATTGTTTATGTTGCATCCTGTCTCCGACCAAAGCGGACACTGCCACCTCACCCTCACGACACAGTTATATATCTCGTTTTTTTTTTTTTTTTAAATGCCAACTACTATTACATGTTACCTCCTCACATGAATCTATTGAAATTGTGGTTGTTGATCAAGTTCAATAACAGAGTGGAAATCCGCATGAACAATGTTGAGAAAGAAGACGTTTTCCGAGTTCCTGTGAGTTGGTAAATATTGATGGAGTCGTAGATACATATATACATGCAATTGATGATCTATGGTAATTTGATGATGAAAAAATTGTACTCTAGTGCAGAGGAGTGGAGGAATGATGATATGGCGCAGTTGTGGACTTCAAATCAATTAAAGTTGTTACATGGATGCAACAACTCCTCTCACCACTTTCTATGTATGTACAACTTATCCCTCCCTCCATTTTCATGAACATGATATTTCAATGGATGTAGTTGTTGTGTTTTTTTTTTTTTTTTTTTTAGTAGTCCATCCATCTGCACATGGTGATGTAGTAGCCTAAATTTTGATACAAAAGGAATGTTATTTAGTAGCCTACCTCTCCGAGGAAGTTTGTTGGCACCGTATTGATTGGTTTCTTCATTTTCGTCGTCATTGGATCATGTAAGTTGTTCAAGAATGGTTTCGTTCCTCCCTCTCTAGTAGTAGATTACAAAATCAGATACGTAAGATTCTATTACCTTAATTGCAAAAATAGAGACACCATTGGTGTTCCTTGAGAAGTCATGACTCAAAAATACTTGAAGGGAAGGGTATCATTCTTTAGGAATAACTGGGTAGCAGTTCATGAATTGAAACAGTAACGCGATTTTTGGCACTAAATCAAAACCGTAGATATTTGGAATCTAGTTTCTTGCATTGCTATCCTGCTTTGAAATTTAACCATGTCTCAATTAGAGTAAATTCTCTCATTCTGTTGTACACTCATTGTTTCTTCGCTAGAGTAGTTTATTTTTTATTTTTTATTTTTTATTTTCAATTACGATCATCACTCGTTTCGTGTGTGAATCAGTAATGATCTGCTTTTTTTTTTTAAATTTTTTTTTTTTTTTACATCCCTATTCCAGATGATCAATCAGGACGACAACGAGCTGAGGAATGGCTTAAACTGCTTGTCATCGTTCCATACGGCTGATCTTAACTTGTCTCCTTGATTGATAGTTTACTACCACTCCGGACCACGCTTCTTGACTCATTTGCTTTATACACGGGAATTAAGACGAAAATGTTTAGTGTATAAAGTGTATTTTGTAGGGAAATATAATGTGGTTTATGTATTTAGACATATTTTAGAAATAGAGCATCATAGATGCATAAAAACATGTTCTTGTCTGATCTTAAATGAAAGATCGTATCAAGACCTTTAATTTGATATAAAAATCATAAAAATCCGATAACAAACGAGCAAGTTATAATAATTTAAACTTTCAAAATTTAAATTATATTGAACTACGTGCAGAGAAATGAGTGGATGAGATTTAAGTATGGAATGTTAAGTGTAATAAGGGGTTTACTAATTGTACTTATTATACTCTAATTATTTCTAAAAAAGGAAATGAGTCAATATGTGTGGGACGTCCCAAAAAGGAATATGAGTCAAGAAGCCTGGACCGGAGTGGTATATTTGTATATGAGTGAACAGTGTAAACTTTGTAACCTTTGTGTAACTTTGTTTTGGAAAACTCCTAAGATATTTATTTGGCCTTTGATTTAGACTGAATTTGACACTTGAGTTTCTTAACTTTTTATTTCCTTTTCTTTAAAACTTTGAGCAATTCTTTCAACTTTTTTTTATCAATATAGCAAAAATATTACTATATGCTTATCTTATAGCTTCTCGTACTTTACATAGCTTCAATAGTTCAATGAATTAGGAACTATTGAGTAATTTTAGTACCAATAGTTCTAAGGGTTCTTATAAAGTTAGAGCTAGTAAAGTTGGAACTGTTTATCGTAATTGTTTTAATAGCACCATGTATTATATTTGTCATCACACATGAATGTATTATCCAGAATAGTTCGGTTAACACTTGGAACTACAAATCAATGAGAATTAAAGGAAAAAAATCAAGAAAATCATACGTGATGCCACGTAGGACGAAGATCCTTAACGCTATTATAGATATTGATTGATGCTAAAAATGAAAATTACATAAAGTTCATATATATTTTTTTTTTAATGAATTTCACCTTAATTTAAATGGGCATATCTATGTATTATCGAAAACCAACATTACAAAACTTAATTAATTAAACTGCGCACAGTCTTGGGCAAAAACGTAAACCTAGAATCTTGTGAAATGGCGAGCGAGACGTCGTCGTCGTCTGGCGCTGCGGTGGCGTTGTCGGCGCTGATGGAGGAGGAAATAACGCTGATTGTAAAGTGGAGCGGCAAGGAACACAATATCAGAGTGTGTGGCGATGACACGGTTGGTGAACTCAAGCTTCGGATATGCGAGGCTACAAAGGTGCTGCCCAAAAGACAGAAACTTCTTTACCCAAAAGTTGGCAACAAACTCGCCGACGATTCTCTGCTTCTCTCTCAGATCCCCCTGAAATCATCTCTCAAGATGACCATGATTGGGTAATAGCAACTCTGGTGTTTCCTTTTAAGTTATGGTTCTTAATTTTATTTTTTTTAGGTTCAGCTTAATCATACGAATGTTGGGTTTTTCTATAGTTGCTTTATGTATACTTGTCTCTTAGCTTAATCATAGAGCATTGGGAGTTTCTATAGTTGCTTTGTGAATTACTGTTCTCTTGGATTGGTTCCAGTCTAAGTGTTGATGTACATTTACTTATACAATTTGATTGAGGACGTGGATTTTCTATGCTACATTCTAATGTAATGAAGGATTGTTCATCACCACATTTAGCATCTTGTTTTCTGCCAGTTATGCTAGATGTTTGTAGACCAATTATTGATAGGCATTAGGTGGGATCTTTCCTCTTAACTACATTTATCTAGGCTGTTACGATTAGCTCTTATTACTGTTTACCTTCTAAGTCCATTCATCGACATCAGATGTTGATCTTAGTATCTTACATAACCATAGTCTGACTCTTGATTGTTTGGAGTTTTCTCGACATTTTGATTATTTTTTAGAAGGAAAGTATATTTTGCTAATAGTTTAGTTTGATGGAAAATTGGAAATTGGTGGCAAGTGTACCTGGTCTGTGTTGGGTCCATCTAGTCTGTATAAGCAGTCCATGTGCCATTATGCAAATTATAACGGAATATGACATGTATATTTCTCAATGTCTTAGAACTTGTGTGGCAGCCTGTCCGTCCATGTATACTTTTTAATTATGCAATAGATGTTTTCATGGTTATCATCATTGTTCCTGCTAGTTTAAAGTTCTTGACCTTGTAGTTTTTTCATTCATCTCCCGCGAGTAGAGAAAACAAGTTGTTTGTACATAAAGTTAAAAACATCTCTAATTAGTGGTTTGTGAATATTGAGGGGATATGACACTCCAAGATTTTTGCAGCACAGTTGAAGATGAAATATTTGTAGATCCACTGGAATCATCGGAGATCGTTGATGACTTTGAAATCGGGCAGGATGAAGCCGTGGACATTAAAGATAAAGAAATCAATAAGCATAAGTTAAAGCGTCGTATTAACCAATACAAAGTAAGTATTTATTATCAATCTACTCTTATGAGAAATATTTGCAGTTGTTCTCAAACGCTATGCTACTATGTCTTGATTTTGTTTTCATTGTTGGATATAATGATTATTCTCATTGCTGTCATAGATTGAACTTCAAAATCCTTGTCGTCATGGCAAAAAACTGCTTGTTTTGGATATAGATTATACACTCTTTGACCATCGGTCTACGGCAGAGAATCCGTTGGAACTAATGCGCCCTTGTAAGTGATTTGTTAAAATGCTTATATTATTGCATATCTTATTTTGTGTAATTTATTTTTGTATTAAATCACAGATCTTCATGAGTTTCTATCAGCTGCGTATGCAGAGTACGATATAATGATATGGTCTGCAACCAGGTTAGTTGTCATAATCATTTATCAGCTTTTAATTTTATGTAGGAGTGTTCGAAGTATGGTTTAATAAACTGTAAACCAAACTAAATTGTACCGTATATGTGCGGTTTGGTATGGTTAACGGCTAACAATAAATGGTGTTGTTATTTTAAATCTATGGTTTTATGTTTGTTTTTTCATAAAGTTTAAACCAAACCGTAAATTTTAAGATTTTAAGTAAGTATTAGTCTATTCATTACTTTAAAAAATATTGACAATCTATCAACCTATTGCCTTTCGAATCGGATATTATTAATTAAAGTAAAATTAAATAATACTCTCTTTATCCCACAATTTAGTTTCATTTATCATTTTGAATTGTGCCACAAATTTGTTGTTATACTTAAAATGGGACCTATAATAATGCACTATATAATAAATGGGATGGAGGGACTATTACTTTACCTATTTAATTTTATTATAACAAATTTGTTTTCACAACATTAGTGACTGGCATTTCGAGTCTAATTTTTTGAGACAGAGGTAGTACAGTTTAATCTATTTTTTTTAATTTTTTTTTTATATATAAAATACGATGTTGATTTTCAATATGATTTCTCCTTTTTAAGTATTAAGCTATATTTTCTAAATTTTACGTGAACTCTTATTCATTTACTTTTTATTGCAAAATTTAGATTTCAATTCAATATTATTGTTTTATGTTTGGAACTCTTATTATTAAGATAATTTTGCAGCATGAAATGGGTTGAACTAAAGATGGGTCAGCTCGGGGTTCTAAATAATCCTAACTACAAAATTACCGCTCTTCTTGATCATATGGCGATGATCACCATCCAGTCAGATACTCGTGGCGTGTTCGATTGCAAACCACTTGGCTTGATATGGGCTCATTTTCCTGAGGTTTGGATTTTAAGCTGCCTTGCTTATGTTTGGGTTTGTGAATGCTATGTTGGTATATCTGAAAGCATAATGAATATCCCCTTCTTCCCCTTACACCCACCGTAACAAAGATCTGAACAGGAGGTGTAGAATTACCAATTGTTGGGTTTGAACCTGCTTGTTCATGACATGATTGAAAGATTATGGCGATGTAGATCTTTGGTTTCTTAAATATTTGGATTTAAATCTGATTTAAAAAAATAATTAACCATGTAAGATTATCCAAATTTTAGAAAACCAAGAAAGGTCTTTAGGTACTAGTATTTGTTAGCTTGAAGAAGCACCTTTATACTTCCATTTGAATTAGAGTTTCATTTGATATTTTTGAAACTGTTTCTCAACCCTACATCTCTTATCCTATCTCGACATAATTTGACGTGCTTCTGTCAGAAGGTTCTTGAGTATTTGAAAACTCTTCAAATGTGGTAGCTTTTAAGGTCTTGTATAACTGATTCTAGAAACACAGGCACAAATTATATTTTTCTTAATTTCACCACCAATTAGTATTAGATCATGCAATATTATTAGCTATAGGACCAACATATATGTAACATCAATTTTACACCTCTCAACTAAAGCCCATAGTTACTCTGTTTACTCTGTTTAGGGTGTAGAGGAATTGCTTGCGCTTTACTATGCTTAACATCTAAGGATCTAATATTTAAAGTGATAATTAATTTAGCCTTCTTGTTTTAAACATTTAGTTCCCGTTGGATTAATTGCTTACTCCATGACATCAAAGGCTTCCTTTCAAATAGGTTCTCATTTAAATCATGAAAAAAATATTATTCAGATTCATACCTGTTAAGTTAACCTATCAGATCTTTGTGCTATCTATGATGCAATTATTTTGTATAAGTTTATAGAATGACTTGGTTGATATGATCCTCTGTAAGTAATTAAGTTTATACATCAAGATGTAGGAATAGCAATCGTTCAAATTAAAATTTCTGTTATGACCAGATCAAGTTTCATGCGTAGTCTTTAGAATTACAAACTTATAAGCTTGCTCATTTCTCCTTTACATTGAAGTGGGAGCAAAATAGTAGATAGATTTAATTAGGACAATTGACTTTCAAATTCATGAACTTTGGGGGCATTTGTTTTTCACACAAACATTAAAACTTATCGATGGATACCAAACTTTCTCATTGTTGCAATTTTTCCAGAAAAAACAATTTCTGACCCAATTGAATCCAAGGTGGCAAAATCAATCCAATGTGGTGTTTCGGCGGCTCTTCTCATACTAAAACAATGTTATTTTGACAATGAAAATTTTAATTAAAAAATTATATATCTTAAACCCATGTGAACCCCCGTCTCCTCTTCCTTCAATCTTACATGAGCACTCCTGCCGAGTCGAAGAGATATGACCCACCAAGAAGAAAAAAGAAATATGATCGTTCAGCTGAAATTCCCAGAAATCCATTGGATGGAATCTTCGTTGCATCAGAAATTCAGCTGTCTTGTTAACAAATTTTTTCTTTTGATGTTCACTCAAAAAGAATACTTTCTTCCTTGAATTGAAGCATAGCTGAAGCCTCTCAACTTTCCCAGACAAAGAATTCCTTCCAAACAGCACAAAAACTCTTGTCTGAATTCACACTCCGAAAATCCTCAATTCAACCACATCTGTCTCTTTTTCGCCTTTCCGGAATTTTTTCGCTGTCTTTCGCCAGCTGTCTGCATCTCCTCGCAGAATCTTGTCATTGGGGCCGGATCAGCTCTGTCGTGCCGCCACTGAACTTGTGTGCCCTCGTCAGAATATTGGAGGAAGATATGACTTCCTCTTTGGAGGGTGCGAGCCGGTGTAGTTTTCTTTTTGTTCTTCGTCTATAGTTTTGTTTCTCACTCTTCTACCCACCAATTCTAAAGCTCAAAGAGAATCTGAACCTTCAAATGAAAGATCTGTCCGGTGAGAGGCAGCGCAGTGGCAGTCTTGGCGGTGGTGGCGGTGCCCAGCGTTAAGGGGCGGCTTTGAGATACTTCTTTTTAGGGAACAAGTTTTAATGTTCGTGTAAAAAAGTTAAATACCCTCAAAGTTTGTGTATTTAAGCATGAGATTGGATGTTCTGATTTTATTAAGGTGACTTAGCGCACCTGGCCAATGGGCTCCTCTCCTTAATGAGGGACCCGGGTTCAATCCCTTGTGGGAGCGAATTTTGGAGATATAAAGGTGACTTGGAGTATTTTCTTGGAGTTTGGGAGCTTGGTATACTAACATCTAATATAACAACTAACATTTGACCAATAAAAAAAAATGAATTCTCTGTGTCATTATGGAACAAGTTTTAATTTTCGTGTGAAAAAGTTAAATACCATCAAAGTTTGTATATTTAAGCGTTGTTTTTTGCTTGTGGAAATTGAGATTGGAAGTGTTATGATTTTATTAAGAGTCGGAAGGGTTGACCATGAATTCTCTATGGATCTTACACAAAGATGTAGCGTATTGTTTTGGATTTCAGACACTGTTTATTTTGCTCAGATGTTCTTGTCTACTTGTGTGTTGGTTTAGTATATAACCTAACATCCTTTTGACATATATGTAGTACTACAGCCCCAAAAACACTATAATGTTTGATGATCTGCGGAGGAATTTCGTGATGAATCCCCGAAGTGGGTTGGCTATTAAACCATTTAAAAGATGCCATGCCAATCGAGAGAGCGACCGGGAACTTGTAAAGCTCACCCAATATTTACTTGCTATAGCAAAGCTTGAGGATATCAGCACCCTTGATCACAAGAATTGGGAGTCATTTGTAAATGCAAAGAGGCGTAGACATGATTAAAATGCCTGCGTATTGAACTCACATGATGTTTTGCTAGTAGTTTGTGTGTTCTGTTCTACTGTCGAGGCTTTTTTATTATGAAATGTTTCTCATATTAAATTGCCCATATTTGCTGTGGTTATGGATGGAGCGCATTGATTCTTTATCTACTTACTAAGGTGATGCCTTTCTGCAGTCTATGGTTTCTATTACCCATCTATTGCTGGATACTTCTTACTTCCATGATTATTAGGAAAAAAAAAAATTGTTATTAAAAAAATTAAATTTCAAGTAGTATCTTATTAAAAAAAAATTAAATTTCAAAAATCGATTACGACATAGATTCTGTAATTGGAGGAAATATTTGTCAAGTATATTTCAGAATCTTTGTTAGCTACTTGCTTTATCTCACTCTATTAGTCAACCTTTTCATTTTTGTTTGTCTCATTTATTAGTCAACTTTCTTAAAAAGAAAATAAATTAATGCATAAAAACACCTTTTAAAACTCTTGTATCTCTATTTTTTATAAAATTTATTAAAAAAAAAAAAAAAAGTTTACTAAGTGGGATGGAGGGAGTATGACATATCAAATGGTTTTAGACTTTCAATGTTTCAGTTTGACTGCTCCGAGTGAAGCATGGCTCTTCACATTGCACCAAATATGCATACGTGAAGACCATGACAAATTGTCATTTTACTATTGGCAACATTCTTATGGAGACCGGATGACTTAGATTTCTTTATGAGAATGATGACTAGTAAAAAAAATAAATTAGCTAAAGCGGTCTCGTTAATATAAAAGTACTCAATTCAAAAATTCTTTTAGGTTCTTATGGGAGATGGTGTTGATCGTGAGAACTAGGAACTTCTCCCCATCGTCTATCAACAAATAATTGATAATCCAGATTTATTTGATCTAATTTATTAAGCACATATTTTCTATTTTATTTTAATATGTAAGGACAAAGTAGGAAGATCAAAATATTAAATAAAGGAACCGTATCCATTACCTCATAATTTGCGTTCTGCACGTTACTTCCGCGAGATCTTCTTTCTTCTTCTTGTTCCATACAAATAATTTTTTCTTCAAAATTTAAAATTTTGTGAATTCTTACTTATTTTTGTGTATTTTGTTGCTTTTTATACTTTTATATTTGAATCTATAACTTGTGTTTTGTGTTGTTTTATCAATAAAAGAGTTGCTTATTCATGTTATTTTGTTGCCTTTTTCATATAGGTTTACAAGAGAAATAAATTAAGCATATTAACATTCATAAAAAACACAATTTCATATCTAAATGAACATGATTCTAAAAAACATAATTTAATATATAGAGAAAAGCATGAAAGAACTAGTTATTACTACAAGTTTATTAATTAAACATGAATTTGATGTTTAAATAGCTATTATATGATGCTTGGACAATTATTTTTCTCGTTCTTCAATAATTAATTACGCTTAAATATTATTTATTAATCGTTTATATGAAGTATATGAAATTTATGCATCATACAATACTTTTCTAGATAACTCATAATATCTAATTGAGCAATCAATACATATTTACTAATGGACAGTTGACTTCAATAAATCAAAATATTTTATAACAAATCAAGAATCAAGACTATTATACAAAAACAAATGCTAGCATATATATATATTTTTTACTTATTTATTAAACTCTTGATGCTTGATGTTTATCATTTTTTGTCAGCATCTCGTACACCAAAAATTATGATTACTTAACAACGTGTCTCACTTTTTTTTCTTTTTTCGTATGAATTTATGCTAAATTGTTTTATTTTATGCTTGGACTATATTATTTCTTCTTAGTATAAAATTATGTTTTTTGCTAATCAAGCTTATTTAGATATAAAATTATGCACTGTAGGAATGTCTATCTAGTTAATTAAGCAATACAATAATAACTTCTAGGCATTAAAACATAATTAATTAAGCAAATTAATAATATACTCTATGTAAAGTTAAACATTGAGATTAAAACTATGCCCTAACTATTATAAGAATCTAAATCCTAGGGGGGAAAGGTAAACCCCATGGCTTATATATGTGCTTCTTTAAAACTAAAATTTAGAAAAACAAAATATATCCTAGTTGTTAGGGAAGCTAAACCTTGTTAGGGTACTTCTTGATTTTAGCTTTCCCTAACAGGGTTTAATTTCTCAATCTAGGGTATAGTTTTTTTAATCCAAGGTGTCACGACCAGACTTTGCCAAGGATAGATAAGTTGGAAAACCGTGACTAGGGATGGAGATTAAGAAAAGGGGAAAGAAAGGGGGTATAGGATCGTGTGTGGAACATGGCTCGTATGACTATTTGAACAACAATTCACATCAATAAATGCCTCAACTTAGGATCCTAAAGGAGAATACAAGAATGTTTGTGTTGGGAATTGTTAAGGATCATATATTAAGGGGGAACCACTTTTGGAGTCTTAAATAAAGACTTATAATATTTTGATTCGATCCCCAAACCCCTCATGTAAATCCTTTTCCTAAGCGTCCCCTAAATTTTGATGAATAGATAGGTTAGATTTTTCGAGCTTAAATTTGTTAGGGAACTCAATTCTTATTAGTCGCTTAGGTTCTAGCTTGCAGGTTAAAGGCAGAAGCTTAAAGACGACTCGCTCAAGTATGACGCTTATATGCCTAGCTTATCCACTGAGAGAACGCTCAAGCGTCCAGTCTAATACTTAGCCATTTTCGGAGTTCAGAACACTTACTTGGGCAAACGTCCGCTCTGCCAAGCGGGACAATGACATCTCAACTACCATCCAAATTCAAACTCGAGTTTGAATCTAATCAAGTGAAGATCAACAACAATTTAATGAAGATCTCCACGTGGCATTTAAATATTGGATGAAGGAAGTTGACTAAACGTACCGGCAGACAGCAGCCGCTTTCAAGACCAAGTGCGGTTACTGTTAAGCTTGGAGGTTAGCCATTTTGGGAAAGAAGACAAATCTACTTTTCTGAAAAACTGTCGGTCAACCCACCGTATTGCCGGAGTGTGAAGAGACAAGATCACCAACCATCAATGGGATGATCCCCTCTCTTCAACTATAAAGGAGCACTACATAAACAAGAACACTTAACACTTCTCTTGAAATTTCAAAGCTTATCGCGATTACTAAAAGCAATCTTTCTGATGCAGCCCGTAAGTCATGGTTCGAAGCCCTAGTGTATCACTGTGCTTTCTGAGTTGGTTATTACGTGTTTCTTCATTGGGATATCAGTTATATATTCGTTTCGGTGTGTTTTCGTCTCTTTCTCGTGTTTTTCGTCGGCCAGCACTAAAACGGCCATAACTTTTGCATACGAGCTCCGATTTTGCTCCATAATACCTTTTCGGAAAGCTCTCGAAAAGATCTATACGGTGGTTCCGACTTTGTCGGAATCGGTCCATTATTTTTGCAAAAAAAGGTCGTTTAAAGGGTCAAATCGTCCGCCGAAGTTTTCGGTAAAATTTTCGTGTTTTTTTTCGTGTCTCGGTTTAGGGTTTTCTTAGTCCGATCATCCTTCCTTCCTAATTTCAGTACTCTTGATTCGTTAATAGTGATTTCTGTGGTAGATTAAGGGAATTTGAGCTTCTTGAGAGAGAATTGAGTGGAAAAAGGCAAGAGTGTGAGAGTATTAGAGGGTACAAAGCCATATCCATTGAGCGATACACGAGTGTTGAGTGATTCATTATTGAGGGATACACGAGTGCTTGTGAGGTTGTGAGGATCCTATTGTACTAACGTTTTGCAGGTATGTCGGGTGAGCAGCTAGATCCAAAGGAGAAACTCATGATAGAGGCGATGGTGAAACAATGGGGCGAGGAGATGATGAGGAAGCATTTTGCACCTTCACATTACTATCGTGAGAATCAGAATCGTTGGAGGCAATCCCAAGCTATTACTCTTTCATATTCGAAGAGAAGTTTTTGGGAGAAAGAAGAGCAGCCGAAGAAGAGGTACGTACGTCCGTTTGTGAAGCCAAGGTCAGACTCTTCTAGTTTTTCCATTCCAACTTGTGATGATGGAGGAGTTGTGTCCAAAGAAGAGAGAGAAGATCCAAAGGTGACGGTTTTGGAAGAACAAAATGAAGAGGTGGAAGAAATTGAAGCACCTTCAGGACCACTTACTTTATTCAGTTATAGTGATCTAAGTGTGCATAACCAAGTTGATGATGAAGAGCGTCTGCCAGAGGACATTTTTCATGCTGAGGATAAGGAGGCGGAGATGGTGAAGTCCAAGGAAGAGAAAGTAGAGACAGAGGAGAATGGATTGATGCATAACTCTCTACTTGACCAGAGTGATAATTTGGAGAGGGTCAAGAACGAGGAGAAGTCCATGGATGCAATGTTGTGCAAGGAGAACGTGTGGTCCACTAATGATCTTGATTGTCAATTCCCTTCTATTTATTCATTTGTGCAGGCATTCGATGATATTTCTTCCGACGATGCATTTCATGATGTGATATCAATTCAATGGACTGAACATCAAGTCAGGTTGGATGAGATTAATGAGTCAGAGACCATGAAGCTAGGTGAAGAGCACAAGAAGCAGAATTTCATTCCTTTTGATGGAGAAGACGGCCAGGATTTGAGGACAAATCCTCTTCAAGAGGAGGGGAATGATGCAGCCCGTAAGTCATGGTTCGAAGCCCGGAGGCCCAGAATTATAGATGATATGGGATGAAGATTGAAGACTTTATTTTAGTTTAAATTTTCGTATGTTTTGGTTCAGGCCTCGTTTTTGGGCCTTAAAAGACTTGTTTTTGGGTTTTTATCATGTTGGTTAATGGGTTGGGCCATGCCAATGACTTTGGGTCAGTTATTTCCTAGTTAGATTAGGTTTAGATGGTTTTATTTGCCTCTCTATATAAGGGGGTCTTTGTGGACGAAAATTAGCTAGCTTTGATCATTAATATTATTGTGAGTTTATTCTCTCTTGAGAGTTTTCGAATTCCTCTTGATTATTCCAAGACGAATTCATTATCCGGCGAATCAGCGAGTAAATCAAACCTCGTTGTGTGTCATTCATCGTCCCCGTGTGGCTTGGCGACCGTTCTTTGGGTTATAGAGACTTCGGTTTATCTATAGTACTTAGGAGGGTTTAGTTCATTGACGTATTGGGATTTCCATTCGTTAGTTTGCTTCGTTTCTTCCGCGTGCGTCTACCAATCGGTCATCAAGGATCGTATCACTTTCTCGAGTTCTTACGAAGTGTTCCAAGCCTTCCTTTCTTTAATGCTTGTGTTTCTGCAACCTATGCTCCACTCTAGATCTTAGGCTCACTCATATATTCTAGCCTAGTTTCGAAGAAGAATCCTAAGCTCCCTTACTGTTCACATTGCAAAGGATTCTTCAAGTTAGAGTCTCACACACAAACCTTACCCAAAACCCTAGTCTCAGCCTTGAGCGTGTTTTGTTGTGATAGTGTGTTGTTGAGTTTTAAAGATCCAAGTCTTCACTTTCCTCGATAGTGAAAGGCTCGATCTAGGTTGTAGTAGTTGTGTTTGATCCAAGCTTGCACTTTCCTCGATAGTGCTAAGATCGATCACTATTTAGGTCACCAGAGAACCCGGTGTAACCTCTGCGGAATTCTTGAGTGAAGAGGATTCATTCCAAGCATGGTAAGCTTTTACTTTATTTAAGCGCTTTGATTATTGCATACGCACGAGCATTTTAATAAATTAACATGGAGGTTTATATTAACTAAGAGAAACGTTAGCTCACCGAATTTGCTTTCTGTAAGCGAGTGAACAAAGATCAAGCTTACGCTTAGGTCTTTTGGTCAAACTCAAGTCTCAGATCAAGCTTATGTTTTGGTCTTTAGCTTAAAACGCTTTACAGTTTCTTACTCTGTGATAAGCTTGAAAAAGAAGTTGAAAACTTCTATACACGTATTCACCCTCCCCCCCCCCCCCCCCCCCCCCTCTGTATGTGTATCCTGCATATTTGCATGGGGACCAACAAGTGGTATCAATATCAGAGCAGGGGTTCTAACGAGCCACTGCTTTGTATACTGGTAGCGTGCACTTAGCTACAATTGTCTCACCAGAACTGATACTGTTTTTCTTGAAATTGCATAAAAATCTCACTCACGTGCATACTGCATAGATCTAACATTTCAAAATGTCTGTGAGTCCCAGTGCTGCACATCTTCCTCAGTTTTTCGTTGAAGGATACGAGACATGGAGCTTTCGTCTCGAATGTTACCTCAGCTCGGTCCACGACCGAATGTGGGAAGTAGTTACGGAAGGACCATCACCGCCATGAAAATCAACACCGTTCCTGTGCCAGCAACGGATGGAGCTGAAGCTACAACTCGGAATGTCTATGTCGAGAAGCCCAAGGAAGAATACTGCCAAAATGATTTTTGAGTTGCAAATCTGGACAGAGTCGCTCGCCACATCATGCAAAGTACTGTGTCGGACGCTTCTCTATCGCGAATAAGGAAGTGTGAGACAGCCATGGAGATGTGGGAGACACTTGCTCTGATTTCTCAAAGAACGGAGAAAATCAAAGAAAACAAGCTTGTTGTATTGATGTAGGAGTTTGAGAGTCTAGCAATGAATCCTGGCGAGAACATTGACATGCTCGAGATACGTGTTACCAACATAGTGTCAACACTTACCTCGCTTGGGAAAGATCTCACCAACAAAGAGATAAACCCGAAGAATTGTAAGTGCGCTCACAAGGAAGTGGTAGACCATGAAGGAACTATATCTTGCCACAAAGGATCTTACAAAGTTCTCACAAGAAATCCTGTTTTCTGAACTCAAAGCTCACAAATTCGATCTCAATCGGATGATTCTTGACGAGGAAGTTCCCGCTACAACTAAAGGTGTCGCTTTCAAAGTAGCTAAAACCTCAAGCGGAGCACCAATTTCCAAAATGTCACGCGAGGAGCCAAAGTAGCACTACGTATTCCTTACCAATAACTTTACCAAAATGAATTCCAGGGTAAGAAAGTACAAGCACTTATACAAACAATATCAAGGAAGGAATGCTGAAGCACGTGAAGGAAGAGGCAAGCGAGAAGAACAAGCGAAGCTAATCGTTGGAGATCTGATGGAAGTGGAATGTTATTATTGTCACAAGATGGTCCACTACCAATCAGATTGCCCAAAGCTCAGTGCAAAGGAGAAGGAGGAACTCAAGGCAAGAAGAAAAACGCCTCGAAGAGCGCTAGTGGCAAGCGAGCCAACTTCCAAGCTAAGCGACCAAGAAGCAAGTTACTCTGACACTTTTACAAAACCAGACTCAAGCAAGGAAGTCGACCTTGGTTTAATGGCGCTCACCGATGAAGAAACAGGAGAGGTATTCCTTTACACCCCACCTTCTTCAATTAACAATGCACACGACACAAAGAGGAAATCTTTTCCTCAACATGGAGTGAACTAATTAACAAACACCATGATTTGTTAAGAAGTCATGAAGTGTTGCAACAAGCTCAGACAAAAGGCATGAGCGAGAACAGAAAGTTAGTCGCTGAGCTTGACCTAGTCAATCTCAATTTAAGAGCGATGACTGGAAAGTTCGAGGGCCTTTGCACGTCACAAGAGTTTGGAGGAGAAATACCACACTCAATCCATACTAGTCGCTAATATAAACAAGGCATCTTATGCTAGACAAGCACTAGAGGGCTCGCTACTACCTTTTGGTAGAAAGGCAGGCCTTGGATATGAAGGAGGTATCTCCAAACCTTCAGTATTTGTCAGTGCTTCAAATATACAATCACCAGTCGCTTTGGAAAAGCCCACTGCTCCCAAAGTGACCACTGACAAAGAAAAGGGGAAAGTTGAAACACCTAAGGGGAACCAAAAAAGGGCATCTATGGCCAAGAGGGGAGAAACAAAGGTTAAAGCTATATCAACAGAAACTAGTACTCACAATACTAACTTACACTATTCAAAAGGTGAATTGCAATCTGTTGAGAATGCAAGCGTTTGACTCAAGATACGAAAAACAAACGATGTTCCATTTACAAGGAAGATCAATGGTCATGTATCAGACGAGTCCGATTGGAGGTGGTTCAATCATCCTCGTAATCAGGGGGAAGGCGTGGAATTTTCCAAAAAGAAAATTTCTACTCCAAGCGCCCCCACTAAAGTGAGTTAGGGTCAAAAGCCCACTATGATCACACCTATAAAGGCCAAGCGAGAAATATGCTAAAGCTAGGAAACCACAATTAGACTTTTCACTCAAAGCAATCCTGAGCGTCTCGCTTCAGGATATAGGCAAAAGAGGAAAAACAATGGTCACTCCAAAGTAGCAAGCTCTCAAACTTTTCTACCTCGCTCACACACATGCGCACGTGAATCTGCGTACAAGTAGAGCTCACGCTTTGGAAAGGTTGTAGGAGCCAAAACTCTAGCGACTTCTTCTAAGAAAGTCAAACAAGTGTATGTATACAAGAAAACTAACCTGCAATGACCCAAACTTATTTGGGTACCAAAAATGTAACTTTTGCAGGTGAGCGCTGTTTAGTGTCATTTTGTTAGGTTTTGGTCGTTAGTTGTTATTCGTATTTGTGTCATTTTTGTGTCGTTCTGTTTTTGTTGCTATGATATGGGTAATTTCGAGTGTTTTGATTGTTAGGGATCACAGTCGAAAGAAAGAAAAAGACCAAGAAAGGAGTGCAAAAGAGCAAAGAAAGGGAGCAAATTGCGCAGGTCATTTGGAGCGCTCGCTCGCATGTAGGCGAGCACTCGCTCTTGCCATCAAGTTTAAGAGGGAATGGCGCAGCTATCTTGGAGCGCTCGCTCCTGTTTGACGAGTTTTATTTTATATTTCCTTGTTGGAATCAAACTCTTACCTTGTGATATATATATGCCATTAGGGCACAAATTAGAGACACCTTTTATCTTCCTTTTTCAGTTTCAAATTCTCTAGTTTTAGTTTATATTGCTTTCGATTTGTTCCGGATCAGATTCTTCAATTTTAATTCAAGTTCCTTTCGTTCGTTCGTGTTCTTCTTTCTCGTTTCAATTCGTCAGTTATTTATTGCTTTCGTTTCGTTTAATTAATTGCGTTCTTAGTTTCTTAGATTTAACTTCTTAAGTTCTTCATTTAATTCTTTTGTTCATTCTTGAGTTCGTAGTTTAGATTCGTTTTTCCAAAGTTTCTTTTCTTTCGTTTTCCAAGTTCTTATAGTTAGATTTATTTTCTTAGATTTTCAGATTTAGTTTAAATCATGTCTAGATTCGTTTTCGTTTCCTTCGTTGCTTTTGTTATTGCTTTCTCTACGATTTTTGCCCAGGTAGTTTAATTGCTTCTATTTACTTTCTCTAGATTAATTAGTTTAGATTATTTCATTGCTTTCTAGATTAGATTATTTACTTGCTTTGATTTATTTTATTGCCTAGGATTTAGAACCAAAACCCCAAAAATATTTTTTACTTGATTTCTTAGATTTAGGCTAGATTAGGATTGTGTGTTACACGATTAATTGCCCTGCAAAGTTTTCCTTGAGATTCGACTTAGGATTTTAATTACTAAGTGCTATGAGAGATTTCGTTCTATTGCGAACACTTTTTAGTGAAACAAATTTTGGCGCCGTTGCCGGGGAAAGCTTTAGGCTATTTAAATGTGTAGTGTTTTATTTTATTTTATTTATTTTGATTTGTTCGATTTCTTTTTCTTTCTGTCGGTGCGTTTAATCCGTTTGTTGAGTGTTATGCATGCTAGTTCGCCGAAGTTTATAAAGGAAACTAGCACCGCATATTGACAACATCAATCGGAGGAAGGCGATTTTAGCCGCCAAGAAGGAGGAAGAAATTGATTTCAAGGACTACGGACTAATCCTATTGTTTACTGAGACCGAAATGATGACACGATATATGGGAGATTTTGCTCGCCCTACCTTCACTGCCACTACTTCGGCGATTGTTCTGATGGAAGCGGTCAGAAATCACGAGCTGAAACCTCACCACCTGGCGTTGCTCCCATCCTATCACGGGCTGCCCAACGAGGATGCACTGACATTCATTCGAGAGTACTGCACCGTGGTGCAGTCTTTTCCACTACCAGGCTTCACGGAGGACAACCTGAAGATGAAGTGCTTCCCCTACACTATGAAGGATCGGGCAAAGTCATGGTATCTGTCACTCCCGGCTGAATCTCTCAACACTTGGAATGAGGTGTGCGAGAAGTTTATGTTGAGGTACTATACCAGCCGCAAGACTCAGGAGGTGCGGTCGCAAATCATGAATTTCTCTCAGGACCACGACGAGCCTTTTCATGAGGCTTGGGAGAGATTCCAGGAGCTACTTCAGCAATGTCCTCACCATCAGATGGCTCCTGAACTGATTTGGCAGTACTTCTACGCATTGAATCAGACCTGCCAATTTATGGTGGACAGCTCGGCCGGAGGCAATATTGCGGTTAAGACAGCCGACGACGTGAAGAAGATCTTCGAGACACTCGCCGCTAGTTCTCAACAGAAAGCATCTAGGCCAAGGAAAATGGAGGCAAAAGCAGTCACCATGAGCCCTGATATGAAGAAGCAGATGGCCGACATGCTGAGAGATCTCGAGAATCTCAAGATGAAGCAGAACACACCGGCACCTCAAGGGGAAGATAGGAAGCCGGACCAATGCGACATTTGATGAGAGCTAGGTCATATCAAGGAGGTTTGCCTCAATATGGGAGCATACACTTACGAAGGAGGAGCCGACGTCTATGCCGCCCAAGGTTACATGCCACCACCCCAAGGTTATCAAGGAGGATGGAATGCAAGGAATCAAAATTCTGGTGTGAGGCCACCTCAAGGGCAAGGTACGAACCCGAATTTCCAAAATCGTCGCCCCCCTCCATATAACAATCCCTACCCTCCTCAAAATTTATCTACTCTTCCACCACCATATTATCCACCTCCACAATATCCACCAAACTCGTACTACCCACCACCACCTCCATATTTCCCTACATCACCATATCCACCACCTCCTCCAAAAAATCCTCGTCCTCAAGGCCCACCACAAAAGCCTCCAGTTGATGACAACATTGCAACTTTCCTTCAAGAAGCCAAGTTGGCCCGAGAAGCTCAGGATGCCACTATCAAGAGCTCGAGACGGTGGTGGGGCAAATTTCCGGAAAAATGAACCTGATTCAACATCAGACGGGGAGGATTCCGAGCCAAGGAATTCAACCTCAACAAGCCAACGAGGTTCAACAACCTTATTCACCTTTTCCGCCTCAATATCCGCCACCTCATCAAGCTCAATCAATTTCGGTGTTGAGGAATGGAAAAAGGGTGGATAATGGTGTCGTCATGCCTGATATTCGAGGAACGAGCCCTGCTAATGCACGTTGGGGTATGAGCAATCGCTGGACCCCGTCGAAGAATGCTTTTGGTGCAGGTACTTCGGAGCGCCCGCTCTCAACAGGTGAGCATTCGCTCCAAACCCAACAACATCAAAGTCAGAGCGAGTCAACTCTGGAGTGCCCGCTCCCTACTGGCGAGCGCCCGCTCCCCCACAATCAGATCCAGAGCGCGCCACGATTGGAGTGACCGCTCGACACAGTGGAGCGCTTGCTCTCTCACCAGCAGAATCAATTTTCGAGCGAGCCTAGGATGGAGCGCTCGCTCGCCCAATCGGAGCGCCCGGTCGCTACCCCTGTTGCGACACCAGCCACCAAAACAGAGGAGAGAAGGAGGAGGCCAATCTTCATAAGGCACCCAATCCTTACGTCCCTCCTATCCCATACCCGAGCAGATTGAAGAACAAGAAGCAGGATCAGCAATTCACATACCTCTACAAGGTTCTTTCAAAGGTGGATGTCAATCTTCCATTGCTCGATGTAATTCGGAATGTGCCGGCTTTTGTGAGATTCTTCAAGGAGCTGACATCCAAGAAGAGGCCTTATGACGAGAAGGAGACTGTCACAGTTTCAGAAGTTGCTTCCTCTATCATGCAACACCCTCTGCCACTGAAACAACGCGATCCAGGTTCTTTCGTTATTAACATTTCTCTTGGTAACGGTAAAGAAGCATGTGGCATGTTAGACTTAGGAGCTGGAATTAATCTTATGCCTTATTCAATTTTTAAACAATTGGAATTAGGGGAACTTAAACCAACTCGCATGAGCCTTCAATTGGCAGATAGGTCTATTAGGTATCCTAGAGGTATCATTGAGGATATTTTGGTTCGTGTGTGTGTGTGTGTGTGTGTGTGGGGGGGGGGGGGGGGGGGGGGGGGGGGGGGGTTAATTGTTACTGTTGATTTTGTTGTTTTGGAAATAGGAGAAGTGCATGAGAATGGTTCTGAGCATACTTCTTTGTTACTAGGTCGACCTTTCATGGCTACTACTAACACCTTGATTGATGTTAAAAATGGGATAATTAAAATGTCTGTGTTAGGAGAAGATGTGTCTTTTTCGATACATAAGAATCGTGCTACATCTTCGGCCAATTTTGTTGATAATTGTTCTTTTGTTGACTCGATTGATGCCTTGGCCGAGATATCGTTTGTGCAGGATTTTGACACACAAGAGGTGTTCTGGGGATCTCAAGATCAATTGGAGTGGGAGCAGATAGAGAGGGATATTGGAATTAAACTCCCTTATCCCCCTCAAGATCCAGATCCAAGCACAAATATTCCAGAACCTTTGGAATTGAAGGAGCTCCCATCTCATTTTAAATATGTTTATTTAAAGGGAGGAGCACAAAAGCCTGTTATAATTTCATCTTCTTTATCTTTTGAAGAGGAACAAGCACTCATTCGAGTCTTGAAGAAGAACAAGCTTGCATTTGGATGGAGCCTAGCTGACATTCGAGGGATTAGCCCAACCACTTGCATGCACAGAATCAATCTCAAGGAAGGAGCTCATCCCAAGAGAGATGGCCAAAGGAGACTCAACCCCGTGCTTATGGAGGTCGTGCGCAAGGAGATCTACAAATTATTGGCGGAGGGCATTATCTATGCCATCGCCGATAGTGAGTGGGTGAGTCCGGTGCACGTTTTACCAAAGAAAGGTGGGATCACGGTGGCCATGAACGAGAGGAACGAGATGGTGCCTACTCAACCAGTCACGGGATGGAGGATGTGTATAGACTATAGGAAGCTTAATGCTTCAACTAAAAAGGACCATTTTCTTCTCCCTTTTATTGATCAAATGCTTGATAAATTAGCTGACCTGGAATTTTATTGTTTTCTTGATGGTTTATCAGGTTACTATCAGATTGCTATTGCGCCAGAGGATCAAGCCAAGACGGCCTTCACAAGTCCCTTTGGGACTTACGCTTATAGGAGGATGCCATTCGGTCTTTGCAATGCACCGGGTACGTTCCAAAGATGTATGATGTCTATATTTTCGGAATTTATTGGTGATTTTTTGGAGATTTTTATGAATGATTTTTTAGTGTTTGGTTCGACTTTTGCTGACTGTTTGAGTAAAACTGAAAAGGTCCTAAATAGGTGTATAGAAAGTGGTCTTACTTTGAGTTGGGAAAAGAGTCACTTTACGGTGAAGAGTGGAATTGTTTTGGGTCATATTGTTTCTAGTAGGGGTATAGAGGTCGACAAAGCAAAAGTGGAGGTGATTGAAAAATTACCCCCACCAAGTGATGTCAAGGGAATTAGGAGTTTCTTAGGTCACGCAGGTTTTTATCGGCGTTTCATTAAAATTTTTTCTAAAATTAGTCAACCTCTATGTCGCTTGCTTTCACAAGATGTCCCATTTCAATTTGATGATGCGTGTTTAAAAGCTTTCCTTACTCTCAAAGAAAAATTGATTTCTGCACCCGTTGTAGTTGGTCCTAATTGGTCTCTCCCTTTTGAAATTATGTGTGATGCGTCTAATATTGCTGTAGGTGCTGTTTTGGGTCAGAGAGTCGATAAAATGTTGCGTGTGATTTATTATGCGAGTTTGACTTTAAATCCTGCTCAAGTGAATTACACTACGACTGAACAAGAAATGCTTGTTGTAGTTTTTGCTTTAGATAAATTTAGATCTTACATCATAGGGTCTAAGGTGATTATTTATAGTGATCATGGCGCTCTTAAGCATCTTCTGACTAAGGCTCAAGCAATACCTAGGTTGATTAGATGGGTCTTACTTTTGCAAGAATTTGACATAGAAATTCGCGATAGAAAAGGGAGTGATAATTTAGTAGCTGACCATCTTTCTCGTCTTGATTCCCCTCCTCCATATGCTACTCTTGAGGATATTGTAGATTCTTTCCCTTATGAGAATGTTAGTAAAATTGATGTTGCTCCATGGTATGCTGATATTGCTAATTATTTGGCCGATGAGGATAATAAACCCGATCTTAGCTCTCAAGAAGAGAAAAGATTTCTTCTTATGTGCAGGCAATACTTTTGGGAAGACTCCTATTTGTTCAAGATTGGGAAAGATGATGTCATTAGACGTTGTGTTCTCGATCATGAGCAAATTGAGGTACTACGACACTGCCACGAGGAACCAAGTGGAGAACATTTTGGAGGCCAAAAGACTGCTCATAAGGTGTTACAAAGTGGGTTGTATTGGACCACTTTATTCAAGGATGCTCAAGCTTTCTACCTCGCATGCGATCGTTGCCAACGCACAGGTTCTATCGGTCGCCGTAATGAAATGCCCCTCAATCCTATTATAGTGGTTGAAATTTTTGATGTGTGGGGCATCGATTTTATGGGACCCTTTCCTAAATCCCATGGTTTTGAATATATATTACTTGCTGTTGATTATGTGTCCAAGTGGGTTGAAGCTATTCCCACTAGGACATGCGACTCTCATATTGTTTTGAAGTTTGTGTAGGAAAATATTTTGTGTAGATTTGGTTTCCCTCGTGTGATCATTAGTGATGGGGGAAAACATTTTTGCAACAAATTATTCGAGAAGTTGATGAAGAAGAATGCTATCACTCACAAGGTGGCGACTCCATACTGACTAGGCTATTTCTAACCTAGCAATAATATCGAACTATGGAAGTCTGAGTATCGAACACGAGGAGTGAATGTGTCGAGAGATAATCAAGTAGTTCGTCTTGTCTCTATTATCCTATTTGAGCACATAATCTTGGATTGGTGTTTTTATAACTAGGCAAGTAATAAGTAAATGAAATAACAAGCAAAAGTAAAGGCAAGTAATGTAAAGAACAAATAAAGGAACAAGTAGAGAAGATAAGGTTTCAAACGATTTCCGATGTAATTAGGCTAAGGACTAGGCATGTGATGTATCAAACCATTTTAATTCCTTTGAGTGACATTATTCCATAAATCAAGCTATCTCATCCTCCTAAGACTCGATAACTAGTGGATTGAATAACATGCTTACCATTCTAAACATATTACCAACCATCAAACACCTTGTATGCACTCATGGTTGTCAATCATTCATGCAATTAAATCCAATCAAATCCAAGGGCAACTCAAAGGAAAGGTAGATCCACATCAATAACCATCAAATCCTAGCCTAATTCACATCATCCATCATTTGAAACCTCAATGGTTCTAGCCTAGCATGGATCTAAGCATCAAACCATCAACAAGAAGTAAAAGCATAATGAAAATGATAAGAGAAGAAAATAGAGAAGAAATCTTCAACAATATCTTCAATCTCCAAGCATAATCTTCAACAACATTTGAAAATACTAAAGAGGAAAGAGGGAAAAGCTAGGGTTCTAAAGTAGTTGTGCAAAAGTGAATTTACAAGTCATAAAAGTTGCCAATTGAGGCAAATAACAAGGTATTTATAGATCTCCCACAAGTTGGGGTCAAATTGCAATTAATAGAAACTTGAGTTGAGAAGGTAGGGTAAAATCTGTAATTTTCGGAAAGTTGACCAAGGGTTGACTTGTGCATTTCCGCCCACATCTCACAGTTTTCGCGCTCTCACGGTTTTGGTTCGTTCTCTCTCGTCCGGCATCGGAAAATTAATCCGCAAAGTGCTACGGCTTCCTCTTTCGATCCTCTTTGACATAGGATAAGTCAAACTTGCCCAGAAAATTGCCACAGCTCCTGAAATTAGCACGGAAAACGAGAGAAAGCGCAAAGCATATAGGAAACACATAAGTACGAAAACCTATCATTTCCTATTCATTTAAGCACACACATCAACGCCAAAACCTACCAAAAACATCTTGAAATGCATATAAAATATCGGTTTGTCACATACCATCCTCAAACTTCGGGACAAGCCGAGACGAGCAATCGACAAATTAAAGGAATTTTAGAGAAGACGGTCAAGCCATCAAGGAAGGATTGGGCCGATAAGCTGAACGACGCTCTTTGGGCCTATAGGACGGCATACAAGGGAATTTTAGGGATGAGTCCCTACCGCCTCGTTTATGGAAAGTCATGCCATCTGCCCGTGGAGATCGAGTTCAAAGCATATTGGGCTCTCAAGCGCATCAATTTTGATCTTGAAGATGCCCACGATCGAAGAGTGTTGCAATTGGAGGAATTGGATGAACTTCGCAATGAAGCCTATGAGAATGCGAAGATTTACAAGGAAAAAGTGAAGAGGCTCCATGACAAGAGGATCGCTTATAAGGAATTCAAGCCCGGAATGAAGGTACTTCTTTTCAATTCTCGTCTTTGTCTCTTTCTGGGTAAGCTCAAGTCGAGATGGGGAGGTCCTTTGTTGGGAATTGTTAAGAACAAAATGTTAAGGGGTAACTCCTATGGGACACTTCGAAGTGAGTCAAATAGTTGTTTTGATTTGATCCCAAAACCCCCAAGCGTTCTGTTCCCAAGCGACCCATTTTTGATGTAGATAATAGGATTAGAAATTTTTCTAAGCCTACTCTGTTAGGATGGCTTTATTTTGCTTAGGCTTTAGACTGAAGAAAATTAAAGTGAAGGCCACTCGCTTGAGTGTGTTTTCCAAGCGAAGCGAGTCTACTGAGCCAAAGTGAAGCGTGCCGAAGAATAGCGTAGCGAAGCGAGCGCTACAGTGGAATCAAAGCGAGTCCACCAAAGCGAAGCGAAGCGAGCGCTACAACAAAAGTCAAAGCGAGTCAAAATAAATTAAGCAATTCTCGGAGATTTCATTTTCCAAAGTAGATCTTCAAGTATGACCCGAAGCGACTCCATCAAAGAGGACGCTACAACTTCAAAGCAAAGCGAGCCACCACCTACCAGAAAGTGACAGCCCAATTCCCGCTCCGTTTTTGAACTCCAGTCAACTAGAGATCTTCGCATTAATTACGAGATCTCCACGTGTCGAACGCGGAGAGGAGCAGAGGAGTTGACTGCCAGGCCGACAAAGGCGTCGCTACAGTACTGGCTCGCTCCAGTTACTGTTAAGTTTTGATCTTAGCCATTTCCGGCAAAGAGCCAAAACTGCGCGTCTGAAAAGCAGTCAGCCTGTGCAAGTACTGTCGAGAGGAGGAGGGACAAGGCCACCAACCAAGCAACGGATCTCGGCACCCCTCCGCCTATAAATAGTGAAGGATGAAGACGAAGAGAAGTAGAACACTACTTGAGCATTCGAGCGCCCACTGCAAACAAACACTCCCAGCTTTCTAAGCAATCTTCGAGTCTTTGTTTCCAAGTGTTCTCCGAGTTCCAGTCTCATCAGAACTCGTCTTCGCAACCTTCACACAGAGAATTATAAGCCCATTCCAAACCCCAGCTTAGAAGAAGAGCTCTAGCCTACTTTACACTTATTGTAAAGAGCTCTTCATAGTGTGTTTGTCGTAAACAAAAAACCCTAACCCTAAGTTCTGTTTGTTAGGTTTTTGTGTTCGTCGTCGTTAGGTTGTTTCGATCCAAGGCCCTACTTTCATCGATTGTAGAAGCCTCGATCATATAGTCTAGATCCAAGCTTGCACTTACATCGTTTGTGTAAAGCTCGATCGAAGCTAGGCTGTAAGGAGAGCCCGCAATCTCCCTGTCGTCGGATAGAAGTGAGTGAAGCTTCTAGTCCAGTTAGGTCTTTGTAGTGAACCCGCAATCACTGCGTCTGTCGTCAGATCCAAGCGAGTGAAGCTCGATCTCGACCAGGCTTTTGAAGAGCCCGTAATCTTCAAGTTCTTGAGTGAAGAGAACGAGTTGCCGAGTGCAACAAAGTGGACGTAGGAGCTTTATCTCTGAACCACTATAAATCTCGTGTCGTATCTCTCTAACCCTAAACTCTTTATTTCCTTGTTTGATTATTCATTGCACTTGCATCTAAACAAACATAACTTGGAAATTTTAATTACTTAGGAAAAGAGTTATCTCACCAAATTCCGCATCTAGAGTAAAGTCTCACTCTTGATCAAGCTCTAAGCTTAGGTCAAGAGAATCGTGATTACTTTAGATCTAGCTCTCGGCTAAGTCTTAGTATTTCTTACGAGCACCTTACTTTATACTCTGAGTTAAGGAAAAGAAGTTGAAAAACTTCAAAATACGTATTCACCCCCCCCCCCCCCTCCCTCTACGTATTTTTCTATAACAAACCGGGACCAACATCCTTACACGGTAGTTCGAGTTTTCCCCCATGGAGCTGTGGAGATCAAGAATGAAGAGACGGGGTACATATTTTCGGCCAATTGTCAACGTTTGAAGCCGTACATTGAAGGAGAGACGTTGCCTCAAACGGTCGAGACTATTCTTATCTCCGATTCCCCTTCTTTTTCTTCTTGATTAAATTTTTGTACGTCAAGCTAATGACATTAAACGAGCGCTTGGTAGGAGGCAACCCACGTATAATAATTAAAAAAAAAAAAAAACGTGAAATTTTCTGCAGATTTTCGAGAGGGGATTGGAGCGCTCGCTCCTCAAGGAGAGCGGTCGCTCGCGCAAGGATGCCCGGAAATCAAATTTTCAGCGCAGCCTACTTGGAGCGTTCGCTCCTGCGGTTTAGAGCGCTCGCTCCGCCTTGCCGATTCAGGTATATTTTTCTTTTCCTTTCTATTTTTCCTTCTAATTTTCTTTTCCTCTTCTTTAGCAGAAACCCTAGCTCCCAATTCCTTGAAGGAACCATATACTGATCGGTGAAGATCGGTTCGTCCCGAGGATCTATTTCGGATATCTAATTATCGAATACAACCTATCATGCTCCTATGAATTTAAATGCGGAATCATAGGGTGTCCAGATTACCTGAGATAGAAGAGAACTCGCGAATAGATCTTCTGATCTGTATCCCTGCTCGCTTCTGACATTGGATGGACAACGAACCTCGGAATCAGTCACGGAAATGGGACACCCTCGTTCTGCTATCAAAGCCGATGCGCGTCTCTCTCTCTCTAACCCTACCCTCCCTTTCTTGTTTAGAATATTTAAGTGCACTCGTATATTCTAGACTGTTAGGTCAAACAAGACCTTGAGGGGGTATATATAGAGGAGACCAAGTGAGACTTGGGCTTAAGTTGCAGGCCAGGCCTGCAACTCATGGACTGGCGTCCACTTAGCAGAATTGGCGCCCAAACTGGGCCCAATTGTGTAGTGGCCCACTTATTCCTTATACTGTGGCCTGTTGAGCTTTTTGGGCCAGATCAGGGATCTACTAGCTGGTAGAACCGAGGCCTCCCAATGGCTAAATTCTCCATACTCAGCCCAGAGTATAATTTAGTCCATAAGTACTAAAACATTCCACTAGAATAATAGTACTGAATTACCTGTTTTACCCCTGTTGAGTTCAGGGCTAGTATTAGACTTAGCGACCCCCATATTTAAGATATCCCACATCCGTTGATTAACTTAGAGCTTCTGACTGCTCGTGTTATTCAACTTCTTTATTCCTGAGTAGTACCATTCATTCCTTATTCATCATACCGGAAATTAATCCACCTGCAGGGTTTGGTATGATAATCCTTAATGAATTCCTCAGGGGATGTGATCAACCTGTTCTACCAGGATATGGTGCTCTGTTGCAGTTACACTAAGAGTCGTACTAGTTGTAGTTGCTTCCCAAGATAAGAGCATATTGAGTTGAAGATACTCTGAACTCTCACCCAAGGTAAGTCAAAGAAGCAGACTACAACTATACACCCTTAGGACTCAACTAGAGTTAAGGTTCATCTTAAGTCACCGAGGTCTTGATTCTTTTTACACAGGTCAGAATAGAAGAATACACCTCACCATGATCCTATCAGTACACGCACGTACTAGCATAGACAAGTAGCCAAGACAAGCTACTTATGCAGCATATACTACAACCTAAACCGACAGTTATATCCAGAAGTGTCTCGACTGTGATACCCTTTTATATCTCTAGAGGAACCGGTAACTATGGTCATCTGTGATCTACAACATACCATAAAGTCTACAACTTTGACATAATGGATAGATGTTTGATGCATGGATAACAATTCATACTTAATCAGATAGGAGATCGTTAGTGGTTATGGACAACACATGCATACAAGCTAAAAGGCCTGCTTTCTAGTGTACAAATCCATCAATCTCCCACTTATACTAAAGCAAACTTTTGTATATCATGTGACAAATAGGCAAAGTGTCTACAATCTAGCATCTATTACACATTTTCTCCCACTTATACTCAAAGTTTCTAGTGTGGGAGGCGCTCCAGTCCCATCCCTTCGACGTGCCTGTTGAACACTTTGACTGGTAAACTCCTTGTGCATAGATCCGCTAGATCTACCGTTGAAGGGATTATCTCAACTACCACTTCTCCTTTTTATACGATTTCTCGTATAATATGGTACTCTCTATGTTGTTACTTGCCTTGTGAGCTCAATGTTCCTTGCAGTTTGCAACTGCTCCAACATTATCACAACACGGTGTGATACCTTTGGGCAAACTGGGAACCATATCTAGCTCATCCAGGAAGTTCAGGAACTTCACAACCTTTTTGTGGTGTTACAAGAAGCCACATACTCGGCTACATGGTAGAGTCTCTGTGACGCCCTCCCGCGTCACACCCTTCCAAGTGATAGCTACACCTCCCAAGGTGAACACATAGCCTGAGGTAGATTTCCTCTCATCTCGATCAGCCTGGAAGTCCGAGTCCGTATACCCTATCGGGATCATCTCATTGGACTGATAAACAAGCACATGATCTCTTGTCCTCTTGAGATACTTCAATATGTGCTTAACAGCCGTCCAATGTCCCTGACCAGGGTTAGACTGATATCTAGCCACCATGCCAACCGCATAGCAGATATCCGGTCTAGTACACAGTATCGCATACATGAGACTCCCAACCGCGGAAGCATACGGTATAGTGTTCATGTCCTCTACCTCCTCTTGTGTCTTCGGACACATATCCTTGTATAGAGGAATGCCATGTCTGAAGGGAAGAAAACCCTTCTTGGCATTTTGCATGCTGAAATGGGCAATCACAGTATCTATACATGAAGCTTGGCTTAAGCCTAACATCCTCTTACGGCGATCTCTGATCATCTTGATCCCTAGGATGTAACCAGCTTCTTCTAAGTCTTTCATCTGAAACTGTTCAGACAACCAATCCTTTACGCCTGATAACACGTTCACATTGTTGCCAATGAGAAGTATGTCATCTACGTACAGTACTAAGAATACCACGCTTCCGTCCGAACTGAGCCTGTAAACACAGCTTTCATTTATGCACTGGACAAATCCAAAGGATTTTATCACTCCATCAAAACGAATGTTCCAGGACCTAGACGCTTGCTTAAGTCCGTACAAGGACTTCTTAAGCTTCCATACGAGATGCTCCTGGCCATCTCTCACATAACCTTCTGGTTGGCGCATGTAAATGTCCCTACCTTTTTCAAGGTACCCGTTCAAGAACGCACTCTTAACGTCCATTTGCCAAACCTCTAGGTCTAAATGTGCCGCCATGGACAAGAGTATTCTGACGGAATTAAGCATGGCAACCGGCAAAAATGTCTCATCATAATCGATTCCCTCTTTCTGAGTGAATCCTTTCGCCACCAATCTAGCTTTGTAGGCTAAAACCTTCCCATCAGGTCCTCTCTTTCTCTTGTACACCCACTTGCAACCGATGGGTTTTACCCCATCCGGCAGCTCCGCAAGGTCGTACACGTCCATATTAACTATGGATTCTATCTCCGAATCCATAGAAACTCTCCAGGAATCTGCATCCTCGTCCTCCATCGCTTCCTTGTAAGTCCAGGGGTCGATCTCATCATGTTCGATACCCGAGAGCAATTCAGTGGATTCTCCCATGAACATGAAACGGTCTGGTTGCCGAACAACCCTCCCACTGTGACGAAGCGATGGTGGAGATACAGTATCGGAAATGGGTGCAGTTTGTGGTATAACCTCTTGTACTCTCGGCTGTTCTAGAGTACCGGCTGCTGCTGATGCTCGCAACTCATCGAGCATTATTTCACTCCTTGACCGATGGTTACTAATAAAGTCCTCCTCTAGGAATCGGTCATTAGTGCTCACAATGACCTTCTGATCCTGGGGACTATAGAAATAACCTCCTTTCGCTCCCTTTGGATATCCTACAAACAACCTAACCTCAGTCTTAGACCTCAATTTGTCGGCCTCCTTTGTCAGCATGTGTGCTGGACATCCCCAAACCCGAATATGACCCAAGCTGGGCTTACGCCCTGTCCATAATTCGGAAGGAGTTTTAATCGTTGACTTTGTAGGTACTAGATTGAGGAGATAACCTGCTGTTTCCAAGGCATATCCCCAGAACGAAATTGGCAAGGATGCATAACTCATCATCGATCTAACTGTATCTAAAAGAGTGCGATTCCGTCTCTCAGCTACACCGTTCTGTTGGGGAGTACCCGGCGTAGTTAACTGAGATGATATCCCATTATCTGACAAGAACTTTCGAAACTCAGTTCCGAGGTACTCGCCACCTCTATCAGAGCGAAGTGACTTGATACTTCTACCCGACCTCTTCTCCACTTCCGCTTTGAATTCCTTGAACTTATCAAAGCACTCGGATTTCTTGTGGAGTAGGTAGATGAAACCGTATCTCGAGTAATCATCAATGAAAGTGATGAAATACTCGTAACCTCCTCGAGCTTGAACGGACATCGGTCCACACAAGTCAGAATGAACCAACTCTAAGAGCTCTTGGGCTCGATAACCTATGGACTTGAAAGGTCTGGTCACCATCTTTTTTTCCAAACATGATTCACACGTTGATAAAGGTTCTATTTGGAAATCCAAAACACCTTCTTTTATCAACCTTTGAATCCTCTTTTGGTTGATGTGACCCAATCGTAAGTGCCATAATAAAGTTTGGTTCATTTGAGACGGATTCATCCTCTTTTTAGTATTCAATGATGAGGAAGCATTATAAGAAGAAGAATCATTCATAGGACAAGTAATGGTATAGAGAGACCGGGACAATGTGCTAGAAACTATAACTTCATTGTTTTTCATGATAGAAACGCCTCTATCAAAACAACTGAATATCCGTAAATAAATAGTTTCGAAACAGAAATCAAGTTCCGCCTAAAAGCAGGCACATACAAAACGTCTCCCAAAACCAAAACAGAACTATCAAATGATAAATGAATGTCTCCAACTACGACAGCTGCAACTCTCGATGCATCGCCCATGGAGATGGTAATCTCGTCATCACTCAGCTCCCTTGTCTGCAGAAACCCTTGCAAGGAGTAACATACATGCTCAGTTGCTCCCGTATCTACTACCTGATGGATTTTGATAGGGACTAATATCAGCCATATTCCACAAATAAACCAAATTAATGGAAAAGCGCACCTTCCTTAACCTTAGAATATAGTTTCTAGAAGCTATACAGTATACCAGGCGCCACGATAAATACAGAAATCTTGTTGAAAAGAAATGGAATGATAGGCTCTAGGCGACATAAGCCTTATCATTGTTATTAAAAGAAATTAATATTCATTCCAATAAAGATCAATAGAAGCTAGCCCACACCACAGTGTATTATCAAAGAGACTCCGTGAGCACTAGACGCTCAACACAATCAAGAATCGTATGCCATGTAGGAGCTGTGAGGCTCTAACTCCTCTCATAAGCCAGGTGGGATCTGTAAGCATCTGTAAAGGCAGAAGGATCTGACCAGATGCTATAAGCGCTTAGTAGAAGCGCGAGGTTCTGCGTAACATACGGTCCGCGTGACTCTATGTACTATAGAGTGAGGACCACTGCATTCATGACGGAGGATACCTTGCCCCCGTTGGAATTCCTTTTCTGTCCTTCCTTCACACGGATGCTCACTTTTCACCCTCCTCACACCTATAAATACTAAGTGAACGCACACTTCAAGGGATCATCATCACTCTTAACGAACAACGCGCTCCTTGGCGTACTAATTCCATACTCTCTTTCACGAGCTCCTCCGAGCTCAAGCAGTTAAGGTGTTCAAAGCCTTCTCCCGGGAAGCTTTAGTTTCCCTTCACCTCCGTCCATTCCTCCCGACGCCGGGAAAAATCTCTCTCTTATACCTCATCTCAGGTCTAAGGTAAAACCCTCATTGCCAAAAGGGAATGAGGCTCGACGGAACTCAGTTCTCCTTGTTTCTCTCCTTTTTTCCTGTTCCATTTCTTCATTATCTGCTTATATGAGTACAAAACTCCATGAATCTTGCTAGTTTATGGCTAAATATGCCTTTTACGCCCTGCTTATAGCTCAACTATTATTTGTCATCACTACGCAAATCATGCTCTGTATAAAATACTCATTTATGGCTCTATGCGCACATGAATCTCTCGCTCTTTACTGCTTTAACGCTTTACCCATAAATGCTCTTTGCAAAACATGATGGAAAATACTCTAAATTGTTGTGGATCTCCAACCCGGATCTATCAACTGGCGCCGTCTGTGGGAAATTCTTGAGTTGAGATGTCGATTTCCCCTGTTTTTATGCAAAATTCCAGCTCGTTGTTATAATGCTATTTGCGATTTCCTTTTATTATGTCCTCATGTGGAGAATATGAGAAAATCTAATGTTACATTGATTGGGAATGCCCTGTTTGTGGTCTAACTAGCGGAAACCCAGATGGGTATATTGTTGTTTGATATTTGCTAAGCTCTCCACGGTTGTGAGCTGTTGAATGCAATGTGATTCCAGGATTATGTTCCCTTTGAAATGGAAATTGTGATAAACACTTTGATTGAAAGGAAACTTGTGTTTGAGAGGCTGATTTTCTCTCCTTGAATGTGAATTAAGAGTTGATATCTGAAAGTACTGTCAAAACCTATGGGCTCAGAAGGCTAATCCTCTGTTTACCTTTGAAGCTCCAACTGATTCTGATGATATGTGCATAAATTTGTCCTGTCATTTACTCTGTTGCGATGATCACCTAGAATGATGGCTATCTAATAGAAGGAATATGTATTGAATGCGAGATTTATATTATTCCTGGAGAATTTTAGTATGTATACCATGAATTTGTTTTAGCTACATTGTTCATAACAAATCAATCTAGTAATTGGAAACGATCTCAAGGCCATATCATTTTCATGACATGAATTGTGATGGCTAATCTGTTGTTGTTTTGCCAAAATCCTAAGGTTGTGAAGGATCCGGAAGAAAGCCGGGTCAAGAACTGCAGCAATCTCAAAACGCATTTGATTCACCTTGTGTACTTGGTGAGCATACGATTCTGTCTATTATCTACCAAATATGTAATCCATCTATGAGTTGTAAAGGATTGGTGATTACAGAGGAAGCATCACTACTAAAGCTAGTCGAATGCCCCTGAATCGCCATGACTTGAAAACCCACGAAATAATAGAAACATTTAAAAATGGAGAGCCGAAAGATGATGAGGTTACCCTATTCACTTTGATGAAGGGAGCCCGCATCTGAAAGCAGAACCTCCTCCCAGAAGCCCTGTCTAGCAGGCAACTCCCCCATAAGCCCCGTGTAACGGGCAGAACCTTCTCTCAGAAGCCTTGTCTAACAGGCAACTCTCTCATAAGCCCTGTATAACGGGCAGAACCCCCAGAAGCCCTACATAGTAGGCAACATCATCGTAAGCCCCATACAATAGGCAGAACACTTCATAAGCCCTATTTAATAGGCAACCTTCTCAAAAAGCCCTATCTAATAGGCACCTCTTTCGTAAGCCCCATTCAATGGGCAGAACCTTCTACAAAGCCCTATCTAATAGGCATCTCTTTCGTAAGCCCTATTCAATGGGCAGAACCTTCTACAAAGCCCTATCTAATAGGAAACTCCTTCGTAAGCCCTATGCAATGGGCAGAACTTTTCCTAAGCCCTACTCAGTAGGCGGCATCCTCACAAGCTCCATACAATGGACAAAACTCCTTATAAGTCCCATTAAATGAGCAGTGCACCCCTAAGTCTTGCTTTAAAGGCGACATTTTTATGTATCATTCCCATAAGGTTTACCCATCAAATTCCGGTGGGTAAAATCTCACCTAAATCCTGCCCCATAAGTGGCATCCTCGGAAGACTCTATTTGATAGACAACACCTTTATAAACGTCTAAGGAGGATATTACTTTCATAAGCCCAATCTGATAAGTAGCGCTTCTGTAAGCTCTATGAAATAGACCAAGCTCTCGTAAGCTCATTTCAATAAATAATTCTCTCATAAGAGATATCAACTCTCATAGTCCTTGGCTAACGGGGATTATCCTATAAGAAAGTCTTATAAAATAGGCGCCAAATATAAGAAGGGCCCATATGGCCGGGGCATCTCGTATTGAGCCTAATAAAATAAGATGCCACACAAATTCTTAATAACCTCTCCTCCTGATCAGATCCCTTCCCGAAGTTTCATAAAGAAAGCCTTAGGAAAACAAACGCTTTAATAAAGTGGGTTTCATAAAGAAAGATGTCATCGACCTTAGCCTCATTTCGGCAAAAGCCACCCTCGAAAAGCCTTATATTACATAAACAACGCCCATAGCTATTGTGAATGGTTGGCAGTTATAAAAAAGATCATTAAATCATCATTCACCTTCCTCCCACATTGGCATAAGCCACCTTTTCAGACGAAGAGGCTATGTTTGCTAAAATCACTGTAAACAATGTTCAAATGCAACAAATCTTTGGATGACGAATTACATATATCTTAAATCTCTTTCAAAGAGCACTTGAAATCAATTCTCTAAACATCATCCAATCTTTGCAGAATTTTGTAAGAATGGACACTACTCCAGACGCTTCTTCAAAGAAAGCCGGTCAAGCTACTGGAAATCTAGAAAATCCCTTGGATGGCAACAAAGTAAAAGGCACTACCATGCTGACAGAAGCTAATGTCAACATGGAAGCTCAGTTCTCTCTAGCCATGCTCCTCCAAATGAGAGCACTCGTAGAGGGCATAGTCGAGGGAGCTGTTGAAAAAAGACTTCATACTTTGGGAGTAAGCCCCCAAAACACAGATCCTGTGGGCAAAACCCAGGAGGGAGGGGGAAGTAAAAACACTCCTGCAATGCGTAAACAGAAGCCTGTGCCTCAAGGCATAACTCAAGAGCTAATCTCAAGGCTGCCCCCGACAGTAGCCGAAGAGGAAGAGGGATTTTCCACTGACTGGGAATCCCCAGATGAAGTAGGTCCTGAGGAACTCGAAGGAAATCTCAATGAGAACACTGAAAATGCATGGGCCAAGAAGTATGCCCAGCAGCAAGAGCAGATGAAACTCTTAGCAAAAGAAGTAAAAAAACTAAAGGAACAAAAGCAGGTCGTGGAAAGGGCCTCAAAAGAAATGGAGACGAGTGACAAAGAAATTCGTAACCCAAACGAAGAAGGAAACCCAAAACCTTCCTCAAACAATAGGAGTGGAAGGGGCAAAGCAGAACTCTTTCCCTTATATATTGATGAGAACAGCCCGTTCTCAGTAGACATCCAAACTGATCCTGTTCCAAGCAGTTTCAAAACAATCTCTTGCGAGTATCAGGGTAAAGGAGACCCCGAAGAGCACTTGATGAAGTTCGAAAGCTTATGTCTCCTTCATCAATATTCAGAGGGGGTTAAGTGCCGAGTGTTCCTCACAACCCTGTCAGGAACTGCTCAACATTGGTTCAAGCAGTTACCAAAAGCCTCCATACACTCCTTCATGGATCTGAAAGAGGTTTTTCTACATCAATTCGTTAGTGCTAAAAGGACCACTCGGAACTCCTTGCATCTGACGACCATAAAACAAGGTGCCAATGAAAGTCTGAGAGACTACATGACACGTTTCAACGAGGCCGTCCTGGAAATCCCAGGAGTGGAGCCAAAGCTAAAGGTGCATGCTTGTGTAGATGGCTTGAAGTCAGGACAGTTCTTTGCTTCTCTTATCAAGAAAGAAGCTACCTCTTTCGAAGAGTTACTGACAAGGGTCCAAAAATACATCCATGTGGAAGAAGCTCTGAGCAGCAAGAGGGCCGAGTTAGCCTCTCAAAAGGGAAAGAAGCCGGATGATAGGAAAAGGCCGGCCCCAGATGCCAAAAAGACTGATAAGAATGAAAGGTTCTTAAGATCTTTTACTCCATTAATCAAGCAACCAGTTGACCTGCTTGAAGTGGTCCTGAGAAAACCCGGGGTCCAGATCCCCGCCGGGCATAGACAGCCACCAAGAAATCCACCTTCTGAAAGGTTCTGTAAGTTCCACAATGACTTTGGCCATATGACCAATGACTGCAGAAACTTGAGAATCGCCATCGAAAAGCTAATCCAGGAAGGAGAGCTCTTGGAATATGTCAAAAGAGGGACAGAACAAAACAAGAAGCGTAAAGAAGCTCCTGAAAAAGCAACTGATGCTAGCCAAGGGTCAGAGCCCAAAGGCGTTATTAAAATGATATATGGAGGACTAACCATGGGAGACTCCAATAGAAGCAGAAAAGCGTCTGCCAGAGAATTACATATGCATGAAAGGCATGGGGTCTGGAAGGTCGAAGCAGGCCTACTCCCACCAGAAATCTCATTCGGGCCAGAAGATAACCAGAAAGTGATTCATCCGTATGATGATGCGTTGGTCATCACAGTGGAAATAGAAAGATATCAGGTCCAAAGGGTCTTTGTGGACACAGGGGCTGCAGTCAATGTCATATTTGAAAGCTGTTTTAACCAAATGAGCCTTCAGAAGCCTTTGAATGGGGTGACCACGGCTCTGCACGGTTTCTCAGGAGACCCTGTGATGTCGCTAGGATCAATTGATTTAATGCTCACTCTGGGCGAAGGGCCTACACGAGTATCAAAGCCAGTCACCTTCTTGGTGGTGCGACAACCATCTTCCTATAACATCATTCTAGGAAGAACTGCATTAAATCCGTTCCAAGCAGTGGTTTCCACTTACTATCTGATGATGAAATTCCCCGTGGGAAATCGGGTGGGGCAAATATCGGGAGATCAAGAGGTCTCGCGAAAATGCTATGTCCAATCGGTGCAAGCGGGAGAGGCCAGGAAAAGGCCGATGGCAGAACCCACCACCGAAAGGGATGAGATGAAACTCGAGGGGAAAAGGCTTAAAACCCCAACTCTAGCAGAAGAAGGCCAGAACCTTTCCGTTTCAATGGAACACTTGCTGATCACCAGCAACAACCCTCCTGGAGAGCTAATGGTATCCTAGGACCCAACCAAACAACTGCTCCAACAGACAAACAAAAGCAAAGGACTTGAAGCTGAAGCAACAGGCATATGCCATGCCCCAATTGAATGAAACTCTTATGCCATGATTAACTGATGTATGAAACATTGGATCATACCTCTTTATCTTTAAAGTAGTTATATTTCGTATGTGTTTAGCCCTCAACTGAGGTGTAATTCCTTCAGTCCCTTACACCTCACTTGGGGGGGAGGGGGGGAGTAGGGGATACCCATATCCCATTATCTTAAAATGCTTTCATTATCTTAAAATGCTTTCATTATCTTAAAACGCTATTTTACACCAAGATATTACCCCACTATTTTGTCCCATCACCCTAAAAATACTGGGAATATCTCTATCTCACCATCTTAGAATGCCTCAGTAGGTAGAAACAGGGCAAAAAGTAAAGCTCCTATAAATACAAGAATAGGAGAGATAACATTCTAATTTGATTAAGAAATAACAGAAACATGTTATAAACAGAGCCTCGAAGAAGCATCTGGCCTAAATCAAGAGTAACGATTGTTTGTGCCCCAATAGCATGATTTCAGGGTCATGAATAAGCACCCCACCACAAAATACTCAAAATATAAATTGTTCAACAAACATCTTATCCAAAGCAACAAAATTAAGGAGATGGACTTGGAATAAAAGCTAAATCCTCAGAACTAGACGAATGAGGGATTGAAGCTTCGCCCTTGGGAACATGGGAAATATCAGTTGAAGGCAAGGTCCAATTATCTCTGGGATGGCCTAGTGGAACGTTAAAGATATCATTCGCCCTTGAGCCATCCTCCTCACTTGATAGGATACGTGCGGAAGGAGTGGAGACGAGTGACAAAGAAATTCGTAACCCAAACGAAGAAGGAAACCCAAAACCTTCCTCAAACAATAGGAGTGGAAGGGGCAAAGCAGAACTCTCCCTTATATATTGATGAGAACAACCCGTTCTCAGTAGACATCCAAACTGATCCTGTTCCAAGCAGTTTCAAAAAAATCTCTCATAATCATGATCAAAACTATGCACACACCTTAGCATCAATAACACAATCTATCCAACAAATTCAAATCATGCCAATCCATCAAAGAACACTCTCCAACATGTGAGATATTTATATGTGTATAAGTGAACACTCAACTCTCTCAAAGAAAAGATGTATGAAATAATGCACATCATATAGGTTCACTCAACATCAATGTAATGCAACATGTTTACCATAGGCTTGCCCCTAATCTCAACATCTCCACCTAATGTAATATCCACAAACTAAGATCAAAAAGGTCTTTATATAAGCTTGTAATGTAGGGACATTGGTTAAGGTAGGGAATGTATATGCTAAGTGACTCAAATAAATTCAAACCATCAACCACTTTTTCAACACCAAACAAAGTATGGTTTTAAACTCCATCTTCTACCATCCAACACACTAAATACAAACTCAAAGTCTCATAGATGCAAAGTATGTAACTCAAGCTAACTATCCCCTTATGCTTTTATTCTCTTTTTATTTTTTTTAGAGCTCATCTAATGAATGTTCTTTCTAATGTTGAACAAAGGCTCTATATATATATATATATATATATATATATATATATATATATATATATATATATATATATATATATATATATATATATTTTTTCTTTTCACAACTATTTTTCTAAGCTTATAGGGATAGCCAACTATACTTAATCAAGCATCTCAAATTCTTTTCTTTTTCTTCTCCACACCACAACAAATACTCTTTTCAACACCTCCCACATCACCAACTAAATCCACTAAAGATACCCTTATCCATCCAAACCTCCTATCATCCAAGCTTAAGAAAGAAAGGCTCATAAAAAGGCTCAAAGGGGGTAAACAAGATTATGATCAATGTTAGTGTATGGGAATCATGTGGCTATGAAAGAATGGCCTAAGATCATCTCCTAGTTCATAAATATACTAAGGTCTTGATGGAGAAATAGGGCAAGTTCTAGAAACAATGAAGCATACATGATCACTCAATCAAAGAATAGGCATAAACATGCACAAATAGCTCAATTCTCACGGGTTCAAGCTAACTAGTTCCCGATATCATAACATGCTTCAAATTCATCAAATAAATATGCGTCGCTTCGCCAAGGTTCCATGCATAATAAAGATCATGAATTTTTTCTCCAAAAATCAATCAAAATTTTTCTATCACTGGCCAAATTCACAATACTATCATCACATGCTTATTTGACTCGATTTAACCTAAGACTCTATCAATTCAAAGCAATAAAAGACTCAACATAAAAGACTCAAACATACCCCAAAATAAACCAACTACTAAAGCAATTAAAAATACTCAAAAAGATTGTTAACCTTAGTTACTCTTCCCCCTCCCCCAAACTTATTTCGAAATCAAAGATCAAGGAATGAGTTTGCAAAAAGAAGAAGGAACTAAGTTAACAAACGTACCTCATTGAAATGGCGGAGGGAAGGGAGGGTTGTCAGGGTTATTGTTGTCGAATCGTTGATGATGAGCCGGGTAGTGAGGATAGAAGTAGTGCATCTCATGCACTATCCTATTATAGTTCTCCATGTAAGCTCTCTCATCCTCACGCCTCTTCGCCTCATCCTCTCTTCTTTTCGCTTCATTCTCAAAATAAGTGTTGAGAGTATCGAAACGACCTCCAATGTATGTACGAAGGTCACCCACCTTGGTTCTCAACATTTGAACTTCTTCTCGAACTCCTTGCACTTGCGACTCAATGAACTCCCTACCATCCCAATGGTAGTTGTCCATCGCCTCCATCGTTTTTGTGTGCCAATCTTGCATCGTAGAAAATTCCGGAGCTCTCATGTAGAAACCGGGCTGTGGAACACCTTCATACCCTTGCGCGTAAGCATCCTCCTCTTGATCATATCCTTGCTCATATTGCTCGGCCTCTTCTTCATCGTCTTCTTCCTCATCATCATCGCCTCCTTCATCGGGCCTTGGACCTCCCTCGACCCACATAAGCTCCTTGTGTTGGTGAGAGTTCATCTTCCCATTCCCTCTCCGTAGCTTCTCATTCCCAATCACCTCGGTCAAATAGTTGTTCGGCAGCGGGAAGAGATGAACACCACTTCTCCCATGTAGCTTCAAGAACCACCCGGACGTATCGAATGAGATCATCCTCGCAAGCTCCAACGTGCATCTATCCACAAAGATGGACCTAGACACCGGCTGCTCCTGAATTTGCACGTTGAAGTGTCTAGCAATCGGGGTGACGAATGCTCCTATCCCAATCTTTTGTCCTCTGAACAAGTAAGCTTGGTTCTCCATGTGATCTACGAGGTAAAGGGCTGCATTTTGAGAGTGGCCTCGATAGGAAGTCCAAATGAGATGAGCGTCAGTGGCAAGGAAGGTCCCAGAGTCATGGCGGGAATGGATGGTAGACTAAATCAGCCTATGGAAGTAGCGAATCGTGGGATTCCGAATTGAGGTGGCCTTTGCATATGCCGGGTTGTAAGATCTCCTTCTTTCCTCTTCAAAATCCACGAATTGGCCCCACAAATCTTGAAGATTCGGATGGTTGTTGCCAATGTACTCGCCATTCTTGTCCCCTCCGATAACATCATTGAGTTGATCCATATCAAACTCCCTTAGTTGGCCACCGAGTTGGAAACGAATGATGTGGGGCACTTGATTGACTCGCTCCACCACCAAAGTCGAGAGAAACTCCACCGTTAGAATGTGATAGGTCAAGTGATTGCCTTGGAAGAAGTTGGTGAAGCCTCCTCTTTGCATCATTTGGGTGATCTCGTCGGCTATCCCCATCGCCACTATCGTCTCTTGATGGAGGAAACGACAATGCTTGTGCTTGAGTTGCACAAGATGTGACCATCTCCTCTTGGACTCCGCTGTGGTGAGCTTAAGCTTGAACGCCTTGGGCTCCAAATTTGTGGGCATCGACCTTGCCGGCGGCATTCGGTTCTCCGGAATGGTCTTGTCGTTTTTCCACGTCTCCTTGCCCTTGCTTGAAGAAGTGGCCTTTTCCTTCCCCTTGCCTTTGCTTGAAGAGGTCGAAGCAACATTCTTTCCCTTGTCTCTTGCCATTTTAGTACCTAAAAATTTCACAAATTAATCCAAGAGATGCAAGAGTATAGCAATATGAATCATCTTCCCCCAAACTTCAACCAAATTCAATTCTCCCCATTATCAACTCAATTTTTGCACATCACAAATCCACACATCCAACACCACAAATCTCCAAACATAATACTCTTCATAGCACAATTCAATTCAATGCATATAAATCAATGGGTTTCATTAAATTCATAGACAAATTCAAATACCCATTCAAAAATTCACATGCATCCATCTTTTCAATCCTCAATGAATCCAATTTATACAAGTAATCCAAAATAAATCATAGATTCAATCTAAAATCCTCAATCCAATACCCAATCCATTAATCCATGAATTTAACCAACAAAAACGAATTCAACCGGTCAAAACATGCGTATTCATGTAGAGAATCAAGAATTAATAAGAGAGGGGCGAGAAATCGAGTACCTAGAGACGAATTGAAGAGAGGAAATTGAAGAGTGCTCTTGTGTTCTTGAGAGAATTTGTGTTTGTGTGTGAATGGTATGTGAATTGTGTGTATATGGTATATATATAGGAAAGAAAAAACATGGTCAAAGTCGGTTAGGGTTCGTCAACGACCCTCTCGATACACCTCTCGATCGAGAGAGGTGTCGAGAGGTACGTACTGGACTACGAATTTTGACCTCTCGACAGGCCTCTCAATCGAGAGAGGTGTCGAGAGGTTTTGCGCTGAACACACTGTCCTCCCCTCTCGATCGAAAACATGGGGGTCTCGATCGAGAGGCTTCTCGTGACAAAAACCTGGGCACAATTTTAAGAATATCTCGATACCCCTCTTGATCGAGAGAGGTGTCGAGAGACCCCTACTGGACAAAAATTTTCACCTCTCGACAGGCCTCTCGATCGAGAGAGGTGTCGAGAGGTCCTGCCCTTTTTTTTCTTTCTACACAATACTTTAGCATTCGTTAGTATATTAAGGGGTTCGACTTTAAAATACGAAAAATTTACCTACGACTCTAAAACAAAACGAAACAAAAAAATAATTAAAGCGGGATACGAATATTGGGTTACCTCCCAACAAGTGCTACGTTTAATGTCTTTAGCCCGACGATACCTCCTTTCTAACTCGGGTCATCAAGATAAGTGGCCGCTTTCTTGGGGTAGAGAGGCAACGGCTTGAAGTAGTGCTTGAGTCGATGTCCATTCACCACGAATTTCTCACCGTCGTTCTTCAACACTTCGAATGCACCATTCTTCAAGTCCTTATAAATAACATACGGCCCCGACCACTTGCTTTGCAATTTTCCTGGAAATAAACGAAGTCGAGAATTAAAAATAAGAACATCATCACCAATTTCAAACTTACGCTTTTTGATGCTCAAGTCGTGAAATCTTGCGGCTCGTTCTTTGTAAATCCTCGAATTCTCGAACGCCTCGTTTCTCCATTCATTAAGCTCCAATAAGTCATCACACCTTTGACCCATGGCTTCCTTGAACTCGACATTGATCCTTCTCGTCGCCCAATAAGCCTTATGCTCCAATTCCATTGGCAAGTGGCAAGACTTGCCAAATAACAATTGGTATGGCGACCTTCCAATTGGTGTCTTGAAAGCCGTCCTATAGGCCCAAAGTGCGTCGTCCAAGTACTTAGCCCACTCCTTTTTGTTGGTGACGGTCTTCTCTAAGATTTGCTTGATCTCTCGATTAGCTAGCTCGGCTTGACCGTTTGCTTGAGGGTGGTAGGGTGATGTAACCTTGTGCTTGACTCCATATTTTGCAAGAAGCGATCCTAATAAACGATTGTTGAAGTGGCTCCCCCCATCGCTAAGCAAAGCTCTCGGAGTTCCATACCGAGTCAAAATATTTCGCTGGAGGAATTTGATCACCACTTTCGAATCGTTGGTTGTAGTAGGAATGGCCTCGACCCATCTAGAAACATACTCCACCGCAAGTAAGATGTAAGAGAACCCTTGAGACTTGGGGAAAGGACCCATGAAGTCAATCCCCCAAATATCGAAGAGTTCCACCTCCAATAGTTCGTTGCGGCATCTCGTCCCTCTTCGTGATGTTCCCCATCCTTTGGCATCGATCACATGACTTGATGTACTCGTGGCAATCCTTGTAGATCGAAGGCCAATAGAAACCACTATGAAATATCTTGAGGGCGGTGCAATTTGCTGCAATGTGTCCCCCATTTGGAGCGCTATGTCAATCTTCGATGATCTTTTTCCACTCCGATTGTCGAACACATCGCCTTATGACTCCATCGGCACACCTCTGGTACAAATAAGGGTCATCCCAATAGTAGAACTTGCAATCGTGGAGGAACTTCTTCTTTTGATGAGACGATAGATCCTTGGGCACATGATGAATCACCAAGTAGTTGACGATGTCGGCGAACCAAGGATTCAAATCGTCCACCTCAAAAATCTGCTAATCGGGGAAGCTTTCCTTGATAGCAATCTTCGAATCCTCTTCATCCACGGGCTGCTCAAGTCTCGAGAGATGGTCGGCCACCACATTCTCGCATCCTTTCCTATCCTTGATCTCCATATCAAACTCTTGAAGAAGCAAAATCCAGCGAACTAACCTTGGCTTCGAGTCCTTCTTGTTGAATAGGTAGCGAATGGCGGCATGGTCAGTGTGCACAATCGTGTGAGATCCCACCAAATAAGGTCTAAACTTGTCGAAATCATAGACCACAGCAAGTAACTCCTTCTCCGTGGTGGTGTAGTTCCTTTGAGCCGAGTCCAATGTCTTGCTAGCATAGTAGATCACTCGGAAAAGCTTCTCCCTTTTCTGCCCCAAAACTGCTCCTACCGCCCAATCGCTTGCATCGCACATGAGCTCGAACGGGGCACTCCAATCCGGTGACACCAAGACGGGAGTAGAGATAAGTGCCTTCTTCAATGTCTCAAAGGCTTCCAAGCAATCCTTATCGAATATGAACTTGACATCCTTCTCAAGCAATCCACATAACGGCTTCGTGATCTTCGAAAAATCCTTGATGAACCTCCTATAGAAGCCGGCATGTCCTAAGTAACTCCTCACCGATTTGACATTGGTAGGTGGTGGCAACTTCTCGATGGCTACGACTTTGGCTCGATCCACCTCCAATCCTTGCGAAGACACCTTGTGGCACTTCTCCCAATTGAGAACGAGGTTCGTCTCTTCGCACCTTTGAAGCACCGTGGTAAGATTCTCCAAACATTGGTCAAAAGAAGAACCAAAGACTGAAAAATCATCCATGAATACCTCCATAATATTCTCGATCAATCCATGGAAGATGGCCATCATGCACCTTTGGAAAGTGGCCGGTGCGTTGCATAACCCGAACGACATCCTTCGATAAGCGAAGACTCCATATGGGCATGTGAATGCCGTCTTGTGTTGGTCCTCCGGAGCGATGGCGATTTGGTTGTAGCCGGAGTATCCGTCGAGGAAGCAATAATACTCATGGCCGGCCAAACGATCGAGCATTTGATCTACGAACGGGAGGGGGAAGTGATCCTTCCTAGTTGCTGCGTTGAGAAGCCTATAATCGATGCAAACTCGCCATCCCGTGACAAGCCTCGTTGCAATTAGCTCCCCATTCTCATCGTTGATGACCGTCATCCCTCCTTTCTTTGACACCACTTGAGTAGGGCTCACCCACTCACTATCCGAAATAGCGTAGATCATGCCGGCATCGAGCAACTTCAACACCTCCTTCCTCACCTCTTCTTGCATCGCTGGGTTCAAGCGCCTTTGAGGTTGTACTCTTGGGCGATGACCTTCCTCGAGCAATATCCTATGCATGCAAATCGAAGGACTAATACCTTTGATGTCGGCAATTGTCCATCCAATTGCAGATTTGTGCTCCCTTAGAACCCTCAATAGCTTGTCCGTGTTTGCCTCCGTGAGTTGGGAAGACACAATCACTGGATACGTCTCTTCTTCTCCTAAGAATTGATACTTGAGGTGCTCGGGTAACGGCTTCAATTCCACTTTCGGGGCTGCATCCTTCTTCTCTTCCTCCTCGAGAACTCCACCATCCACCTTCTTGTTGATGTCGAGGTAAGGAACTTCCTCGTGTCGAAGTTGAGGTGGGTTTGCCTCCATTTGATGTAGATACTCGAGAATCTCATCACAAGCTTCATCTAACTCCTCGTAGGTATATAACGAGCTTGAGATGCAATGGTTGAGTGCCTCCTCCGATGTACGTGGTGTCAATGTCTCGATGGAGAAGATATCCTCACGGTGATCGTCAGGTCTCTTCATGGCTTCATAGATAGAAATCTTCAACTCCTCTCCGTTGACCCGAATGGTGAGGTCTCCATCTTGAACATCTATCAATGCTCTCCCCGTGGCTAAGAATGGCCGTCGTAAGATCAATGGTTGATTTGCATCCTCGGGCATATCCAAGACTACGAAATCCGCCGGGAAGACAAGGTTGTGCACTTGAACGAGAACGTCCTCCACTATCCCTCGTGGATAAGAAACCGATCGGTCTGCCATAAGTAGAGAGATGGTGGTTGGCTTCATCCTCCCGATCTTGAGCCGGTTGAATATAAAGAGAGGCATCAAATTGATGCTAGCACCAAGATCGCATAGAACATTTTGAAAGACTTGATCTCCGATCTTGCATGCTAATGTGAACGTCCCGGGATCCTTTCGCTTCATTGGTAGATTCTTTTGGATCACCGCGCTACACTCCTCCGTGAGGTTGATCGTCTCAAACTTTGCCCACTTCTTCTTTCCCGACAACGCGTCTTTGATGAACTTCATATGGTTGGGCATGTCTCGAAGAGCATCAAGAAGTGGTATGTTGATGTTGACCTTTTGTAGTTGTTGGGGTTATTGTATACCTAAAGCAAAACCGGTTGTTTTAGTGGTTACGACACAGTTCCACTGTTAACAATCCCTATCTGGATGAATATGAATAAGCAAGAATAAAGCCCATTATCTCATGTTTTAGACCACGTGTCGATCTGAGTTCGGAGAGGATCACGAAGGTCGTTGATAATGATGAGATATAAACAGTTCACAGTCGAGATAGCTTGGGCTGAGCTGTCGGTCTAGACTGCAGCTTAATGGTAGTGATGAGTCCTAATCACTAATTATGCTGGTACGGTGGAACGTATTGAGGATCAACAGAGATAATGCTCTTCTGATACTGACCCTGTATCAAAGGTGATATAGGTGAAGAGCTATAGATCTCAGGCTCTAGCTCGATCTTAACCTTGGTAAACTATTAGATGTATATGTATTCTTCGATGTTACTTTGATTTACGAAGATATGAACTTCGTTAGTTCATCTTAATCATGTCGTACTTTGGGTAACACGGAGATGCATAGTATGTCTAATAAGTGTTATCAACAAGCCGTGTCCTGTGTGAGTGCAGGCTGACGTTATCCCCTCAGGGAGTTCACAATGTTTATTATACCAAGTCATGCATGCTGATTAAGTTCAGGTATAATAATGAGTGAACGGGTACTACCTAAGGAATAGATGTTAACAATTAGGAGCAGTCATGGTAGCTCTAATTGATTAACGGATATGGAAGGTCTTAAACACGGGGGTCGAACTATACAAAATACCAACCCAATCTACATAATTGGGACAGAACGGTGATTCAGCTATGACACTTTAGTGGAGTGCGTCATAGTTCTAATGAGATACATGTTCAGGGGTGGACATGGAAATATCGAATTAGATAAGGCCCAACTCTGTCTGGTATCCGATCCCTAGGATGGCCCAAACAGACCTCAGGAATCGATCTAAATAGTATTATTGAGTATGGGCTCAATAATTGGACTCAGGCCCAGTATATGATATATATTGGATTTATATCCGTTGGATGGATATTAAATATAATTAATTTAGATTTATATCCAGTGGGATAAGATTAAATCTAATTAGTTATAATTTAATCATTCATGGATATGATTAAATCTAATAGGATAAGATTTATTTAATTAAATCTTATGGGGATAAATATCATATATAAATATATTTAGTATATATTTATTTATTTATTCTTCTACTGGAATTATAATAAATTCTATTTGTTAGAATTAATTCCGGATATACAGTTGCATAACTGAACAGATTAATTCCTTATTAATTCCGTATTAATAAAGGAATAGGATTTGTAAGTTATGGAAAGAGAATAAATATGGGATTGGCATAGATATGGTTAGAGATAAATAAGGAATCATATCTCCTTATTTATGAACCATATAAATACTCTCAGGTCTCTCATCAAAACCCTAGTTCTCACTAGCCACCAAATTCGTTTCCTACGAGATTGGCGCAGAACCCTAGGCGAGAGAGAGAATCGGCCGCGAGTCTGAGAGAAAGGAGATCGAGGTTCCAGTGATCTTGAGACGTCCACCAAGTCTCAGATCTGAAGGTTTGGGATCACATCCTAGAAGATCAGAACCGTAGATCGATCAGACACGACTCAGATTGCACGTTCTTCATAATCATAAGGTATGTACTCGAGCCCTTGCATGAACTTATGTGCACGATCGAATCAACACATCCGAACCAAGATCTGGGTCGGGGCGGCTTTCAAGCAGCCGGTCCCAACAAGTGGTATCAGAGCCCGAGGTTTTTGGATCGGCTCTGTGTTGAATCGAATATTATGTTCATGCATTCGAGTCATCATGATTATGTGTGCATGCTGCTGTCCGGGAAAATTTACGTGCGTTATTTATCGTTTTTCGTTTTATTGTTGTTCGTTTTTTATCGGCGAGATAATAAGGTGCCGATTAGAATAGGATTCATTTTGTATTTTTCGATTTTTGTATTGTATTATTTCTGGAAAATCGGAGAATTGTTGAACGAGGTCCGAAACGAACACGAAGACGAAGGCACGACGGCCGCAGGCGGTGGCGCATCGGCCAGCGCACGGCGGCGGGTGGCGTAATCTGCCGCGTTTCATGAAGGAACCATATCTGATCGGTGAAGATCGGTTCGCCCGAGGATCTATTTCGGATATCTAACTATCGAATTAAACCTATCATGCTCCTATGAATTTAGTGCGGAATCATAGGGGGTTTATAGATCAATTACCTGAAGAAGTAGAGAACTCGCGAATAGATCTTCTGATCTATATCCTTGCTCGATTCTGACGTTGGATGGACAACGATCTTCGGAATCAGCCACGGAAACGGGATCCCCACCGAAAACTGCTGCTCGGCCGCGCGTCTCCCCCTCTCTAACCCTAGCCTCCTTTTCTTGTTCAGAATATTAAGTGCACTCGATTATTCTGACTGTTAGGTCTGAACAAGACCTTGAGGGGTATTTATAGAGGAGACCAAGAGAGACTTGGGCTTAAGTTGCAGGCCAGGCCTGCAACTTATGGACTGGCCGCCCATGAGCACAGTTGGCGCCACATACTGGGCCCAACTGAGTGGTGGCCTACTTATTCCTTATACTGTGGCCTATTGAGCTTTTTGGGCCAGATCAGGGATCTACTAGCTGGTAAAACCGAGGCCTCCCAATGGCTAAATTCTCCATACTCAGCCCAGAGTATAATTTAGTCCATAAGTACTAAAACATTCCACTAGAGTAATAGTACTGAATTACCTGTTTTACCCCTGTTGAGTTCAGGGCTAGTATTAGACTTAACGACCCCCATATTTAAGATATCCCACATCCGTTGATTAACTTAGAGCTTCTGACTGCTCGTGTTATTCAACTTCTTTTATATTCCTGAGTAGTACCATTCATACCTTACTCATCATACCGGAATTTAATCCACCTGCAGGGTTTGGTATGATAGTCCTTAATGAATTCCTCAGGGGATGTGATCAACCTGTTCTACCAGGATATGGTGCTCTGTTGCAGTTACACTAAGAGTCGTACTAGTTGTAGTTGCTTCCCAAGATACGGAGCATATTGAGTTGCAGATACTCTGAACTCTTACCCATGGTAAATCAAAGAAGCAGACCACAACTATACACCCTTAGGACTCAACTAGAGTTAAGGTTCATCTTAAGTCACCGAGGTCTTGATTCTTTCTACATCTGGTCAGAATAGAAGAATACACCTCACCGTGATCCTATCAGTACACGCACGTACTAGTATAGACAAGTAGCCAAGACAAGCTACTTATGCAGCCTATACTACAGCCTAAACCGACAGTTATATCCAGAACTGTCTCAACTGTGATACCCTTTTATATCTCTTGAGGAACCGGCAACTATGGTCTTCTGTGATCTACAACACACCATAAAGCCTACAACTTTGAGATAATGGATAGATGTTTGATGCATGGATGACAATTCATACTTAATCAGATAGAAGATTGTTAGTGGTTATGGACAACACATGCATACAAGCTAAAAGGCCTGCTTTCTAGTATACAAATCCATCAATCTCCCACTTATACTAAAGCAAACTTTTAGTATATCATGTGACAAAAGGCAAAGTGTCTACAATCTAGCATCTATTACACATCTTCTCCCACTTATACTCAAAGTTTATTAGTGTGGGAGGCGCTCCAGTCCCATCCCTTCGACATGCTTGTCGAACACCTTGACTGGTAAGCTCTTTGTGAATGGATCTGCCAGATTATCCGCTGAAGGGATTTTCTTCACTTCTACTTCTCCTCTTTCGACGATTGCTCGTACGAGATGGTACTTTCCCTCTATGTGTTTGCTCGCCTTGTGAGCCCTAGGTTCCTTGCAGTTTGCAACTGCTCCAGCATTATCACAATATAGTGTGATACCTCTGGGCAAACTGGGAACTAGTTCTACCTCATTAAGGAAGTTCAGGAGCCACATAGCCTCTTTAGCAGCCTCACAAGCAGCCACATATTCGGCCTCCATGGTCGAGTCTGCGATGCACTTCTGCTTCACACTCTTCCAAGTGACGGCTCCACCTCCCAAGGTAAACACATAGCCTGAGGTAGATTTCCTCTCATCTCGATCAGCCTGGAAGTCTGAGTCCGTATACCCTATAGGGATCATCTCATTGGACTGATAAACAAGCACATGATCTCTTGTCCTCTTGAGATACTTTAAAATGTGCTTAACAGCCGTCCAATGTCCCTGACCAGGGTTAGACTGATATCTCGCCACCATGCCAACCGCATAGCAGATATCTGGTCTAGTACACAACATTGCATACATGAGACTTCCAACCGCGGAAGCATACGGTATAGTCTTCATGCCCTCTATCTCCTCTTGTGTCTTCGGACACATGTCCTTAGATAGAGGTATGCCATGTCTGAAGGGAAGAAAACCCTTCTTGGCATTCTGCATGCTGAAACGGGCGATCACAGTATCTATATATGAAGCTTGGCTTAAGCCTAACATCCTCTTACGGCGATCTCTGATCACCATGTAACCTGCTTCTCCCAAGTCTTTCATCTGAAACTGTTCAGACAACCAATCCTTTACGCCTGATAACACGTTCACATTGTTGCCAATGAGAAGTATGTCATCCACGTACAGTACTAAGAATACCACGCTTCCGTCCGAACTGAGCCTGTAAACACAACTTTCGTTTAAGCATTGGACAAATCCATAGGATTTAATCACTCCATCAAAACGAATGTTCCAGGACCTGGACGCTTGTTTAAGTCCGTATAAGGACTTCTTAAGCTTCCACACGAGATGCTCCTGGCCATCTCTCACATAACCTTCTGGTTGGCGCATATAAATGTCCCTACCTTTTTCAAGGTACCCGTTCAAGAATGCAGTCTTGACGTCCATTTGCCAAACCTCTAAGTCTAAATGTGCCGCCATGGACAAGAGTATTCTGACGGACTTAAGCATGGCAACCGGCGAAAATGTCTCATCGTAATCGATTCCCTCTTTCTGAGTGAATCCTTTCGCCACCAATCTAGCTTTGAAGGCTAAAACCTTCCCGTCAGGTCCTCTCTTTCTCTTGTACACCCACTTGCAACCGATGGGCTTTACCCCATCCGGCAGCTCCGCAAGGTCGTACACGTCCATGTTAACTATGGATTCTATCTCCGAATCCATAGAAACTCTCCAGGAATCTGCATCCTCGTCCTCCATCGCTTCCTTGTAAGTCCAGGGGTCGATCTCATCATGTTCGATACCCGAGAGTAGTTCAGTGGATTCTCCCACGAACATGAAATGGTCCGGTTGACGAACAACCCTCCCACTGCGACGAAGCGATGGTGGAGATACAGTATCGGATAAGGGTGCAGTTAGTGGTATAACCTCTTGTACTCTCGGCTGCTCTGGAATTTCGGCTGCTGCTGATGCTCGCAACTCATCGAGCATTATTTCACTCCTTGTCCGGTGGTTACTAATAAAGTCCTCCTCTAGGAATCGGGCTTTAGTGCTCACAATGACCTTATGACTGGGGACTATAGAAATAACCTCCTTTCGTTCCTTTTGGATATCCTACAAACAGCCTAACCTCAGTCTTAGACCTCAATTTGTCGGCCTCCTTAGTCAGCACGTGTGCTGGGCATCCCCAAACCCGAATATGACCCAAGCTAGGCTTGCGCCCTGTCCATAATTCGGAAGGAGTTTTAACTGTCGACTTTGTAGGTACTAGATTGAGGAGATAACCTGTTGTTTCCAAGGCATATCCCCAGAACGAAATTGGCAAGGATGCATAGCTCATCATCGATCTAACTGTGTCTAAAAGAGTACGATTCCGTCTCTCAGCTACACCGTTCTGTTGGGGAGTACCGGGCGTAGTTAACTGAGATGAAATCCCATTTTCTGACAAGAAAGTTCAAAACTCAGTTCCGAGGTACTCGCCACCTCTATCAGAGCGAAGTGACTTGATACTTCTACCCGTTCTCTTCTCCACTTCCGCTTTGAATTCCTTAAATTTATCAAAGCATTCGGACTTCCTGTGGAGCAGGTAGATATAACCGTATCTCGAGTAGTCATCAATAAACGTGACGAAATACTCGTAACCTCCTCGAGCTTGAACGGACATCGGTCCACACAAGTCAGAATGAACCAACTCCAAGAGCTCTTGGGCTCGATATCCTATGGACTTGAAAGGTCTGGTCACCATCTTTCCTTCCAAACATGATTCACACGTTGATAAAGGTTCTATTTGGAAATCCAAAACACCTTCTTTTATCAACCTTTGAATCCTCCTTTGGTTGATGTGACCCAATCGTAAGTGCCATAATAGAGTTTGGTTCATTTGAGACGGATTCTTCCTCTTTTTAGTATTCAATGATGAGGAAGCATTATAAGAAGAAGAATCATTCATAGGACAAGTAATGGTTTAGAGAGACCGGGACAATGTGCCAGAAACTATAACTTCATTGTCTTTCATGATAGAAACGCCTCTATCAAAAACAACTGAATATCCGTAAACAAAAAGTTTCGAAACAGAAATCTAGTTTCGCCTAAAAGCAGGCACATACAAAACGTCTCTCAAAACCAAAACAGTACTATCAAACGATAAATGAATATCTCCAACTGCGACAGCTGCAACTCTCGATGCATCGCCCATGGAGATGGTAATCTCGTCATCACTCAGCTCCCTTGTCTGCAGAAACCCCTGCAAGGAGTAACATACATGGTCAGTGGCTCCCGTATCTACTACCCAAGTCTGGGTAGAACTTGCAGCTAAGCATGTTTCAGTTACAAATGTGAATGACGTACCAGAATTCTTCTTCTTTAGAGGGCAGTCAGCCTTCCAGTGTCCTTTCTCGCCACAAATGAAGCACTTGCCCTTGAACTTCGGTTTCCTTACAACACCGAGAGGCACCTTCGCAGCTCCCCTTGCATTCCGAACCATTTTTCTAACGTCTTCATGCGTCAGAGTAACTCCTGTTGCTTTATTCACAGCTTGAATAAACTCTGCAACTGGTTCGGCTTTCGGCACCACTTCATCAACCAAGAAGGACTCCAGAGTCTCTATCATGCTGTATGCAGTCACCATATGCTTAATCATATACTGCATCCCATCTGACACAGACGACAAGACTATTTTCATAGCCTCATCATTTTTCTTGTGCCAAATCTCATGAACCTCTTTCTCTTCTTGTGATGCCGCATCAGTAAGGATAGGAGAAGCTGGACTCGCGAGCATATTAGTATACTCGCCTGCAGCTAGGACAGCATCGAGATTCTTCCTCCACTCCATGTAGTTGGAATCCGTGAGAGGACTCGAAGTGAGAATGTTTATCAACGGGCCTAAAGTCATATCTGAAAAAGCAATAAACACGTAGACACAAGTAAGAAAAGATCATGCATCGATTCGTAACGAAAATTATTGTAACCTTTTGATAAACCAATAATTTCGAAACCTTCAACAGCCCAAACAGTGCAGATCGCAAGCCACGTTCGTGTGGACGTTTACGCTCCCACTGTTCAACCAGATACTCGAATCTTTAACTCTACTTATCTTGCCAACCTATCCTTATGGCAAATAGAGCTAACAGTTGAACCTTACTAGACCATATTAGATTAGAAAAGGGACTCCGTTGGGGAGTTGTATTCTAACTAATATCTAAGCTTTTAACCACAATCTTAGCCTAACTTGGAAAAAGCACTATTTTCCTTAAGCTATCTTTGTTCAAAAACCAACTCCAGAGAAAACCGTAGTTACTGTTCCGAGCAAGCCACGTTAGTGTGGACGTTTACTCAGAAAAGCTCCCACTTCTCATTTTGGTTAGAACATTTTTGTTAAGAAACCCTAAGTCTGGCGAACTCGTTCGATATGATGTGCAAGCCACGTTCGTGTGGACGTTTACACACTCGCACCAAACTTCACCTTAAGGTTAGTTGTGGAGGTCTTAACATTTTCTATACCAAAAACATTTTTATCTGCTTAGTATTTTTCTTTCAAAAGGTTGTCGACATGCTAGATCACGTTGTCACATAATCCTAAGCATAATTTTCTAAACGCAGCAAATAAACCATGCTCGCAGAAAATTTAAAACATGCTTATATTGACAATCCTAAAACATGCTCGACTAAGCGCAATTTAATCACCTCGACAGGCAAGACATGCTATAATAAATAAATTGCATCCATAGCATGCTTAAGAAAAACGAGATAAAAACAAAAATAAAACTCGCTTTTCGTGGTGTGACGACCAGTCTAAACTATTACATTAAATAATAAAATCCGAAACAGGCTTCGGTCTTGAATAAGTCCTCCGAGTTGATCTCCCGTTTATCCCAGAAAATAAATAAATTATTTAGATAATTTATTTTCTAATTTTCGTTGCCATTAGGCTTCTCTAACCGAGATTGGGCCCACACCACGTGACCCAATTCTCTCGAAAAGGCCCAAACCGCGCTCGTTTCACTCTTATGGGCCCACGAACCTGAAACCGACCTAACACGGCCCGAATTCACGACTGGGCCCGAGCCCGAACGCTGGAGGCAGCCCGTAAACGCGAACGGGCCGGGTTGGAAAACCCTAGGCCCGTCCACGGGCTAGGGCACGGGCGCGCGAGGTTGCCCGCGCCGCGACCGACCGTGTGAGGCGCTGCCGCCGGCCGCCTCCGCCTCCCTGGCGCCGCTGCTGCTGCTGGGCGTCGTTCCCACCGTGGCACGGCCGGCAACCGCCCCGGCGAGGCTCGCGGCGTATAACCCTAACTAGGGTTCCGCCGCGGCACCCCTCACCTCGCTGCCGCCGTTCCAGCCGCCGGCGACGTCCGCCGCGGCTCCTGTTGCTGGTGTTGATGTCGCCGGCGTGCTCCCCTGCTGCTGGACGTCCCTCCGCCGCCTTCGCCATCGCCTGTCGCCGCTGCAACTCGCGGTAGAAAATCCTAGGGGGTTCCGCCGCGGCTGCTGCTCTCCCGGCGCCGCTCCGACGATCTGCTGCTGCCGGCGACGTTCGCGGCCACATCGAGTCCGTTGCCGGACTCCGTGGTCGCCGTTGTCGGCCCCCATGCAGCCCACGACGTCTGCCAGGGCGTCGAGCCCTAATTAGGGTTCCGCCGCGGCGCCGTTCTCGCGCCTCCGGTGCTGCCGCCACCTCTCCGGCCTCCCCCAGCCTCCTCCGACGACGTGCAGGCTCCAGTAGCCTGCTGGAGCCACGTCGCTCATCGGAGAAGAAGGAGGCAGTCCCGTTGGGTGACTCGCACGCGCGTGTGGTGGCGCGTGTGATTCACGCGCCGCCCCGTGCGACGGTGTCCAGCTGGTGCTCGTCTCCTTCGTTCTTCGTCTTCGTCTCGTCCAGCAGGTACAAAACGAAATAAAACCTATCTAATCCTATTCTAGATCGCACCTTATTATCTCGCGATCAAAAATTACATAGATTTGCCAAATCGGCCCCGAAAAACGACAAAACACCACGAAAAGCGACATCCTAATCGATCTAACATGCATAATAATCGATAATTACTCAGATAGAGCCGAAAATCTGATCCTTGGCTCTGATACCAACTGAAGGAACCATATCTGATCGGTGAAGATCGGTTCGCCCGAGGATCTATTTCGGATATCTAACTATCGAATTAAACCTATCATGCTCCTATGAATTTAGTGCGGAATCATAGGGGGTTTATAGATCGATTACCTGAAGAAGTAGAGAACTCGCGAATAGATCTTCTGATCTGTATCCCTGCTCGATTCTGACGTTGGATGGACAACGATCTTCGGAATCAGCCACGGAAACGGGATCCCCACCGAAAACTGCTGCTCGGCCGCGCGTCTCTCCCTCTCTAACCCTAGCCTCCTTTTTCTTGTTCAGAATATTAAGTGCACTCGATTATTCTGACTGTTAGGTCTGAACAAGACCTTGAGGGGTATTTATAGAAGTGACCAAGAGAGACTTGGGCTTAAGTTGCAGGCCAGGCCTGCAACTTATGGACTGGCCGCCCATGAGCACAGTTGGCGCCACATACTGGGCCCAACTGAGTGGTGGCCCACTTATTCCTTATACTGTGGCCTATTGAGCTTTTTGGGCCAGATCAGGGATCTACTAGCTGGTAAAACCGAGGCCTCCCAATGGCTAAATTCTCCATACTCAGCCCAGAGTATAATTTAGTCCATAAGTACTAAAACATTCCACTAGAGTAATAGTACTGAATTACCTGTTTTACCCCTGTTGAGTTCAGGGCTAGTATTAGACTTAACGACCCCCATATTTAAGATAACCCACATCCGTTGATTAACTTAGAGCTTCTGACTGCTCGTGTTATTCAACTTCTTTTATATTCCTGAGTAGTACCATTCATACCTTACTCATCATACCGGAATTTAATCCACCTGCAGGGTTTGGTATGATAGTCCTTAATGAATTCCTCAGGGGATGTGATCAACCTGTTCTACCAGCATATGGTGCTCTGTTGCAGTTACACTAAGAGTCGTACTAGTTGTAGTTGCTTCCCAAGATACGGAGCATATTGAGTTGCAGATACTCTGAACTCTCACCCATGGTAAATCAAAGAAGCAGACCACAACTATACACCCTTAGGACTCAACTAGAGTTAAGGTTCATCTTAAGTCACCGAGGTCTTGATTCTTTCTACATCTGGTCAGAATAGAAGAATACACCTCACCGTGATCCTATCAGTACACGCACGTACTAGTATAGACAAGTAGCCAAGACAAGCTACTTATGCAGCCTATAGTACAGCCTAAACCAACAGTTATATCCAGAACTGTCTCAACTGTGATACCCTTTTATATCTCTTGAGGAACCGACAACTATGGTCTTCTGTGATCTACAACACACCATAAAGCCTACAACTTTGAGATAATGGATAGATGTTTGATGCATGGATGACAATTCATACTTAATCAGATAGAAGATTGTTAGTGGTTATGGACAACACATGCATACAAGCTAAAAGGTCTGCTTTCTAGTATACAAATCCATCATTTCACGCGGCTGCTTCCTTCGTCGTTTTCATGGCGACTGAACCCTAGGGTTTATCCTAGGGTTCAGGCGAGCCGGAGACGAGGGATTGCGGCGGTAGAAGCGGCGGCAGACGGCGGGACGGGCGAAGGCAGCGGCGGCGACGCGAAACCCTAACGGGTTTTGGTTCGCGCGCAAGCTGCTGGGCCTGAACCGTGGCCAGCCCGGCGGTCCATCGCCTAGCTCGACGTCGGAACGGAGCCGTGACGGCGCTGGACGACCGGTGGCAGTGCGGCAAGGGCTGCGGCGGCGAGTTGCAGCAGCGGCGGCCTGAACCCTAGAGGTTTCTTGGCGCGCGCGCTGCTAGGCTCAAGCCCGCGGCTCGACGGTGGTTCGATGGCGGTGGGTGGCGCGGACGATGGCGGACAGGAGGGCTGGTGGTCGGGGACCATCGGCGGCGGCGGCTGTGGCGCGATCAACGGCAGCGGCGGCGGCTGGGTTTGTCCCCTGCGCGCGCGCTGCTGCCGGACTTAGCCACGGCTGCCCGGGCTCGAACCCAGCACCTCCGGTGGTGCTGGGGATGCCGGCGAGCCAGTGGGAGCGACCGGTGGCGTGCCAGCCACCGGCGGTGGCTCGCGGCGGCGGCGCTGCTTCTTGCAGCGGATAACGGCGAAGGCGACGGCGGTTTTGGCGACGGTGACGAGCAGTGGCTCGGGCTGGGTTGCAACGGACGCACCCAGCCCGGACCCAGCCACGTCAGGTTCGTCGTGGAGCCAAGACGGTGGTCCCGGCATGTGCCGCGGCGGCGCGTGTGTTACACGCGTGGCTCGGCGGCGGCGCGTGGCCTGATTTTTGAACGACGGCTGCTCATTTTTGCAACGATCAGCCCATTACGTTGACGACGGCTAGGGTTTTCCGAAACCTAGGCATGATCGTCAACGGCTAGGGTTTTCGTACCCTATTTCGTTCGAAATAAATTCGCTTTCCGTTTTGGTAATAAGGGTTTTTCCGCACCCTAGTTATTTCGAGCAGTTGCTATTTTTGGAAGGTGGACTTGAAGACCGGGGTTGGCTTCCAAATCGAAGATTAAAGACCGGAGCTTGTTCCGGGAATTTTTTAATTAAATGTAATAGATAGGGCTTTCTATTCCCGGTCGGCAGCCTATTTATTTATTTAATTATTATGCATGCTATGGATGGATTTAAATTACGCGATGAGATGATTAGCATGTTTTGCATGTTATAGTTGCTTTTCATTGTTTGCGTAATAGAAATAACATGCACAGGGGTCATAGCATGTCGGTTTTAATGATTTCGATGCGAGCATGTTTTATTACTTGTGCTTAGAAATCATGTGATAGGACTTAATTGTCTATGTGCTACGATTGTCACACAAACCCTTAAAAAGACTAAGCTGTATAGTTAATCGATTATTGGTTAATTGATTTAAAGGACCTCCATATTTGGTTTAAAAATGAAATAATTAGCATTCGCGTTGACAATGAGTCTTCCTCCCTATAGGAGATGCTGGTTATGGATTTCATTGGTTTAGACTTCAAAAGGATAATTTGATTTAAAATGAAATAATTAGTTTCGCGTTGACAATGAGTCTTCCTCCCTATAGGAGACACTGATTATAGTTCATTGGTTAAATTCAAAATTGATAATATGGAAAAATGATTTTATAAAGGTAATTCCTCCTTAACGGGTGGGTAACTCTTAATAGAATTAATTTTTCGGTATATTAAAATATGGTTGTAGCTTAGCTGCTTATTGATGAATCCTCCTATAGAGGTCACTTCTCGAATTAGCAGGGTCTTGAGGCACGGGTTATTATTTCTTTGTTTCACTATGGTCCGTGTGATGGGATAAGAAATAAAGTAGACTGCGGTCATGGTCGATAATTTTATGGATAGCATTCACCTATAGTGGACTATTTGTAAATAGTATCGGGCTACTCGTTTGTTGGTTCAATGTTATTATTGGGTTTATAACATTGATAACATAAATTATTTTTGCTTATAAGTTGTTTACTTGTTATTTATTTCAGATATGTCTATTGATTCTATTCGCACGAAGATTTGTCGTTTAGCTTATTCCGATGATGTTCAAGATTCCTTTCGATTTCGACTACTCAGTTTCCTAGCACGGAAGGAGATTAGTTTCCTGAGGTTTGAGGATTCCCTCAACTTCAAGGAATTCATTATGAGGTTTAAGAACCTCGTATACATGTACGTGTTGTATGGAGGCGTTATGTCGGGAAAGTCTGTGTGCGAGGTTCTCCTTGCACGTTTTCCAGGTTGGTTCCAGGCCCTTAGGGATGCAGTCGTCCCTAACCACATCATTCATGAGGATCCAATTGCCCTTATTGGGGAATTGCTCGTGGTTGACAGGGAGAGGATTGATATTCTACGGTCTGCCTATGAGGCGGAAAGGAGGTTTTGGGATCAGCCTGTTGATAAGGACGTCGATTTGATTGAGCATTTTAATGCTCAGGATAATGAGACTGTCATAGACGAGTACCTCCATTCACTAAGGATTGATGATCTTGAGTATGAAGGACTCGTTCACGATGTGAATGAGCTGATCTCTGATCAATCCATCTAGGTAGTGGGCGACTTTGAGCCTGATAGACTCGTTCACGACGTGAATGAGCTGAGCTCTGATCAGCGTACTGAGGAAGTGAATGATGCCAGGAAGGAGAGACCTCCGATAATAAAGGTCTATCAGAGGAGGAACAAGAAGTTGAAGATAGATGGAGGTATGTCACACTCTTGTAACATGAAAAACCAAATTATACTAGTTCAGTCCTCGCGGACGGATTTAACTGGTGGATATTAATTGTGGTTTGTTGCAATCTTTGTAGGTTCAGCTACAAGGAACGAGTAGGACGACTTCAAGTTCTTGAGCTCGACAAGAAACATTCAGTTGATGCAGTTGTCTAGCAGACTTGGAGATTTCTATCTTACGTTTTATCTTGGTTTTTGGATACTAGATTCTGGATTATTACTTTTACACTACATTTAGTTGCCTTGTTTTGGAAGGATACTTATGTTTTGCATATTGATGGATGATTATTCTCTTACATTGTATGAAGGATTTATTTCTTTAATACTGGTTGTTTTGATATATCATTCGTAGTGGGAGTAATAACTGCGAGTTTTGAAAGATATTCCAAAATGTGTTATGATAAATGTTGCACTTCTTGTTCAGAATTGTCTTTTAACAAAATACTACGTCACTTCTATTTCCTTTCCTTATTTGAAATGAAGTGATTAGCATTTATGTTGATCATAGATTTCATTGTGATTTATTATGAATTGATTAGCATTCGCGCTGAGATCGCGTTTTCCCTTCCCACGGAAATGCTAATTGTAAGTTTCATTGGTTAAATCTGTTCGGAAATAAGGATAATTTGCACACGAAGTGTCGCAATTTTGATGTTAGATTTAGTGATTAGTTGGACAAGTAGTTATTTTTCAAGGAAAGACAAGTATTTATTCTTGATTAACGTCCAAGAATAAAAGGAATTTATGGATTGGAACATCATAAGACCGGAAGTACAAAACAGATAACCAAAAGGATCTGCACAAGATTATTTTAGGATCCTTGTCACAGTGGGAGTATTTTCGGGTGTGTCTCGAAAATTGTGAATTGTTCATCAAGAAATCAAGTTTTTTGGACAATGAACAGACCAAGTTGACTGGTAAAAGATAAGTTAGATGAAAATGTTGCTTATCATTGATTAGTCTATGAGTTAAACACTCGAAAGACTTGTAAGTTTCATGCTCATATTCGTTGAGGACATACATGAGTGAACATGGATGTAGTTTGAGAAAAGGGAAGAATTTTCTCAAAAGGTTCTATGTTTCGGGACAAACATATTGAAATGTGTAGTTCAATGATTAAAGCATTCATTTGTCGAACAACACATATAAGTCCGTTCATCAAATGTGTTGACAAATGGTATATCTTCATCTACAAAAGACGTTGAATTGGTTGTCTTGTACATTGTGAGATAATATTACTAGCACTTGGAGACAATGTGAAAGTATTACCTGACACAAAAGTGGTGATTATCCGAACAGTTTAGAATGAAGGTTAGGAGTAATGTTAGATATATCTGTGGATAGTACAACATTATTCAAGTACTCTTCATAGACTACTGTTTTGGCAAAGTTTGCAATACACTTGGATATTGCATAAGAAGCCAAAATATATGTTAGTGCTGTGTGCATGGTAACGGATATAGTCCATCATGTTTGTGGACACGGATAATCGAATGGTAGCTAGAAAAAAGACATCATCGACCTTTTACTATGGATTCACGTAAGAAGCAGAATTGTCTTGAAGATTCTCACGCAGTGAAATGCTGAGAGGGAGCTAGATAATTCAGGGCTTGGCTTCGTGAATTGGCAGTAATCTCAAATTTGCTAGAATTCTCACACCCCCCTGGAAGGATTCTAAGTGCAGAGGCAAATTTTCGAGATTTGGAAATGCCGGTAACAACATAGTGAGTACCTAATATTAAGGCGAATTCGCGGAAAAAAAAATAGAAACACTAGAGGAATGTAAGATGACGGTTTCTTCACTAAGTGTCACATGTCAGGTATACTGTAGCACGTGGCTGACATGTCTTAGTGAGCCTCCCACGGCAAGGTACACTAAAAGGTAAAATCTTTAAGTATAAGTGGGAGAAAAAATGTATGATGGTTGTTAACGATTGCGATCGTGCGATTGTTAACATTGTACATGGATGAAGTCATATGGTTTCCTGTAGACGCGTTGGTATACTAAAAGGTTTTACTTTAGTATAAGTGGGAGACTGTTGGGGTTGTTGTATACCTAAAGCAAAACCGGTTGTTTTAGTGGTTACGACACAGTTCCACTGTTAACAATCCCTATCTTGATGAATATGAATAAGCAAGAATAAAGCCCATTATCTCATGTTTTAGACCACGTGTCGATCTGAGTTCGGAGAGGATCACGAAGGTCGTTGATAATGATGAGATATAAACAGTTCACATTCGAGATAGCTTGGGCTGAGCTGTCGGTCTAGACTGCAGCTTAATGGTAGTGATGAGTCCTAATCACTAATTATGCTGGTACGGTGGAACGTATTGAGGATCAACAGAGATAATGCTCTTCTGATACTGACCCTGTATCAAAGGTGATATAGGTGAAGAGCTATAGATCTCAGGCTCTAGCTCGATCTTAACCTTGGTAAACTATTAGATGTATATGTATTCTTCGATGTTACTTTGATTTACGAAGATATGAACTTCGTTAGTTCATCTTAATCATGTCGTACTTTGGGTAACACGGAGATGCATAGTATGTCTAATAAGTGTTATCAACAAGCCGTGTCCTGTGTGAGTGCAGGCTGACGTTATCCCCTCAGGGAGTTCACAATGTTTATTATACTAAGTCATGCATGCTGATTAAGTTCAGGTATAATAATGAGGAGTGAACGGGTATTACCTGAGGAATAGATGTTAACAATTAGGAGCAGTCATGGTAGCTCTAATTGATTAACGGATATGGAAGGTCTTAAACACGGGGGTCGAACTATACAAAATACCAACCCAATCTACATAATTGGGACAGAGCGGTGATTCAGCTATGACACTTTAGTGGAGTGCGTCATAGTTCTAATGAGATACATGTTCAGGGGTGGACATGGAAATATCGAATTAGATAAGGCCCAACTCTGTCTGGTATCCGATCCCTAGGATGGCCCAAACAGACCTCAGGAATCGATCTAAATAGTATTATTGAGTATGGGCTCAATAATTGGACTCAGGCCCAGTATATGATATATATTGGATTTATATCCGTTGGATGGATATTAAATATAATTAATTTAGATTTATATCCAGTGGGATAAGATTAAATCTAATTAGTTATAATTTAATCATTCATGGATAGGATTAAATCTAATAGGATAAGATTTATTTAATTAAATCTTATGGGGATAAATATCATACATAAATATATTTAGTATATATTTATTTATTTATTCTTCTACTGGAATTAGAATAAATTCTATTTGTTAGAATTAATTCCGGATATACAGTTGCATAACTGAACAGATTAATTCCTTATTAATTCCGTATTAATAAAGGAATAGGATTTGTAAGTTATGGAAAGAGAATAAATATGGGATTGGCATAGATATGGTTAGAGATAAATAAGGAATCATATCTCCTTATTTATGAACCATATAAATACTCTCAAGTATCTCATCTAAACCCTAGTTCTCACTAGCCACCAAATTCGTTTCCTACGAGATTGGCGCAGAACCCTAGGCGAGAGAGAGAGTCGGCCGCGAGTCTGAGAGAAAGGAGATCGAGGTTCCAGTGATCTTGAGACGTCCACCAAGTCTCATATCTGAAGGTTTGGGATCACATCCTAGAAGATCAGCCGTAGATCGATCAGACACGACTCAGATTGCACGTTCTTCATAATCATAAGGTATGTACTCGAGCCCTTGCATGAACTTATGTGCACGATCGAATCAACACATCCGAACCAAGATCTGGGTCGGGGCGGCTTTCAAGCAGCCGGTCCCAACAAGTGGTATCAGAGCTCAAGGTTTTTGGATCGGCTCTGTGTTGAATCGAATATTATGTTCATGCATTCGAGTCATCATGATTATGTGTGCATGCTGCTGTCCGGGAAAATTTACGTGCGTTATTTATCGTTTTTCGTTTTATTGTTGTTCGTTTTTTATCGGCGAGATAATAAGGTGCCGATTAGAATAGGATTCGTTTTGTATTTTTCGATTTTTGTATTGTATTATTTCTGGAAAATCGGAGAATTGTTGAACGAGGTCCGAGGAACGAACACGAAGACGAAGGCACGACGGCCGCAGGCGGCGGCGCGTCGGCCAGCGCACGGCGGCGGGTGGCGTAATCTGCCGCGTTTCACGCGGCTGCTTCCTTCGTCGTTTTCACGGCGACTGAACCCTAGGGTTTATCCCAGGGTTCAAGCGAGCCGGAGACGAGGGATGGCGGCGGTAGAAGCGGCGGCAGACGGCGGGACGGGCGAAGGCAGCGGCGGCGACGCGAAACCCTAATGGGGTTCGGTTCGCGCGCGAGCTGTTGGGCCGTAACCGTGGCTAGCCCGGCGGTCCAGCGCCTGGCTCGACGTCGGATCGGAGCCGTGACGGCGCCGGACGACCGGTGGCAGTGCGGCAAGGGCTGCGGCGGCGAGTTGCAGCAGCGGCGGCCTGAACCCTAGTGGTTTCTTGGCGCGCGCGCTGCTGGGCTCAAGCCCGCGGCTCGACGGTGGTTCGACGGCGGCGGGTGGCGCGGACGATGGCGGACAGGATGGCTGGTGGTTGGGGACCACCGGCGGCGGCGGCTGTGGCGCGATCAACGGCAGCGACGGCGGCTGGGTTTGTCCCCTGCGCGTGTGCTGCTGCCGGACTTAGCCACGGCTGCCCGGGCTCGAACCCAGCACCTCCGGTGGTGCTGGGGATGCCGGCGAGCCAGTGGGAGCGACCGGTGGCGTGCCAGCCACCGGCGGTGGCTCGCGGCGGCGGCGCTGCTTCTTGCAGCGGATACCGGCGAAGGCGACGGCGGTTTTGGCGACGGTGACGAGCAGTGGCTCGGGCTGGGTTGCAACGGACGCACCCAGCCCGGACCCAGCCACGTCAGGCTCGTCGTGGAGCCAAGACGGTGGTCCTGGCACGTGCCGCGGCGGCGCGTGTGTTACACGCGTGGCTCAGCGGCGGCGCGTGGCCTGATTTTTGAACGAGGGCTGCTCATTTTGCAACGATCAGCCCATTACGTTGACGACGGCTAGGGTTTTCCGAAACCTAGGCATGATCGTCAACGGCTAGGGTTTTTGTACCCTATTTCGTTCGAAATAAATTCGCTTTCCGTTTTGGTAATTAGGGTTTTTCCGCACCCTAGTTATTTCGAGCAGTTGCTATTTTTGGAAGGTGGACTTGAAGACCGGGGTTGGCTTCCAAATCGAAGATTAAAGACCGGAGCTTGTTCCGGGAATTTTTTAATTAAATGTAGTAGATAGGGCTTTCTATTCCCGGTCTGCAGCCTATTTGTTTATTTAATTATTATGCATGCTATGGATGGATTTAAATTACGCGATGAGATGATTAGCATGTTTTGCATGTTATAGTTGCTTTTCATTGTTTGCGTAATAGAAATAACATGCATAGGGGTCATAGCATGTCGGTTTTAATGATTTCGATGCGAGCATGTTTTATTACTTGTGCTTAGAAATCATGTGATAGGACTTAATTGTCTATGTGCTACGATTGTCACACAAACCCTTAAAAAGACTAAGCGGTATAGTTAATCGATTATTGGTTAATTGATTTAAAGGACCTCCATATTTAATTTTAAAATGAAATAATTAGCATTCGCGTTGACAATGAGTCTTCCTCCCTATAGGAGATGCTGGTTATGGATTTCATTGGTTTAGACTTCAAAAGGATAATTTGATTTAAAATGAAATAATTAGTGTTCGCGTTGACAATGAGTCTTCCTCCCTATAGGAGACACTGATTATAGTTCATTGGTTAAATTCAAAATTGATAATATGGAAAAATGATTTTATAAAGGTAATTCCTCCTTAACGGGTGGGTTACTCTTAATAGAATTAATTTTTCGGTATATTAAAATATGGTTGTAGCTTAGCTGCTTATTGATGAATCCTCCTATAGAGGTCACTTCTCGAATTAGCAGGGTCCTGAGGCACGGGTTATTATTTCTTTGTTTCACTATGGTCCGTGATGGGATAAGAAATAAAGTAGACTGCGGTCATGGTCGATAATTTTATGGATAGCATTCACCTATAGTGGACTATTTGTAAATAGTATCGGGCTACTCGTTTGTTGGTTCAATGTTATTATTGGGTTTATAACATTGATAACATAAATTATTTTTGCTGATAAGTTGTTTACTTGTTATTTATTTCAGATATGTGTATTGATTCTATTCGCACGAAGATTTGTCGTTTAGCTTATTCGGATGATGTTCCAGATTCCTTTCGATTTCGACTACTCAGTTTCCTGGCACGGAAGGAGATTAGTTTCCTGAGGTTTGAGGATTCCCTCAACCTCAAGGAATTCATTATGAGGTTTAAGAACCTCGTATATATATATGTACGTGTTGTATGGAGGCGTTATGTCGGGAAAGTCTGTGTGCGAGGTTCTCCTTGCACGTTTTCCGGGTTGGTTCCTGGCCCTTAGGGATGCAGTCGTCCCTAACCACATCATTCATGAGGATCCAATTGCCCTTATTGGGGAATTGCTCGTGGTTGACAGGGAGAGGATTGATATTCTACGGTCTGCCTATGAGGCGGAAAGGAGGTTTTGGGATCAGCCTGTTGATAAGGACGTCGATTTGATTGAGCATTTTAATGCTCAGGATAATGAGACTGTCATAGACGAGTACCTCCATTCACTAAGGATTGATGATCTTGAGTATGACGGACTCGTTCACGATGTGAATGAGCTGATCTCTGATCAATCCATCTAGGTAGTGGGCGACTTTGAGCCTGATAGACTCGTTCACGACGTGAATGAGCTGAGCTCTGATCAGCCTACTGAGGAAGTGAATGATGCCAGGAAGGAGAGACCTCCGACAATAAAGGTCTATCAGAGGAGGAACAAGAAGTTGAAGATAGATGGAGGTATGTCGCACTCTTGTAACATGAAAAACCAAATTATACTAGTTCAGTCCTCGCGGAAGGATTTAACTGGTGGATATTAATTGTGGTTTGTTGCAATCTTTGTAGGTTCAGCTACAAGGAACGAGTAGGACGACTTCAAGTTCTTGAGCTCGACAAGCAACATTCAGTTGATGCAGTTGTCTAGCAGACTTGGAGATTTCTATCTTACGTTTTATCTTGGTTTTTGGATACTAGATTCTGGATTATTACTTTTACACTACATTTAGTTGCCTTGTTTTGGCAGGATACTTATGTTTTGCATATTGATGGATGATTATTCTCTTACATTGTATTAAGGATTTATTTCTTTAATACTGGTTGTTTTGATATATCATTCGTAGTGGGAGTAATAACTGCGAGTTTTGAAAGATATTCCAAAATGTGTTATGATAAATGTCGCACTTCTTGTTCAGAATTGTCTTTTAACAAAATACTACGTCACTATGTCTAAATCTATTTCCTTTCCTTATTTGAAATGAAGTGATTAGCATTTATGTTGATCATAGATTTCATTGTGATTTATTATGAATTGATTAGCATTCGCGCTGAGATCGCGTTTTCCCTTCCCACGGAAATGCTAATTGTAAGTTCATTGGTTAATTCTGTTCGGAAATAAGGATAATTTGCACACGAAGTGTCGCAATTTTGATGTTAGATTTAGTGATTAGTTGGACAAGTAGTTATTTTTCAAGGAAAGACAAGTATTTATTCTTGATTAACGTCCAAGAATAAAAGGAATTTATGGATTGGAACATCATAAGACCGGAAGTACAAGACAGATAACCAAAAGGATCTGCACAAGATTATTTTAGGACCCTTGTCACAGTGGGAGTATTTTCGGGTGTGTCTCGAAAATTGTGAATTGTTCATCAAGAAATCAAGTTTCTTGGACAATGAACAGACCAAGTTGACTGGTAAAGGATAAGTTAGATGAAAATGTTGCTTATCATTGATTAGTCTATGAGTTAAACACTTGAAAGACTTGTAAGTTGTATGCTCATATTCGTTGAGGACATACATGAGCGAACATGGATGTAGTTTGAGAAAAGGGAAGAATTTTCTCAAAAGGTCCTATGTTTCGGGACAAACACATTGAAATGTGTAGTTCAATGATTAAAGCATTCATTTGTCGAACAACACATATAAGTCCGTCCATCAAATGTGTTGACAAATGGTATATCTTCATCTACAAAAGACGTTGAATTGGTTGTCTTGTACATTGTGAGATAATATTACTAGCACTTGGAGACAATGTGAAAGTATTACCTGACACAATAAGTGGTGATTATCCGAACAGTTTAGAATGAAGGTTAGGAGTAATGTTAGATATATCTGCGGATAGTACAATATTATTCAAGTACTCTTCTTAGACTACTGTTTTGGCAAAGTTTGCAATACACTTGGATATTGCATAAGAAGCCAAAATATATGTTAGTGCTGTGTGCATGGTAACGGATATAGTCCATCATGTTTGTGGACACGGATAATCGAATGGTAGCTAGAAAAACGACATCATCGACCTTTTACTATGGATTCACGTAAGAAGCAGAATTGTCTTGAAGATTCTCACGTAGTGAAATGCTGAGAGGGAGCTAGATAATTCAGGGCTTGGCTTCGTGAATTGGCAGTAATCTCAAATTTGCTAGAATTCTCACACCCCCCCTGGAAGGATTCTAAGTGCAGAGGCAAATTTTCGAGATTTGGAAATGCCGGTAACAACATAGTGAGTACCTAATATTAAGGCGAATTCGCGGAAAAAAAATAGAAACACTAGAGGAATGTAAGATGACGGTTCCTTCACTAAGTGTCACATGTCAGGTATACTGTAGCACGTGGCTGACATGTCTTAGTGAGCCTCCCACGGCAAGGTACACTAAAAGGTAAAATCTTTAAGTATAAGTGGGACAAAAAGTGTATGATGGTTGTTAACGATTGCGATCGTGTGATTGTTAACATTGTACATGGATGAAGTCATATGGTTTCCTGTAGATGCGTTGGTATACTAAAAGGTTTTACTTTAGTATAAGTGGGAGATTGTTGGGGTTGTTGTATACCTAAAGCAAAACCGGTTGTTTTAGTGGTTACGACACAGTTCCACTGTTAACAATCCCTATCTGGATGAATATGAATAAGCAAGAATAAAGCCCATTATCTCATGTTTTAGACCACGTGTCGATCTGAGTTCGGAGAGGATCACGAAGGTCATTGATAATGATGAGATATAAACAGTTCACAGTCGAGATAGCTTGGGCTGAGCTGTCGGTCTAGACTGCAGCTTAATGGTAGTGATGAGTCCTAATCACTAATTATGCTGGTACGGTGGAACGTATTGAGGATCAACAGAGATAATGCTCTTCTGATACTGACCCTGTATCAAAGGTGATATAGGTGAAGAGCTATAGATCTCAGGCTCTAGCTCGATCTTAACCTTGGTAAACTATTAGATGTATATGTATTCTTCGATGTTACTTTGATTTACGAAGATATGAACTTCGTTAGTTCATCTTAATCATGTCGTACTTTGGGTAACACGGAGATGCATAGTATGTCTAATAAGTGTTATCAACAAGCCGTGTCCTGTGTGAGTGCAGGCTGACGTTATCCCCTCAGGGAGTTCACAATGTGTATTATACTAAGTCAAGCATGCTGATTAAGTTCAGGTATAATAATGAGGAGTGAACGGGTACTACCTGAGGAATAGATGTTAACAATTAGGAGCAGTCATGGTAGCTCTAATTGATTAACGGATATGGAAGGTCTTAAACACGGGGGTCGAACTATACAAAATACCAACCCAATCTACGTAATTGGGACAGAGCGGTGATTCAGCTATGACACTTTAGTGGAGTGCGTCATTGTTCTAATGAGATACATGTTCAGGGGTGGACATGGAAATATCGAATTAGATAAGGCCCAACTCTGTTTGGTATCCGATCCCTAGGATGGCCCAAACAGACCTCAGGAATCGATCTAAATAGTATTATTGAGTATGGGCTCAATAATTGGACTCAGGCCCAGTATATGATATATATTGGATTTATATCCGTTGGATGGATATTAAATATAATTAATTTAGATTTATATCCAGTGGGATAAGATTAAATCTAATAGGATAAGATTTATTTAATTAAATCTTATGGGGATAAATATCATATATAAATATATTTAGTATATATTTATTTATTTATTCTTCTACTGGAATTAGAATAAATTCTATTTGTTAGAATTAATTCAGGATATACAGTTGCATAACTGAACAGATTAATTCCTTATTAATTACGTATTAATAAAGGAATAGGATTTGTAAGTTACGGAAAGAGAATAAATATGGGATTGGCATAGATATGGTTAGAGATAAATAAGGAATCATATCTCCTTATTTATGAACCATATAAATACTCTCAAGTCTCTCATCTAAACCCTAGTTCTCACTAGCCACCAAATTTCCTACGAGATTGGCGCAGAACCCTAGGCGAGAGAGAGTCGGCCGCGAGTCTGAGAGAAAGGAGATCGAGGTTCCAGTGATCTTGAGACGTCCACCAAGTCTCAGATCTGAAGGTTTGGGATCACATCCTAGAAGATCAGAACCGTAGATCGATCAGACACGACTCAGATTGCACGTTCTTCATAATCATAAGGTATGTACTCGAGCCCTTGCATGAACTTATGTGCACGATCGAATCAACACATCCGAACCAAGATCTGGGTCGGGGCGGCTTTCAAGCAGCCGGTCCCAACAAGTGGTATCAGAGCCCGAGGTTTTTGGATCGGCTCTGTGTTGAATCGAATATTATGTTCATGCATTCGAGTCATCATGATTATGTGTGCATGCTGCTGTCCGGGAAAATTTACGTGCGTTATTTATCGTTTTTCGTTTTATTGTTGTTCGTTTTTTATCGGCGAGATAATAAGGTGCCGATTAGAATAGGATTCGTTTGGTATTTTTCGATTTTTGTATTGTATTATTTCTGGAAAATCGGAGAATTGTTGAACGAGGTCCGAGGAACGAACACGAAGACGAAGGCACGACGGCCACAGGCGGCGGCGCGTCGGCCAGCGCACGGCGGCGGGTGGCGTAATCTGCCGCGTTTCACGTGGCTGCTTCCTTCGTCGTTTTCACGGCGACTGAACCCTAGGGTTTATCCTAGGGTTCAGGCAAGCCGGAGACGAGGGATGGCGGCGGTAGAAGCGGCGGCAGACGGCGGGACGGGCGAAGGCTGCGGCGGCGACGCGAAACCCTAACGGGTTTTGGTTCACGCGCGAGCTGCTGGGCCGTAACCGTGGCCAGCCCGGCGGTCCAGCGCCTGGCTCAACGTCGGAACGGAGCCGTGACGGCGCCGGACGACCGGTGGCAGTGCGGCAAGGGCTGCAGCGGCGAGTTGCAGCAGCGGCGGCCTGAACCCTAGTGGTTTCTTGGCGCGCGCGCTGCTGGGCTCACGCCCGAGGCTCGACGGTGGTTCGACGGCAGTGGGTGGCGCGGACGATGGCGGACAGGAGGGCTGGTGGTTGGGGACCACCGGCGGCGGCGGCTGTGGCGCGATCAACGGCAGCGACGGCGGCTGGGTTTGTCCCCTGCGCGCGCGCTGCTGCCGGACTTAGCCACGGCTGCCCGGGCTCGAACCCAGCACCTCCGGTGGTGCTGGGGATGCCGGCGAGCCAGTGGGAGCGACCGGTGGCGTGCCAGCCACCGGCGGTGGCTCGCGGCGGCGGCGCTGCTTCTTGCAGCGGATACCGGCGAAGGCGACGGCGGTTTTGGCGACGGTGACGAGCAGTGGCTCGGGCTGGGTTGCAACGGACGCACCCAGCCCGGACCCAGCCACGTCAGGCTCGTCGTGGAGCCAAGACGGTGGTCCCGGCACGTGCCGCGGAGGCGCGTGTGTTACACGCGTGGCTCGGCGGTGGCGCGTGGCCTGATTTTTGAACGAGGTCTGCTCATTTTTGCAACGATCAGCCCATTACGTTGACGACGGCTAGGGTTTTCCGAAACCTAGGCATGATCGTCAACGGCTAGGGTTTTCGTACCCTATTTCGTTCGAAATAAATTCGCTTTCCGTTTTGGTAATTAGGGTTTTTCCGCACCCTAGTTATTTCGAGCAGTTGCTATTTTTGGAAGGTGGACTTGAAGACCGGGGTTGGCTTCCAAATTGAAGATTAAAGACCGGAGCTTGTTCCGGGAATTTTTTAATTAAATGTAATAGATAGGGCTTTCTATTCCCGGTCGGCAGCCTATTTGTTTATTTAATTATTATGCATGCTATGGATGGATTTAAATTACGCGATGAGATGATTAGCATGTTTGCATGTTATAGTTGCTTTTCATTGTTTGCGTAATAGAAATAACATGCATAGGGGTCATAGCATGTCGGTTTTAATGATATCGATGCGAGCATGTTTTATTACTTGTGCTTAGAAATCATGTGATAGGACTTAATTGTCTATGTGCTATGATTGTCACACAAACCCTTAAAAAGACTAAGCGGTATAGTTAATCGATTATTGGTTAATTGATTTAAAGGACCTCCATATTTGGTTTAAAAATGAAATAATTAGCATTCGCGTTGACAATGAGTCTTCCTCCCTATAGGAGATGCTGGTTATGGATTTCATTGGTTTAGACTTCAAAATGATAATTTGATTTAAAATGAAATAATTAGTGTTCGCGTTGACAATGAGTCTTCCTCCCTATAGGAGACACTGATTATAGTTCATTGGTTAAATTCAAAATTGATAATATGGAAAAATGATTTTATAAAGGTAATTCCTCCTTAACGGGTGGGTTACTCTTAATAGAATTAATTTTTCGGTATATTAAAATATGGTTGTAGCTTAGCTGCTTATTGATGAATCCTCCTATAGAGGTCACTTCTCGAATTAGCAGGGTCCTGAGGCACGGGTTATTATTTCTTTGTTTCACTATGGTCCGTGTGATGGGATAAGAAATAAAGTAGACTGCGGTCATGGTCGATAATTTTATGGATAGCATTCACCTATAGTGGACTATTTGTAAATAGTATCGGGCTACTCGCTTGTTGGTTCAATGTTATTATTGGGTTTATAACATTGATAACATAAATTATTTTTGCTGATAAGTTGTTTACTTTTTATTTATATCAGATATGTCTATTGATTCTATTCGCACGAAGATTTGTCGTTTAGCTTATTCGGATGATGTTCCGGATTCCTTTCGATTTCGACTACTCAGTTTCCTGGCACGGAAGGAGATTAGTTTCCTGAGGTTTGAGTATTCCCTCAACCTCAAGGAATTCATTATGAGGTTTAAGAACCTCGTATATATGTACGTGTTGTATGGAGGCGTTATGTCGGGAAAGTCTGTGTGCGAGGTTCTCCTTGCACGTTTTCCGGGTTGGTTCCTGGCCCTTAGGGATGCAGTCGTCCCTAACCACATCATTCATGAGGATCCAATTGCCCTTATTGGGGAATTGCTCGTGGTTGACAGGGAGAGGATTGATATTCTACGGTCTGCCTATGAGGCGGAAAAGAGGTTTTGGGATCAGCCTGTTGATAAGGACGTCGATTTGATTGAGCATTTTAATGCTCAGGATAATGAGACTGTCATAGACGAGTACCTCCATTCACTAAGGATTGATGATCTTGATTATGACGGACTCGTTCACGATGTGAATGAGCTGATCTCTGATCAATCCATCTAGGTAGTGGGCGACTTTGAGCCTGATAGACTCGTTCACGACGTGAATGAGCTGAGCTCTGATCAGCCTACTGAGGAAGTGAATGATGCCAGGAAGGAGAGACCTCCGACAATAAAGGTCTATCAGAGGAGGAACAAGAAGTTGAAGATAGATGGAGGTATGTCGCACTCTTGTAACATGAAAAACCAAATTATACTAGTTCAGTCCTCGCGGAAGGATTTAACTGGTGGATATTAATTGTGGTTTGTTGCAATCTTTGTAGGTTCAGCTACAAGGAACGAGTAGGATGACTTCAAGTTCTTGAGCTCGACAAGCAACATTCAGTTGATGCAGTTGTCTAGCAGACTTGGAGATTTCTATCTTACGTTTTATCTTGGTTTTTGGAAACTAGATTCTGGATTATTACTTTTACACTACATTTAGTTGCCTTGTTTTGGCAGGATACTTATGTTTTGCATATTGATGGATGATTATTCTCTTACATTGTATTAAGGATTTAGTTCTTTAATACTGGTTGTTTTGATATATCATTCGTAGTGGGAGTAATAACTGCGAGTTTTGAAAGATATTCCAAAATGTGTCATGATAAATGTCGCACTTCTTGTTCAGAATTGTCTTTTAACAAAATACTACGTCACTATGTCTAAATCTATTTCCTTTCCTTATTTGAAATGAAGTGATTAGCATTCATGTTGATCATAGATTTCATTGTGATTTATTATGAATTGATTAGCATTCGCGCTGAGATCGCGTTTTCCCTTCCCACGGAAATGCTAATTGTAAGTTTCATTGGTTAAATCTGTTCGGAAATAAGGATAATTTGCACACGAAGTGTCGCAATTTTGATGTTAGATTTAGTGATTAGTTGGACAAGTAGTTATTTTTCAAGGAAAGACAAGTATTTATTCTTGATTAACGTCCAAGAATAAAAGGAATTTATGGATTGGAACATCATAAGACCGGAAGTACAAGACAGATAACCAAAAGGATCTGCACAAGATTATTTTAGGACCCTTGTCACAGTGGGAGTATTTTCGGGTGTGTCTCGAAAATTGTGAATTGTTCATCAAGAAATCAAGTTTCTTGGACAATGAACAGACCAAGTTGACTGGTAAAGGATAAGTTAGATGAAAATGTTGCTTATCATTGATTAGTCTATGAGTTAAACACTCGAAAGACTTGTAAGTTGTATGCTCATATTCGTTGAGGACATACATGAGCGAACATGGATGTAGTTTGAGAAAAGGGAAGAATTTTCTCAAAAGGTTCTATGTTTCGGGACAAACACATTGAAATGTGTAGTTCAATGATTAAAGCATTCATTTGTCGAACAACACATATAAGTCCGTTCATCAAATGTGTTGACAAATGGTATATCTTCATCTACAAAAGACGTTGAATTGGTTGTCTTGTACATTGTGAGATAATATTACTAGCACTTGGAGACAATGTGAAAGTATTACCTGACACAATAAGTGGTGATTATCCGAACAGTTTAGAATGAAGGTTAGGAGTAATGTTAGATATATCTGCGGATAGTACAACATTATTCAAGTACTCTTCATAGACTACTGTTTTGGCAAAGTTTGCAATACACTTGGATATTGCATAAGAAGCCAAAATATATGTTAGTGCTGTATGCATGGTAACGGATATAGTCCATCATGTTTGTGGACACGGATAATCGAATGGTAGCTAGAAAAACGACATCATCGACCTTTTACTATGGATTCACGTAAGAAGCAGAATTGTCTTGAAGATTCTCACGCAGTCAAATGCTGAGAGGGAGCTAGATAATTCAAGGCTTGGCTTCGTGAATTGGCAGTAATCTCAAATTTGCTAGAATTCTCACACCCCCCTGGAAGGATTCTAAGTGCAGAGGCAAATTTTCGAGATTTGGAAATGCCGGTAACAACATAGTGAGTACCTAATATTAAGGCGAATTCGCGGAAAAAAAATAGAAACACTAGAGGAATGTAAGATGACGGTTCCTTCACTAAGTGTCACATGTCAGGTATACTGTAGCACGTGGCTGACATGTCTTAGTGAGCCTCCCACGGCAAGGTACACTAAAAGGTAAAATCTTTAAGTATAAGTGGGAGTAAAAGTGTATGATGGTTGTTAACGATTGCGATCGTGCGATTGTTAACATTGTACATGGATGAAGTCATATGGTTTCCTGTAGACGCGTTGGTATACTAAAAGGTTTTACTTTAGTATAAGTGGGAGACTGTTGGGGTTGTTGTATACCTAAAGCAAAACCGGTTGTTTTAGTGGTTACGACACAGTTCCACTGTTAACAATCCCTATCTGGAAGAATATGAATAAGCAAGAATATAGCCCATTATCTCATGTTTTAGACCACGTGTCGATCTGAGTTCGGAGAGGATCGCGAAGGTCGTTGATAATGATGAGATATAAACAGTTCACAGTCGAGATAGCTTGGGCTGAGCTGTCGGTCTAGACTGCAGCTTAATGGTAGTGATGAGTCCTAATCACTAATTATGCTGGTACGGTGGAACGTATTGAGGATCAACAGAGATAATGCTCTTCTGATACTGACCCTGTATCAAAGGTGATATAGGTGAAGAGCTATAGATCTCAGGCTCTAGCTCGATCTTAACCTTGGTAAACTATTAGATGTATATGTATTCTTCGATGTTACTTTGATTTACGAAGATATGAACTTCGTTAGTTCATCTTAATCATGTCGTACTTTGGGTAACACGGAGATGCATAGTATGTCTAATAAGTGTTATCAACAAGCCGTGTCCTGTGTGAGTGCAGGCTGACGTTATGCCCTCAGGGAGTTCACAATGTTTATTATACTAAGTCATGCATGCTGATTAAGTTCAGGTATAATAATGAGGAGTGAACGGGTACTACCTGAGGAATAGATGTTAACAATTAGGAGCAGTCATGGTAGCTCTAATTGATTAACGGATATGGAAGGTCTTAAACACGGGGTCGAACTATACAAAATACCAACCCAATCTACGTAATTGGGACAGAGCGGTGATTCAGCTATGACACTTTAGTGGAGTGCGTCATAGTTCTAATGAGATACATGTTCAGGGGTGGACATGGAAATATCGAATTAGATAAGGCCCAACTCTGTCTGGTATCCGATCCCTAGGATGGCCCAAACAGACCTCAGGAATCGATCTAAATAGTATTATTGAGTATGGGCTCAATAATTGGACTCAGGCCCAGTATATGATATATATTGGATTTATATCCGTGATGGATATTAAATATAATTAATTTAGATTTATATCCAGTGGGATAAGATTAAATCTAATTAGTTATAATTTAATCATTCATGGATAGGATTAAATCTAATAGGATAAGATTTATTTAATTAAATCTTATGGGGATAAATATCATATATAAATATATTTAGTATATATTTATTTATTTATTCTTCTACTGGAATTAGAATAAATTCTATTTGTTAGAATTTATTCCGGATATACAGTTGCATAACTGAACAGATTAATTCCTTATTAATTCTGTATTAATAAAGGAATAGGATTTGTAAGTTATGGAACGAGAATAAATATGGGATTGGCATAGATATGGTTAGAGATAAATAAGGAATCATATCTCCTTATTTATGAACCATATAAATACTCTCAAGTCTCTCATCTAAACCCTAGTTCTCACTAGCCACCAAATTCGTTTCCTACGAGATTGGCGCAGAACCCTAGGCGAGAGAGAGAGTCGGCCGCGAGTCTGAGAGAAAGGAGATCGAGGTTCCAGTGATCATGAGACGTCCACCAAGTCTCAGATCTGAAGGTTTGGGATCACATCATAGAAGATCAGAACCGTAGATCGATCAGACACGACTCAGATTGCACGTTCTTCATAATCATAAGGTATGTACTCGAGCCCTTGCATGAACTTATGTGCACGATCGAATCAACACATCCGAACCAAGATCTGGGTCGGGGCGGCTTTCAAGCAGCCGGTCCCAACAAGTGGTATCAGAGCCCGAGGTTTTTGGATCGGCTCTGTGTTGAATCAAATATTATGTTCATGCATTCGAGTCATCATGATTATGTGTGCATGCTGCTGTCCGGGAAAATTTACGTGCGTTATTTATCGTTTTTCGTTTTATTGTTGTTCGTTTTTTATCGGCGAGATAATAAGGTGCCGATTAGAATAGGATTCGTTTTGCATTTTTCGATTTTTGTATTGTATTATTTCTGGAAAATCGGAGAATTGTTGAACGAGGTCCGAGGAACGAACACGAAGACGAAGGCACGATGGCCGCAGGCGGCGGCGCGTCGGCCAGCGCACGGCGGCGGGTGGCGTAATCTGCTGCGTTTCACGCGGCTGCTTCCTTCGTCGTTTTCACGGCGACTGAACCCTAGGGTTTATCCTAGGGTTCAGGCGAGCCGGAGACGAGGGATGGCGGCGGTAGAAGCGGCGGCAGACGGCGGGACGGGCGAAGGCAGCGGCGGCGACGCGAAAACCTAACGGGTTTTGGTTCGCGCGCGAGCTGCTGGGCCGTAACCGTGGCCAGCCCGGCGGTCCAGCGCCTGGCTCGACGTCGGAACGGAGCCGTGACGGCGCCGGACGACCGGTGGCAGTGCGGCAAGGGCTGCGGCGGCGAGTTGCAGCAGCGACGGCCTGAACCCTAGTGGTTTCTTGGCGCGCGCGCTGCTGGGCTCAAGCCCGCGGCTCGACGGTGGTTCGACGGCGGCGGGTGGCGCGGACAATGGCGGACAGGAGGGCTGGTGGTTGGGGACCACCGGCGGCGGCGGCTGTGGCGCGATCAACGGCATCGACGACGGCTGGGTTTGTCCCCTGCGCGCGCGCTGCTGCCGGACTTAGCCACGGCTGCCCGGGCTCGAACCCAGCACCTTCGGTGGTGCTGGGGATGCCGGCGAGCCAGTGGGAGCGACCGGTGGCGTGCCAGCCACCGGCGGTGGCTCGCGGCGGCGGCGCTGCTTCTTGCAGCGGATACCGGCGAAGGTGACGGTGACGAGCAGTGGCTCGGGCTGGGTTGCAACGGACGCACCCAGCCCGGACCCAGCCACGTCAGGCTCGTCATGGAGCCAAGACGGTGGTCCCGGCACGTGCCGCGGCGGCGCGTGTGTTACACGCGTGGCTCGGCGGCGGCTCGTGGCCTGATTTTTGAACGAGGGCTGCTCATTTTTGCAACGATCAGCCCATTACGTTGACGACGGCTAGGGTTTTCCGAAACCTAGGCATGATCGTCAACGGCTTGGGTTTTCGTACCCTATTTCGTTCGAAATAAATTCGCTTTCCGTTTTGGTAATTAGGGTTTTTCCGCACCCTAGTTATTTCGAGCAGTTGCTATTTTTGGAAGGTGGACTTGAAGACCGGGGTTGGCTTCCAAATCGAAGATTAAAGACCGGAGCTTGTTCCGGGAATTTTTTAATTAAATGTAATAGATAGGGCTTTCTATTCCCGGTCGGCAGCCTATTTGTTTATTTAATTATTATGCATGCTATGGATGGATTTAAATTACGCGATGAGATGATTAGCATGTTTTGCATGTTATAGTTGCTTTTCATTGTTTGCGTAATAGAAATAACATGCATAGGGGTCATAGCATGTCGGTTTTAATGATTTCGATGCGAGCATGTTTTATTACTTGTGCTTAGAAATCATGTGATAGGACTTAATTGTCTATGTGCTACGATTGTCACACAAACCCTTAAAAAGACTAAGCGGTATAGTTAATCGATTATTGGTTAATTGATTTAAAGGACCTCCATATTTGGTTTAAAAATGAAATAATTAGCATTCGCGTTGACAATGAGTCTTCCTCCCTATAGGAGATACTGGTTATGGATTTCATTGGTTTAGACTTCAAAAGGATAATTTGATTTAAAATGAAATAATTAGTGTTCGCGTTGACAATGAGTCTTCCTCCCTATAGGAGACACTGATTATAGTTCATTGGTTAAATTCAAAATTGATAATATGGAAAAATGATTTTATAAAGGTAATTCCTCCTTAACGGGTGGGTTACTCTTAATAGAATTAATTTTTCGGTATATTAAAATATGGTTGTAGCTTAGCTGCTTATTGATGAATCCTCCTATAGAGGTCACTTCTCGAATTAGCAGGGTCCTGAGGCACGGGTTATTATTTCTTTGTTTCACTATGGTCCGTGATGGGATAAGAAATAAAGTAGACTGCGGTCATGGTCGATAATTTTATGGATAGCATTCACCTATAGTGGACTATTTGTAAATAGTATCGGGCTACTCGTTTGTTGGTTCAATGTTATTATTGGGTTTATAACATTGATAACATAAATTATTTTTGCTGATAAGTTGTTTACTTGTTATTTATTTCAGACCAGGTATTTTCTTGTTTCTTCGTTGCCTGTTTCATTTCTGGAATTTTATCCGATTATTATGGAATTTTCTTCTCCATTAGGAACTAAGAGAAAAGAAGGCTCCAGGTCCATCTACCAACAGGGCATCTGCCCCCTTACTACCCATTTCTAAGGAGGTAGGAGATGATTCTAATGAAAGGGGTGCTCTACGGGTCTCGCGGCCTCTCCCAGAGGTGGTCCCTCTACTTCCTCTGCTTTGGCTGCTATCGAGGAATGGGCTTCTTCCTCTCACTCATCCAGCTCTGAGGATTTAGCTCCTCCTCCAAATCCTTCGTTTTAATTTCATCGCTTTGGATAAGATGTTTGTTGAACAATCTATTTTTTGATGTTTATGGTGGGGTGCTTTTGGGGCACAAATAATTGCTATTGTTGATTCAGGCCAGATGCCTTTCTGAGATTCTGTTTATAACACGTTTCTGTTATTTCTTATTCAGCTTAGGATGTTATCTCTCTTGCTGTCACGTTTACAAGAGCTTTACTTCTTACCCTGTTTCTACTTGCCGAAAGATGGTGAGGCAAAGCTATCCCCCGTATTCTTAGGGTGATGGGACAAAATAGTGGAGTAATATCTTGGTGTAAAATAGCGTTTCAAAATAATGAAAGCATTTTAAGATAATGGGATATGGGTATCCCCTACTCCCCCCCCCCCCCCCCAAGTGAGGTATAAGGGACTGAAGGAATTACACCTCATTTGAGGGCTAAACACCTACGAAATATAACTTCTTTAAAGATAAAGAGGTATGATCCAATGTTTCATACATCAGTTAATCATGCAATAAGAGTTTTTTTCAAAAACGAATAAGGGGTCCTAGCCCATCGTACTTTCTTCTTGAGAGTAATTCTCAGTTTTTCCCTGCATATTCTTGGGGTGATACCTTTTCCTTGTTTGTTGTCTCCTCGACATTTTCTCGGTCTAGCACTTCCACCGCACTTTTGGCTTTTGCCCTTGCCTGGGTTATCAGAGCTTCCCATTGCCTCTTCACAATTGGGGCATGGCAGGTGCCTGCTATTTCAGTTTCAGGTCCTTTGCCTTTGTTTGTTTGTTGGGGCAGTTGCTTGGCTTGGACCTGGGATACTGTTAGCTTTCCAGGAGGGTTATTGCTAGCGATCAGCAAGTGTTCCATTGAAACTGAAAGGTTCTGGTCTTCCTCTGCTGGGATTGAGGTTTTAAGCTTTTTCCCTTCGAGTTTCATCTCATCTTTTTCGGTGGTGGGTTCTGCCATCGGCCTTTTCCTGGCCTCTCCTGCTTGCACCGATTGGACATAGCATTTTCGCGAGAACTCTTGATCTCCCAATATTTGCCCTACCCGATTTCCCACGGGGAATTTCATCATCAGATAATAAGTGGAGACCACTGCTTGCAATGGATTTAAGGCGGTTCTTCCTAGAATGATGTTGTAGGAGGATGGTTGTCGTACCACCAAGAAGGTGACTGGTTTTGACACTCGGGTAGGCCCTTCACCCAGAGTAAGCATTAGATCAATTGATCCTAGTGACATCACAGGGTAACCTGAGAAACCATGTAGAGCCGTAGCTACCCCATTCAATGGCTTCTGGAGGCTCATTTGATTGAAACAACTTTCAAATATAACGTTGACCGCGGCCCCTGTGTCCACAAAGACCCTTTGGACTTGATACCTTTCTATTTCCACTGTGATGACCAGTGCATCATCATGCGGATGAATCACTTTCTGATCATCTTCTGGCCCGAATGAGATTTCTGGTGGGGGTAGGCCTGTTTCGACCTTCCAGACCCCATGCCTTTCATGCATATGCAATTCTCTAGCAGATGCTTTCCTGCTTCTGTTGGAGTCTCCCATGGTTGGTCCTCCATATATCATTTTAATAACACCTTTGGGCTCGGACCCTTGGTTAGCATCAGTCGCTTTTTCAGGAGCTTCTTTGCGTTTCTTGTTTTGTTCTGTCTCTCTTTTGACATATTCCAAGAGTTCTCCTTCCTGGATTAACTTCTCGATGGCAATTCTCAGATTCCTACAATCGTTGGTCATGTGACCAAAGCCATTGTGGAACTTACATAATCTCTCAGAAGGTGGATTTCTTGGTGGCTGTCTATACCCGGCAGGGATTTGAACCCCCGGTTTTCTCTAGACTACCTCGAGCAAGTCCACTGGTTGCTTGATCAGTGGGGTGAAAGATCTTAGAAATCTTTCATTCTTATCAATTTTCTTGGCTTCTGGAGCCGGTCTTTTTCTTTCTTCCGGTTTCTTTTCTTTTTGGGAGGCCAGCTCAGCCCTGTTGCTGCTCAAGGCCTCCTCCATATGGATGTACTTCTGGACTCTTGTCAGTAATTCTTCAAAAGAAGTAGCTTCTTTTTTGATGAGGGAAGCGAAGAACTGCCCCGGCTTCAGACCATCTACACAGGCATGCACCTTTAATTTCGGCTCTACTCCTGGTATTTCCAGGACGGCCTCGTTGAAGCGTGTCATGTAGTCTCTCAGACTTTCGTTGGCTCCTTGCTTTATGGTCGTCAGATGCAAGGAGTTCCAAGTAGTCCTTTTAGCACTGACAAATTGTTGTAGAAAAACCTCTTTCAGATCCATGAAGGAGTGTATGGAGGCTTTTGGCAACTGCTTGAACCAGTGTTGAGCAGTTCCTGACAGGGTTGTAAGGAATACCCTGCATTTAACCCCTTCTGAGTACTGGTGAAGGAGACATAAGCTTTCGAACTTCATCAAGTGCTCTTCAGGGTCTCCCTTCCCTTGATACTCGCAAGAGATTGTTTTGAAACTGCCTGGGACAGGATCAGTTTGGATGTCTACTGAGAACGGGCTGTTCTCGTCAATGTATAGAGGGAAAAGCTCTGATTTGTTTCCTCCACTTCAATTGTTTGAGGAAGGTTTCAGATTTTTTCCTTCCTTCGAATTGCGGAACTCTTTCTCGCTTGTCTCCATTTCCTTTGCGGCCCTTTCCATGACCTGATTTTGTTCCTTCAGTTTTTTGACTTCTTTTGCTAAGAGCTTCATCTGCTCTTGCTATTGGGCATACTTTTTGGCCCATGCATTTTCAGTGTTCTCCTTGAGATTTCCTTCAAGCTCTTTTGGACCCTCCTCATCTGGGGATTCCCAATCAGTAGAAAATCCCTCTTCTTCTTCGGCCACTGTTGAAGGCAGCCTTGAGACTAGCTCTTGAGTTATGCCTTGATGCACAGGCTTCTGTTTGTGCATCGCGGGAGTGCTCTTACTTCCCCCTCCTTCTTGGGTCTCGCCCAAGGGATCTGTATTCTGAGGATTTGCTCCCAGGGTGTGGAGTCTTTTCTCAACAGCCCCCTCTACTACCCCTTCAATAAGGGCTGTCATTTGCTGAAGCATAGCTGGAGAGAATTGAGCCTCCATGTTGACACTAGCCCCTGTCAGCATAGTGCCTGTTCCTCTGTTTCCCATTACAGAGTCTTCTGGATTCCCAGTGGCTTGACCAGCCTCCTTGGAAGCGGCATCTGCAGCATTCATTCTCATAAGAATCTGCAAAGATTTGAGGACGTGTGGAGGATTAATTCCAAATGCTCTTTGAAAGAGACTCAAAATATATGTAACTTATTATTAACAAATTTTCTGCGTTTGAGCATTATTTATGGCGGCTTTGACGAGCATAGCCTACTTGTTGTAAGATTCCCAAAGGGAATGGCTTCTGCCAATATACGATGAAGGAGGTAACAACTTCAAGATAGAAAGCTGATTATGATAAAGAGTTTGACACAGTTTCCTCCTCTTGATATGAGGCATCTGATCATGTAGGATTTGGTTGTAATACACTGCCAATTTAGCAGATCCTTTTATAATCGTCAACCATATACGGCGGCTTTAACCAGCGTGATTTACTAAATATAAGGTTTTTCGAGGAGGGCTTTCGCCCGAATAAAACTGAGGTCGATGACACCTGTTTTTTCAGAACCTACTTTATTAAGGCGCTTGTTTCCCTAGAGCTCCCTTTATGCAGCTCCTGGAAGGGATCTGATCATAAAGGGAGGCTTTTAAGAATTTGTGTGGCATCTAATTTTATTAAGCTTGATATGATATCCCTCGGCCGTACAGGCCCTTTTTTATCATTAGCACCTATTTTATAGGACTTTCTTGTTAATATACTCCCTGTTAGCTAGGGATTGTAGGAATGGTGTCTCTTATGCAGGATTCCTAAGAACATTACTTATCAAACCGAGCCTATGAGAACTTGGTCCATTGTATAAAGCTTGCAGAAGCGCTGATTATCGGGTTAAGCTTATGAAAGTAATATCCTCCTTAGAGGTTTATAAAGGTATTGTTTATCAAATAGAATTTTTTGAGAATATCACTTGTAAAGCGGGATTTAGGTGGGATTTTACCCACTGGAATGCAATGGGGAAAATTTATAGGAACGATATGCAAAAATGTCACCCTTAGAGCAAGGCTTAGGGGGATGCGGCCCATTTAATGAGACTTATAAGAAATTTTATCTATGGTATGAAGTTTAGGAGGACGTCGCCTACTGAGTAAGGCTTGGGAAAAATTCTACCCACTGCAAGGGGCTTGCAAAGGAGTCGCCTATTGGATAGGGCTTTGTAGAAGGTTCTGCCCATTGAATGGGGCTTACCAAAGAGGTGCCTATTAGATAGGGCCTCGTGAAAGGGTTGCCCGGCAAGCAGGGCTTATAAAGCGTTTTGCCCATTATATGGGGCTTATGATGATATCGCCTGTTAGACAGGGCTTTTTGAGGAGGATTGCCTATTAAATAGGGCTTATGAAGGATTCTGCCCATTATATAGGGCTTACGATGATGTTGCCTGTTAAACAGGGCTTTTTGAGGAGGATTGCCTATTAAATAGGGCTTACGAAGGGTTCTACCTATTATATGGGGCTTACGATGATGTTGCCTACTGTGTAGGGCTTCTGAGGGTTCTGCCCGTTATTCGGGGCTTACGAGGGAGTTGCCTATTAAACAGGGCTTATGAGAGAGGGTTCTGCCCATTATATGGGGCTTACGAGGATGTTGCCTACTAGGTAGTAGGGCTTTTGAAGGTATTGCCTGTTAGACAGGGCTTCTGAGGGGTGTGCCCATTATATGGGGCTTTATGGGAGGTTCTGCTTCCAGATGCAAGGCTCCTTCATCAAGGTGAATGGGGTAACCTTGTCATCCTCGGCTCTCCACTTCTTTAATGTTTATATTATTTCATGGTTTTTAAGTCATGGCAATTCAAGGGGCATTCGACTAACTTTAGTAGTGATACTTATTCAGTAGTCACCAGTCCTTTGCAATTCATAGATGGATTTCATATTGAGCAGATAATAGACAGAATTGTATGCTCACCAAGTAAACAAGGATGATCAAATGTATTTCGAGATTGCTGCAATTTGTGACCCGGCTTTCCTCCGGATCCCTCACAACCTTATGTTTTTGACAAAACAGCAACAGATTAGCCATCACAATTCATGTCATGAAAGAGATATGGCCTTCAGATTGTTTATAATCACTGGATTCATGTATTGCAAGCAATGTAGCTAAAACAAGTTCATGGTATACATACTAAAAATTTCCAGGAGTAATGTAAATCTCGCATTCTGATACACATTCCCCTGATTAAATAGCCATCAGGGCAAAATGAAAAAGCAAGTTTATGTGCCTATCATCAGAATCAACTAGAACTTCGAAGATAAACAGGGGATTGGCCCTTTGAACCCAGGGGTTTTGACAGTTCTTACAGATATCAATGCTTAATTCACATTTAAGGAGAGAAGGTTAGCCTCTCAAACACAAGTCTCCTTTCAATCAAGATGTTTATCACAATCTCCGTTTCAAAAGGAGCATAATCCTAAGATCATACCACACCCAACAGCTCGCAACTGAGGAGAGCTTAGCAAATATTAAACAACAGCATATCCAGCTAAGTTTCCACTAGCTAAACCACAAACGGGGCATTCTCCATCAATGTATCATAAGATTTCCTCACATTTTCCACATAAGGGCATAATACAGAGAAATCGCAAGCAGCAATACGACAGCAAGCTAGAGTTTTGCATAAACAGGGGAAATCAACATCTCAACTCAAGAAATTTCCCACAGACGGCGCCAGTTGATAGATCCGGGTTAGAGATCCACAACAATTTAGAGTATTACTCATCATGTTTTGCAAAGAGCTTTCATGGATAAGGCGTTAAAGCAGTAAGGAGCAAGAGATTCATGCGTGTAAAGAACTACAAATGAGTATTGTATGCAGAGCACGATTTGCGTGGTGATGATAAACAATATTTGAGCTATAAGTAGAGCGTATGGGGCACGTTTAGCCGTAAACTAGCAAGATTCAAAGAGTTTTGCACTCATATAAGAAGATAATGAAGAAATGGAGCCAGAAAAAGGAGAGAAATAAAGAGAGCAGAGCTCCATTGAGCCTCATTTCCTTTCGGCAATGAGGGTTTTACCTTATACTCAAGGTAATGCGTATGAGAGAGAGATTCTTCCCAGCGTTGGGAGGAATGGACGGAGGTGAAGAGAAACTGGAGCTTCCCGGGGAAGGTTTGGAATGCCTTAGCTGCTTGAACTCGGAGGAGCTCGTAAAGAGAGTGTGGAATTGAATGGAACAGTACGCAGAGATGCGTGTTGTTCTCGTGAGAGGTGTTGTGTTGTGATCACTTAGTATTTATAGGTGTAGAGAGGGTAAAAAGTGAGCATTCGTGTGGAGGAAGGACAGAAAAGGGAATTCAGACGGGGGTAGAGTATCCCCCGTCATGAATGCAGTGGTCCTCACCCTATAGTGCATACAGTCACGCGGACCGCATGTTAGGCAGAACCTTGAGCCTCTGCTAAACACTCATAGGATCTGGTCAGATCCTTCCGCCTTTGCAGATGCCTGCAGATCCCACACGGCTTTAAGGGAGAAGTTAGAACCTCACAGTTTCCTGTATGGCATATTGATGCTAGTTCCGCCTCGGATTTATTGTTCCTTTCATAGAGGTAACGTTCTTCACCTCTGTTGTGACATCTGATACACCAATTTCTTTAAGGACTGTAGTCTAAGGTTAGGGAAAGTATATTCCCTACCGACTTGGGTTTTTTAGGGGACATGGCTGATATTAATCCCTATCACGTTCCAAACAACCGCAACCATCCGAACTTCTCCTACGCCAACCCGAACAACGCTTTGCAACCACCTCCCGGCTTCCATGTTGAGAACGGAGTCATCCAAGAGCCCAAGAAGGAGATGTCTAGCGACGACTTGATTCGTCAATATATGGCTCAATCGGAGATGAGGATGACACAACAAGATGCAAAGTTGAGGACATTGGAGCTTACTCAAAGCACCTCGACCAACAACTTGGCAAGTAGCATCAATGCGTTGACCAAGCAAATGCAAATGTTGGAGACGCAAATGAGTCAAATAGCTAATGCTCAAGGAGGAGTCCACAAGCCCGGCCACTTCCCAAGCAACACCGAGCAAAATCCGAAGAACAACCATCAAGTTCACGCTATTGAGCTTAGGAGTGGCACTCGTTACACGAATCCATCTTTGGAAGACAAAGTTGAAGGTAGAGTCGAAGATTTGGGTGATGGAAGCAATTCGGAGGCGGAAACGGACGAGGCGAAAGACGAAAACCCGGAAGGAGACTTACTCGGCCGAGTCGAAGGAGAAGAAAACCTGGGAGACTCACTCTGCCGAGTCGCTGGCCGAGTCGCAACATCAGTAGATCCACTCGGACCTCCACTCGGCCACTAACTCGGCCGAGTACCCGGCCGAGTGGAACCCAGCTCCGAACCCGTTCTTACCCCGACGCTCAAATCGACTCCCAAGGCTCCGTTTCCGCAACGATTGGCGAATACCAAGCAAGACAAGAAGTACCAGAGGTTCTTTGAAATACTCAAGAAGGTCAACATCAACATTCCACTTCTCGATGCTCTCCGAGACATGCCAAACCACATGAAGTTCATCAAGGATGTGGTGTCGGGAAAGAAGAAGTGGGCGAAATTTGAGACGATCAACCTCACGGAGGAGTGCAGCGCGGTGATCCAAAAGAAGCTACCGTTGAAGGAAAAGGATCCCGGGAGGTTCACGTTATCATGCAAGATCGGTGATCAAGTCTTTCAAAACGTGCTATGCGATCTTGGTGCTAGCATCAACTTGATGCCTCTCTCTATATTCGACCGGCTCAAGATCGGGAGGATGAAGCCAACCACCATCTCTCTACTTATGGCGGATCGATCGGTTTCTTATCCAAGGGGGATAGTGGAGGACGTTCTCGTTCAAGTGCACAACCTTGTCTTCCCGGCGGATTTCGTAGTCTTGGATATGCCCGAGGATACAAATCAACCTTTGATCTTAGGACGGCCATTCTTAGCCACGGGGAGAGCATTGATTGATGTTCAAGATGGGGACCTCACCTTTTGAGTCAACGGGGAAGAGCTGAAAATTTCTATCTATGAAGCCATGAAGAGACCCGACGACCAACGTGAGGATATCTTCTCCATCGAGACATTGATACCACCTACTTCGGAGGAGGCACTTAACCATTGCATCTCAAATTCCCTGTATGCCTATGAGGAGTTGGATGAAGCTTGCGACGAGATTCTCGAGCATCTCAATCAATTGGAGGCAAATAAACCACCACGTCACCACAAGGAAGTCTCATACCTCGACATCAACAAGAAGGTGGATGATGGAGTTTTAGACGAGGAAGAGAAGAAGGATGCAGCCCCTAAGGTGGAGTTGAAACCACTACCCGAGCACCTCAACTACAAATTCTTAGGAGAAGAAGAGACATACCCGGTGATCGTGTCCTCTCATCTCATGGAGGCGAATTCGGACAAGTTATTGAGGGTCCTAAGGAAGCACAAATCTGCGATTGGATGGACGATTGCCGACATCAAAGGTATTAGTCCTTCAATTTGCATGCATAGGATATTGCTTGACGAAGGTCATCGCCCAAGAGTCCAACCTCAAAGGCGATTGAATCCGGCTATGCAAGAAGTTGTGAGGAAGGAGGTGTTGAAGTTGCTCGATGCCGACATGATCTATGCTATTTCGGATAGTGAGTGGGTGAGTCCTACTCAAGTGGTGTCGAAGAAGGGAGGCATGACGGTCATCAACGATGAGAAGGGGGAATTAATTGCGACAAGGCTTGTCACGGGATGGCGAGTTTGCATCGACTATCGTCTTCTCAACGCAGCAACTAGGAAGGATCACTTCCCCCTCCCGTTCGTGGATCAAATGATCGATCGATTGGCCGGACACGAGTACTATTGCTTCCTCGATGGATACTCCGGCTACAACCAAATCGCCATCGCTCCGGAGGACCAACACAAGACGGCATTCACTTGTCCATATGGAGTCTTCGCTTATCGGAGGATGCCGTTCGGGTTATGCAACGCACCGGCTACTTTCCAACGGTGCATGATGGCCATCTTCCATGGATTGATCGAGAACATAATGGAGGTATTCATGGAGGATTTTTTAGTATTTGGTTCCTTCTTTGATCAATGCTTGGAGAATCTTGCCACGGTGCTTCAAAGGTGCGAAGAGACGAACCTTGTTCTCAATTGGGAGAAGTGCCACTTCATGGTGCAAGAAGGAGTTGTTCTTGGTCACAAGGTGTCTTCACATGGATTGGAGGTGGTTCGAGCCAAAGTTGTAGCCATCGAGAAGTTGCCACCACCAACCAATGTCAAATCGGTGAGAAGTTTTCTAGGACATGCCGGCTTTTATCGGAGATTCATCAAGGATTTTTCGAAGATCACGAAGCCGTTGTGTGGATTGCTCGAGAAGGATGTCAAGTTCGTATTCGATGAGGATTGTTTGGAAGCCTTCGAGACATTGAAGAAGGCTCTTATTTCTACTCCCGTTTTGGTGTCACCGGATTGGAGTGCCCCGTTCGAGCTCATGTGCGATGCAAGCGATTGGGCGATAGGAGCTGTTTTGGGGCAGAAAAGGGATAAGCTTTTCCGAGTGATCTACTATGCTAGCAAAACGTTGGACTCGGCTCAAAGGAACTACACCACCACGGAGAAGGAATTACTTGTTGTGGTCTATGCTTTCGACAAGTTTAGGCCTTATTTGGTGGGATCTCACACGATTGTGCACACCAACCATGCCGCCATTCGCTATCTATTCAACAAAAAGGACTCGAAGCCGAGGTTAGTTCGATGGGTCTTACTTCTTCAAGAGTTCAATATGGAAATCAAGGATAGGAAAGGATGTGAGAATGTGGTGGCCGACCATCTCTCGAGACTTGAGCAGCCCGTGGATGGAGAGGATTCGAGGATTGCTATCAAGGAGAGCTTCCCCAATGAGCAGATTTTTGTGATGGACGACTTGACGCCTTGGTTCGCCGACATCGTCAACTACTTGGTGATTAATCATGTGCCCAAGGATCTTTCGTCTCATCTAAAGAAGAAGTTTCTTCATGATTGCAAATTTTATTATTGGGATGATCCATACTTGTACCGGAGATGTGCCGACGAGATCATTAGGCGATGTGTTCGACAGTCGGAGTGGAAGAAGATCATCGAGGATTGCCATAGCGCTCCGAATGGGGGACATTTCGCAGCAAATCGCACCGCCCTCAAGATTTTTCATAGTGGTTTCTATTGGCCTTCGATTTACAAGGATTGTCATGAGTACATCAAGACATGTGATCGATGCCAAAGGATGGGGAACATCACGAAGAGGGACGAGATGCCGCAACGCTCTATCATGGAGGTGGAGCTCTTCGATGTTTGGGGGATCGACTTCATTGGTCCCTTTCCCAAGTCTCAAGGGTTCTCTTACATATTACTTGCGGTGGAGTATGTTTCTAGGTGGGTCGAGGCCATTCCCACGACAACCAACGATTCGAAAGTGGTGATCAAATTCCTCCAGCGGAATATTTTGACTCGGTTTGGAACTCCGAGAGCTTTGCTTAGCGATGGGGGGAGCCACTTCAACAATCGTTGGTTAGGATCGCTTCTTGCGAAATATGGAGTCAAGCACAAGGTTACATCGCCCTACCACCCTCAAGCCAACGGTCAAGCCGAGCTAGCTAATCGAGAGATCAAGCAAATTTTGGAGAAGACCGTCACCAACAAGAAGGAGTGGGCGAAGTACTTGGATGACGCACTTTGGGCCTATAGGACGGCTTTCAAGACGCCAATTGGGAGGTCGCCATATCAATTGCTATTTGGCAAATCGTGCCATTTACCAATGGAGTTGGAGCACAAAGCTTATTGGGCGACGAGAAGGATAAATTTCGAGTTCAAGGAAGCCATGGGTCAAAGGTGTGATGATTTATTGGAGCTTGATGAGTGGAGGAACGAGGCATTCGAGAATTCAAGGATTTACAAAGAACGAGCTGCAAGATTTCACGACTTGAGCATCAAAAAGCGTAAGTTCGAAATTGGGGATGATGTTCTCGTTTTTAATTCTCGACTTCGTTTATTTCCAGGAAAATTGCAAAGCAAGTGGTCGGGGCCGTTCGTTATTTACAAGGACTTGAAGAATGGTGCATTCGAAGTATTGAAGAACGACGGTGAAAAGTTCGTGGTGAATGGACATCGACTCAAACACTACTTCAAGCTGTTGCCTCTCTTTCCCAAGAAAGCGGCCACTTATCTTGATGACCCGAGTTAGAGAAGAGGTATCATCGGGCTAAAGACGTTAAACGTAGCACTTGTTGGGAGGTAACCCAATATTTGTATCTCGTTTTTCATTTAAATTTTATTTTATTCTATTTTGTTTAGTGTCGTAGTTTCGTTTTTCGTATTTTTTGAGTCGTACCCCTTAATAAAATAATTACATATTTGAGGTTCGAGTTTTATAGGCAAGAAATGCTAACATGTTGCGTATTTTTGAGCGGAAAAATAGGCCGAATCGACCCTCGGCTCGACCGGTTTTGGTCGAGCACGAAGTCGAAGCAAACCGGAGAAAAGGAGGTGCCACTCGGCCAAGCACTCGGCCGAGTCGCTGGCCGAGTAAGTATAACAGTAGGTTCACTCGGCCGAGCACTCGGCCGAGTCACTTAGCACCAAAATTTTCCAGCTCACTCGGACTATCACTCGGCCGAGTCGTCGGCCGAGTGAAATGGAGAATCGCGAGCAGTAGCACCACTCGGACGCCCACTCGGCCGAGTTGTCGGCCGAGTGAAATCACGCTTCCAGGTCAGTATGCGCACTCGGACTCCCACTCGGCCGAGTCACTTCATGGACCGGCCGAGTGACCCTTAGCCCACACGATTTCTTCCCCTATTTTAAGGTATGTTCTCCTCTTTTACACCATTACACACACAATTACACACACTAGCACACACAACTCTTCAAGAACACAAATCCTCTTTCAATTCTCTCTTCAATTCCATCCAAGGTATGATTCTTCTTCCTCCAATTTTCTTAAATTCTTCATTCTATATGCAATTGGGAGTATATTGACCGATTAATTTTGGATTTCTATGGTTCAATTGCATGATATGATTGAGAGGAGAAATTTGTGAATTTTCATAGAATGCTTGTTTTATTGGATTTATGTTAATAATTGTGTTCTATGATGATTCCTTTGATGAGATTCATGTTCAATTTTGTATGGGCTATTGAGATTTTTGATGAATATTGATAGAATTGCATGAATAGAGCATGAATTGAGGTTTCTTATGCTTACTTGTTCTTGAATTTGATAGATTTGAGTATGAATTTGGATAAGAGCTTATTTTATTTGATGGGTTATGAGAAATTGAATTGCTTGAGGATTGATAGTGTGTATATATGTGGTGTTGTTGAATCATGAAGAGATTGGGTGTATGATGGGGGAGTATGGATTTGATTAAGTTTGGGGGAGAAAAATTTGATGATGGCTTGAATTGATTTGTTATAGTATCTTGTTCTATAGGTACTACAATGGGTCGTGACAAGGGTAAGAGTGTGGCATCGTCTTCAACCTCCACCAAGAGCAAGGGGAAGCAAAAGGAGACGACATCGAGCCGAGCCCCACCCGCACAAGCTATGTTGTCGAATCAAGATCCGAAGGCGTATGGAATCACTCTTAGAACGCCGGAGGCTAAACGGAGGTGGTCACATCTAGTGGGCTTGAAGCATAGGCATTGTCGATTCTTAGACCACGAGGTGATCGCCGGGATGGGAATAGCCGATGACGTGGTGACTCTCATGGAGAACGGAGGATTTACGAAGGTGTTCCAAGCCAACCTCTTGACATACCATATTCCGACGGTGGAGTTCCTTTCAACCGTGGAGTTGTTGAGGTCCGAGAAAACTCCTTCGGTGCTTCGTTTTCAGTTGGGGAATGTCCAACGCACCCTCACCATGGAAGAGCTTAATGAATTGATTGGAGGAGACGATGAGGGGTTTTTCAGCGGAAATCACACACCCAATTCGGATGACCTTTGGAAGGAGATCGTATACTTGGAGAAGGAGAGGAGGCCATACTATGAACCGGCTAGATCGAAGGCATCATCGGTGCGCAACCCGGTGTTTCGGTACCTCCACCGACTCATTACAAGTACGATTATTGGGAGAGGAGACCCCGGTTCGTTCGGCACCATTGATATGCATCTCTTTTGGGCGTGCATTCATGAAGTCAAACAAGACGCTGCACTTTGGTTAGCCGAGCACTTTGAGAGCCAAGCACTTCTCCATGGGAGCCAAAGGATCGGGTGTGGAGCGTGGATTACACCCATGTGCCACAAGTTTCGAGTTACTTTGCCCAAGGAGCCAGTTTCTAGAGATATCCTCCTAGATCGAGTTGCGCTTCAAAGACAAGAGATGTTGTCTTTTGAGGAGGGTTACGTTTGGAAACTCCATGAGAGGAATGCAACCATGCTCCTTCGCCTTCCTTGCCCACATTTGACGAGTGTACTTGCCGAGGGAGACAAAGGACGAGGAAATTGGAGCTTGAGTTCGAGGGAGCACTTGAGGGTGATCACGGAGCCGGGCTGACGGCTGCCACAAGTTGAAGAGGGGGAGGATGAGCAAGAGCAAGAGGAACACGCCTACGAAAAAGGGGATGACGGGCAGCAAGGTTATGAAGATGTGCCACAACCCGGTTTCCACATGAGGGCTCCGGAGTTCTCCACTATGCAAGATTGGCATACGGAGACGCTTGAGGCAATGGAACTACCATTGGGATGGTAGAGAGTTCGTTGAGTCTCAAGTGCGAGGGGTTCGATAAGAAGTGCAAACTTTGAGGACCGAGGTGGGAGATCTTCGTACATTCATTGGAGGCCGTTTCGACACTCTCAACACCTACTTTGAGAATGAGAGGAAATTTCGAGAGGATGAGGCGAAAAGACGAGAGGATGAAAGAGCTTACATGGAGAACTATAATAGGATGGTGCATGAGATGCACCACTTCTATCCTCACTACCCGCCTCATCATCAACGGTTCGACCCCAACAACCCCGACAACCCTCCCTTCCCTCCGCCATTTCAATGAGGTAAGTTTGTTAACTTAGTTCCGTCTTCTTTTTGCAAACTTATTCCTTAATCTTTGATTTCGAAATAAGTTTGGGGGAGGGGGAAGAGTAACTAAAGTTAACAATCTTTTGGGTGCATTTTTATTGCTTTAGTAGTTGCTTTATTTTGGGGTTTATTGAGTTTTTTTAGTTGTTTTGAGTCTTAGGAGTTAGTTGATTGAGTCAAGCATGATATATGAGCATTGTGGATTTGCCAATGATAGTATGGATTTTTTACTATGAAATCTTTTTGATTGGATTTATGCATGGAACCTTGGCGAAGTGACGCATTTATGTGATGATGTCTATGATATGTTTGGATATTGGGGAATCATATTGTTACCTTGGTGAGGATTTGAGCCTTTGGACATATTGATGTCAATTTTGTTTGTTGAGTGATCATGCATGCTTTGAATTTCTAGAACTTGCCTTTGTTCTCCATTAAGACCTTAGTATGTATATGATCTTAGAAAGGATTTTAGGCCATCTTTCATAGCCACGTAATTCCTATACACTAACCTTGTGCATAAACCTTTGTTTACCCCCTTTGATCCTTTTATGAGCCTTTCTTTCTTAAGTTTGGATGAGAGGAGGTTTGGATGGTTAAGGGTATCCCTAGTTGATGTGGTTAGTGATGGAGGAAGAGTTGAATAGATATATTTGATGTGGTTGGAGATGAGGAGAAAAGAAAAAAAAAATCTTAGATGCTTTATTTAGTTATTAACTATCCCTATAAGCTTAGAAAAAAAAAAAAGTGAGAAAAAGTGTTGGAAAAAAGAATTGAGAGCCTTGTTATACATTGAAAAGTTTATTTGTTGTTGAGATCTAAAAAGAAAAAAAAAAGAAAAAAAGAGAGAATAAAAGCATAAGGGGATAGTTGATAGTATATTGAGTTGTGAGCATCTTGATTGATTATGTAGTTGGTGTTGGGGATGGTAGAAGATGGATTGAGAAAAATTCATACTTTGGTTGAAGTTGAAAAGGGGTGAATGATTTGAAGTTATTTTTGAGTCACTTAGCCTATAATTTCCCTACCTTAACCAATGTCCCTACATTATAAGCTTTAATAAAGTCCTAAATGATCTTAGTGAATATGCATTACATTAGGTGGAGATGTGAGATAAAGGGCAAGCCTATGGTAAGTTCATTGCATTGCATTGATGATTGAGTGATCCTTTGATGTGCATTACACTTCACATCTTGTTCTTTGAGAGTGTTGAGAGATCACCTATATTCTATCTTCACATGTTTGAGAGGATTTCCCAATTGACATTCATGACTTAGTATTTATTGTATGAGTTGAGTTGTGGAGCTTTGAGGTTGTTTGCATAAATTTGATCTTAAGATTTATTTTTGAGAATCTATGAGGCTATATAGTTCACAATGCTTATGTTGGTTGCTTTGTTTCGTTTTTCTTTATTGTTCGGGACGAACAATGTTTAAGTTTGGGGGATTTTGATAGACTAGAAATTTACTTGTTTTTATAAGTGTTTAGGAGTCATTTTTAGGTCTCGTTTCGTGATTTAGTTCGTGTTTTGTATCGTTTTATATCCTTTCGAACTATATTACGCTTTGGGTATTTTGTCGTGTTTTTAGGCACTTTTTTTGTGGAAATAACCCAAGTCGAGACGAGGATCGAGAAAGCCAAGAAACGGAGAGTTGAAGAGAGGAAGAAAGGAATACGAGGAGGTGACTCGGCCATCCACTCGGCCGAATCAGAAGCCGAGTCAAGCTACTGATGCACTCACTCGGCCGAGTCAACACCACTCATCCCACTCGGCCGAGTCATCTTCACCTATCCCACTCGGCCGAGTCAGCTTCACCTCTTCTACTCGGCCGAGCCACCCAAGTGAGTCGTCCAAGTCGAGACACGGGACGTGTTTAGTTCGCGGGCTTTTTCGACTTATTTTTAGTCCTTTCACACTTATGATTCCTTGTAAATTTCTACTCTATAAATACCTTAGGTTTAGCATTGTGAACCCTAGAAATCTCATTAGCACTCTTTAGTTTTTAAATATTTCTCTTTAAATTTCCAGCTTTTATATTTTGTTCAACATTGGAGTTTTATTCAAGTTTATTCAAGATTCGAAGTTCTTCGCGTTCAAGATTCAATTCCATGTTTTTCTTACTCTACTCTTTAATTATGTTCTTTCAATATATTGTGTTTATGTTTGCTTTAATTATGTCTAGCTAAATTCCTTAGTTGATTTTAGGGATTGAATGCCTAATTGAATTTATGTGAGTGTTCTTGTTTACAATTAGCCTTCCAATCTAGATGCATGTTTCATGGTGCTTATTCTCATGCATGGTTAACTGGCCATTAATTATGTGTGCATAGTTATGTGTTTATGCCTTAATTGGATAATTGCATAATAGATCTCATGAATACATGATATGGTGATTTGATTATCTTAGTTGAGATTAAATTATCATATGTTGCATATAGTTGATTTAGGTGTCATAATTGAACCTTATTGACTATATGATTGATACCTGTTCTATTTTGCACTTGATTTGATTCCTATGATTCGAGAGGATATTAGGATCTTGTTAGGTGACGACTTGCATTGCTTTAATTGAGGGTGTAGGTTATTTTGCATGTGTCACATTTAGATTGGATTAAATTGGTTAATTGTACTCATTAATTACTAGCATAGATTTGATTAGGTAGGCTTCCCTAAAGTCAACACTTTTCCTTAATTGATTTCTTCCCTTATTTGTTTAATTGCTTGCTTGCTAAGTTTTATTCCTTGATTAATTATTTGCCTTGTTTATTTGCCTTGTTTATTTATTTCCTTATTTGATTTATGAGTTCTTTTTATTATTTGCCTAGTCTATAAATGCCACAACACCCAAATTCCCAAAAGCCTAAACATCACATTAGTTCTTTAGTAGAGGTATTGTGTGCGTTTTTGACTTGTCAATCCCTGTGGATACGATACTCGTGCTTCTTTATATTACACCTATTTTGTGTGGTAGAAAATAGTGCGATCAGTGGGTGGATGTTTGGGGTTGGGGTTGACTTTGCGGTTGTGCAGTTGAAGATGTTTGTGGCTTTTGGGGAATGGTTTGAGTTTTGGTTCGAGAGGGTTGAGGTTTGTTTGCATCAGTTGGTCTTCATTTTGTGATTTTGGCTGGAAAGGGTTGGGGTTGGTCTACTTCCACTTCTATCGCAAGCGGCTGCTCCTCCTCCTCGCTCGCTTCAATCAGTGAAGCCACTCGCTTCACCTTCTTGGCTCGTTTGGGAGCCGCTCGCTTCGCCGGTGAAGCGGCTCGCTTGGATTTCTTCTCGCTTCGCCTTTCGGCGACGGGGGCTGTGGGGAGCACATTCACGTCAAGAATTCCCAAATCCACAGCTATTTTCTCGGTTTTGTAGATATCGTAGAATATGTTGTTCTTCTTGTACTCCATGGTGTTTGTCCATCTCCTGTTCATGAATAACTTCTCTAGTGCAAATGAGATCCTGGAGAAAAAGTGTAGCTTCCCTTTCCGAAGGATTTGTTCAGTGCTTTCTTTCTTGTATTTGAAGTCCTTGGCAACCTCGTGCATTTGGTTGATGAACCAACTGTGCCAGTTTAATCGTGTGCCGGTCAAGCTATCGATGATGACAGTAACGGCGAAAAGCTTCGTGTCGGAAAGCTGGCCCAATGTTCCGATACTACACACTACGGATTTAGTGTATAGTTCACAGATGTGGTTGAATGGGGTTTCTAGATCAGTTCTGATATTGCTGTGCTTCACCTCGAACTCTGCACTTTTGTCGGCGGCGAAACGGGCAAACTCAACGTCGACGGACAACTCCAAGTCCGACAGAGAGTCCGCTCCTTCCTTCGGCAAGTTGAATACTCCGGCAATAGCATCTAGATCTACTTCCACCGGCTTTCCATCCTTCGGGTCGGTGAATGTAGAACTAGACCGTCCTTCTTCCAGATTGAGCAGAAATTCAGCCACAGACTTGGCCAAAATCTTCTCCGGCCTTGCAGTGACGAAGTTCCACAGACCGGCTGTGGTCACAGCCCTGCGGAAGAAACCATTCTGCTCTACGACTCTCGCATCGAGGTGGGGCTCGGCGTTTATGTTTTCACCGATGGTGGCTATAAACCTCTCCATCGTCTGTGTTACTTCTTTCTTTACCATTGTTGAGTATTTGAATGAGACTTGAGTGAAGAAATAGGGTTTAGACTCGTGAATTTCAGGGGTTGCAGAGTTTGCACGAGAATGGCAAATTTAGGGGGTGATGAAAGTTTCTGCAATTCTGCGTCGGCCCTTTATATAGATTTAGGGTTCGGCTGATATGGCAGGGGTGAGTTGGTAATTTCCCCGAAAGTGCTGTGCGTAGGCGGCGGCTATCGGCGATGTGACTGACGTGTCCGGCGTCATCACAGTAAAAGTGAGCCGTCAAGTTGACTTTGCACTCCACGTGGCCTTTTTTAACTCGTCTATTCAAGAGGCGTAGATCCAGCGGCTGAGATTCAAAAACTGTTGAGATTCAACGGTTGGATCGTGCATGTTTTGGCGGTTCAATTTTGAAGTGTGTTACACTCGCCCGAGATTTTCGCTTTGTACTTCATCTGCATTAAATGCAAGGCAAAAAGTAAAATTTGCACTCGAGTGTGTACAGCTCATACGCTCGCTTCGTACCTGCTCGTTTTGAGTGTAGCCGCTTGGCTTTTACGCGCTTGCAAAGTACTCGCTTGGCGTGACTGTTCCACACTCGCTTGCGAGGGCTCGCTTGAGTGCCGAAGCACTCGCTTGACCATCTGAAGCGACTGGTATAAGAAATTGAAATTCCTTTGACTTTATTTAAAATGTTTCTGACTTACATACTTCGAGGATAAACAACAGTGTTTTCCTCTTTGTATTTGTGTCAGATTCATTTCATATTTTCCACATAGTAAATGAAGGTTACTAGCACGCTTCACTTTACTTAGTGTACTTGAATTGAAACACTTACCAGTCAATCTCACATTGTAGGAGATTGATACCACATATGTAGACTTCTTTTTTATACTTGTTGGTCTCCCTTTAAGCTTGATCTTCTTGGCATTCATCTCTTCCATCTTCCTGTACGAATTAGAGACTCCTCCATCGAAGTGAATGGGGGAGAGAATGAATAGAGTACACTAGCTTTCTACAACCCGAAGAGAGATTCACTTTTGTGTACTTATTCACGATAAATGGGAGATGAGTACAAGTCCTTATCTCAGGTCGGAATAGGACAGGATGACAATGAGAATGCTCTGACAAGACATTCTCGGTTTTAAGCAGAAGCATGTCACTAGCCCTGCAACCTTTTGAAGTAAAAGGTAACTCTTCAAGCTCTCCATTTAAGATCTACAGAATGAATATGCAATCGGCTCGCTTGACCCAAAATAGGGATAATTGAAGCGATGCAAAATTCAAGGTGGGAGAAGAATGAATAAACATTCGGCAGCTCATCTCAATGAAGAGTGAGTAATGAGTGAATGTTTATCCACGACGAAGGAGATGAGAAGACATGCTCCTCTTCGGCGGAAAGATGGGAAGAGGTCGCAAGGTCTAGGTGTTGGCCCTGCCTAAGCTTTCACCATTTTTACGTGGAAAGGCCCGATACAAGACCCCACAACCGTTACTAGAAACGGTACTTGCAAGTGTTTTTACCCACTTGCTAGGAATCCTAGGCTAGGTAGCAGCTTTCCTTGCTCGCTTTGGAAGTAGACTGCTCTGAGAACAATCAATAGTTTCCCCTTAACCATAGCCTTAACAATCCTGTTAGTTGGTAGGGAACGTCTTCCAACACTCCACCTTTCTCCACCTTATTTCTCCTTCTTCAAGCGAGTGAGTTTTGAAGCGACTCGCTTGAATTGGTGAAGATCCAAAGCGAGGGTCGCTTGAGGGCAAGCGTCTGCTCCTTGTGCATCCTGGATCTAGCATTCTTCACCAGGGTCTAGTAACCCTAATTCCATGCATAGCTGATTGAAGCGAGACTCAGCCAGAGGCTTGGTGAGGATATCTGCTCGCTGGAGATAGGTATGGATTTTCTCGAGCTTGATATCCTTCTTCTCGACATGATCACAAATAAAGTGATGTCGAATTTCCACGTGCTTGCATCTGGTGTGAAGCACTGGATTCTACGAAATACATATTGCACTGTTGTTGTCGCAGAAGATTGGAATCTCATTCGCTTCAACTTTGTAGTCGTTCAACTACTGACGAAGCCAGAAGATTTGAGAACAGCAGCTTCCAGCGGCCATATACTCGGCTTCAGTCATTGAAGTAGCTACACTGGTTTGCTTCTTTGAAAACCATGAGATCAGCTTGCTTCCCAAGAACTGACACGTGCCCGATGTTGATTTCCTATCAACACGGCATCATCCATAGTCAGCATCGGAGTATCCTGTGAGCTCCAGATTATCTTCAGCAGGATACCACAGCCCCATGTTGACAGTGCCTTTCAGATAGCGAAGGATTCACTTTGTAGCTTCATGATGGCTATGCTTGGGATTACTTTGGAAGCGAGCACACACTCCAACTGCAAACGCTATATCTGGCCTGCTTGCAGTGAGATATAGAAGGGACCCGATCAAAGCACGTTAGTCTGTAGCATCCACAGACTTCCCTTCTAGGTCTGGCTCCATCTTCCAGTTGGTGTTCATTGGGATCTTCACTGCTTTAGCATGTTGAACACCAAATTTGGCAAGCATATCTCGAGTATACTTCGCTTGATTGATGAATATTCCATCATCTTGTTGCTTCACTTGGAGACCTAGGAAGCAACTCATCAAGCCTATCATTGACATCTCATATATGTTCTTCATCAACTCTCCAAACTTCTCGCTAAGCGACTGGTTTGGTGATCCAAATATGATGTCATCCACATAGATCTGGACCCATAGCATATCTTCTCCATGATTGATGGTGAAGAGAGTCTGATCTATCTTTCCTTTGTGGAATCCATTATCCACTAGGAATTGAGATAGCGTATCATACCACGCTCTAGGCGCCTGCTTCAATCCATACAGGGCCTTCTTCAATCGATACACCTTATCTCCTTGCTCAAAACCCGGTGGCTGCTACACATACACTTCTTCCTTGAGCTCACCATTGAGAAACGCGCTCTTGACGTCCATTTGATAGACTCTAAATTTCTTAGCCGCTGCATAGGCAAGAAATAGTCTAATCGCTTCAAGTCTGGCCACTGGAGCAAAGGTCTCATCGAAATCAATCCCTTCCTCTTGGCAGTAGCCCTTGGCGACGAGTCGAGCCTTGTTTCTCACGACGTTGTGGTCCTCGTCCGTCTTGTTCTTGAACACCCACTTGGTGCCAATCACATGCTGAAATTTGGGACGATCCACGAGATACCATACGTCATTTCTGGTGAATTGGTTCAGCTCCTCTTGCATGGCAATCACCCAATTTGAATCTGCTAGGGCTTCCTCCACGCTTGCCGGCTCAATATTAGACAGAAAGCAACTAAACATAGCACTTTCTCCAATCACTTGGCTTCTCGTCACCACGCATTTGGATAGATCTCCACTGATTTGGCTTGGTGAATGATTTTTGAGCCATGCACGCTTGGATCCACCACCTTCTTCTTCTTCTTCTTCTTCATGCGGGTCGCTTGCTTCTCCCTCTGAAGCGACTGGATTGGGTGCTTGGCCTGCATTCGCTTCATGAGTCTTGGGGGCAGCTTCAACCTTCTCTTGAGCAATTTGATCGCTTGAATCTTTGACTTCTTCTTCATCTTCAAGCATGTCCCAATTCAAAGGACTGATGGGTTCCTCGCTTGAATTCTTGTCATTTGCTTGTAGCTGTTCCTGTGGAAGACTTAAAGAAGATTCATCAAATACGACATGGGGTGATTCCTCCACAATTAGGGTTTTACAGTTGAACACCCTATAAGCTTTGCTAGATGTAGAATATCCTAAGAATATTCCTTCATCTGCTTTGCTTTCGAAAGCTTTCAACTGTGACTTTCCATTGTTGTGAATGAAGACCCTACAACCAAAGATATGGAAATAAGAAATGTTAGGAATTCTCCCTGTCCATATTTCATATGGTGTTTTATCGAACCGTTTATTGAGAAGCGTCCGATTTTGAGTGTAGCATGCAGTATTAGCAGCTTCAGCCCAATACTTCATCGGAAGCTTCAAATCAGCAATCATGGTACGAACGACTTCTTTAATGATTCGATTTCTTCTTTCTGCTACTCCGTTCTGCTGAGGTGTGCGTGCTGAGGAAGTTTGGTGTGCTATATCCTATGCTCCGTGCAGTAAGCTTGATCAATTGTAGAGTTTAGGAACTCTGTGCCTTTGTCAGAGCGAATGGTGGCGATCGCTTGGTTCTTCTCCACAGCAAGACGCTTGAGCAATTGTGGCAGTTTGGACAGTGTCTCCTTCTTGCTAAAGAGAAATACAACCCAAGTGTAGCGAGAGAAGTCGTCGACTACAACGAGAGTGTACTTCCTTCAATTGACGCTTACTGGAGTGACTGGTCCAAACAAGTCCATGTGTAGTAGCTCCAGCACTCGCTTGGAAGATGCTTCATCTAGACTGGCAAAGTGCTTCTTCGTCTGCTTCCCTCGTTGGCATGGTGAGCATGGATGGTCTTTGATAAAGACCTCATTGGGTATGCCCTGCACCAAGCCTTTCCGAGCTAAGCGATTGATCTTTTTGAAGTTGAGATGGTTCAAGTGTCGGTGCCATAGCCATCCAATTTCAGTAGCACTCCTAGTGACCAAGCATGTCTCCTCTTTGCAGCTATCCCATTGCGCAATATAGACATTCCTTTGTCTAATTCCAGTGAGTGCAATCTGGGATGTAAGCTTGTTCTTCACAACGCACTTGTTGGAGATGAACTCCACCTTGTATCCTTTATCACAGAACTGTGAAATGGATAACAAGTTGTGCTTCAGTCCTTCCACATAGGAAAATTCTTCGATTCTGAGCTTTCCTATCTTCAGTACGCCGTTCCCCATGGTGGTTCATCGAGAGTTGTCACCAAAGGTTACCTGTGGACCCTTCTTCTCGATATATTCTTGAAGTAGAGCTTTCATGCCAGTCATGTGTCTTGAACATCCACTGTCCAAGTACCAAATAGGTTGACCTTCACTTGGCATGGGGTCCATGGCACTCACCTCTCCCGTATCTTTATCGGTGAGCGCCATCAATCCAAGATCCTCTCCCTCGCTGGAGTTTGGATCAGTGAATGCATCCGAGTCACTTGAAACTTCTTCATTTGAAGCGACTGGTGTCTCGCTAGCGACTAGCGCTCTCCGGGGAGTTTCTCTCTTTGCCTTCAGTTCATCACGCTCCTTGGCACTTAGTTTAGGACAGTCGGATTTGTAGTGACCCATCTTGTGGCAGTGATAGCACTCCACATCCATCATGTCTCTAGGGATCGACTTGGATGTCTCTTCTCTCTTCCCTTTTCCATCACGAGCATCAGTGCTCTTTCCCTTGTACTGCTTAAAAAACCTCTTGTACTTTCCCACGCGTGAATTTATTTTATTGAAGTTCTTTGATAAGAACGCAAAATGCTCTTCCAGTTCCACTCTTGACATCTTTGCAAGCGTCTGGTCGCTTGTGTTGGTCCCGGTTTGTTAAAGGAAAAATACGTAAGGGGGGGGGGGGGGGGGGGTGAATATGTATTTTAAGTTTTCAACTTCAAATTCCTTAACTCAGAGTATGAAGTAAAGTGCTCGAAGAAATACTAAGACCTAGCCGAGTGCTAGATCTAAAGCAATCCATAATCTCTTGACCTAAGCTTAGAGCTTGATCAAGAGTGAGACTTTACTCTTGTGCGGAATTCGGTGAGCTAATGTCTTTTCCTAAGTAATTAAAAATCCAAGTTTCGTTAGTTTAGATGCACGTGCAATGAATAATCAAAGTAAAGAGTTTAGGGTTAGAGAGACACGACACAGTGATTATAGTGGTTCAGAGATAACGCTCCTACGTCCACTTTGTTGCACACGGCAACTGTTCTCTTCACTCAAGAACTTGAAGGTTACGGGTCCTTCAAAAACCTGGTCGAGATCGGGCTTCACTCGCTTGGATCTGACGACAAACGTAGTGATTACGGGTTCACTACTCAAACCTAAACTGGACTTGAAGCTTCACTCTCTTCAGTCCAACACAGGGAGATTCCAGGCTCTCCTTACAGCCTAGCTTCGATCGAGCTTCACACGAACGATGTAAGTGTAAGCTTGGATCTAGACTCTATGATCGAGGCTTCTACAATCGATGAAAGTAGGGCCTTGGATCAAAACAACCTAACGACGACGAACTCAAAAACCTAACAACAGTTTAGGGTTTTTGGTATACGACGACACACTATGAAGAGCTCTTTACAATGAGTGTAAAGATGGGTAGAGCTCTTCTTCTAAGCTTGGATATGAAATGGGCTTAGACTCTAAGTGTGAAGGTTGTGAAGACGAGTTCCGATGAAACTGGAACTCGGAGAACACTTGGAAACAAAGACTCGAAGAATGCTCTAAGGCTGGGAGTGTTTGTTTGCAGTAGACGCGAATGCTCAAGTAGTGTTCTACTTCTCTTCGTCTTCATCCTTCACTCTTTATAGGCGGAGGGATGCTGAGATCCGTTGCTTGGTTGGTGACTTTGTCCCTCCTCCTCTCGACAGTACTTTGCACAGGCTAGCTGCTTTTCAGATGCGCAGTTTTGGATTTTTGTCGAAAATGGCTAAGTTCCAATTTCAACAGTAACTGGAGCGACCCAGTACTGTTACGGCGCCCTGTCGGCCTGGCAGTCAACTCCGCTGCTCCTCTCCGCGTTCGACACGTGGAGATCTCGCAATTAATGCTAAGATCTCTAGTTGACTTGAGTTCAAAAGCGGAGCGGGAATTGTGCTGTCGCTTTCTGGTAGGTAGTGGCTCTCTTCGCTTCGAAGTTGTAGCGTCCGCTTTAGTTGAGTCACTTCATAGTCATTCTGTAGTGAGTCGCTTGGGAAGTGAAGGTCCCTAGTGACTGCTTTGAAAGTGTTGACCAGAGTTGACTCGCTTTGACTTCACACTGTAGCGCTCGCTTCGCTTCGCTTTGGCAGACTCACTTTGAATTTACTGTAGCCCTCGCTTCGCTACGCTGTTCTTCGGCACGCTTCACTTCGGCTCGCTAGACTTGCTTCGCTTCAGAAAATACACTCAAGTGAGTGGCCTTCACTTGAATATTTTGAAATCTATAATCTAAGCAACACAAAGAGCCATCCTAACAGAGTAGGCTTAGAAAAATTCTAACCTATTAACTACATCAAAATGGGTCGCTTGGGAACAGAACGCTTTTTGGGGTTTTGGGATCTAATCAAAACAAATAAGTGTCCCTATAGGTTCCCCCTTAACATGTTGTTCTTAACAATTCCCAACAGCTTGGAACTTCTATAGCTTTGAAAGCGACCCCCTTGGATGTCACAGGACCTTCATCTTCGTCGTCAAGACTCATTCGGTTGAGATCGAACTCGTGAGCCTTGAGTTCGGAGAACAGAATCTCCGGTGTGAGCTTAGATAGATCCTTGGTTTCCAGATATAACTCCTTCATGGTTTGCCACTTCCGTGTGAGAGCTCGAACGATCGTGAGATTCACTTCCTTGTCTATGAACTCTTTGCCTAGTGAGATAAGAGTAGCGATGATGTTGTTGACTCGTAGTTCGAAGGCGTCGATCGATTCTCCAGACTTCATGGTAAGGCTTTCAAACTCCCGCATCAGTACGGCAAGCTTGTTCTCCTTGATCTTTTCAGTGCCCTGGGAGATTAGGGCAAGGGTTTCCCACATCACCTTTGCTGTGGTGCACTTCCTGATCCTTGGGAGATAAGCGTCCGACACAGTGCTCTGCATTGTGTGGCGTGCAATGCGATCAAGGTTGGCAATTTTGAAGTCGTTGGAAGAATAATCATCCTTCTCCTTTTCTACGTATTCTTGTCTGCATGGGCTGCGCGGCCTTCGGCGGCTGGAACATTCATAGAGATGGCTTTCTTGATCTCGATCGGTCCTTCCTCTATGACCTCCCACATTCTGTCGTGGATGAAGCATAGGAAACTCTCGACTCGAAAGCTCCATGTTTCGTAACCTTCTATAGAGAACTGCAGAAGATTCGATGCACTGTAGGTAGACATGATAAACTATCAGTAGCAATGCAGTATGCATGAGTGAGGGTTTTTATGCACTTAGGAAAAACCGGATCCGGTTCAGTGAGACAACGTGAAGCGAGAAGGGACTCGCTTCAGGTATGCAAAGCAGTGGCTCGAAAGAACCCCTGCTCTGATACCACTTGTTGGTCCCGGTTTGATAGAGGAAAAAACACCTGGGGGGGGGGGGGGGGTGAATACGTGTTTTGAAGTTTTTCAACTTCTTTTTCCAATATCTCAGAGTAACAAGTAAAGCGCTCGCTACAGAAACTTAAGTCCTAGCTTGATGCTAGATCTACAGTGTTAGCAAATCTCTTGACCTAAGCGAGTGCTTGATCAAGAGTGAGGCTTTACTCGAGATGCGGAATTTGGTGAGCTAGTCTTTCCTAAGTATTTGAAATTTCAGTGTAAGTTGTTTACAATGCTTGTGCAAATGAATAATCAAAACAGTAAACAATATGAGAGGTTAGGGTTTTGAGAAACGACACAGAGATTTAGAGTGGTTCGGTGATAAAACACCTACGTCCACTTTGTTGCACAAGGCAACTGATTCTCTTCACTCAAGAACCTTGAAGACTTGCAGGCTCCTCAAAAACCAAAGTCAACATCGAGCTTCACTTGCTTAGATCTGACAACAGATGGGTGATTACGGGTTCACCACAAAACCTAACTGGACTAAGCTTCACTCGCTTCAGTCCGACGACTGGGAGATTACAGGTTCTCCACTCAAACCTAGCTTCGATCGAGCTTCACACAATCGAGGACTGTGCTAGCTTGGATCTAGACTCTATGATCGAGGCTTCTACTATCGAGGAAAGTAGAGCCTTGGATCGAAACAACCTCTCGACGAACACAAAACCTAACAAACAGAACTTAGGGTTAGGGTTTTTGGTTTTTCGACAAACACACTAATGAAGAACTCTTTACAACGAGTGCAAAGAAGGCTAGAGTTCTTCTCTAAGCTTTGATATGGAATGGGCTTAGATTTCTAAGTGTGAAGGTTGCGGAGATGAGCTTCGATGGAACAGAAGCTCGGAGAACACTTGAAACAAAGACTCGAAAATATGCTCGAAGGCTGGGAGTATTTGTTTGTTGTATGCGCTGAATGCTCAAGTAGTGTTCTACTCTTTTCCGTCTTGATCCTTCACTATTTATAGGCGGAGGCTTGGCCAATATCCGTTGCTTGGTTGGTGGCTTTGTCCCTCCTCCTCTCGACAGTACTTGCACAGGCCTACTGCTTTTCAGACGCGCAGATTTGTCACTTTGCCGAAAATGGCTAAGTTCCAATTGCAACAGTAACTGGAGCGATCCAGTACTATTGCGATGCCCTTGTCGGCCTGGCAGTCAACTCTTTTGCTCCTCTCTTCAATCGACACGTGGAGATCTTGTATTTAATGCAGCGATCTTCACTTGACTGGAGTTTGAATTCAGAGCGGGAATTGAGCTGTCGCAATCATTCCTCAGCACAGAAGAAGCTGATGCCTACACTTCGTTCACCCCACTTCAATCCCAGCCTATACAACCACCACCCACCGAAACTATCCAACCACCACCCACTGAAGCCATCCAGATTTCCGAAACCCAAGAAACCTGATCACCTACCCAATCCCTCTCGACATCGGCAGCTACAGCCGATACCGCCCAAACTGTAGGAGAACAACCCATTGTTCCTCAATTCATAACCCCTGCCCTCACCGTACACAAGCGGGCTCTGGAACGCTATGTCCTGGACAGAGAGCAAGCCGCTGAAACTATCAACCTTCGCTACAATCGTAGCTCCGCGAACGTTGCATGGAGCGACGTGTTCTACACGAATGTAGTCGATTTTCTGACGTACATCACGTACCGAGGAACGGAGTACTACAAGATTTTCAGACTCCTCAAAGCCTTCACAAAAGAGGAACTGATTCAGATGGAGGCCAAAACACTCAACTTCATAGGCGAAAATGGCTTCCATGCCTTCCTTGAAGGGACCAGCTTCTGGGAGAAGCTGGATGCAAAGGTGAAGGAATCATATCCACTCGCTACAGTTCCGAAGCGAGTGCCCTCCTCTCATGAAAGGAAGCTGATCAGAGAGCATAGGGAGGAGGTGGAGTTGAAAGATGCTGAAATTGCTAGTCTCCAAAGCGAGATTACTAAGATGAGTGAAGAGATGGAGAGGAAGGCGGGGGAGGTCATTGGTCTTAGAGAAGATTTTGACAGGAAGAAAAGGGAATTGGAGGGAAAGGTGGAGGAGAAGGAGAGGCTTCTAGAGGAGAAAGAGGAGGCGCTGGAGGCGCAGGTGAAGCTAGTGGATGATAACACCAAAACCATCACTGAACTCAAGGGCTTGCTTGAGGCAGAAAGAAGCCGCTTGAGGGAGGTCAATGCCAAGTTGATCGCTCTTGTCAAAGAGAAGAAGGTGTTAGAGAAGGAGCTGAAGGAGCTGAAAGAGAAGGTGGAGAACAGAGAAGGAGAGTTAGTGATGAAGGGAAGCGAGCTCCTCAATACCAAAAAGGCTCTTGACTCACTTCGAACTGAGTTGAAGGGAGTCAAGGATGAGAGTGCAATTGACAAGAGAGAACTGGAGAGTCTGAGGAGCAGTGCACAGGCTCTTGACATGAAGAATGCTGAACTGCCAATCCTACTGCAGAAAGTCAAGAGACTGAAAGAAACTCTCACAATACGGATCACTGCAGATGCCGAATTTCACAACTCTCTCAATCGAAGGGAAAGGAGACTTGCCGGGATGAAGGCAGAACTTGAAGCTTCCAAGGAACACTTGGAATTCACACTTCAAGAAGAAGCAAAGAAAATCACAAAAGCCGTTGAAGCGGAGCTGGAGGCTCGCTTCAGAGAAGTGGAGCCATTGGAGAGTATGATGGCGTCGGTTGTTGAGAGAGAAAGGCAGTGCAAATATCTGCTTGAAGAGATAAGCATCAAGACTGCTGAACTAGTGGCGCCCTCCATGGATAAAACCCAGCAGATGCTTCAAGCCATCTTCAATTCAGTCAACTCTCTGCAACAATCCTTTTCTGGAAAATCTATCACCCTAACCCCTGGCAGTGATGATGCCAAAAAGGGGGAAGGACAAATGAGGGAAGGTCTAGTGAAGCTAGGAGGGGAAGGACAGCTTCACGGCAGAGAAGTTGGAGGTTCAGGGGGAAGTAGTGTTGGAGTGGAGAGAATGTTGGAGGGAGGAAGTAGTGATGGAGGTGTGAAGGAAGCGAGGGCTCTTGGCAAGACGAAGCTCACGGAGGAGGAGTTATTAAAAAATCTTGAAGAGCCCAGCAGGCCGCTTCAGGAGAAGGTGCTTGCCGCTTCAATTGCAAAACACCCTCCAGTGACTGTGTTGACAAAGGAGGAAAAGCGGAAGCAGGTGGAGAAGGATGCTGCCATGGCGTGGGAGATGGAGCAACTAACAAAACTTTCTGTTGGTGCAGGTGCTTCATCTAGTTCCAAAGCGGCTGCTTCACCCAAAGCGCCCGCTTCAGCCGCCGCGCCAGCTTCATCAGCCGCACTAGCTTCAACTGCCGCACTCGCTTCATCCGCAGTTGTCCCCTCTAGTGCCGCTACGAAGAAAGACATGCCTCCACCCCCACCACCAAAACTGCCATTGAAGCGAACTGCACAGGAGTCAAAAGGTGATGACCCCGCGGCCAAGCGCCAAAAGGTCAAACATGCAGTTGCTTCTAGAGCTGGAAGAGAGGAGAGAAAGAGGAAGGAAATAGAAGGAGGAAGGAGCGAAGGCGAAAGGAAGAGAAAGTCAAATGATAGGCGACTCCAAGTGATAGACGCACGGATTGAGGAGCAATTCAATGAGGTGATACTCATCCAGTCTTCATTGGTGCGGAGTGCCTTCATTCCATTTATGCCAGATGAGTCCGAAGCATGCGAAGCACAAGCCATATCAGATGCATGCGACGTGACTACAAAAGAGATGGTCGAGTCGGGTCGCTACCCCAAAAAGGATGAACAGAACTACATTCGGAAGCGTCTCAATGAAAAGCGTCCTTTGTGGAGCAGCGACTCAGGAAAGAAGTTCAAAGCTACCATGGCTGAACTGTCAAAGAGGTCAGAAGAGGAGTTGGCCAAGCGAAGGGACGAGCACCCGGATGCAAGGGAAATTGAGGCTTTTATTCCTAGAGATCTGCTTGATCTGTGGTTATACTACAAGGACTTATTCATCAAGGCCTATTATTACTGGGAGGTAGTGCCGCTGCAGGATCAATGCTCTAGGATAAGTGCTCTCAACAATTTTCTCGCCGCCTATGATGACAATCTGCGACGAAAAATCTTCACCTTGGCTGAACAGACTCAACCCATGCCAATTGTTGTCAAGGTTCCTGCTATAAAAGAATTCCCCATGCCTTATCATCAAGGCACGGACATTCCAGACAGAGGAATAATTGATGAGGAAGTGACTGAAGCCTTCAGGCTGGAGAGTGCATGGAGAAGACCTAGTATCCACACAGTAGGCTCTATGGAATCAAGAGTGCTATCAGCTTACGTGGATACTGCTGCTATTGAAGAAGAGAAGAAGGAGGAGGAAGAAGGAAAGGAGTAGGAGAAGGAGGATGCAGCTGCAGGAAACCTTTGAGTTTCAAGCTTCCTAGTATTCCTTTTTGTGAACTGCTTGTTCATTTATCCCACTTTTATTTCTGTCTCCTCTGTGTCATTTACTCGCTTTGTGAATGACTTTACATTTCTGCTACAAACTCATTAATTTAACCGAAAAAAAAAAGGGGGAAGGAACTTAAAAGAAAATTACAAACGAAACTGCAAAGGAAGCAGTCGCTTGGAGTTTCCTTCACGGTTAGATAGACTAGATTTATTTTATCTAAGTCGTATGGGTTTTGGCATCATCAAAAAGGGGGAAATTGTTGGGAATTGTTAAGGACTAAATTGTTAAGGGGGAACTTCATGGGACATTTGATAAATGAAGTCATTTGTTTTGATTAGATCCCAAAACCCCAAGTGTCCTATTCCCAAGCGACCCATTTTGATGTAGTTAATAGGATAGAATTTTTCTAAGCCTACTCTGTTAGGATGGCTCTTTTATTTTGCTTAGATTAGGCTTCAAAAGTTCAAGTGAAGGCCACTCACTTGAGTGTGTTTTTCAAAGCGAAGCAAGTCAAGCAAACTGAAGTGAAGCGTGCCGAAGAATAGCGAAGCGAAGCGATCGCTACAGTAGATTCAAAGTGAGTCTGCCAAAGCGAAGCGAAGCGAGCGCTACAGTGGAATCAAGTGAACCCACTAAAGCGAAGCGAAGCAAGCGCTACAGTGAAGAGTCAAAGCTAGTCAACTCTAGTCAGCAGTTTCCAAAGCAGTCACTAGGGAACTTTATTTCCCGAAGCGACTCACTACAGAATGACTACGAAGTGACTCAACTAGAGCGGACGCTACAACTTCAAAGCAAAGCGAGCCACTACCTACCAGAAAGCGACAGCACAAATTCCCGCTCCGAATTTGAACTCCAGTCAACTGGAGATCTTCGCATTTATTACGAGATCTCCACGTGTCGACTCAAGAGAGGAGCAGAGGAGTTGACTGCCAGGCCGACAAGGCGCCGCTACAGTACTGGCTCGCTCCAGTTACTGTTGAAATTGGAACTTAGCCATTTTCGGCAAAAGTCCAAATCTGCGCATCTGAAAAGTAGCCAGCCTGTGCAAGTACTGTCGAGAGGAGGAGGGACAAGGCCACCAACCAAGCAACGGATCTCAGCCAACCCTCCGCCTATAAATAGTGAAGGATCACAACGTGAAGAAGTAGAACACTACTTGAGCATTTGAGCGCATACAGCAAACAAACACTCCCAGCTTTCATAGCAACTTCGAGTCTTTGTTTTCCAGTGTTCTCCGAGTTTCCAGTTCATCGGAACTCGTCTTCACAACCTTCACACTTAGAGTCTAAGCCCATTCCATATCCAAGCTTAGAAGAAGAGCTCTAGCCATCTTTGCACTTATTGTAAAGAGCTCTTCATAGTGTGTTTTCGTCAACCAAAAACCCTAAACTCTGTCTGTTAGGTTTTTGTGTGTCGTTAGGTTGTTCAGATCTAAGGCCCTTCTTTCATCGATTGAAGAAGCCTCAATCGTAGAGTTGAGATCCAAGCTTACACTTACATCGTTTGTGTAAAGCTCGATCGAAGCTAGGCTGTAAGGAGAGCCCGCAATCTCCCTGTCTGTTTCGACTGAAGCGAGTGAAGCTTCCAATCTTTGTTAGGTTTGTGTAGTGAACCCGCAATCACTACGTCTGTCGTGTGATCTAGGAGAGTGAAGCCCGATCTCGACCAGGTTTTTGAAGGACCCGTAACCTTCAAGTTCTTGAGTGAAAAGAACAGTTGCCGTCGTGCAACAAAGTGGACGTAGGAGCGTTATCTCCGAACCACTATAAATCTCCGTGTCGTATCTCTCTTACCTTAATCTCTTTACAGTATTCGATTATCCATTGCACGTGCATATAAACAAACTTAACTTGGATTTTCAATTACTTAGGAAAGATTATAGCTCACCAAATTCCGCACAAAGAGTAAAGTCTCACTCTTGATCAAGCTCTAAGCTTAGGTCTAGAGATTCGTGATTGCTTTAGATCTAGCCCTCGGCTAGGTCTTAGTATTTCCCAAGAGCACTTTACTTTATACTCTGAGTTAAGGAATTGAAGTTGAAAAACTTCAAAATACGTATTCACCCCCTCCCCCCCCCCCCCCCCCCCTCTACGTATTTTTCCTATAGCAAACCGGGACCAACAAGTGGTATCAGAGCAGCGGTTCTTTCGAGCCTCTGCTTTGCACGTCACACAATGCAGAGCACTGTGTCTGATGCCTATCTTCCTAGAATCAGGAAGTGTTTGACGGCGAAGGAAATGTGGGAGACTCTAGCCCTCATTTCTCAAGGAACTGACAAAATCAAGGAGAACAAACTCGCCGTTCAGATGCGGGAGTTTGAGATTCTGATAATGAAGCCAGGAGAGTCCATCGACACCTTCGAGCTGAGAGTTACAAGCATCATTGCAACTCTCAACTCGCTTGGGAAGGAACTCACAGATAAGGAAGTCAACCTGAAGATTGTCCGAGCTCTCACAAGGAAGTGGCAAACTATGAAGGAGCTGTATCTAGCAACCAAGGATCTATCAAAGTTCACACCGGAGATTCTGTTTTCCGAATTGAAAGCTCATGAATTCGATCTGAATCGAATGAACCTCGACGAAGAGGAGGAAGCGCCCACTACGTCAAAAGGAGTAGCATTCAAAGCTGCCGAAGGGCCAAGCGAGCAGTCGCTAGCCAAGATGACGAGGGAAGAATTGGAAGAACACATTGCGTTCTTATCCAAGAACTTCAACAAAATGAATTCTCGAGTGGGCAAATACAAAAGATTCTACAAGCAATACAAAGGGAGGAGCACTGATGCTCGAGAAGGAAAAGGAAAGAGAGAAGAGACGACAAAGCCGATCCCGAGAGACATGATGGAAGTGGAATGTTACCATTGCCACAAGATGGGCCACTACAAATCCGATTGCCCAAAGCTGAGTGCGAAAGAGCGAGAAGAACTGAAAGCAAAGAGGGATGCTCCAAGGCGAGCGCTCGTAGCGAGTGAAGTGCCGGTCGCTACAACTGAAGATCCACCAAGCGACTCAGATGCATTCACCGATCCAAATTCCAGTGATGGTGAGGATCTTGGATTTATGGCGCTCACCGATGAAGAAACAGGAGAGGTATTCTTTTATCCTTCAATCACTTCAATTGCACTAGCACACACTGTCAATGAGGAAGAACAATCCTCTACATGGAGTGAGTTGTTTGACAAGCACCAAAAATTGTCAAGCGACCACGAAGTGGTAAAACAAGCTCTGTCTCAAAGCGAGAAGGAGAACCGAAAGCTAGCCCGTGAGCTTGACGAAGTCAAACTTAATTTAAGGGCTATGACGAGTAAGTTCGAGGATCTCTTCGCTAGACATCAAAGCTTGGAGGGAAGGTATGAAACCCAGTCCACTCTAGTTGCCAACTTGAACAAAGCATCATATGCTAGGCAGGCACTAGAGGGCTCGCTTCTGCCTTTTGGTAGGAAAGCTGGCCTTGGATATGAGGGTGGACCTCCCAAGCCGACTGTCTTTGTTGGTGCATCTCACACTACACCATCAGTCACTTTGGAATTGCCCACTGCATCCAAAGCGACCACCAACAAGGATAAAGGCAAAGTGGCTGAGAACCCTAAAAGGAAGCCAATGAAGATGTCTATATCTTTAAGGGCAGATCCTAAGGGCAAGCAAAATTCAACAATCCCTAGCACTCAACATGCTAAGTCTTACCAATCCAAGGGTAAAGGGAGAACTGTTGGAGCTTCTAAGTCTCAAGCCAAGACACGAGAGACAAAGGATCTACCTCCTAAAAAGAGGAGTAATGTCTATGTGTCACGTTATCCGGACTGGAGATGGTCCAACCGGACTAACGTTGAGGGGGAAGAACTTGAAGCACCCAAGAGGCCGCTTCAAATTCCCAAGGTTTCTCAAGCGAGTCAGGGTCAAAACCCTAGTTGGACCGCTTCGAGGAAACCAAGCGAGCCGCTTCGACAGACTAGAAACCCTAAGTCAGTCTCTAAACCCAAAGCTAATCCAAAGCGAGTCGCTTCAGGATATAAGCAAAGTGGGAAGAGCATAGGTAGGACTGAAGCGAGCCGCTACCCCTCTTGTACACACTGTTGCACGTGTGAAGCTGTCTCTAGGCAGTACACCAAGTTTTCGAAGGTCGAGAAGCCCAAGACACAAGCTTCATCTCAAAAGAGAATGAAGCAAGTGTGGGTACCTAAGGGAACTAACCTGCAAGGACCCAAACCGATTTGGGTACCAAAATCTGTCTAATTGCAGGTGAGCGTCGTGGATCCCATGCCAAGTGAGGGTCAACTAGTATGGTACTTGGACAGTGGATGTTCAAGACACATGACCGGCATGAAAGCTCTACTTCACAACTATATAGAGAAGAAGGGTCCACATGTAACCTTTGGTGACAACTCCCGAGGAAGCACCAGGGGATATGGCGCACTGAAAGTTGGAAAGCTCACAATTGAAGAAGTCTCCTATGTGGAAGGACTCAAGCACAACCTGTTGTCCATTTCACAGTTTTGTGATAAAGGGTACAGGGTGGAATTCATTTCCAACAAGTGCATTGTGAAGAGCAAACTCACATCCCAGATTGTGCTCACTGGAGTTAGACAAAGGAATGTCTACATAGCACAATGGGACAGCTGCAAGGAGGAAACTTGTCTAGTTGCAAGAAGTGCTACAGAAATTGGATGGCTATGGCACAGACGCTTGAACCACCTCAATTTCAAAGCTATCAATCGCTTAGCTCGAAAAGGTTTGGTGCAAGGCATACCAAATGAAGTCTTCATCAAAGACCATCCATGCTCACCATGCCAACGAGGGAAGCAGACGAAGAAGCACTTCGCCAATCTCGAAGAAGCCTCATCAAAGCGAGTGCTCGAGCTGCGTCACATGGATCTGTTTGGTCCAGTTACTCCAGTTAGTGTAAATGGAAGGAAGTACACTCTAGTGGTAGTCGACGATTTCTCTCGCTACACTTGGGTTGTATTTCTATTCAGCAAGAAGGAGACACTGACCAAACTGCCACAACTACTCAAGCGATTGGCGGTGGAAAAGAATCAAGCTATCGTGACCATTCGCTCCGACAAAGGCACAGAGTTCCTAAACTCTACAATTGAAGCGTACTGCACGGAGCATGGCATAGCACATCAAACTTCTTCAGCACGCACTCCTCAGCAGAATGGAGTTGCTGAAAGAAGAAATCGAATCATCAAAGAAGCCGTTCGCACCATGATTGCTGACTCGAAGCTTCCGATGAAGTATTGGGCTGAAGCTGCCAACACGGCGTGCTACACACAGAATCGGACGCTTCTCAACAAACGACACGACAAAACTCCATATGAAATATGGACAGGGAGAATTCCTAACATATCTTATTTCCATATCTTTGGTTGTAGGGTCTTCATTCACAACAATGGGAAGTCGCAGTTGAAAGCTTTTGAAAGCAAAGCAGATGAAGGAGTATTCTTAGGATACTCTACGTCTAGCAAAGCCTACAGACTATTCAACTGTAAAACCCTAATTGTGGAGGAATCACCCCATGTCGTATTTGATGAATCTTCTTTAAGTCTTCCACAGGAACAGGCCCAAGCGAATGAAAAGGATCAAAGCAAGGAACCCTCAAATCAACTCACTTGGGATGTGCTTGATGAAGATGATGAGATCAAGGACTCAAGCGAGCAGGATCCCAAAGGAGAAGTCGAAGCTGCCCCCAAGATTCCTGAAGCTAGTGCTGGCCAAGCACCCAATCCAGTCGCTTCAGATGGTGAAGCGAGCGACAAGGAAGCAGATGAAGATGAAGCTGGCGGATCCAAGCGTGCATGGCTCAAAGATCACTCACCTAGCCAAATCATTGGAGATCCATCCAAGGGTGTAGTGACCAGAAGTCAACTGTTTGGAGAAAGTGCCATGTTCAGTTGCTTTCTCTCAAACATTGAGCCATCAAGCGTGGAGGAAGCCCTAGCCGACTCTAACTGGGTGATCGCCATGCAAGAAGAGTTGAACCAGTTCACTAGAAATGACGTATGGTACCTCGTGGATCATCCCAAGTTCCAGCATGTTATTGGCACCAAGTGGGTGTTCAAGAACAAGACGGACGAGGACCACAACGTAGTGAGGAACAAGGCGCGACTCGTTGCCAAAGGCTACTGCCAAGAGGAAGGAATCGACTTTGACGAGACCTTCGCTCCAGTGGCACGACTTAAAGCTATCAGATTGTTTCTAGCCTATGCAGCAGCCAAGAAGTTCAAGGTCTATCAAATGGATGTGAAGAGCGCATTCCTCAACGGTGAACTCAAGGAAGAAGTGTATGTGGAGCAGCCACCGGGTTTCGAGCAGGGAGATAAAGTGTATCGCTTGAAGAAAGCCCTGTATGGGTTGAAGCAAGCTCCCAGAGCTTGGTACGATACATTATCTCAATTCCTAGTGGAAAATGGATTCCAAAAGGGAAAGATAGATCGGACTCTCTTCACCATCAATTATGGAGAAGATATGCTTTGGGTCCAGATTTACGTGGACGACATCATATTTGGATCACCAAACCAGTCGCTTAGCGAGAAGTTTGGAGAGCTGATGAAGACCAAATATGAGATGTCAATGATTGGCTTGATGAGCTGCTTTCTAGGTCTTCAAGTGAAGCAGCAGGATGATGGTATCTTCATCAATCAAGCGAAGTACACAAGAGATATGCTTGCTAAGTTCGGTATTCAACATGCTAAAGCTGTGAAGATCCCTATGAATACCAACTGGAAAATGGAGCCAGACGAAGAGGGAAAATCTGTGAATGCTACAGATTATCGTGCTCTTATTGGATCCCTCCTATATCTCACTGCAAGTAGGCCAGATATTACTTTTGCAGTTGGAGTCTGCGCTCGCTTCCAAAGCAATCCCAAGCACAGCCATCTTGAAGCTGCCAAAAGGATTCTTCGATATTTGAAGGGCACTATCAACATGGGTCTGTGGTATCCAGCGGAGGACAATTTGGAGCTCACTGGATATTCTGATGCTGACTATGGAGGGTGCAGAGTCGATAGGAAGTCAACTTCGGGCACATGTCAGTTCTTGGGAAGCAAGCTGATCTCGTGGTTCTCAAAGAAGCAAACAAGCGTAGCTACTTCAACAACTGAAGCTGAATACATGGCCGCTGGAAGCTGTTGTTCTCAAATCCTATGGCTTCGTCAACAGTTGAAGGACTACAAAGTTGAAGCGAATGAAATTCCGATCTTCTGCGACAACAACAGTGCCATATGTATTTCACAGAATCCAGTGCTTCACACCAGATGCAAGCACGTGGAGATCCGACATCACTTCATTCGAGATCATGTCGAGAAGAAGGATATCAAGCTCGAGAAAATTCATACCGATCTCCAGCGAGCAGATATCCTCACAAAGCCTCTAGCTGAGTCTCGTTTCAACCAGCTATGCATTGAATTAGGGTTATTAGACCCTGGTGAAGAATGCTAGATTCAGGATGCACGAAGGAGTGATCGCTAGTTTTTCGTAGCGTCACTCGCTTCGGATCTTCACCAACTCAAGCGAGTCACTTCAAAATCTCACTCGCTTGAAGAAGGAGAAACAAGGTGGAGTAAGGTGGAGTGTTGGAAGATGTTCCCTATCCGCTTACAGGAATTGTTAAGCCATCGGTTAAGGGGGAACTATTGTTTGCTCTCGGAGCAAGCTACTTCCAAAGCGAGCAAGGAAAGCTGCTACCTAGCCTAGGATTCCTAGCGAGTGGGTATAAACACTCGCAAGTGCCGTTTCTAGTAACGGTTGTGGGGTCTTGTATCGGGCCTTCCCACGTAAAAATGGTGAAAGCTTAGGCAGGGCTTGCACCTAGACCTTGTGTCCTCTTCCCATCTTTCCGCCGAAGAGGAGCAAGTCCTCTCATCTCCTTCATCGTGGATAAATGTTCATTCCTTACTCACTCTTTACTGAGTTGAGCTGCCGGATGTCTATCCATTCCCCTCTCACTTTGAATTTTGCATCACCTCAATTTGCCCTAGCTTGGGTCAAAGCGAGCCGACTGCAGATTCATTCTCTAGAATGTAGGAAAGCTTGAAGGTTTACCTTTTTATACAAAAGGTTGCAGGGCTGGTGACATGCTTCTGCGTAAAATACGAGATTGTCTTGTCAGAGCATTCTCATTGTCATTCTGTCCATTTCTGCTCTGAGATAAGGACTTGTACTCATCCCCCATTCGTCGTGAATAAGTACACTTACGTGATACTCCCTTCGGGTTGTAGTAAGCTTGTGTACTATATTCATTTTCTCCCTCATTCACTTCGATGGAGGACTCTCTAATTCGTAGAGGAAGATGAATGCCATGAAGATGAATGCCATGAAGATCTAACTCAACGTGTAGCATTCAACATGTGGTATCTAATTCAAATGAAGTCTTCAAGTTGTGGTATCAATCTCCTACGAAGTGAGATTGACTGGTAAGCGTTTCAATTTTAAGTACACTAAGTGAGCCGAAGCGTGCTAGAAACCTTCACTCACTACGTGGAAAATATAAAGTGAATCTGACACAAATACAAAGAGGAAAACATTCTTGTTTATCCTCGAAGTATGTAAGTCAGAAACATTTTAAATTAAGCAAAGAAATTCAATTTCTTATTCCAGTCGCTTCAGATGGCCAAGCGAGCGCTTCGTCACTCAAAGCTAGCCATCGCAAGCGAGTGCGGAACAGTCACTCAAGCGAATGCCTCTCAAGCGAGTCAAGGCGTAGCAGCCCAACTCGAAGCGAGCGGGCATGAAGCGAGTATGAGCTGTCTGCACTCGAGTGCAATTTTACTTTCTGCTGTGCATTTAATGCAGGTGCAGGAACGACGGAAATAACGGGCGCGTGTTCACACGTTTGAATTTGAAGCGGGAAAAGGCGGAGAAAATCCAGCCGTCGAATCTTAACAGCCCCCAATCTGTAGTCGTTCGATCAACGCCGTATACGACAAGCCAACCATAGAAGGCCACGTGGCGACGCCGAGCAAGTGGCGGTTCACTTTTACTGTGGTGATGCCGGACACGTCAGATCCATCACCGAAGGTCTGCCGCCCCTGCACAGGATCTTGGAAGATTTTACTGTCTTGCCCCTGCCTCGTCAGCCGAACCCTAGTTCTATATATATGCAACATCAAAGGCTGCAGAAAATTTCAAAGTCCCAAAACTACCATTTTAGTGAAACCTCTGCACCTCTGAAATCTCAAACCTAAAATCCCTCAAAGCCTTAACTTTTTCTCAACCCTCTCTACAAGTATACACCATGGGAAAGAAGGAGAAAACTGAAACAATGAAGGAATTCCTGAAAAACCTCGACGACAACGTCTTCATTGAACCGCATCTTAATGAAGATGTGGTAATGGAGAATGGATTTCTCCGTAGGGCCGTGACCAAGGCCGGACTATGGAAGTTTGTGACGGCGGTCCCGTCAAAGATTCTGGCCAAAGCCGTCGGCGAGCTCCTGCTAAATTTGAGGAAGGAGCAAAACATATCCTCTTTCACCGATCCACAGACGAGGAGGCCAGTGGAGGTGGACATGAATGAGCTTATCGGCATGTTCAACTTGCCGAGAGAAGGAGGAGACTCATTACAGGATTTGGGTCTCTCGGCCGGAGTTCAGTACGGTCGTTTTGCAACCGCCGAAGCCGATCCAAATTTTAAGGAGGCAAGTATCCGTTCGAGTTTGAAGGTCCCCTTCAACCACATTTGCGAGCTCTTCTCGAAGAGTGTCGCGTGCTACATCGGAACCTTGGATACTCTTTCTGAGACGAAGCTGATCGCCACAGCAGTTATCGTCGACAGCCTCACCGGAACCAGCTTCAACTGGCATGACTGGTTCCTCAATCAAATTCACGAAGCTGCTGCCGACTTTGCGTTCGTGAAGGGGAGCGCCGATCAGATTCTCCGCAAGGGGAAACTGAAGTTCTTCTCAAGGCTTTCCTATGCCTTGGAGAAGAAGTTTCCGGGCAAAGCATGGCCGGAAGATGACGTCACCATCTACAACAAGCAATCCATATACTATGACAAATGGAGGAAGTCCAAGCAATTGATGGATTTGGGACTTCTGGAAATTGAAGTGCCCGTGGCGAGACCGGTTGCCGAAAGGCAAGCCGAAGTGAGCCAAGTAAAGCCGGTCGCTTCACCCGGGAAGCGAGCCGCGCCGAAGCGAGGCAAGAAGACAAAGCGAGTCGATTTACTTGTCCAAGAAAGCGAGGCGGTGGAGAAGCCGCTTGAGGACATCGAAGCGACTCAACCCCAGCCTTTACCTATCAAAGCCAAATCACCCTCACTCCAAATCCAAACCCACATCACCCAAGTACCAGAACCTCAATCTTCTTCAACCCAACAACCATTAAAACAGATAACCCCCCTCTCTCCCCATGAAAAAGAGTCAGCATCTTCTTTTCACATTCCCACTGTTCCATTCCTCAGCACAGATGAAGCTGTTGCCTACACTTCGTTCACCCCACTTCAATCCCAGCTTATACAACCACCACCCACCGAAACTATCCAACCACCACCCACTGAAGCCATCCAGTTTTCCGAAACCCAAGAAACCTCATCACCTACCCAATCCCTCTCGACATCGGCAGCTACAGCCGATACCGCCCAAACTGTAGGAGAACAACCCATTGTTCCTCAATTCATAACCCCTGCCCTCACCGTACACAAGCGGGCTCTGGAACGCTATGTCCTGGACAGAGAGCAAGCCGCTGAAACTATCAACCTTCGCTACAATCTTAGCTCCGCGAACGTTGCATGGAGCGACGTGTTCTACACAAATGTAGTCGACTTTCTGACGTACATCACGTACCGAGGAACGGAGTACTACAAGATTTTCAGACTCCTCAAAGCCTTCACAGAAGAGGAATTGATTCAGATGGAGGCCAAAACACTCAACTTCATAGGCGAAAATGGCTTCCATGCCTTCCTTGAAGGGACCAGCTTCTGGGAGAAGCTGGATGCAAAGGTGAAGGAATGATATCCACTCGCTACAGTTCCGAAGCGAGTGCCCTCCTCTCATGAAAGGAAGCTGATCAGAGAGCATAGGGAGGAGGTGGAGTTGAAAGATGCTGAAATTGCTAGTCTCCAAAGCGAGATTACTAAGATGATTGAAGAGATGGAGAGGAAGGCGGGGGAGGTCATTGGTCTTAGAGAAGACTTTGACAGGAAGAAAAGGGAATTGGAGGGAAAGGTGGAGGAGAAGGAGAGGCTTCTAGAGGAGAAAGAGGAGGCGCTGGAGGCGCAGGTGAAGCTAGTGGATGATAACACCAAAACCATCACCGAACTCAAGGGCTTGCTTGAGGCAGAAAGAAGCCGCTTGAGGGAGGTCAATGCCAAGTTGATCGCTCTTGTCAAAGAGAAGAAGGTGTTAGAGAAGGAGGTGAAGGAGCTGAAAGAGAAGGTGGAGAACAGAGAAGGAGAGTTAGTGATGAAGGGAAGCGAGCTCCTCAATACCAAAAAGGCTCTTGACCCACTTCGAACTGAGTTGAAGGGAGTCAAGGATGAGAGTGCAATTGACAAGAGAGAACTGGAGAGTCTGAGGAGCAGTGCACAGGCTCTTGACTTGAAGAATGCTGAACTGTCAATCCTACTGCAGAAAGTCAAGAGACGGAAAGAAACTCTCACAATACGGATCACTGCAGATGCCGAATTTCACAACTCTCTCAATCAAAGGGAAAGGAGACTTGCCGGGATGAAGGCAGAACTTGAAGCTTCCATGGAACACTTGGAATTCACACTTCAAGAAGAAGCAAAGAAAATCACAAAAGCCGTTGAAGCGGAGCTGGAGGCTCGCTTCAGAGAAGTGGAGCCATTGGAGAGTATGATGGCGTCGGTTGTTGAGAGAGAAAGGCAGTGCAAATATCTGCTTGAAGAGATAAGCATCAAGACTGCTGAACTAGTGGCGCCCTCCATGGATAAAACCCAGCAGATGCTTCAAGCCATCTTCAATTCAGTCAACTCTCTGCAACAATCCTTTTCTGGAAAATCTATCACCCTAACCCCTGGCAGTGATGATGCCAAAAAGGGGGAAGGACAAATGAGGGAAGGTCTAGTGAAGCTAGGAGGGGAAGGACAGCTTCACGGCAGAGAAGTTGGAGGTTCAGGGGGAAGTAGTGTTGGAGTGGAGAGAATGTTGGAGGGAGGAAGTAGTGATGGAGGTGTGAAGGAAGCGAGGGCTCTTGGCAAGACGAAGCTCACGGAGGAGGAGTTATTAAAAAATCTTGAAGAGCTCAGCAGGCCGCTTCAGGAGAAGGTGCTTGCCGCTTCAATTGCAAAACACCCTCCAGTGACTGTGTTGACAAAGGAGGAAAAGCGGAAGCAGGTGGAGAAGGATGCTGCCATGGCGTGGGGGATGGAGCAACTAACAAAACTTTCTGTTGGTGCAGGTGCTTCATCTAGTTCCAAAGCGGCTGCTTCACCCAAAGCGCCCGCTTCAGCCGCCGCGCCAGCTTCATCAGCCGCACTAGCTTCAACTGCCGCACTCGCTTCATCCGCAGTTGTCCCCTCTAGTGTCGCTACGAAGAAAGACATGCCTCCACCCCCACCACCAAAACTGCCATTGAAGCGAACTGCACAGGAGTCAAAAGGTGATGACCCCGCGGCCAAGCGCCAAAAGGTCAAACATGCAGTTGCTTCTAGAGCTGGAAGAGAGGAGAGAAAGAGGAAGGAAATAGAAGGAGGAAGGAGCGAAGGCGAAAGGAAGAGAAAGTCAAATGATAGGCGACTCCAAGTGATAGACGCACGGATTGAGGAGCAATTCAATGAGGTGATACTCATCCAGTCTTCATTGGTGCGGAGTGCCTTCATTCCATTTATGCCAGATGAGTCCGAAGCATGCGAAGCACAAGCCATATCAGATGCATGCGACGTGACTACAAAAGAGATGGTCGAGTCGGGTCGCTACCCCAAAAAGGATGAACAGAACTACATTCGGAAGCGTCTCAATGAAAAGCGTCCTTTGTGGAGCAGAGACTCAGGAAAGAAGTTCAAAGCTACCATGGCTGAACTGTCAAAGAGGTCAGAAGAGGAGTTGGCCAAGCGAAGGGACGAGCACCCGGATGCAAGGGAAATTGAGGCTTTTATTCCTAGAGATCTGCTTGATCTGTGGTTATACTACAAGGACTTATTCATCAAGGCCTATTATTACTGGGAGGTAGTGCCGCTGCAGGATCAATGCTCTAGGATAAGTGCTCTCAACAATTTTCTCGCCGCCTATGATGACAATCTGCGACGAAAAATCTTCACCTTGGCTGAACAGACTCAACCCATGCCAATTGTTGTCAAGGTTCCTGCTATAAAAGAATTCCCCATGCCTTATCATCAAGGCACGGACATTCCAGACAGAGGAATAATTGATGAGGAAGTGACTGAAGCCTTCAGGCTGGAGAGTGCATGGAGAAGACCTAGTATCCACACAGTAGGCTCTATGGAATCAAGAGTGCTATCAGCTTACGTGGATACTGCTGCTATTGAAGAAGAGAAGAAGGAGGAGGAAGAAGGAAAGGAGTAGGAGAAGGAGGATGAAGCTGCAGGAAACCTTTGAGTTTCAAGCTTCCTAGTATTCCTTTTTGTGAACTGCTTGTTCATTTATCCCACTTTTATTTCTGTCTCCTCTGTGTCATTTACTCGCTTTGTGAATGACTTTACATTTCTGCTACAAACTCATTAATTTAACCGAAAAAAAAAAGGGGGGAAGGAACTTAAAAGAAAATTACAAACGAAACTGCAAAGGAAGCAGTCGCTTGGAGTTTCCTTCACGGTTAGATAGACTAGATTTATTTTTATCTAAGTCGTATGGGTTTTGGCATCATCAAAAAGGGGGAAATTGTTGGGAATTGTTAAGGACTAAATTGTTAAGGGGGAACTTCATGGGACATTTGATAAATGAAGTCATTTGTTTTGATTAGATCCCAAAACCCCAAGTGTCCTATTCCCAAGCGACCCATTTTGATGTAGTTAATAGGATAGAATTTTTCTAAGCCTACTCTGTTAGGATGGCTCTTTTATTTTGCTTAGATTAGGCTTCAAAAGTTCAAGTGAAGGTCACTCACTTGAGTGTGTTTTTCAAAGCGAAGCAAGTCAAGCAAACTGAAGTGAAGCGTGCCGAAGAATAGCGAAGCGAAGCGATCGCTACAGTAGATTCAAAGTGAGTCTGCCAAAGCGAAGCGAAGCGAGCGCTACAGTGGAATCAAGTGAACCCACTAAAGCGAAGCGAAGCAAGCGCTACAGTGAAGAGTCAAAGCTAGTCAACTCTAGTCAGCAGTTTCCAAAGCAGTCACTAGGGAACTTTATTTCCCGAAGCGACTCACTACAGAATGACTACGAAGTGACTCAACTAGAGCGGACGCTACAACTTCAAAGCGAAGCGAGCCACTACCTACCAGAAAGCGACAGCACAAATTCCCGCTCCGAATTTGAACTCCAGTCAACTGGCGATCTTCGCATTTATTACGAGATCTCCACGTGTCGACTCAAGAGAGGAGCAGAGGAGTTGACTGCCAGGCCGACAAGGTGCCGCTACAGTACTGGCTCGCTCCAGTTACTGTTGAAATTGGAACTTAGCCATTTTCGGCAAAAGTCCAAATCTGCGCATCTGAAAAGTAGCCAGCCTGTGCAAGTACTGTCGAGAGGAGGAGGGACAAGGCCACCAACCAAGCAACGGATCTCAGCCAACCCTCCGCCTATAAATAGTGAAGGATCACAACGTGAAGAAGTAGAACACTACTTGAGCATTTGAGCGCATACAGCAAACAAACACTCCCAGCTTTCATAGCAATCTTCGAGTCTTTGTTTTCCAGTGTTCTCCGAGTTTCCAGTTCATCGGAACTCGTCTTCACAACCTTCACACTTAGAGTCTAAGCCCATTCCATATCCAAGCTTAGAAGAAGAGCTCTAGCCATCTTTGCACTTATTGTAAAGAGCTCTTCATAGTGTGTTTTCGTCAACCAAAAACCCTAAACTCTGTCTGTTAGGTTTTTGTGTGTCGTTAGGTTGTTCAGATCTAAGGCCCTTCTTTCATCGATTGAAGAAGCCTCAATCGTAGAGTTGAGATCCAAGCTTACACTTACATCGTTTGTGTAAAGCTCGATCGAAGCTAGGCTGTAAGGAGAGCCCGCAATCTCCCTGTCTGTTTCGACTGAAGCGAGTGAAGCTTCCAGTCTTTGTTAGGTTTGTGTAGTGAACCCGCAATCACTACGTCTGTCGTGTGATCTAGGCGAGTGAAGCCCGATCTTGACCAGGTTTTTGAAGGACCCGTAACCTTCAAGTTCTTGAGTGAAAAGAACAGTTGCCGTCGTGCAACAAAGTGGACGTAGGAGCGTTATCTCCGAACCACTATAAATCTCCGTGTCGTATCTCTCTTACCTTAATCTCTTTACAGTATTCGATTATCCATTGCACGTGCATATAAACAAACTTAACTTGGATTTTCAATTACTTAGGAAAGATTATAGCTCACCAAATTCCGCACAAAGAGTAAAGTCTCACTCTTGATCAAGCTCTAAGCTTAGGTCTAGAGATTCGTGATTGCTTTAGATCTAGCCCTCGGCTAGGTCTTAGTATTTCCCAAGAGCACTTTACTTTATACTCTGAGTTAAGGAATTGAAGTTGAAAACTTCAAAATACGTATTCACCCCCCCCCCCCCCCCCCCCCTCTACGTATTTTTCCTATAGCAAACCGGGACCAACAACAGTTCTGTGACAAAGGATATAATGTGGAGTTCATATCCAACAAGTGTGTTGTGAGAAACAAGCTCACCTCCCAAGTTGCTCTGACTGGAAAAAGAAAGAGGAACGTGTATGTTGCTCAATGGGATAGCTGCAAGTAAGATACATGTTTGGTCACTAGAAGTGCAACGGAGACAGGCTGGCTATGGCACCGACGCTTAAGCCACCTCAATTTCAAGACAATCAATAACTTAGCTCGTAAAGGTTTGGTGAAGGGCATACCAAATGAAGTCTTCGTCAAAGACCATACTTGCTCACCATGCCAACGAGGAAAGCAGACAAAGAAGCACTTCGCCAGCTTAGAAGAAGCATCATCCAAGCGAGTACTGGAGCTACTGCATATGGTTCTATTTGGACCAGTCACTCCAGTGAGCGTCAATGGAAGAAAATACACTCTAGTGGTAGTCGATGATTACTCTCGCTACACTTGGGTTGTATTTCTCTTTAGCAAGAAGGAGATGCTGTCGAAACTGCCTCAGCTGCTCAAGCGCCTCGCTGTGGAGAAAAATCAAGCGATCGCTACCATTAGCTCCGACAAAGGCACAGAGTTTCTCAACTCTACAATTGAAGCTTACTGCTCGGAGCATGGCATTTCGCACCAAACATCTACAGCTACCACACCTCAACAGAATGGAGTTGCTGAATGAAGGAATCGAATCATCAAAGAAGTTGTTCGCACAATGATTGCAGATTCGAAGCTTTCGATGAAATATTGGGCTGAAGCTGCCAATACTGCATGCTACACTCAGAATCGGACGCTTCTCAACAAACGCTTCGACAAGACACCATATGAAATATGGACAGGGAGAATCCCTAACATTTCTTATTTCCATGTTTTTGGTTGTCGGGTCTTCATTCACAACAATGGGAAGTCACAGTTGAAAGCCTTTAAAAGCAAAGCGGATGAAGGAATATTCTTAGAATATTCTACATCTAGCAAAGCTTATAGGGTATTCAACTGCAAAACCCTAATTGTGGAGGAATCACCCCATGTTGTATTTGATGAATCTTCTTTAAGTCTTCCACAGGAACAGGTTCAAACGAATGATAAGATTTCAAGCGAGGAGCTCATCAATCCACTATCATGGGACATGCTTGAAGATGAAGAAGAAGTGAAAGAATCAAATGATCAAGATGTTCTAGAAGATGAAGCTGCCCCCAAATCAAAAGAAAGAGACTACAGGCCAAGCACCCATTCCGGTCGCTTCAGAGGATGAAGCAAGCGACCCGCTTGAAGAAGAAGTAAAAACTGGAGGATCCAAGCGTGCATGGCTCAAAGATCATTCACCTAGCCAAATTCTTTGAGATCCTTCCAAAGGCGTGGTGACCAGAAGTCAAGTGATTGGAGAAAGTGCCATGTTCAGCTGTTTTCTGTCCAATATCCAGCCGTCAAGCGTGGAGGAAGCTCTAGCAGATTCAAATTGGGTGATCGCCAAGCAAGAAGAGCTCAATCAATTCCTCAGAAACAACGTATGGTATCTTGTGGATCGTCCTAAATTTCAGCATGTGATTGGCACCAAGTGGGTGTTCAAGAACAAGATGGACGAAGACCACAACGTCGTGAGGAACAAAGCTCGACTTGTTGCCAAGGGCTATTGTTAAGAGGAAGGGATCGATTTCGATGAGACCTTCGCTCTAGTGGCCAGGCTTGAAGCCATTAGACTCTTTCTTGCCTATGCAGCGGCTATGAAATTCAAGGTCTATCAGATGGACGTCAAGAGTGCGTTTCTCAATGGAGAGCTCAAGGAAGAAGTATATGTGGAGCAGCCACCTGGATTTGAGCAAGGAGATAAGGTGTATCGATTGAAGAAGGCCTTGTATGGATTGAAGCAAGCGCCTAGAGCATGGTATGATACGCTATCTCAGTTCCTAGTGGATAACGGATTCCGCAAGGGAAAGATAGATCGAACTCTCTTCACCATCAATGATGGAGAAGACATGCTATGGGTTCAGATCTACGTCGACGACATCATATTTTGTTCGCCGAACCAGTCGCGCTTAGCCAGAAGTTTGGAGAGCTTATGAAGACCAAGTACGAGATGTCGATGATAGGCTTGATGAGTTGCTTCCTAGGTCTTCAAGTGAAGCAGCAAGATGATGGGATTTTCATCAATCAAGTGAAGTATACTCGAGATATACTTGCCAAGTTTGGTGTTCAACATGCCAAAGCTGTGAAGATTCTGATGAACACCAACTGGAAGATGGAGCCAGACCTAGAAGGGAAGTCTGTGGATGCTACAGATTACCGAGCTTTGATCGGATCCCTTCTCTATCTCACTGCAAGCAGGCCAGATATTGCGTTTGCAGTTGGAGTATGTGCTCGCTTCCAAAGCAATCCCAATGTTGGTCCCGGTTTGTTATAGGAAAAATACGTAGAGGGGGGGGGGTGAATACGTATTTTGAAGTTTTTCAACTTCAAATTCCTTAACTCAGAGTATGAAGTAAAGTGCTCGTAGAAATACTAAGACCTAGCCAAAGACTAGATCTAAAGCAATCAAGAATCTCTTGACCTAAGCTTAGAGCTTGATCAAGAGTGAGACTTTACTCTTGTGCGGAATTCGGTGAACTATATATCTTTCAGTAACTAAAAATCTAAGTTTCGTTTGTTTAGATGCACGTGCAATGGATAATCAAATATGAAACGAGTTTAGGGTTAGAGAGATACGACACAGAGATTTATAGTGGTTCGGAGATAAAGCTCCTACATCCACTTTGTTGCACGACGGCAACTGTTCTCTTCACTCAAGAACTTGAAGGTTACGGGTCCTTCAAAAACCTGGTCGAGATCGGGCTTCACTTGCCTGGATCTGACGAATGACGCAGTGATTACGGGTTCACTACTAAGACCTAAACTGGACAAGAAGCTTCACTCGATTCAGTCTGAACGACAGGGAGATTGTGGGCTCTCCTTACAGCCTAGCTTCGATCAAGCTTTACACAAACGATGTAGGTGCAAGCTTGGATCTAGACTCTATGATCGAGGCTTCTCCAATCGATGAAAGAAGGGTCTTGGATCGAAACAACCTAACGACGACGAACTCAAAAACCTATCAGACAGATTTAGGGTTTTTGGTTTACGACGACACACTATGAAGAACTCTTTACAATGAGTGTAAAGATGGGTAGAGTTCTTCTTCTAAGCTTGGATATAGAATGGGCTTAGACTCTAAGTGTGAAGGTTGTGAAGACGAGTTCCGATGAACTGGAAACTCGGAGAACACTTGGAAACAAAGACTCAAAGATGGCTTAGAAAGCTTGGGAGTGTTTGTTTGTTGTGGGCGCTCGAATGCTCAAGTAGTGTTCTGCTTCTTCACGTTGTGATCCTTCACTATTTATAGGCGGAGGGTTGGCTGAGATCCGTTGCTTGGTTGGTGGCCTTGTCCCTCCTCCTCTCGACAGTACTTGCACAGGCTGGCTGCTTTTCAGACGCGCAGATTTGGATTTTTGCCGAAATTGGCTAAGTTCCAATTTCAACAGTAACTGGAGCGAGCCAGTACTGTTGCGGCGCCTTTGTCGGCCTGGCAGTCAACTCCGCTGCTCCTATCCGCGTTCGACACGTGGAGATCTCATAATAAATGTGGAGATCTCCAGTTGACTGGAGTTCAAATTCGGAGCGGGAAATTGTGTTGACGCTTTCTGGTAGGTAGTGGCTCGCTTCGCTTTGAAGTTGTAGCGTCCGCTTTAGTTGAGTCACTTCGTAGTCATTCTGTAGCGAGTCGCTTCGGGAAATAAAGTTCCCCAGTGACTGCTTTGGAAATTGCTGACTACAATTGACTAGCTTTGACTTTACACTGTAGCGCTCGCTTCGCTTCGCTTTGGCAGACTCACTTTGAATCTACTGTAGCACTCGCTACGCTCTTCTTCGGCACGCTTCACTTCGGCTTGCTAGACTTGCTTCGCTTCAAAAAAACACACTCAAGCGAGTGGCCTTCACTTGAACTTTTGAAGCATATAATCTAAGCAAAATAAAGAGCCATCCTAACACAGTAGGCTTAGAAAAATTCTAACCTATTAGCTACATCAAAATGGGTCGCTTGGGAACAGAACGCTTTGGGGTTTTGGGATCAAATCAAAACAATAGAATATCCCTTATAGGTTCCCCCTTAACATGTTGTTCTTAACAATTCCCAACACCCAAGCTTAGCCATTTTAAAGCTGCCAAGCAAATTCTTCGCTATCTCTAGGGCACAGTCAATATGGGCTTATGGTATCCTGCTGAAGATAATTTGGAGCTGACAGGATATTCAGACGCTGACTATGGAGGGTGCCGAATTGATAGGAAATAGACTTCAGGCATGTGTCAGTTCTTGGGAAGCAAGCTTGTCTCGTGGTTCTCGAAGAAGCAGACAAGCATAGCTACTTCAATGACTGAAGCCGAGTATATGGCCGCCGGAAGTTGCTGCTCTCAGATCTTATGGCTTCGTCAGTAGTTGAGGATTATCGAGTTGAAGCGAAGGAGATTCCAATTTTCTGCGACAACAATAGTGCCATTTGTATCTCGCAGAATCCAGTTCTTCACACCAAGTGCAAGCATGTGGAGATTCGACATCACTTCATTCGTGATCATGTCGAGAAGAAGGATATCAAGCTTGAGAAAATCCATACCGATCTCCAGCGAGCAGATATCCTCACCAAGCCTCTAGCTGAGTCTTGCTTCAACCAGCTATGCATGGAATTAGGGTTATTAGACCCCAGTGAAGAGTGCTAATTCCGGGATGCACAAGGAGAGTGGAAGCTTGCCGTCAAGCAACCCTCGCCTTGGATCTTCACCAAGTCAAGCGAGTCGCTTCAAATCTCACTCGCTTGAAGGAGGAATAAGGTGGAGAAAGGTGGAGTGTTGGAAGATGTTCCCTACCAACTAACAGGATTGTTAAGTCTATGGTTAAGGGGGAACTATTGATTACTCTCGGAGTGATCTACTTCCAAAGCGAGCAAGGAAAGCTGCTACCTAGCCTAGGATTCCCTGCAAGTGGGTATAAACACTTGCAAGTACCTTTTCTAGTAAAGGTTGTGGGGTCTTGTATCGGGCCTTCTCACGTAAAAACGGTGAAAGCTTAGGCAGGGCTGGCACCAAGACCTTGCGTCCTCTTCCCATCTTTCCACCGAAGAGGAGCATGTCTCCTCATCCCCCGTTCGTCGTGAATAATCACTCACTTGATACTCACTCTAAACTGAGTTGAGCTGCCGGGTGCTTATTCATCCCCCTCTCTGAGTATTGCATCGCTCTACTTTTCCCTTTCTTGGGCCAAGCGAGTCGAATGCTTACTCATTCTGTAGACTTAGGGTAGAGAGCTTGAAGGGTACCTTTTACTTCAAAAGGTTGCAGGGCTGGTGACATGCTTCTGCGTAAAATCGAGAATGGCTTGTCAGAGCTTATCATTGTCATCCTGATCTTTTCCCATGCCTATGAAAAGATCTTGTACTCATATCCCATTCATCGTGAATAGCATTCAAGCAAGTCTCCCTTCGAGTTGTAGAAAGCTAGAGTGTCTTATCCATTCTCCCCCTCATTCACTTCGATGGAGGACTCTCTAATTCGTAGAGGAAGATGGAAGAGATGAATACCAAGAAGATCAAGATTAAAGTCTACATACGTGGTATCAATCTCCTACAAAGTGAGATTGACTGGTAAGTGTTTCAATTCAAGTACACTAAGCCAAGCGAAGCGTGCTAGAAACCTTCGTCAGCTATGTGGAAAATACAAATGAATCTGACAAAAATACATAGAGGAAAACACTCTTGTTTATCCTCGAAGTATGTTAGTCAGAAACATTTTAAATTAATACAAAGAAATTTTAATTCTTAAGCTAGTCCCTTTGAGATAGTCAAGCGAGTGCCACGTCACTCAAGCGAGCCATCGCAAGCGAGTGTGTAACAGTCACGTCAAGCGAGTACTTCACAAGAGAGTAAAAGCCAAGCGGCTACTATCGTCAAGCGAGCAAGTACAAGCGAGCCTTATGAATTGTACACACTCGAGTGCCTATTTTACTTTTTACTTTGCATTTAATGCAGAATAGCAATAGGACCGAGAATCCGGGCGCGTGGAGTTCACTGCGAAATGGAAGCACCAAAACTGCTAGCAATCCAACCATTGAATCGCAACAGTCTTCAAACTTCTTCGGTTGAATCATGGCCGCTCAAACGAGCGAATCACAGCAGGCCACGTGTAGTGCTGACTCACTTATGCAGTTCACTTTTAACCGCGGTGACGCGAACTTAACCGGACACGTCAGCCACGTCGCCTCTCACCGCCGCCCACATAGAAATTTCGACGAAATTACCGCGTCTCTCTCCGCCACGTCAGCTCAAACCCTAAAGCTATAAAAGGGCGTAGTCGCAGAACTGCAGAAGTTTATCACCCCCATATTTGCCATTCTTGTGAAAAAAAATTTGCAACTTTCTGCAAATTCACAAGTCTCAAACTTTCTATTTTCTAATCTCTCTCAAATCATCAAGATGGTGAAGAAAGTGTTCACTCAAACCATGGTGGAGTTCATGTCCAAAGCCGAGGAGAATAACAAGGTCGAGCTCCATCTCGACGAAGCTATAGTGGAGAAAGAAGGATTCTTCCACAGGGTCGTGACCACGGCCGGACTGTGGAAGCTGGTGACTGCCAAACCTACCGAAGTTCTTGCCCAGCACGTCATTCAGTTCTTATTGAACTTGAGTGAAGGCGAGACCGTTTCTGCCATCACCGACCCAGATTCCGGTGAACTGGTGAGCGTCAACCTACATGACGTTGCAGGAGTTTTTGACCTACCGAGAGAAGGAGTGGATGCTCTCTCGAAGCTGGAATTGTCGGTGGAGGTGGAGTATGCCAGATTCGCCGCCAAGAGGAACGCCGACTGGAAGGATAAGGGGAACAATATGCAGACAGATCTGGAGAAGCCCTAAAATTATATCTGCGAATTGTACACCAAATCCGTGGTGTGCAACATCGAAACCGTAGGACAGATTTTCGATAGCAAGCTGTTTGCCGTGAGCGCGATCGTCGACAGCCTAACTGGAACCAAATTCAACTGGTTCGGTTGGTTCATCAAAAACATACAGGAGGCTGCCAAAGATTTTGTGTTCGAAGAAGGCAGCACTGTAAACATCATTCGGATGGGGAAGCTTCGCATGTTCGGGAAGCTTTCATACGCTTTGGAACAACTGTTCCCGGGGAGGAACTGGACAGGAACGCTCAAGTACAAGAAGGAGAGCATCTTCAACGACTTGTCCAAATCGGGAAAAGTCATCATTGATCGTGGGATACTACAGAAATCTGTGCGCCCTGCAGTTCCCGTCGCTGAGAAGAGAGGGAAGGCACCCAAGCGAGCCGCTTCACCAGCCAAGCGAGCGGCTCCAAAGAAGAAGAAATTGAAGCGAGTCTCTTCAATTGTTGAACCAAGCGTGGAGCAGGTGGATCTGCTTGAAGACACTATATTAAAATCAACAGAAGATGAAGAAGCTCGATCACCAGTAGGTAATGAGGTCGTACAATCCATTCCCCAAGCTCCCCAACCCCAGCCACAAATAGAGCCAACAACCCAAACCCAAGCTTTCGAGCCTACATTCCAGCCAAGACCCCCTCATCCAAGAAATCCCCAAGGGATCTTTTCTCATCGTGGCACCATCTTCGAGCACGATGATGAAGAATCCGCAAGCTCAATACCCCTACCCGACCTCCCATTCCTTCAACCTGACCCAATCCAAGCCGCTCAAATCTATGAGCCTACCCAAGCCCCTACTCAAGCCATAACCCAATCCACCATCCAAGCTTCTACCCCAAACACCCCCACCAACACCATTGACTCCCAACTCACCCCTCAACTAGCCACACTACCAACCCCTTTAACCTCTACCGATAAAGCCCTGAAAAGATTCAAAGCAGATTGGAACAAGCCGCTGAGAAGCTGCAGAAGCGGTATCCCAACCTGCAAATGGATGAAGCCTTCTGCACCAAAGCCACTGATTTCCTCACCTACGTTACCTACCGCGGAACTGAATATTACAAGATTTTTGCCCTCCGTCAAGCGTTCTCGGAGGATGCCATTGCTGAGAAGGAAGCCGAAGTGCTTCAATTTGTAGGAGTGGACGGTTTCAAGGCCCTGCTGAATAAGGCCAAGTACTGGGAGCTGCTCGATGCAGCTGTGAAGCGTGCCTACCCGTACGCAGAGCTCCCAAGGAGGAAGCTCTCCGAATATGAGCAGAAGCTGGTTGAACAGCACGGGGTGGAGCTATTGACGAAAAACCAGGAGATTCTTACTCTCCAAGGAGAAATAAGGAGGATGGAGGAGGAGATCAAGCAAGGGAAGGAGAAGGTCGAGAGTCTAAAGAGAAACTTCGACAGTGAGAAGGCCGAGCTTGTTGGAAAGCTCGAGGAGGAGTTGAAGCGAGCGGATGATGCCAAGCAGTCGCTTGAGGAGGAGAGGAGTAGATTGAAGGAGTTCACCACAAAGTTGGTCGCTTTGGAGGGTGATTTGAAGAGGACAGAGGAAGAAAGGGCCTCGCTGAGGAGGAAGCACAGAGAGGACATCTCGAAGGCCTACGAAGCTGTAGAGAAGAAAGAGAGCGAGCTTGCAGCGAAAGAAGGCTAAATCATTAATCTGCAGAGCGAGCTCACTCGCACCAAGCTGGCTGTGGCTACCCTAGAGCAGGAGAAAGCAATTCTCTAGAGTAAATACGACGAGGATAAGAGCGAGCTGGAGAGTCACCGAAGGGATGCTCGAGCTTTTGATCTTAAGCACGCCAAGCTAGGTGTCACTCTCGAAAAAGCAAGCAAGGATGCTGATAATCTTGTTGTGCGTATCGGTGCAGCAGCCTTGCTCAACACAAACCTCAACATCCGCCAGAGAGGTCTTGCTGCCCGTGAAGCGGAGCTCGCCACTTCACAGACTCACTTTGATCTGCTTGTGCAGGAAGAGAAGAGGCGGATCCGTCCGGATATTGAAGCGGAGCTCGACGCTCGCTTCAAAGCAGTAGAGCAACTAGAGCAAAAGGAGAAGGCTCTGAAGGAGCGAGAAAAGCAGTGCTCTCTGCTGCTAGAAGAAGTCTCTGAGAAAACGGCGGAGATGGTGCTTGCCAAGGAGTCATTATTTGCCGAGCGCACCGATGGGACGCTTCGTGCAACTATCAATGAATTCGCCAGCCTCCGCCGGGCCATCGACGAGAAAGAAATAGTCCCCGTTCCCTCTGGCAAGCTTGATGATGCCAAAAAGGGGGAAGGGAAGAAGAGTGCTGAAGCGAAGGGGGAAGAGGGAAGGGAAGGTAGTAGAGAAGGAGGCAGGAGTAGAAGAGGAGGTAGAGAAGCCACATGGAAAAGGCCTCGTGGTCTTCCAGGAAAAGAAGGAGAAGTCAAAGCTGCAAGCTTCATCCTTTGCAGCTGCCGCCAGATCATCTGCCCATGTCGAACAACAAATTGCAGACGATGCTGCCCTTGCTACAACCCTGCAGGTGGAGCAAGCCTTCGAATTGATGGAGCAGGGAGTGCCTTGATTCCACTTGTCCAGCCGCTTCAAAAGATGCCATCCCAAGCGGCTCCCTCTCCATCTGGTCAAGCACCCGCTCTAACTGCCCCCACTGCACCTATTGCTAAGAAATCAACAGCCCCAGCCCCTGCTGCCGAAAAGAAGAAAATGACACCACCACCACCTCCAAAAACACAGCCCGAGCGAGCTGCTCCAACCGAAAGAGAAGAGGATCCCAAGGCCAAGCGCCAGAAGATCCAAAAAGATATAACTGCCAAAGCTTCTCGCTTGGAGGAGAAGAAGAAGGAGGAGGAGGAAAGGAGGATGGAAGCTGAGCGACAGGAGAAGCTCAGACTTGCAAGAGCTAGGAAGGTTGAATAGAGAGCTGCCAAGTTGTGGGAAGAAAATCGGCTGATTCAATCTTGCCTAGTGAGAAGCGCTTACATTCCATTCACCCCAGAGGAATCTGAAGCTTGCGCTGTTCAAGCTGACATCGACGCCTGTCGTGTTACAATCAAAGAAATTATAGATTCTGGCCGATACACTCCTGATGAGTATGATCTCATCCGCAAAACCATCAACCAGAGATCTCCCCAGTTCAACTCCGAGATGAGTGAAAAATTCAACATAATGATGAAGGAGCTGACTGGAAGATCTGCTGAGGAGATTGAAGTGAGAAGAGCTCATCACCCCGACGCTTGTAAAATAGAGAAGTTCATTTCTGACAAGCTGAAGGACGTTTGGAGCAAGTGTAAAGAGAAGTTCATAAAGGCCTACTATTTTTGGCAAGTAGTGCCAGGCCAAGACTCTGTCTCCAAACTGGACGCTCTAAACAACTTCATGGTTTTGTGCTATGAGCCGCTGCGGAGGAAGATCTTTATTGAGGCAGAGCTCGCGGAGCCGAAGAAGAAGATCATCATAGTTCCCGAGCAGAAGCAGTTTCCTATGCCAAGGATGCCAAGATCAGATGTTCCAGACCGGAAAATTCTTGAAGCAGAGATCGATGAAGCGTTGGAGTTGGACAACACACACAGAGAAAGCACGGAGACTATCAAAACAATGAAGCTGAAAGTCTACGCTGCTTATTTCTCTGAAAAACCATGAACCGCTATCTTGTTCTATGCTTGACTGATCAATCTACCTTTATTTTATGTCAAGCGTGTCTCATTTACATGCTTTATGTGTTTTTATCCTTTGTGCTACAAAACTCACACTTCAACCATAAGAACTTAAAAAAAATTGGATAAAGGCTGAAAAGGAATCAGTCGTTTGAAGTTCTTACTGTGGTTAGATTGTTGGGTTTTGGCATGATCAAAAAGGGGGAAATTGTTGGGAATTGTTAAGGATCATATGTTAAGGGGGAACTTAACGGGACGCTTTAAATAAAATGAATATGTTTTGATTTGATCCCAAAACCCTCTATGTATCATATTCCCAAGCGACCCTATTTTGATTTAAATAGGTTAGAATTTTTCTAAGCCTACAATGTTAGGAAGGCTTGAATTTTTGCTTTAGACGCTTAGAATTTAGACTGCTAGATTTTCAGGTGAATGCCACTCGCTTGAGTGCGTTTTGAAGTGAAGTGAGTCTGCCGAAGCGAAGCGGAGCGAGCGCTACAGTAAAATCAAAGCGAGTCAGCCGAAGCGAAGTGAAGCGAGCGCTACAGTAAAGTCAAAGCGGGTCAACTTTTACTAAAGCGGACGCTCAGGAAATCTGTTTCCAAGCGAACGCTACAGTATCACTTAAAGCGACTCACCCAAGCGTACGCTCAAGAATCTAAAGCAAAGAGAGCCACTACCTAGCATGAAAGCGACAGTTCATTTCCCGCTCCCATTCAAACTACGAGTTCAAACTCAAGTCCAGTGAAGATTAAGACATTAATTGCGAATCTTTACGTGGCATACGAAGAATGGAGCAACGGAGTTGACCGCCAGACCGACAGAGGCGCCGCAACAGTACTGGGCACTCCAGTTACTGTTGAACATGGCTCTTAGCCATTTTCGGCAAATAGACAAAGCGCGCGTCTAAAAAACTGCAGGTCAAAGGCGAGCACTGTCGAGTGAGGAGGGACAAAGCCACCAACCATCAAACGGCTCTGGTCCATCCCTCCCTCTATAAATAGTGAAGGTCGAAGACGGAGAAGAGCAGAACACTACTTGAGAACAAATTCTTCTAGCACTTGTCTAGTGTTCTCCAAGTTTCAGCTACTTCGAAACTTGTCTTCGCAACCTTCACTCTCCTAGATTCTAAGCCTACTTCATATATCCGAGCTTAGAGAAGAACTCTAACCCTCTTTGCACTCATTGTAAAGAGTTCTTCATTTAGAGAGTTGTCAAAAACCAAAATCCTAAATCCTTGTTCTGTCAAGTTAGGTTTTATGTTAGAAAGGTTGCTGTGTCAAAGATCTAAGACTCTACTTTCCTCGATAGTAGAAGTCTCGATCGTATAGTGTAGATCCAAGCTTGCACTGTCCTTGATATTGTGAAGCTCGATCTTAGCTAGGTTTTTGTGGAGAACCCGTAATCTCCCAGTTGTCGTAGTTTCGGATCTAAGCGAGTGAAGCTCGATCCAGTTCAGGTTTTTGGGGAACCCGTAACCTCAAGATTCTTAGTGAAGAGAATCTGTAGCAGCGAGCAACGAAGTGGATGTAGGTCTTTTATCACCGAACCACTATAAATCTCTGGTGTCGTCTCTCTTTGCTCAAGCTTTCCATACTTTACTTGCTTTGTTCATACATATTGCACGAGCATCGTAAACAAACATAAATCGATGCTTTAAATACTTAGGAAAGAATAGCTCACCTAATTCCGCATTTCGCAAGTGAATCACTCTTTGATCAAGCACCAGCTTAGGTCAAGAGTCAAGCTTCCACTGTAGATCTAGCTTGCGGCTAGGTCTTAAGTTTCTGAAGCGACCCTCATACTTGCTACTCTGAGTTAAGTGGAAAAAGAAGTTGAAAAACTTCTTACACACGTATTCACCCCCCCTCCCCCCCCTCTACGTGTGTACCGCTTAACAAACCGGGACCAACATATAGTAGTGGTAAGCACAGGGTCGATCCCACGAGGAGTTGGAGTAGCAATCTTTCCAGAAACAAGTTGTCACGTTTTGGGGGTGGGCATTGCCCAAGACAGAACAGAAAGTAACAGGGGAAAGTAAAGAAGGCGAACTCTTGAAGAAGTAAAATCCAACGAACTAACCTCGGCTTCGAGTCCTTCTTGTTGACTAGGTAGCAAATGGCGGCATGATCGATGTGCACAATCGTGTGCGATCCCACCAAGTAAGGTCTAAACTTATCAAAAGCGTAGGCCACAGCAAGTAATTCCTTCTCCATGGTGGTGTAGTTCCTTTGGGTCGAGTCCAACGTCTTGCTAGCATAATAGATCACTCGGATTAACTTCTCCCTTTTTTGTCCCAAAATAGCTCCTACGGCCCAATCGCTTGCGTCGCACATGAGCTCGAACAGGGCACTCCAATCTGGTGAGATCAAAACAGGAGTAGAAATCAATGCCTTCTTCAACTTCTCGAAGGCTTCCAATCAATCTCCATCAAACACGAACTTGACGTCCTTCTCGAGCAATCCACATAACGGCTTCGTAATCCTTGAGAAGTCTTTGATAAATCTTTTATAGAAACTGGCATGTCCCAAGAAATCCTCACCAACTTGATGCTTGTTGATGGTGGTAACTTCTCGATAGCTACAACTTTGGCTCGATCCACCTCCAATCCTTGCGAACACACCTTGTGGCCGAGCACGATCCCTTCTTGCACCATGAAGTGACACTTCTCCCAATTGAGCACCAAATTCGTCTCCTCACATCTTTGAAGTATGGTGGACAAATTTTCCAAGCATTGGTCGAATGAAGATCCGAACACCGAGAAATCTTCCATGAAAACCTCCATGATATTATCGATCAATCAATGGAAGATGGCCATCATACATCTCTGGAAAGTGGCTGGAGCGTTGCACAATTCGAATGGCATCCTCCGATAAGCGAAAACTCCATAAGGGCATGTAAATGCCGTCTTTTGTTGGTCCTCCGGAGCGATGGCGATTTGATTGTAGCCGGAATATCCATCGAGGAAGCAATAATACTCATGTCTGGCCAACCGATCGAGCATTTGATCCACGAAAGGAAGGGGAAAGTGGTCCTTCCTAGTTGATGCGTTGAGAAGGCGGTAATCAATACACACTCGCCACCTTGTGATGAGCCTCATCGCAATCAGCTCTCCCTTCTCATCGTTGATCACCGTCATGCCTCCTTTCTTCGACACCACTTGCGTAGGGCTCACCCATTCACTGTCCGAGATGGCATAGATCATGCCGGCATCAAGCAACTTCATCACCTCCTTCCTCACGACTTCTTGCATGGCTAGATTTGATCGTCATTAGGGTTGCACTCTCGGGCGATGATCATCTTCGAGCAAGATCCTATGCATGCAAATTGAAGGACTAATACCTTTGATGTCGGCAATCGTCCATCCAATTGCAGATTTGTGCTTCCTTAGAACCCACAATAGCTTGTCCGTATTTGTTTCCGTCAAGTGGGAAGAAACAATCACCGGGTATGTCTCTTTCTCTCCCAAGAATTGGTACTTAAGGTGCTCCGGTAGTGGCTTCAATTCCACTTTTGGGGTAGAGATCTCCATCTCTTCCTCCTCGATGACTCCACCATCCACCTTCTTGTTGATGTCGAGGTAGAGAGCCTCCTTTTAGTTAGGTGATGGTTGATTCGCCTCCAATTGGTTGAGATACTCAAGAATCTCTTCACAAGCTTCATCTATCTCTGAGTATGAATAAATAGAGTTGGAGATGCAATGGTTTAAAGCTTCCTCCGGAGTAGGTGGTGTCAATGTCTCGATGAAGAAGATATCCTCACGATGATCGTCGGGCCTCTTCATTGCTTCATAGATCGAAATCTTCAGCTCTTCTCCATTGACCCTAAAGGTGAGGTCTCCATCTTTAACATCGATCAAAGCTCTCCCTGTAGCTAAAAATGGTCGTCCTAAGATCAACGGTTGGTTTGCATCCTCGGGCATATCCAATACTACGAAATCAGCCGGAAATACGAGGTTGTGGACTTGTACGAACACATATTCAACTATCCCCCTTGGATAAGAAACTGATCGATCCGCCATAAGTAGGGAAATAATAGTCGGCTTCATTTCTTCAATCTCGGTGATGGTCTCTTTAAGCCCCAGGGTGGCCATCTCTTCGCCCTGCCTCTCCTCTTCACCTGAGTCCAGCGACGGAGGAACATCCTTCAGCTCCTCGGCTATTCGAGCAAGCTGCACCTCGAACTCTCTATCCCGATCGATTTCGCAGTTCCGCAAGTCCTCGGCGGACAAAAGTGTGCGGCGACTAGCCAATGCCTCCACCACCGGGAAAGAAGAGGTCTTTTTCAACAGCACCTTGTCGTAGGTGTGGAGTAGATCGTCGTCCGTAATATCCTCATAATCATATTTATCCTTGTCCAAATCAGGATAACGACGACTTTATCCAGGACCTTGCGGCACTGCGAATGCCCATCAGCTCGTTCAGGTCAGCCACCAGCTAGCTGAAGGTGTTACTGCAAAAGATCCGCTTTGCAAGGGCACGCAGGACTTCGCCTTGCGCCGAGGCTAGATCTTGCTCTCGAACTTGGGCAGCCACCAACTGCTTTTCTAGGTGGGCCACCTTACCCTTGGTGATGGCGAGATCAGTCCTCGCATCGTCCAGCTGCTTCTGCAGCTCTTTCTTCTTCGCCTCGCCGGCGGAAATGTCTTGAGCAAGGCGGAGGTTCTCTTCCTCCAGTGTCTCCACTTTCCCGCAGTGTGAGAAAATCTCTTCACGGCTTCTTGGATAAGCTGGACCGCGGTCTCGGAGGCACGAGTCAGCTCGTCTATAGTGGACTTCGCACTCTGCAAATTATTCAACAGTCAGCACCATACCAAATTGCAAATGAATATACAAATTTCCATTAGCATGAAAGGTTATACCTCAGGAAAAGGTGGAAGTGGAGCACGGAAGCCAGTGACTTGCACTTTCGGCTCAGACGTAACAATATTATCCGCCAGGTCGCGGAAGCCTTGAATTTCCAGCCTTTCAAAAGGTTGTGACACGGGAGGAGGAGAGATCGGCATCCTTGGCACCTCGCTCTCCGTCTTTTCAGACGAAGTGATCGAGGCCTTTTTCTTTGTCTCGGCACTAGAGGCCGAGGCATCAGCCTTCCGCTTCCGGGAAGGAGTTTTCTTCTTGATGATGTTCACTACACAAGACAACAGACAGTTAGCAACCGAGGTGAGAGTTATCAAATGAAAGAAAGAAGAGTAAAAGAGAGCCTCACCCTCACCCCTCCCCGGCACCACCGCGGTGGAAGGATCATTGGGGCTCAACGCCGAGTCAATTAGCTCGTCCTCGGTGAACTCATTGGGTATTGCATCGAGGACATTAAGCGAACTCATCAACGGGGTGTAGTTCAGTTTGAATTTAAAGGGTTTCACAGCGCCCTCTTGCCATGAAAAATTGAGGGCGCCGCCGAACTGACATTAAAAAAACCTTTTATGCCAATCCGGCACTTTGGAGGGGGATTTAACTCTAAACAGCTGACGAGATGATACAAAATACCATCCCCCCTTCCCTGCCTTAAAACTATACATAACGCTAAAGGTCTCTGCGGAGAAAGGAAGACCCAAGCATTTGCACGTTACTCCCAGCCCGGTAACCTGCAGAGTACCGTTGGGGTAAAATTGAGCCGGAGAAATGTCATATCTCTCATAGATATCAGCATAAATAGAAGGAAAAGGAACTCGAAGCCCAGATACGAGATGATCCTCGTAAATGGTTACAAAACCGAGAGGGGAAAACAAGCCCTATCCCCCTCCCTAAGCTGTGCCAAAGTGGCGGAAGCCGGAAAATCGTACCGCCAACCTATCTCATGAATGTAGGATGTGGATAACACAGAATCAGCGATGCTCACTGTTCCGGTGGCACTTCTATTTATCGTGAAATTTACGGTTACAAAAAAAGGGTGTGGAGACGCGACGGTAACAACATTTAGGCTATTTATCGGAGTAAATACATGCTCATAAGAAGAAGAAGGAGAATCCACGGGAACTTACTGGTGATTGAAATAGTGAAGAGTTTGCAGAAGGGCGAGAGGTTGCAGACGATGAACAGTCCACAAAGGAGAATTTTTGAAATATTAGGGTTTCTTTTCTTGCAAGAGAGGAGCTAATGATTTTTGAATGACAATAATGGACTATGAAGAGGCATGCATATTCAATACGCCTTTCCAACAACCTACGACGCCGTTTCCTCGACCTCAGAAACACGACCTTGGGACTTCGACCTCGGAAACTCGACCTCGCTCCTATAACATGCACACTATCCGACCTTGACCTCGGTGTCACACCTAGCCGGTACCACGGATATATTCTTGGGACCTCGGTCTACAGGAAGAGCACCAATTTACCGCCCTATCCATAATCTCACGCCTTTTTTTTGGGGAGGGGGGGGGGGGGAGGGATGTGATAGGATACGGCCCAACTCCCTAGGCCCAATACAGCCACCTCGGCTCAAGCCCAGTTCAGCACGGTCCATGACAAGAAGCCCAACTGGGCCAGAGAGTTGAGCCCTAAAACACATCATGGGATCATGGAGGAAGAAACGGCCACCCACGATCAGGGCCGAACTCCACGTTCATCACCCATGATGAACGTTAGTAGAAACTAGGTATAAAAGGTAAAAAATAGACATTGTAACACACACAGAATACTCTCGTAATATACACTCTCTCTCTTTTCTCCCCGTGGACGTAGATCGATTGATCGAACCACGTTAAATCTCTTGCATCCTTTACTTATCGCATATCCACTATATTGAATTCGCATTCTACTTGATTATCAACAAATTTGGAATTCATCACGGAGGAACAAGCCCCCTTCAACATGTCTCATGATGTGTTCTACGCTGTTGAGAGCTAGTTCCACATGAGGCGTGTAATGCATAGCTAAAAAAACGTCAGTCACTATCTGAATGACTAAACAAATACCAGCTAATGAACCGAACCCCCACCAATAACTAAGGTTGCTCGGCGTTGGATAATCGATCAAATGCTCATTAACTGTGGAGGATATGGGTTGTTTAAGAAGAGTAATGGGGCAACTGATGAACAAATTGGTTCAAGATCAACCACTTCAATTGCTGAGTCGATGAAGCCAATTGGCCCAGATATTGGCATAGATGTTGCTACCTCTGCCGCTGGTGATATCTCCGCCCTTTTTTGTTTTGTGGTGCTCTTGCTGCCTTCTCCACTGCTGATAGTTCGACCCGGTCAACTAGATATGACATTGTTAGCAATGAGTTCAGCTACATTTCACACTATTACTCTCTTCCTCGGGAACACATGAGTCAAGAAGGCAACGATACTGAGTATAAAATATTCTCATATAACATGAGTAAACAAGTGTGAAGTGTGTATAATAGTTTTCATCAAGACGTAAAATGAAAATCATTTTCGATAATAAAATTATATTTAATAGTATCCGTTAGGGTGAGAGGCCCGACTAACCTAATGTTGATGAGATAATATCTGGAATAGAAGCATGCAACAACATACTCTATCATATGAAAAAGGAAATAGAACTAGATGCAAATGGATGTAATTATTAATTTTATCCATAGTGTGAAAAAAACTCAAAGATCGTAATGAATTAAATTATGCAGAATTGATTCCACCACTTAGAAGAATGTTACTTTTACAAAAGCTATAATGCTTCTTTACTTGTTTGTTATCAGAATCTTATGCCATTGATAAAATAATAATAATAATAATAATAATAATAATAATAATAATAATAATAATAATAATAATAATAATAATAATAATAATAATAATAAAAAAAAAAAAAGGGACATGAGGAGAAAAGAAAACACGGCTAACCAAAAGAAATCAATATATATATAATACCGTTACGGATCTTCGTCCTACGTGGCATCGCGTGTGATTTTTATGAATATTTTTCAATATTCTCATTGATTTGGCCTATTAAAGATTAAAATCATTATAATTAGGATTTTCGTCCCACATCGAATTTTTAAAAGAACTTAGCAACAAAATTCCTATATAAATAGATCATGTATCTCCATCAAAATCCATATTTTATTTGAGTAAATATACCAGTTAATTTTTATTTTTTAACATTTAATCACGTATGATTTTTATGAATATTTTCCAATATTCTTATTGATGTGGCTTATTAACGATTAAAATTTAATTAAACATATCACATACATTAATTGATATACATTAACATTACGATTATTCTATATGCCCTCAAATAAATAAAAATATATATTTTATCTTCAAATTTTATCCCTACAAACGAAAAATCAGTATTCATCAATAATTTACTTCAATTATATTATAACAAGGATTCTCATCCCACATCGAATTTTCACAAGAACTTAGTGACAAAGTACACATATAAATAGATTATATGTGTTAATCAAAATCATACTTGATTTGAGGAACTACATTATATTAATGTAGAAATCTAAAAAATGAAAAATTCTAAAAAGCGTCGAACGGGCTAACAGAAAAAATTAACAGGTAGATTTGCACTAATTATGTTAACGTTATGCTGAACAACGGGCTAACAGGATATTATAATATTACGCTTTAGCGTATTTTTTTTATTGTTACAAGTAACGGGCGGATTGCAATAATTAAATATAGATGTTAACGTTATATCGAACGGGCTAACGAAATTAACGGGCAGATTTGCACTATTTATGCTAACGTTACGTCGAATAACGGGCTAACATGAGATTATAATATTACGTTTTAACATTTTTTTTATTGTTACAAGTAACGGGCGGATTACAATAATTAATATAGATAATTATGTATTTTAGATTAAAAATTTTATGCACGATTGCAAAAGAAATTAAATCCCGTCGAAAATTGATATTAATTATGGAGATTCTTATTAAGTGATTCAAAATTCTCATTGATTTGGCTTATTAAAGATTAAAATCATTATAATTAGGATTTTCGTCCCACATCGAATTTTTAAAAGAACTTAGCAACAAAATTCCTATATAAATAGATCATGTATCTCCATCAAAATCCATATTTTATTTGAGTAAATATACCCGTTAATTTTTATTTTCAAACATTTAATCACGTATGATTTTTTATGAATATTTTCCAATATTCTCATTGATTTGGCTTATTAACGATTAAAATTTAATTAAACATATCACATACATTAATTGATATACATTAACATTACGATTATTCTATATGCCCTCAAATAAATAAAAATATATATTTTATCTTCAAATTTTATCCCTACAAACGAAAAATCAATATTCATCGATAATTTACTTCAATTATATTATAACAAGGATTCCCGTCCCAAATCGAATTTTCACAAGAACTTAGTGACAAAGTACATATATAAATAGATTATATGTGTTAATCAAAATCATACTTGATTTGAGGAACTACATTATATTAATGTAGAAATCTCAAAAATGAAAAATTCTAAAAAGGATTGCAATAATTAAATACATATCGAACGGGCTAACGAAATTAACGGGCAGATTTGCACTATTTATGCTAACGTTACGTCGAATAACGGGCTAGCATGAGATTATAATATTACGTTTTAACATTTTTTTTTATTGTTACAAGTAACGGGCGGATTACAATAATTAATATAGATAATTATGTATTTTAGATAAAAAAATTTTATGCACGATTGCAAAATAAATTAAATCATATTTACTATGGACATTCCTATTAAGTGATTCAAATCGAATTTTGACGTGACTTAAATCGTATAGTTCTTTAAGAAATGTTAACCCTTTTTATTCCTTCAAAAAAGATCCATCTGAAGGGTGTTTAGATAAAATAAACAACGTGAGGCATAATATATTTTTATTTTATTATAAATTTTGTTTTAAAATAACATTTTCATGTTAGAATTTGACGGGATAAAATATAAAACATATATATCGTAAAAATGTTAATTTCTTAACCCATTTTCATATTTACTACGAGTAACGGACTACTTGAAATAATTTAATATAAAAAATTATTTAATTTTTATTAAAACTTTTATTTGTAATTACAAAATAATTTGAAACCCGTCGAATTTCGACGGGTACTGCACTAGTATATTTATAATTCATACACTCTTTCTCTCTGGTGCGAAAGAAAAGAAAAAAAAATAGAAAATCACCCTTTAAATCCTCCGTTCTCATCTTTTATCACATTTTATCAGTGAGAAAAAAAAATTACTCCTTAAATTGAAGAAAATATTTACAACAGCGTATTGGTGAAATAATATTTTTTTTCTCAATTGTAGTGCAATTGAAGGGAGGAAATAGCAAATGTGAGATAATGTAAAAAAATAAGGAAGATTTAAAAGATGAATATCCCTTTTCTTTCGCATCAAAGTGAATGCACCTTTATTTGTTAACAAATAAATAGTGTAAACGATCATACTTGTTAACAAATAAATAGTGTAAAAGATCATGTAAGAGCGAATCTTCACCGTAATATCATGTGTTGCTGAAGTGCATAAAAATAACTACTCCCTCCGTCCTTAAATAAGTGTCCCGAGCCGCCAAAGTGCAATAACCAAGGAATTGTATAAATTTACTATATTAACCCCTAATCATTACATTGAAAATTGAAAAAGTGAAAAAAGTGTAATGATAATAGGGGTAAAATTGGTAGTTTAGCCAAAATTTTATATTGAAATATGTGATAGGACACTTATTATGGGACAAAAATTTTGACGGCTCGGGACACTTATTTAAGGACGGAGGGAGTACTTATATTGTTTGAAGAATATTCTTGCAATCAATGTTTTAAAAATTGTTTGGCATCACTTGGACGGTGGAGGGGGACTAGAGCCTAGATAGGAGCCTAGATGGGACCTAGGTGAATTAGAATTACAATAATATTTTTTTAAAAAAAATTATTTTTCATTATGTCTTCAAATACAAAATATGTTAACACATATTATTCACAACATTATTATCAAATTCATAATAAAAAAAATGTCAATTATAGTCTAAATTAATAATTAAATTTCAAAGCTTTTATATAAACTTCATAATCTAACGATTCTTTCATGTGTATATAATCTAACAATTCTTTCCTATATACACAATAATATGATATCCATATTTATTGAGATATGTAAACTTGTAAATATTTAGTCCTACATGTAAATATTTAGTCCTAAATCCCTTCACTCGTCCAAATCTTGTATAGAGTAGCCTAGTTCATTTATATGTCAATTATTTAAGAGAAAATATACCCCTTTGTCTAAGTAGCTTAAGAGAAACAAATATTTGTTCAAAACTTAAGAAAACACAAATTCTATCCAAGTTTCATGTGTTGAGACAAAAATACCCCTAACCACTATTCACCTTTCTTCCAACATATGCATCTCTCTCTCCCTTCTCTCACTTCTCTCTCTCTCTTCTCTCCTCTCTCTCTCTTTTTCTCTCCTCTCTCTGCTGTGCGACCAGCTCAAAGGTATCTCTGCATTTTTTTTGTTTTTTTTACTGACTGAGATTGTAATCGTTTTGTGTAAATGTGTGTGTGTTTAAATGGCGTTTTTGTTTATGATTAGAGAGGCTGGAGTTCGAAGCTCCGACGCTGGTTCAAGCGCAGTCGATCCCGGTCATACTATCCGGCTACGGCGGCGGAGACGGTGGAGATAAGATGACGACGACGGCGCCGGAATCTCTGCTGTACCAGAAGCAATGACGAAGACGGTGAAGGAATCACTGTGCGGAAAACCTCGCTTTTCTTCGCCCCGGCCATCTCCTCGTCCATCTCCTCGTCGAAACCATGTCTCCGGCGAAGGACAGCAGCTTCATCATCTCCGGCGAGGTCGAACTCCTCTGGTTGCTGCTGCTCTAGGATGGAAGTTTTCCTCGTCAGGATTTCGAGGCCGCGTCGAGGAGGACGTTCGAGGCTTTGAGGTGGCCGTGAGCCGGAGTTAGACTTCGCCACTCCCTTCACCATTTGAATTTGTTTTTTGTTGCGTCGGATTCCTTCGCCGACGCCGGAAGGGGGGAAGAAGAAGAGGGAACGAGAGAAGAAGAGGGTTGAATTAATTCTTGTTAAATTTATTTATTTGTTCAATTTTTTGATTTTATTTTTTGGGGAAGGAGGGTTGGAGTAGAGATGTATAAGAACCAGTTGCTTCAATCCGGCGGCGAGAAGAAAGAGGAGGGGACGACGCCTGCGGCATCCGCGCTTCTGTGTATTTGAATGCGATTTTTTCCTTTCCTTTCCTTTTATTTTATTTTATTTACTTTTCCCTTTTCTTTTTTCTTTTTCTTTCTTTTTCTTTTTCTTTAATCTCTTTTCATTTTCTTTTCTTTTCTTTATTATGAATTGAAAATGGGAGACGGAGTTTGACTAACTCGATAATGTTGTCGTCGTCGTTGTTGTTGAGACTCACTCCGACGAGCTCGATAATGAATTTGGTTTTCTGAAAAACTCTTTTCGGATTTAACCGAGGATGCTTCTTCTCCTTCGTATAATTAGATTTTAGCATATTAAATGGTTAGAAATTGTTAGAAATTGAAAATTCTTATTAAATGGAAAAAAGGAGACGGGGTTCGACTAACTCATTTTTTGTAATTTTGTCACATTGTATATATAATTGAATACACATTCTTTGTTATTAATAATTCTAATTGGTTGCATTGTATATATATAGTTTTCTTATTCCGAAATTGAATACACTCTCTCGTGATTTGGCCAAAATAACAAATTCTCACCAAAATAATAAATCCACTAATTCTAACTAATCCCAACAAGTTCATTTCACCTGTTAGAAATACAAATTTTCTAACGTTACAATCGCATAATAAAGGTTAGAATATCTTTATGAGTTAACGTTTGCTATGCGATTCCAACAAGGTCAGTTCACCTGTTAGAAAGTCCTATTTTCTAACGTTACAATATCCTAATAAATGTTAGAATTTCTTTAATTCTTACCGTTTCTATGTGGTCCCAACAAGTTCATTTCACCTGTTAGAAATACCAATTTTCTAACGTTACAATCGCATAATAAAGGTTAGAATATCTTTATGAGTTAACGTTTGCTATGCGATTCCAACAAGGTCAGTTCAACTGTTAGAAATAATTATTATATAACTTTACAAACGCACAATAAAGGTTAGAATGTCTTTAATTCTAACCTTGGTTATGCGATTCCAACAGTTTGACGTCTATCTGTTAGAAATACAATTTTTAATACCTTTTTAACTCATATCGAAGGTTAGAATTTAGTTTCTTCTAGCCTATTCCGTGCCTTTCCAAGAAGGTTTAGTCAACTCGTTAGAAATACCAATTTTAGGTTAGAATATACTATATTCTAACCCACTGAGTGGCAAATCCAGCAGGTTTAGCCCACCTGTTAGAAAGTCCAATTTTCTAACGTTACAATATCCTAATAAATGTTAGAATTTCTTTAATTCTAACCGTTTCTATGTGGTTAGGGTTCAGGGTTCAGGGTTTAGGGTTCAGGGTTTAGGGTTTAGGGGTTTAGGGTTTAAGGTTTAGGGTTTAGGGTTTAGGGTTTAGGGTTTAGGGTTTAGGGTTTAGGGTTCAGGGTTCAGGGTTTAGGGTTTAGGGTTCAGGGTTTAGGGTTTAGGGGTTTAGGGTTCAGGGTTTAGGGTTTAGGGTTCAGGGTTTAGGGTTTAGGGTTCAGGGTTTAGGGTTTAGGGTTCAGGGTTTAGGGTTTAGGGTTTAGGGTTTAGGGTTTAGGGTTTAGAATATCTTTATGAGTTAACGTTTGTTTCTATGTGGTCCCAACAAGTTCATTTCACCTGTTAGAAATACAAATTTTCTAACGTTAACGTTTGCTATGTGGTTCCAACAAGTTCTGTTCATCTGTTAGAAATAACAATTATCTAACTTTATAACCTCATAATAATGGTTATAATGACTTTTAAATCTAACCTTGGTTATTTTATTCCAACAGTTTTTATGGCTATCTGTTAGAAATACAATTTTTATTACTTTATAATATCATATCGAAGGTTTGAATTTAGTTAATTCTAACCTATTGATATGCGATTATAACGTAGGAAAGTTGGTATTTCTAACTGGTGGACTGAACCTGTTGGGAATGCCACGACACAGGTTAGAATATACTAAATTCTAACCATTGATATGCGATTATAACGTAGGAAAGTTGGTATTTCTAACGGGTGGACTGAACATGTTGGGAATGCCACGACACAGGTTAGAATATACTACATTCTAACTCGCGATATGCGATCATAACGTTAGAAATTTTGTATTTTCTAACGGGTGGATTCTAACGGGTAAAATTTTGAATTCAAGCTCGAATTAAAAATGAAAATGGAAAATTAAAAAAAAAACTTTTTATCAGTTTTGTTTTTTTTGTTCTCTTTTTTTTTTTTTTTTTTTTAATTTAATAATTGAATGTAAAATTTTGAATTCAAATTAAAGTAAAATTTGAATTCAAATTAAAGTAAAAAAAAGTGCACATGGGTGGGTGGGTGGGGTGGGGTGGGGTGGGGGGGTGGTGTTGGGGGTAAATTAGTCCACTCACATGTAAATTGGATACATTTTGTGTTTTCTTAAGTTTCCAACAACTATTTGTTTCTACTAAGCTGGATAGACACCATAATTTTTGCCTCATTATTTAATACTTATAGACTACTACTCATTAAGTTTTAATATTGGGTTGATGAGATGCCGCCTAATATCTATACAGATAAATATTTTCCAAATGCAAAGTATTGACTATGTATAAACAGAAAATTTTAAAATACCTCATATTATAGAAGTAAAATCCAACCAACACCTGTATTTTGGAAGGATTATACAATATTGTAAAAAATATTTAAAAGGTTAAAAGAATCTTAAAATAATTCAAAGCTGATTTAGGTGCCAAAGAGTGGCATGAAGTTTGCCCTTTCCTTTTGTTTTGAGTTTGAAGGTTGCATATTTTTATTCATTTCAACCTTCTCAGATCTGACACATTTTAGTGTTCCTTCCCTAAGTTTTCCTTCTTTATGTTTACTATAAAATCACTCATACACTTTTTTCTTTTCTTTTTTTCTTTTTGATAAAGAACTAGTATCATATGTTTGAAACTCGTATGCTTTTTTCTTTTTAACTATTAAATCACTCCAATACTTTTTTCTTTATGCATAAGGGCATGTACAATGGAGGGGTTCTTGTCTATGTGGCAAGAACAAGAACCCACACCTTAGTTAGCACCCCCATTGGAGATCCCCTAAATAAGAACCCGGGTTCTTATATAAGATACTGGTTCTTAAAAAAAAGTGGGGCCAACATTCCTTTTTATTTTTTCTTTCTCTTTTATTTTTTTCAAATAAAATAATTAGTGTGACCCTTTAATTATGATAAGAACCTTTATTAAGAACCTTACAACTGTGATTTTTTAATACGAATGAGATCTTGTCTATGTGGCACCCTTAAGAACCCCATTTGGGGTTCTAGCATTGTACATGCCCTAAATAAATACTTACTCCATTCCATTCAACTCGAACAGTTTCTTTTTTATATGAAAATTAATGATAGGGTGTTTAATTTAAAATGTATAATTATTAATATAAGAGTTCGATACATATAATTATTAATAAATAAATTATATTCTAAAATATTTTTTATCAAATAGAGTGGGATGAGGCAAAAAGTAATATTGCTGTTGAAGTTGAATGAAAGAAAAAAGAAAAGAAAATGGTGTCCATATCCTTTACGTGGTAAACAGTTCTAAAAAAGAATTAGAATCATATTCAAAAAAAAAAATTAGAATCCGGTACAACTCAGCGCACGTTAACAGCCGGGACGCCAGCCAGGCAAACCCATCACAAGTGGGGTCCACGTGGTCATGTGGGACCCACCAGATGCATGGCTGCCACGTGTGCACTGCTGCCGATTTACCCTATACATATTCTCCTCCCTCATTTCCTATTGGTTCTTTCTTCTGTTTTTGGTTTCCACATTCCGAAACTCATTTTCACAATTTCACTGATTGAAACACAGAAAGAAAAAAACGGAACAGCGATTCGTGAACTGTGGTTCGAGTTCGGGAGTGAGGAACTAATTTTGGTACGTTTTCTTTTTTGTTTCTTTTCAGTTTTAGAATTCAAACTTCATTTTCATGAGCAGTTTTGACATGATTAATCGTTTGGAAGTTTTGGTAACGAGATGATTGATCGCGGGTCGTCTTAGTTTTTTTTTTTATTGTGAGTACTGCCTGCGATTAAATTTGCGAATTTCTTAATCATGTGTATCCGTAGCTGTATGGAATAGTGCAATTTTGAAGTTTGAAGGTAGTTTGTCTGTTCAAGCCGAAAAAGCGTCTTGACTTAATTGTATAGCTCGTTCCTTGCGTTTTTTGCAAGAATAGGAAAGTGAGCGTTGTTGAAGGATACTTCTTGTCTTTCACAAATTTTAAGTCCGCGTTCGATCATACGGTGCTGAATAGCTTTTTAGACAGTTAGAATAGTAAGATCATATGCAATCACAATATTTTGCATTTTATATATACTTCTCATGTTTGCAGTGCATGTGATTAGTTGATGGTTGCCGAGTGCACAATTTGTTGATTGGTATGTTAAGTTCGTCTGTATTATGGAGTTCCACGTTGTCTCATAGCAATGTGTAACTTAATTATATATGAAGTCTTTGGGGAACCTTATATTATGTTAACCCATATTCATAGTATATGGAATTTTACCTGATGAAAAAAAGTAGTAGATTTTTTATAATAATTATAAAATCGCGAAATCTCCCTTTAATTATTTGATTCACATAGAATTGGTGCTTATATATCATTGTCTTTAATACTTCTGCAGTTAGCTTTATTAGAAGTCAGCCATCCTGCCATGGAAAATTTGGAGAGGTACAAATTGCACAACTTTTATGCTTAAGCAGAGGCTATATATAATGTAGAACACTCTTGCATATAAAGAAGACCTGATGCCAACTTATCAGTAACCTTTATTTACAGGGGCTCAGGAAAGGTTCTTGCAAATGGAGATGTCTATCTTGGTGCTTTTAGGGGAATGATTCCCCATGGAAATGGCAAGTATACATGGTCTGATGGAACCATTTATGAAGGTGACTGGGAAGAAGGGAAGATGACAGGAAAAGGGAAGATCTTTTGGTCCTCACGAGCTATATATGATGGTGATTTTTCGGGAGGTTATCTTCATGGTTTGGGGACATTTATTGGTTCTGATGGGTCTGTGTACAGAGGTTCTTGGAAGATGAACTCTCAACATGGCATTGGGAGGAAGCAGTATTCAAATTCAGACATTTATGAAGGTTGTTGGAGAGAGGGAGTGCGAGAAGGCAGTGGTAGGTATGCTTGGAGTAACGACAACATATATATTGGGAATTGGAAAAATGGTAGAATGTCTGGTAGAGGGGTTATGAAGTGGTTTAATGGTGATCTTTATGATGGCTTTTGGCTGAACGGGTTGAGAGATGGGTCAGGCTGCTATAGATTTTCTGGTGGAAGTTATTATTTTGGAACATGGTCTAAAGGACTGAAAGATGGACCTGGAACATTCTATCCTGCTGGAAATAAGCATCTAAGCAAACTTAATCTTGAAAGGTACAAAGACAAGAGGAATACAACCGTATCTCATCTCTCATCAGATCATTCAGATGAACCTGTTAAACCTAATGTCAAGCGAAGTCTATCTGAAAAAATATCTTATAGCTTTAAAAGGGGTTCTGGTGGATTCTCTCATAAAAATTTGATACCGAATGATGATCTGATCCACACTGATTCAAGTAGAGAAATGACGTCACATAAGAGATCAGTCAGCGTCGCATCTAATGGCTCTCATGATGGTCAAATTGAACCAGACAACAAGACTATGGTATATGAGAGGGAATACATGCAAGGAGTCCTCATGAAAGAAAGGGTTAGAAATACATCCAAACTATCTCATAAAAGTAAACAACGTCTCAAATTTGCAAAAGAGGTAGAAAAGAAATCATGTGTCCACATTTTTGAAGGTCATAAGAGCTTTTATCTGATGCTTAGCTTGCAACTTGGTATCAGGTATGCAAAATAAGTTTCAAAGTTTGTTACTCTTCTTCGATGCAAAATTTTAATTGTGGAATACCTTAATCAAATATCTTATCTGAAGTTGACAGGTATACTGTTGGGAAGATCACGCCAGTTCCTATGCGGGAAGTTAGATCATCCGATTTTGGAGAACAAGCAAGAATAAGAATGTATTTTCCAAGAAAAGGATCCCGATTGACTCCTCCACACCATTCCATCGACTTTTACTGGAAGGACTATTGTCCAATGGTATTCAGGTATCCACAATTTCATTTTGCATATGAGGCCTCCTTCATATAGAGGAAGATTTGTAATGTTCCACGCTTTCTATATCTCTCCAGGAGTGCTTGCATATGAAATTTGTGTGACTTGTTTGCTACCTGCATCTTCTGCTAGTTTGTGTGAAGTTCACGTACAATTGGTGCCCCTTGCTGTGAATATTTTTTGTGATGCTGCTTTTTAGCGACTTTACATATCCCCCTGGGTCTCATTTTCAGGAATCTGAGAGAGTTATTCAAGTTAAATGCTGCAGACTACATGATGTCAATATGTGGTGATGATGGTCTGCGAGAACTTTCTTCCCCAGGAAAAAGTGGAAGCCTTTTCTATCTTTCCCATGATGATAGATTCGTAATCAAGACACTGAAAAAGTCTGAGCTAAAGGTGACTGACTGGAATGCATTTTCTCACTGCATGTCTCTGTAAAATCAGAAATCAAGTAAATATTTATTACTACGACGAATGAAGCTTAATAATAATAATAATTATAATTATAATAATAATAATCAGTGTTTTGATTTGGTTTGAAGACAAACCTAACCAAATTAATCAAAATTCTAATCATATACTCGAAACAAACCAAAATGTTTCAGAAATCAAACTTACTGAAAACTGTAAAACCAATGAAAATATTAGTTATAAGCAAATTTATCAATAATTCGAACAAAGATAAAAAGTTTTGGGTTTTTGGAAATAGATGCTCACCCGTAAGTGCTTAAAGCCTTTGTTATCACTTATACTGACACTGTCACAAGATACGCATCAAAGGGCAAAATTGTTGAACAAATTGGATATCCTATTGATTCAACTCTGGAAGCAATTTAAGGGACACATCTATTTCAGAATATGATTGTACGTGATAGTTCACTTTCATTGTACATGGATTCCACCTACACCAAGAAATGGGTTGATTTGGCTAAAGATTTGGTAAAAGTCAGAATAGTGGTAATTGGACTATAGTACCGGTTATGCAATCTTCTACTTATGAAACTTCATGTGTTAAACTGGATATTTTGTGTACTGTTATTATGTAAATTCTACTTTCTATGGAAACCTGTATAATGCTTGATTAACATTCTTCATCTTGTGGCTGTTTGCTTGTTTTCAGTATCAATTTGATATTTGTTCAATAGACCCTAGATTGCATGTTAAAGTGACAACTACTTGTTTCCGAATGATGCACAGGTGTTGTTGAAGATGCTGCCCCATTATTATAGACATGTACAAGCGCATGATAACACGCTCATTACTAAGTTCTTTGGGGCACACAGGATAACATTGAGACATGGAAAAAAGGTTGTTATCCATGAATTCGGCCTAGTTTCATGCTAGATAATTATGGTTTTTATATCATGGAAGAATTCTACTCTTATAGATATTGCAAAAACTTCTATATACAGGTCCGATTTGTGGTTATGGGGAATATGTTCTGTACGGAATTAAGAATACATCGACGATATGACTTGAAGGGCTCGGTTCAGGGAAGATTTACAAATAAAGATGAGATTGATGAGAGCACTACATTGAAAGATCTTGATTTGACTTATGAGTTTAATATGGACAGATCATTGAATGAGGCATTGTTTAGGTAAAAGCTCTCTTGTTCTTAAATTTATTTTTGTCAAGTTTTTTACTCGTGATGATATTTGGATACCGGACCTTCCTCTAGGATTGTTTGTGAATTCTTTTGCGTGCATATATGACCACAATCTCTGTCACTTTCGTGCTGGAACTGTTTGGAAATGCGTTGTGGGGTGTAGAGGGGGTGGGGTGGGGGGTAAGGCGGGCTTATAAGCTAAAACAACTTATGAGCTCATAAAAAAGTTTATCTACCTTTTTTCCCTTCTTATAAGCTCTTAGGTATCTTTTAGGACATTGGAGCTTATAAGATATTTGAAATAAGGAAACACCCTCTTAATATGTTTGGTTTATCAGAAGTGCAATCTGTAGTTATTTTTCAGCATGAAGGAACTCAGTTGGCGATTCGTCCCTTGCTTACTCGACAATTTAGTTGGGGTTTTGTTAATGTGAAGTTGTGAACCCATGCTATAAATTACTTAGGTGGCTTATGGAGAGTAGTTGAAAATCTGGATATATCACATAAGATATTTACCATGTCTAGATCTTATAATGGAAGTTCAGATGTTATTAGTTCCCTTGATAGTCTGCGGCTGACCATTTCTAAAGCACATCAAGTATTCTTTGTGAACTATACATGAATTCCATGTGAAGTATTCTTGATTTCTAAACAAATTTTAACAAATTCTGCTATTGTTTCTGTCAAATTGCTCACCTGTAATTCAAGAACTGTATGCTTTTATATGAATAATATTGTACTTCTTGTTAAAAGAAAAAATAATAATAAAGATGTTGTGATATGATTTAGATGAGCGAAGTATTAATCATCCTTCATATCTAGAGGAAGAGACTGCTGCTTGAGATAAAACCTTGAAAACACTGGGGTCTTTTGAGATACGATGTCAAATTATTTGGATTGGCGGGAATAAAATGGAAAGAAATAATAAAATTGAAGTTTCACTAGTTTTTTGCATGCATTACGAGGCCTGGTTGTTCATGTTCTTCCCAAGCCTTACTATGTTTGTCCAATTTTTACTGCATGTCTAGCATTTGCAGAAGACAATACTCCCTCCATCCCTTGTTATTAGTCCCATTTGGACCGGGCACTGGAACCAAGTAAGGATGGGATATGTGCTATGATCAATTTTAAGGAGAGAGAGATTTAATTGTGGCCAAATACTCTTTGCCATTTTAGGAAACGAGACTAATAAGTGGGATGAACGAAAATGACTAAATGAGACTAATAATAAGGGACAGAGGTAGTATATTCTTTCTTTAGATAACTTGAGTTAACATGGGGCCTAAGTTTCTTGGTGATCTAATAGCCATATTCTGTATCCAATCTATCCAATCGACAATAGGACTAATGAGCACCTCATAATTGTTTTAACTGAAAGTTGCTCTGCTTATTCTCCATAAGCTGTATCGGCATTTTAACAATTTTTCTCTGACTCTTATTGTTATATTGTTACAGGCAACTCTCTCTGGATGCTGCATTCTTGGAATCTCAACAAATAATAGATTATAGCCTTCTCTTGGGCTTGCATTTTAGAGCTCCTGAACATCTAAGATCGCTCTTAGAGGCTCCTGATTCACCGTACGAGGCTGAGAACACTAATAGTGCTGATGGTGAGTTTGACGAGTAAAAGTTTGGGATGATTATATATTTGCTAAATAGTTGGGTTTTTGTTCTATTACCGATATTGCACTTTTTTTTATCATTGGCAATTGTGCATTACAAAACACCGAGAAATTTTGTGCATCAGGGCCTGATGTTAATCACTAATTTTAATGTTTGTTCTTGGCTATATTGGCCTGTTTCGTTTTTTTCTCAGTCCCTTCTCAATTGTGTTGGGTCCAAGACACTGCATCAGAACTATGTTCTGCAAATTCTTGCCTTAGAGCACAAGAGAATAACATAGTCTATGTGTCTTCTAATTTTTGGTTATCATCATTTCCCTTTTTCAGTAGAGGAAACTTGGGTGTAAATATCAAAAGTCTCAATCTGAATCGCCATTTTTAATAAAAGTTTCTTTCATAAGGTGTGACTTCTCACGGAGACATCCTAATTCCTCCAAGGGGCTTGGTCTTAGTCACCCATGAGCCTGGTTCTGTCAGCACTGAACCAGGTCCTCACATTCGGGGCGACGCATTGAAAGTGCACTCTATTGGCAACAAAGAAGCTGATCTTCTTTTGCCTGGCACCGGAAGGTGAATTGCTCTTTATATTGCTTTCCTCTATGAGTTTTGACTTGTTCTGAGCTGTATTGCTGAATTCTTAAATTTACGACGGAGGGTGACCTGAACTTTGGTTAATTGCGTATCCAATCTTTTTTCCTGAATTGATCACCAAATTCTATCAGAAAATGATATCAACAAATTGCATTGCCAGTCCATATATTCATTCTCCTGCTGTATCAGATGCTTCATTATAAGTATTTTTTGATAAATTTGAGTGGCATCTACTTCACTAGCTATGTGTTTTCAGGTTGAGGGTGCAATTGGGAGTAAACATGCCAGCTCAGGCTAATCACAAAGTTGTGCAGGCAGGGACGGACTCAGCTGAAATCGAGCTTTTTGAGGTCTACGATGTTGTTATTTACCTTGGCATAATTGATATATTACAGGAATACAACATGAAAAAGAAAATGGAACACGCGTGCAAATCTGTCAAGTTTGATCCCTTGTCAATATCTGTTGTAGAGCCTAAGATCTACTCGTAACGATTTATTACCTTCCTAAAGAGAATCTTTCCTGTTCCACAGTGAGATTATCTGCTCTGGCATTTGTATTGAGATCTTTGACTGTAAATCGTTCAGCATATTCAAGATTCTTGCATTGTTAGCCTTCCTTTCCGTACTGTAATTAGCTCATGATTGATTAGTAATGAATGATTTGTGAATACTGCTGTGCTTATTGTGGGAGTATTATAGGTACTACCGTAGTCAGAACTCCACCTAGGGGTGTGCAGACGGTCAGTTTGGCTGAAAACTGAACCGAACTGTCAAAACCGACCAACTGAATTCTCAGAAATTTTGCAATTGTTGATAACATTCTCGAAGTTGAAAGAAAACTCTAAACGAGTTGGAGATTCAAAACAAGAACTTGATGAAGAAGAATGAGGATCTAAGCTAGAAACTAACCACCCACACATTTTATGTGGTTCGGCGTTTACAATGGAATGCAAAGCTCATGAAGAAACGAGCCAAGAAGAAAACCCTATCTAGCTCTGGCGGCTCTCTCTCTCTCTCTCTCTCTCTCTCTCTCTCTCTCTCTCTCTAGCTACTGCATCTCCTCCTTCCTATTGAATCTAGCTCTCACTCTCTTCCTCATTCCCAGCATTACATAATACTTCATGCTAGCATGGATCTTGGTCGTCCAAATCCAGCGACAGAGATTACTTCATCAAGCCGGCGTGCTGAAGAAACCATGCAGTTACAACAATATAGTAACTAATTCCACATAAGCTTGCCACGTCACAAGGTCTTCTAGAAGCTATGGATGATGCAGGCACCTCACACTACAGCAACTGAAGCCGACCGAACCACTATATACAGCCGAACCGAGAGTGGACCGAAATTATTGCTCGGTTTCGGCTTCTGTTCGGCGTCCACCGAATTAAGTTGACAAGATTTTCGGATGCAGCAGGAAATGGAATGAAATAGAGGAAGAGAGAGAAGAGTATAGTAGAATAGTATCAATTTGATCAAGATACAAATTGTTGGAGTTTCGTGGTCTAGCCACGCAGTGTGGTTTAGGGTGAAGAAGACATGGAAACGGCAACTAAGCAAGTAACTTGGATGAAAGGAGAGGAGAAGAACCCGGATATCCACCCAAAAGTTAGCCTATGAGTGGAGAATTGACTTCCAATTTAAGTACCAATTCACAATTATTTGTTGATCTCCCGTGTAATCGTATTAGTGTAGCGAACGTTGTGTTGCCGATGGCCCCTGGCCCCCTGATAGGATATGACCAAACCACTAGGCCCAAGCATTGGGCCTAATACAAATAGGCTCAACAGTAAGCTCGGCCCAAGACATTTCGGCCCATGAAGAATCCTTCTTCGAATACAACTCAAATATCAAGAGACGTAGAAGACTTGGAGGTTTTTGACAAAGGAGGAGATAATTTTAAAGAATCCTTATAGGAGAAGACTTTGTATTAGAGTCAAATTCCGCATAATTTTATATAAATATGGACTAGATTAGAGTTAGAGGATTCATTCACTCTTTTCATACTCATTTTACTTGACACACACACGTCAATAAAGATCATCCCCCTTCGCCCCCTGGACATAGATCTATTCCAATATATTGAACCACGTAAATTCCTTAGTGTCCTTTTAATCATCGTCGTTACTTTTATTATCTTACGAATACTAGATCTATCAACCCCTTATGGCGGCAGCTATCGGAAAGTTTTGTTAAGTTGTGATAACGAGCTAGTTACCATGTGGGCCAGATCTCATTGGAAATACATAGTAATTCCTCCGTTTTTCTGACATGGCCTATTTTATTAATTTATATCACCCATATTTGTTTATTCATAATTACTTCGTTGCCACATTAATGAGCGTGCGTGGGTGATTATACATACGTTGCGTCTTTTATACCTTACTCCCTCCGTCTCTACTATTAAAACACGTTTCATTTCGACATTGGATTTATAACGTGAGTGTTTATTGTGTATTGTGTTTAGGCATGTAGTGTGATTTATGTAATTTAGAGATATTTGTATATATAATCATTAATTAATTAAAATTAATAGTTTTTTGTAATAAAAATTAAATAAAAATAATTATTTTAATAAAAAATAATGTTTTCATTTGTTTAAATTTATAATTATGTAAAATTAATTAGTGAAGTTAAGTATAATAAGGGTTTTACTAAGTGTACTACTTAAGCTCAAATTATTTCCCAAAAAGAAAATGTGTCTATATTAATGAGACGACCCAATAAGAAAATTATGTCCGAAATAGTGAGAATTGTACTCCTTCAATGTCGTTCTATTTGGCACATGTCGTTCTATTTGGCACATAGCTCTTTGCCATGAGTATTAATAGACACTTTATTTGGATTAAAAGTGCGGTACTCTCTCTGTCCTTATTTAGTGAATGATGTGTCTTGTTAATATTGTATTTATGTGGTTATATGTGTATAGTTTCATTAGGTATGTTTTGCAATTTATGTGTGCTTTTTGTGTAGGAATGTGGAAGTGTCGATGAAGGATGAGCTTGGAGAGAAGTCATGAATTACTTGGGGATAATTTTACAAATACAGGAAGAATCGAGGAGTCGAGAATCAAGCATGGAATTATTTATATTAGGATTAATATTAATATTATTATTATTATTATTAGCAATTAGTTTTCTTATTTTCCTGAGCGGTAAAAACAATTTAAAAACTCAAAAAACCGCACAGGGAGTTAGTCAGTTTTTGGACGGAAGTTTTCTTCTTCTTTTGCTTCTGTTGCGTTCGAACAGGGGTGTAGGGAGGAGGAGAGAGTCGTGCTGTAGTATTGGAAATATTTTGCATTAGTAATTGAAGTTGTTTTGTTGTTTACGTTTGAATTCTTGTATATCTTCATTATTGTGCTTTTAGATTTAGAATTAGATTTCCTTTATCTTAATCTGCTTTCGTCTATTTTATGAGTATGAGTAGCTAGATTTTTATTCGGCAGGAATAACGAATCGCTATGCTAAAGCTCTGTGAGACCGAATCGTTTAATAATTGATTTATGTGGGTCCGAGTTATTCCTTGTTCGTAGTGTTTATTTCCGATTTGTTTAAGCTTGATCAACTTAGATTTAATCGGGATACAGTCAATTAGTTCCCCCAATCCATAATTGTTGGAATAGGGCTAATTAGTGGCAAAGCTATCGTATGAGTAGTAGGAATAATTTGGCTGACGAGTTGCTACTTGCGTTCTTGGGTAATTCGTCTGATTTCGGGTTCCTTCTTGTTTAATGCTATCGAAACACTAAATCTAGAACTGGCGTTACCAACTAGGTTGTGTTTTGATAAGAGAAATAGCTAGTTCAGCGTCTCTTGCTAGCTATCGAAGAAGTACGTAGGAATTGGGGTACGTCCGTTGCATTCACGGTATCCTATAACCGATTGATCCATATGAGTTGATTTATCTTTGCGTCGATGATCGGAGCGGTTAGACTAGTGAGAAGTTATTCTATGTCGAGTTGTTTTTATATTGATTTATATCTCTCTGTGCTTTATTTAATTCTGTGCTTTCGTAGTTGTTAATTCCAAACTCTCACTTTAAGGCGTGGTGGCTACACCGAAATCGATCCTTAGGAAAATTAAGTTGATTACTCCGTTCTCTGTGGTTCGACCCTGCTTATCGCTTTACTAATCGTAGTTCTTAGCAGGTTGCAGGAATTATTTGGTGAAAACGACGTTCACCAGTGAACTACCTTGGGCACAAGTTTTTTGCGTTTTGATGATATAGTGTGTTAAAATACTTCCTTCGGGTTTTTTAAGTTGTTACATTTTTTTTCGACACGAAAACTAAGTTAGGAGTGTTTACTGGTTTAAGTGAGTTTAATAATTGAGAAGAATAATGAATTATGATTATCATTAATATTTTATTTTATTTTAAATTAAAAAAATTAAAATTTTAAGTAATTTATTTTTTTTTATTTTCAGTTTATCTTTAATTAATTAATTAATATTATTTCATTTTTTTTACAAATAAAAAAACTAAAATTTATTTTTAATATTAAAAACTAATTATTTATTAAAAATAAAATAAAAACTGTAATTTTATTAAATTATTTTTTGACTTTCAATTTATAATTAGTCAATTAATTAAGTAAATAATTAGTTTTTTCGTTACCCTTTTGCAAATAAAAATATATTTTTTTTTAAAAAAAAAGGGCCCAACTAGTGACCCTATTTTTTTTTCCTATCAACACACCTAGATAGGTTTTGGTACTTCGTACCGGAGTGTGACATCAGCTCAAATTAGTCTCTCTTTCAGCGAAGTAGAAAACGACCCGCCTATGGTTTCCGATAGGTGTAATGAATGGCCTCATTCCTAGCGCTTCCTCTAGGCTTCTCTTCCTGCTTTCTTGTTGTTCGGTTTTTTCCCCGTCTGCCTCATGTAGCGATTTATCAATTCTTTGGAATCTTCTTGTCGCCGTTTGGTATAGTCTTTGTTCAGCTCTTGTGTCAGCGGCTGCCGGTTAGAGCAAAGACCTTTCTCCGTTTACTAGTTGAACCATTTAATCACTATTTTTTGTCATAAAAGGAAATGTAACAACTTGAAAACACAATCCAAACGAGAAAGTGCAATAACAAAGTCCGGAGGAATATTATTAATGGTATTAAACTATATAAGTGTTAAGAACTAGAGAGATAAAATGTAAAAGTGATTGTAGAACATACGTCCCCAAAACGAAAAGGTTCATTAAATAGAGGACGTCCAAATATAATAAAATTTTCAATATTGACGACGGAGGGAGTATCAAACATTTTAATGCTTAAATACTACTACGACGGAGGTAGTATTTTTCAAAAGTAGAGTATATATACGTCAAATGGAATAGAACACCAAAAAAAAGAAACTAGGCCAAATATAATGGGACAGGAAAAGTACGTATTTTCAACCGAGTTAACTTAGAGCATCTCCAACCACTATGAAGGGCTTTGCTAATAAAATAGCTAAAAGAAATCATTTTTTTTTACTTAACAATATATTACTTCTCATAAAGCCACTTTTATAATTAATACTCTCCGTCTCTTTTTAAGAGATCCTTTTTATAAAAAATAATAAAATGGATCACTTAAAAAAAGAAGGAAAGAGTAATATACTTACTTTTCATACATGAGTGTGTAAAGTTTCTTCATAAAATGATACTCCTCCGTCTCATTTATATTGTCTCACTTTAATATTATAATAGATTCAATTGAATATAAAGTGAGATAACATGGTCTGGGCGGCGATGCTACCCACTTCTGCAGTGCAAAAGGGGCATCACAACCGTCCATGTGGAATTTAGTTTATTTTATTAAATTTGAATTGTTTGCTACAGTAAATTTAGTAAACAACTTACTTTAATACTAGGTTGTTTAGTATATGGTGGGGTCCATTAACTGACGCAATAATGTCATTTTTTTTTTCCTTTTCCTTATTTTAATGTTCATTGTTTTTACGTATATTTCTTTTCTTTTTCTTTTATGGTGGGTGATTTTTTTTTACGTATATTTCTTACTCCATGTTCATTTTTTTTTACGTGTATTTCTTTTCCTTTTTTTAAATTTTAATAATAACACTTATGTATTACTCCCTATTTTCTACTTCACTAGTCATATTTCTTTTCGACAAAGAAATTTATAGGCAAATGTGAAATTGAAAAGTAAAAATAAATTTCTTTCTATTTTAGAAAACAAAACTAGTGAATTGAGACGACCCAAAATCTATATATATATAATAAGATTACAAAAATAGCAGTTATCAATTTAGCATTGATTTCGGGGTCAATTTTGCAATTAGTTAAAATTTCAGGGGTCTAAACCTAAAAACTATAATTTAGGGGTCTAAACCTAAAAACTGCCCAGTGTGAACACAAAATATCATCAGTTATTTTCTTCTCTCTTTCCCCTCTCTCTTTCCTCCTTGCCACTTGACAAATATTAATTGGTGGAAATAATTAGAGATAATAGTTAAAAATACTCACTTTTAAAAAAACTAGTACTTCTATACTCACATTATAAGAAGTATAACTTCTATAGCCATTTTGTATTGAAATGTCACAAATACCCTCCCACTTTTCTAATAAAACAAAATTGTAATGCAACAACTTAAATTTAGAATTTATGTCGTGGGCCCCACCCGAAATAAATACAAAATTCAATATTCCATCTACCCCACTAATCTACCCCACCCTCCTCTCTCTCTCTCTCTCTCTCTCTCACGATCTCTCTCCCTCTCTTTCACGATTTGCAGTCAAAAATTGGCGTGTAAAAACTGAAATTTAACCCCCCTCTCGCCGGAATTTTTTTTACTGTCGCCGTCTCCGATGACAAACCAAGACGAAGGCGGGCCCTCCAATCAAGCCCCCCGACGCCGACGGGCAGCCTCCCGTCGACGGCAGCAGCAGCCGGCGGAGGAGGAGCAGCCGGCGGAGCCCCGGGTTTACCCCGACCCCCCACCGCCGGTATGTCCTTTTCTTAATTGAATTACGTTCAATATAAAGAAGCATGAAGCATGTTATGGTTTCGAGCACTTTGTTAATAATAAGCATGGAGCATGTTATGGTTTGAATCGATTTGTGTAAAATTTTACTGTTATTGTTCATAGGTACACGATTGAATTTATAATTCAACCGTGTAATACACGACATAAATCAACATTCAACCGTGTAAAGTCAACAATTTTGACTTTTGAAATTGTTGACTTTACACGATTGAATTCAATTTTGACTTTTGATCGTGTGCATCACGACTAAATTGTGTAATTTATCGTGTATTTTGACTTTAATTGCTTGAAATTGTATTTTGACTTTGCCTATACACGATTAATTTCTTAATTTAGGGGTGAATTACACGAATGAAATTCCAATTTTTTCGTGTAAAGTCAACAATTTTGACTTTTCAGTCAAAATTGTTGACCTTACACGACTGAAATGGAGTTACAATTGTGTAGTACATGACTGAAATGCACTTTCAGTCGTGTACCCTGCCGTGTGCAAAGCAAGATATTTTCAATTTTTTTTTTTTATTTGTTTTGTTTCTTCTCGATTTGCAACCTAGGTTTCAATGGATGAGGGGCCGAATTCAAGGGTTTAGAGGGCAAATAAACCTCTACATACGGGACGACGTGATCGAGTCGATTCCGCGCGTGTTGCGTCGCGTAGGCGGCGAACGCTTGCTCGATAGATTTAGGGCAGGCCCGTTTCGATACCTCCTCGAAATTCGGAGGAGCGGGAGTGCGAACAACGCCCTCCACGAGCTTCTAGCCCGAGAGCTCGAGGATGAGTCGATTCCCGAGTTGGAGAGGTGGTTCCACGTCGGTGGCCAGGACATACGCTTCCGTGCCCAAGAGTACGCCATTGTGATGGGGCTGGCTTTCGGGGAGTCGGCATTCAACCCTAATGGCCAGCACGACCCTCCCAAAAGGAGCCTCCTCTACACGAAGTACGGGGGCCAATCCCCTACGATAAATCAGTTGAAGAAGGACTTCAACGACGACAAGAATGTACTGGGCACGGAGGACCAGTATCTGAAGGCGGCCAACCTGCTCATGTACTATCTCATGTTGGTCGGCCACGACAACCCGACGATCCAGGACTGGGCATGGCACCTGGTGGAGTTCGAGGAGCAGTGGAATTCATTTCCGTGGGGAGCGTGGTCGTTCCAGATCCTCCACTACCAGCTGAACGTGATGAAGAGGGACCCCGCCCTCATAACGAGCTTGCGGGGTGCCTATCACCTGTACGGGGCCGGTCTGGGCCCTGAACATTTGGGCCTACGAGGCGATCCCCCTAATGGGGCAAGCATGCGGTCGACGGGATCGTCCGACTGTCCCCCCGCCTCAGGAGATGGGCCACGTCCACCTCTTCGTGCGTCTTCAGACAATTCTTCGATGATCCCGAGGTAATTGATTTAGTATTTTTTTGTCTTGTTTAATTTATTTCACGTTCAATTTCTGTAAATTTGCTTTAAAAGTCAGAGTCAACCTTTTTGAAATCCAATTTAGTCGTGTAAGTGAACAATTTTGAGTTTAAAAGTCAAAATTGTTGACTTACACGACAAAATTGTAATTCGATCGTGTAAATCACGTACAAAATTACTATTATGTCGTGTAAGTCAACAATTTTGACTTTAAAAGACAAAATTGTTGACCTTACACGACTGAAATTGTAATATGTACGTGTAGTACACGATCGAATTACAATTTTGTCGTATAAGTCAACGATTTTGACTGTAAAAGTCAAAATTGTTGACCTTACACGACTGAAATTGTAATCCAATCGTGTACTACACAACTGAATTACAATTTCAGTCGTGTAGTTGGCCGCAGGTTGGGTGAATTTTTTTTTAAAAAAAAAAAATTGATTCCTAACACCTCTTGTTTTATTTTTCGTTGTAGCTCGAGGTTCATGAGACACTGGAGGCGGATGAATACGATGTTCTCGATTATTCATTCCATACTCTCCACAGCATCGAGCCGATGGGCGTGGCCTATGTTCCCTCCAAGCGCCACGAACAAACCAATCTCCCGCCCGAGAAAAGGGTGTCGAAGGCGAAGCGCGAGATGGCGAGGGCCGTGGAGAAGCTCAAGTGTAGGGACGCTTCTCAGGTAGTGGCCCCTCGTCGTCGTGCTCCCCGAGCTGACCGAGCTCACTCCGACGGCGGGGTGGAGATGCCGAGGCCGAGTGTTGAGAGGATGCCCGAATCATGGGCCTCGAAGAGGCCTCGGAGTGAGCACGCTGACCCCCGGCCCTCTGGATTGATCTGCTGCGCACACGGAGATCCGTGCGAGCGCGGTCCCCTCGGTGACGACTTGTTGGACCGATTCGGGGACCGTCTGGTGTCCCGATGGGAGCAGGATCGCTCAGGGACCGGATTTCTGGGTCGCCTTGCTAGAGCTATTGCCGGGGAGCTCAAGAAGTTCGTATCGAAGAGTCCGAGCCGGAGCCGTTCTTCCTCAGGGGGCGAGGGACAGTCCCGTGTCGGTGAGCAGTCGTTTGCGGGGCTCAGGGATGTCCCGGTCGAGCCGGCAGAGGATTATGGCCTCGTAGACCATGCCGAGTCTCCGAGGGGCTCTGAGGGGAGGCACTCTGCGGGGCGCCGCTCGTGACAGAACGTCTCAGACCGTCCCGGGTCTTCGAGATACTCTGAGGGGCGGCACTCTGTGGGACAGCTTGACAGGCTGCACTCCGTAGACGTGGTCGATCTGGTAGAGTCAGAGAGTGCCTTTGCTGATGAATTAGAGCAAATGCGGGGTTCCTCTGAGGACGAGGTATCCCGAGTGGCCAGTACTTCTACTCACCCCGCTCCGGGAGGTCAGACTCGGGCGTCTTCGAGGGAGATACGCCCCTCACTAGCTGTCCGATCACCGTACGTAGTGGAGCAGCCCCGAACCTCCAAGTATGAGAGGTGAAAAGCCTCAGGATCTCCCTACGTGGTCGTGTACGGGACAAAATTCCACCTGACCCGAGAGCTCTTCGGCATGATTGAGGACATGAACCAATGCTTCGATGCCACGGTAATTTTAGTAGATTTCTAATATTTTTTTTAGTTTCTCGTAGTGATTGTGTTCAAATTAGCCTACTAATTCGGTTGAATTTGAAGTGATTGACCTCTACACTGTGTACTGGGCTAATAGACTCCGACTTGGGCGTCAATTGGCCGACGGTGTTACCTTTGAGAACACCATTATGATGCCCCTGAGTTTTTACTTAAGTTCTTTCAATTATAGATTATTTTTTTGTTGTTATTTATTCCTAAATGTTTAAATTCTAATTTTAGGTAAAACTTTTGGCCGAGTACAAGAAATTCCACAAGCCTCATGATACTACAATGGGCTTGACAAACCTTACGTTGAAATATACGAGGTGGAAGGTTCACCGATGAATTCCTCCGCGCTATGGAAGGGCATGACACGTACCGCCCTTGGAAAACCGGCCATTACGTAAGTAACTTAACTCGTATTTTATTTTTATTTTTCATATTCTAATTATTTATTAATTTAATTTCAATGGTGCTTAATAAATTATTTTTATTTTTTGGGGTTAGTTTGTCGTTGTTTGTCATATCTCCTCCGACCACTGGGTCGTGTGCCGGGTTAACGTTCCAATGTGGAGGGTTGAGGTGTACGACTCGTTGTATTGGAAGTACGAGAACAACATAGACCCACCTCTAAAAAAGCAACGCATCGTCCAACTATTGCCGTTGACCCGACTCTTCACAAGGATTTTGGCGAAGAAGCCCGAGTATTACACGAGGGTGAACCCAGGACTTCATAACTACGGCACGCAATTCATGACGCTCGCATTCATGCCAATGCCGCAACAATTTCTCCAAGTCGACGAGTGAGTTGTGGTGTCTACGCGTGTATGTATTTGGACAAGATCCTTGGGAGAAGGAGGGAGTACGGGGGCGACTCGACACAGGTATTGGTCCAAGCCCGAGCCAAGATAGCACAGAGGATTTTCAAATTGTCAAAGTCGGAGTAGTTTTGTAATGAATTTGAATCTTATTTAGTTTTTGTTACTTGAATTGTGATTGATTTTAATTGGATTTTTTTTTAAGTTTTAATTTTTTGACGAATTCGTATTGTTATGGTAATGGTTAATGTTTTGTTAGTGGTTTGTGTAAATTTGTTTTCATTAACTTGAATTTGTTAATATGTATCAAATAATTGAAAAAATGGTGACATTTTTTGCCCAATTTTTCACAAACCCTTCGGCAGGGTACACGGTTGAATGAGCAATTCAACTGTGTACCCAAGAACCCTAGTCGTGTACCCTAGTCGTGTACATAAGAACCCCCCCTTTTTTTCTTTTTCTTTTCTTTTTTTTTTTTTTTGATTTTTCAATTCGTGGGGATCAATTAAGTTGGAATCACTGTTACTTTCATACATTGTGCAATCTTACGATTCGATCACGTTACGTGAATTACACGTTGGTAAGAACATTACGTTCGTAAGTTAGTTCTAGATCAAACGTAACCTTAGTAGTTAGACTATATAAGTGACACTCACTCTATACTTCATACTTACATAAGATATCCTTTGTTTCAGTTGATTTTGGCTTAATTATGACATAACTTACGTTATTACACGTTTATAAAACTTAATAGACTCGAGATACACGAGAAAATCAAATGAAACACGATAATTTTTGGAATTTTATTTTTGACTTTTTTGACTTTACACGGTTAATATGTAATTTCAACCGTGTATACACGGTCAAAAATAATATTTGACCGTGTAAAGTCAATTTCAATTTTGACATTTTTTTTTTTTTTTGACTTTACACGACTACTATGATAATTAAACCGTGTATACACGTTTAAATCAACTATATTGTCGTGTAGTTGGCCGAAGGTTGACAAACCGATATTTTATATGCATTTCAAGATGTTTTTGGTAGGTTTTGGCTTTGATAAGTGTGCTTAAATGAAGAGGAAATGATAGGTTTTTACACTTATGCGTTTTCTATATGCTTTGCGTTTTCTCTTGATTTCCGTGCCTATTTCAGGTGCTGTGGAAATTTTCTGGGAATGTTTGACTTATCCTATGTCGAAGAGGATCGAAAGAGGAAGCCGTAGCACTTTGCGGATTAATTTTCCGATGCCGGACGAGAGAGAACGAGCCAAAACCGTGAGAGCGCGCAAACTGTGAAATGTGGGCGGAAATGCACAAGTCAACCCTTGGTCAACTTTCCGGAAATTACAGATTTTACCCCACCTTCTCAACTCAAGATTCTTTTAATTGCAATTTGACCCCAACTTGTGGGAGGTCTATAACTACTCCTTTATTTGCCTCATTTGGCAACTTTTATCACTTGTAATTCACTCTTGCACTATTACTTAGAACCCTAGTTTTTCCCTCCTTTCCTCTTTAGTATTTTCAAATATTGTTGAAGATTATGCTTGGAGTTTGAAGAGATTGTTGAAGATTTCTTCTCTACTTTTCTTTCCTTGTCATTTACATTATGTTTTTACTTATTGTTGATGGTTTGATGCTTAGATCCATGCTAGGCTAGAACCATTGAGGTTACAAATGATGGATGATGTGAATTAGGCTAGAATTTGATGGTTATTGATGTGGATCTACCTTTCCTTTGAGTTGCCCTTGGATTTGATTGGATTTAATTGCATGAATGATTGACAACCATGAGTGCATACAAGGTGTTTGATGGAATGCCTAGGAAGCTTCCATTCATAGCACTTGGCATGAATCCTTGCTCATATTATCTAGTATTGATTTGCATTGATCCTAGAAAGAATTATGTGAATTGATGTTAGATTAGTAGGCATTGTGCTTTTAGGAGTTGGTGATATGTTTAGAATGGTAAGCATGTTATTCAATCCACTAGTTATCAAGTCTTAGGAGGATGAGATAGCTTGATTTATGTAATAATGTCACTCAAAGGAATTAAAATGGTTTGATACATCACATGCTGACTAGGCTATTTCTAACCTAGCAATAATATCGAACTATGGAAGTCCGAGTATCGAACACGAGGAGTGAATGTGTCGAGAGATGATCAAGTAGTTCGTCTTGTCTCTATTATCCTATTTGAGCACATATATTTGGTTTGGTGTTTTCTATAACTAGGCAAGGAAGTAAGTAAATGACAAGCTTAAACATGCAATAAGTAGATGGAAATAGCAAGTAAACTAATGTAAAGAACAAGTAATAAAGGAACAAGTAAAGAAGATAATGTCTCAAACGATTTCCGATGTGATTAGGCTAAGGATTAGGCATTTGATGTATCAAACCATTTTAATTCCTTTGAGTGGCATTATTACATAAATCAAGCTATCTCATCCTCCTAAGACTTGACAACTAGTGGATTGAATAACATGCTTACCATTCTAAACATATTACCAACTCCTAAAAGCACAATGCCTACTAATCTAACATCAATTCACATAATTCTTTCTAGGAGCAATGCAAATCAATACTAGATAGCATGAGCAAGGATTCATGCCAAGTTCTATGAATGGAAGCTTCCTAGGCATTCCATCAAACACCTTGTATGCACTCATGGTTGTCAATCATTCATGCAATTAAATCCAATCAAATCCAAGGGCAACTCAAAGGAAAGGTAGATCCACATCAAAAGCCATCAAATCCTAGCCTAATTCACATCATCCATCATTTGAAACCTCAATGGATCTAGCCTAGCATGGATCTAAGCATCAAACCATAAACAATAAGCAAAAACATAATGTAAATGACAAGGAAAGAAAAGTAGAGAAGAAATCTTCAACAATCTCTTCAATCTCCAAGCATAATCTTCAATAATATTTGAAAATACTAAAAAGGAAAGAGGGAAAGCTAGGGTTCTAAAGTTGTTGTGCACAAATGAATTACAAGTGATAAAAGTTGACAAATAAGGAAAATAACTAGCTATTTATAGTTTTCCCTCAAATTGGGGTCAAATTGCAAATACTAGAAACTTGAGTTGAGAAGGTGGGGTAAAATCTGTAATTTTTGGAAAGTTGAGTAGAGGTTTGACTTGTGCATTTTCGGTTGACTTGTGCATTTCCGCCCACATTTCGCAGTTTGCGCGCTCTCACGGTTTTGGCTCGTTCTCTCTCGTCCGGCATCGAAAAATTAATCCACAAAGTGCTACGGCTTCCTATCTCGATCCTCTTCGACATAGGATAAGTAAAACTCGCCCAGAAAATTGCCACAGCACCTGAAATCAGCACGGAAACCGAGAGAAAACGCAAAGCATATAGAAAATGGATAAATTGTAAAAACCTATCATTTCCTATTCATTAAAGCACATATCTCAACCAAAACACGCATCGAGACGCACTCTAAAGCATGCTAAATATGTGGTTATCACATTCCTAATCCTTAGCCTAATCACATCGGAAATCGTTTGAAACCTTATCTTCTTTACTTGTTCCTTTACTTGTCTTTACATTACTTGTCTTTATTTTTGCTTGTTATTTCATTTACTTTACTCATTGCCTAGTTAAAAACCAAAACCATGAATATGTGCTCAAATAGTATGATAGGGACTACATGAACTACTTGATTATCTCTCGACACATTCACTCCTTGTGGTTCGACCCGGACTACTAGCTAGTTCGGTTATTGTATTATTGATAGGCTAGAAATAGCCGAGTCAATTTTTGGCGCCGTTGCCGGGGAGTGAATAGATTGATGACCAATAGTTTGTTTAGTTTCTTGTTGCTAATTTGAGCTTGTTTTTATTTTTATAGTTAGGATGGTATCTTGCTTGTTAAGTCAAGCATTTTATTGGATTATTTTTTATCTCTTTGTTGGTGTGTTTGATAGGTACACATCTAAAAGATCCAAGGTTAAACATGTGGAACCTTTCATTTTGGATCATGAGAAGAGAGAAAGAACTTCCAAAGAGCAAGATGTTGAAATCAATCAAGAAGTGGAAGTTCTTATGAAGCAATTGAAGGTTACGGAAGAAAAATTGGATGAGCAAAGGAGAAGAACCCAAGAGGTTCAATTAACTCCTATAATTGAGATATTCCAACCTCCAAAAGAAATTTATCAAGGAAGAGAATGGGGCACGGTAGATGCACCTAGCTTTGAGCTCAAACCGGGTTTGATTCGTTTGGTTCAAGCAAATCAATTTGGAGGAGAAGTCACCGAGGACCCAAATGATCATCTATACTCATTCCTCGAAATTTGTGATACCCTCAAGCTCGAAGGAGTGCCAAATGACACAATCCGGATGAGACTCTTCGGATTTTCACTTCGTGACCGGGCTAAAGAGTGGTTCAAAGGTCTCAATGGGAAGTCAATCAAATCTTGGGAGGATTTATGCAAAGCTTTTCTCTCGAGATACTTTCCACCTTCCAAGGTACAATGCCTAATCTCTGAGATTTATCAATTTGCCCAACATGAGGATGAGATGATATTCGATGCTTGGGAGAGATTCCGTGAGCTCTTGAGGAAATGCCCTCCACATGGCCTAGATGAGAGTCGACAAATCTTCTTCTTCTATGGTGGTTTGAGTTCACAAACAAGAACTATTGTAGATGCTACCTCCGGAGGTTGCTTGCTAAATCGAGATGTGAAGGAAGCCATGAGGATTATTGAAGATATGGTTTCTAATTCTTTTCAATGGCCTATGGAAAGGGTAAATTCAAAGAAAGCTACCTCCATGTTGGATGATAAATATGAAGAGCTTGCTTCCCAAATTACCAACCTCAAGAAGGAGCATGAAGAGATTAGAAAGGCGTTGATGGAAGAACGAGCTTGGAAGAGACTTAAGAATGGAGGAACTCTTGTCCAAGAAGAGGTGATTCACATCAACCAACAACCCCTTTTGATTTCACAACAACTTGTAGAAGAGGAACCACTCCAACCTTGGAGCCATGAAGCTCCATCGATGCCTCTATTTTCAATGTCTTTCCATGAGATTCAAGAAGAAGAAAAGCCATGTGCAAAAAAAGATGAAGGTATCTCTCTTACTCTTCTTCCCCAAACTTCTATAGAGAATGATGGTGTGAGTGAGTTGAATGATGGTATCATGAATGATATATCATTTTCTCTTGAGTTTGGATATGAGAATCATGAGAAGTTTGGGGGTGAGAAGAGAGATGATCTTGTAGAGAGTATTCCTCATGAGGAAGTTGTAGAGATGAGCATTGATAGGTTGGAAGAGTTCAAGAAGTTGGATGTCAATTCTTCTTTGGTTGAATTGTTGAGAACTATGCCAAATCATGAGAAGTTCTTGGATGATGTGGACAAGAGAAAGATGAGGATGGATGATGACATGACCATTGAGCTATCGAAGGGATGTAGTGCTAAACTACGAGGGAGTTCCCCAAAAAGGAAAGCAATCTCGGAGATTTCACAATTCCTTGTGAGATTGGTGGCCAAATGCTTAAAAAGGTCTTGTGTGACATGTATTCAAGAGTGAACGTGATGCCTCTTCCTATCTTTGAACGTTTGAAGATTGGAACTCTTATGCCCACAATCACTATATTTCGATTGGCGGATCGCTCTATCATAATTCCATGGGGAAAGGTCGACAATGTGCTTATCAAAGTTGGAAAGTTCATCTTTCCGGTGGACTTCTTTGTTCTTGACATTGATGAGGAGCATAACATTCCTTTGATACTTGGTATGCCTTTCTTATCCACAAGCCGAGCTATAATGGATGTTTGTGATGGAAGTCTCACTTTCCGAGTTGATGAAGAAGAGATGACATTCTATGAACCGGAAGTTGAGACTGCAGACTCGAATATAGCCCCCGCATGCCTTCCGTACCTAACAAAATTCCTCTGGAGGTGAACGAAGCAGAGACCATGAGCAGCATGCGAAAAGACGGACTCGATCGCATTTGCGATGCTCACGTGCTGATCGGATACGATCAACAAGTCCGAGGGCACCCCGAAACTCTCTCTCACTTTGGCCAAAAACCACGTCCAAGATTCGTCATTCTCCTTGGGGCCGAATCCAATGGCAAGGGGAAACACTTGCTCGTTCCCGTCTTTCGTCACCGCCACAAAGAGCATCCCCTTATTCTTCCCCTTCAAGTGCGCCCCGTCCACTACGATCATAGGGCGTAGCAAACCATTTACGAATGCCTCGATGGACGGACCAAAGGCGAGGTAGAAGTAGGTCAGACGGTCGGTGGCGTGGGAGGTGTGGAGGTCGTACTCGGTGCCCGGATTCATCTCCTTCAAAAGGTAGAGATACGAAGGGAGCCTCTGATAAGACTCGTCGAAAGCACCGTACGTCATCTCTATAGCGACGTTCCTCGCACGGAGAGCGAACGGGTAGTCAATCTGAATACCGTACTCACTCCGTAGCTCGTCCACCATCTCCTTTGGCTTCAACACTGCGCCCTCGGTGATCAATCGACGAGCGTAGAATGCTCCTAATACCATGGCCGACACCTGTCGTTTGTTGTTCGAATTTAAATCAACTAGACACGTGTGATCAGCCTTGTACTTCTTGATCACCCAAATCCCGCCTTTCTGCGTTGCATTCAACTTGAACTCGCAATCCTTCCCCGAAGTGCACCTAAAACCCACACGGCCTTTGTCGGAACAAGGGATACAATACTCCTTTGGGAGATCCATGTGAAGCAATCCGACGGCTATATGCAAGTCATCCTTCTTCTTGAAGTATCCGTCCTTTCGCAACTGACCCAAGGCAGGTGCCAAGTCGGGATCGATCCATCCTAAAGGGAGCGCGGTGTCTAGATCGACATGCGGTATCAACCAATGTCGAACCGCCTTCTCGTTAGCGCGAGCACGAGCTTCGTCGTCACGGGGCTCTTGGTTTTGTGAGTGCATGCTTCGAAGCCCGATAACCCTATCAATGTGGCCGGGCTCGCGGATCCATGCTCCGAATTCAGCCGTTAGGCTCTCAAATAATTGGGATCGATCCTCCACATCCCTTGCTTCCTCGCCCTCGGACTCGAGAGATTCGTCTTCCGACTCCGGCTCTTCTTCGTCGCCTACTTCGGCTTCAAATGCATTTGAACTCGGCAACGGCTCCTCTTCGACGTTATGCAACTGAAAAATCGTCGATCGTTGGGTAGTATGGGCTGCCCGATTAGCTCTACTAATGACGTAGATCGTCGACATCTCCCTTCTCGCGATGCACATCCTAAGCAAATCCCCGGTGCTCTTTAAAACGGCCTTCACCGTCTCCCGCTCGTTGAGGTTCGTCAAATGGAATAGCAAGTACTCCGATTCGTCACCCAAGTAAATTTGAATGTCTCGTACTATGTTTTCATAGCTCAAAGTCGATATGGGATAAGTGACAAGAAAAGAGTCTCCTCCTACGTACGATATTCCCTCCCAACGACCGCTATGACGGATAAGAATTCTCTGATCACCCATCTCGATCTGTACCAAAAAAAAAAACAAAAATTAATAATCTGAAAATTTTTGTTCTTAAGTACACGGTTATTTATTGTAAAAAATCGTGTATACACGGTTAATTTTACAAAATTGTCGTGTAAAGTCAACAATTTTGACTTTCAATCGTTGACTTTGTTGACTTTACACAACAAATTGTGTAATTCTACCGTGTATACACGGTTGAATTCACCTTTCAATCGTGTATATAAGAACACATTTTTTTCTATTTTTTTCGCATATTATAAATAATAAATAGAGAAAATCGAATATTACCTTGGTATTTGTCTCGAAAAAACGTCTTGAATCGATTCCAAATTTTCCAGAAATTCGAGAATGCCTACAAATATTCTCTCTCAACAATTTTTTTAAATTTAGTGTTGTGATGAAATTAATTATGTCTATGCTATTGCTATTGTTTTCTCACTTTTTCTGATTTTTTAATTAATGCTATGCTAACAACCTATATTTTAAATCAATTTGCCACAGTCGGTGGTTGAAAGTTAATAAATAGTTACACGGCAATCTCAATTCTATGTGCCGTGTATGTGTTTGTCGTGACATTAAATTTTAATTTTCTATTTTTTTTTTTCAATTTCCACGTCAAATATTAATTGATCGTGTATGAGTTTGCCGAAGTTGAATCGTGAATTGAGAGAGAGTGAGATCGTGACAACAAAATTTAATTGAATTTTAGGGTGGGCCCCACGTTTGATTTACATATTTATTTATTTTTGGTTTTATTAGACAAGTGGACCCAAATAGTAAGGGTATTTAAGACATTTCAATTGAAAATGGGTATAGAGTTATACTTCTTATAATGTGGGTATAGAAGTACCCTTTCTTATAAAAGTGGGTATTTTTAAAGTTGGCCCAAATAATTACATCAAAATAAATCTTATTTTTAAAATAATGTAGACAAATATTTATTTTAAAAAATAAAAAATTATACCATATATTATGTTTTTCAATTATCTACAAATAGACACCAATATTGCTATACTTTGAATAACAACAAAAAAAAAAAAAAATCTTCTTATCTCATTTTCTATTATTTGATATTTTGATTTTGTATTTCAAACAATTGTAATATTTTAACAAATATTTATAATTTACTTTTATTTTCTTTAATGCCACGTGTTAAATTCTCTCGTATTTATTCCGGTTTTCTTTTCTGTAATTTTTATTTAACTTAGTGGTCTAAAACAACAAGATATCGGTCAAAGTTTAATGGGCCCGAAAATAGAACAAAAATAAAATAAATATACCATACATTGGGTGAGACAATATTTATAAGTCACTTTAAAAAAAATCATGAAAAACCTAATTGTTCATATATGTAAATTTTATAAACAAGCTATAATTTACGATTTTCACTTAAAATAGTCTCTTTTTTTAGGGTTCAATTTTTTTTGGATTCAATTTTTTTTTTTTTTTGTAGGGTTTAGTTTTTTTGATTTAGTAACTCACGTTGAAGCATCAGGCGGGACGACAAATGTTGTATATAAGGAAGTGTTCCGAAATGTATAACATATTGTGTTGTTGTAGTGCACTAACATTATATTTGTCTGCTCTTAGTGTGTTATGTTTACGTTCCGTTTCGCTGCTCTTATTAAATATTCGTAACTCACGGAGTCGCGCATCGCACGTGGGCGAGTACTAGTAACAAATAATACTAATAAAGTGGGTCAGAGTGAGTATTAATTTTACTTTCACTCCAATAAGTCAATTATTTTTGCACTTATATAACAATATTTAAATTTCTTTGCCAATTAAATTAAGATATCAGAAAATGAGGTGGTGTATTGGTATGATACAAAACGTTAAATTGGGGGGGAGGGGGGATGATGTAAATGTTTAATTTGTAAATCGATGTACTATTAAATTATATTCAAGTATTATTAATATTGATGGAAATAATTACATATATAATTATGAAATAAACAACTTTTAAAAAAAATGGTTATCTGAATAATCTTAAACTAAAAAAAATTATAAATTTAATTGGAATAAGTAATATGTACAAAAAGTTTGATTAAAAACTAAGAAATTATAATCCAGATGCCATGCCTTGTTTACAATGATTCAAGTTCCGTATTGATTTTATTATGAGTTAATTTGCAATATAGATTAACTCTCTATTCAAATATATCAACTTATCAATTATTTACATCTATACGCGTATCTTAATATGATTATTTCTTGGAGAATTTCTTGGAGTTATTGGGAACTTGGCGTATTAACATATAATCTAACAACTAACATTTGTCCGATCAAAAAAAATAAAAATAAAAAAATATGATTATATTTTTTTAATAAACAATTTGATGTTAAATTTAAAGATTGCGTCACATAGAACTCGAATTCGATACATTTAATATCGAGCATTAATTTTTTCTTACCATTTGGCCAAACACACAAGCAAAATCATGTAAATCTTATTGAATTAACAATATTATAAAGCGTACGATTACCCTCGCAAATGTTATTAGAATTTTATTAGACTTAATAAGAAAATTGGTATAAATTTTAGATCATGAATTGGTTACTCATATGTTAATTGGATATATATGATATTATTTATTTCAGTTAAACTTTAGTAGTATAATTTTACAATAGTAGATTCACTTATTGAATTATTGAATTATAGTGTAAATCAATTGTATAATTTTGCTATTGTTGGGTCTTATATTGTTATTAGATTTATTATAATCAATTCTTATTATTGTTATCTTTATATTGCTCAATCACATTCTTTCTTCTGATAATTTTAATTGTATATACTTGATTGTGAGTGACTAAAATTAGGCAAAATCAAAAGAAAACCACTTTTTATGTTACATAAATACTACTCATTTCGTCTCGTCGAAGACAAACACCTTTTTTTTGGGCATGATAATTAAAATGTTTTTGAATCTAAGTGTGTTGTAAGCTTTATATCTTGTTTAATCTATGTTTAAACTTCTAAAAATATTGATGTTAGAATTTAAATAAAATATCGAGATCCTTAATTTATATAAAATAGTTAAATCAATAAACAAACAACAAGTTATCATGATCATTTTTAAGTTTTGTAATTTCCGTTATGATCATCTTAAGTTTTTTTTTTTTTTTTTTTTTTTTTTTTTAAAAAAAAAAAGGAAATTTACCGTTTAGTGCGGGATGACTTAAAAAGGATGCATCGTCTTACACGAAATAAAAAGATTATTATTTTGATTTAAGCACATAGACGAGGAAATGCAAAAGCAAAAATATTGTAGTGAGAGGTGAAGATAAAAAAGGAGCAAGAGAGCATAAATAAGTAATGTACATAAATAAGAGTCAAAAAAAGAAAAAGGAAAAAAATTGAATACAAACGTAAATACTACCTCCATCCCGTTATATTAGTCCACGTTGCCTTATCGGGACATTTCATATATTAGTCCACTTTCTAAAAATGGCAAAGATTATGTGGCCACAATTAACTCCCTCTCCTTAAAATTAACTATACCCACATATCTCTTTTTGCATTGGATATTGTGCCCATCCCACTATGGACTAGTATTAAGGGATGGAGGTAGTACTACTATAATTAAAAAAAAATGAACATTGAAAGTTATTGACATCGTTGCATCAGTTAATGGGACCCTACCACACAGCATTAAAGTAGATGGTTTTCTAGATTTACTGTAGCAAACAAATTAAATTTAATAAAAGAAACTAAATTCCACATGTACGGTTGTGATGCCCCTTCTGCATGCAGAAGTAAGTAGCATCACACATGCCGAGATAACATATATGGGACGTAGAAAGTACATATACGAGGAACATATTTTATAGCCTCGTTCGGGACCCATTTCTGGTCAAAACCGGCCTGTAAAAGACAATGAAAGGGAATTATAATTTCCAAAAAAAAAAAAAAGTGTATGAAACTATAGTATTTAAGGGTAGGAACACAAAAGAAAGTTAAGCTACCCAACATAATTAGGTAATTTGAACAAAAACCATATACAAATACCCAACTCATATAGTTGTATAATTAATAGACGGTTATCTCATTCCAGATTTCCAGATAATGCACTTGAACATTTCTGCTGCAACCGAACTAATTTGAGCATCATCAACAAATAACAACCCAGACATGGGAAACCAACAAATATTGCACAAATGAAATCATACAGCTTCATTCGATGCTAAACCACAAAAATATACGAGGTACCTTAAAAGACATTTAGACGCATCGACATCCAATACATCTCATTCGAGTGAAAAAACGACAAGTATTATAGATCTCTTCCTCAATGCTCAAAACTAACAAGAACAAGCAGTCAACATCCTAAGTGTCATCCACCATTTTCACACACAATATGATATTCCCTCCGTCTCGCGATTTCTGAGCCTCTTTCCTTATTGGGACGTCTTGCGATTTCTGAGCCCTTTCCTAGAAATAATTAACATACTAATGGTGCAATTAATATTCCTTTATTACAATTATTTTCTTCAACAATCATTTTTAAAAAACTTGAAAAAAAAGAAGGAAAAGAATAAAAAACACAAACACCCATAAAACACACAGACAATAAATTAATCAACCCACTATATTTCATCCATCAACCAATCGAACCCAAGAAAAAACCCTACCCACTCAATTTCATCATGTGTTCATCTTCTTAGCCTCCCTTTATCTCACCCTAAATCCCTCTTCTCACAAATCTGAGAGCCCCTCTTCTCCGGCAGCTTAGGTATCAACTCCAGGTTCCCTGGATCGAGGAAGGCTATACTCATCGGGAACCCAGGCCCTGAACAGCCACAACTTTCGCCACGAGAACGGCGGCGCTACGGTGGAATACTCGTCGGCATCGGCGCCCTCATCGAGGCCGATGAATTGGACTTTCTCATCGGAATCGTAGGCTCGCTCCTCTTACTCGAGCGACTCGAGCAGTGGCTTCTGATGCTCCGTAGACATTTGGGGATTTTTTTTTTTCTCCCTCTTTTTCTGGATTAAGAAATCGAAATAGAATGGTGGAGTGAGGGAGAAGAGAAGAGAAGATAGTGCGGAGTAGTGCGATGGGATAGTGGAGAGAGAGACTCCGCCGCCGCCGCTACTGGCTTGCCGTGGCCACTGAAATTGAAATGTATATTGAGCTCTAATTTTTATTTCTACTGTGATTTTTTTTTTTCAAGAATTAGCCCAATTTTTTTTGTTTGATGTATTGGTATAGCAACATAAAAAATTTTACCGATTATTTTTTTAAAAATTATATCATTAAATTTAATTAAGCACAAAAAAATTTAATTAAGCACACAAAATTAATTAAAATCAGAAAACTATTTTTTAGAAATTTATTCAGATATATAAATAATGTTAAATACATAAACCACATTTATTCCTAAACAATACACTTAAAACACTAAACACTCTCGTCTAAATTCCCGTGCCGAAAAGAAAGGGCTCAGAAATCCTGAGACGGAGGGAGTATATGAAATGCATTGAATGGCATAAAACCGATATCCACTTACAAATTACTCAGGAACCAATCAAAGATGATCGTACATTGATAAGTCACAAGACATGACATTCCATTTCCATGTATTCTTCAACCCCCTACCCCCAATCCCAAAATTTACCAAAAGGGATGAAAAATATGACCAAGAGAAAAGATATACAATCGTTTATCATTTCATACCAAGCGCAAATGACACCTTTGGACGCGATTTGTTCTTGCCCAATAGCTTCATTTGGTTAGCTCTTTCTTCCTCCTCTTGCTGTTTTTTCTTTCGCAAGGCCTCTTCTTTCTGCCTCTGAAGTTCTTCCAATTCTCTATAACGTTCCTCTTCACGTCTTTGCTGTTCCAATGCTTCTCTTCTTTGAGCTTCTTCCACCTTCCGCCGGTTTTCTTCCAGCATCCTTTCAAGATCCTCCTTTTCTCTCTGTGCATGTTCCTGTACAAGTTTGTGAGTGATTAATAAGCCCACATCCTCCAGAAGGCAAATACCTATGAAGCAATCATAATTCGAGGCAAGCAGAAAACACTCATTTATTCAATGCCTCATTTCACCGCAGCTTAAAATTTCATATGAATCTGAGACCATAAATCAGGTTAATGGTTTGAGTGTTGCACTCTCTACTGTAATAGACATAAATGATGTCTGAACCATTAGAACTTACTATAGCTTTTGGTCTTCACATCAAAATTCAGGAAATTTGATTAGTAATGTGACATCTCTTTATAATCGGAGTATAGAAGATTATTGAGTTGTATTTTTTTAATGAAAAGATTGAGCTGCTCAAAATGGCTTGACTATAGTTCTATGTCAAACCATACCCCAGAAACACCCCAACAAAACATTTCACTACCATCATTTAACATCTAGACCTGCAACCTAACAGCAAATGATTAACTCAAGTTAAAGTTGGCATTATAATATATAACCTCAAAAGACGACCTACATTTGGAATGGAAACGTGTTAATGGGGTTCAGTTGGGCTGTTTGAAGACTTTGCCCATGGTGAGACTTCAAGCATGTATTTTTTTTTTATATGTAAACCTATTTCCTGATTTTAGACAAAAGCCAGCAATTCAATGATAATGTATTTTCTTTTGGGAGACGAGGAATAAGTATCAATAATTAAAGCTTCATACAGATATTTGTTTAATAAATGGATAGTTATTTGTGGTTCATCTGATTAGCGGGTGTTTACTAGAATGCTTTTGTTTAATAAATGGATAGTTATTTGTGGTTCTTAGTTCCTCTGTAAAATCCATGCTTCTAAAAAGGCTAACACAAAGAAATATCACAAAAACATTAATTTACTGATGTGCAACATCTAGTTAAGCACCATACAAGTAGATCAAAATAATTATCAGCAAAAGAACGCCTGATAGAGGATTAGGAACCCAAGATGGATAAAGTTTTTATCACAAACAGAAGATAAGACACTTGCCTCTCGCTTCTGAGCCTCTATAAGAGCTGATTCCTTTTCTTTTTCAAGTTGAGCTGCAACCTCAGCAACAAGTTTCTTCCTACCTTCCTCCAGACGCTTCTCTATCTCAAGCTTGATCTCCTGAGAATTCAAGCTCTCTTCAACTTTCTTTCGAATTTCTTCTGCTACTCTCTTCGCAGTTTCTTCTTCTATAAGTTTTAATTCTAACTCCTGCTGACGCCTGGTAAAACAGTAGAAAATGTCAAAAGAAATAAGAAAATCACTGATCCAATAAGATAGAAGTCAGTTCTCAAAGGAGTCAAAAAGCCCTCAACAGCAACAGCAATCGCTCTATTCCTTTTACTGTTGGGCAAAAGATTGAGGAAGTTATACAGCAATGCTTGTCATACAAGGTTCCGTAAATTCAGAACTAAAACAAATTACAAACTAACCTCCAGTTTGAAAAAGGCACAATGACATATATGCATATGCTTTTACAGCATACCTCTAATTGATTCCTGATCCAAAATATTTCAGTTTCATATCTGGTGAACAGATGATTAATGAGGCACCCATATGGACCATCAAAATAAACAATACCAGAAACTTCCTTCAATTAATCCTGTGGAGAAGAGCATCAAGTAAAAAGTTGCAGTTCCAGTACTAATTGCTGAAACACTTAAGCCCTTGTGGTAGAAATATGCATAAACCATGGAATGCTGTCTACGTATCTAAAGTAGGTCTCTACACATTTACTAACAATACCAGCCTACCAGGTCCAGCATCACTCAATTCAACATAGACGGAAACAGTAAACACAAATCATATGAATGGATGACTAGTCCAAAATGTCTTTTTATGTGTACAGAAACAAAACGGTAATGAAGTTTGACAAGCAACAGATGGAGCAGTAACATTAAATACTTTCAATTCATAATCTGAAGAAAAAGTCTATGCAGATCCAAAAGATAAAGGTATAAGACTATAACAAGCCATACTCTTGCAAACTTACGGTCTCTTGCATTCTATGTGCAACAGCACGCAATACTAATAAATGAAAAGGACCACGGACAAACTTGAAGAAAAGGAAAAAACAAAGAAAGCAATGAATCAAAGAAAGTGATCAACAAACAACGAAGAAAAGACATGGAACTAAAAAGAAGTTTAATCAAGGAGATAAAACTTTCATGCCATCCAACTTATTAGAACTCTGAAAACCGGCCATATTTGGTAACAGTGGCATTTAGATGTGCATCGATCAAATGACTAAATAAGCCCAATCCAAGCTATCACTGATCTCAACTCTATAAGTTGTATCCAAAATAACTCAATAATATGTGTTAAGAATTGAAGAATATTAGCAAGTCCAAATGATAATGTTCACGTACAAAGTATGGAATCCAAGAATAGATCGCATTTTCACTAGGCTACAGATATCATGTAAATAGGATACATAAACCGAAAAAGATCACAAGTGTAAGAATTATACCTCTTCTTGTCCTCTCCCTCGTTTTTCAATTTTTTACTGGCATCTTTCATCTCTTTTGTACCAGAGTGCGGGGATGCACTAATTGGTGATGATGAAGTACTCCTTTTTCTTTGTCTTTTGTTCTTGGGTGTGGGTGAACGGCTCTTACGACGTCTTGGAGTGGGAGAGCGACTTCTGTGTCGAGAGGATAATGAACGCCTTTGTCTTCTGTAGAATACAATGAAGTAGTTGAGCTTTAAAAGAAGCTATTATATTCTATAATGTCCACAGCCTTGTGTCTCGGAACCTACATCTATACTGAAAGCAAGTACAGTTACCTCACATATGCAAAGAATAAACTGGGTGCTGCATCTTTTATCATAAGACACTGGTATTATCACAACCGGGCAGTGATTTAACACCAATGCCACCCATCATCAGCTTACTTCTCAGTCAAAAGGAGCCATTGTTTCTTTTCTAGATTTCTCAAAGATCAATGATCTTGACTACCTCATTCAACCTATGTTTTAAAAATAATGTATCTCACTTTCTAATTGGTTTTGTACATAGAAACTCCCAGCATGAGGATGCAAAAGCCATTAAAATTACAACTTAGCAGCTTTAGGTAAGGTGACAGATCATCAACTCAACAACCAAATGCATGAAGAATATCATGGAGCTGATCGAAAGCGAAAAGTCTCACAGGCAGCAACATGGCACTAGGACACCAAAGTTACACAATCCGTAAGCATCTGTTAGATCATCTAAAACAAATGAAACCAATACGATGAGCAAGTATTATGTATAATGTTCACAACAGTTCCCAACCACAATAATCCTGTATAGAATCATAACTCCTAATGCATCCACATTAAACTGGAGTACATTATAATAAACAGAAAAATCAGGATTTACATTAGTTTTGTTTCAGAACTAGAGAATAAATCTAAATACATTCACAACATAAATCTAAATTTTACCTTTCTTCTTTATGGCAATGAAAATCTTTTTTTTCTATTAAACAAACAAGTAAACTAAAACCATCTTCTAGAAAAACTATTCCTGGAAAATAAACACCATCAAATTCCACTTCAGTTTAGCCACACCTAATTTAATCTAAGAAGGTAGCCTTTTCCTCCCCAAAAGAACACTCAACTTTTCTATTGGTAATGGCAACCAAGAGGAAGCAAATATTTGTAGAAACTCATCAAACCACATACTGTATTAACTGTTCCAGCAAAATATCAACCCATCATGGCTTTATCAATAAAGTAGATAACAAGAGTTGTCCCCGCTCCCTCTTAATCTTAAGAAGTTATCAAATAAAAAAAAAAAAAAAATCCCTGATACAACACAGAGAAGGAAGTATAAGCTTAAAGTATCACCTGCTATGGGAGTAAGGGGATCTGCTTCTCTCTCTCCGGCTCCGGCGTCCATACCTCACTTCAGATGGCGACGGCGAGTACCTTCTCCGGTGCGACGGCGACCGAGATATTTGCCTCTCTCTACCCATCTCAACTTTCAGCTGCTATATAAATTAACATTAACAGGAGGATTCAATTCCAATGAATCCAACCAGCTTAGAATTCTTAACCGATCAGAGTGAACGAATACAAATTTCGAAATGAAGATTGGTACATTTTGTTTGCAGAAATTTAAACAAGGAGAAGGACGCAAAAGTAAACCCTAACCTCACGGAAACAAAGAGTCGACGAAATTTCTTCACCTATAATCTCATACTCCTAACATTTAATGTTGTTACTTCCTCAGTCCCAGAATTTCTTGTGCGTTCCTTTTCGGCACGGTTTTTATGGCGAGAGTGTTTAGTGTTTTAAGTATGTTGTTTAGGGATGTTATTTTGTTTATTTGTTTTTCATTATTCATTTATTTTCGAATAAATATTAAAAATAATGTAATTATTTTTTTTTCTGTTATTTATTTAAATGCATTTCCGATTTATGCACAGTAATTTTTTTTTTTTTAAATTGGTTTTTCTTCACTCCATTCAACTGCCATTTCATTCCATTCATCCATTCCATTTTTCTTCACTCCATTCAACAAAAAAAAAAAAAAGGGAATGAACTCCAAACCAGCAAATGAACATCTAAAAAATAAGAACACATTCTGCCATTTCATTCCAACCAACTGCAATCCATATACTGAAATTAAAACACTTGTTTTTAAATTAGGTACATGGGCTTAATCTCTCAATAAAAAAATGAAAAAAAAAAAAAAAAACTGAAGGGGGGAAATGGAAAGGGCGCCCAATTCAAATTTGATCAAGGCTGCCTAATGCAAGTTGTGCAGCATATCCCCCTCTTTCATCCTTATTTTGTGTTCTTCAACTGCCTAAAAACAAAAAAAAAAAAAAAAACAGAACAGAGGAGAGAAGAGAAAAGTCAGATTCCAGCAGAGAGAAGAAGAAGAAGAAGAAGAAGAAGAAGAAGAAGAAGAAGAAGTAGAAGCAGAAGAAGAAGAGAACACAGAAGAAGAAGAAATGGTGAAGAGGGCCAAAAACCTGACTGATGAAGAGCAGAATTTGGTTGTGCAGTTCCTCCTTCAAGCTACAGAGAATGGGAAGCCAAAACGAGGTAGGATGCTTCAAGCCCAACAACAATTCCACATCCATCGTAACACTGTTTCTAGGCTATGGAAAACTGCAAGAGAACAGCAAATACAAGGGTTAGCAATACAGTTAAAATCAAAGAAAAAGGGGAGAACAAGAAATCATAACCTGAAGCCCAACTATGCAGTTCTTAGGGCAATGGATGTAAGTGAAAGATCATGTTATAGATCGATGGTGAAGAAGATGGGAGTTAGCAAATCTACATTACATAGATGGGGGAAGGCAGGGCTTTTTAAGATATTTGCAAGCTACATTAAACCTTCCTTAACAGCAGATAACAAATTCCTTAGGTTGAGGTTCAGTTTGGAAATGCTCCAATTGGACAGAGTACTCAACACATTGAAATACTCATCTATGCACAATATAGTGCATATTGATGAGAAGTGGTTCTTCATCACCAAAGGAAAAAACAGGTACATGGAGGGACTGACCTCAGTTTTGTGTGTTATACATCATTGGTCATCAAAAAACATCTATACTTACCTTTAACATTTCATATTACAGGTATTATCTTGCACCAGGGGAAGATGAACCATATAGAGCATGCAAATCAAAGAGGTTTATTGGCAAAATCATGTTCTTGTGTGCAGTGAGTAGGCCAATACTAAGAGATGATGGCACAGTCCTATTTGATGGCAAAATAGGATGCTTCCCATTCACCACTCAACAAAAAGCAATCAAAAACAGCAAGCACAGAAAAAGGGCACACTCTATACCAAAGCACTTGACTCCATCACAAGAGAAGTGATGAAAACATGTCTTTTGAATGAGGTTCCAGCAATCCACTGCCCTACATGTTTTTAAATGCAATACTATAGCACATAACATAATCATAGCACTAGTAAGTTGTCTCATAGACTTCCTTTTTGATGAAATATGAAACTAGGTTGTCCCTGCAATAAGAAACAAGTGGCCCGCAACTGCAGATATGAACATCTTCATCCAACAAGATAATGCAAAGCCTCATATAATTGATTCAGATCCAGATTTCAGATTAGCTGCAAGCACAGATGGATTCAACATCAGATTAGTTCAACAGCCACCAAATTCCCCAGACACAAACATAAATGACTTGGGATTCTTCAATGCTATTCAAACACTGCAGCATAGGAAAGTATGCAGAACAGTGGATGATCTAGTGATGGCAGTGCAAACTGCATTTCATGATTTACCAGCAATGACTTTGAACAAAGTATTTCTCACACTGCAAGGATGCCTAACAGAGATCATGAAGGTCAGAGGCCACAACAATTACAAGATACCACGCATGGGAAAGGACATGTTGATTAGAGAAGGGAGATTGCCAATTAGTCTAACAATTCCAATGGAATTAGCAAGGCAAAGCATAGATTATCTAGTAGAGAATGGACAGATCAGAGGAATTGAGGGTTTGATTCAAAGATTGGGAATGCAGCAGCTGACAGGGATTGAAGAACAGTTGGCAATGGTTGCAATTAGTTAGGTTTCATCACATGTAACAAACACTCTTTTGCAGAGACATATAGACTAATCATAGCTTTTGTATATGTTAGCATTTGGGATTTCAAAAGACTAGTGTACTTAACATCTTTTGAAATGGAAAATGCTTCTTTTGTTCTACCACTGTCCCATTTTCAAATTGATAAAAACTTTTCCAATAAGAATCAAAACATGCAGCATAGATCAGAGATCACATAACATATCAACTATACATACACTCATAGGACAGAAACACCACCAAGAATCAAACCAGCATAACAAATTGAATGGAACAGTGGCACATCAACTACAGATCAGAGAGATAGTGGAACATAGATTACTCAAGCCAACAACTGCCCATAGCAAGAAACCACAGCAACATATTCCATCAATAACCATTAACACATTGCACATAAACCATCAGATTAGTTCAACATCCTCCCGACCCGAATCCCCTTTACAGACTTCATCTGTAAAGGGGATTCAGGTCGAAGGAACCAGGAAGGGCGGCCGGCCGGAATGGAGGAGTGAAGAAAAGATTATTCAGCTGCTTTCCGATCAGCTTCTCCATCACAGAAAGCCCACTCTTCTGTGGTGGGATGGAATGGGAAGTAGACTGGAAATTCATCCCTATAGTAATACACATGCCTTTTGGACAAGGGATCACTGTCCGTGAGGCCTTCCTCCTCAACAACGGACGGCGGCGGCGACGGCGGAGGCTGCTCAGAAAGTTGGGGGGACTCTTCGACGCTTGGGGCGGCTGAAAACGCCAACCGCCGCGCCGGCCTCTCCGTCGTTTGGTGAGGGGTTGCCCAACGGAAGGGGGGCGTACACTCCCGTCCTCGCGAGGCGGCGACGGCGTAAGTTCCTCAAATCGAGGGACATACACATATTCGTCGCGAGGAGGAGGCGGCCCTGGAGAAGTTGCACGGCTGCGCACTGTCGATGGTGAGCGGAGGGTGCCGTCGCCCGGGTGAAATGGGCGTTTTAATTCGAGGAGGAGGTGGAAGAGGGCTTGGGCTCAGTTCGGAGGTGGAAGCCCAACGGCGCCTAACACGGCGGCGAGGCACCTCGCAGCCTGTGAGCCCGCCGCCGCGGGGATTCACGGCAGGGGGTCGGTTGCGGGTTGATCTCCATTCCGATTTATCAGATGGGGGTGGATCCATGGCGACGGCGGGGCTGGGAATTTAGGGTTTTCGATAGGAACGAGAGCAAGAACCGCAAAGAAGAGGAAGAGAGAGAGTTGTTGTGAGAAAATAATGAATTGGGTGGAATTAATTTGGTGGGTGGGAGATAAGTTGTGGTTGGAGAAGTAGATGTGTTTTTTAATTTTTGTGGAATTTTTTTTTAATGTTTTTTCTGATTTTTTTTTTTATAAATTATTTGTGAATTATTTTTTATTTATTAAGGTTTTGTTAATTGTAATAAGGGATCACTAATTGTGCACTTAAACTGCTAATTATTTCCCAAAAAGGAAACGCACAAGAAATCGTGGGACGTCCCAAAATGGAAAACGCACCAGAAATCGTGGGACTGAGGAAGTACTATTTTTTTAATTCGACTTTTGAGTACATATAATCTACTACTACCTCCGTCCACCATTTACGACACAATTACTATATTGGGACGTCCACCATTTTTTGACACTTTCCGTTTTAGGACGTAGACCTCACAATCACTTTAACACTTTATCCATCTACTTTTTATTACTTTAACATTTTAATACTATTAAAAAATTCAAATGGACCCACAATTATTCCACTTTAACACTTTAATTTATTACTACACCATCAAAATGCAAAAAAAAAAAAAAAAAAAAAAAAAAAAAAAAAAAAAAAAAAATTGTGCCCAAGAAAGTGTGTCACTAAATCATGGACGATGGACGGAGGGAGTATATATTTAAAAGTCTGTTATAAACTAAAGAGAAAATCTCTAGAGAAAATAAAGAAGGAAGAGAGAAATAATAGAGAAGAAGAAGAAGAGAAAACTGCACGAATTTCAGATGTATTATTATGAGGACTAAAAACCTCTATTTATAGTGGTACAAAACTAGGGTTTGAGGTTAGGGATGATTATCACTAATATTTGACATATATCTAAAAGATATATTTACAAGGAAAACCCTATGGGACAAAACCTGATCGAAGGAAAAAGAGTACAGCTCTCACCCTGAAATTAAGCATCGTAGATCTCGAATCGGTGCACGCAATCTTTTATGTCAACTGTTTGAATGTTGGTTCTTGATTGAGTCCACCATGACCATCCCTTGAATAATAAGTTGAATATCCATGACGTCGTTGCTTGCAATATCATGCTTTGTATCGTACCACCTTTGATATATAAAGGTGCAAAAGAATATCCACTCCAATATTATCACTAATAATATTCTCCCTTGAACATTAATGTTGTGATGTCCATGTCTCGTTAAAAATCTCTCCATAAAAATCTCATGGGAAAAATTCGGTAGAGGAAAAGAGTACATGACATACACTTTACTTATGTATTGCACTTAGTTGCCTCATTAAAAACCTTCACTAAGAAAACCCAATGGGAAAAAACTTAGTAAGGGAAAAAGAGTACAACTATTTGACCTTCAGGGTCTTCTAAATTATTCATTTGGTTTACAAGACCAATTGTTCGAGTTCATTTTGAACTTGTTCACTCCCCCTCAAGATAACTATCTTGAATCATATTTCAATATCAATAAATATATGGTCCTTACATAAACCTAGAGGGGATTTTAGTGATCAAATATCACAATGTTATCAAATTTCATTGTTCTTCTGGAACGTATTTGTGCAATACAATTAATGCATTATCCTTGTAAAGGATTTTGGGAGAAACTCTCAAATCATTAACCAATTTGAGATCTTGTATGATGCAAATATCGATCGAGCATCCATGTATCACCAATTTCAACCTCAATTTCTTGTAATAGGTCAAGGTTTCCTACACCTTGAAGATAACAAATGATGTGATTAACATCATATTGACATATCTCCTTCTAGGAGAAACTCAAAATATTGCTAGCATATTAACTTCAAATTAGGTATCAGGCCTGATAGAGTAGTACTTCTGGTACTCAAACTAATGAACTTCTGGTTCGTACTTTCTTTATTGTCTTATTTAATCCAAGTAATGAGACAAGCATTGGGATACTCATTAAATATGAAAATCCTTTATAGATTTTTTCTCCAAGTAAATTAACTCGTATGCGAATAATACTTCATGGAGATGTTCGGTCTGCAGGCCGACACATTTCTTTAAGCTTTTATGACATTTATTAAAATACTCCGCCTCAAAGCATGAGTAAATCATCTCAAGTCATTTGCGTGTATCAATTTACTAACATATATATAATGATATATAAACATTTACGAATTTTGATAATCACGCTAGAGCATTTCACATTGCTCACATATTTTTACTTCGGGAAGAATTGACTTCATTGATATTACTCCATTATGAGTTTTTCTTTTCTTTTCATGATGAAGTCTGAGTCCAAACTGGACCTATATCTATAGACATTCGCGTCTAATGACAATCATCAACTGAGTATCTCTATTCATAATCACTGTCATATATATATTTATCGGAACGTAATGTCACAATATGAGAATAAATTTTACTTAGAGTTTCCACTAAGTCTTGAGCTTCTCGCTTTATTTCACACCACTTTACTAAAATTTATTTATCTTCCATAGAAATAATCATGTGCGTCTTTCATTGACCACATCCTATAGTGTATTTACTATAAAGCAAAATACATTTTGTCTTATAAGCAAACTATGCCTCATTTTCTTTTTGTCAATGTGCTTCTGGCACACTACTATAAACATATAACTCTTGGGATCCAATAATAATATTGAACTGAGGTAAAAAGTGTTATTGACAACTGTGTATTTCTATCATGCATTTTTCATGTACTTACACAAAGTTCATGACATTCTCAACACTTATATAAGATCTACATTATTTCTCACAAAATAATTGATCTGGTCGTTCCGTAATCCCAATATTAAGATTATTTTGAGCACATGCAAATATATTGGGATTCTCGTCTTCAGGACGAACCTCTTCTGGAGATCTAATGAGTGATAAATAATCAAAATTGAATTTGTATTCCGCGGATATTTATGTTAGCACCAAAATATCTCATGCTTCTAGCGTCGAGAAATTAACTTTATCCATATAGTTCTTCACAAACTTCTATTATTTATGGTATGGTGCAAACACAATTATTTGTGTTTTATCACTCTATTGGCAGTTAATACTCTTATGAACTTTCAGTTCAACTTATAATATGTGTGGATATATTATCCAACATGAATTTGACGGCATTCTTCCATCTATATCTCCCCCTAATGCCTCAAATTTGCTTCAGGCAAATAAACATGATATGATTCATCTAATTGTAATCTATCTCACACATTACATTTGTAATAATTAATAATACTCTTAGCCTCTCTCAACTATATTATTGTTATAAACAATATCGTGTGCTTCAGGTACTACTTTGAATAAAATTACTTGACTTGTATTATTCCATAATTGACGCTTACAATTATGATTTGTTTTGTACTACCTCGGGAGTACAAGAATACAAAATACAACTTGACATTTAATGCTTTATTTTACTTTAGTTTTGTACTGCTACTGGAGTACAAAAGATGAAAATACAAGTCAATCTATATTGGCTAGAGTACGTGAGATGGTGTCACTTTTCGTGTATCAACAAAAGCATCATAAAGTTTGTTTGCAATCTTTTGCAAATGAATTGTCTCTTCGACTTCTTGTTCACATTGATTACTTCAGGAATCAAAATATGATAGCTTTTTAATTTCAAGAAATTTCATTATGCTTTTGTAGATTGAGATTTATACTTTCTTATCATTGAAAGTGAATCTCATCCAATATACATCTCAATCGTTTGGGACCATTTTGTACATTATGGGGGTGCGATTGGAACTTGAACGACGAAAACAAAAGTTGTTAGATGAGAAACATCGGGTTCTCAATCAAAAGTTCTTTGATACAGGCTGCTGGCCGAACTAATGTGCAACATGCATTATGGCATGACCCCATGTAAAAGTTGAGAGCTTCGACTTCAAAAATAATGGTCTATCAATAAGAAGTCATACATAAATGACTCTACTTAGCCATTTTGAATGTGGACATGAGCAACAATATGTTCAACCCAGTTTCAATAGCCATATAACAATTATTAAATGCTTGAGATTGAAACTCACCGCATTATCAAGACGAATCCTCTTAAATGGATTGTAGACGAATCCTCTTAAATGGATTGTCTGGGAATTGAGCTCTTAATTTTATAATTTATGCAAGTAGTTTGGCTAATGCTGCATTTCTGCTGGAAAGCAAGCATACATGTGACCATCTAGAATAAACATCAATCAATAAATTTGATTATCAAATTGGCCCACATGATGAACATATATGTTCACGGATATTCCCTTAAATTCTTTCCAAGAAAGAGGGAATTATTAACCTTCGTATAAGGTCAAAAAACTAACTTGCATTTCGCACAAAAATTACATGTGGATTCATTCATTAAAAGAATCTTCTGGTTCTTTATATGGTTTCCACATGAACTGTTAATAATTTGGCGCATAACAGTTGCTCTTAGATGTCCTAAATTTTCATGCCAAATCATAAGACATTTTATGTTATCGAACTTTGAGTTCATGACATGATTTGCCCCAATCACTCTAATTAAAATATATGCTTTCTGGGCACATATACTTGAAGATTCCGTAACTATCATTTTGCTTGGGGTCATACAATTCATATCTCAGTATTTACGACCCAAATCATAATACTTATGATTAATGATGCAGAATCGTTTGTGCAATTTAGCACCAACGAAATACAAGAATCATATACCATATTTTATCTAAAATATGAGGTGCTTGTCTGGAGCATGTAATATTCTTCTGGAATATTTATTGTGCCACTTCGGGAGCAAAAATCAAAATATAATATTATGTTCATGTATTGCTTTTCAAAAGCATATAATATTCTTCAGGAATATTAACTGTGTTACTTTAGAAGCAACGATTTAAATCGTAACAACGATTACATAGTTATACAATTCAATAATGAAAAGAGAAATAAAATACTGCAATATACAATAAATAAAATACAATATAATAAAGGTTTATGAATTGATCTGAATCATGAAATATTCGTCAGGAATATTGATTGTGCTACCTTAGGAGCAACAATTAATTTAATCGAACCAATAATATAATAAATTAACGGCTCGATAACAAAAATACAATAAATGAGATTACAATAATAATCTTCAGGATTATTAAAGATCTACATGTAATATTCCTCATGAATATTGTGCTACTTCAGGAGCAACAATTAATTTGATCGAATACAATAAATGAGAATACAATCATAATTTTCATGTTTATTGAAGATTCACATGAAATATTCATCGGAATATTGGTTGTGCTACTTCAGGAGCAACAGTTAATTAAATCAAACCAATTAAATAAATGGCTCGATAATACACTTTAATAATAACTTTTATTCAATGTTTCATCTAGAAACAATGACTATTATATCATCATGATATAATAACATATTTACAAATATAGATTTATGCTAGATCTATTTTAGCAAAATAGAAAACAAAAATACAATAATCCTCGGGATTATTAAAGATTCACAGTCCTGTTTCTTCGGGAAACAATGATTATTATACCAACATGATACAATATATATTTAAAGATAATCTAAGGGAATCTAGTCAACGCCAATCAATGTCATTAGAGACAAACGACTACCGTATTATCATGTAGCAACAATAAGAATCATAGGATGCAAGTAGAATACATTCAAAATGCATATATAGTTAACATGGTGGATTAAGGTACTTGCAAAATTAATTTGTCATATTCTTGAATGCAAATAGAAATATATGGAACATACCATCAAGATTGCTTGGAGCGAAAGTGCCTCAAGATTAGGAGAAGAACCGAAGGTCGGTGGTGGATGGATGCTCCAATATTAAATAGGGTTTGAATTCATGTCGATGATAACCGATTGCTAATAATAAGCGTCCTCAAAATTGCTCAACTAATTAGAGACTCGTGCTGATAACGTGTTATAAACTAGAGAGAAAATCTCTAGAGAAAATAAAGAAGAAAGAGAGAAATAATAGAGAAGAAGAAGAGAAAACTGCAGGAATTTCAGATGTATTATTATGAGGACTGAAAACCACTATTTATAGTGGTACAAAACTAGGGTTTGAGGTTAAGGGATGATTATCACTAATATTTGATACTTCCTCTGTCCCAGGATTAATGACACGTTTCTTTTCAGCATTTGTGGCAAGCGTTTTCGAGCGTCTTGACGACGAGTTTCAAAATATCTTTTTAAGGAATTTTTTCTTTTACGGGATACTACAAGTATCAAGGTATCCCGTAAAAGAAAAAAATTCATAAAAAGATATTTTGAAACTCGTCGTCAAGACGCTCGAAAACACTTGCCACAAATGTTGAAAAGAAACGTGTCATGAATCTGGGACATAGGAAGTATATATCTAAAAGAATATATTTACAACAAAGTCTTAATAGTTAAAAATACATAAAAACAATAAAAGTAATGGTTTTATATATTTGAAACTTTGTAAAAGAATACTTTATTTAGGAATAAACTCATTTTGTTATAAAATTGTATGGTTTCGACTCTTATTTTGGGACCAATTATAAATTGGAATAATTTTATATTTTTCATAATTCATATTTTTTCTAAAATCTCACCTTATAGAAAGAGTGGGAAAATAAAATACTCATTTTGCAATTAAAAACACAAAAATTTATCACAACAATTAGAACACATAAAATATACCCAACAATCCAATTATTGGACAAAAATACCCTTAGGGTTTTATATCTCCTCCCTCCCCTGGTAGACCTGCCCATTCTAGATGAACCGGCGGGCCCGGCCCGGAACCGGCCCGTCGGTCAACGGTTTTTAACCGGCCCGTCGGTCAACGGGCCGAAAACCGGCCCGGAACCGGCTAATGAAGGGCCGGTTACGGTTCAAGGAATTCAAGGCCCGTTAACCGGCGGTTAACCGGAGGGCCTGAACCGGCGGGCCTCCAATAAACCGGCGGGCCGAAGTATAGTGCTAAAACCGGCGGTTAACCGATAAACCGCCGGTTTAAACCGCCATTTTAATTTATTTTGGGCCATGTTGGGCTATTCAAAATATAGAAGTAGCATTTAAATTGGGCCCAAATTCTCAACCCTCAAAATTTTAAAATAAATCACATATTAAATATAGTATTACAATTCAAAACCCTACTCCCAAAATTGAATCTGCCGTCTATTCCCTTCCTCTCTCCCTTCGACCGCCACCTCTTCTCTTTCTCTTCATCGTCGAGTCGCCTCTTCTTCTTCTCTTTCAGTTCCTCCTCGGCATCTTCTACCAGTTCTCCAATTGAGTTTCCTTTTTTCCACAAATTCATATCTTATTCTTCTCTCATCTTCTCCATGAATTTCCGGCGAGGTTGCCGCCCCAACACACTGTCGCCGTCGCGAGTTTCTGCAACGTCGCCAACCCCTCCGATAATTCAGATTTCATTTTTTTTAAACGGAAAACCGGCAAAAACCGGCCCGGAACCGTCGGTTTTAAAACCCGGCCCGTAACCGTGAACCCTGTACACGGGCCGGTTACGGTTCATAACATCGTGAACCGTGAACCGGCGGGCCGGGCCCGAAAACCGGCGGGCCGTGAACCGGCAGCAGGTCTATCCCCTGGTAATGGTATGGATCTAATATTACTGCAGTAATTTAAAATGTTACAGTACGAATGAGAACATTTCGTACCTTTCGATCCTTAATTTGATAAGCAATTTATAGTTGTGCTTTTGGTATATAATTATGAAAATTGCAAACAAAAATATCACATTTGATTTGGCCATAAAAAATCAATTTCGTGTCATTCGAACCATACATTTGGTACGAAAATTGAATTTCGTATCATTCGAACCTTATATTTGAATATATATTGCATTTGCTAACATGATAATTTTGTCATGGTAAATGAGAAGAATAATGCAAAAATTGTACTTCGTACCTATAAAAATTGTAGAATGCAAACATTGAGAAACTATACAAATCGTCCTTGTGTCTAATTAGCATAACACATTAACTTAATATTGGTACGAAATATTGAATTCATATTATTTGTAACAAAGTTTAATGAACATACGAAATCTAACTGTGGTAAATAGTAATAATTGTATCAAATTGTACATCGTACCTATAATATATGTTACGAATATAAGTCAATTCGTAATTACTTATAATATATATGAGAGAAAGGTAGAAAGGAAAGAGAAAGTAGGTGAGAGAAAGATAGAGAGAGAAGAAGGAAAAAAAAATAGAAAAAAATATTTAAAAAAAAAAAAACTGATGTGAGCATAAAGTAGGCGAGAGAAAGAGAGAGAGTGGGGAGAGAAGAAGAAGAAGAAGAAGAAGAAGAAGAAGAAGAAGAAGGAGAAGAAGAAGAAAATAAGGGGTATTTTTTGTCCCAACCATGAATTTTATGTTTTCTTTTGTGGAGTGGGTATTTGACTATATTTTCTCTTATAGAAATACACTTCTATTTGGAATAAAAAATTGATCGATCTAGTTTTCGTATGGCAATTAATGTCGCAACGAGATGAAAAGAACACAAAGGAATTACATGGTTCGATCATCGGAATAGATCTACGTCCACGAAGCAAGAGTATGTATCTTTATTGAGTATGTAAGTAGCGAGTACAAAAAGTGTGAATGAATCTCTTCCTCTAATCTAGCCCCTATTTATACATGATTATATTGAGTTTGACTCTAATACAAAGTCTTTTCGTATAAGGATTCTTTGAGTTTATCTCGTTCTTCATGATAAACATCCGAGTCTTCTACTTCTCTAATTAGGATTTGAGTTGTAGTCGATCAAGGCGTCCTTTTGGGCCGAACTTACATAGGCCGAGCTAAATGTCAAAGCCCATTTATATTGCGCCCGATGCTTGGGCCTTGTAGTTGGGCCGTATCCTATAACCCCCCCCCCCCCCCCCCCCCCCCCAAAAAAAAAAAAAAAAGTTTTAGAAGCGAGGGTGTGATGCAGGGGAATAGTGGAGTTGAGATTAGTAGAATTATGACAAAGGCGAATGCACTGTCAAAATTAGCATTCTGACGAAGTCGAATCGTGTTGTCCTGCCAAAGTTGAAAAGATGGACTTACGACAAAGTCGAATGCCCTGTCAAAAATTGGCATTCTGACAAAGTTGAATCGTGTTGTCCCGACGAAGTTGAATGTGTTATTTCGTGCCAAGGTCGAATGGGTAACGTCGTGCCGAGGTCGAATGTGTAACGACGCACCGAGGCCGAACACGGAATACGCCAACTCCATTCAATGCAAACGGCGATCGGGGTCTCGATAAAATCGCACACGGTAGGACAGGTTGGTGAACGTGAACAGACACTATTAGGGTTTTGAATAACTTTCTCAATAAGTCGTTTCCCTCATTTCACTTTGCACACTTAAACTTTTCAAATATTCTCTCTGCACCATCTCTTTTGATTTCTTGCTATTTCCTGTTGTGCCATTTGTTTTCGCCGGAATTTTCCGCTGCTTTTCATACCACCTTCCCAATTCAAAACAAGTAAGTTATGCATCCATGGCTGCTTCTTCTCATACTGGTGAGGCTCACGGTATTGATGTGTCTCCATCGGGTTCTCCGGCGGCGCCCTTGTGGCCTCTTTCTTCCATTGTACTCGAGTTTTTTACTGTAAATTCGGCCACTCCGTCGTCGTCAAGGGTTGTGGTCCCTAATGTAGAGGATTTTGGTAGGGTTTTTAAATTTTCATAGATTTTAGATGCCCCTAAAGTTAGAGATCTTGCTAGGAAGTTTTGTTTCCCGATTTCGTTGTAATGGCCGTTTCCCGACCGGAGGATAGGGCTTGTGCTCCTCCGGAAGGTTTAGTCATTGTATATGAGGATTGCTTAAAATGTGGTCTTCGTTTTCCTCTTCCTTCTATCTATGCCGAACTGGAGGAGGGTTCAGCATTCCTCTTGCCCTATTAATGTCGAATTCCTTTCTGCAATTGACTGGTCTTGGCATCTTTGTTGGTCGGCACAACTTTCCTCTCACCCTAAGGCTTGTTTTCCATTAACTCTTTTGACTGGTCTTGGCTTTCCACCTCATCACAGACTCCAACAGCTAGTTTTCAAATCTATGCCTATATAAAGCTCTCCATTTCAATGGTGCAGATTACAGGAAATTCAAGATTCAAGAGCTAAACTACTGCATAAATTCTTTTACACCGATTTATCCGATTCAACACTCGAAACTACTCGAAATTTCCTAAGTGTTCAAGAAAGAGAATTTCACCATTGAAATACCTACCCCAACTTGAAATGTATACTGTTGCTTCAAGCTACCCTTGTACTCTCTCAGTCAGTATAAAAAAGAGAGGGGAAGAATCCGAAAGTTAAAGGGATTGGTAGATCTAGCTTGATCTACCGTGGAAGTAGGAGAGTTACCTCCGAACCACGTAAAATCGTTGTTCTCTACTGTATTTCTCTCATTACTATACTGTTGCATACTATTCATCATCGAACTGCCATCACTGATCATACTTGCTTTGAATTCAAACAGCCTTACTATCAAAGGCTTGAAGATTTTACAAGAAGAGTTTTCTAGCTCAACCTCCCCACCACCACATTCCGCACTTAGTCAGTTTGATAGCTCAAGCGTGTTTGAACAACAAGCTTGATAGATCAATCTACCTTTCTCTGTGATATCAACCTGACCAGTCACCTCGAGGCAGTTTGTTTGTAAAAATTAAAAACGGTTGGCTATTGGTGTATCCCCCCCCCCCCCCCCCCCCCCCAATATACCAATTAAGTCTTTCTGGAACCAACAATTCCAACGGCTAGTACCACATCATCAGTAACTCCAATGACTAGTTTTTCAAAATAGCCTATAAATACTTCAGCCAAGATCAGAATCAAACACGGGAAACTCAATCATTCAAAGCAAAATACTCTGCCGAAATCTCTCTCAAAGTTCAATCCTCTCAAGTGTTCGAAATCTCATTAGTTTCCCAAACACTTGAAGAGAAGAGATTTTCGATTTTGATCATTCGCCGACGACGAAGCTGTTGGTCCCGAAATGATAGAGGAAAAACACGTAGAGGGGGGGGGGGGGGGGTGAATACGTGTTTTGAAGTTTTTCAACTTCTTTTCCAATATCTCAGAGTGACAAGTAAAGCGCTCGCTTCGAATACTAAGACCTAGCAGAAAGCTAGATCTATAGTGTAAGCAAGTCTCTTGACCTAAGCGAGTGCTTGATCAAGAGTGAGGCTTTACTCGAGATGCGGAATTCGGTGAGCTAGTCTTTCCTAAGTATTTGAAAATTCAGTTTAAGTTTGTTTAAATGCTTGTGCAATTGAATAAACAAAACAGTAAACAAATGAAGAGTTTAGGGTTTAGAGATACGACACAGAGATTTAGAGTGGTTCGGTGGTAAAACACCTACGTCCACTTGTTGCACTAGGCAACTGATTCTCTTCACTCAAGAATCTAGAAGATTACGGGTTCTTCAAAAACCTGGTCAAGATCGAGCTTCACTTGCTTGGATCTGACAATGGCAACTGGGTGATTACGGGTTCACCACAAAACCTAGACTGGACTTAAGCTTCACTCGCTTCAGTCCGAAACTGGGAGATTGCGGGCTCTCCTCACAAACCTAGTTTCGATCGAGCTTCACACAATCGAGGACTGTGCTAGCTTGGATCTAGACTCTATGATCGAGGCTTCTACTATCAAGGAAAGTAGAGCCTTGGATCGAAACAACCTTTCGACGAACACAAAACCTAACAGATAGAACTAGGGTTAGGGTTTTTGGTTTTTCGACGAACACACTAATGAAGAACTCTTTACAACGAGTGCAAAGAAGACTAGAGTTCTTCTCTAAGCTTGGATATGGAATGGGCTTAGATTTCTAAGTGTGAAGGTTGCGGAGACGATCTTCGATGGAACAGAAACTCGGAGAACACTTGAAACAAAGACTCGAAGAATGCTGAAAGCTGGGAGTGTTTGTTTGCAGTATGCCCTGAATGCTCAAGTAGTGTTCTGCTCTTCTCCGTCTTCATCCTTCACTATTAAAGGCGGAGGATTGGCCAGGATCCGTTGCTTGGTTGGTGGCTTTGTCCCTCCTCCTCTCGACAGTACTTGCGCAGGCCTGCTGCTTTTCAGACACACAGAATTGTCTTTTTGCCGAAAATGGCTAGGTGCCAATTTTAACAGTAACTGGAGCAGTCCAGCACTGTTGCGGCGCCCTTGTCGGCCTGGCAGTCAACTCCGTTGCTCCTCTCTTCAATCGACACGTAATTAATGCGGCGATCTTCAGTTGACTGGAGTTTGAACTCGTTGTTCAAATTGGAGCGGGAATTGGGTTGTTGCAATCTGTTAGGTAGGAGCTCGCTTCGCTTTAGAATTGTAACGTCCGCTGCAAATGAGTCGCTTCGGGTCATACTTGTAGCGTATATGATTGGTGTTTAGTTGTTAGGTTTTTCGTTGTGTTTCATGTTCATTTTCATTGTGTTTCGTGTCTTTTAGTGTGTCTTTTGGCTATGATTCGTTTGTTTGGAGTTTTTGGTACTTGTAGGATGAAAAGGGCGGAAACGAGAAGAAAACGAGAAGAAAGGTTGTTGAGCAATCATTGACCTCGAGTTCTAATCTCTCATGATTTTATTGAAAATTCATTTTGGATGTAATGAAAGAATTATATCGAAGAGGGGTTCGATAGGAGCACATAGGCGAAAACGGAGGTCAATTTGGAGTTCGGATGAGGAAGATACGGCCGAAACAAGAGAGTCGCGCGCAAATCGTCCAGCACTTGATTTGGCCGATCGGCCAAGTCCTTCACAAATCTGGCCGATCAGCCAGATGTCCGCGTCCAGCACTTGGGACGAATTTGTATCATCTTGTATCATCCTTTATCATCTTTTAGCATATTTTAGCTTTAGTTTTCAGCACTTAAACACTTTAGATTAGTTTTACTTTGTTCGGATCCGGATTCTTAGTTCGTGCAATTCAATTCAAGTTTTTCTTTTACTTCGCGTTCTTCGTTCTTCGTTTAATTCTCGTAAGTTATTTATTGCTTTCGTTTACTTGCTTTAATTGCTTTATTTAGTTTTAGATTCGATTTCGTAATTGCTTCTTTTAATTTCCTTAGTTTAATTTCGATCTTTCGATTTCAAGTTATAAGTTTAGATTCGTTTTTCTAGTTTCGATTCTCTAGTTTTTCAAAGCTTTCAAAGTTAGATTTATTTTCTTTTAAATTTCCAGATTTCATTCATCATGTCTAGATTAGTTATTGCTTTCTTTGTTGCTTTCTTTATTGCTTTCCTTTCGATTCTTGCCTAGGTAGATTAATCGTTTTTACTTTAGTTTAATTCTTAGATTTATTTTCTCGTTTTTAGATTAGTTATTTACTTGCTTTTATTTATTGCTTTGTTTTATTTTCTTGCCTAGGATTTAGAAACAAAAACCCCAAAATCTTCTTTACTTGCTTTCTTAGTTTTAGGTTTATTACATAATTAATTGCCCTGTTAAGTTTTCCTTGAGATTCGATGCTTAGGTTTTACTTGCTAGTGCTACGATAGGATTTCGTTCTATTGCGAACACTTTTTTTAGTGAAACAAATTTTGGCGCCGTTGCCGGGGACCGAACCCGGGTCACCCGCGTGACAGGCGGGAATACTTACCACTATACTACAACGAGCTTGGGTTGAGGAGGATTCGGGCTTGGGTTGATCGTATTCTTCGTCAAGCTAATGACGATAAACGAGCGCTTGGTGGGAGGCAACCCACGTAAAAAAAAAAAAAAAAAAAAAAAAAAAAAAAAAAAAAAAAAATTTAAGTTTCGATTTTTATTTTTAGTAGTATTTCTTGTTATTATTTGATTTTTCGTGTTAGTTCGTGTGTTTTTGCAGGAGTTGGCGTCGGACACTCAGATTCTGATCTGGCCGATCGGCCAGATTTCCTTAGGGATTCTGGACGATCGGCCAAAGCTGTGTTAACGATTTCTGGCCAGTAGCTATTCTGGCCGATCGGCCAGATTCCTTAAGGAATTCTGGACGATCGGCCAAAACATGTGGGCCAGGCAGTTTTCGATCTCTCGGTTGGATTCACTTCTACTCCGTCGCTTCGTGACCCGAATAATCCTCATTGGCAAGACCCATGGTTCGAAGGTCCTTTCAACTAATCTTAGCCTTGTTTTTGTGTCTTTTCATTTGGTTTTGAGTCTTTTATTGTTTTCTCTTTATTTTGTGCAATTTTACGCTTTGGTATTGTGTTTTGTGTTTGTTTTGTAGGTACTACTTGGAATTTCTTGGAATTTCAAGTGTATTGGTCGACATTGTGCGATAAGTTCCTTCTATCCCTTCCTTTTTATTTTCTCGCAATGAGGCCATTGCTTGATTTTAAGTGTGGGGGGGTCTTTGAAACTTTGACATGATGTGTTTAATTTTGTTGAGTCTTAGGAGTTAATTGAGTCAAATGAGCATGTGATGATAGTATTGTGGATTTGGCCGATGATAGAAAATTTTTGTTGATTTTTGGAGAAAAATTCATGATCTTTATTATGCATGGAACCTTGGCGAAGCGACGCATTTTATTTGATGAATTTGAAGTATGCTATGATGTCGGGAACTATTTAGTTTGAACCCGTGAGATTTGAGCCATTTGTGCATATTTATGCCTATTCTTTGATTGAGTGATCATGCATGCTTCGTTGTTTCTAGAACTTGCCTTGTTTCTCCATCAAGACCTTAGTATATTTACGAACTAGGAGATGATCTTAGGCCATCTTTCTTTAGCCACATGATCCCTATACACTAACCTTGTTCATAAACCTTTGTTTACCCCTTTTGAGCCTTTGTTAGCCGTTCTTTGTAAAACCGGATGATAGGAGGTTTGGAAGGTTATGGGTATCCTTAGTATTTGTTGTTGGTGATATGGAAGGAGTTGAATAGAAAATTTTGGTTGTGGTGAAGAAGGAGGAGAAAGAGTTTTAGATGCTTGATTTATGTAGTTAGATATCCCTATGAGCTTAGAAAAAAAAAAAGATGAGAAAAAAATAGAGCCTTTGTTCAACATTAGAAAGAACGTTTATTAGTGGAGCTCTAGAGAAAAAAAGAAAAAAAAAAGAAAAGAAAAAAAAAAGAGAGAATAAGAATATAAGCATAAGGGGATAGTTAGCTTTGATTTATATAGTTGATATTTTAGCATCATTGAGTTTGTATTTGGTGTGTTGGATGGTAGAAGATGGAGTAAAAATCCATACTTTGGTTGGAGTTGAAAAGAGGTTGATGATTTAGATTTATTTGAGTCACTTAGCCTATACTTTCCCTACCTTAACCAATGTCCCTACATTACAAACTTATATAACGACCTTTTTGATCCTAATTTGTAAGTATTACATTAGGTGGAGATGTTGAGATTGAAGGCAAGCCTATGGTAAACATGTTGCATTGCATTGATATTGAGTGAACCCGATGATGTGCATTATCTTATACATCTTTTCTTTGAGAGAGTTGAGTGTTCACTTTCATATATAAAATTTCACATGTTGGAGAGTGTTCTTTGATGGATTAGCATATTTTGAATTAGTTGAGTAGATTGTGTTAATTGATGCTAAGGTTGTGTGCATAGTTTTGATCATGATCATGAGAGTTTGTTTTCGAAAAGTTTTGAGGCCTATATAGTTCACAATACTTGAGTCTATTGTTTATTTCGTGTTGCTTGAGGACAAGCAAAGGTCTAAGTGTGGGGGATTTTGATTGGTGTTTAGTTGTTAGGTTTTTCGTTGTGTTTTCATGTTCGTTTTCATTGTGTTTCGTGTCTTTTAGTGTGTCTTTTGGCTATGATTCGTTTGTTTGGAGTTTTTGGTACTTGTAGGATAAAAAGGGCAGAAACGAGAAGAAAACGAGAAGAAAGGTTGTTGAGCAATCATTGACCTCGAGTTCTAACCTCTCATGATTTTATTGAAAATTCATTTTGGATGTAATGAAAACATTATATCGAAGAGGGGTTCGATAGGAGCACATAGGCGAAAACGGAGTTCAATTTGGAGTTCGGATGAGGAAGATACGGCCGAAACAAGAGAGTCGCGCGCAAATCGTCCAGCACTTGATTTGGCCGATCGGCCAAGTCCTTCACAAATCTGGCCGATAGGCCAGATGTCCGCGTCCAGCTGTTGTTTCCTTATTTAATTAGGTTTTTCTTCCTTATATATATACTAGTACCTTGGGACGAATTTGTATCATCTTGTATCATCCTTGATCATCTTTTAGCATATTTTAGCTTTAGTTTTCAGCACTTAAACAATTTAGATTAGCTTTACTTTGTTCGGATCCGGATTCTTAGTTCGTGCAATTCAATTCAAGTTTTTCTTTTACTTCGCGTTCTTCGTTCTTCGTTTAATTATCGTAAGTTATTTATTGCTTTCGTTTACTTGCTTTACTTGCTTTATTTAGTTTTAGATTCGATTTCATAATTGCTTCTTTTAATTTCCTTAGTTTAATTTCGTTCTTTCGATTTCAAGTTATAAGTTTAGATTCGTTTTTCTAGTTTCGATTATCTAGTTTTTCAAAGCTTTCAAAGTTAGATTTATTTTCTTTTAAATTTCCAGATTTCATTCATCATGTCTAGATAAGTTATTGCTTTCTTTGTTGCTTTCTTTATTGCTTTCCTTTCGATTCTTGCCTAGGTAGATTAATCGTTTTTACTTTAGTTTAATTCTTAGATTTATTTTCTCGTTTTTAGATTAGTTATTTACTTGCTTTTATTTATTGCTTTGATTTATTTTCTTGCCTAGGATTTAGAAACAAAAACCCCAAAATCTTCTTTACTTGCTTTCTTAGTTTTTGGTTTACTACATAATTAATTGCCCTGTTAAGTTTTCCTTGAGATTCTATACTTAGGTTTTACTTGCTAGTGCTACGATAGGATTTCGTTCTATTGCGAACACTTTTTTTAGTGAAACAGTATACTTTGGAAATAAACTTCCCGAGTATTACTTAAGTGATCTTTGACCCGCTTTGACTTTCCATTATAGCGCTCGCTTCGCTTCGCTTTAGCAGACTCGCTTCGAATCTACTGTAGCGCTCGTTTCGCTTCGCTATTCTTCGGCACGCTTCGGTTCGGCTCGCTAGACTTGCTTCGCTTGAAAAACACACTCAAGCGAGTGGCCTTCACTTGAAATTCCTGCAGTCTAAAACCTAAGCGACTAAAACAAAATAAGGAGCCATCCTAACAGCATAGGCTTAGAAAAATTCTAACCTATTTCTACATCATTTAGGGTCGCTTGGGAATAGGATACTTAGGGGTTTTGGGATCAAATCAAAACATATATTTTTATTCTCAAGTGTCCCATTTGAGTTCCCCCTTAACATATTATATCCTTAACAATTCCCAACAATTTCCCCTTTTTGATGATGCCAAAACCCAACTAAACTTAACCGTGAAAAGAACTTCAAGCGACTGCTTCCTTTGCAGATTTGCTCATCATCATATATATTTTTTTTAAGTTCCTTTCCCTATTTTTTCCGGTTAATATTGTGAGTTTGTAGCATAAAGATAAATCATTCACAAAGCATGTAAATGACACAATTTAACAGAAAATAAAAGATAGATTTATGAACAAGCAGTTCACAACTTATGAAAGTTTAGGATTCATCAGCAGGCTTCTCCAACTCCTCTTCCTTGCTAAAATATGCAGACAAAACCTTCACTTCCATCGTCTTCACGTTATCCTTGCTCTTCCTGTGACTGCTCTCAATAAACAGAGCTTCATCCACTTCCTCCTCAATTATTCTTCGATCTGGGACGCTTGAATTCGGCAGGAGGGGTAGAGGAAACTGCTTCTTCCCAGGCACTTTGACTATTATTTGTTTGGGCTCCGCGAGCTCAGCCTGCGTGAAGATCTTCCGGCGCAGTTCCTCATTGTAGAAGCAAAGAAAGTTGTTGAGAGCATCCAGTTTTGAGCAATTATCTTGAAGAGGCACTACTTGCGAGAAGTAGTAGGCCTTGATAAACTTGTCCCTGCAGATGCTCCACATCTCTAGTAGATCACTAGAGATGAAGTTCTCAATCTCACATGCATCGGGATGATTTGCTCTCCTCACATCCATCTCCTCCTCCGATCTGCTCGTCAACTCTTCCATTATTCGATGAAACTTTGCACTTGCAACAGTATTGAATTGAGGAGTTCTTTCATTGACTCGCTTGCGGATGAAGTTGCATTCATCAGAAGAGTAGCGGTCGGAGTCAGACATCTCCTTTATAGTAACCCGACACGTGTCAATCCATGCTTGAGTCTGGCAAGCTTCCGATTCATCGGGTGTGAAGGGGATGAAAGAACTTCGAGAGATAGCGGATTAGATGAGCTTAACTTCATTCCAGTGAGTCTCAATTCGCTCTTCCACCTTCTTGATTCTTGCGATTCTGAGCTTCTCCTCCTTCTCAGCTTGTCTCTATCTCTCTTCTTCACCTTTCTTTCTATGCTCCAAGCGACTGGATTTTGCAGCGACTGACTGTTGGATCTTTTGGCGCTTAGCCGTGGGATCCAATTCTCTAGATTCCGGAGCAGTACGCTTCAGTGGAGCTTTTGGTGCTGGAGGTGGTGGCATCTGCTTCTTTTCTGCAGGTGCAGAAGGAGTGGTCTTTTTGGCGACTGGAGCGGCGGCAATAGTGCTTGAAGCGAGAGCCAGTGTTGAAGCGGGCGCCTGGATTGATGAACTTGTAGCGCCTGCTTGGGAAGACACGGCTTTGCAGTGGCTTCACTTGAGGGATCTCAGTGACTCCCTTCCTTTTTAAATCAAACTCCTGTTGCAGGGTAAGGACGAGAGCTTCGTCCTCTACAATCTGTTTCTCGGTTTGTGCGGCAGAAACGGTCTGAGCTGCAAGTGAAGAGGCTAGCAGCTTCCCGGCTAGCGGCTTGCGCTGCTCTTCGTAGACTACTTTATCCTTCCCTTTCTTACGTGCTAGCTCTGCCCGTGCTTCCTCATCCATCTGCTCCTCTTCCTTCTGAACTCCACTTCCTTCCATTTCAATCATCCTTCCTTCTGTAATCGCTTCCCCCTTAATTCTTCCTTCTCCTTCTATAACTCCTTCCCTCCTTTCTTCCATACCTTCCCCCTTTTTGGCATCATCAAGACTGCCAGGGGAAACGGTGATCACAGCTTTTCCGGTGAGAGCATGGCGAATGGCGGAACGTTGTACACGGCGTTCAACATTCCTTTCGCCCGCTTCGCGAAGGTGTGCTCCTGGGAGAGTACAATCTCCGCCGTTTTCTCAGATACTTCTTCGAGCAGATACTGACACTGCTTCTCCCTCTCTTTCACCGAAATCATCAAATTCTCCAAGGGCTCAACTTCCTTGAAGCGAGCGTCCAGCTCCGCTTCAATTTCGGTGCGAATTTTCCTGCGCTCCTCCTGCAGGACCAATTCGAAGTGAGTCTGGGCTGCTTCAAGTTCGGCCCTTTGAGTGGCAATGCTCTGCTCCCTTTTGTTGAGTGCCACATTGACCTGAGCTATGCTTCATCTATCTTGATAGCTAGCTCTGCCTGCTTCAGATCGACGTCTTGGGCAACTCTACGTCTGCTCTCCAACTCGCTTAGTTCCTCCGCACGCTTGAGTTTTAATAACTCAGTTTCTTTCCCAAGCGTGTCGAGTTGAAGCTTGGTCCTTGTCAACTCGCTTTCGAGCTTGATCAACTCTCCCTCTTTCTCTTCTACTACCTTCCTCTTCTTCTCAAGATGCCTAGAAATTTTCTTCTTTTCCTCTTCAACTGCTACGATCTTAGAGTTGATGTCTCTCAATCTGTTCCTCTCAGCCTCAAGCGACTGCTTGAGCTCTACCACACTCTTCTCCTTCTCCTCCACTAGCTTCACCTTCTCCTCGAGCTTTCCCTCCAGCTCGGTCTTTACTTTGTCAAAATCTGCCTTCAGATTCTTGACCTCCTCTGCCTTCTTCTCCAACTCCTCAGTCTTCCTTGTGATAACACTCTGAAGATTGGCAATTTCTTCTTCCTTCACCACCATCTCTGCTTCGTGCTCCTTCATCAACCTTTGCTCATGAGCAGACGGCGTTCGCTCAGGGATTTCTGCATCGGGGTAAGCACGCTTCACCTTAGCGTCTAGCTTTTCCCAGTAGCTAGCTTCATTGACGAAGACATGAAATCCATCTACTCCAATGAAATTGAGCAGTTCCGCCTCCTTCGCTTCAATCACTTCTTCTGAGAAGGCTCTTCGGAGGTTGAAGATTTTGAAGTACTCCGTTCCCCGGTAAGTGATGTACGTGAGGAAGTCTGTTGCTTTGGTGTAGAATTCCTCGGACATCTCTACGTTGGGGTAGCAGTTGTGAATTGTTTCAGCGGCAAGCTCTCTATCCATCAAGTAACGATGAAGAGCTCTCTCTTCCACGGATGGGGGTGCGGGTTTTGTTGGTGGTTTAATGGTAATTTCGGTGTTGGTTGTTTGGGTGGTCTCGGCTGAAGTGGTGGGTGAATTGGGTGTTGAGGCTTGGACTGTTTCGGCTTGGGTGGTTTGGGATGGTGCTTGTTGCTGGGTTTGTTGCTGGGTTGGAGTGAACATTGTGAATGCAGCATCAAGATCGGTGCTTAGGAATGGTATTTTTGGAATGGGGATTGACGAAGTGGATTCTACTTCGTATAGAGAATGGGGTGAGGTTTGTTTTTGGGTGGTGGAAGCTTCGGGTTGGGGTTGAGTTTTTGGTTGAGCGGTTGATGAGGTTTGTGGTTCTTGGGGTTGCTGGATTTGGATTTGGGCTGGGGAAGTTTGGGGTTGTGTCTTGGCTGGAGAGGGTTGGGGCTTGTCTACTTCCACTTCCTCTTCAAGCGGCTGCTCCTCAGCCTCGCTTGACTTCACCAGTGAAGCGACTCGCTTCACCTTCTTCACTCGCTTTGGAGCCGCTCGCTTCGCAGGTGAAGCGGCTCACTTGGACTTTTTCTTCTCGCTTCGCCTTTCGGCGACGGGAGCTGCGGGGAGCACATCCACGTCGAGAATTCCCTCGTCCACCATGATCTTCTCGGTTTTGTACAAATCGAAGAATATGGTGTTCTTCTTGTACTCCATAGTGTTCGTCCATCTCCTGTCCAGGAATAGCTTCTCCAGTGCAAAAGAGATCCTGGAGAAAAAGCAAAGCTTCCCTTTTCGAATGATTTGTTCGGTGCTTCCTTTCTCATACTTGAACTCCTTGGCGACCTCATGTAGTTGGTTAATGAACCAACTGTGCCAGTTGAAACGTGTTCCAGTCAAGCTGTCCACGATGACAGTGACGGCGAAAAGCTTCATGTCGGAAAGTTGGCCCAGCGTTCCGATACTGCACACCACTGATTTGGTGTAGAGTTCGCAGATATGGTTGAAAGGAGTTTCCAGATCAGTTCTGATGTTGCTGTGTTTCACCTCGAACTCAGCATTCTTGTCGGCAGCGAATCGAGCAAACTCGACGTCGACGGACAACTCTAAATCGGAAAGATTATCCGCTCCTTCTTTCGGTAGGTTGAAAACTCCGGCAATAGCATCGAGATCTACTTCCACTGGTTTGTTATCCTCTGGATCTGTGAATGTAGAGCTAGACCGTCCTTCCTCCAAATTCAACAAGAACTCAGCCACAACCCTGGCTAAGATCTTCCGGCTTCGCAGTGACGAACTCCCACAAGCCGGCCGTGGTCACAGCCTTGCGGAAGAAGCCATCTGCCTCTACTACTTTTGCGTCGAGGTGGGGCTCGACATTGATGTTATCTCCGATGGTGGCCAGAAACCTCTCAATCGTCTGTGTTGCAGCCTTCTTCACCATGGTTGAATATTTAGAGGGATTAGAGTGAAGATTTAAAGGGTTGAGACTCGTGAATTGCAGGGGTTGCAGAAATTTCACAAGAATGGAATTTTTGGGAGGTGATAAAGCTTCTGAAGTTCTGCGATGGCCCTTTATATAGATTTAGGGTTTGGCTGACGTGGCAGGGGCGAGTCGGTAATTTTCCCGAAAGTGTTGTGCGTAGGCGGCGACTATCGGCGATGTGACTGACGTGTCCGGCGTCATCACAGTAAAAGTGAGCCGTCAAGTTGACTTGGCACTCCACGTGGCCTTCTTTAACTCGTCTATTCAAGCGGCGTAGATCCAGCGGCTGAGATTCAAAAACTGTTGAAATTCAACGGTTGGATCGAGCACATTTTTGGCGGTTCAATTTTGAAGTGTGTTGCACGCGCCCGAGATTTTCGCTTTGTACTTCATCTGCATTAAATGCAAAGCAAAAAGTAAAATTACACTCGAGTGTGTACAGCTCGTACGCTCGCTTCGTACCCGCTCGCTTCGAGTGTAGCCGCTTGGCTTTTACTCGCTTGCGAAGTACTCGCTTGGCGTGACTGTTCCACACTCGCTTGCGATGGCTCGCTTGAGTATCGAAGCACTCGCTTGACCATCTGAAGCGATTGGTATAAGGAATTGAAATTTCTTTGACTTTATTTAAAATGTTTCTGACTTACATACTTCGAGGATAAACAAGAATGTTTTCCTCTTTGTATTTGTGTCAGGTTCATTTCATATTTTCCACATAGTAAATGAAGGTTTCTAGCACGCTTCACTTTACTTAGTGTACTTGAATTGAAACACTTACCAGTCAATCTCACATTGTAGGAGATTGATACCACATATGTAGACCTCTTTTTGCTACTTGTTGGTCACATTGTAGGAGATTGATACCACTTGTTGGTCCCCTTTGAGCTTGATCTTCTTGGCATTCATCTCTTCCATCTTCCTCTACGAATTAGAGAGTCATCCATCGAAGTGAAAGGGGGGGGGGGGGGGGGAATGAATAGAGTACACTAGCTTTCTACTACCCGAAGGGAGATTCACTATGGTGTACTTATTCACGATGAATGGGAGATGAGTACAAGTCCTTATCTCAGGTCGGAATAGGACAGGATGACAATGAGAATGCTCTGACAAGACATTCTCGGTTTTAAGCAGAAGCATGTCACTAGCCCTGCAACCTTTTGAAGTAAAAGGTAACTCTTCAAGCTCTCCTCTTAAGATCTACAGAATGAATATGCATTCGGCTCGCTTGACCTAAAATAGGGTAAATTGAAGCGATGCAATATTCAAGGTGGGAGAAGAATGAACAAACATTCAGCAGCTCAACTCAATGAAGAGTGAGTAATGATTGAATGTTTATCCACGATGAAGGAGATGAGAGGACATGCTCCTCTTCGGCGGAAAGATGGGAAGAGGACGCAAGGTCTAGGTGCCAGCCCTGCCTAAGCTTTCACCATTTTTACGTGGGAAGGCCCGATACAAGACCCCACAACCGTTACTAGAAATGGTACTTGCAAGTGTTTATACCCACTTGCTAGGAATCATAGGCTAGGTAGCAGCTTTCCCTGCTCGCTTTGCAAGTAGACTATTCCGAGAGTAATCAATAGTTCCCCCTTAACCATATCATTAACAATCTTGTTAGTTGGTAGGGAACATCTTCCAACACTCCACCTTTCTCCACCTTATCTCTCCTTCTTCAAGCGAGTGAGTTTTGAAGCGACTCGCTTGAATTGGTGAAGATCCAAGGCGAGGGTCGCTTCAAAGGAGAGCTCATAAATCGCCACAAGAATTAGTTAGAGAGCTCTAAAGAGAAGAATACAAATTCTCTATGATTTCTCTACAATATTCAAAGTGGTCGGTCACCATCCATCATCGCGTTCTTCGTGGATTCGTCGTGTTCTTCGCCAAAGTCTGCTCAAATCTACGCTAGATCCGGACGTCCTCCGAATCTCCGTGTTCTTCGTCAAAGTCTGCTCAAATCTACGCTAGATCCGGACGTCCTCTGAATCTCCGTGTTCTTCGCCAAATCATCCCAAATCAACACTTAATACAGGAACAAGTCAAATGACCTTCAAATTATTGATATATCCATACATCAAAACCGAGATATCAAGAAAAGCGAAATTCTTCAAACATCTCGATAAGCCGCCCAAGTCCCACATCAAATTGGAGAGAGAATCAGAGGAATCATAGAGATCGAAACCCACAAGCAACTCAAGTTCTTCACATATTTATTTGTACATATCTTGTATATTTATTTTTTCAAATAAATAAAATTTGTGTTTACAGTCCCATTGATAAATGGATATTACCTTAAGGGCCTCTTTGGTAGCCTAGTTAAGGCCAAGATTGTTTACTAATCTTGCCTTAACTAACCATTTGGTAGCTATGTTAGAGACTGGCGACGCCAGTATGGTGCAAAGTGTACCCCCAATTTTTTTTGCCGAATCTCTACCAGTATTCCATACTAGTCTCCTTTCTCCTTAATAATATTTCCTTTTCCTACAAAAAAAAGTAATAAAATATAATCAAAATGTTTAAAGAGTTATTTTTGGTTGACTCATTAATGGAATAACATCAAAATACTAGTGTTTTTTTTTCACCATATTAATTAGGTATTAATTTTTTCGGTTGCTAGCCTAAGAGTATCAACATAATATTTCGAACAACTTATTTCAAAATTAAATTGCAAAATATACGATTCATTATTTTCTAAATGATTGTTTAATCACTCACTCTCATTAGAGAGATGTGTCTATGATTTTTTTAAGACGTCTGTTGGGAATTGTTAAGGACAAACATGTTAAGGGGGAACCAATAAGGGACATTTTAAGAAATGAAGTATTGTTTTGATTTGATCCCAAAACCCCCAAGTGTCCTATTCTCAAGCGACCCATTTTTTATGTAGATAATAGGTTAGATATTTTTCTAAGCCTACACTGTTAGGATGGCTCAAATTTTGTTTAGGTTTTTAGACTGCAGAAATCCCAAGTGAAGGCCACTCACTTGAGTGTGTTTTTCAAGCGAAGCGAGTCTACCGAGCCGAAGTAAAGCGTGCCGAAGAATAGCGAAGCGAAGCAAGCGCTACAGTGGACTCAAAGCGAGTCTGCCAAAGCGAAGCGAAGCAAGCGCTACAGTGAAAAGCCAAAGCGAGTCAACGCGGGTCAACATTTTCTAAAGCAGTCACTCGGGAACTTCACCTCCCAAGCGACTCGCTACAGAATGACCTTGAAGCGACTCAACTCAAAGCGGACGCTACAACTTCAAAGCAAAGCGAGCCACTACCTACCAGAAAGCGACAGCCCAATTCCCGCTCCTATTTCAAACTCCAGTCAACTTGAGATCGCCGCATTAATTGCGAGATCTCCATGTGTCGAATGAGGAGTGGAGCAGCGGAGTTGACTGCCAGGCCGACAAGGGCGCCGCTACAGTACTGGCTCGCTCCGGTTACTGTTAGGTTTGTAACTTAGCCATTTTCGGCAAAATGCCAAATCTGCACGCCTGAAAAGCTGTCCGCCTGTGCAAGTACTGTCGAGAGGAGGAGGGACAAGGCCACCTACCAAGCAACGGGTCTTGGCCATCTCTCCGCCTATAAATAGTGAAGGATCAAGACGTGAAGAAGTAGAACACTACTTGTGCATTCGAGCGCCTACTGCAAACAAACACTCCCAGCCTTTGTGCAATCTTCGAGTCTTTGTTTTCAAGTGTTCTCCGAGTTCCAGTCTCATCGGAATTCGTCTTCACAACCTTCACACCTAGAATTCTAAGCCCATTCCATATCTCAGCTTAGAAGAAGAGCTCTAGCCTACTTTACACTTACTGTAAAGAGCTCTTCATAGTGTGTTCGTCGTAAACCAAAAACCCTAACCCTAAGTTCTGTTCGTTAGGTTTTTGTGTTCGTCGTTAGGTTGTTCCGATCCAAGGCTCTACTTTCATCGATAGTAGAAGCCTCGATCATAGAGTCTAGATCCAGGCTTAAACTTTTATTAAGTGAAGCTCGATCGAAACTAGGTTGTGAGGAGAACCCGTAATCTCCCTGTCGTCGGACTGAAGCGAGTGAAGCTTCCAGTCCAGTTTAGGTTTTTGGTGTGAACCCGGAATCACCCAGCGTCTGACAGGTCCAAGCGAGTGAAGCTCGATCTTGTCACAGGCTTTTAAAGAGCCCATAATCTTCAAGTTCTTGAGTGAAGAGAACGAGTTGCCTAGTGCAACAAAGTGGACGTAGGAGCTTCATCTCCGAACCACTATAAATCTTGTGTCGTATCTCTCTAAACCATAAACTCCTTATTTCCTTGTTTGATTATTCATTGCATTTGCATCTAAACAAACACAACTTGGAACTTTAAATACTTAGGAAATATTTAGCTCACCGAATTCCGCATCTAGAGTAAAGTCTCACTCTTGGTCAAGCTCTAAGCTTAAGAGAATCGTGATTACTTTAGATCTAGCTCTCGGCTAGGTCTTAGTGATTCAAGCGAGCACTTTACTTAGTACTCTGAGTTAAGGAAAAGAAGTTGAAAAACTTCAAAATACGCATTCACCCCCCCCCCCCCCCCCTCTACGTATTTTTCCTATAACAAACCGGGACCAATAAATGGTATAAGAGCAGCGGTTCTTTCGAGCCTCTGCTTTGCATATCCGAAGCGAGTCCCCTCTCGCTTCTGTTGTCTCACTGAACCGGATCCTGTTTTCCTAAGTGCATTAAAATCTCACCCACGTATACTGCATCTACTACTGACGGTTTGCTATGTCTACATACAATGCATCTAGTCTTCCACAGTTTTCCATAGAAGGCTATGAGATCTGGAGCTTTCGCGTTGAGAGCTTCCTATGCTCCATCCATGACCGGATGTGGGAGGTCATCGAAGATGGGCCAATCGAAATCAAGAAAGCCGTGTCTGTGGATGTTCCAGCCGCTGAAGGCCGTCCAGCCCACGTCAGACAAACATTCGTGGAGAAGGACAAAGATGAGTACTACCCTACTGACTTCAGAATTGCCAACCTCGACAAGATCGCACGCCACACGATGCAGAGCACCGTGTCGGATGCCTATCTACCACGGATAAGGAAGTGCGCAACGACAAAAGAGTTGTGGGAAACTCTAGCTCTCATATCTCAAGGCACAGACAAAATCAAAGAAAACAAGCTCGCCGTACAGATGCGGGAGTTTGAAAGCCTAGTAATGAAGTCGGGAGAATCCATCGACGCCTTCGAGCTGAGAGTTACCAACATTACTGCAACTCTCAACTCACTTGGGAAGTAACTCACTGACAAAGAGGTGAACCTCAAAATTGTTCGAGCTCTCACGAGGAAGTGGCAGACTATGAAGGAACTATACTTAGCCACGAAGGACTTGTCAAAGCTCACACCGGAGATTCTGTTCTCCGAGCTCAAAGCCCATGAATTCGATCTGAATCGAATGAACCTCGACGAAGAGGATGAAGCTCCCACGACGTCAAAGGGTATAGCTTTCAAAGCTGCTGAAGGGCCAAGCGATCAGTCGCTAGCCAAAATGACAAGGGAAGAGCTGGAAGAGCAAGTTGCATTTCTATCAAAGAATTTCAACAAGATGAACTCGCGTGTGGGCAAGTACAAGAGATTCTACAAGCAGTACAAAGGGAGGAGCACTGATGCTCGAGAAGGAAAAGGGAAAAGAGAAGAGACGACAAAGCCGATCCCACGCGACATGATGGATGTGGAGTGCTATCACTGCCACAAGATGGGCCACTACAAATCTGACTGCCCAAAGCTAAGTGCCAAAGAACGTGAGGAACTGAAGGCCAAGAGAGATGCTCCCAGGCGAGCGCTCGTAGCGAATGAAATGCCGGTCGCTTCAACTGAAGATCTATCAAGCTGATTGGTGTCTAGATGTTAGGTTTTTCGTAGTGTTTTCGTGTCCGTTTTCCCTTAGTTTTCGTGTGTTTTCGTTGTTTGTGGCTATGATTTGGTTGTTTTGGAGTCTTTGGTATTGTAGGATGAAAAGGGCGGAAACGAGAAGAAAACAAGAAGAAGAAACATTATACGAAGAGGGGTTCGGTAGGAGCACGTAGGCGAAAACGGAGGTCAATTTGGAGTTCGGACGAGGAAGATACGGCCGAAACAAGAAAGATGCGCAAAGTGACCAGAACCAAGTTCTGGACGCCGTCCAACTTGAGTTGGACGCCGTCCAACTCCGGCGGCCAGCTTTCCTTTCCTTCTATAACTAGGTTTTCATACCTATTATAAATACTACCCCTTGTACACGAATTCTACACCCTTTTACCTTAGTTTTTGCTCTAGTTTAGCATTCAAATACTTTAGTTTAGTTTTCCTTTGTTCGATCCGGATCGCTACTTCGTTCTTCAATTAATTCAAGTTTTTACTTAGTTCTTCGTTCTTCGTTTAATCTCGTAAGTTCTTTATTGCTTTCTTTTATTTGATTTAATTGCTCCCTAGTTCCTTAGATTTAGTTCTTAATTGCTTAGTTTAATATCGTTCGTTCGTTTTCAAGTTCATAGATTAGATTCGTTTTTCTTAGTTTTCAATTCCTTCGATTTCAAGTTTTCGTAGTTAGATTTATTTGCTTAATTTTCAGATTTAATAATTATGTCTAGATTCGTTTTCTTCGTTGCTTTTGTTATTGATTTCTTTTCAATTCCATGCCTAGGTAGTTTAATCGCTTTTATTTAATTTCTCTAGATTAATTAGTTTAGATTTATTTCTTGCTTTCTAGATTAGATTTATTTATTTGCTTTTGATTTATTGCTTATTTATTTTCTTGCCTAGGATTTAGAAACAAAACCAAACAAATTATTTTTACTTGCTTTCTTAGTTTTAGGTTAGATTAGGTTGTTTGCTACACGATTATTTGCCCTGCAAAGTTTTCCTTGAGATTCGACATTGGGTTTTTACTTACTAAGTGCTAGGATAGATTTCGTTCTATTGCGAACACTTTTTAGTGAAACACAAGCGACTCCGATGCATTTACAGATCCTAACTCAAGTGAGGGAGAGGATCTGGGACTCATGGTGCTCACCGATGAAGACACTGGGGAGGTATTTTTCTATCCTTCAATCACTTCAATTACACTGGCACACACTGATCATGAGGAAGTTCATTCCTCGACATGGAGTGAGTTACTTGACAAACACAAGAAATTGTCAAGCGACCACGAAATGTTAAAACAAGTTATGTCTCGAAGCGAGAAGGGGAACCGAAAGCTAGCCAATGAGCTTGACGAAGTCAAACTTAACTTAAGGGCTATGACTAGTAAGTTCGAGGATCTCTTTGCTAGACATCAAAACTTGGAGGGAAGGTATGAAACCCAGTCCGCTCTAGTTGCCAATTTGAACAAAGCCTCGTATGCTAGGTAGGCACTAGAGAGCTCGCTTTTACCTTTTGGTAGAAAAGCAGGCCTTGGATATGAGGGTGGACCTTCCAAACCCACTGTCTTTGTTGGTGCTTCAAACACCACACCATCAGTCCCTTTGGATGTGCCCACTGCCTCCAAAGTGACCACCAACAAGGACAAAGACAAAGCGGCTGAGAACCCTAAAAGGAAGCCAATGAAGATGTATATATCTTCAAGGGCAGAATCTAAGGGTAAGCAAAGTTCAACAGTCCCTAGCATTCAAAATGCTAAATCTTACCAATCCAAAGGTAAAGGGAATCCTGTTGAAGCTTCTAAGTCTCAGACCAAGACACGAGAGACAAAGGATCTACCTCCTAAAAAGAGGAGTAATGTCTATGTGTCACGTTATCCGGACTGGAGATGGTCCAACCGGACTAACGTTGAGGGGGAAGAACTTGAAGCACCAAAGAGGTCGCTTCAGATTCCAGAGGTTTCTCAAGCGGGTCGGGGTCAAAACTCTAGTTTGAGCGCTACAAAGAAACCAAGCGAGCCGCTTCGACAGACTGTAAACCCTAGGTCAGTCTTTAAGCCTGTAGCTAATCCGAAGCGAGTTGCTTCAGGATACAAGCAAAAGGGTAAGAGCATAGGTAAATCTCAAGCGAGCCGCTACGCCTCTTGCACACACTGCTGCACGTTTAAAGCTGCTTCAAGGCAGAACTCACAATTTTCAAAGGTCGAGAAACCCAAGACACAAGCTACCTCTCAAAAGAGAGTGAAGCAAGTGTGGGTACCTAAGGGAACTAACCTGCAAGGACCCAAACTGATTTGGGTACCAAAATCTGTCTAAATGCAGGTGAGCGCCATGGATCCCATGCCAAGTGAGGGTCAACAAATCTGGGATGGACAGTGGCTGTTCAAGACACATGACCGGCATGAGAGCTCTACTTCATGACTACATAGAGAAGAAGAGTCCACACGTTACATTTGGTGATAACTCTCGAGGAAGCACCAAAGGATACGGCGCACTGAAGATTGGAAAGCTCACAATAGAAGAAGTCTCCTACGTGGAAGGACTTAAGCACAACTTGCTATCCATTTCACAATTTTGTGATAAAGGATACAAGGTGGAATTTATTTCCAACAAGTGCATTGTAAAGAGCAAGCTCACGTCCCAGATTGTACTGACTGGAATTAGACAAAGGAATGTCTACGTTGCACAATGGGATAGCTGCAAAGAGGAGACGTGCTTAGTCGCAAGGAGTGCTACATAAATGGGATGGCTATGGCACCGACGCTTGAACCATCTTAACTTCAAGACCATCAATCGCTTAGCTCGCAAAGGCTTGGTGCAAGGCATACCCAACGAGGTCTTTGTCAAAGACCATCCATGCTCACCATGCCAACGAGGGAAGCAGACGAAGAAGCACTTCGCAGTCTTGAAGAAGCTTCATCTAAGCGAGTGCTCGAGCTGCTTCATATGGATCTGTTTGATCCAGTCACTCCAGTTAGTGTAAATGGAAGAAAATACACTCTAGTTGTAGTCGACGACTTCTCTCGCTACACTTGGGTTGTATTTCTCTTTAGCAAGAAGGAGACACTGTCCAAACTACCACAACTGCTCAAGCGACTAGCTGTGGAGAAGAACCAAGCGATTGCCACCATCTGCTCCAACAAAGGCACAAAGTTTCTAAACTCAACCATTGAAGCATACTGCACGGAGCATAGCATAGCACACCAGACTTCCTCAGCACGTACGCCTCAACAGAATGGAGTTGCTGAAAGAAGAATTCGCATCATCAAAGAAGCCGTTCGAACCATGATTGCTGACTCGAAGCTTCCGATGAAGTATTGGGCTGAAGCTGCCAATACAACATGCTACACGCAGAATCGGACACTTCTCAATAAACGGCACGACAAGACACCATATGAAATATGGACCGGGAGAATTCCTAACGTTTCTTATTTCCATATTTTTAGTTGTAGGGTCTTCATCCATGATAATGGGAAGTCACAATTGAAAGCCTTTGAAAGCAAAGCTGATGAAGGAATATTCTTAGGATATTCTACATCTAGCAAAGCTTACAGGGTATTCAACTGTAAAACCCTAATTGTAGAGGAATCACCCCATGTCGTATTTGATGAATCTTCTTTGAGTCTTCCACAGGAACAGGTTCAATCAAAGGAAGGAAAGACAAGCGAGGAACCCATCAACTCATTAACTTGGGACATGCTAGAGGATGATGAAGAAATCAAGGACTCAAGCGAGCAGATTGTCCAAGGAAAAGTTGAAGCTGCCCCCAAGACTCCTGAAGCGAGTGCAGGCCAAGCACCCAATCCAGTCGCTTCAGATGGAGAAGCAAGCGATCAGGAAGAAGATGAAGACAAAGCTGGTGGATCCAAGCGTGCATGGCTCAAGGATCACTCACCAAGTCAAATCATTGGAGATCCATCCAAAGGTGTAGTGACCAGAAGTCAAGTGTTTGGAGAAAGTGCCATGTTTAGTTGCTTTCTTTCAAACATTGAGCCGACATGCGTGGAGGAAGCCCTAGCCGACTCCAATTGGGTGATCGCCATGCAAGAGGAGCTGAATCAGTTCACCAGGAACGACGTATGGTACCTCGTGGATCGTCCCAAATTCCAGCATGTTATTGGCACCAAGTGGGTGTTCAAGAACAAGACGGACGAGGACCACAACGTTGTGAGAAACAAGGCGCGACTCGTCGCTAAGGGCTACTGCCAAGAGGAAGGAATCGATTTTGATGAGACCTTCGCTCCAGAGGCACGGCTGGAAGCGATTAGATTATTTCTAGCCTATGCAGCGGCCAAGAAATTCAAAGTCTATCAGATGGATGTTAAGAGCGCGTTTCTCAATGGTGAATTGAAGGAAGAAGTATATGTGGAGCAGCCACCGGGTTTCGAGCAGGGAGATAAGGTGTATCGATTAAAGAAAGCCCTATACGGATTGAAGCAAGCCCCCAGAGCTTGGTATGATACCCACTCTCAGTTCCTAGTGGATAATGGATTCCACAAAGGGAAGATAGATAGGACTCTCTTCACCATCAATCATGGAGAAGACATGCTGTGGGTCCAGATCTACGTAGATGACATCATATTTGGGTCACCAAACCAGTCGCTTAGCGAGAAGTTTGGAGAGCTAATGAAGACCAAATATGAGATGTCCATGATTGGCTTGATGAGTTGCTTTCTAGGTGTTCAAGTGAAGCAACAAAATGATGGAATCTTCATCAATCAAGCCAAGTACACTCGAGATATGCTTGACAAGTTTGGTGTTCAGCATGCCAAAGCTGTGAAGATTCCAATGAACACCAACTGGAAGATGGAGCCAGACCTAGATGGGAAGTCTGTGGATGCTACAGACTACCAAGCCTTGATCGGATCCCTTCTATATCTCACTGCAAGTAGGCCAGATATCGCTTTTGCAGTTGGAGTATGTGCCCGCTTCCAAAGCAATCCCAAGCACAGCCATCTTGAAGCTGCCAAAAGAATTCTTCGATATTTCAAGGGCACTGTTAACATGGGGCTGTGGTATCCAGCAGAGGACAATTTGGAGCTCACTGGATATTCAGATGCTGACTATGGAGGGTGCCGAATTGATAGGAAATCAACTTCGGGCACTTGTCAGTTCTTGGGAAGCAAGCTGATCTCATGGTTTTCAAAGAAGCAGACGAGTGTAGCTACTTCAACAAGTGAAGCCGAATATATGGCCGCTGGAAGCTGCTGTTCACAAATTCTATGGCTTCGTCAACAGTTGAAGGATTACAGAGTTGAAGCAAATGAAATTCCAATATTCTGCGACAACAACAGTGCTATATGCATCTCGCAAAATCCAGTGCTTCACACCAGATGCAAGCACGTGGAAATCCGACATCACTTCATTCGTGATCATGTCGAGAAGAAGGATATCAAGCTCGAGAAAATCCATACCGATCTCCAGCGAGCAGATATCCTCACCAAGCCTCTAACTGAGTCTCGTTTCAGTCAGCTATGCATGGAATTAGGGTTGCTAGACCCTGGTGAAGAATGTTATATCCAGGATGCACGAAGGAGTGGTCGTTCTGTGAGCGTCACTCGCTTCGGATCTTCACCAACTAAAGCGAGTCACTTCAAAATTCCACTCGCTTGAAGAAGGAGAAATAAGGTGGAGAAAGGTGGAGTGTTGGAAGACGTTCCCTACCCGCTTACAGGAATTGTTAAGCCATTGGTTAAGGGGGAACTATTGATTGCTCTCGGAATAATCTACTTCCAAAGCGAGCAAGGAAAACTGCTACCTAGCCTAGGATTCCTAGCGAGTGGGTATAAACACTCGCAAGTGCCGTTTCTAGTAACGGTTGTGGGGTCTTGTATCGGGCCTTCCCACGTAAAAATGGTGAAAGCTTAGGCAGGGCTGGCACCTAGACCTTGCGTCCTCTTCCCATCTTTCCGCCGAAGAGGAGCAAGTCCTCTCATCTCCTTCATCGTGGATAAATATTCATTCTTTACTCACTCTTCATTGAGTTGAGCTGCCGAATGTCTATCCATTCCAACCCCACTTTGAATTTTGCATCGCTTCAATTAACCCTTGTTTGGGTCAAGCGAGTCGATTACAAATTCATGCTGTAGCTCGTAGGAGGAAGCTTGAAGGGTTACCTTTTTCTTCAAAAGGTTGCAGGGCTGGTGACATGCTTCTGCATAAAAGCGAGATTGTCTTGTCAGAGCATTCTCATTGTCATCCTGTCCTATTCTGCTCTGAGATAAGGACTTGTACTCATCTCCCATTCATCGTGAATAAGTACACTTACGTGAAGATCCCTTCGGGTTGTAGTAAGCTTGTGTACTATATTCATTTTCTCCCCCATTCACTTCGATGGAGGACTCTCTAATTCGTAGAGGAAGATGAATGCCATGAAGATCTAGCCCAACATGTAGTACTCAACAGATTCATCAAGTGGATTCAACAAGTCTGAGTCATCAAGTGGATCCAACAAGTGGTGTCCAAATTCACAAAATGACTTCAATAGGTGGTATCAATCTCCTACGAAGTGAGATTGACTGGTAAGTGTTTCAATTTTAAGTACACTAAGTGAGCTGAAGCGTGCTAGAAACCTTCACTTACTATGTGGAAAATATGAAATGAATCTGACACAAATACAAAGAGGAAAACATTCTTGTTTATCCTCGAAGTATGTAAGTTAGAAACATCTTAAATAATGTCAAAGAAATTACATTTCTTATTCCAGTCGCTTCAGATGGTCAAGCGAGTGCTACGTCACTCCAAGCTAGCCATCGCAAGCGAGTGCAGAACAGTCACTCCAAGCGAGTACCTCTCAAGCGAGTAAAAGCCAAGCGGCCAAACGCAAGCGAGCGGGTACGAAGCGAGTATGAGCTGTCTGCACTCGAGTGCAAATTTTACTTTTACTTTACATTAAATGCAGATTCACGTACAGCCAAAAATAACGGGCGCGTGCAATGCACTTTGAATTCGAAGCGGGAAAAGGCGGACAAGATCCAACCATCGAATCTAAACAGTCCTTGATTTATAACCGTTGGATCTAACGCCATATAAGCAGACGAATCACAGCAGGCCACGTGGAGCGCCAAGTCAACTTGACGGTTCACTTTTTACTGTGATGACGCCGGACACGTCAATCACTTCGCCGTTGGCCGCCGTATACAAACAGGATCTTCGGCGATATTACTGTCTTGCCCCTGCCACGTCAGCCAAACCCTACCTCTATATAAGGACGTCGTTGCAGTGCTGCAAAACTTTTCACAACTCTCCATATTTGCCATTCTCGTGCAAGATCTGCAAACTACTGCAACTCACGGGTCTCAACCCATTTTCGTCCTTAAAACTCCGATCAAAACTCTCAAATCTCTCACCATGGGAAAGAAGCAAAAGACTGAAACGATGAAGCAATTTCTAACCGGAGTCGATGACCACATCAACGTCGAGCCTCATCTCGACCCAAAAGTCATCGATGAGGAAGGATTTGTCCGCAAGGCCGTGACCACGGCTGGCTTGTGGAAATTTGTTACTGCGGTGCCAACAAAGATATTGAGCAAGGCGGTTGCCGAGATTCTATTGAATCTCAGGGAAGGAGAAACCTCTTCAACATTCTCCGACCCGAAGAGCGGAGAGCCGGTGCAAGTGAGCTTGAGCGCCGTCGCTGAAAAATTCAACCTGACGGAAGTTGGTGCAAACTCACTCTTGGAGTTGGAGTTATCGGCCGGTGTCGAATATGCTCGGTTTGCCGTCGAAGGAGCAGAGCCCAACTACAAGGAAGCCAGCATAAGATCAGATCTTAAGGCCCCATTCAATCACATCTGCGAGCTCTTTTCTAAGGGCGTCGCGTGCTACGTCGGGAACTTGGGCCAGCTTTCAGAAACCAAGCTCTTTGCCACCTCCGTCATCGTCGACAGCCTAACAGGCACAAGATTCAACTGGCATGGCTGGTTCTGTAACCAGATCCATGAGCTTGCCCAGGATTTCAAGTATGTGAAGGGTAGCAATGTCGAAATCCTCCACAAAGGAAAGCTGAAGTTTTTCTCCAGAATCTCCTTCGCATTGGAGAAATTCTTTCCTGACAAAGTATGGACAGACACCACCAATTACAAGAAGACCACAATTTTCTACGACTTGTGGAAGTCAAAGAAAATCCCAATCGATCTGGGACTTCATAATGTTGAAGTGCCCGCTGCTGCACCAGTTGCCGAAAGGCAAGCTGGAGTGATCCAAATCAAGCGAGCCGCTTCACCCAGGAAGCGAGCTGCGCCGAAGCGAGCGAAGAAGAAGAAACTGAAGCGAGTCGCTTCGCTGGTCAAGTCAAGCGGGGCTGAGGAGCAGCCGCTTGAGGAGACCGAAGTAACCCAACCCCAGCCATCACCCACCAAAATTCAAACTCCCCCACCTTAAACACAGACACCCCCAATCCAAACCCACATTCAACCACCACCAGAACCCCAAGCCTCATCTTCAGCCCAACCTCAAACCCAGAAACCCCCCCTCTCTCCACACGAAGAAGAATCAGCCTCTTCTTTCCAACTACCCCCAATCCCACTTCTCAGCACAGATCCTACTGCTGCATTCACCATATTCCAACCAACTCAAACCCAACAACCAGCCACTGAAACCATCCAAATCACCGAAACCTCCCAAACCTCATCATCAAACCAATCCCCTTCCTCATCGGCAGCTACAGCCGATACCGCCCAAACTACCGGCACTATTATTCCATTCCAAATCCCCACGGTCTCTGCAGAGATGAAGGCTCTAGAACGTTATGTGAAGGATAGAGAGCAGGCTGCAGAGACAATCTGCACTCGCTACTCCTCAGTGCCGATGTCTGACGAGTTTTTCACCAAAACCGTCGACTTTCTCACCTACATCACCTATCGCGGAACTGGGTATTACAAGGTCTTCAACCTTCTAAAGGCCTTCAAAGAGGAAGAACTTATTCGGATGGAGGGACAGCTGCTGGACTTCATTGGAGAGAATGGATTTCACGCATTCCTTGATGGGACCAGTTTTTGGGAGAAACTGGATGCAAAGGTGAAGCGAGCCTATCCGGACGCTTTAGTCCCTGAGCGAGTGCCGTCCATCCACGAGCAGCGGCTGATGAGAAATCATGCAGAGGAGGTGCAAGTGAAGGAAGTGGAGATCTCAAATCTTCAAAGTGAGATCTCCAAGAAGGATGAGGAGTTAAATAAGAAGGTGCTGGAGGTCAACAATCTGCGTGCAGATTTTGACAAGACCAAGGCAGAGCTAGAAATGAAGGTGGAGGAACAAGGGAAGATGTTGGAGGAGAAGGAGAAGGTATTGGAGGAGAAAGTAAAGCTGGTCGGAGACCAGGACAAATCAATCACCGAGCTCAAGCAGTTGCTTGAGGCTGAAAGGAGTAGGCTGAAGGAAGTGAATGCCAAGCTAGTGGCATTGGAGGGAGAGAAGAAGGAATTGAGGAGGAAGCTTGAGAAAGAGAGGAAAGAGGTGGATAAGAAGGAGAATGATCTGATCAAGCTCGGGAGCGAGTTGACCAGGTCAAAGAAAGATCTTGACACGCTGCAGAAGGAAATGCAAATTCTCAAATCTGAGCGTGAAGAAGAGAAAGGAGAGCTCGAGAGCCGGCGAAGAAGTGCTCAAGCCATGGATTTAAAGCACGCAGAATTAGCTATCCAGGTTAACCAAGCACAGGAGAGGGCCAGTGAATTTGCGGTCAGAATTGCCGAAGCTGCTCAACTTCGGGTGACGCTCAACAACCAAGAAAGTGCTATCGCCTCGGCAAAAGCAGAACTTGAAGCTTCACAGGACTTTCTCAATTTCACTATCAAAGAGGAGCGCAAGCAAATTCGGGCAGACATTAAAGCGGAGCTGGACGCTCGCTTCAAATCCGTCGAGTCGCTTGAGAGGCTGATGGTCTCTGTCAAAGAGAGGGAGAAGCAGTGTGAGTACCTGCTTGAAGAAATCTCAATAAAAACGGCGGAGATAGTGTTGTCCGAAGAACATGTCTTCGCGACACGGACCGAGAAGATGCTCCACGCCGTCTTCAACAAATTTGAGGAGCTACGCCAATCCCTCACTGGAAAAGTGATCGCTTCAACCCCCGGCAGTGATGATGCCAAAAGGGGGGAAAGTGTTGTGAAGGGAAGCGTTGAAAACCTGGAGATACAAGGAGGAGTTGGAGGAAGTGGAGTGGAGAGGATGTTGGAAGGAGGAAGTGGTGTTGAAGAGGAAATGGAGGATGAAGCTCGGGCCGAGCGTGCAAGAAAATTGGGCAAAGAAAAAATCACTGAAGAGCCCCGAAAGCCAATCGAAGGGAAGCTGCTTGGCTCTTCCATTGCTACTCACCCTCCTGTTGTTTTGTTAACCAGGGAACAAAGGGAGCAGCAAATCGCAGCAGACGAGGCCCTCGCCCGCGACTTGGAAAAACAGTTTGATCTGAAAGCTCTCAGCGAATTCCAAGTGCCCGCTTCAACTTTGGCCTCTTCAACTCTGGCACTCACTTCAACTACTGCTGGAGCCACTTCATCCAGTCAAGCAGCCATTCCTCCAAGTGCCACAAAGAAGGACATGCCTCCACCCCCACCAAAACAAGCATTGAAGCGGACTGCGCCTGAGGCGAGAGAAGATGATCCCGAGGCCAAGCGCCGAAAGATCAAACAGTCGGTCGCTTCACGATCTGGTCAGATGGAGAGGAGGAGGAAGAGAGGAGAAGAGAGGAAGAATGAAGATGAGAAGGAGAAAAGGATCAAGGCCAAGCGTCTTGAAATCATTGACGGACAGATCGAGGAACATTTCAATGAAGTGAGACTCATCCAGTCCGCCCTCACTCGAAGCGCCTTCATTCTTTTCTTGCCAGAAGAGTCAGAGGCATGTGCCAATCAAGCATGGATGGACACCTGCTACGTTACCAAGAAGGAAATGATCGACTCTGGGCGCTACCCACGCAAGGAAGAGCAGGAATACATCCGCAAGTGACTTATTGAGAAGCTTTCGAAGTGGAACACTAAGTCGAGTGCGAAGTTCAATGCTATCATGAAAGAAATGTCGAACAGGATAGAAGAGGAGCTTGTTGTGCGGAGGAATGAACATCCAGATGCTCGAGAAATCGAGGACTTCATCCCAAGTGACCTACTTGAGCAGTGGCTGTTCTACAAGGAGAAGTTTATCAAAGCTTACTACTACTGGGAAGTAGTGCCACTACAGGATGACTGCTCAAGGATAAATGCGCTCAACAACTTTCTCTGTGCCTACAACGAGAAGCTAAGGCGGAAGATCTTTACAGAGGCAGAGCTAGCTGAGCCTAAACCTCTAATCATCAAAGTACCTGCCGCAAAGTACTGTTGAAGAGGAGAAAGAGGAGAAGAAGGAAGAAGAAAAGGAAGACAAGGACGAGGCTGCAGGAAAACTTTGAATTTCAAGTCTCCATATTTTTTGAACTGTTGTTCAAATCTATCTTATTTAATTTCTGTCACCTTGTGTCATTTACAAGCTTTGTGAATGATTTATCCTTATGCTACAAAACTCAAACAACTTAACCGAAAAAAAGGAAAAGGATATATATATATATATATATATATATATATATATATATATATATATATATATTCAAACGAACATGCAAAGGAAGCAATCGCTTGAAATTCCTTCCACGGTTAGGCAGGCTATTTCTTTTAGCCTAAAGTCATTGGGTTTTGGCATCATCAAAAAGGGGGAAATTGTTGGGAATTGTTAAGGACAAACATGTTAAGGGGGAACCAATAAGGGACATTTTAAGAAATGAAGTATTGTTTTGATTTGATCCCAAAACCCCTAAGTGTCCTATTCTCAAGCGACCCATTTTTGATGTAGATAATAGGTTAGAAATTTTTCTAAGCCTACACTGTTAGGATGTCTCAAATTTTGCTTAGGTTTTTAGACTGCAGAAATCCCAAGTGAAGGCCACTCACTTGAGTGTGTTTTTCAAGCGAAGCGAGTCTACCGAGCCGAAGTGAAGCGTGCCGAAGAATAGCAAAGCGAAGCAAGCGCTACAGTAGACTCAAAGCGAGTCTGCCAAAGCGAAGCGAAGCAAGCGCTACAGTGAAAAGCAAAAGCGAGTCAACGCGGGTCAACATTTTCTAAAGCAGTCACTCGGGAACTTCACCTCCCAAGGGACTCGCTACAAAATGACCTTGAAGCGACTCAACTCAAAGCGGACGCTACAACTTCAAAGCAAAGCGAGCCACTACCTACCAGAAAGCGACAGCCCAATTCCCTCTCCTATTTCAAACTCCAGTCAACTTGAGATCGCCGCATTAATTGCGAGATCTCCACGTGTCGAATGCTGAGTGGAGCAGCGGAGTTGACTGCCAGGCCGACAAGGGCGCCGAGCCACTACAGTACTAGCTCGCTCCAGTTACTGTTAGGTTTGTAACTTAGCCATTTTCGGCAAAATGCCAAATCTGCACGCCTGAAAAGCTGTCCGCCTGTGCAAGTACTGTCGAGAGGAGGAGGGACAAGGCCACCTACCAAGCAACGGGTCTCGGCCATCTCTCCGCCTATAAATAGTGAAGGATCAAGAAGTGAAGAAGTAGAACACTACTTGAGCATTCGAGCGCCTACGGCAAACAAACACTCCCAGCCTTTGTGCAATCTTCGAGTCTTTGTTTTCAAGTGTTCTCCGAGTTCCAGTCTCATCGGAATTCGTCTTCACAACCTTCACACCTAGAATTCTAAGCCCATTCCATATCTCAGCTTAGAAGAAGAGCTCTAGCCTACTTTACACTTACTGTAAAGAGCTCTTCATAGTGTGTTCGTCGTAAACCAAAAACCCTAACCCGAAGTTCTGTTCGTTAAGTTTTTGTGTTCGTCGTTAGGTTGTTCCGATCCAAGGCTCTACTTTCATCGATAGTAGAAGCCTCGATCATAGAGTCTAGATCCAGGCTTACACTTTTATTAAGTGAAGCTCGATCGAAACTAGGTTGTAAGGAGAACCCGTAATCTCCCTGTCGTCGGACTGAAGCGAGTGAAGCTTCCAGTCCAGTTTAGGTTTTTGGTGTGAACCCGGAATCACCCAGCGTCTGACAGATCCAAGCGAGTGAAGCTCGATCTTGTCACAGGCTTTTGAAGAGCCCGTAATCTTCAAGTTCTTGAGTGAAGAGAACGAGTTGCCTAGTGCAACAAAGTGGACGTAGGAGCTTCATCTCCGAACCACTATAAATCTTGTGTCGTATCTCTCTAAACCCTAAACTCCTTATTTCCTTGTTTGATTATTCATTGCATTTGCATCTAAACAAACACAACTTGGAACTTTAAATACTTAGGAAAGATTTAGCTCACCGAATTCCGCATCTAGAGTAAAGTCTCACTCTTGGTCAAGCTCTAAGCTTAAGAGAATCGTGATTACTTTAGATCTAGCTCTCGGCTAGGTCTTAGTGATTCAAGCGAGCACTTTACTTAGTACTCTGAGTTAAGGAAAAGAAGTTGAAAAACTTCAAAATACGTATTCACCCCCCCCCCCCCCCCCCCTACATATTTTTCCTATAACAAACCGGGACCAACAACGTCAATCGTTATTCTTATATAATTATTTGTTGCACCCCCAAATTTTAATTCCTGGAGTCGCCACTGATGTTAGATAACTCACCGGCCCGTGAGATTGACAAGGCCCGACCATAATTTACTATTCTCCTTCTTCTTATTCAACTCATCCAACCCCTATGATATTATTTAAAAAATTGAATAGTATAACCATTTGGAGTATAATTATCCCATAATATTTTACAAAGTTTATCCGAACATCCGGATTTGATTTAAAATATTATTTTTTCAAAAAATACTCATTTTTAAAATTTTGATTATATTATAATTTTTAATTATCTTTTTAAATAACATTTTTTATTTAAATAAATAAGTTTTGAATGTTATATATATATATATATATATATATATATATATATATATATATATATATATATGTATTGACTGATGGATTAGTTGACAATATAAAATTTTTCCGGATACGCGATACACGATTTTCTAGTAATTTAATAAACGAATTCGGATGAACCCGAATTTCTAGACTAGGTTATGGAATAGTTATCATGGTTTTTAAATAATCTAGTTATTTAAGGTAATTCAAGCTTTTAATATAGTGAATAAGCACTGCTACCAAATTGCCAAATTTTTATCCTGTAATCATATCTACCAAATAGCAATCTTCCATAACTATCTTATCAACCTTGTACTACTATCTTTTAAATTTAACTCGGTTAATTCTAACTAGGCTACCAAAAAGGGCCTAAATAGTAAAATTTTAACCCACTAAAACATATTCACACTACTTTGACAACAACTATCACTCTCGTCTTAATTCTCGTGTCGGAAAAAAGTTATCCCTTTATCAATGGGATGTAGGGAGTATATTTTTAGGTTGAGGAGAAACTATAGTAAAAGAAAAGGAAGCATTTATAGATGGTGTAAAATTCACAGATAACCCACTAATTTATTGGGCCGGCTCTATGAGGTGCCGGTTCATAGTTTATGATTTTTGAACCGAGTTTGGCTCGTAATTTTTCCATTTCCATTTTCCATTCATTTCAGAATTTGATATTGTGTGCGAAAACTGTTGGATAATATGTGTTGCGTAACAACAATTGAATCCGGGTAAACACGTTCGATAATCTTGAAATAAAAATTACAAGATCTGAACTATAACACACTCGTTAGAAATTACAATACAATAAACTAAATTGAATGCGTAATTAAAAAAGTAAAACCGAGTCGAGTAGAACTCTTCCCGCAAGAAGCTTTACGCCCCGGTAGTGCTCTCGGAACTGGCGTAGCTTCCCAAAAGGTAAAACGGTTTTCGTCTTGATAGTAGTAGCACCACAAACTATCAAGCTCCGGCGAACTGGATGCAGACGAGGAACTGAGCTCGAAGAAAATGAATGCAACGAGATGCTCGTATATGATATCGATGTAGTTTTCGATCGTTGTGTTAGAATGAATCTAAACACGTCTATTTATAGGCTACGTCTCAACCGAGAAATTGATGAGCCATAAAGTGTCGGTGGAGGTTACGTGAGTAACTCCTGGCTCATGAATGCCTCGTTGGGGGTTACGGGTTAACTCCTAGCGGTTATTCCCGACTCATCATGGCGTTGGTGGTTATGAGCGTAACTCCCGGGGTTACTCTCAACGTATTAATATCGTTGGAGGTTATGGACGTACCTGGACGAGATGCTCACGTAGATTCGTTCGAGAGACGTATCTATACGACTTCTCCAACCTCCAAAATAATTATATCTCACTCACCGGAAATTGGTCTTGAGCATATAAATATATCACGATATTCTACTCCCGGAGTAGATTAATAATCTATCATTTAATTATATAAATTAAATATAAATTATTTTCCATTTGATCAAAAGACCAAATTTCCAACAATCCCCCACATGAGTGAGATAGCCTTATGCAAATGCAAAGCTCAGTCCTCAAGAGACTTTATTGTGTTAGGAGAGGTGGTTTTTGGCCTTGAACCTTCCATAGTCAACATTATCGAGTATACCGGTGGCCTAGTGGACGTGATACCTTGAACTAGTCCTCCTTGGTGTATACTGAGACAACAATATTGACAGAATATCGTCTCAAATCTCATCCGTTCTCACGTTTGTGTCCATTTCATGCCCTGGAACACCCCTTTTGATTCATAAGTATAACGTCGAAGCGGCCACTACTTCTTACTTATATAGGTGATTCTTACTCTAGCATTCTGCTATGCTCAACCCGTCCACGGTTTTTCAAGAATCATTAAAAGTCTTTAGACTTAACCTCACCACGTGCAGACTTAAACACTCATAGCTTTCACAGGGAACGATTCAACATTTTGAGTGTTTCTACTCGAATTATTATAGCTTAGTTGTCCCATTGAACCACATTATGGATACTTTCAATTAATATGGTAGGGTTACCACTATAATTATTCATTTATGTGGATTTTAATCCCATTCCCTTGACAAACTTATGCATTTGATCTCGATACAAATTTTCCGTTAGCGGACCGCTATGTTATTCATTGACTTTATCGGGTCAATCGAGATAACTTCACTCAAGATCAAGTGCAAAACAAAACCCCACACTTTGAGGTTTTACAAGAAGTTTATCTTCTTTTCCACCACTAAAATGAAGTTATCTATTAACTTCCATTTACGTGGTATCTTGCTTAAGATATAATTAGTTGTTAAACCTATTTTCGTATAGGAAACAACAACTCAATTACCATCTTAATAAAATAAATCTACTCTTTTATGTGGAGTTTTGTACCTTAAGTTTATTAAAACTTGTGTACCATATCCACCCCTAAATGAGTTTTACCATATTAGCCATTATGGCTCGTCTCATTTTAATAAATGAGTATCCACTGTTATCAAGAAGAATAACATCTTAGTTCTTGGAAGAACCCATGAAAAAACTTAATAATTTTTCACCACGAGCTACAACCTCTATAATTGAATATGGACTATTTTAAAACATAAATGTCTTAAACAAATATCTTATCTTTCCATTATTCACATTATTTACACATAAATGTGTAACTTTATTACCAATTATGTGGTATTAAAACCAATAATTGTAATAATCAATTTATGGATCATTCCACCATCATAACTCCAACCGTTGTGCACCGTGAACTTGTGAGTAGTTGCCTCGTCGAGAAGATATTTGTCTTTAAAGCACCCCCACAATTCTTCGGTAGGTTGAGTTGATGTGGCAATAGATACCATTTATGCTTCTATTTATATTGATTATTTAATATAAATAAAGCTCATTATTATTTTAAAAATAATAACATTTTCTTATAAGATATTTTAATAGAAAAAAGCCATTTATTTTAAATAAATGCTTTTACTATTTTTCGTACGGCTTTATGACCCATTCAAGCTCCTCGAACTATTCGAAAATTCAATATACGTTACCAACAAGCTCGATTTAAAAAATCAGCATGTTCGGAGCTCAAATGTTCATTTAGACATTCATCGAACACGTAAAGTGCACAGAAATCTGCCTTTTACTTTCCTGAAAACCAGCCATTGAGGCCTTTCATCGAACAGATGATGTGCGCCTCTCAAGCATAGTTTTCCAAGCCATATCTCCGGCGATCGTGACTCCGGTGTGGATCAATACGCCTTCCATCACTACCACAATGATCTGGTGACAAACCACGACTGTTGAACGGCCGTGAATCGCCCGAAACCCGCGAGCAAGAGTGAAGCTTTGTAGCACCGCTGCTGCTACTGCAACAGCAGCCCAACGTGCGCCAAGCCAACACCTCTCACGCTCTCGGACCTCGTCCGATGCTGCTGCTCGCGGCTGGAGTGCCCTCGACGCGCGCATATGCCAACTGTGGCAGCGCCCATACCGACGGCAGCTTCCGAGGTTGCGTCTAGCACCCCTCACGCCCCAGCCCTCGCTTGACGTTGATGCCAATGGCTGGAGAGCCCCTCGGCGCGTGCACCTGCCTAGCAGAGCAGTGCCCATGTGCCTAGATGGTGCTTGCCTGTGCAGCTCACGCACACAGCGCACAGCCACCCACGTGTTCTCGTCGCGTAGCACGTGACGCCCCTCCGTGCACGAATGCCAAACATCCGTCATCCGAGAACCCTCCACGAGCTTTAGCTCCGTTTTGGCCAGCCGCAAGTGCAGCCACAAACGCGAGACTTGCCCCGTGGAAAGCCTCTCGGCTCGCACACATCAAGCACCTACGATGCCCAAGTGTGGGTAACACAAGCCCCTCAAAGGAGCTGCTGCTCGGCTGTTCCAGTGTACCCTCGACACACCACGAGCTCAAAGTACTACCCCTTGACGTGGGAAAGCACTATGGCCCCTTCGTCTTCATGGGCGGCCCATCGAAAGTTGTGGAACGCGATTTGTGTCTCAATTGATTTACAAACACGTGCCCAGCAAGAGTTCGACGAAATTTCTCATCCAGTTTTCAATTTTCAGCAAGTAAAATTTCCATAATCATTAGCCGAAAACAAAACCATAAATTGTGAAACTCATACAACAAATTTAACATGAAGTTTAAATTCACGTGTTGACTGTTGCAAGTCTGCATCCGGCATATCATCTCTTCGTCTTGGATTTGGCATGTCTCACACACATCCAAGAGCCCAAAGCTATTGTCCTTAACGGTGATGCTGCCCCTCGCCTCGATAACGGTCATAGCTCAATCTTGAACGTGTTGCGGTAAAGCTTCTTGCGAATTGTTGGATAATATGTGTTGCGTAACAATAATTGAATCCGGGTAAACACGTTCGATAATCTTGAAATAAAAATTACAAGATCTGATCTATAACACACTCGTTAGAAATTACAATACAATAAACTAAATTGAATGCGTAATTAAAAAAGTAAAACTGAGTCGAGTAGAACTATTCCCGCAAGAAGCTTTACGCCCCGGTAGTGCTCTCGGAACTGGTGTAGCTTCCCAAAAGGTAAAACGGTTTTCGTCTTGATAGTAGTAGCACCACAAACTATCAAGCTCCGGCAAACTGGATGCAGACGAGGAACTGAGCTCGAAGAAAATGAATGCAACGAGATGCTCGTATATGATATCGATGTAGTTTTCGATCGTTCTGTTAGAATGAATCTAAACACGTCTATTTATAGGCTACGTCTCAACCGAGAAATTGATGAGCCATAAAGTGTCGGTGGAGGTTACGTGAGTAACTCCTGGCTCATGAATGCCTCGTTGGGGGTTACGGGTTAACTCCTAGCGGTTATTCCCGACTCATCATGGCGTTGGTGGTTATGAGCGTAACTCCCGGGGTTACTCTCAACGTATTAATATCGTTGGAGGTTACTGACGCACCTGGACGAGATGCTCACGTAGATTCGTTCGAGAGACGTATCTATACGACTTCTCCAACCTCCAAAATAATTATATCTCACTCACCGGAAATTGGTCTTGAGCATATAAATATATCACGATATTCTACTCCCGGAGTAGATTAATAATCTATCATTTAATTATATAAATTAAATATAAATTATTTTCCATTTGATCAAAAGACCAAATTTCCAACAAAAACTACATGCAGACGGAGAATCTAGACCTACCCGCGGGCCTTGGCCCGCCGATTTTGGGCTTAACCCGTCGGTTTACGGTCTTGCGGATAAATGAATCATAGTTTGTAATAAAACTAGAATTGTACCCCCGCGATGCAGGGGTTTACTCGATCAAGAAAGAGTGTAGCAAATACTCCTAAGTCCTATCAATTATTAAATCTATGTACTTTTTCTTGTTTTGGACAATTATTGGAGCCAAGCTCCCACAAACTCCTAAAAATTCTCCAAGCCCACCTTATATCTCCCACAAGAGATCGAACCCGGGTCACTTTTCACAAAGAGGAGCTCGGTGGTCAGGTGCGCTAAATCACCTGGTTATAAAAATACATCATTTATCATAAAATAAATCTTTAACACTGCCATATTTATCGTATTTTCAGTTGCCCTGTATAAATGAGTAGTAGTAGATTATAAATATAAGATGAAAATTTATTTTATAGTGGTATTAATGAAATACATTTGACTGAAATTAATAAGCTAAGTTGTTATATGATTCTGAAAAATATAAGCTAAATAATTAATTTATAAAATAAAATTATTGAAGCACATATATCAAGAAATTTGGAGGGAAAACTTAGAATGGGTATTTTGTTTTAGTATATATATATAGATTTTGGATTCGTAAAATTATACGAATCCATTTAAACAATAATTAGCATGCTCCGTCATAAACTCATAATCTACAACACAAGATTAGCATGCTCCGTCATTTATGGAACAAACATTAAATACTAACTAACACTCGCCTAATCCGGAAAGAAGATAAAATGAGTAAGAGTGATGCTAAACGGATCAATTTGATCCGGATCAAATGTATTAATTACAAGAAATCAAATGTGAAAAGACAATTATGTCTTTTGACCTATTTTTGTCTCCAACATTTATATTCATTTTCAATATCTAACTCATAGCTATGATACAATAAATATTTATACGATTGGGAATAAGATTTATATCCTAAAAACTAGTTTTGCTTTCTTCCAAAACAAATTTGAACAGGGTAAATTTATTTTTTAATCTCAATGAAGTAATTTAATTTTTTAATTTGAGCTAAGTAAAAAAGTATGTATAAACTCACTTTAAAAAAAATGAAATTGAAAAAAAAATGATCTGTCTTCTTAAAAAATACGTTTTATAGATAAAAGGATTTATATTTATATATACATATTAAATTATTAATTATTAAAGTATATGATCAACAGTTAAAATTCATTGATATGTTAATGGAAAATGACTAAACTTATTTAGTTTGTATAGTCTAAGAAAATAATGTGCGAACACCAACAATCAACTAGATTATTACACAAAATATATATAGTTCAATAATAGTGAAGTTTACTAATAGTAAATATTGAAAGAGTGATGCTATTCGGCCATAATGTGACCGACCATAATTTAACTTTTTATTTTTTTATTTTTTTTAGTATCAAATAATTTATATATTTATGCCAAACTTTTTGGATTATAAAAAACTCAAAAAGCGATACTCCGTATTTTTTTACGTATTTTTTAAAATTAATCCTTTAATTATTTGATAATTTTTACTATTTTAAAGGATTTATTGCCTTTTCATCTAGAAAAAAAGAGAAAAATATGTAATTTTTGGGGAAAAAATATTTTTAAATTAAAATATTAAACTAATAAATTATAGTTTTCATTTACTATTTTTAAAATTACGTATATTATGAAAAATGTCATTGTGTGGCCGGCCACATTATGGCCAAATAGCATTATTGATATTGAAATTAGTAATATGACGCATACTTTTTTATTTTATTGTAATTATGCATGTATCGACATACCCATTGTGTTTGATGTCGGTTGTCGTGGGTGTTTGCAAGTATGAAGTTTTTCTTCCGATATTTGTTATACCGTTGACCTGTAATGCACGGATTCTCCAAAAAACTCCCTATTGCAGTATCGGATACGCCTGGGGTGCGGGTGCGCGTCGGATTCGCGTGGGATACGTATCCGATACGCCACCTGGCGTATCCTGAAAAAAAAAAAAAAAAAAAAAAAAAAAAAAAAAAAAAAGGGATTCGCGAATCGGGTGCGTCGGATACGCGAATCGGGTGCGTCCACCTCGAGAATCCGGTGCGTTTAGGGTTATTTTTGTAATAATTTTATTTTTTGGGTTTTTTTGTAATTATTTTTATATACAATGCCTAAAATTTAAACAATTAATAGAATTATTGTAATATTTAAATTATGGGGTTTAATCGAAGATTTCATTTTAAGGGATATTTACAATATACTTTTCTATTTATACTTTTTATTTTTATAAATAAGTGTCATATATATTATAAAATATAAATATATGCACATATCTTTCACGAATCGTATCCTAACTTTTTAAAAAATCCGTATCCCCGTATCCGAATCGTATCGCCCCCGCACCCGTATCCCCGCACCCATGCAACATAGCCGTTGACATATGCAAGTAATATACCGTTAATTAATATGTCACGTCATCCGTAGGCATATTAAGTATGTCCACGGGTAGTAAAAGAGCACCCCTATGTGTATATAATATATTAATGAGGCAAAAAATAAAATAGCCTATTTGAATTTTAAAAACCAATTCTAAGTTTGGATGTTAAAAAAAAATATATATATATATATATATATATATATATATATATATATATATATATATATATATATATATATATATATATAGGGGATGGTTCTCATGGGAACCTTTCACTTCATGAGAACTAGGAACCATTCTAGTCCATTAGATCATGAGAGATCTATGGACAAGATTAATCCCTACATTAATTAGTATATTGATTTAAATCTAATTTTAATTATGCAAAAGGGTAGATTAGTCAATAATAAAGCAACATTAATCCACCTACCTTAATTATAGGATACGTTAGATTTGTTTAATATGCAGAATCGCGGCCGATTCAAAATCAATTAGATTTCGACGACGAAAGCAAGCATCGACCAGCCGCCGAAAACTGGTTCGCAGCGCGAAACGGAGCAGCAACCAGTCCGCCGAAACTTGCTTTGCAGGCAACGAAACGGAGCAGCAACCAGCCCTCGAAACGTGCTTCGCAGTCGACGAACCGAAGCAACAGCCAACCTCCGAAAATTGCTTTGCAACCGGCGGAAAGGAGGAACAGCCGGTCGCCAAATCTTGCATCACAGCCGGCGAAACGCAGTAAAAAGCCATCGGAATCGAAATCAAAATTGAATCGAATGACGGTAAGTAAAGTTACAATTGCATTCTTATTTTGATGCTTTACTACAATCAACCGTATACTTAAATTGGATTTTTTTCGTTGGTTTTAAGTAGTAGCCATAGGATTTTTAGTTTCGTTGATTTATAGTTCCATTTAAGCATGAATTTTTTCGAACAGTTTTCGTGCATATATACTTACAACTAGTTTCATGCTTAAATATTTGTATTTTAGTGTCGTCGATTTTGTAGTGTCGTTGATTTTAGTTTCATGCTTAATTTTATGTGTCTTTTTTTCTTAAGTTCATGCTTAAAATATTTTAATCTCATGCTTAAAATATTTGTATTTTAGTTTCATGCTTAATGTATTTTAGTTTCATGCTTAATATATTTTCTTGGATTTTATGTGTCGTATAGTTTAGATTAATGCTTAATATATTTTAATTTCTTGCTTAAAACAGTGGTGTCCTCGTTTAATGCTTAGTTTGTGTTGTCATCGATTTTAAGCATATTTCAGATTATATGAAAGCATTATATCGAACACCTAATGTGCATAGATTTTTTGAATGCTATGATTTAAGCATAATTCAAATTTTATGTTTAGTTTATTTTCGTGGATTTTATGTGTCATCAAGTTTAGATTAATGCTTAATATATTTTAATTTCTTGCTTAAAACATTGGTATCCTAGTTTAATGCTTAATTTGTGTTGTCATCAATTTTAAGCATATTTTAGTTTATATGAAAGCATTTTGTCGAACAACTAATGTGCATAGATATTTTGAATGCTATGATTTAAGCAGATTTCAGATTTTATGCTTAGTTTTAATTAGTTTCATGCTTAATTTGATTGAAGGAAACACAAATAAACGGAAGTGTACACAAGAACTTTCGGACGATGACTTTGTTGCTGAAAAGCTGAAAAGGGGGAAACTTCAAAAGGAAAGTACTAAACCATTGGAGCATGGAAATAACAACAACGAACCTGATACGATGTTCCACCCGTTGCGTTGTAGAATCTGCCCAACGGTGCTTGTGGAGACCATCGAGCAATTATCGGAGAACCAGAAACAACAAGATTGTTTAATGCTAGAAGTTGTGAGCTCTAATTGCAGAATCCACATCGAGTTTATGGATGCATTTTATCGGACACCTAATGTGCATAGATTTTGTGAATGCTATGAGCATATTTTCAGATTTTTATGAATGCTTTTATCGAACACTTTATGTGCACTGATTAAGCATTAGTTGCGACTAATTTAAGCATATGTCTCGACATTTTTTTTTTTATTATTATTGATAATTAACCATCGCTCGTAGCATGTCGTCGATTTTAGAAATTATAATAAAAATCCTTTATGAATGCTCTCATTTACCGAGTCGGGGTTATGAATGTATTTTATCGAACGTCTGACGTGCATAAATTTTATGGATGATATGAGCAGATTTTCAGATTTTATGAATGCATTTTATCGAACACTTTATGTGCACTGATTAAGCATTAGTTGCGACTAATTTAAGCAAATGTTTCGGCGTTTTCCAACTAGCTTGAATTTCGTTGCTTAATTTTTTAAGAAACATTCTATCGAACATTTTACGAGTCATGCTTAATTATAACTAATAATACGCTTAAAAAGCATATAAAAATAACTAATTGAAAAGAAACAATGCTCAAATTTTTTATAAGGATGACAACGCAAAGTACATAAATCAACAACAGAAAATTGAATGGCAGGCGGTGGCTGCGGTGTCCTAGACGGCGGCTCGTGGCGACTTGTTTCTATCTCGAAACCTAATCAAGAGAGAGATGAGATTTAAGAGGGAGGGAGAGATCAGAAAGAAGATAGGGAGAGAGAAACCTCACCTGTACGGCGGCGGGCGGACAGCGACTCGACGGCGACATCTCAGCCCTAGGTCGCTGCACCTGCTTTCTTTGTCTATCAAAATCCCTAAAAACGAGAAGAGAGTGGAATAGGGAAGGAGAAGAAAGACGCCCGCGGCCGGAGTAGCGACCCTCGCCGCCGGCGAAGGCGGCACCGGCACCAGTCGTGTGTGAGAGAGAGAGAGGTTCGAGAGAGAGAGAGAGAATGGATTCTTTAATGTCCACGTTTTAAGGAACTAATATAGCACATTACAATATTACCCTTTCAATTTATAAAACTACCAAATTTAATGAATGTGATCTTCAAATCTCAGCCGTTTATTCTCTTAAAATCAACGGATCATAAAGGTTCCTAGTTCTCATGAAATGAAAGGTTCTCATATGATCTATTCTCTCTATATATATACCCATATATTTAAAAATAGTACAAGATTGCCCTTTAGAGGAAAATGCGCAATTTTAATTATGATCCCCTACCTAAAATCTAGGAAACCACAAAAAACATCCAATTCTCAGAAAAACTTCTTCCATTATCTGACACACGATTTTTTTGCTTTTCGTCTTTTTAATAGATTTTTTTTCGTTTTTTTTATGCTTTTCGTTTTATTAATAGATTTTTTTTTATTTTTATTTTTATAACACAATATGAATTTATAACACAGTACCATTTTTGTACGCTTCGTACTGGACGTTGATTATAAGATTTTGTAATTTCGTACTGTGTTCTTAAATGCATGTATGACGTAATAGAATTTACGAACGTTTGTAGTAATATTTGTAAGTTTCGTGCTGTGTTCCTAATTGCATAGAGCGAAGTGATAAAAAAATTATGCACTTCTCTAGTAAAATTTTATAAGTTTGGTACATTGTTCCATTCAAATAAGTACGAAAGTATTAAAATCATACTTAAATACACGAATCGAAAGTAATAGAAATTAACAACTTTAGATAAAGAAGATCTAAAACAAATAAGTACAAACGTATTAAAATCGTACTGAAAAAATCAAGTAATAAAAATTAAATAGCTTTAGATAAATAAATGAAACTCCGCTTCAAATAATAAATCAAAAAAAGGATGGTAAAAAGAAAAGAAAAATTGAAATAGAGGTTACAGTCCTGGAAACCTAAATCGCCGCCGCCGGAGATCCAACGGATGGATAGGTCTAAAATTTGCAGTGTACCTCCCCACGTCCCGTACGAACAAACCCACAATGTTTGAAGTCAATCGCACGGCTAGATCGGCCGAAACAGATGAAATAGCCCCGAAAACCTAAATCGCCGTCGCCGGAGATCCAACCGATGGATTAGTCTGAAATTTTCGGCGAACCTTCCCACATCTCGTACGAAGATACCCACAAAGTTTGAAGTTAATCGTACGGCTAGATCGGCCGGAACAAATGAAACAGCCCCGGAAACCTAAATCGCCGCTGCCGGAGATCCAACCGATGGATTGCTCTGAAATTTATAGAGAACCTCCCCACGTCCCGTACGAACCCACCCACAAAGTTTGAAGTTAATCACACGAGTGGATCAAATTTCGCAAAATTACACAAAAGGAGCGGTGGAACGGGATGAAATCTCACCGAAACTAGTAGCGTGGGAGTGCAATTGGGAGCAGAAACGCAAATTGTTCTTCCTCAAAGCCCTTGTATATCGATCTCACTTGCCGTCGCGCCCGGCGGAGGGAGAGAGACAACGAGAGAAAGAACGCCCGGCGGGGGAGAGAGACAGACGGAGAGAGAGAGAAATAAAGAGAGGTTGCGTAACTGAGGCATATGAAGAAGAGTGGAGATTAAACAAAAAAAAAAAAAAAAAAAAAAAAAAAAAAAAAAAAAAAAAAACTGCTCCTAACCTAAAAAGTAAGGACATTTTTGTCCACCGAACCAAAAAGTGGGTATTTTTTGTGTTTTTTAACTTCCAAAACTAATATTGATTTTATAACTTAGAAGTGGGTAAAATCATATATATTCTCAATATTAATTATAGTAAAATCTTGTCATGTTAGTCATAAGTAAGTTAATGTTGATGAAAAATGATATCTATATCATGAACTTCATTCTTCTTAATAATAATTTATATATACTCCCTCCGTCCCATTCTATTAGTCTCATTTGCCATTTTAGTTTGTCCCACCTATTAGTCCCATTTCCTAAAATGACAAAGAATACTTGGCCACAATTCACTCTCTCTCCTCAGGATTAATTACAACCACATATTCTCCACTCACTCTCCACTCACTTGTGATAGGGACTAATATCAGCTTTGCCAGGTGGCATTCTTTAGCGCTGACTAGACTATTCTTCTAAGGGCCTCAGATGACTTGTCCGGTACAGATGCCTAGGATATTCAGAGGCTATAAGGTTCGGGTCAGATGTCTCAGGAACCATCCTTGAAGAAGATGCCCTGGTCAGGGCAGAAGCTATGAGGTTCCAAACAGATCTTGGCTTATGCGGAAGATGTCTAGATCCCGCTAGCATCTGCTAGGATTCAAGGATCTGCCTAACACACGGTCCGCATGACTCTATATGCCTTAGGGTGGGGACCACAAAATTGATGACGAAGAGAATCTTGTCTCCTTAGAAATTCCTCTCTTGTCCTCCCTTGGTAGGGGCATTCACCTTTTCGTCCTTTTTCTACCTGTAAATATCGAGTGATCGCACCATTTCAATCATCCTCAACTCTTCACACACGCACTATTCCATTCATACTCTGCCTTGTACTCACTCAAGTCGGAGCAACCGAAGTCCTTCCTCAAGGACTTCCATGCTCTCGTCATTTCCACCTACATCCTCCTCGGTGAAAAGGAGACTCCCAACAGCTCAAAGCCGAAGGTATAATTCTCGTTGCCGAGAGAGGACGAAGCATGAAGACGCCTTGCGTTCTCTACTTCGCCCTCTTCTTTCCCCCCTTATTTCTTCCGCCCAAATAAGCTCTAAGCTCCATGGATATGACTGGTTTTTTGGTTATAAACACCCTTTGCTTAACGTTTAGCTCGATCCCCTCCTTTATGTCTAAAGGAAGAGACTCTTTAGAAAATGACTCGTTATGAATCGCTTGAATCTCTTACTTATTCCTGTTATAGTCTTTTATATATGAATGCTCTTTACAAATATGATGAATAATCACACAATTGTTGTAGATCTTCAACCCGGATCTAACAACTGGCGCCGTCTATGGGAAATTTGAGTTTAAGACGTTGATTTCCTTTCTTATATGTGGATTCTTAGCTTGCTGTTTGTAATGCTGTTGAAGCTTTTGGGTCTGAGATGTTAATCTCTTAGATATCATTGGAATTCTAGCTGGTTGTGGTAATATGGTTATGAATTTTTTCTATTACTTCCTTGTGCAAGAGATGCCCGAAAGAGGGATGTTAGAATGAACTCATATTTGATGTTAGTTCAGTGGTTTTCTAAGGAAACATGCATACTGTGAATTGATTTCAGTTGAGTCTTTCGTAATGTTGAGATGCGAAGTTGGAGGCGATCTTAAGACTATGTCCTCCTCATAATATAAATGGTGATAACTGAATTGTTTTCTGTGTTTAGTTCGAAGGTTGTGAAGAATTTGAAGGAAAGTTGAATCAAAATTGCAGCAACCCTAGAGTACATTCAGCTCATCTCTTATAATTGGTGAGTTTAAAGTTCCATTAAATATTGCAAAACATAAAGTTAGCTCGTGGGTTATGAGCGATTGGTAGTTACAGAGGAAGCACTATGACCCAAATTCAGTCGTAGGCCCCTGTATTGCCATGAACCGAAAACACGCAAAGTGAAAACGTTGAAAACAGAGGGTCGGAAATGACGAGGTCACCCCACTCACCTTGATGAGGGGGTCCTACATTTGAAGGCAGAACCTCTCAGAAGCCCTATCTAATAGGCAACATTCTCGTAAGCCCTATATAATAGGCAGAATTCTCAGAAGCCCTATCTAATAGGCAACATTCTAGTAAGCCCTATATAATAGGCAAAATTCTCAGAAGCCCTATCTAATAGGCAATATCCTCATAAGCCCTATATAATAGGCAGAATCCTCAGAAGCCCTATTTAATAGGCATAAACCTCATAAGCCCTACACCGTAGGCAGAACCCTCAGAAAGCCCTACACAGTAGGCAGAACCATATCAAAAGCCCTACATGGTTAGGCACCACACAAAAAGCTCTACATGGTTAGGCACTATAACATTAAGCCCTATGAAAATAGGCGTCACGCGCTAAGCCCTATGAAAATAGGCATCATACCTTAAGCCCTGTGAAAACAGGCACCATCCATTCCTGCCTCATACAAGTGGATGCCACCCCTTAAGCTTGCATAAACAGGCAATATCTATAAAACCTTGTACAAATGATTCCTAATCATAAAGATTTGTCAAAAGCAAACCGTATCTATTTAAGGCCTCATTTTAAAAGCATCTGAAACTAATTCTCTAAAAATCTTCAAACATTCGCATAACTTCACAAAGATGAACACTAGCTCAGATGCTGCTTCAAAAGAAGTCGGCCAAGCTACTGGAAATCCAGAAAATTCTCTACTCGGGAATAAAGGAAAGGGCACTGTGGTGACAGAGGCCAGTGTCAACATGGAAGCCCAGTTTTCCCCAACCATGCTCCTCCAGATGAAAGCGCTTGTAGAGGGCGTAGTCAAGGGGGCTGTCGAAAAAAGACTTCATATTTTGGGAATAAACTCCCAAAATGCAAATCCTCCGGGTGAAACCCAAGAAGGTGGAGGAAGTAAGAGCACCCCCGTGGTGCACAAGCAGAAACCTGTAACCCCAAGCATAGCTCAAGAATTAGCTGCAAAACCGCCATCAATAACGGCAGGACAAGAGGAGGGATTCTCCACTGACTGGGAATCCCCAGATGAGGAAGGTCCTGAGGAACCCGAAGGAAATCTCGACGAGGACACTGACAATGCATGGGTCAAGAAATATGCCCAGCAACAAGAGCAGATGAGGCTCCTGACAAAAGAAGTGGAAAGGCTGAAAAAGCAGAAACAGGCCCCAGAGAGGGCCTCAAAGGAAACAGAAGCAAGTGAAAGAGGAATTCGCTACGCAAATGAAGAAAGGAACCTAAAGTATGTTCCAGATCATAAAAGTGGGGGACACAAGCCAGAACTTTTCTCTGTATATATCGATGAGAACAGCCCATTCTAGGTAGATATTCAAACAGATCCTGTTCCTGGTAACTTCAAAACAATTTCCTGTGAATATCAGGGGAAAGGGGACCCTGAGGAACATTTGATGAAATTCGAAAGCTTATGCCTCCTCCACCAATATTCGGAAGGCATCAAGTGTAGAGTATTCCTCACAACTCTGTCTGGGACTGCCCAACACTGGTTCAAGCAGTTACCAAAAGCCTCTATTCACTCCTTCATGGATCTGAGGGAAGTTTTCCTACAGCAGTTCGTCAGCGCTAAGAGGACTACTAGAAATTCCTTACACCTAACAACTATTAAGCAAGGTGCCAATGAAAGTTTGAGGGATTATATGACGCGCTTCAATGAGGTTGTCCTGGAAATCCCGGGGGTAGAACTGAAGCTGAAAGTGCATGCCTGTGTAGATGGTCTAAAACCAGGGCAGTTCTTTGCCTCTCTCATTAAGAAAGAAGCTACTTCTTTCGAAGAACTGCTGACAAGAGTCCAAAAATATATCCATATGGAGGAGGCTCTGAGCAGCAAAAGGGTCGAGCTAGCCTCTCAAAAGGAAAAGAAGCCGGAAGAAAGGAAAAGGCCAGCTCCAGATGCTAAGAAAATTAATAAGAATGAACGATTCTTGAGGTCCTTTACTCCACTCATTAAGCAGCCTGTTGATCTGCTGGAGATAGTCATGAGAAAACCGGGGGTCCAAGTCCCCGTGGGACACAGGCAGCCGCCTAGGAACCCACCCTCTGAAAATTTTTGCAAATTCCATAATGACTTTGGTCACATGACAAACGACTGTAGAAATTTGAGAATTGCTATCGAGAAGTTGATCCAAGAGGGGAACTCTTGGAATATGTCAAGAGAGAAACAAAACAAAACAAAAAGCGCAAATAAGCTCCTGAGAAAACACCTGATGCTAGCCAGAGATCAGAACCCAAAGGCGTCATTAAAATGATATATGGAGGACCGACTGTAGGGGACTCGAACAGAAGCAGAAAGGCATCTGCTAGAGAGCTGCATATGCACGAGAGACATGGGGTCTGGAAAGTTGAAAAGGGCTTACCTGCACCAGAAATCTCGTTTGGACCAGAGGACAATCAAAATGTGGTTCATCCACATGATGACGCATTGGTCATCACGGTGGAGGTAGAAAGATACCAAGTCCAAAGGGTCTTTGTAGATACAGGAGCTGCGGTTAACGTCATATTCGAAAGTTGTTTTAACCAAATGAGCCTTCAGAAGCCTCTAAACGGTGTAGCCACGGCCTTGCACGAATTTTCAGGAGATCCCGTGATGTCATTAGGATCAATTGATCTAATGCTCATTCTAGGTGAGGGACCCATGCGGGTATCGAAACCAGTCACTTTTCTGGTGGTGCGACAACAATCTTCTTACAACATTATCTTGGGGAGAACTGCCCTGAACCCGTTCCAAGCCGTGGTTTCCATTTACCATTTGATGATGAAATTCCCGGTAGGAAGCCGGGTGGGACAAATATCTGGAGACCAAGCAATCTCACGAAAATGTTATATCCAATCAGTACAGGCAGGGGAAGCCAGGAAAAGGTCGATGGCAGAACTCGCCGATGATAAGGCTGAAGCAAAGCCTGATGGAAAAAGACTTAAAGCCACAACTACTGTAGAAGAGAACCATTATCTCTCCATTTCGATGGAACACTTGATGATTACCAACACCAATTCCTCAGAAAAGCTCACACTACCCGAAGACTCAAATAAACGGTCGCTCTAATGGCGAAAGCAAAGGATTTGAAGCCGAAATATTAGGTGCATGCAATGCCCCAATTGTGAAGGGGCACTAGGAAACTCTGATAGCCAAAGCAAGGGCAAAAGTCAAGGATGCAATCAAAATGCCAGATCAAGAGAATGTCGAAGAGACAGCAAACGAGGAAAAAGGTAACACCCTCGAAGTATGCAGGGAAAATTAAGTGTTGTTCTTAAAAAGAAGGAGAGTACGGTCGGTCATAACCTTTAACTATCTTAAAACTTTTTATCTTATGATTAGTCAATATGTGGAAAGCACAGGATCGTGTCTCCTTGTCCTCAAAGTAATTGTATTTTGCAAAACGTTAGCCCTAAACGAGGTGTAATTCCTTCGGTTCCTTATACCTCACTTGGGAGGGGGGGGGGGGGGGGAAGTAGGGGGTACCCTACATCCCAATACCCGTATTCCATTATCTCAAAATGCTTTAGCAGGAAAAACATTGTAGTAGATGAAAATAAAATGAAAAGGCACACAAACATAAAAGCAGAAAGATAATAGGCCAAAGTTGCTGGAAGTAGCAGGAGCATGATAAAGGCAAGGTCTCAGAAAGCACCTGGCCAAAGACAGAGGGAAATAAATTTGTTTTTGCCCTACCGGCACGATTCAAGGGCCATAAAAAAGCACCCCATTACAAATAAAATAAAAATAAATTAGTTTTGAAAACATTCCACCAAGATTAAAGTAATTAAAGAGAAGGATCTGAAACAGAAGTAGGATCTTCAGAACTGGACGAATGAGAAGACGAAGCCCGATTCCCAGAAGCGGGGGAAGCTTTAGCCGAATACAAGGGAAGATCACTCTTGGGTTGATCTGCTAAAATACTCAAGGCATCCTTTTCCCCAGAATCGCTCTCCATAGCCGTCGGAGTACGTACAAAAGAAGTAGTTTCTTTATTTAAAGGGGGGCCTAGAACATTCTCCTCTCTTAGCTCCTAGCAGGGAAAAAGAATCGCTAAGTAAAAAATGATAAACAACAAGTAAGCAAGCTTAACCATAAGAAAAAGAAGAAGTCACCTCGTCGAAGGCCTTTTTCATAAACCTAATAACCATAGTGTTAAGAGGAAATAGAGGAAAGGGGGAAGCATCCCAAGCAGAAAGATCTTCAGGTGATCGGGATGGCTGGCAAAGGACCTCGGAGGCTTCCCTCAATACAGGCATAAACCAAGGCTCTCCGGTAGGCAGGAAGCAGTTCCTCTTAAGAGCCTCAGATTTCGTCTCAAACATCCTTACTATAGGCCCTAAGTTGATAACGGTAGCTTGCTCGGGGAAACCCAACTGTTGGCAGCACTAAAGAATAACAGAGGCTGCCCAATCTGTGAGGGGATCCAGCATCCGTACCCAGAAATCAGGCGAGTGAAGGCATGCCTCTGGCAATCGCTTCACCAAGGAATCCACAAAAGCCTGGCCATAAGGGGTCATCAAGAAATTAGACCGGCAATCTCGTATCACCATGGAAATGCCTTGATCTAAGCCTATCTTCCTCCCTTTAGTAAAAGAGGAAGTCATGGAACACTCTAACTCTTGCTCATGTGCAAGCGTTAGCTGCTTTACTTTTGCGGCGAAAGTTTCTTGCACTTGCATTACTCGTTTTGATGAGGCCTCCAAGGTCCTCTCTAACTCCTCCATCCGCTCCGACAGGGAAGACACGCGCTTTTCGAGAACAGAGCAGTATCTCTTCTTGTCACGTAGGCAGTTTCAAAGGTCACGAACCTCAACTTGGAACTGATCTCTACTTTGCTCTGTCTGGGATAGAATCTCCAACAAACTGATTAAGGGTTAGAGCTTGGATACCAGGAGGGGGTGCCGGAATTTGGCTTATCTTTGCGAAGGAAGGAGGAGAGAAATCGTTCTGCCTCTCCGAAGAAAAAATGTGGGCACCTGCATCGGTTAAGGCCAATGGCGAAGGGTAGGGCCTATCATGTTCTTCAAAACAGCCAACCAGGAGTGAGTTGGGAAAACAAGGCTTCAAATGGGCTTTCACTGCCATCATTTCCTGAGGGTCTCCCTGGGGAGGATCCGAAATCCCAGTGGTTGGGATGGAGGTGCCACTTGGAGAGGAAACGGACTCGAGATTAGCAGCTCTTGCTTCCACCATTTTATGCACTAACCTTTCCGGGATTTTTCGTTCCAGGCTCTGTTTGTCTGGATCCATGGCTAAAAAAAAAAAAGAGAGAAAAGAGAACCACGAAAAAACATTAAATGTCGTTAGATAGACCTAATCGAATCCAATGTGCAAGTCCTAATAGCCAGTCGTCGGACGCATGATAGGATATCTATCTTAGGCTTCCACAACCAAAGGTGCCAGGACTACTAGCAAAAAGTAGCAGAACAATAGAGAAAATACATGAGAGAGAAGAGGAGCAGAGTAATCGCCGGAAGTACAGAGTAAGGCAGAAGAACAGAAATACTGCTCTCTCTCTCTAAGATATAGTATGGTGAATGAAAGGGAGAAGAGGTGAAAGGAAGGAGTTAAAAAGTTAAAGGAAAAAAGAGAGTGAAGTGGTACCCCACTTACTGCTCCACGTCGGCCTGTAAAAAGGGAAGAGACGCCTTTTCGCTTACAAATAATAATAAAACTTTCAAATGAAAAATAAGCAATAATAACACACCTTTCGAAATATATCTACTATAATATCTCTCTACCCTAGAGGAGGGGGCAATGATGAGCAAAGAAAGTAGGTCCAACTTTTACCCTCGGGAAGTTAACCATCGCCCCAATCTTCTATGCGTCAAGGCATTTGTAGCCTTAACCAAAAAAGCAGTTTCCCACCAAGGCATTTGTCAGGAGCTAACGAAGCACGCTTCTAGACCTGGGGGGGGGGGGCTGATAGGGACTAATATCAGCCTTACCAGGTGGCATTCTTTAGCGCTGACTAGACTATTCTTCTAAGGGCCTCAGATAACCAGTCCGGTACAGATGCCTAGGATATTCAAAGGCTATAAGGTTCGGGTCAGATGTCTCAGGAACCATCCTTGAAGCAGATGCCCTGGTCAGGGCAGAAGCTATGAGGTTCCAAACAGATCTTGGCTTATGCGGAAGATGTCTAGATCCCTCTAGCATCTGCTAGGATTCAAGGATCTGCCTAACACACGGTCCGCATGACTCTATATGCCTTAGGGTGGGGACCACAAAATTGATGACGAAGAGAATCTTGTCTCCTTAGAAATTCCTCTCTTGTCCTCCATTGGCAGGGGCATTCACCTTTTTGTCCTTTTTCTACATATAAATATCGAGTGATCACACCATTTCAATCATCCTCAACGCTTCACACACGCACTTCCAGTCATACTCTGCCTCGTACTCACTCAAGTCGGAGCAACCGAAGTCCTTCCTCAAGGACTTCCATTCTCTCGTCATTTCCACCTACATCCTCCTCGGTGAAAAGGGGACTCCCAACAGCTCAAAGCCGAAGGTATAATTCTCGTTGCCGAGAGAGGACGAAGCATGAAGACGCCTTGCGTTCTCTACTTCGCCCTCTTCTTTCCCCCCTTATTTCTTCCGCCTGAATGAGCTCTAAGCTCCATGGATGTGACTGGTTTTTTGGTTATAAACACCCTTTGCTTAACGTTTAGCTCGATCCTCTCCTTAATGTCTAAAGGAAGAGACTCTTTAGAAAATGACTCGTTATGAATCACTTGAATCTCTTACTTATTGTTGTTATAGTCCTTTATATATGAATGCTCTTTACAAATATGATGAATTATCACACAATTGTTGTAGATCTTCAACCCGGATCTAACAACTTGGTCCATGTGCCGAAAGCAAATGAGACTAATAGAATGGGACGGAGGTAGTATATAACAGGGGCTGAGCTACATTGGGGCCTGGGGGGCCCATGGGCCCCCCACTTTTGGGCCCCAATGGTACTTATATATATAGCATTATGTGATATATTTATAATTTGATATATTTTTTTTAATTAAATATGCATGTTACTAATTTTTTTAGAGTATTTTACTTCTTTAACTTGATATAATTTCTTATTTTCTTAGATTTAGAATATTTTAGGTCCAAATTTATAGTTCATTTTTTATTCTAATTTTAAGTGATACGTACATTTTTCAACTGCTACAATAATATACAACGAACTTCTACAATAATATATTCAACGAACGTGTCAACTGAAATATATATTATGTAATTTCTCTATTTAGAATATGTATCTTTAGGCATTAAGTAAAATTATTTTTGAAGGTAGAAAAGAAAATAATTTAGCTAGAACGGACATCCCGAAAAGATTATATATAGAATAGAGGTATATGAGTTATTATATATTTCTATTACCATATAGTTTTTATTTAAGAAAAAATGCAAATAACATTTTAAACCTATGTAAGTCGGGGCCCCACCAAAAATTTTCTGACTCCGCCCCTATATATATATATATATATATATATATATATATATATATATATATATATATATAATGCAAGTACTAGTGTAACATGACATTTTAAAGAAAAATCGTATGCACTTTATTTACTAATCAATAGAACAAGTTAATATTTAATACTACCTATACCTACGTCCACCATTTACTGACACAATTACTATATTGGGACGTTCACCATTTATTGACACTTTCCGTTTTAGGACGTAGACCCCACAATCACTTTAACACTTTAAACACTTTATCCATCTACTTTTTATTACTTTAACATTTTAATACTATTAAAAAATTCTAATGGGCCCACAATTATTCCACTTTAACACTTTAACACATTAATTTATTACTACACCATCAAAATGCAAAAAAAAACTGTGTCCAAAAAAGTGTGTCACTAAATCATGGACGGAGGGAGTATTATATATTAAAGAAATGTCGTATATTCGTATATGACACTAGCAATTGCATGCATGCACTATTTCTCCAAGTAAAGCAAGTATTGTACTATACAATGGACAAAATTAATGTTTGAATCGAAATATTGCTGTTATGGTGGAGAGATAATTAAATATAAGAGTGATTAATGAGTATTGGGAGTTTTATTGAGTTATTAAAGAAAAAGAAAATTAATTCATCTACAAAGTTGTCATTTCGAATTTCTAAATATTAATAAGGTTAATATAGGTAATATACATTTTCATGAATAATAACTAGAACATATGCCCCGTGCGATGCACGGATTTAAATTTTATTAAAAATGTAGTGTAAACAATTAAATTTAGTATATTTTTCAAATACAAAATAAAACTAAAGATATACCACAATCTTAGTTTGTAAACTTGTCATGTTGTTTTTTACTCATTCATGCTTCACAAATAGGATGTAATGCTTCACAACAATGTATACGCATCACAATATGTATTTAGTTAGTAATGCTAAGAGAGAAAAGTTCAAATTAAACAAAGTTAACTTTATTATATGGCAAAAATTATGTAGTTAGTTAACTTAAATATTTTATGTTAAATCAATATTACACCTTGCAAAATTGAAATATATGATTATACTCTAAAGATCTTTCAAATATATAATTACACTGTGCAAAATTGAATTATGATTACACTCTAAGATCTTTCAAATAGTATAATTTTTTAAAGTCAAATTTAAATTACTAAAATATGATATTCCAAATCGTAGTTTTAAATGTTTTTTATATACAATGTTTTCTTTATATACAATGCTTACATGAATGTTGTGAAGCCTACCCTGGGCACTTAGCGATTTATTGTATAGAAAAGTAACATAATTAAATTATTGAAAAAATCCAAGCCTACTACTAAAATTAAGTCAGTATTTAATAAAATTGTGAAGGTGGACACGTCAAAATAAAAGTGGGATAATAGATGTTCTCAATGTTAATAACAAATACTACCTCTATCTCATTAAATTAGCCACATTTGATGTTTTGATTTTTTCGGCATGCGTTTCCACCGAAACCTAGTAAGGGTTTTACGATATAATTTTGAAATATTATTTCTTTTACGGGATAGCCCGACACTCGTAGTATCCCGTAAAAGAAATAATATTCCAATATTACATCGTAAAACCCGTACTAGATTTCGGTGGAAACGCGTGCCAAAAAAAGTTACTATTCAATATGTGGCTAATTTAGTGAGATGGAGGTAGTACTGTTTAAATAATATCTTTACATATTCGATCAATTCAATCATTTTCACTACATAAATATTGATAAATAGTCCATCAAACAACAATAATACATCGTAAAATGCTCTGAAATGATAATACGAAAACCTATAGTTATTTTAATAAATAAGTATTGAGGTGAGATAAGAAGTGCGCATGTATGCTATGGTTCAAACATATTTTTATATCAATAAATAAAATACTCAAGATTGATTCTGCATTTTAATTAAAAAAAAAAAAAAAAAAAAAAAAAAAACAATGTACTAATGAGATGTTCAAATTAACAAAAATGATCGAAACGTACGTGGAGCAATTTTCCTCCAAAGCAAAACTTAGAACATTCTAATACCGAAAACATCCTAAAAGATTCACTGCAATATTATTCTTCACAAACTTGAGGGGAAAATATGTTTTATATCGGCAAACTCTATCTTTTAAGAAAAACAAACTCCGTAATAATTGATTGAAACAAATAAGCAAATCGTCATACCATAACAAAAATGCAACAAATTAAAAACTTTCGATCGAAAAGAATGATGAAAAACAAATAACACAAAAACTACAATATATGTGATCATATTATTTAAAAAAAGAGCAACAAACTAAATCAACACATTAATTTTCAATAAAAACCAACAATCAGTGTATCTCTATAAAACAAATTCAAAAAAAAAAAAAAAAAGAAAGAAACTTTCAATAGAAAAATAGAATAATGAGAAATATCACATAAATTCAATATTATTGTGAACGTGAAAGAATTATCATTACCGATTGATTGGGGTTGGCGACGATGCCGACCCAGAAGTTGCAAATTCAATTCCAATAGTCGATTGTTCTTTTTAAAAATTTGACTCCAAAATTTGATAGACACTTACCGAAACAAACTCCTCTTTTTAATTTTTAAATGCCATTGTTTTATAGAGATAAACTGTTCTTTGTTAAAAGTTGCGTCTCTTCGTCACTTTGTCAAACTTTCCAGAATAACCGATAAATAATGGGAAAATATATACATAAGTGAAATTACAAAAATATCCCTAAAAATAGAAGTGAAAATACTAAAATACCCCTTGTTTTCTGTTTTTATATAATATATAGATTTGACGGTTTTACCCCATTTGATCCGGATCAAATTGATTAAGATAGATTTATTCTTAAATATTTTATGGATTTATTCCTTTCTCTCCCCGTCTATTCGGATGTAAAAATTAATGCTACTTATCTAACTTTAAATTTCTATATGTCTCTTTGAATGATATCCTTAATAATAAATATTAAATATTACGTATATCTTCTAATGCTGTTCTTTTTCATAAAAAAACAATTTAATTATATTCTTTATTAATTTACATTAACTGCCTCCGATCAAATCTGCAGCATATATATAAAATTTCCTACCTACCGAATTAGTAAATTTATTTATCAAATTTCAGATCTACACAAATTACGCATATCAAAATTTAATTTAATTGTATCTTTGAATCCATATTCCTATTTATATATTCATCTATAATCTTACACTCCCGGTAAAATTAAAAAAAACAAATCCTTCACCATGCGACCTCCGCCGCCGAGCGCCGCCGCTCGCCCCTTCCGCTTCGCCGTTCAAGTCCTCCGCGGGCGGTGGTTCATGATGTCCGCCTCCTTCCTCATCATGACCGGCGCCGGCACCACCTACCTCTTCGGCGTCTATTCTCCGGTGATCAAATCCACCCTCGGCTACGACCAATCAACCCTCAACCTCCTCGGCTCCGTCAAAGAACTCGGCGCCAACGTCGGTGTCGTCACCGGCCTCATCGCCGAGGTGGCGCCGCCGTGGCTGGTTCTCCTTATCGGTTCCGCCATGAACTTCGCCGGCTACATCATGATCTGGCTCACGGTCACCGACAAAATTCCGAAGCTGAAGCTGTGGCAAATGTGTGCCTTCATCGGAATCGGAGCGAATTCTGAGAACTTCGCCAACACCGGCTCTTTGGCCACGTGCGTGAAGAACTTTCTGGAAAGCCGAGGTTTGATGCTAGGGTTGATGAAGGGCTACATAGGGTTGAGTGGGGCCGTCTTTACTCAGATCTACCTTGCTATTTATGGAAATGATGCCAAGTCTTTGATTCTCCTCATTGGTTGGCTGCCGGCGGTGATGTCAGCAATTTGTTCGTTCAATATTAGGGTTATCAAGATCTCGAGGCACAAGAATGAGGTCAAGGTCTTGCATCAATTCCTCATCATCTCGATCGTCCTGGCGTTAGCACTAATGGGGGTGACGATAGCGCAAAGGTTCATCGCCTTCTCTCATTCTGGCTACATCGCTTGCACGACGGTCATTTGTTTCTTGCTATTCCTCCCCTTTCTCATAGCCGTTCGCGAGGAGTTGGCCACGTGGAACGAGAGGAGGAGGCAAGAATTGGAGCCTTTTAGGATTGGGGTGGAGGAGCCTCCAGTGAAGGACTCTCGTCCAGTATTGGAGGGTTTGGAGGGCGAAAAGGGCGAAAAAGACAAAAGGATTGGGGAAAAAACACAATGGTGGAGTAACATATGGAACAAACCTAAAAGGGGTCAAGATTACACCATATTACAAGCCCTATTGAGCCTAGACATGCTTATACTCTTCATTACAACTTTGTGTGGGCTAGGTTGTAGTTTGGCTACTATTGACAATTTAGGGCAAATTGGTGAATCCTTAGGCTATCCAACAAACACAATAAGTGCATTTGTTTCACTTGTGAGCATATGGAACTACTTTGGTGGGGTTTTCTCAGGGTTCGTGTCCGAAAAGATCATGCTCAAGTGGAAAGTGCCGAGGCCACTCATGATGACACTCTCCCTCTTGCTCTCTGCCCTAGGCGATGTCCTCATCGCATTTCCTTTCCTGGGTTCCGTCTACATCGCTTCGTTGCTAATAGGGTTTTCCTTCGGTATCCAACTAACCCTACTTTTCATCATCATCTCTGAGCTCTTTGGATTGAAGTACTATTCGACTCTATTCAACTGCGGGCAACTGTCTAGCCCCATTGGCTTGTACGTGCTCAACGTGCAAATTGTGGGGAAATTGTATGATCGAGAGGCTTTGAAGCAATTAGCATTGAGAGGGATGGATAGGTCGATGGTGCACGAGCTCACGTGCATCGGCTCCCAATGCTATAGGCTTTCTTTTGCGATTTTGGCGGGAGTTAACTTGTTTGGAGCCTTGATGTCGGTGGTTTTGGTGATGAGGACTAGGGAATACTACAAGACTGATATTTATAAAAGGTTTAGAGATGAAATGGAAGCTAATGAGAGAGAAATGAAGCTTGCGGTGTAGGATTTTTAAGTGTTTTCCTAATTTACTAGTTAGAGATTTGGTCCTCACATTGTTTTGTTTGGTCGAGGACCTAGCTACTAGCTAGCTATGTTTAATTACTCATTCTTGTTTCTTCCTATTTTCTTGTATATATAGATCTAAGTGCATATTGTTGCTTTCTGCATTCTTGGTAATCTAGCTTGACTGACTAAAATTGGTGCACATTCATGGAAAAAAAAAAACAATTTTTATAAGTCGTCACAAAAAGGCATTTATAGATGGTGTGAAATGCAAAGATAAACCGGCCCACTAATCTATTGGGCCGGTTCTATGAGGCGCCGGTTCAGGTGTATGATTTTTGAACCGGGTTTTGGCCCTAGTTTTAACATTTTCCTTGAATTTCAGAACGACTATCACTCTATTGGTTTTGACATTCTTGCTTATTTCGATTATGACTTGTTCTAAATATTATTATTATTACCTTATTACGCTGTAATTACTCGCCTACTACTCCATACTATTATAAGTAAAAATTATCATTAAATTAGTAAACATGTATTAAAATCTGTCGATCTGTGTTTCTTGTTTGAAGAATATGTTGAATCAAATGATACCGCATCTCTAAAAATACAATAAATTTTAATTGATATACGATATGACAAGAACAAGCGGGTCAACTTTCCATCATCATCAACGAAGTAACCATATGTAAAATCTGGAAGTATCTCTCACTTATTCTAAATTTTTTCTAGAAAAATATGACCGTCGACACCATAAACAAATGCATTCAAATCACGGAGGAAAATTTAAAGAAAATCCAATCTAGTACAACCAATATCCCTCTAGCTTCCAACAATCTCCATAAATAAACATAACTTTCGTGGTTACAAAACCGAAATATGACTCTAGTTTTGCACAACACCCTTGTAATATGTCTCCTCTTTCTTTTTGGCATGCTCAAACCGGAGGCTTCTGATTGGTGTCTAGTTGTTAGGTTTTTCGTCATGTTTTCGTGTCCGTTTCCATTGTGTTTTTGTGTCTTTTCGTGTGTCTTTGGCTATGAATTGATTGATTGGAGTTTTTGGTACTTGTAGGATGAAAAGGGCGGAAACGAGAAGAAAACGAGAAGAAAGGTTGTTGAGCAATCATTGACATCGAGTTCTAACTCTCATGATTTTATTGAAGATTCATTTTGGATGTAATGAAAGCATTATATCGAAGAGGGGTTCGATAGGAGCACATAGGCGAAAACGGAGGTCAATTTGGAGTTCGGATGAGGAAGATACGGCCGAAACAAGAGAGTCGCGCGCAATCGTCCGGATGTCCGCTGCCAGCTATTAGTTTCCTTTTATGATTAGGTTTTCTACCTATTATAAATACTAGTACTTTGGGACGAATTTTTATGAACTTTACCTTAGTTTTAGCTCTAGTTTAGCATTCAAATACTTTAGTTTAGTTTTCCTTTGTTCGATCCAGATCGTTACTTCGTTCTTCAATTAATTCAAGTTTTTACTTAGTTCTTCGTTCTTCGTTCAATCTCGTAAGTTCTTTATTGCTTTCTTTTATTTGATTTAATTGCTTCCTAGTTCCTTAGATTTAGTTCTTAATTGCTTAGTTTAATTTCGTTCGTTCGTTTTCAAGTTCTTAGTTTAGATTCGTTTTTCTTAGTTTTCAATTCCTTCGTTTTTCAAGTTCTTAGAGTTAGATTTATTTCCTTAGAGTTTTAGATTTAATTTCTCTATGATTAGATTCGTTTTCTTCGTTGCTTTCGTTATTGCTTTCTTTTCAATTCCATGCCTAGGTAGTTTAATTGTTCTCTTTTAGTTTAATTCTCTAGATTAATTAGTTAGATTTATTTCCTTGCTTTCTAGATTAGTTATATACTTGCTTTTATTTATTGCTTTGATTTATTTTCTTGCCTAGGATTTAAAAACCAAAAACCCAAAAATTCCCTTTACTTGCTTTCTTAGTTTTAGGTTAGTTTAGGATTTTACTACATAATTATTTGTCCTGCTAAGTTTTCCTTCGAGATTCGACATTGGGTTTTACTTGCTAATGCTACGATACGATTTCGTTCTATTGCGAACACTTTTTAGTGAAACAGCTTCAATTGACGAAGCTCTCACACCCTCACGGTTACAGTACACATGTCAAGTCAAAACGGTACTATCTGTTGATCTTTTGTTCTGCCCAAAACGCACGTCAAAACCACATTCACCCCCCTAAAATCGATAAAATTCCTCGGCTTTAATTCCTTTAGAATTCGGAACTTATGGCCAACGTATGGCTTATTAGGAGTAAGACAAAAAGGGATGAACTCACCATGCGAGTAGCTCAAATCCTCAACATATTGTCTACTGCATTATTTTTCTTGCGGTAATTAAACTGTTGTGCAACAAATATTCAATATATGCATCGAATATTGTAAAAAATTTGTAGTGGGCAAAATTCGTAAGCCCAAATTAAATGGCCCAACGTTCTTAACGGACCAGGCTGGACGGTCGAAACGGCCCAATAGAAAAGGCATACAAGCCCAATTTAATTACTTAGCCCTAGAGCTTATCCGGTTACGTCAGCCACGACGGTCAACACGGTCAGTACGTGTAACTCGTCATTTAAATTAAAGACCGAGTCAAAGTACGTTAACTCGGCCGTGGAAGTCGGAACGGATCGAGGGAGATGGAGGCAAACCCTAAGGGGGAGGCCGTCGTATATATACTAACTGACTAGGTCGGGTCAGTCACGATCTATTCCACGCTCACACTCTCCACTACTCTCTCAACTGCTCTCACACACTGGGCACAATCACGACAGCCGCCGCCGTCGGAGTAAGCCGAACAAGCTTCCTCCGCCATCAATCCCCCCTCACACGTTACTTCCTGTCACCTCCTTAACCGACCGAACGCTCTTAGTCGTCCGCGACCACCACAATTGCTTTGTTATTTACATTCGTTTTCATTTATTTTTATATTCGATTATCTGAATACCGTACTAACTTGAGCGTCGGAGGTCCTACGACCGACACCCCCTCCGGTATTCTTCGTAGAGCTCTAACGTGTCCGTTGTGTTGGTTACAGGTTGCTAGTGCCCTAATCGACCGGATCGACCGAATCGTCCGGCCAACCGTAATTGTAGATCCTACCTCTACAAAATTGTATCAAAATAAACATTAATATGCATCACAAAAAAATATGTTATATTTACGAGTGAATAAAAAAAAAAAAAAAAAAAAAAAAAAAAAAAAAAAAGTGGCAATATAACTTTTTGCCTAGTATAGATAAGGAAAACTAAAATGTACCCTTCATAATAAAACACAATTATACCCATATTTTAAAAAATCAGACCAAAATACCCCTCAAATCATTCTCTTCTCTCCCCTCATTCTTCCCTATATATCTCATATGCACCCCTCTTCTCTCACCTCATTCTTCCCCCTCTCTCCTCGTTGCCTCCCTCTCTATAATCCTCTCTTCCGCCGCCTCCCCCTCCCTACTTCTTCATCTTCCTCCTCTATCTCTCTCTCTCCCTCTCCCCTTCTCCTTCTCATTGGACGGCGGCGACAAGCTATAGGGTTTCCGGTTTCGTCCCATCGATTTGGATAGAAGGGAAGCGACTTCGCCGCCGCCGAGGAAGTTGGCCGCATTTTGCCGCTCCTCTCTGCTTCTCTCCCTCTCAGATCCCTCTCTTCCAGCTGCCGTTGCCGGCGACCGGTGCCATCTCGTCGTCCCCATCGCTGCCTCTCTCTCTCTCTCTCTCTCTCTCTCATAGGTCCTCGTTGAATCGCATCAGGAATTATCACACTGCAGCAACCCTCTGTCGGAGAAGATGAAGCCCAATGAATCCATCGTGGCGGCAGTGTATCGCGTCGGGAAAGAGGTATTAGGGTTGGCTCCTCTGCCGCTTTCCCTTCTCCTCCTCTTTTTTTTTTTAAATTTTTTTTATTCTTCTTCTAAACAAAAGTCGACAAAAACCATGTATTAATGCTACTAATTTGTTATGTGAATCACTTATTTGTGATTCAATCAGAGAGAAGATCTTGAGCCACAGATTCAAAACCATTAATGGTGTATTCCCTTTAAATATTGCTAATGACATAAATCATGTATTTTATTTTATTAATTAATTCTCTCTCTCTCTCTCTCTCTCTCTTTTCAATTCATTGGGTTTGATTGTGGGTTTTTTGTTTTTTGTTTTGCCTTGTCGTGATTTTGATTTGTTGGATTGTTGATTTGGTAATTAATCTATACATATGATTCGCACATTCTCCTTCTATTTCTACCCCCTCTCTCTCCCCTTCATTACTTGTGTAATTGAAGATTTTGGGTGGTAGATTTTGAGGTTTTGTGTTGGTTCTGAAGGCTGCAAATATTTGTAAGAAATATCGAGTTGTCAGAAATTAATAAACATGATACCGGATGGTAAGAAATACAACTTCAAACCAAATTGAAACATATTTAGTTGTCATAAAAAAACATACAAAGTTAGTAAGAAACATACAAACTTCGTACGAAAAAACATCATGTTATTATTTTAGAGATTAATAAATACGGATAATTAATAAACATGATAACGAGTTGTAAGAAATACAACTTCAGACCAGATTTATATTAGAAACAAAAATCTATTACGGATAATTTGAATATTATTTTCCTACAAATAATAGTATAAATCTTATTTTTTATTTTTAACTTAATATATCAAAATGTGGCATGCTTTTTGATGGGATAAGGCTTAACTCCTAGGTCCAAACCATGAAGAGTCAAAGCCGAAGAAGACACCGCCTCCTCATAAAAACACCGCCGCCTCATTTTCTCTCCGTGGACGTAGATCGAAAGATCGAACCACGTAAATCTCTCGTGTCGTTTATTCTTTTTTGCGATTATTGCCCTACGAAAATATGATTCAACACTAGCACCGTCTGTGGGAAACGATAAATTTTGTGTTTTCAATCAATATTTTCCGACGCCAACCGCCGCGAAGAAAGACGCACAAGGAGATGATGAAGGAAGAAAAGGAAAAGCAAGAAAAGCGACAAGATCTGAGATCTTAATTTTTCCTAATATTAGCACCACCTGTACAGGAGATCAAATATACACTCAAAGGAAACCAATTACGACATAGCCTTCATCAACCATTGCCAACTGGTAGCAACCTATAAAAGCTCGAGCGGCAATCCATTCACCTGCTGTTGCCGCTGCCTCATGGACTGCCTCCGTACGACTGCATCTACCTCGTGATCACTCTCTTCTTCACCGTTAAGACCCACGTCATCGACGCTACTCTCTCTGAAGTCAGCATCGACAAGAATAACACGATGAAGACTATGAGGACTTCGCGGAGCCTAAGAAAGCTAGCCTCAAAGGTTACGATTCCTTAGCTACCGGTAGCAACGAACCGGATCTGTTGGAGATTCGCATTGCGAAACTCACGTGGTCGAAGATGTCATCAAATCTCGCATCTCGGAGAATATTCAGCCGAGCCTTCAGTTGCTTCCGGGGCTCAAAATTGAAACCTAATCACGGGCAGCGACGAAACCAGGCGCCTCGTCAACTAGCTCGGCCTCCTCAACACCGCCAAGACCTTCACCGGCGACGAGGGCCACCATGGTGTCTTCGGCAGCGAACTTACCAACTGCCGAACGCCGATTGCAACAAAAGTTGTTGGTCCCGGATTGATAAGTAGGGTTACACGTAGGGGGGGGGGGGGGGGGGGGGGGGGGGGGGGGGGGGAATACGTGTAACATAAGTTTTTCAACTTCTTTTCCAACTTATCTTAGAGTGGGCAAGACGGGGTCGCTTGTAACTTAAGACCGAAGCGTGTGCTTGATCTACAATAAAGCTTTCTAAGGACCTAAGCGTACGCTTGATCCCTAGATTGACTAGCTTGCTGAATGCGGAATTTAGTGAGCTAATATTTCCTAAGTAATTAAAACTCGGTTTCAGTTTGTTTATATGCACGTGCAGAAATGATATAATCAAACAAGTAAATAACAGAAAAGCTTAAGGACAGGAAATACGAGACCAAGGTTTATAGTGGTTCGGTGGTAAAACACCTACGTCCACTTTTGTTCCACGTAGGAACAACTTCTCTTCACTCAAGAAACTTTGAGGATTACGGGTTCCTCAAAACCAAGACAAGGATCGAGCATTGCAAGCTTGGATCCAGACAACAACTACGAGGAGATTACGGGTTCTCCACAAAAACCTAACACTTAGGTTGAGCTTAGCACAGTCGATGAACGTGCAAGCTTGGATCTATTACAACTGAGAGATTACGGGTTCTCCTCTAACCTACTAACTGATCGAGCTTCGTGCAATCGAGGAAAGCACAAGCCTGGATCTTACAACAACCTTTTTCAACGACAACACTAACACACTTGAAAGACAAGGGTTTGGGTTGGGTTGGAAAAACACTCTAAGTGAAGAATCCTTTACAGTGAATGTAAGGGTTAGGATTCTTCTTCTAAGCTTGGATATGTATAGTGGCTTATAATCTAAGGAGTGAGGTTGCAGAGACAAGTATCGATGGAACTGAAACTTGGAACACTTCTTACAAGAACTCAAGAAGATGATTGCTGGAAATCGTGAGTGCTTGTTTGCTGTGAGCGCTAGAAAATTTCTGGAAGTGTTAAGTGTTCTCTTCTCTGCATGCCTCTATTTATAGCGTGGGAGGCGGGTAGAAGCCGTTTGAAAGTTGGTGGCTTTGTCTCTCCACACTCGACAGTACTTGGCTTGACCTGCAGCTTTTTCAGATGCTCGCTTGTCTTCTTTCCCGAATTGGCTAAAAGCCAAGCGTAACAGTAACTGGGCTCCTGCAGTACTGTAGCGGCTGCTTGTCGGTCTAGTCGGTCAACTCTAGCATCCAATCTTGATGAGTCACGTGGAGATCTGCAATGAATGCGGCTGATGTTCACTTGACTAAGTTCAAACTCAAGTTTGAACTGGAGCTGGTAGTTGAGCTGTCGTTTTCACGCTTTGAAGCGTGCTCGTTTCGCTTTAGTCTGAGCGCTCGCTTTAGCGTAGTCGGATTGACTCGCTTTGACTCTATCGAAAGCACTCGCTTCGCTTTGTCCGGGTAGACTCGCTTTGCTTCAATACACACTCAAGCGAGTGGTCTTCTCGCTTCGCTTGAAACCTGCAGTCTATTCCTAAAGCGACTAAAACAAAACAAACTTTCCTAACATTATAAGCTTGAAAAATTATATCTTATCTAATCAAAATAGGGTCGCTTGGGAATAGGATTTACATAGAGGGTTTTGGGATCTAATCAAAAATACATAATAAAATTTTATTAAAGCGTCCCAATAGGTTCCCCCTTAACAGGTGAATCCTTAACAATTCCCAACAATTTCCCCCTTTTTGATGATGCCAAAACCCAACACTTTAACCACTGTAAGAACCTTCAAGCGATTGAATCCATCTCAGTCTTATCCATATATATCTTTTTTAAGTTCTTATGGTTTCGTGTAGGCTTGTAGCATAAGGATAAAGATCACATAAAGCTATTAAATACTATAAGTAAATGAGGCATGACGCTTGACTGGAAATAAATATCATAGATGTTCAAGCGAGATCACAGAGAGAATAAGAGATAAAGAGTTACTCCTCGACAACATAAGCAGACATTACTTTAGGCTTCATAGTCTTGTAGTTTTTTGTGCTTAGCTTGATGTCGGTCGATATGCAGAGCGTGTCTGATCTCTCCATCAATAATTCCATGATCAACTATCTTCGTGCCTGCAACCTTTGGCCTTGGAAACAGCTTCTTCTCGGGGATCTTTAAGATAAGCTTGGGCTCTGTGGTCTCCGCTGTGATCAGGATCAATCTCCAAAGCTCATTGTCGTAGACGACCATGAAATTGTGTAAAGCATCGAGCTTTGAACAGGTCGCTTGGTTGTAGTTGACATAAGAAATATACAAAGTTTGTAAGAAAACATACATAATTAATAAGAAAATATCAACATACTAACCAATTTCTACACATTTATAATTACGATTATAAGAATTAATAATTTGTACTACATATTGGTTAGAAATTAAGTTTTCTTACCATGTTATGACCATATACAAATTTACAATTATGCATATAGATTATAACAAATATGAAATGAAAAATATAAAAAATTGACAATGTCGTACCAAATTATTTCAATTTCTTATCAAATAATTTTATAAGATGTAACCTTAGATAATTTATAGTTCTAAAATAATATATATATATATATATATATATATATATATATATATATATATATATATATATATATGTGTGTGTGTGTGTGTGTGTGTGTGTGTGTGTGTGCAGGAAAATTGAAAAAAAAAAGTAAAAAAGAAAAATAATTTTCTTATCAAATGATATAATATTTACAAATTTAAAAATAAAGAAAGGAAAAAGTATTTGAAAAGAATAATAATAAAGAAATATTAAAAAATAAAGAAAGAAAAAGGAGGGGGAAAGAGTGTGTCAGGAAAGAAATAAAGAAAAGGAGGGAGGAGAGAGATAGCCGACAAGGAGAGAGAGGGGTGCAGTGAAGAGCCAAAAAGCAGGGGTATAAGTGAGAGAAAGTGGAAAATATAGTTATATTTAGTGTTTTCTTATGTTTTGTATAGAATTGTGTTTTTGTTATACACTATAGGTTACTTAATTTTTGCCCCTAAAAAAAACTTCAATATAACGTCTTCATGACAAAAAAAAAATTAAACAACACAAATATTACTTTTGAATTACCATATTGCTGGTGTAACTAGGTCCAACAAACGAGATGTGAACTGAAACAAATAAAAGCAAAATTTACTAAAAAGTAAAAAATTAACATCAATAATATATAAATTTAAATGAAAGGAGAAGAAGACATGATGGAAGTTAGGGGTGTCAACGGGTGGGTAAAACCCGGACCCGCTAAAACACCTATAGACCCGGACCCGGACCCGACCCGTTAACAACTGGACCCGACCTGGACCCGGACCCGGAAACTTAGGTGTTACCCGGACCCGGACCCGACCCGTTACAGTGGACCCGGACCCGGAGAAATTAATGCTAGAGAGAGAAAGCGCTAGACGGCTAGAGCGAGAGTCACGTGACTTCAGAATTTGAGAACCCTAATCACTCCCAATTTGGGGGAAACTTCGAAATTAACTCAAAATGTGGAGCGAGATTCAGCGAATGAGGGAGAGAAGTCGCTGAATCCAGGAGCTGTACGAGGGGCTGCTGTTGTAGCGTGAGCCGTGAGTTATCCGAATTCAAAGTCTTGTTACATCCCAATTCTCGTTTCTTGATTTTATGTTAAGTATATGTATATAAATTCTCGTTTCTTGATTTTATTCTCACAGAATCCTACCCAATCCTTTTTTTGTTCACAAACAACTCCGGCGCCGACGGTCACGGTCGGTTAGGAAGTACAGGGTAGGTTGTTCGCGCCATATTGGAGGGGGCCTCAGCTCGAAATTTCCGGTTGGAGGGTGGTGTGTGTAGTGTACGTATACGTATACGTAGAACAAGTACGTATATATGCATGTGTGAGTTTGGAACTGCGGCCGGAGATTTCAAGATTTAATTTTTTTCGTATTTCATATCAGTAATTTGAGATTGATAGGGATGAGGTATTTGATGTTTGAGATGAATGGAACAAATTGATTTGAGTTTGTGGAGTGGTTATTTTGTTTGATTCGAATGTTGGGTTGTTGGTGTAACTGAATGCAGATGGGTTTGGAGGTTAAAATAGTTGAACAGAAAGTGTGATTAGAAATATGGTTATGAAATGTGAAATCGAACAATGCTGTTATGAAATGCAGTGGCTGATGATGTTCCAACAAGATGGAACTCAACCTTTGAGTTGCTTGATACAGCATTACCCTTGAGGGAAGCATTTGCTCGACTAGCACTTATTGATCGTCACTATGTCTACAATCCTCCTGTTGAGGAATGGGATACTGCAGTTGTCGTTGCTGAGTGTCTTAGGACGTTTTATGAAGCTACCAACTTGTTTAGTGGTAGTAAGTATCCGACTTACAATGTGTTTTTCCCAACAGTTTGTACTATACATTTGAAGTTACTTGAATGGGAAAAGAGTGAGCATGAGTGTCTTAGAGCAATGTGTGCTCCCATGAAGGAAAAGTTCGATAAATATTGGGATGAGTGCAGTTTGGTATTGGCCATTGGTGTAGTATTTGATCCTAGATTCAAGATGCATGTTGTGAAGTATTTTTACAATCTGATCTATGGTAAGGATGGTGCAGTTCACACATAGATAGGGTTCAGAATATGCTAGATCAGTTGTATACTTCTTATGGTGGTAGTGCAGCTAGTGCTGGGGTTGCATCTCGTAGTTTGGCTGGGGTTCAAAGTGGGTTTTTGCGTGATTTTAATACATGGTATGACGAATCTAATTCTTCATCGCTTCAGCAGTCAGAATTAGAAACATACCTGAATGAACCTAAAATCCCTCAAGATGATAAGTTCAATGTTTTGAACTGGTGGAGTATAATGATACACGATTGCCTGTTTTGCAAAAAATAGCACGTGACATACTAGCCGTTCCAGCTACCACAGTTGCCTCAGAGTCAGCATTTAGTGTTTGTGGGCGTATCATAGATGAGACCCGTTCTAAGTTGAGCTCAGATGCTGTTGAAGCATTGGTTGTTGCCAATGATTAGATTCCGTCGCTTAAAGAGAATGGTACGTACTTATTTAAAAATATATCATCTTGCATTGTTATTATAGTTTGTTCTTATATGCGCTGTTTTATGTATTTGTAGTTCATCGAAGATTTTCTTCACTCACTCGTGATGAAGTTTTGGGCACCATTAGTGAAGGAGATGAAAATGAAGTGTGACACGGTAATTAACATTATATTCTCATTTATTTGCATCAATGTAATTGACATGTTTATACTTTCTTTTTTTGCAGTTGAGGAGGCCTAAGAAGAATATGAAGTAGAAGTTCAACATATTATCTACATATTATCCTTATTGTATTGTTTGAATGAGTTGTATTGGATTATTCTTATCTTGGTTGGATGTTGCGATTGGAACAAAATCTCTGCAATTTAGGGTGACCAATTTAATTTTGATGTTGGTGTTTAAATATCTTATTCTTTTTTGTATGCTTAAGAAATCATAATATTGATAAATAATCATATTATAATGTTATAATTATAGTCTTAAAAAATAGTGAAACAAATTGGGTCCAGATCCGTCGGGTCCAAAAATTTGAGATCCATGTCCAGATCCTACAGATCCACGGATCTGGACCCGGATCCGTAGCATTCATGCCTAAATGAAATTTTTGAAAAAATATTACAATAAAAAATTTGCAAGATCCATATCCAATTTTTCTAATTGGATCCACCGGATCTGGATCGGGTCCTAGATCCGTTGTCATACCTAGTGAAGTGCAAATTGAAACTTTAATCCATGTTAATATGTAAAAATATACAAAATTGATAAGTTGAAAAAAAAAAATACAAAATGGCTGAATAATAAAAAAATTAAAAAAAAAAAAAAAAGGGCCGGGTCCGACCCGGACCCGGAAATAGCGGGTCGGGTCGGGTCGGGTCGGGTCTGACCGGGTTGGAACCGGACCCGTAAGTTAATTTACAAGCGGGTTTTGAGCGGGTCCGGACCGGGTCCGGGTTTTACCCACCCGTTGACACCCCTAATGGAAGTGATAATTGAATTACCCACCTGATGGGTATTCCTAAAACAAATATAAACCTTCTAGAAAGAAAAGAAAAATAGGGAAAAAAAAAAAGAACTCGCTCAATACATCTGCAAAAATGGCACGATGAAAGCAAGAAAAACTTGAGAGATTAAAAATCATTTGATGTTTAAGATACTACCATAATAAAAGGGATTAGTTATCAATTATTTTAAGGGATCTATTAATTAAATTAAAAATTATTTTACTTATTTGCCCCCATGTTTGAATTACTAAATCAATAAAATAATAAAAAAATCAGTTATAAAATTGATGATGTGGCCAGATCTCATCCATCAGATTATGTAGATCAACAGTATACACTGGTTTTCATATTTCACGAAATATTAAGTTTTCATTTGATCCACTCCATATATATATATATATATATATATATATAGGGGATGGATCAAATGAAAACCTTACTTTTGGTGAAATCGTGAAAACTATGCATTTTTGTGCATAGCATGATGCACTTTTATACATGACATGTTGCATAAAAAAAAATATATATTTTATTAAAAAACACATATAATCCCTATATATTTTTTATGCAACATATTATGCATGAAAGTGCATCATGTTATGCACAAAAATGCATGGTTTTCACGTGTTCACTAAAAGTAAGGTTTTCACCATATCTCAACCCTATATATATATATAGAGGATGGACCATACAAAAATAAGTCCTGGTGTGAGAAATAGGAATAGATCTGAACCATTGATCTTAATTTGATCTATGACTGTAATTGATTTAAGCATGATTATAAGGTATTGTAAGTATGACTAGGTTTAAGCATGAATTTGTACATTAAAAAGCATAATGGTGTTGTAAGCATAAATATATACTGATTTAAGCATGATTTTATATAGTTTTAAGCATTTTTCGCATTTTAGCACGCAAGGATTTATTTGCACACGAACCATTCCATATACATATATATAGGGGGGGGGGGGGGGGGGGGGGGGGGGGATACAACTCCTAATTATGAGAACTAGGAACCAATCTTGTCCATTTATTTATTTGAGATCAATGGTTATAAATTAAAACTCAAAATTTATTATAACTACTCATTTAATGCGTCCAGGGTCATTTTTGACTATTTCTATACAATCAAATCTGCATATCTCTATATTTATGGGAACAATTTATTACACTTTCAATGGAATTACTATTTGTTTATTTATTTTTCCTTTTTTATTATTCTTGACCAAATTTTTATCATTACTTATTAAGATGGTCTCTTCTAAAATAATAGGAGTAATATTATTGCCATTAATTACCTTATGTTTATAAAATGCTTAATTGATTTGATTTAACTGCTTATTTATGTTTTAGTGATACTTATTTATATAAAGTTATTACAATCCTACTTATTTAAGTATTTAAGGTGAAATCTATGCCTAAATAAGCACATGACAAGCTCATTTAAGCATGTGTATATGGATAAACAATCTATTTTTGATAGTTGATTGAAATGCTTAAATCATAGCTTTATACGTACATTGTTTTGCTTATTTTACTTTTATGAAAAAGGCTTAATTATTATACAATGCTCATAAATCTCATATAGTACCGCATATCAACGATCAATATATATTTAAGCATTATAAAACAAATATTTAAGCATCATACAATAATCTCACTTAATGCATATCAACAATCAATATATATTTAAGCACCTTAAGATAATTATTTAAGCATGAAATAAAATGATATACTCTTTCATGCTTAATTCATTATTTTGTAATAATGCTTATAAATTATTATTATTATATTGCTTATTCAGATTAAAAAAAAATGATATGTCATGCTTAATGTTTAACATTTCTATCAGCATCTCGTACACTAAAATTTATGCTTACTTAACAACGTGATTCGCTTTTTTCCGCATGAATTTATACTTAATTTATTTTTCTTGTATGCTTAGACTATTATTTCTTCATGTCTTTTCATAGTATACAATCATGTTGATTTTATTTTTTTTATGCTAATTATGGTTATTGAGATATGAAATTATGAAGTGTAGGAATGTCTATCTAATCAAGCAATAGAATAATAACTTCTAATAACTAAAAATAATTAATTAAGCAAATTAGTAATAAACTCTTCAATGTAAAATTAAACCATGAAATTAAAACTATACCCTAACTATTATAGGAAACTAAACCCTACGGGGGAAAGGTAAACCCCAAGTCTTATACTCCCTCCGTCCTCCATTTAGTGACATTATTACTATATTGGGACGTCCTCCATTTACTGACACATTCCGTTTTAGGACGTAGACCCCACAATCACTTTAACACTTTAACACTTTATACATCTACTTTTTATTATTTTAACATTTTATTATTATTAAAAAATTCAAATGTGATAGGGACTAATATCAGTTTTTCCTCGTGTACGTAAATCTGAATGCTAGGGAGAACTAACTTCCCTAAAGCCTAAAAGTATCACTCCCAAATAAGGATGAGCATTACATAACATCTTTTGGTAAAAGATGAATGCCAACTGTACTGATAAGGTCCTGGCGCCTAAATTAACTCATGCCAAGGCTTCTACATAGGAGCCGGTAGGCGCAAAAGCCGTCTTCTCCCATCAGGCCCTCCCTCAGAACCTAAGGATCTGATTAAACATGAGATCGGCGTGAGTCTAGTCTCCCTAGTGTGAGGACCACGACATTAATGGCGAGAAAGAGTGCTGTCTCCATGGAAATTCCATCTCTACCCTCGATATACCTATAAATATTAAACGAACTCATCTATCAGAGGATCATTCATTCATTCATACATTCTCTCTACGAACAACATACGCCTTAAGCGTACTGTTCCATCCAACTCCACTTTCTCTCTCTCACGAGGCCTCCCGAGCTCAAGCAGCCAAGGTGTTCAGAGCTTTCTCTCGGAAAGCTCCTGTTGTCCTTCACCTCCATCCTTTTTCTTCCCTACGTCGAGAAGAATTTCTCTCTTACACACACTACCTTGAGCTTAAGGTAAAACCCTCATCACCTAAAAGGGGAATGAGGCTCAACGGAGCCCCGCGCTCCTCATTTCTCTCTTTTCCTACTTCGTTTCTTTATCATTTGCTTATATAAGCGCAAAACTCCATGAATCTTGCTAGTTTATAGCTAAACATGCTTTTTACGCTCTACTTATAGCTCAACCATTACTTGTTATTACTATACAAATCATGCTCTGTACAAAATACTCGCTCATGGAGCTATATACGCGTGAATCTCCAGCTCTTTACCGTTCTAACGCTTTACCCATAAATGCTCTTTGCAAAACATGATGAAAACACCTTAAATTGTTGTGGATCTCTAACCCGGATCTATCAACTGGCGCCGTCTGTGGGAAATTCATGAGTTGAGATGTTGATTTCCCCTGTTTTTATGCAAAATTCTAGCTCGCTGTTGTGTTGCTGCTTGCGATTTTTCTGTATTATGTCCTTATGTGGAAAATGTGAAGAAATCTGATGATACATTGATTGGGAATATCCCGTTTGTGGTTTAGCTAGTAAAAACTTAGCTGGATGTGCTGTTGTGTAATATTCGCTAAACTCCCCTCGATTACGAGTTGTTGAGTGTGATATGATCTTAGGATTATGCTCCTTTTTGAAACGGAAATTGTGACAAACACCTTGATTGAAAGAGGACTTGTGTGTGTGAGGCTAATTTTCTCTCCTTAAATGTGAGTTAAGCATTGATATCTGTAAGAACTGTCAAAACCCCTGGGTCAAAGGACCAATCCCCTGTTTATCTTTGAGGTTCTAGTTGATCCTGATAATATGTGCATAAGCCTGCCTTCTCAGTTGTCTTGTTGTGATGATCACCTAGAGTGATGACTATCTAATCAAAGGAATGTGTATCGAATGCCAGATCTATTTTATTCTGGGAAAATTCCAGTATGTATATCATGAACTTGTCTCAGCTATATTGTTTGTAATTCATGAATCCAGCGATTGTAAACAATCTCAAGGTCATATCTCTTTCTTGATGTGAATTGTGATGGCTAATCTTTTACTGTTTTGTCGAAAACATAAGGTTGTGAGGGATCCGAAGGAAAGCTGGATCACAAACTGCAGAAATCTCAAAACACATTTGATTCACCTTGTTTACTTGGTGAGCATACAATTCTGTCTATTATTCGCTCAATATGAAATCTATCTATGAGTTGTAAAAGATTGGTGACTACTTAATGAGTATCACCACTAAAGTTAGTCGAATGCCTTTTGAATTGTCATGACTTAAAAATCCATGAAATAATATAAACATTAAAGAAGTGGAGAGCCGAGGATGACATGGGTACCCCATTCACCTTGATGAAGGGGCCCTGCATCTGGAAGCAGAACCTCCCATAAGCCCCATATAATGGGCAAACCCTTCAGAAGCCCTGTCTAACAGGCAATATTCTCAAATGCCCTACAACCTAGTAGGCAATATTCTCGTAAGCCCCATATAATGGGCAGAGCCCTGTTGCATAAGCCCTGTTTAACAGGCGACTCCCTCGTAAGCCCCGAATAACGGGCAGAACCCTCCATAAGCCCTACATAGTAGGCAACATCATCGTAAGCCCCATATAATGGGCAGAACCCTCCATAAGCCCTACATAGTAGGCAACATCATCATAAGCCCCATATAATGGGCAGAACCCTCCGTAAGCCCTACAGTAGGCAACATCGTCGTAAGCCCCGAATAATGGGCAGAACTCTCAGAAGCCCTACACAGTAGGCAACATCATCATAAGCCCCATATAATGGGCAAAACCCCTCATAAGCCCTATTTAATAGGCAATCCTCTTCAAAAAGCCCTGTCTAACAGGCAACATCACCGTAAGCCCCATATAATGGGCATAATTCTTCATAGGCCTTATTTAATAGGCAATCCCCCTCAAAAAGCCCTGTCTAACAGGCGATATCATCATAGGCCCCATATAATGGGCAAAACACTTTGTAAGCCCTGCTTGCCGGGCAACCCTTGCACGAAGCCCTATCTAATAGGCACCTCTCTTTTGCGAGCTCCATTTAATGGGCAGAACCTTCTATAAAGCCCTAGCCAACAGGCAACTCCTTTGCGAACTTCATACCATAAACAAAATTTCTTATAAGTCTCATTAAATGGACAACACACCCCTGAGCCTTGCTCTAGAGGTGACATTTTTGTATATCATTCCTATAAGTTTTCCCCATTGCATTCCGGTGGGTAAAATCCCACCTGAATCCCGCTTTACAAGTGATATTCCCAAAAGATTCTATTTGATAAACAATACCTTTATAAGCCTCTAAGGAGGATATTGCTTTCATAAGCTTAGCCTGATAGTCAGCGCTTTGGCAAGCCTTACACAATGGACCAAGTTCTCGCAAGTTCGATTTGATAAGTAATGTTCTTAAGGACCCTGCATAAGAGACCTCATTCCTATAATCCCTAGCTAATAGGGAGTATATTAACAAGGAAGTCCTATAAAGTAAGGGCAAATGATAAAAAAGGAGGCCTATACGGCCAAGGTATATCATATTAAGCTTAATGAAATAAGATGCCACATAAGCTTCTCAAAAATCCCTCCCTTCATGATCAGATCCTTTCCAGAAGCTTCATAAAGAGAGTTCCAGGAAAACAAACACCTTAGTAAAATAGGTCCTGTAAAAACAGGTATCCTCGACTTCAGTTTCACTCGGGCTAAAGTCATCCGTGAAAAGCCCTATATTAAGTAAACCACACCTATTAAAACTGCTTTATATGGTTAACAGTTATAAAAGGATCTGATAAGCTGGCAGTATATTACGACCAAGCCTTATGCAATCAGATGCTTCTATGGCAAGAGGAAGAGACTGTATTAAGACTCTCTGTCATAATTTGATTCCTATCCTTAAAGCGTTGTTTACCTTTATTACATACTGAAGCTAGCATAAATAACGCTCAAACGCAGGAAATCTGCCAATAGCAAATAGCATACATCCTGAATCTCTTTTCAGAAGTTTACGGGATTAATTCTCTAAAAACATCCTCATTTCTTTGCAGAAGCTTGTAAGAATGATGACTGGTTCAGAAGTTCATCTACAAAGGACAGATGACAGGGTCTCCCATCCTCCCAAGGAATCAGGACCTAACAATACTACGCCCAGAATATCCTTCGGACTGGGGGATAACAAGGCCATCATGCATCGACACAATGACGCCCTTGTGATAACGGCTGAAATAGAAGGGTACCAAGTGCGGAGAATTTTTATAGACACTGGGACTCCTATTAACGTAATCCTCATGAGTTGTCTTAATCAAATGCCTCAGAAGAAGCTCCTGAAACCTGCCAGGGTATCTCTCCAAGGTTTCTCGCAAAAGCCTATTATGACAGTCGGATCAGTGGATCTTGTGCTCACCCTGGGAGAAGGACATATCAAGACATCAAAAGTGACTACCTTCTGGGTGGTCAACCAAGAGTCATCTTATAACGTCATTCTAGGAAGAGCTGCTCTGAACTCTTTTCAAATAATCGTATCTACCTATCACTTGATGATGAAATTCCCTGTGAGGGATCAGGTAGGATGGGTATCAGGGAGTCAAACGACCGCAAGAAGCTGCTACGTCCAATCCGTTAAAAAGGGAGAGGTCAAAAAATGGGCCGTCCCAGAACCTATAACCCCTCAATACAAGCCAGAAAAAGAAGAGGGTAAGATCAAAGAGGTGGATACTGTCAAAGAAGGACAGAGCCTAATGGTCCCTGCAGAGGAACTGATAGAAATAGAATTGATCCCAGATCGAAAGGGCTTCACCACAAGAATTGGTACTCAAATGCCTCCGGACATATCAGAACAACTGGTAAGGTGTTTGCGAAAGAACGCATATATCTTTGCTTTCGGGTCATCTGACCTGGTGGGGTAGATGCAACCGTGGCACTACATTGTCTGAATGTAGACCCCTCGATAAAGCCGGTAAAACAAAAGTTAAGGCAATTTGGCCCTGATAAAGATAAAATCATCAGGGAGGAGGTCGCCAAATTATTGGAGGCTAAACACATCAGGGAAATACAATTCCCGGAATGGCTATCCAATGCAGTAATGGTGGCTAAGGGAAACACAGGCACCTGGAGGATGTGTATTGACTTCAGAGACTTAAATAAAGCCTGCCCAAAAGATCATTACCCTCTGCCTAGGATTGATCAATTAGTAGATTCCATTTCAGGTTGCGAATTTCTGTCCATGATGGACGCGTATCAAGGTTATCATCAAGTAAAAATGAATCCATCAGATGTCCCGAAAGCTGCATTTGGAGTTTGTGCAGGGACATTTGGTTTTCAAAGTATGCCTTTTGGTTTGAAAAATGCGGGGGCTACTTATCAAAGAATGATGGATAAGATCTTCAAAAGCCAAATAGGCAAGAATATGGAGGTATATGTTGATGACATATTAGCCAAAAGCGTGCATGCTCAAAATCACATACAAGATCTGGAAGAAGTATTTGCTGTAGCCAGATTATACCACCTTAAGCTGAACCCAGCTAAGTGATCATTCGGCGTGCAAGCCGGGAAATTCCTAGGATACATGGTTACGCCCAGAGGGATTGAAGTAAATCAAGCCAAAGTACAAGCAGTATTGGATATGACACCTCCTCGAAATATTCGAGAAATCCAAAGGCTTAATGGGCGAATTACAGCGCTCAGTCGCTTCATTTCCCGATCAGCAGATAAAAGTCTCCCCTTTTTCAAGATATTGAGGAAGGGCAGCAGATTTGAATGGACTAATGAGTGCCAAAAGGCCTTTGAGGAACTAAAAGAGCATCTGGCAGAACTGCCCTTGCTCACTTAGCCACTACCACAGGAAGTTCTATATCTATATATAGCTGTGGGAGAAGAATCCATCAGCTCAGTACTCCTGAGAGAGGAAAAGATGGTGCAGAAGCCTATATACTACACAAGCAAGATGATACAAGGAGCAGAAATACGGTATCCTAGTATCGAAAAGGCTGCCCTAGCAGTAATGGTAACGGCTAGAAAACTGAGACCCTACTTTCTATCGCACAAAGTGATAGTCAGGATGAATGAGCCATTGAAGCAAATACTGGGTAAGCCCGACTTGTCGGGAAGGTTAGTTAAATGGGCCATAGAGCTCAGTGAGTATGACGTAGATTTCGAGCCAAGAGTAGCTATCAAGGCCCAAGCTCTGGCCGATTTCCTGCAAGAAACCACTAGAGGAGAAGTAGAGGAATTCCAATGGTGGAAAGCCTATGTGGACGGCTCCGTTACTAGAGATGGTGCGGGGGTAGGGATCTTCATCCAGGACCCCAAAAGCCACACCTATAAATTTGCTATCAAGCTAAGCTATCATGTCTCCAATAATGAGGCAGAATATGAGGCTCTGATCAGATGCCTAGACCTGCTGCGAACCATGGGCGCCGCCCATGTAATGGTTCATTCAGATTCCCAATTAGTAACGCATCAGGTCCTAGGGACTTGCGAAAAGCGAAAAGAGAGAATGGTGGCATATGCGAAAATTGTGGATGAATTGGTGAGGCATTTCGCCAAAGCTGAGGTGATCCAGATCCCTCGGGAAGAAAATATTGAAGCCGACAAATTGGCTCGAATAGCCAGTGCGGCAGAAGGAACTTGGACAGATGAAATCGTGCTGTGTAACGCAGATGCTAAGTTAGTCAAAGCCGAAATGCAGGCCATCGAAATAATGAAAGATTGGAGAACTCCAATCATCCAATCCTTAAAAGAGCTTCCTGGGGAACCAGAAGCTGTAACCTCCGCCGGTGGAGGAAGATTGCCCCGTGCATTTAAAGCTAAATTCTGCCTAATAGGAGATAAACTGTACAAAAGGGCGTTCACACATCCCTATCTCAAGTGCCTATCAGAACCTGAGGGAGAATATGCACTGCGAGAAATACATGAAGGCGCTGCAGGAGCACACACCGGATTTAAAGATTTGGTCAGGAAGCTACTCAGGGCTGGCTTCTTCTGGCCTACCATGGGAAAAGACGCTAAAAACCTAGTTAAAAGGTGTGATAGCTGTCAAAGAAATGGGAGGCTCCTTCACAATCCTGCTGAAGAACTAGGGGCCATAATGGCACCTTGTCCCTTTGATAGGTGGGGAATAGATATAGTGGGAAAATTCCCCACAGCTACGGGAGGAAGAGTATTCTTAATCGTAGCTGTAGACTACTTCACCAAATGGGTTGAAGCCGAAGCCGTAGTAAAAATCACGGAACAGGTGATAAAGAAATTCATATGGAAAAATATATGCTGCCGATATGGAATCCCAAGGATACTGGTCGCTGACAATGGTGCTCAGTTCACGGGATCCATGGTACGAGCTTGGTGCAAAGAAATCGGCATCGAACAAAGGTTTGTAGCTGTGGCTCATCCCCAGGCTAACGGGCAAGTCGAAGTCACAAACAGGACCATTGTAAGTGGCATCAAAGCTAGGCTGGAAAAAGCTAAAGGAAATTGGGCTGATGAGTTAGATTCGGTGCTATGGGCATATCGCACCAGTCCTAAAACAGCCACGGGAGAGGCTCCATTTAACTTAGTTTATGGAGCAACAGCGGTAACGCCAGTAGAAGCAGAGCTCAAGTCATTAAGGATAATGGCTTATGATGAAAATCAAAATTCATCCTTAATGAGGGAGAACCTAGATATGGTCGAAGAGATCAGGAGCGAAGCTCTTCAGAAGTCAGAAAGATACAAGCAACAGGTGCGGGATGCATATAACCAAAAAAGTGCAGATCCGAAGGTTCTGCAAGGGAGACCTAGTCCTAAAAAGGGCAGATGCTCTCAAGCCCATGGGAAAGCTAGACGCAAACTGGGAAGGACCTTACCTGGTAAAGGAGGTATTAAAAGGAGGAGCCTATGAACTTCAAGATGAAGAGGGGAGGGTGCTACCTCGGCCCTGGAATGTTAACAACCTAAAGAAATATTATGCTTAGTATGAAAGCATGCACTGAATGAGTTATGATTCATTCGATTTCTCATAACTCGCATGGGGGGGGGGGGGGGGGGGGAGTAGGGGGGTGACCCCCATATCCCATTATCCCCCCATATCCCATTATCTTAAAATGCTTTCTCATATTTTGCTATCTTAAAATGTCAGATCCTGGGCGTTAAGCAATTATTAAAGCAAACATGAAAAGAAATCATTCTTAATCAAAGCACAGCATCTGAAGAAGCTCATATCCTGCTATTTCAAAATACTACATGCACAAGAAAGCAGAACATCCAGTGAGTAACAAGGCATACAGTCTATTTTGGGTTACAGCAAAAAAGGGGCAAAAAGAGCCTCTAAGTCTTGAAGCATAAATCCCAGCAAAAAACATAAAGAGAAAGTTACTACACAAGCATCAAAATGCGACGAAATTAAGTTAAAGCAGAAGAGCATGAGCCAGATGATGGGGTTGCAGAACCCCGGGGAAAGGAATGGGAATCACTGTAGTTGCTATCCTCTCCTGTAGCAGAACCTAAAAAAAAAAAAAAAAAAAAAAAAAAAAAAAAAAAAAAAAAAGAGAGAGAGAGAGAGAGAAAAAGGAAAGCAAGCACATATATGTTAATCGATTCAAAATCGCACCAAGAAGGGCAGAATAAGGCTAATATAGCCAAAGGATTATATGGCTTACCCTCGCATGTTCTCTGATTTTCATCTCCCCCTTCAGGGATCTGACTAGTGGACGGCTCAGCTACCTCTTCAGTCTCATTTGCCCTCTCCGTCTTCTTAGCTTCCTCAATAGAGAGTAGTTCAGCCATCAAGGTAATCACACGACCATTGCGGACAGGGTCATGAACAATGGCATCCCCTGGCGAGAGAAATCCACCTATTAAGGGGGCGAGAATGGCCTCACACTTTGCTTCCTCCGATAAATACCCATCATACATCTCGTATTGAACAAAGAGATTCTTTAATCGTTGGAGATAAGCTTTCATATTAGGAAAATCCTCGAATTCCAGGAAATCCATCTCCCTCCTAGTTAGAAATTTGAGTAGATGGAATCGAAGAGAGTCGGGAATGTCTTCCGAGTATGCCAGGTCACAGATTTTTTGACGAAGAGAGTCAAGCGACATGCCTGAACAACAAAACGTAAATGGCGTAAACTAAAAAATAATTCGCACATTTGGTTCTTGATGAATCTAAAAGAATAGAAATGGCAGCCTTACTGAAGAAGGAATTGGCAGAGGGAGTAGGAAGATTTCTCTTTTCGACCTTCCTCTCTCAAATGATATGGTGATAGGATGATAGAAAGAAAAGGAGGAGAAAAAAAACTTTATATCTCTGCTCCCTTGGGAAACTAAAACGTCGCTCTACTTTTTCGCAGAACAAGACTTGAGTGACGTCGTTAAAAGAAATAACGAATATTAAATAAGAAGAGGAAAAAAGGCATCTATAGCTACGCTTCTGAACTTGGGGGGGGGGGAGTAGCTGATAGGGACTAATATCAGTTTTTCCTCGTGTAAGTAAATCTGAATGCTAGGGAGAACTAACTTCCCTAAAGCCTAAAAGTATCACTCCCAAATAAGGATGAGCATTAAATAACATCTTTTGGTAAAAGATGAATGCCAACTGTACTGATAAGGTCCTGACGCCTAAATTAACTCATGCCAAGGCTTCTACATAGGAGCCGGTAGGCGCAGAAGCCGTCTTCTCCCATCAGGCCCTCCCTCAGAACCTAAGGATCTGATTAAACATGAGATCGGCGTGAGTTTAGTCTCCCTAGTGTGAGGACCACGACATTAATGGCGAGAAAGAGTGCTGTCTCCATGGAAATTCCATCTCTACCCTCGATATACCTATAAATATTAAACGAACTCATCTATCAGAGGATCATTCATTCATTCATTCTCTCTACGAACAACATACGCCTTAAGCGTACTGTTCCATCCAACTCCACTTTCTCTCTCTCACGAGGCCTCCCGAGCTCAAGGAGCCAAGGTGTTCAGAGCTTTCTCTCGGAAAGCTCCTGTTGTCCTTCACCTCCATCCTTTTTCTTCCCTACGTCGAGAAGAATTTCTCTCTTACACACACTACCTTGAGCTTAAGGTAAAACCCTCATCACCTAAAAGGGGAATGAGGCTCAACGGAGCCCCGCGCTCCTCATTTCTCTCTTTTCCTACTTCGTTTCTTTATCATTTGCTTATATAAGCGCAAAACTCCATGAATCTTGCTAGTTTATAGCTAAACATGCCTTTTACGCTCTACTTATAGCTCAACCATTACTTGTTATTACTATACAAATCATGCTCTGTACAAAATACTCGCTCATGGAGCTATATACGCGTGAATCTCCTGCTCTTTACCGTTCTAACGCTTTACCCATAAATGCTCTTTGCAAAATATGATGAAAAACACCTTAAATTGTTGTGGATATCTAACCCGGATCTATCAAAATGGACCCACAATTATTCCACTTTAACACTTTAATACATTAATTTATTATTATACCATAAAAATGCAAAAAAAACCTCTGCCCAGAAAACAATGTCACTAAATGGAGGACGGAGGGAGTATATATGTTTCTTTAAAACTAAACTTTAGAAATACAAACTATACCCTAGCTGTTAGGGAACCGAAACCCTGTTGAGGAAAGCTAAACCCTTAAAAATAATTATTTAAGTAAATTAATAATATATATACTCTTCTATGTTAGATAAAACCTTTAAATTGAAACTATACCTTTACTATTATAGGAAACTAAACCCTAGGGAAAAAAGGTAAACCCCAAATCTTATATATATATATATATATATATATATATATATATATATATATATATATATAGCGGAGAGATCACATACAAAAGACAGGTTCTGTAAAAAATGAGAAATGATCTGGACTATTGATCTGTGTGATCTACGGTGTAGATTAACTTGTGCTTTATGATTTTACTAAAATGCATTATGACTGTATAGATAATGCATTATAATGCATTGTGCATTATAATTATGTGCATCATGCATTATAATTATATGCATAAAATGCATCATTTTTTATTTTTTACGATAATCCTATTTTGTACAGGATCTCACCCCTATATATATATATATAATATATGCTTCTTTAAAACAAAACTTTAGAAATACAAACTATACCCTAGCCGTTAGGAGAATCTAAACCCTGTCGGGGAAAGCTAAACCCTAGAGGAAAAGGGTGACACCCGCCCCCCCTAGGGTTTAGCTTTCCCCTATACAGGGTTTGGTTTCCCCTAACAACTAGGGTATAGTATTTAATTCCAATGTTTAGTTTTACATAGAAGAGTATATTACTAATTTGCTTAATTAATTGTGTTGTAATGCTTATAAGTTATTATTATATTGCTTATTTAGATTTTAGAAAAATGATATTTCATGCTTAATTAATGTTTAACATTTCTGTCATCATCTCGTACGCTAAAATTTATGCTTATTTCACGACGTGATTCGCTTTTTCTAGTAATTCAATAAGCTTAATTTATTTTTCTTGTATGCTTGGACTATTATTTATTCATGTCTTTTCGTAGTATAAATTTATATATATTTGTTAATTATGCTTATTTATATGTGAAATTATGCAGTATAGGAATGTCTATCTAATCAATAATAATATTAAGTAACCATATAAAAATAATTATGCATATTTCCAATTCATAATTATAAAAGGAGAAGAAAAACAAAATTAACAGAAGATGAAGAAAAGGGAAAAATCAGAAGGAGGAAGGAGAAGGGGGGGAAAATAAAGAAGAAGAAGAAGAAGAAGAAGAAGAAGAAGAAGAAGAAGAAGAAGAAGAAGAAGAAGATGATGATGAAGATGAACGGAAGAAGTAAAGAAGAAGAGGAAAATAATTCCATCCGAGAGAGATGGAGAGAAAATTGATTTTCAATATAAGAAAAAGAAGAATAAGAATAACTGTCGTTATTTATGGAGAGAAGAAAAGAGAGAAAAACTAAATAAATAAACAAAATAATAATTAATCCCACAATTTAAGGAGGATAGAGTGAAGATTACTATAGTGCCCTCTACTTACTACAATTGCCAAAAATAATGTTTAATAAAAAATTAAATCTCAGCCCTTAATCTGTTATATCTAAAGGTGGGAGATTGGTTCCTAGTTCTCATTATTGCAAAGAGTTCTCATATGATCTATTCTCTCTCTCTCTCTCTCTCTCTCTCTCTCTCTATATATATATATATATATATATATATATATATATATATATATATATGGATGAGTTATTTTGAAAACCACCCTTATACTGTAAACTTTACTAATCTACTCCCTGGATTTTAACTTATTGATGGTTAAGATTAATCCAATTTAAATTGATCAAATTGAAGTAGTGTGGATTGAGACGCTTATGTTACAAGTCAAAGGATGAAATGGTAAATTACTAAACTTGCCTTTTTCATTTTAGCAGAATTCAAGGATGGTGATAAATATTAATCCTTAACATCAATTGTCTATTGCGTCTTAACATTCGACTATTTTAGTGATACCAAATGATTTGTATTAACCGGTCACTTTTTTTCTATAAGCATATATAAAATGCTTTTAACGTTGCACATAATGTTGTAATATACTTCCGATAAAAAAAAAAAAAATGTTGTAATATACTAGTCATAATGCTCTTAAATATTCTAATAACCCATAATAATTATTTAAGAAACTATATTATGTTTTTAAATACCACAAATAGGTAATACGTTCCCCCTCCAATCAAAAGGTCGGGAAGTCGAGACACCTTGAGTGCATACTTGGGTGTGCAAGTTGTGTTTTTCTAATAAAAAATACCACAAGTAATGCTTTTGGGAAAAGAAAAAGAAAAAGTAATGCTTTTAAATATTAAAGGTAATGCTTTTAAATATATTTTGAATAAATGATAAACTTATATTTTTAGAAAAAACCATAATGCTTTAAATATTACGTAAATGCTTTAAAAAAAAATTAATGAACCATAATGCTCTTAAATGTTACACTATGTTTTTATGTACTCCCTATAATGCTTTTGATATATTTTTATATTAACTACACTACAAGAAATTTAATATTTAACCACACATAAATTAGCCACACATAATAATGTGTGGTAGCTTAACCACACATACCTATAGAATGCGTAGGTAAATCAATTTGACAGTTTTAATTTTATACTGACATGCATTATATGTGGCAAAATCTTTTAAGCAACATTTATGTTTTGAATTTATATATTTTAATTTTTATTTTGTTTAACCACGCTTCTTTTAATTTTTGTTTTGCCAGCGTGGCAAATATTAAGTCGTGAACAGTAACAACACATGTTTATCACTTACCTAATATATGTGGTTAATAACTTTTGACATCTACTGATTATTTTTGTTTAGTAATTCAATTTAACTATATTGTTTAACACTTTGATAAACTATTATAATTTGAGTATAAGTTTGTCCATTATTTCCCTATATAATTTTGCCGTTGACTTAAATTTGTAAATAATTTTATCAATTATTTTTCTAATTCCAAGTATACAATCAGTAAACAAATTGATCTTTCAAATATAATAACGTCTTGCTCAATTATTTTAATTACAAGAGAAATAAATGGATTAAAAACAAAAACTTAATAATGAATTACAATTAAAAAGTTACGTACCAAAATCAAAATTTATCCACCTTTATTTAAAAAAATCAATAAAAAAAATCCCTCCATTACCCACTAACCCAAAAAATCAAACCCACATTATTCTATTTACCTCCACACCTTCCAACTGCCTAGAATCGTGTATCCATAATTTCGGATTCAACAGTCAACATCGTGGCAAACGCTCATTATATTGCTCATTATCACCAATTTGCTCATTATCTTGCTCTTCCAGATCTAATTTTTATTACTAACACTATTCATTTATGCTTTGCTTCAATAATTATTTATCACTCTTTGGATTATGCTTTTACTGCAGAGGAAGAATGAAAACGAAGGATGAACAAATTGGGGATAAATATTATTTGTTCGAATTGAAGTTGGCCTCAAGTCGAGATGTTTGTCTCTTGCAATCAGGTCTTTGTTTCATCTTTCATTACTGCTATCATATTGCTTATAATTTATGTTATCTTGCAATCAGGTCTTTGTTCAACCTTGGGAGTAAATAACTCAATGAATTGTATTTCTATTATTATAACAGGAAGGAATGTAGAAGCTTGCCAATACGAAGATACGAATTGATTCTAATGTTTGCGAGATTTTTGCGTTCAAGGAGTGCTCAACAAAATCAGAATGGCTAGATCAGTGTAGTTATTTAGATTTTCTTTATTCTTATAGTTGGCACTTAATTAATAGTGTGCGCTGTGTACTATGATTTCATTGAATGTTCTTTAATAAAAAAAAAATTATGTTACTATCTTGTTATATTTTAATGCATTGTATGTGTTGTATCCAATCTATGATTCTCCAAACTGGCTAAAATTATTCTCACGCATTATATATTTTAGCATACAAATTGCCACATATACAAAATTACACGTGTCAATATTGAAAACCACGTCATCATAAAATTAATTTCCACGTTACCGTTAAATTATGGCAAATATATGTTACCCACACATACGATACATATTTAGTGACAAATATATGTGTAGGTAAATTGATGAGCTTTTCCCACACGTATATATAAGTGTGGGTAAAAACTTTTATTGGCAAGAAGATAGCGACACATGCTGACACTTAACTTATGTGTGGAGAAATGTCAATTGCCACACATAATCATACTTTCAGTGACACATTCATGTGTGGCAAAAACCTCAATTTCTTGTAGTGCTACTCGTATTGTTGTATTGTTCCTAAATAATGGGGCATTAATATTTCAAGGATGATAAAGAAAGAGAAAGAAGATGCTAATGGAGAAGGGGGAAAAAAAATGCCTTACACAATTACTACCATTAAAAAAATTCAGTTACAGCCTACAGGTTGATGAAAGTAATTACACAAGTATATATATATATATATATATATATAGAGAATAGATCATATGAGAACCTTTCATTTCGTGAGAACTAGGAACCTTTATGATCCGTTGATCTTAATAGATTCAACGGTTGAGATCTCCTTTTAAAGATCCTTAATTTTCGTCACTTTTTGATAATGGGAGGGTAGCAAAGTAATTTTCATAATATCTTCCTTAAATTGTGGGATTACTTTCTATATTATATTATAAATATTAATTACCATTTCTCTCTCTCCTTGTGGGTACAACACGATCTCTCTCTCAATTTCTAATCTCTCTCTTTTAGATTTCAACCAACAATATTTTCTTTTGTTGCATTTTATATATTTTTAATTATTTATGCTTATACGCATGTAATTTCGATTTAATTATCATCATACATAAAAGCATAAAGTGATTTAATAAAAAGCATTGTGTTACATGCACATAAAAAGCATGATTTCGTACACGTATCTCTTATTTCAATGCTTATTTGATATATTCATAATACTTATTAATTAATCATGCACATCACACTTATTTTAGTATCTCAAAATGCTTATTATTCATTATAAATGCCTCAAACTCTACTTATTATAAGGATTGGCATTATTAGGGTATTTGGGTTTGAGGCGTAAGGTTATAGATAATGTTTTCTTAATTTTTTTTTTAGTTCTTTATGATTTATTTGATGCTTAATTATTATTTATATTTGTCTTACTATTTTTTAGGGTTAAGGGTTATAGGGTTTAGGGATATAACATTGCTTATTTAAGGTGTAAGGTTTGGGGTTTAAGGTTTAGAAGGTTATAGATAATGTTTTCTTAATTTTTTTTAGTTCTTTATGATTTATTTGATGCTTAATTATTATTTATATTTGTCTTACTATTTTTTAGGGTTTAGGGTTATAGGGTTTAGGGTTTAGGGTTTTAGGGTTTAGGGTTATATGGGGTTTAGGGTTTAGGGTTTAGGCTTTTAGGGTTTAGGGTTTAGGGGGGTTGAAGGTTTAGTAAGATATTTTCATATTTTTTTTAGATGGTTTTCATTTTTATAATGTATTTCATGCTTAATTATCATTCATAATGGCTTACTATATTTTTTTTATGGTTTAAGGTTATGGGGTTTAGAGTTTAGGCTTTTTGGGTTTAGGGTTTAGGGTTTAGGATTTAAGGTTTAGGGTTATGGGGGTTTAGGGTTTTAGGGTTTAGGGTTTAGGGTTTAGAGTTATAGGGTTTAGGGTTATGGGGTTTAGGGTTTAGGTCTTTAGGGTTTAGGGTTATGGGGTTTAGGGTTTAGGGTTTAGGGTTTAGAGTTATAGTGTTATACCATTGCTTTTAAAATTAGTTAAAAAATTGAATGGAAAAAAAACGAACAATGTTATTTTGATTTAAGTATGACTTGTATCAATGCTCAAATATTATTTGTATTTGTCTTATTTAATTTGCAATTGCTTATAATGAACAATATTATTTATGTTTATTAACTCGTGTGGATCGGTTATCAACGTAAACGATATTGTTATAATGAATGAAAAGACCACATGCAACAAGTTGTATTAGTAATTATTTAATCAAAAAAACATTAATCTAATTGTTATAATGCACGTAATATGTTCGATAAAATATCTCGACAAAGAAATAACAAAGGGTATTATGTTAAATGGAAAAATGTTCAACATCCTCTAAATCAAATTCGTTGTCATTCTTCGCATACTCCAATGTTCCGGTTCCTTCCTTTTGAAGTTTTCCCTTTTTTGACTTTTCAGTAACAAAATCATCGTCGGAATGTTCTTGCACACGCTTCCGTTTATGTGTGTTTCCTTCACTCAAATTATTTTCCCTTATCTGCACAATTAAAAACGTCAAAATTTTTGCTTACATTAGTCGAAATTCATGCTTAATTTATGCGCAGAAAATGTTCGATAGAATGTTTCATAGAAAATTAAGCATCAAAATTCAAGCTAATTGAAAAACGTCGAAACATATGCTTAAATTAGTCGCAACTAAAGCTTAATCAATGCATATAAAATGTTCGATAGAATGCATTCATAATAATCTGAAAATCTGCTCATAGCATCCATAAATTTTATGCACATTAGGTGTTCGGTAAAATGTATTTATAAACCCGACTAAATCAGAGCATTCATACATGATTTTTCTTATAATTTCTAAAGTTGATGACAGGCTATGAGCCATGCTTAATTATCAATAATATAAAAAAAATCAAAAAATATGTTTAAATTAGTCGCAACTAAAGCTTAATCAGTGCACATAACATGTTCGATAAAATGCATTCATAAAAATCTGAAAATATGTTCATAGCTTTCATGAAATTTATGCACATTAGGTGTTCGATAAAATGCATTCATAACCCCGACTATTGTAAATCAGAGCATTCATATAGGCTTTTTCGTATAATTTCCAAAGTCGACGACATGTTACGAGCCATGCTTAATTATCAAAAATAAAAATATAAAAAATAAAACCCGTTGAAAATATGCTTAAATTATTCGCAACTAATGCTTAATCCGTGCACATAAAGTGTTCGATAAAATGCATTCATAACAATCTAAAATATGCTTTCATAAAATCTGAAATATGCTTAAAATCGATGACAATGCAAATTAAGCATTAAACTAGGATAACAATGTTTTAAGCAAGAAATAAAAATATTTTAAGCATTAATCTAAACTCGACGACACATAAAATCTACGAAAATAAAGTAAGCATAAAATCCGAAATATGCTTAAATCATAGCATTGAAAAAATTTATGCACGTTAGATGTTCGACAAAATGCTTTCATAAAATCTGAAATGTGCTTAAAATCGATGACAATACAAATTAAGTATTAAAATAAAATACCAATGTTTTAAGCAAGAAATTAAAATACTTAAAGCATTAATCATAGCATTAATCTATTAAGCAAGAATACTTTAAGCATTAATCTATTAAGCAAGAAATCTGGAAATTCAACCCCCCACGCCCAACTTAAACCATTAATCTAAAATCTGAAATCTGAAATATGCTTGAAATCCACGAAAATAAGCAAGCATGAAATCTGAAATCTGCTTAAATCATAGCATTCGAACGTGAATAAACCAAGCATGAAATCTGAAATCTGCACGAAAATAAACCAAGCATGATATATGAAATCTGCATAAACCAAACATGATTGTTACTATAAAATCGATGAGAATACAATTGAAAATTTACCGTCGTTTGATTCCGGTGGCGACTGGTTGTTGCGCCGTTTCGCAGGCAAAGAAGCAAAATTTCGCGGCTGAACGTTGCTCCGTTTCGTCGCCTGCAAGTCATGCTTCGGCGTCCGGTTGGTGCTTCGTTTCGCCGGCTGTGAACTAGGTATTGGCAGCTGATTGTTGCTTGCTGTCAGACGTGTTTTCGGTGCCATAATATTATCGACGCGTTGGTGCTTCGTTTCTCCGCCGGCGAATTAGGAGGACGAACTAGGTTTCTGGAGGGCGATAGATCTCTGACCTATAATCGGAATTGGAATCGAAATCTAGTTGCACGATATGCCGCGATTATTAAGGTAATTGGATTAATGTTGCTTTTTTATTGACTAATCTGCCCTTTTGCTTAATTAGAATTAGATTTAAATTAATATATTAATTAGTGTAGGGATTAATCTTGTCCATAGATCTCTCATAATCTAATGGACTAGAATGGTTCCTAGTTCTCATAAAGTGAATGGTATCCATGAGAACCACCCCCTATATATATATATATATATATATATAGGGGATGGTTCGTGTGCAAATAAATCTTGGCGTGCTAAAATGCGAAAAATGCTTAAAGCTATACAAAATCATGCTTAAATCAGTATATATTTATGCTTACAACACCATTATGCTTTTTAATGTACAAATTCATGCTTAAACCTAATCATGTTTATAGTAGCTTATAATCATGCTTAAATCAATTACAACCACATATCAAATTAAGATCAATGGTTCAAATATATTCTTATTTCTCACACCAGGACTTATTTATATATGATTCATCCTCTCTCTCTCTCTCTCTCTCTCTATATATATATATATATATATATATATATATATATATATATATTGCAATTTTTCAATATCTTACTAACTGACAAGCATCAACCTGCATATTACTAATCGATCTGCACATTAATATCAGACTTAAGAATTTTCTAAGAGTTAATTTTAATTAAAAAAAAAAAAAAAAAAACTATGAAAACGAGTTGTTAAACAACTAAATTTTAGATTGAAAAGTTTTACACGTACTTGTTAATTGCGAGTAAAATTCTACTAGAACTTTCGCAAACTGGTAGTTTATTTGTGCAGCTTTATTGTTTTTCCTTTCAAGTGAATTATGTTTTTTCTTTTGCAATTAGATTTATATAAAAATAAGTTAACACTAATATTATTGAAAAAGTAAATGATATTAAATGCTCCAAATGCATGGGTGGGTTGGTATGATTTTGATGACTTTACCATGAACAAATCCATTTTGCACGTAGCGTTTTACCATGAACAAGTCCATTTTGCAAGTTCGTTATGAATAGTTCTGACAAAAGATTGTAAACTATTGGTGTATATAATTGAACTCTTAATGTAGATGATGCTATATAGTTGGTTCTCATCCTTAAAAATACTAATAGGCTAATAGGATTATATGTCGATAAACGGACCACCCTAAGATGACCATTTCCTGGCTATTGAGAATTGACTCATATGGAACCAAGGTTGAAAAGATTGACAAAATCAATCACTCACCACCACTGATGAAGAATTAAATAAAAGTATTTAATTAGAACTCAAATGGATTCAATCTTATACATGCACGATGAAGTTAATCAAAAATGAAAGAAGTTGAGTGCTAAAAAGCATCTGAGTAGCAAGACCACCCGAAGATAATTGTTCTCGTATTCCAACTTTCCCATAGTTTCCAAGTTTATTCAACCAAACTTCAACCAAAATTTCAATATGTACACAATAAATAGAAACATAAACAAACAAACAAAAAAAGTCTTCAACTTTAATATCTAAAAATTTTCAAATCTGCACATTAAAAATCGAGATTGAGCTAGCAAAAGATAGAAATCAATCTAGAAGGAAAGGGAAGGGGTAATTCTTTTTGTTATTTAATAAATTTTTTTAGTTGCATTTTCTTTGATGCGAAATAAAAGGAGAGAAAAGAGAAAATCACCTTTAAAATCTTCCTTATTTCTCACATTTTCTCACATTTTCTATTTTTTCCTCTTCATTTGCACTACAATGGATTGAAAATATTAGCTCTCCAATTTGGTGATGTAAATATTTTCTCCAATTTAAAGAGGAAAATTCCCCCTCATTGATAAAAGGTGAGAAAATGTGATGAAAAGGGTAAAATTTATAGGGTGATTTTCTCTTTTCTCTCATTTTCTTTCGCAGCAAAGATAACGCAACTTTAGGAAAATATTTAATATTTTAATTAATGAGTCATGAAAAAGTTAATTAATTTCATAAGGTTATATATTTGTCTCTTCTCATCAAAATTGTGCTATAATGTATGTACTTTATTTATAAATATTAGGGTTAATATCATTTATATACACGAACTTTGGGTGGTTTTCGTTTTTTCCCATTAACTTTCAACTTTCTCACGAAAATACATGAACTTTCAAATCGTTACAAATTTCCCATGAAAATCAATTTCCCCCAAATTGTATCCTACGTAGCAACCGACAATGATTATGTGGCATTGATCGTCGGTAAAGTATACGATTTTTTTTTGAAACTGCCAAAAATGACGTTTAAATTAATACATGAACTTTGGTTGTTTTTCGTTTTTTCCCATAAACTTTCAACTTTGTCACGAAAATACACGAACTTTCAATTTAATGCAATTTTTCCATGAAAGTCAATTTTCCTCAAATTGTTTCCTACGTGACAACCATTGATGATTATGTGCATTGATCGACGGTAAAATAGACGACGTCATTTTGAGACTGCCAAAAACGTCTTTTGACACTTGGGTTTCCAATTGATAAAAAATAATTGTAGTGGTTTCATCGTTCATTCTTCTTCTTCTTCTTCTTCTTCTTCTTCTTCTTCTTCTTCTTCTTCTTCTTCTTCTTCTTCTTCTTCTTCGTTTTGGCAATGACATCCTCATCCAGTTCGTCCAAGTGCTCGAGAGTAAGATTCACCCCAAATTGTGAGCATGATTTGTCTTGTGATATTCTTACGGCACGTATGATAGCAAACCTTGGACGTCGCTTCTTTTGCTGCCCAATGATCAATAAGCTAGACGTTGTTTTTAATATTTTCGCCACATCATTGCTTACTCAACGCCAAATCAGCCCATTAAGGCTACGTCATGTAAATTAATTGACAACTAGGATTCAAATCGATCGGAATTTACATTCATGGGGAAATTGCAACGAATTAAAAGTTCATGTATTTTTGTGACAAAGTCGAAAGTTCATGGGAAAAAATGAAAACCACCCAAAGTTCATGTATTTAAATGATATTAACCCTTAACATTTTCGCCACATCATTGCCTACTCAGCGCCAAATCAGCCCATTAAGGCCACGTCATGTAAATTAATTGACAATTAGGATTCAATTTGACCGGAATTGACTTTCATGGAAAAATTGCAACGATTTGAAAATTGCTGTATTTTTATGACAAAGTTGAAAGTTCATGAGAAAAACGAAACTTTAAATGACATTAACCCTAAATATTAACACTTGAAACAATATAATTCTCTTACTCAATCATATGCATCACTCAAATTTCAAATGAAAACAATTAGAAAGTTTTACAAAAGGGTGTTTGCTAAACACAAGAAAGTTGAATTTATGAATTTTATCCAATTTATATTCATCTTTATCCTTGTGTTAGAATATGCAAGGATTGCAAAAAAAAATAAAATAAAAAAAAATAAAATAAAATAAAAATATCATGAAGCCCAAGCTATACTCGCACTTTATCTTTAAATTATAACATAAATCTCACTCAAACACATCCGATGTTATATTCGACACAAATCACATCTAGGCTTCAAGCCCACTTCCCATTACTCCCAAGATATCTCAATTCTAAAAGTATATCATGAAGCAAAACATACACTTGCAAAAAACTTGATCTTATTTACAATAGGAGCACAATTATGTAAGAGGTGTAAAAGGCAAAGATAAAAACTCCAGTGCGGCCAGCCACACCATGCGATCGGACCCGCCCGACCCGCCCCGGCCCGGTTGACCCGATTTTTGGTCGGGTCAATCCGTCCCAGTTCGTGTTGATTTGACCCGTTCAGGTAAAGTGTCAATCTTTATTAATAAAAGTGCTAATCTTTATGAATAAAAGTGTCAATCTTATAAATAAAAATTTATATGTAATTTGTATATATGCTATAATTTTACAATTACTTAATAGGATTCACGTATCAATTTCGGGTTTTGATAAAGATCAATATCAACCTTGCCACGTGGCGCTCCCTAATGCTGACTGGATCCGCATCCCAGAAGCTTCAGGTGCTGCCTTCAGTGCAGATGCCATGTACTAGGCAGAGGCCATAAGCTCCGTGCAGATCCATCCTTGTACAGAAGCTACCCCAGATCCTTCAGCATCTGCTAAAAGCACAGGGATCTGCCGAACACGCACTCCGCTTGACTCTACGTACCTTAGGGTGAGGACCACTAAATTAATGACGGAGAGAATCTTGTCCCCCTAGAAATTCCTTTTCTGTCCTTCCCTCATAGGTACATTCACCTTTTCACCATTTTTCATGCATATAAATAGATAGTGATTTTCATCATTTTGAGGTACGAGTTTCTATACTTTTCTACACTGTTCCATTGACATTCTCTCTTTGGAATTTTCATACTCATACTGACTTGAGCGTCGGAGGTTCTTCCCAGAGGAACCTCCCCCTTTGTTCCACCGGCTCTGTTTTGCAGGCGTTCGACGACGACTGTGGCGGAGCTCAAAGGTATTTTGCTGCAACTCTATCAGGATGAATGGATGGACGTCTTGCGCCTGCCATTCCATCCCTCGTTCTCCCTTGTTATACCTTTCTCTCGTGAATGAGGTTGGATTGATGGTGCGAACGCCTAGCGTTTGATGTCTATCTTAGTCGTTTTCATAAAAGAAGGGCATTTCATGGAAGATAGGCTTTGAGGACCAGCGCCTTGCGTTGTATTCATGGCAACTCAGTTCTCATTCATTTTTACCTAAACATATGTCATAAATCCATAAGTAAAAGGGATAATTACATTATTGTTGTTAATCTTTGACCCGGATCTAACAACTGGCGCCGTCTGTGGGAAAATTGAGTCTAAGACGTCGATTCTCTCTTTACGAATAAATTCCTAACTCGTCATTATAATGTTGCTGATGAAATTCTTTCTTATTTTCTTATAAAAGAGCTAAGAAAAACTGGTGGGTAGAGTAAGTGGGTAAGTTGTATTTGCTAAGCAATTGGCGGAAATTTGGATGTGAATAATACTAGACAATCCCTGCTTATTTCTCCCTGATTCCGAACTACAAAATATGGTTTGATGACTAAATTGCGTTTCTTGTGATGATAGTTTTGAAGCGGATACTGCCTTCAAATATTCAGGAAAATCAAAACTTCAAATCGGATTTGGAGAAGTTCCAGAGCACGCCCTCATTCTTGACAACTGGTGAGTCTAAGAGTTTCGCCAAAAGTCATGAATCATAAATCAGCCTGCTGGTTATGAGGAATTGATAAGGACAGAGGAAACACTGTGATAAAATCATAGGTCCCTGTGCTATCATGAACCGAAAACCGCAAAAGGCAAAACTAAGAACAGAGAGCCAAAAATGACGAGGTCTCCCCCCTTACCATGATAAGGGGGCCCCACATTGAAAGGCATTAATTCTCTGCAAAGAATCTAAAATGCTTGCTCAAGCCCTATCTAATAGGCAAAAACTCAAAAAAGCCATATCTAATAGGCAAAAACTCAATAAGCCCTATCTAATAGGCAAAAACTCAAAAAGCCCTATCTAATAGGCAAAAACTCCAAAAGCCCTATCTAATAGGCAAAATTTCAGTAAGCCTATCTAATAGGCAGCATTCATCAAAGCCCTATCGAATAGGCAAAAACTCCAAAAGCCCTATCTAATAGGCAAAATTTCAGTAAGCCCTATCTTATAGGCAGCATTCATCAAAGCCCTATCTAAATAGGCAACATCCATCAAGCCCTATATAAATAGGCATCATCCATCAAGCCCTATAGGCAGCATCCATCAAGCCCTATTTAATAGGCAATATCTATTTAAGCCCTATTCAATAGGCACCTGGAACTGATGTTCTGCACTTTTGAAAATCTGCAGAATCATACCAAGATGGCTGCTAGCTCAGATGTTGTTCAAAAGGAAGGTCCACAAGTTCCCGAAAATACGGAAAATTCCCTGCTCGGGAATGCAGGGAGAAATACTTTACTAACAGAGGCTAGCGTCAATGATGAGGCCACTTTCTCTCCTACCATGCTGTTACAAATGAAAGCCCTCATAGAAGGTGTAATTGATGGAGCCGTGGATAAAAAGCTCAATGCCTTAGGGATGAATCCCAAAGGAGCTGATGCTCAAAACGACATCCATGAAGGGTGGGGTAGTAAAAGCACCCCTAGGACGTATAAGTAGAAGCATACTCTTAAAAACTCAAGCGTGGCCAAAGAACTGGCTACCAAATTACCTCTTATGCCCACGGTGCAAGAGGAAGACTTACTCACCGATTGGGAATCCCCAGAGGAAGAGAATCCTGAAAAATTGAGAAATGAACCCAAAGAGGGCGACACAGATGCCTTAGTTAAACAACTTGCTCAGCAACAAGAGCAGATGAAGCTTCTGACAAAGGACCTGGAGAAGCTGAAAAAGAATCAGCGGATCCCTGAAAAAGCCCCTGAGGAGGCAGAAATGAACGTGGAAGAAATCAAGAGCCCAGATGAGGATGAGAAAGAGGAGCATTCCATAACCCAAAAGGATAAAGGACGCAGATGTTTCACCAAAAAGTGTTTGCAATAGAACAAAATCCTATCGTAGCACTAGCAAGCAAAACCCTAAGTCAAATCTCGAAGGAAAACTTAGCAGGGCAAATATCTGTGTAGCAAAAATCCTAATCTAGCCTAAAACTAAGAAAACAAGTAAAGAATATTTTTGGGTTTTTTGGTTTTTAAAACCTAGGCAATAAAATAAATAAGCAATTAAATCAAAGCAAATAAATAACTAATCTAGAAAGCAAGAAATAAAACTAAGAATTAACTGAAAAGAAAACAATTAAACTACCTAGGCAAGAATCGAAAAGAAAGCGATAAAGAAAGCAACGAAGAAAACGAATCTAGACATATTAATAAAATCTGGAAATTTAAAGCAATTAATTCTAACTCTAAGAACTTGGAAAACGAAAGAATTGAAACTAGAGAAAAACGAATCTAATCTATAAACTTGAAATCAAACGAACGGAATTAAACGAAGCAATTACGAAATTAAATCTAAATCTAAGGAACTCAAATAAAGCAATTAAACGAAAGCAATAAATAACTTACAAAATTGAACGAAGAACGAAGAACTTGAATTAAACGAAGAAGTCTTGAATTAAACGAGCAAAACGAACAAGGAATCCAGATCCTAACAAAGGAAAGCTAATCTAAAGTGTTTGAATGCAAAAACTAAAGCTAAACAAAGGTAAAAGTGTTAGATAATTCGTGTACAAGGAGCAATATATATACTAGGTATAAAAACCTAGATATACAAGGAAACAAAAAGTTGGCCGCCGAAGTTGGACGTACGTCCAACTTGATCTGGACGTACGTCCAGATCCCGGATCTGTAAGAACTGGTTTCGCGCGCTGAACGTCCGTCCAGCTTTGGACGTAGCACCTTGGACGGCCGTCCAGATGAGTTGGACAGCCGTCCAACTCCCCGAACTGTCCTCCTTCGTCCGAACTTCGTCTTTTCCCCCTTTTCGATCCATTTCCGCTCCTTTTTCATCCATAAGCACCTACGAGTACCAAAAACTCCAAACAACCAAATCATAGCCATAGACGCACAAAAAGACATGAAAACATAACGAAAACGGACTCGAAAACACGACGAAAATTCTAACATCTAAACACCAATCAAAATCCCCCACACTTAGAACTTTGCTTGTCCTCAAGCAATATAAACATACAACTTAGACTCAATTCAACAATCCAAATCATAGAACATTTAATCACCGGAATCGACAAGCAACGAACGAAGTCACCTTAATCCCAAGTTACGAACAATCAATCATCAATAAACTATGTGGCTTATAAATCAAATCCAAGTATGAGGAAAAGCAATGATACACACATCTCACAAATATCTAAAATCACCACAACTTAGACGTCTAGCCTACTTCCCCTTTTATTCAACTCAAACATAAATATAACTCTTTTTTTTTTTTTTTTTTTTTTTTTTTTTTTTTTTTTTTTTTTTTTTTTAACACGTGAACGATTTGGTACATAATTCACTAGGTTTAATCATCGATGGGTCTCATCGAGCTTCCTAGTGCGGTTTCCCGTACTCATTGTCAAGAGGAGTAGAGTACGTACGAACACTTTATTCTCACATACATGAGTATCATTTAGGACATAATTCATGAAATTTAATCATTCGAGGGTCTCTCGAAGCCTTTTCATGTGGTTTCCCATGCTCATTACTCTAGTATTTTCATACGTTACAAGTAAGAGGAGCAGAATCCTATCAACTCTTTTATTCACATATAAACAAAACACCTTTTTTTTTTCTTTTTTTTAATTATTAAGGGGAAAGTAAACTAGCAATCCAAAGTTGCAACAATCTAGATTTTATCACTCATAAACCAAAAATAATCAATCATCTCCTCATAACTCAAATCGATCATGCCCCACATTCATCAATTCATAATCATTCACAACTCAAGACTAAACCAACCTAACTCATGCTATCAATTCCAACAACTAAATATTCCATCATCAAATCATTCAAATCAATCATAAGTCACATGCTTATAAGCTCAATTTCAAACAAATTCCTAAGTGGGGAATAAATCAAGACTCGATCAAACCAAACAAGACACAAAACAAAAAACGAACACTTCATGACAAAAGTTTCAAAGACCCCCCCCCCCTAAAATCAAGCAATGTCCCCATTGCGAGAAAATAAAAAGGAAAGGGATAGATAGACTTATCGCACGAAGATGACCAACATACTCAAAATCTCGAAAGACTCCAAGTATCACCTACAAAACAAACACGAAAACAAAGCACCAAAGCGTAAAAGTGCACAAAATAAAGAACAAAAAACAAAAGACTTACAAAACAAAAATAAAAAAACACAAAACAAGGCTATGGGTTGAATGGACCTCGGAACCGTGGATCTTGCCAACGGGGATCGTTTGGGGCCTAAAAACGAGGATCGTTCGGGTCCGGTGGAGCGGAGGTAGAGCCTACCGAGAAGTCGGTGTATCGAGTCAAGTGCCGCTCGATGTTATACACCCGGTCTCCTAGCCCCGTCATTTGGGTCGACAAATCATCGAACCGAGTAAACACATTCTGTTAAAATTGTGTAAAATCGGTCCTAAAGCCGGCCCAATACGGTGGAACCTCGGCCTCCATAGCTTGTCGGGCCCGAACTCGATCTCTTCGTGTGTAATGGTGAACCAAGCGCTCGTCATCGGCCGGGACCTCTTGTTGCTCCTCTTCTTGCTGCTCTTCTGCTTCCTCTTCATCCTCACCTTGCTCCTCGTCTCCTTCGGCTTCATACGCTTGCTCCTCCTCCTCTTGCTCTTCCTCTTGCACATTCCCTCGTCGTCGTCGGAGGTTTTCATAGTGAGCTATCACCGAGGATCGCTCTTGCATGGGAAAGAACTCGGTCGGGCTCCGCATAAGGTGAGCCTTGATGAAATCGGTTGGAGCGATCTCTTAACTAGGGGTTCGTCCCTCACAGTGCGTAGTGTCAACTCCGAAATGATGAGCTAAATCTGTGGCAATATAACTCAAAGTAGGGTGTGCTCCCCTCTTGTTTTGCACGTTAGCCAACTGAGCCCAAATAAAAGGGGCTAAACACACACGTACATTATCTCTAGCACAAGTTAAAATATATTTCCACAGTATTCACCTTACTATGCTCCTTCTTAGCAGTAATCATAGAAGACAAGAAACGATGAAGGATAAGTAAAGCGTCATCACGAATGAAAGCACTAGAGACCCCCGAAGTCCTATAGTTAGCAACCCCCGACAATGAATACCAAGCATTAGCCACATTAAAGTCCGCAGGCACGAATTCAGACAAGTTATCACCAACATGAAAGCCAAAAACAGATTTCATCACAGCCCTAGACACCCCCCACAACACACCATTAAACGTACTAAACATGCACAATTCCCCGTCCTCATTTGTCTCAAGCCGAAAACTACAACACATTTCCAAGCAAAGACTATCGTGGCCCTCCCACTGATGTGTAATCAAATGAGTCAAACCAAGACAATCAAGATATCTCCTAAGCGTATTCCAAACAGGCAAACGACGAAGAAAATTGACTCGATAATGCCTAGGGGGTCTAATGTCTAAACCACGAAATCGGAGATAAAAATGCGTAGTGGTGCACCTATCAGTTGGGAAGGGGACCCCTTGTTGCTCACCGAGTTGCTCCGGGGTGGCACCGGTGGGGCGATTGGCCTCAAGTCGAGTGCCGAGAGCGACTCGGGAGTTGTTGAAGGAGTTTCCACGTGCCATGGTGTTGTAGGAGGGCTAGAGAGTGGAATCGGGAATGGAACGGGGAAAATCAATGCACAAATCGCGCCGGGCAGCAGTTGAAACTGGACGGCCGTCCAAGAATAGTTGGACTCACGTCCAACTTTAAATTTGAGCGCTGGAGTGTGCGTTGTGCATCTCTGGTCGACGACGGCGGCAAGGTTTGGCCGGCGACGAACGGCGGAAGGCAGCGGCCTGTGCCCTGTGCGGCGTTCAACGGCGGTGGAGACAGGCGTTGAACGGCGGCGCGGCACGGTCTGAACGGCGGCGGAGACTGACGGCTGGCGGCTGGCGTCCGGCGGCGAGATTGGGCGGCGGCGTCGGTGATTTTAATGGCGGGCTTGACAGTGGCTGGTGGGAATTCTGCGCTTGAAGGTGGAAAGTGAGAGAGGAGAGGGTTGAATTAGGTTAAGTAATACTAGAAATCGATTTTGAAAAGGAAAAGAACCCGTCGCGGGTTGGACGTACATCCAACTCGCGTTATTGAGCTGGTGCGTTTGGAGTTGGACGCCCGTCCAACTTGGGTTGGACGGCGTCCAACTCACGAGGCTGAGCTTTGAAGTTGCTATGCTGGACGCCCGTCCAGCTGGGGGTTGGACGACGTCCAACCCCCGAATCTGCCCAAAAATCGATTTCTCCTCCTCGTCTCGACCTCTCTTCTTGCCAATCCTTGTGAACTACTCCCTGCACGAAAAATCAAAAAGAAAACAAACAAAAACAACGAAAATAACAAAAATGAATCCTAAACTACATTTTGTTTTTATGTGGGTTGCCTCCCACCAAGCGCTTGTTTATCGTCATTAGCTTGACGTTCCAAATACTCAAGAGGAAAGTGGGGGGTCGGAGATGAGAATCGTCTCCACCGTTTGAGGCAATGTCGTCCCTTCGATGTAAGGCTTCAATCGTTGCCCGTTGACCGAGAAAATATATCCCGAATCCTCGTTCTTGATCTCTACCGCACCATGGGGGAAAACTTGCACCACCGTGTACGGACCTCCCCACCTAGACTTTAGCTTACCCGGAAATAAACGAAGACGAGAGTGAAAGAGAAGTGCCTTCATTCCGGGTTTGAACTCCTTGTAGGCTATTCGTCTATCATGTAGACGCTTCACCTTATCCTTGTAGATCTTGGCGTTGTCGTAGTCTTCGTTCCTTAGCTCGTCGAGCTCCTCCAATTGCAAAATCCTCCGATCGTGTGCGTCATCGAGGTCGAAGTTGATGCGCTTGAGGGCCCAATACGCCTTGAACTCAATCTCAACGGGCAAATGGCATGACTTACCATAGACGAGCCTATAGGGACTCATCCCAAGCACGCCTTTGTAAGCCGTACGATATGCCCAAACAGCGTCGTTCAATTTATCGGCCCAATCCTTCCTTGATGGTTTCACCGTCTTCTCAAGGATCCATTTGATTCGCCGATTGCTAGTCTCCGCTTGTCCCGAAGTTTGTGGATGATAAGGAGTCGCCACCTTGTGTGTGATGGCGTTCTTCTTCATGAGCTTCGCGAATAATTTGTTGCAAAAATACTTTCCCCCATCACTAATGATCACACGAGGGAAACCAAACCTACACAAAATATTTTCCTGCACAAACTTCAAAACAACGTGAGAGTCACATGTCTTCATGGGTATAGCTTCAACCCACTTAGACACGTAATCAACGACAAGCAAAATATATTCGAATCCATGAGACTTGGGGAAAGGACCCATAAAATCAATACCCCATACATCAAATACCTTGACCACCAAGATAGGATTTAAAGGCATCTCATTGCATCGACTAATCGAGCCAACGCGTTGACAACGATCACAAGAAAGATAGAAGGCTTGGGCATCCTTAAAAAGAGTGGGCCAATATAGCCCACTTTGAAGTACCTTATGTGCAGTCTTTTGCCCACCAAAATGGCCTCCACTTGGTTCCTCGTGACAATGTCGCAACACCTCGACTTGTTCGTGGTCGGGAACGCACCTTCGAATCACCTTGTCCTTCCCAAGTTTGAACAAATGGGGATCTTCCCAATAGTATTGCCTGCACAAACGAAGAAACCTTTTCTCTTCTTGAGCGTTAAGGACGGGTTTAGTGTCCTTATCGGCCAAGTAATTAGCAATATCCGCAAACCAAGGGGTAACATCCACTTCATTAACATTCTCAAAAGGGAAGGAATCACAAATATCATCAAGAGAAGCATATGGAGGAGGTGAATCGAGACGAGAGAGATGATCGGCCACAAGATTATCACTACCTTTCCTATCACGTATCTCAATATCAAACTCTTGTTACAATAAGACCCCATCTAATCAACCTAGGTTTTGCTTGGGCTTTAGTCAAAAGATGTTTAAGAGCACCATGATCACTATAAATAATCACCTTAGATCCTATGATGTATGATCTAAATTTATCTAAGGCAAAAACAACAGCAAGCATCTCTTGTTCGGTGGTGGTGTAATTCACTTGAGCAGGATTAAGAGTTAAACTAGCATAGTAAATCATACGAAGTATCTTATCGACTCTTTGACCCAAAACAGCCCCTACGGCATTATTAGAAGCATCACACATGATTTCAAAAGGCAATGACCAATCGGGACCAACTACAACAGGCGCAGAGATGAGTTTCTCTTTCAAAGTGAGAAAAGCATGCATACAAGAATCATCAAAGTGGAAAGGAACATCTTGAGCAAGAAGACGGCAAAGAGGTTGGCTAATCTTAGAAAAATCCTTAATAAATCGTCTATAAAAGCCCGCATGACCAAGGAAACTCCTAATACCTTTGACATCACTAGGTGGTGGCAATTTTTCAATCACCTCCACTTTCACTTTGTCGACCTCTATACCCTTACTCGAGACTACATGGCCTAAAACAATACCACTTTTAACCATAAAATGACTCTTTTCCCAACTCAAAGTAAGACCACTCTCAATGCACCTCTTAAGAACTCTCTCTATTTTCATCAAGCAATCATGAAAAGACGACCTAAAAACAGAAAAAACGTCCATAAAAATCTCTACAAAATCACCAATAAATTCCGAGAAAATAGACATCATGCATCTTTGGAACGTACCCGGTGCATTGCAGAGACCAAATGGCATCCTCCTATAAGCGTAGGTCCCAAAAGGGCTTGTAAAGGCCGTCTTTGCTTGATCCTCCGGAGCTATTGCAATTTGGTAGTAACCTGACAAGCCATCTAAAAAGCAATAAAATTCCTGCCCGGCTAATTTATCAAGCATTTGATCAATAAAAGGGAGAGGAAAGTGGTCCTTTTTGGTGGAAGCGTTGAGCTTCCTATAATCTATGCACATCCTCCAACCGGTAACCGGGCAGGAGGCGACCAACTCGTCCTTCTCGTTCTTCGACACTGTAATTCCTCCCTTCTTTGGAACGACGTGCACCGGGCTCACCCACTCACTATCGGCGATGGCATAAATAATGCCCTCAGCCAATAGCTTGTAAATTTCCTTGCGCACGACCTCCATGAGCATTGGATTGAGCCTCCTTTGTCCATCTCGTTTGGGGCGAGCACCTTCTTCGAGATTGATGCGATGCATGCAAGTGGCTGGGCTAATTCCTCGAATATCCACCAAGCTCCATCCGAAAGCGAGCTTGTTCTCCTTGAGTATGCCCACCAATGCTCCTTCCTCTGCAAGAGACAAAGAAGAAGAGATAATTACGGATTTTTGATTGCCTCCCTCTAAAAATACATATTTCAAATGCGAAGGAAGCTCTTTCAACTCCAACGGCTCCGAAATTTTCGAGCCGGGCTCGGGATCTTGAGGTGGAAACGGAAGCTTGATTCCAATATCCCTCTCCATTCGCTCCCATTCCATTTGATCTCCGGATCCTCAACATACCTCCTCAGTATCAAAATCCTGCACAAAAGAGCACTCGGCCAAGGCATCAACCTTATCGATGAAAGAGCAATTATCAATTAAATTGACCGATGACATAGGTCGACTCTTATACACAGAAAACGAGACATCCTCACCCAAAACGGACATCTTAATCACACCACTCTTCACATCAATCAAAGTATTAGTAGTAGCCATAAAAGGACGACCTAGCAAAAGTGTGTGCTCAATACCATTCTCTTGTACCTCACCTATCTCTAAAACAACGAAATCAACGGGAACAATCAACCCCCCCACACGAACAAGAATATCCTCAATAATACCTCTAGGGTACCTAATAGATCTATCCGCCAATTGAAGGCGAGTGGGTTTAAGCTCTCCTAATTCTAATTGCTTAAAGATAGAATAAGGCATAAGATTAATACCGGCACCTAAATCTAGCATACCACATGCTTCCTTACCATTACTTAAAGAGATAGTGATAACGAAAGAACCTGGATCTCGTTGCTTAGGTGGAAGAGGGTGTTGCATTATCGATGTCGCCACTTCCGACACCGCAATCGTCTCCATCTCATCGAACGGCTTCTTCCTTGATGTCAACTCCTTCACGAACCTCACAAACGGGGCACGTTGCGAATAACATCAAGAAGAGGCAAGTTCACGTCCACCTTTGAAAGAAGCTTGTATAGATCCATGAATTGTTGATCGCGCTTCTTGTTCTTCACACGACTTGGATAAGGAATGGGAGGAACATAAGGCTTGGACGTCTTGTGAAGAAGTTGGGCCTCCTTCTCGGGCTCCTCGGACTCCATGCGTGGCTCGTCTGGGTTGGACGGCCGTCCAGTAGGGTTGGACGGACGTCCAACTTCTGGAACTATTGGACGCTGAAAATAGGGGTTAGACGTACGTCCAGATGAGTTGGACGGCCGTCCAACTCCGGCTCCTGTTGGATGTTGAGAAACCTTGTTGGACACACGTCCAACAACGACTGAAGGGGTGGACGCCCGTCCAGAAAAGTTGGACGCCCGTCCAACTCCTGATTCTGCCGGGTTTCTGGCGTTGCTCCAATGTGTGCTCGGGCTCCATCTATCACTTGAGTGCCCTTGAGGTGGCATATTCACACCATTGTCCACTTGTCTTCCACTCCGCAACACCGAGACTGCTTGGGCTTGATGAGGTGAAAAATGAGGAACGTACGGGGGATATGGGGCTTGCACCTCGTGAGCTTGTTGCGGTTGAATCCCTTGGCTCGGAATTTGCCCCGGTTGTTGCATCAAGTGCATGGAACCAGAAATTTGGCCAATGGCCGTCTCGAGCCTCTTAATGGTAGCATCTTGAGCCTCTCGAGACAATTTAGCTTCATGAAGAAATGTAGAGAGACTCTCATCGACGGGAGGCTTTTGTGGAGGTCCTTGAGGACGAGAATTTGGGTGTGGTGGGGGTGTAGGAGTAGGTTGAGGTGGGTAGTATGGAGGTGGTGGATAATATGGATTGGGAGGATATTGAGGAGGTGGATAATATGGTGGTGGTTGAGAATAGTAGGGGTTTGGTGGAGGATAGGGATTATTATATGGTGGAGGAAGCCTATTAGGATAGGTAGGAGGATTACCTAGCCCTTGTGTCGGCCTCGGATTTTTGTAGCGTCCATTGTATCCTCCTTGATATCCTTGAGGTGGAGGCACTTGAGGCAAATACCCTTGAGCGGCGTACACCTCGGCTCCTCCTTCGTATGGAAACTCCCCCATGTTATGGCACACCTCCTTGATGTGTCCAAGCTCTCCACAAATCTCGCATTGGTCCGGCTTCCTCTCTTCAACCTTCGGGGCCGGTGCACTTTGCTTCATCTTCAAGTTCTCGAGATCCCTATACATGTCGGCAATTTGCTTCTTCATATCGGGGCTCATCGAAATTGCACTCGCCTCCACTTTCCTCGGCCTAGCTGATTTTTGTTGAGAACTCGCAGCGAGCGTCTCGAAAATATTCTTCATCTCATCAGTTGTCTTGACCGCTATGTTGCCTCTGGCCGAACTATCCACCATGAACTGACAAGTTTGATTGAGTGCGTCGTAGAAATATTGCCAGAGCAACTCTGATGCTATTTGATGATGAGGGCATTGTTGAAGTAGCTCTTAGAACCTCTCCCATGCTTCGTGAAATGGCTCATCGTTGTCTTGGAAAAAGTTCATAATCTTCGACCGCACCTCTTGAGTCTTGTGGTTCGGGTAGTACTTGAGCATGAATTTCTCACAAACGGCATTCCATGTGGTGAGAGAGTTGGCCGGGAGTGACAAATACCATGACTTTGCTCGATCCTTGAGGGTGTACGGGAAGCACTTCATCTTCAAGTTGTCCTCCGTGAGACCCGAGAGTGGGAAAGATTGCACCACCGTGCAATACTCTCGGATGAACGTCAATGTATCCTCGTTGGGCAGCCCTAGGTAGGATGGGAGCAACGCCATGTGATGAGGTTTAAGCTCATGATTCCTGACCGCTTCCGTCAGGAAAATTGCCGAAGTGGTGGCTGTGAACGTAGGGTGAGCAAAATCGCCCATAACTCTAGCTGCCATTGCTTCGGGCTCTGCAAACAACAATACTAAGGAAAAGTCTTGGGAATCGATCTCCTCTTCCTACCTCACGGCTAGAACTGCTTTCCTTTGATTGATGTTGTCGATGTGCGGCGCTAATTTCCTTTGAAGACTTCGGCGACCATGCATAAACAACACTCAACAAAAGGATTAAACGTACCGAGTGGAAGGAGAAAGAAATCGAACGAAAAACAAATAAAATAAACAAAATAAAATACTGCACAATTAAATAGCCTAAAGTTTTCCCCGGCAACGGTGCCAAAATTTGTTTCACCAAAAAGTGTTTGCAATAGAACAAAATCCTATCGTAGCACTAGCAAGCAAAACCCTAAGTCAAATCTCGAAGGAAAACTTAGCAGGGCAAATAACTGTGTAGCAAAAATCCTAATCTAGCCTGAAACTAAGAAAGCAAGTAAAAAATATTTTTGGGTTTTTTGGTTTTTAAAACCTAGGCAATAAAATAAATAAGCAATTAAATCAAAGCAAATAAATAACTAATCTAGAAAGCAAGAAATAAATCTAAGAATTAACTCAAAAGAAAACAATTAAACTACCTAGGCAAGAATCGAAAAGAAAGCGATAAAGAAAGCAACGAAGAAAACGAATCTAGACATATTAATAAAATCTGGAAATTTAAAGCAATTAATTCTAACTCTAAGAACTTGGAAAACAAAAGAATTGAAACTAGAGAAAAACGAATCTAATCTATAAACTTGAAATCAAACGAACGGAATTAAACGAAGCAATTACGAAATTAAATCTAGATCTAAGGAACTCAAATAAAGCAATTAAACGAAAGCAATAAATAACTTACGAAATTGAACGAAGAACGAAGAACTTGAATTAAACGAAGAAGTCTTGAATTAAACGAGCAAAACGAACAAGGAATCCGGATCCGAACAAAGGAAAGCTAATCTAAAGTGTTTGAATGCAAAAACTAAAGCTAAACAAAGGTAAAAGTGTTAGATAATTCGTGTACAAGGAGCAATATATATACTAGGTATAAAAACCTAGATATACAAGGAAACAAAAAGCTGGCCGCCGAAGTTGGACGTACGTCCAACTTGATCTGGACGTACGTCCAGATCCCGGATCTGTAAGAACTGGTTTCGTGCGCTGACGTCCGTCCAGCTTTGGACGTAGCACCTTGGACGGCCGTCCAACTCCCCTAACTGTCCTCCTTCGTCCGAACTTCATCTTTTCCCCCTTTTCAATCCATTTCCGCTCCTTTTTCATCCATAAGCACCTACGAGTACCAAAAACTCCAAACAACCAAATCATAGCCATAGACACACAAAAAGACACGAAAACATAACGAAAACGGACTCGAAAACACGACAAAAATCCTAACATCTAAACACCAATCAGCAGATCCGAGATTTCTCATAATTACATTGATGAGAACAACCCTTTTTCGGCAGATATTCAAACAGATCCCATCCCTAAGAACTTTAAAACAATCTCCTGTGAATACCAAGGAAAGGGTGACCCTGAAGAGCACCTGATGAAGTTTGAAAGCTTATGCTTGCTGCACCAGTACTCCGAAGGTGTTAAGTGCAGGGTGTTCCTTACTACTCTATCAGGACCAGCCCAGCATTGGTTTAAACAGCTGCCAAAGTTCTCAGTTCATTCTTTCCAGGATCTGAGAGAGGTGTTTTTGCAACAGTTCGTTAGTGCTAAAAGGACAATCAGAAACTCATTGCATTTGAAAACAATCAAACAAGGCCCCAATGAAAGTTTGAGGGACCACATGACCCGCTTCAACGAAGCTGTGTTGGAAATACCTGGAGTAGAGCCGAAATTGAAGGTACATGCCTGTGTAGATGGCTTAAGGCCGGGACAATTCTTTGCATCTCTAATTAAAAAAAGAGGTCACCTCATTCGAGGAATTATTGACAAGGGTGCAGAAGTATATCCACATGGAAGAGGCCCTGAGCAATAAGAGGGTTGAAATTGCTTCTAAGAAAGAAAAGAAGTTCGAAGAAAAGAAGAGACCCACTCCAGATGCCAGGAGAGCTGATAAGAATGAATGTTTCTTGCAATCCTTTACCCCTGTTAACAAGCAACCGGCTGACTTGCTTGAGGTAGTAATGAAAAAGTCAGGGGTACAGATCCCCATGGGGCATAGGCATCCGCCAAGGAACCCTCCCTCTGATAAATTCTACAAGTTCCACAATGATTATGGCCATACTACCAATGATTGTAGAAACTTGAAGGTAGCCATTGAAAAGCTCATTCAAGAAGGAGAAATTCTGGAATACGTCCGAAGGGAGTCAGGACAGAACAAGAGGCGTAAAGAGGCCAATGACAAGGCACCTGATGGCGAGGAAGTTCCTGAACCCAAAGGTGTCATCAAGATGATATATGGATGACTGTAGGAGATTCTAACAGGGTCCGAAAGGCATCTGTGAGAGAGTTACATATGCACGAAAGGCATGAAATCTTAAGGATGGAAAATGGGCTACCCATGCCGGAAATATCCTTCGGATCTGAAGATAACAAAGCCGTAATCCATCCTCATGATGATGCACTCGTCATCATAGTGGAGTTAGAAAGATACAAGGTGCAGCAGGTATTCGTGGATACCGAGGCTGCAATTAATGTGATTTTTGAAAATTGCTTTAACCAGATGAGCTTGCAAAAGCCTCTTGACGGTGTCGCCACAGCCTTACATGGTTTCTCTGGAGACCCAGTCATGTCGCTTTGCTCCATCAACTTGATGTTAACATTGGGCGAAGGACTAGTACGAGTCTCTAAGCCGGTCACTTTCCTAGTAGTTCGGCAAGAATTAACTTATAACATAATCCTAGGAAGGACAGCTTTAAATCCCTTTCAAGCGGTGGTGTCCACTTATCATCTCATGATGAAGTTCCCAGTCGGAAACCAAGTAGGCCAGGTGTTTGGAGATCAAATGGTCTCACGCAGATGCTACATCCAATCTGTGCAAATGGGAGAAGCCCGGAAAAGGCCAATGTCAGAACCCGTTTATCCCGGTCATGGGACAGAACCCGAAGGAAAGAAGCCTAAGGCTACAGATGCTATTAACAAGGAGCAAGGCTCACCCATGCTAATTGAGCAGTTGATGATCGCGAAATCAAACCCAAAAGAAAACAACTGGATCACCCTAGTGGATGCAGGGCCACTAGAGAGCAGGCCTCTGAACAATGAACAGAGCAATATGATGGCTGTGTTCGATTCAAAAATGAATTTTGTGGCGAAGTCTGTGTAAATCAAAAAACCAAAGATATGGCTCGATAAGTGGAGTAAGCAGGACAAGGGATCTGAGTTGGAAATAGCCCCAGAGCCCAGATGCCAATCAATCCTAGGCAAAGAACTACACAAGGACTGAAGAGGGGGTATGAGCCTGAGGAAGTCCACACATATGATTTCCCAACTATAAAGGGAGATTTGAAGACCCTAATCATTAAGGTGTTGACAAAAGTCTTTAACATAGCTGGCATCTTGTCCCATGCAGATGATAGCAAACCATCGCAGGCCGAGCTGGCGGAAAATGTTTTTCATGGAACCAATGAAAATGAAACTAAGACTCAAGCTGGATCCAATGGTCATACCAAGAAGCCTCAAGGAAATGCTAATCTTGAGATGATTGAAGAATTCAAAGGTAGATCCTACCAGAAGATAGCGGAGAATAAGAAACATATGAAAGATACCCACCGCAAAGAAGAGCTAGGGAAACTGCAAAGCAAGGGGGGAAAGTCATTCCCGGAACCATGAAAGGTTAACACTATCCTTGAAAGGAAAGAAAGGCATGGTCAGCCACACTCTTTATCCTTCTTTATTTTTCCAATATGTAAGTGAACCAAAAAATATGTTTTGAAAGCAAGGCATGTTTCTATTCTAAGGCGTTTATTTAAAAGCAATATACTTCAGATGACACAACGGATGAGTTACAATTCTTTCGATTTCTTATAACCCACTCAGGGGGGGAGTAGGGGAGTAGGGGGATACCCCCCATACTGTATTATCCTTATCTCATTATCTTAAAATGCTTCAGCGAGTGAGGGTAAGCGACGCCTTTACCATACAAGAAGGTAAACGTCTTATCAAGAAAATCAGCATAATAAGTAAAGTCATGGAAAAAATTGTATAAATATAAAAAGAAAAACAAAGGAAGCATGCCAAAAGGATAAAAGCAAGGAGAACGGTTTTCTCTCTAAAGGCATAGAACAGGCGCCCTATTAAAAATCTAAAACAGGATAGATTGTCTTTAAATCCAAGAACATGGAATAAATGCCATATTTAAAAAGCAAAAAATAGTTAAATTGTTTTTCATCATTAGCCAGCATGAAAGAAATATTAACCCTGGACAGGAGTGTCCGGATTAAGAAAGCCCGACACGAAATGGTACGCATCTTGAGCAGGTGATCGCACTATTTTCTACCACACAAAATAGGTATAGTATAGAATAAGTACGAGTATCGTATCCACAGGGATTGATATATCGAAATCACACAAAATACCTCTACTCTAGAATTAAACTGATGTCTAGGCAATTAAGAATTTAAAGATGTGGTATTATATGCTAGAAAAATAAATAAAATAAATAAAAGAGAACACAAATAAGGGAACAAATAAATAAGCAATTAAACAATTAAACAGATAAGGCAAATAAGTAAATAAGGAAATAAATAAATCAAATAAGGAAAAGTGTTGATTCTAGGGAAGCCTACCTAATCAAATATATGCAAGCAATTAATGAGTACAATTAACCAATTTAATCCAATCTAGACATGATACATGAAAATAACCTAACACTCCGATTAAGACAATGTAGGTCGTCACTTAATAAGATCCTAATATCCTCTCAGACTCATAGAAATCAAATCAAGTGCAAAATAGAACAGGTATCAATAATACAATCAACTAGGTTCAATTACGACACCTAAATCGACTATATGCAAACATATGATAATTCAACTCCGACTAAGATAATTAAATCATCATACCATGTATTCATGAGATCAATTATGCAATTATCCTATTAAGGCATAAAAACATAACTATGCATACACAATTAGTGATCAAGTAATCATGCATGAGAATAAGCACCATGAAAACATGCACCTAGATTGAAAGGCTAATTGCAAACAAAAATACTCACATAAATTCAATTAGGCATTCAATCCCTAAAATCAACTAATAAAAATTAGCTAGACATAATTAAAAGAAAGGTAGAAGGAAGAATAAACATAATCAAAAGCATAAAGTAAAAAGAAAGGGATAGAAAAACTCTTGAATCTTGACGAATCTTCAATCTTCAATTGTCTTCATACATAAATTAAATCTAGATCTAAAGTATAAAAGTATGGAGAAAAGACTAAAAACTAATCTAAAGAATGTAGGAGAGTGGAGGAACTTGTTTACAATGATAGGTTTAGAGGTATTTATAGGGTAGAAGTTTGCATCCAATACCTAATTGTACAAGGAAACCAAGAAGAAGTCAAAAATTGCCTTTTAAAAGAAATCCCGTCTGGAAAACAGGAGGCACCTCTCGACACCTCTCTCGATCGAGAGGTCGGTCGAGAGGGTCGAGAGGGTTCTGCGCAACTTTCTTGTTTCGGTCATATCTTCCTCATCCGAGCTCCGAATTGACCTCCGTTTTCGCCTACGTGCTCCTATCGAACTCCTCTTCAATGCTATGCTTCCACTTTTCCAGAATAACTCTTCCAAAAAATCGTGAAAAGTCAGAACTTGGGATCAATACTTCATCTCTTCCTTGGTTTCATCGCCTCTTGTCTTATCTTGGGTTTTCTCGACATAAAAGCCCTAAAAACACTCAAAACAACCCAAAAGCGTAATCTAGCTCGAAATAACATAAACAATATAAATCATGAGCTAAACTATCAAAATACGACAAGAAAACGATAATATAACACTTAGATGATAGGGTAAAAATGCACCCTATCAAAATCCCCCAAACTTAAACATTGTTCGTCCCCGAACAATAACAAAAACGAAATAAACAATAGACTCAAGCATTGTGAACTATGTAGGCCTCAAAACATTTTTCAAAAACAAGCTCATGATCATGATCAAAACTATGCATACAACCTTAGCATCAATAACACAACCTATTCAATAAATCCAAATCATGCTATTCAATCAAAGAACACTCTCAAACATGTGAAATTATATGTGTATAAGTGAACACTCAACACTCTCAAAGAAAAGATGTATAAGATAATGCACATCATAAGGGTTCACTCAATATCAATGCAATGCAACATGTTTACCATAGGCTTGCCCCTAATCTCAACATCTCCACCTAATGTAATACTCATAAACTAGGATCAAGAAGGTCTTTATAAAAGCTTGTAATGTAGGGACATTGGTTAAGGTAGGGAATATATAGGCTAAGTGACTCAAAATGCTCTAAATCATCAACCTCTTTTCAACTCCAACCAAAGTATGGTTTTTCAACTCCATCTTCTACCATCCAACACCAACTACAAAACATCAATATCATAGATGCACATAATACAATTCAAGTTAACTATCCCCTTATGCTTTTATTCTCATTCTCTTCTTTTTCTCTTTTTTTTTTTTTTTTTCTTAGAGCTCATCTAATGAATGTTCTTTCTAATGTTGAACAAAGGCTCTATTTTTTTTTTTTTTTTTTTTCTTTTCACAACTATTTTTCTAAGCTTATAGGGATAGCTAACTATACTTTGACAAGCATCTAGGTTTTCTTTTCTTTTTTCTCCTTCTACACCACAACAAATATATTTTTTTTCAACTCCTTCCATACCACCAACCACAACAAAGGATACCCATAATCATCCAAACCTCCTATCATCCGGTTTTACAAAGAACGGCTAATAAAGGCTCAAAAGGGGTAAACAAAGGATTATGAACAAGGTTAGTGTATAGGAATCGTGTGGCTAAAGAAAAATGGCCTAAGATCATCTCCTAGTTCATAAATATACTAAGGTCTTGATGGAGAAATAAGGCAAGTTCTAGAAACAATGAAGAATGCATGATCACTCAATCAAAGAATAGGCATAAATATGCACAAAAAGCTCAAATCTCACGGGTTCAAACTAACTAGTTCCCGACATCATAGCATATTTCAAATTCACCAAATAAATTGCGTCGCTTCGCCAAGGTTCCATGCATAATAAAAATCATGAATTTTTCTTCAAAAATCAATAAAAAATACTATCATCGGCCAAATTCACAACACTATCATCACATGCTTATTTGACTCAACTTAAATACCTAAGACTCAACAAAAATAAAAACTACTAATAAAATATCCAAAAATTAAGCTACAATCCAAGAACCCATGTAAACGAGTTAACAAAGCCACACTTCCCCCTCCCCCAAACTTATTTCGAATCATGATAAAGGAATAAGTTTAAAAAGAAGGAGTGGTTAAGTTAACGAGCGTACCTTTCACCGAAGCTAGCTTACTATCGATCTTCTCCTCTTAGTCGAAACCTCGTCAAGAAAACCTACAATTCACAAGCTTCGAAAATTCGTGGATAAAAGCTTAATAAAAGATAAGACTCAAAGAAAAACAAAAACAAAAATAAATAAAACAAAAACTGAAAATTAAAGATAGAGTTGGGTTACCTCCCAACAAGTGCTACGTTTTACGTCTTTAGCCCGACGATACCTCTTATCAAGGTGGATCAAAATAAAAGTTCGTCTCTCCTCCATCATCGAGTTTCTTCATGGCTCCATCGATTGATCTCTTGAATTCGGCTAACTTCAATGGTGGAATGGCTTCCAACTGATTTAAGAACTCGAGAATCTCCTCGCATGCTCCATCCGGTGCCGGCGGTATAGGTGGTTTCAAGACTTGAACGGCAAAAACGTCCTCTCGATGATCATCGGGCCTCTTCATTGCTTCATAGATGGAAATCTTCAATTCTTCTCCGTTGACTCTAAATGTTAGATCTCCATCTTGAATATCGATCAAAGCTCTCCCCGTAGCTAGGAATGGCCGTCCAAAGATCAATGGTTGATTCTCATCCTCGGGCATATCCAACACTACAAAATCAGCCGGGAAAACAAGATTCTGAACTATTACGAGCACATCTTACACTATCCCCCTTGGATAAGAAACTGATCGATCCGCCATAAGTAGGGAGATAGTTGTCGGCTTCATCTTCCCAATCTTGAGCCGGTTGAAAATAGAGAGGGGCATCAAATTGATGCTAGCACCAAGATCACAAAGGACATTTTGGAAGACGTGATCACCAATCTTGCAAGCTAATGTGAACCTCCCGGGATCCTTTTGCTTTAATGGAAGCTTCTTTTGTAGGACCGCGCTACACTCCTCCGTCAAGTTAATCGTCTCGAACTTAGCCCACTTCTTCTTCCCCGCCACCGCGTCCTTGATGAACTTCATGTGGTTTGGCATGTCTCGGAGAGCATCGAGAAGTGGTATGTTGATGTTGACCTTTTGAAGCATCTCCAAAAACCGTTGATACTTCTCGTCTTGCTTCGTCTTGGTCAATCGTTGCGGGAAGGGAGCCTTCGGAGTGTAAGTCGGAAGTTGGTGCGGCTGCTGGGCCTCTCGACCGACCTCTCGATCGAGAGAGGTGTCGAGAGGTCCCTTCTGACCTCGATTTTTGACCTCTCGATCCACCTCTCGATCGAGAGAGGTATCGAGAGGTGGATTCTGCATAAGCTCGTCGTGGGCCTCTCGATCGACCTCTCGATCGAGAGAGGTATCGAGAGGTGGATTTTGACCTCCAGTATTGACCTCTCGATCGACCTCTCGATCGAGAGAGGTGTCGAGAGGTCCTCGATTCGGACTTCGTCTTCTCGTCTCCTCGAACTCCAAATCCTTGTGCCTTCTTTCTCCATTATGTTCAGCTTCCAAAGATGAATTCGTGTACCGAGTACCGCTCCGAAGCTCGATAACATGAACTTGATGGTCGGGCTTATGTACTCCTCCTTGAGCATTGACTACTTGATCAACTCGAGCATCCAACATATTCATGTGCTTGGTCAAATTTGCTACACTAGACTCCAAGGCTCCAATTTTATTTGTCGTCGTTGATATGAGAGTCTTTATCAACTCCTCCAATGAAGGTTCCTTCTTCGGCTCTTGGACGACTTCATTCTCCACATAAGTCTTCTTGAAAGCATCCAACTCCGTTGCCGTCTTGGTGTATTTCTCCATCAAATCATCATAAGCTTCGGATCCAATGGCGGCAACCTTCCTTCTCCCAACTCTTCTATCGGTAGCCTCCTCATAACTTGTATTGACGTTGAGCTCGATGATCTCCCAGGCCGTCTCTACATCGTTATTTAAGAATCCTCCTTTAGATGCATAATCGAGCTCCTTCTTGCATTGCTTGTTCAATCCTTGATGGAAGCAGAAGATTTGTTCCCCCTTGTCCATACCATGATTGGGGCATACACGAAGCATCTTTCTGAATCTCCCCCATGCTTCGTAAAGGTACTCATCTTCAAATTGTTGGAATGTTTTGATCTCGTTTAGAAGCCTCTGAGCCCTCGAAGGTGGGAAGAACTTATTTAAGAACAATTTGCACAGCTCGCTCCATGTCATTATCTCGGCTCGATTCTCTATATCCTCAAGCCTCTCTCTAGCATCATCCTTGAGAGACCACTCAAAGAGAGTGAGCTTGATGTAGTCTGCAGGCACTCCATTTGCCTTGTAGGTTGCACAGATATTGAGAAATTGCTTCAGGTGAGCATTAGGATCCTCCATCGGTGTGCCTCCATATTGATTTGCTTGCACCATGTTGATGAGGGAAGCCTTGATCTCGTAATCGGTAGCCTCAACAGTCCCCCATCCTCCATTCTGGAATTGATCAACAGCCGGCTTGAACCGATCGTTGAGAGTCTTTTTCACTACCGAGTCCGCCATAAGAATTTAGACCTCGACAAAGAAAGGAAACGGTTAGTTTAATAAAACAGAAAAATAAACGCCTAAATCACCTATTAATCCTATTTCAAAATATCTATGTGAAATCTAATCAATCCCCGGCAACGGCGCCAAAATTTGATCGCACTATTTTCTACCGCACAAAATAGGTATAGTATAGAATAAGTACGAGTATCGTATCCACAGGGATTGATATATCGAAATCACACAAAATACCTCTACTCTAGAATTAAACTGATGTCTAGGCAATTAAGAATTTAAAGATGTGGTATTATATGCTAGGAAAATAAATAAAATAAATAAAAGAGAACACAAATAAGGGAACAAATAAATAAGCAATTAAACAATTAAACAGATAAGGCAAATAAGTAAATAAGGAAATAAATAAATCAAATAAGGAAAAGTGTTGATTCTAGGGAAGCCTACCTAATCAAATATATGCAAGCAATTAATGAGTACAATTAACCAATTTAATCCAATCTAGACATGATACATGAAAATAACCTAACACTCCGATTAAGACAATGTAGGTCGTCACTTAATAAGATCCTAATATCCTCTCAGACTCATAGAAATCAAATCAAGTGCAAAATAGAACAGGTATCAATAATACAATCAACTAGGTTCAATTACGACACCTAAATCGACTATATGCAAACATATGATAATTCAACTTCGACTAAGATAATTAAATCATCATACCATGTATTCATGAGATCAATTATGCAATTATCCTATTAAGGCATAAAAACGTAACTATGCATACACAATTAGTGATCAAGTAATCATGCATGAGAATAAGCACCATGAAAACATGCACCTAGATTGAAAGGCTAATTGCAAACAAAAATACTCACATAAATTCAATTAGGCATTCAATCCCTAAAATCAACTAATAAAAATTAGCTAGACATAATTAAAAGAAAGGTAGAAGGAAGAATAAACATAATCAAAAGCATAAAGTAAAAAGAAAGGGATAGAAAAACTCTTGAATCTTGATGAATCTTCAATCTTCAATTGTCTTCATACATAAATTAAATCTAGATCTAAAGTATAAAAGTATGGAGAAAAGACTAAAAACTAATCTAAAGAATGTAGGAGAGTGGAGGAACTTGTTTACAATGATAGGTTTAGAGGTATTTATAGGGTAGAAGTTTGCATCCAATACCTAATTGTACAAGGAAACCAAGAAGAAGTCAAAAATTGCCTTTTAAAAGAAATCCCGTCTGGAAAACAGGAGGCACCTCTCGACACCTCTCTCGATCGAGAGGTCGGTCGAGAGGGTCGAGAGGGTTCTGCGCAACTTTCTTGTTTCGGTCATATCATCCTCATCCGAGCTCCGAATTGACCTCCGTTTTTGCCTACGTGCTCCTATCGAACTCCTCTTCAATGCTATGCTTCCACTTTTCCAGAATAACTCTTCCAAAAAATCGTAAAAAGTCAGAACTTGGGATCAATACTTCATCTCTTCCTTGGTTTCATCGCCTCTTGTCTTATCTTGGGTTTTCTCGACATAAAAGCCCTAAAAACACTCAAAACAACCCAAAAGCGTAATCTAGCTCGAAATAACATAAACAATATAAATCATGAGCTAAACTATCAAAATACGACAAGAAAACGATAATATAACACTTAGATGATAGGGTAAAAATGCACCCTATCAGCAGGATCTGCAGGGTCCCCGACATGAGAAGTAGAAGTGTTGGCAGCAGAAGTGGTAGGGGGAATAGCTGAAGCAACAACAGAATTCTCCTCATCTTTGTTGGCCTCTAAGGAGGGGACATTTGGTCCCACGACACTCTCCTCTTGAGCCTCCTCAGAGAAGATGGAAGAAGCTTTTCCTTGACTTTTCCTCGGTCAGCGAGTGTGCGCACATCATCATCTGACTCTGTGTCTGAGGAGCTGGTTAGGGACATATCACGAGAGGAAAACTTAGAAGAGGATTCGCACCTAGGCGGGAGCAGATCGAGAGAGGCCTTTTCTTGAAAACAGGAGGGTCCACCAGAAAGAAAACAAACCAAAAAAGTGAACCACATACGTTAGGATGTATTAAACAATAAGACAAATAGGTCAATTACTTAGTAACAAGATGATACCTCTTTAAAAACCTTCTTCAAATATCCCTGCATCTCTGCGTCGGGGAGGAAAGTCTTGATGCAAGGCGAACCCCAAGGCGGGAATTGCTCTAAATGATTATGAGGCCGATGGAGAATGTCAGAAGCCTCCTTCAACACTAGCAAGTACCAAGGATTTTTTGAGTCGATTTCACGATTCAGCTCCAACGTCTCAGGTGCCTGGCTAAAAGCTCGTACAATGGGATCTAGATTCACAGATTTGACCTTCTCTGGAATTCCCAACAGCTTGCAGCATTCAAACATAGACTTGGTGGCCCATTCCGTAAGAGGCTCAGTCATTCTAACCCAGAAATCTGGGGAATGGAGGAATGCCTCTGGCAAATTACGAACCAAATGATCATGGAAGGCTTGACCATAAGGAGTGACAGAAGTTGAGATCGGCAACCCCTAACGCCCGTAACGATGCCCTGTTCTAGTCCTTCTTTCTGCCCCAAACTATAGAAAGAAGCTTTACACTGCACCAGCTCCTGCTCCTTCAGATGCTTAAGTCGTTCCATTTCCGCAAAATGGGCATCTTGTGCCTTTGCCAGCTGGGTAGCAGAAGCTTCCAGAGCCTTGTGTAGTTCATTTGCCTATTGAGAATAAGAGGAAGAACTCTCTCGAAGTTGCAAAATTTCTTTCTCCGCTCCTTCAAATATACCTCCCTATCCTGGTCCTTCTTCTTCAACTCTGCTAACTCCGCCTCCAGTTTAGCATTCTGTTCCTTAAGAGCTTGAAAGGCCCCATGGTGACGGGACCACTCGCGAAGGCGGTGCACCTCGGCTTGAAGTTTCTCTTTCTCCCTCTCTACCTGAGAGTGGCGAGCTTGCAAATTATCATATGCTAAGGCGCGAACACCCAACATAGACCTGCAACTAGCGGCCTAAAATAATATAAATGGTCAAGATATGGCCAGAAAAATGCTTACATGAAATAACACATACACATATGCGAGCCAGAGAATATATGCAAAATCATACTTGCAGATCTAAGCTAGCTGCCTTTTGAATCAGGAAGGCGGAGGGGAAAGCCTCTGCCAGCCTCCAATCTTCATCCCTAGGGATGCTATCCAAAATCATAGCCGCCAAACCCCCATCTATGTTGTCCACCACGCCAGGAAAGGAAACACTCACTCCAACTCCCTATATAGTAGCAGGTGGAACATCCAGCCTTTTCTGACGGAGGGAGTGGATAAAGGCTAAAGAGCCTGCTGAAAAAGGGGAAAGACGGGATCGAGGAACTTGTGGTCCCTTTTGAGGAATGTAGGGATTAGTGTGGGCAAACGAAGTCAAGGGGCTCAATGCCAAAACCCGCGAATCTCGCTCGCTCAGAGCGGAAGATGCTTGGACATTTGAATCCAGGGGCGTCAGAGTCATAACACCAGAAGTGGTATGTACCACTATCGCAATGGAGCTGGACTTGCTCTTCTTAACAGAAGAGAAGGAAGGAGAGGAACCTTTTCTTTATACAAGAACTCGAGGAGGATCTGCCGAAGTAGCATCTAACTCTTGCATGAACACCGGAGAGGCATCAGCAGAAGGTAAGATCTTTTCCAAAGAAGAAGGACTGAAACTTTCCATCACCGGGTTGATGGTAGAGGGAAGGATACTATGAGCTTGGGAAGAAACATGAGCATCCACGTCAATTACAACGCTCAACATAGAAGAAGTCTGGGCTAAGACTTGAGAAAGCGAAGGCGAAGTACCCTGAAGGTTCTGCGGGGCAGATCCACTGATAGCTGGCAGAATCGCAGGAAGAGAAGTCTTATTCTTCCCCTTCAGTTGAGCAGAACTCCAGAACCGGTGGAAGAGGTGCTCGCCCTCCATGTCGTTTCTAAAGATCCCACAGAACCCGCGGGCTGAGATGAGAAAGCTTCGGCCTCTGCCGCTGAAGCTTCCTTAACGGTGCCAGGAGCAGAATCGTTGGCATCAACCTCTTAAATGAGCCACAGAAGCTTGTCATAAGCTTTCTTCTTCAAATTTTGCTTAGTGGCATCCATTCCTGCTCAAATTGAAAAAGTAAATACTCTATACCTACTCAGAAAAGGTACATAGGAAACTAAAAAATACTCCCTCCGTCCCTTCTAAGACGTTACGTTTGCTTTTGGCCACGTGAATTAAGGAAGGGTGGATTTGTGTGTTAAAGTGAAAAGTGGTTGTGGTAAAAGTGTTTTTCCTTTAGTAATTTTTTACCAAATAAGGAAACGTAATGTCTCTCGCGGGACGTACCAAAAAGAAATCCCCCAAACTTAAACATTGTTCGTCCCGAACAATAACAAAAACAAAATAAACCATAGACTCAAGCATTGTGAACTAAATAGGCCTCAAAATTTTCAAAAACAAACCTCATCATGATCAAAACTATGCATACAACCTTAGCATCAATAACACAATCCACTCAACAAATTCAAATCATGTTCTTCAATCTAAGAACACTCTCAAACATGTGAAATTATATGTGTATAAGTGAACGCTCAACTCTCTCAAAGAAAAGATGTATAATATAATGCACATCATAGGGTTCACTCAATATCAATGCAATGCAATATGTATACCATAGGCTTGCCCTTTTCTCAACATCTCCACCTAATGTAATACTTACAAACTAGAATCAAAACGGTCTTTATAAAAGCTTGTAATGTAGGGACATTGGTTGAGGTAGGGAATGTATAGGCTAAGTGACTCAAAATACTCCAAATCATCAACCTCTTTTCAACTCCAACCAAATTATGGTTTTTTACTCCATCTTCTACCATCCAACACACCAATTACAATACATCAAGATGCTCAAATATCAACAATTAACTCAAGCTAACTATCCCCTTATGCTTGTATTTTTTTTTATTTTATTTTTTTTCTAGAGCTCAACTAAGAATGTTTCTTCTAATAATATACAAAAGCTCTATATTTTTTCTTTTCTCACAATTTTTTTTTCCTATGCTCATAGGGATAGCTTATAACTACGTAAATCAAGCATCTAAAATTCTTTTCTTCTGCCTCTTCACCACATCAAAATATTTTTTTCAACTCCTTCCATACCACCAACCACAACTACAAAGGATACCCATAACCATCCAAACCTCCTATCATCCGGTTTTACAAAGAACGGCTAATAAAGGCTCAAAAGGGGTAAACAAAGGATTATGAACAAGGTTAGTGTATAGGAATTCCGTGGCTAAAGAAAGATGGCCTAGGATCATCTGCTAGTTCGTAAATATACTAAGGTCTTGATGGAGAAATAAGACAAGTTCTAGAAACAATGAAGAATGCATAATCACTCAATCAAAGAATATGCATAAATATGCACAAATAGTTCAAATCTCACGGGTTCAATCTAACTAGTTCCCGATATCACAACACAATTCAAATTCACCAAATAAATTGCGCCGCTTCGTCAAGGTTCCATGCACAATAAAGATCATGTTTTTCTTCAAAAATCAATAAAAATACAATCATCGGCCAAATTTACAACACTATCATCACATGCTTATTTGACTCAACTTAAAACCGAAGACTCAACAAAAATAAAAACTACTAATGAAATATCCAAAAATTAAGCTACAATCCAAGAACCCTTGTAAACGAGTTAACAAAGCCACACTTCTCCCTCCCCCAAACTTATTTCGAATCATGATGAAGGAATAATTTTAAGAAGAAGGAGTGTTTAAGTTAACGAGCGTACCTTTCATCGAAGCTAGCTTACTATCGATCTTCTCTTCTTAGCTTAAACCTCGTCGAGAAAACTTACAACTCACAAGCTTCGAAAATCCTTGGATAAAAAAAAACTTAATAAAAGATAAGACTCAAATAAAAATAAAAACAAAAAAACGAAAACAAATGAAACAAAAACTGAAAATTAAAGATAGAGTTGGGTTACCTTCCAACAACTGCTACATTTTACGTCTTTAGCCCGACGATACCTCTTATCAAGGTGGATCAAAATAAAATCTCGTCTCTCCCCCATCATCGAGTTTCTTCATGGATCCATCGATTGATCTCTTGAATTCGGCTAACTTCAATGGTGGAATGGCTTCCAATTGATTTAAGCACTCGAGAATCTCCTCGCAAACTCCGGCAATCTCCAAGTAATGGTGTAAAAACTTGGTGATGCTATTGTCGAAAACTTCATCCGATGTCGGCGGTATAGGTGGTTTCAAGACTTGAACGGCAAAAACATCTTCTCGATGATCATCAGACCTCTTCATTGCTTCATAGATGGAAATCTTCAATTCCTCTCCATTGACTCTAAATGTCAAATCTCCATCTTGAATATCGATCAAAGCTCTCCCCATAGCTAGGAATGGCCGTCCTAAGATCAATGGTTGATTCTCATCCTCGGGCATATCCAACACTACAAAATCAGCTGGGAACACAAGATTTTGAACTTGTACGAGCACATCTTCAACTATCCCCCTTGGATAAGAAACTGATCGATCCGCCATAAGTAGGGAAATAGTAGTCGACTTCATCTCTCCTATCTTGAGCCTCTTGAAGATGGAGAGTGGTATCAAATTGATGCTCACACCTAGATCGCATAGGACACTTTGAAAGACTTGATCACCGATCTTGCATGCCAATGTGAACCTCCCCGGATCCTTCTGCTTCAACGGGAGCTTCTTTTGTAGAACCGCGCTGCACTCCTCTATCAAGTTGATCGTCTCGAACTTCCCCCACTTCTTCTTTCCCGATATCGCATCCTTGATGAACTTCATGTGGTTGGGCATGTCTCGAAGAGCATCGAGAAGCGGGATGTTGATGTTGACCTTCTGAAGTATCTCCAAGAAACGTTGATACTTCTCGTCTTGCTGTGTCTTGGCCAATCGTTGAGGGAAAGGAGCTTTAGGGGTCGATTCCTTCGTCGAGGTTGGAACAGGGCTGGCTCGACCAGCTGCTCGGTCGAGCCCTTGGTCGAGCGGACCTGGGCGCGAATCTCGTACTTTGGCTCGACCGGCTGCTCGGTCGAGCGTCGGGTCGAGCACACCTTCTGAGTTGGTGGCTCGACCGGTGGCTCGGTCGCGCACCTGGTCGAGCCCAACCTGGGCAGGATTTTCTTCATTTGCTCGACCGGGTGCACGGTCGAGCACCCCTCCGTCCGTGCCTTCGTCCTTCGTTTCTTCCGTTTCCGACTCCGAGTTGCTTCCATCTTCCAAATCTTCAACTTTTAAGGATGGATTGACGTACCGAGTGCCACTCCGAAGCTCTATTGCATGGACTTGGTGGTTCTTCGGATTTTGCTCGGTTGTGCTAGGAAATTGACCGGGCTTGTGCACTCCTCCTTGATCATTGGCCACTTGACCAAATCGAGTATCCAACATATTCACGTGTTTGGTCAAATTTGCGACTGCATTCTCGATATTAGAAACAATCGTCTCCAAGGCTTCGATTTTATTTGTCGTCGTTGATATGAGATTCTTTATCAACTCCTCCAATGAAGGTTCCTTCTTCGGCTCTTGACCTACTCCATTCTCCACATAGAAGCAAGATGGTGGTGGCATTGCATTGTTGGGATTAGCATAGGAGGGGTTTGGATAGCTTCGATTGTTGGGATAATGAGTCTTCTTGAAAGCATCCAAGTCCGTTGCCGTCTTGGTGTATTTCTCCATCAAATCATCATAAGCTTCGAATCCAATGGCGGCAACCTTCCTTCTCCCAACTCTTCTGTTGGTAGCATCCTCATAACTTGTGTTGACGTTGAGCTCGATGATCTCCCAAGCTGTCTCTGCATCGTTATTCAAGAGTCCTCCCTTAGATGCATAATCGAGCTCCTTCTTGCATTGCTTGGTCAATCCACGATGGAAGCAGAAGATTTGTTCCCCCATATTCAGACCATGATTGGGGCATACACGAAGCATCTTTCTAAATCTCCAACATGCTTCGTAAAGGTACTCATCTTCAAATTGTTGGAATTGGTTGATCTCGTTTAGAAGCTTCTGAGCCCTTGAAGGTGGGAAGAACTTATTTAAGAACAGTGTGCACAACTCGCTCCATGTCTTTATTGTTGGGGTTGTTGTATAACTAAAGCAAAACCAGTTGTTTTAGTGGTTACGACACAGGTCCACTGTTAACAATCCCTATCTGGAAGAATATGTATAAGCAAGAATAAAGCCCATTATCTCATGTTTTAGACCACGTGTCGATCTGAGTTCGGAGAGGATCACGAAGGTCGTTGATAATGATGAGATATAAACAATTCACAGTCGAGATAGCTTGGGCTGAGCTATCGGTCTTGACTGCAGCTTAATGGTAGTGATGAGTCCTAATCACTAATTATGCTGGTACGGTGGAACGTATTGAAGGATCAACAGAGATGATGCTCTTCTGATACTGACCCTATATCAGAGGTGATATAGGTGAAGAGCTATGGATCTCAGGCTCTAGCTCGATCTTAACCTTGGTAAACTATTAGATGTATATGTATTCTTCGATGTTACTTTGATTTACGATGATATGAACTTCTCGTTAGTTCATCTTAATCATGTCGTACTTTGGGTAACACGAAGATGCATAGTATGTCTAATAAGTGTTATCAATAAGCCGTGTCCTGTGTGAGTGCAGGCTGACGATATCCCCTCAAGGGAGTTCACAATGTTTATTATACCAAGTCATGCATGCTGATTAAGTTCAGGTATAATAATGAGGAGTGAACGGGTACTACCTGAGGAATAGATGTTAACAATTAGGAGCAGTCATGGTAGCTCTAAATTGGTTAACGGATATGGAAGGTCTTAAACACGGGGGTCGAACTATACAAAATACCTACCCAATCTACATAATTGGGACAGAGCGGTGATTCAGCTATAACACTTTAGTGGAGTGCGTTATAGTTCTAATGAGATACATGTTCAGGGGTGGACATGGAAATATCGAATTAGATAAGGCCCAACTCTGTCTGGTATCCGATCCCTAGGGTGGCCCAAACAGACCTAAGGAATCGATCTAAACAGTGTTATTGAGTATGGGCTCAATAATTGGACTCAGGCCCAGTATATGATATATATTGGATTTATATCCATGTATATGGATAAGATTAAATCTAATAGGATAAGATTTATTTAATTAAATCTTATGGGGATAAATATCATATAAATAAATATATTTTGTATATATTTATTTATTTATTCTTCTACTGGAATTAGGATTAAATTCTATCTGTTAGAATTAATTCCGGATATACAGTTGCATAACGGAACAGATTAATTCCTTATTAATTCCGTATTAATAAAGGAATAAGATTTGTAAGTTATGGAAAGAATAAATATGGGATATGGCATTAATATGGTTGGAGATAAATAAGGAATCATATCTCCTTATTTATGAACCATATAAATATACTCTCAAGTCTCACATAAAACCCTAGCACACATTCTGACCTAGCCACCAGAATTCTCTACGAGAATTGGCGCAGAACCCTAGGCGAGTGAGAGAGAGTCGGCCGGGTCTGAGGAGAAGAGATCGAGGTTCCAGTGATCTCGAGACGTCCACCAAGTCTCGGATTTCAAGGTGTGGGATCACATCCTAGAAGATCAGAACCGTAGATCGATCAGACACGACTCGGATTCCTCGTTTCCATAATCGTAAGGTATGTACTCGAGCTTTTGTATGACATTATGTGCACGATCGACTCAACACAACCGAACCAAGATCTGGGGGTCGGGGCGGCTTTCAAGCAGCCGTTCCAACAAGTGGTATCAGAGCCCGAGGTTTTTGGATCGGCTCTGTGTTGAGTCGAATTTAATGTTCATGCATTCGAGTAATCATGATTATGTGTGCATGCTGCTGTCCGGGAATTATGTGCGTTGTTTTATTCGTTTCGATTTATCGTTGTTCGTTTGTTTTGAATCGGCGAGATAATAAGGTGCCGATTAGAATAGGATTCGTTTTTCTTGTATTTTTTCGATTTTCGTATTGTATTATTGCTGTAAATCGGAGAATTGCTGAGGAACGAGGTCCGAGGAACGAACAAGAGACGAAAGACGAACGACGGCCGCAGGCGGCGGCGCGTCGGACGCACGACGGCGGCAGCGTAGTTCGCGGCTGTTTTGGCGCTGCTGCACCTCGTCGTTCACGGCGGCTGAACCCTAGGGTTCATCCTAGGGTTCAGGCGAAGCCGGAACGAGTGGCGGCGGCGGCCGAATCGGCGGCGAACGGCGGCGACGGCTGGTGCAGCGCGGCGGCTGAAAACCCTAGCGGGTTTTCGGGCCTGCCGGCGCTGCTGTAGGCCTGAACCACGGCTGCCCGGTGGTCCAGCGCCCGGCTGGACGTCGGAGACGGAGCCCAGTCAGCGCCGGATGACCAGCAGCGGCGCGGCGACGGCGGTGGACGCGAGTGGGAGCAGCGGCGGCCGAAACCCTAACGGGTTTTGGCCCGCACGCTTCTGGGCTCGAACCACCGCGGACCGGAGGTGGCTCGACGGCGACAGTGGGCGCGGACGGAGGCAGGAGGAGGTCCGGTGGTCGGGGACCACCGGCGACGGCTGCTGTGGCGGGTTCAGATGGCACCGCGGCGGCTAGGGTTTTACCCAGCGCGCGCGCGGCTGCCGGAAGCCCCTACGGCGGCTGAGGCTCGAACCCAGCACCTCCGGTGGTGCTGGGGACGCCGGCGAGCCAGTGGGAGCGACCGGTGGCATGCCAGCCACCGGCGGTGGCTCGCGGCGGCGGCGCTGTTTTGTGCAGCGGCTAACGGCGAAGGCGACGGCGGTTTGGGCGACGGTGACGAGCAGTGGCTCGGGCTGGGCTGCAACGGACGCACCCAGCCCGGACCCAGCCACGTCAGGCTCGTCGTGGAGCCGAAACGGGGTCCCCGGCACGCACCGCGGCGGCGCGTGTGCTACACGCGTGGCTCGGCGGCGGCGCGTGGCCGAATTTCGAACGATGGGCTGCACGTTTTTGCAACGTTCGGCCCATCACGTTGACGACGGCTAGGGTTTTCCGAAACCTAGGCATGATCGTCGACGGCTAGGGTTTTTGTACCCTAGTTCGTTTCGAAATTAAATCGCTTTCCGTTTTTGGTAATTAGGGTTTTCCGCACCCTAATTATTTCGAGCACTTACTATTTTTGGAAGGTGGACTTGAAGATCGGGATTGGCTTCCAAATTGAAGATTAAAGACCGGAGCTTGTTCCGGGAATTTTATTTTAATTAAATGTAATAGATAGGGCTTTCTATTCCCGGTCGGCAGCCTGTTTATTTATTTAATTATTATGCATGCTATGGATGGATTTAAATTGCGCGATGAAGATGATTAGCATGTTTTGCATGTTATAGTTGCTTTTCATTGTTTGCGTAATAGAAATAACATGCATAGGGGTCATAGCATGTCGGTTTTAATGATTTCATTGCGAGCATGTTTTATTACTTGCGCTTAGAAATCATGTGATAGGACTTAATTGTCTATGTGCTACGTATTGTCACACAAACCCATAAAAAGACTAAGCGGTATAAGTAATCGATTATTGGTTAATTGATTTAAAGGACCTCCATATTTGGTTTAAAAATGAAATAATTAGCATTCGCGTTGACGATGAGTCTTCCTCCCTATAGGAGATGCTGGTTATGGATTTCATTGGTTTAGACTTCAATAAGATAATTTGATTTAAAATGAAATAATTAGTGTTCGCGTTGACAATGAGTCTTCCTCCCTATAGGAGACACTGATTATGGTTCATTGGTTAAATTCAAAATTGATAATATGGAAAAATGATTTTATAAAGGTAATTCCTCCTTAACAGGTGGGTTACTCTTAATAGAATTAATTTTTCGGAATATTAAAATATGGTTGTAGCTTAGCTGCTTATTGATGAATCCTCCTATAGAGGTCACTTCTCGAATTAGCAGGGTCCTGAGGCACGGGTTATTATTTCTTTGTTTCACTATGGTCCGTGTGATGGGATAAGAAATAAAATAGACTGCGGTCATGGTCGATAATTTTATGGATAGCATTCACCTATAGTGGACTATTTGTAAATAGTATCGGGCTACTCGTTTGTTGGTTCAATGTTATTATTGGGTTTATAACATTGATAACATAAATTATTTGCGCTTATAAGTTGTTTACTTGTTATTTATTTCAGATATGTCTATTGATTCTATTAGCACGAAGATTTGTCGTTTAGCTTATTCCGATGGTGTTCCGGACTCCTTTCGATTTCGAATACTCGGTTTCCTGGCACGGAAAGAGATAGATTTCTTGAGGTACGAGGATTTCCTTGATTTCCCTAACCTAAAGAGATTTCTCATGAGGTTTAAAAACCTTGTACGGATGTACGTGTTCTATGGTGGTGTTAGTATGTCGGGAAAGACTGTTTGCGAGCTTCTACTTGCATGTTTCCCGACTTGGTTCCTGGCCCTCAGAGAAGCAGTCGTCCCGACCCACATCGTTCACGAGGACCCAATGGCTCTCATTGCGGAGTTACTCGTGGTAGATGCGGAGAGGATTGATATATTGCGGACTTCTTATGAGGCGGAGAGGAAGTTCTGGGATCGTCCTATTAGGAATGTTGATGTCAATCAACGTTTTACGGCCCGGGACAATGAGTCCATCATTGATGAGTACCTCCAGTCACTAAGGATTGATGATCTTGATCATGACGGACTCGTTCACGATGTGAATGAGCTGATCTCTGATCAATCCATTGATGAAGTGGGCGATTCCGAGTCTGTAAGTCTCGTTCACGACATGAATGAGCTGAGCTCTGATCAGCCTACTGAGGAAGTGAGTGATGCCAGGAAGGAGAAACCTCCGATAATAAAGGTTTATCAGAGGAGGAACAAGAAGTTAAAGGTAGATGGAGGTATGTCAGACTCTTGTAACATTAAAAACCAAATTATACTAGTTTAGTCCTCACGGACGGATTTAACTAGTGGATACTAATTGTGGTTTGTTGCAATCTTTGTAGGTTCGACTACAAGGAACGAGTAGGACGACTTCAAGTTCTTGAGCTCGACAAGCAACATTCAGTTGATGCAGTTGTCTAGCAGACTTGGAGATTTCTATCTTACGTTTTATCTAGAGTTTTTGGATACTAGATTCTGGATTATTACTTTTACACTACATTTAGTTGCCTTGTTTTGGCAGGATACTTATGTTTTACATATTAATGGATGATTACTTTCTTACATTGTATTAAAGATTTATTTCTTTAATACTGGTTGTTTTGATATATCATTCGTAGTGGGAGTAATAACTGTGAATTTTGAAGGATATTCCAAAATGTGTTATGATAAATGTGGTACTTCTTGTTCAGAATTGTCTCTTAGCAAAATACTACGTCACTATGTCTAAATCTATTTCCTTTCCTTATTTGAAATGAAGTGATTAGCATTTATGTTGATCATAGATTTCATTGTGATTTATCATGAATTGATTAGCATTCGCGCTAAGATTGCGTTTTCCCTTCCCACGGAAATGCTAATTGTAAGTTTCATTGGTTAAATCTGTTCGGAAATAAGGATAGTTTGCACACGAAGTGTCGCAATTTTGATGTTAGATTTAGCAATTAGTTGGACAAGTAGTTATTTTTCAAGGAAAGACAATCATTTATTCTTGATTAACGTCCAAGAATAAAAATAAATTGTGGATTGGAACATTATAAGGCCGGACGTACAAGACTGATAACCAAAAGGATCTGCACAAGATTATTTTAGGATCCTTGTCACAGTGGGAGCTTTTTCGAGTGTGTCTCGAAAATGGTAAATTGTTCATCAAGAAATCTAGTTTCTTGGATAATGAACAAACCAAGTTGACTAGTAAAGGATAAGTTAGATGAAGATGGTTGCATATCATTGATAAGTCTATGAGTTTAACACTCGAAAGACTTGCACGTTGTATGCTCATAATAGGTGAGGACATACATGAGCGAACATGGATGTAGTTTGAGAAAAGGGAAGAATTTTCTCAACAGTTCTATGCTTCGGGACAAACACATTGATATGTGTAGTTCAATGATTAAAGCATTCATTTGTCGAACAACACATATAAGTCCGTTCATGAAATGTGTTGACAAATGGTATATCTCTCATCTACAAAGGACGTTGAAATGGTTGTCTTGTACATTGTGTGATAATATTACTAGCACTTGAACAAGGTGTGAAAATATTATCTGACACAATAAGTGGTGATTATCCGAACAGTTTAGAATGAAGGTTAGGAGTAATGTTAGATATATCCTACAGTCGGATAGTATAACGTTATTCAAGTACTCTTCATAGACTACTGTTGTGGCAAAGCTTGCAATACACCTGCGTGTTGCATAAGGAGCCAAATGTATGTTAGTGCTGTGTGCATGGTAACGGATATAGTCCATCATGTTTGTGGACACGGATAATCGAATGGTAGCTAGAAAAACGACATCACTGACCTTAAACTATGGATTCACGTAAGAAGCGGAATTTTCTTGAAGATTCTCACGCAGTGAAATGCTGAGAGGGAGCTAGATAATTCAGGGCTTAGCTTCGTGAATTGGCAGTAATCTCAATTTGTTAGAATTCTTACACCCCCTGGAGAATTCTAAGTGCAGTAACAAATTTTCTGAGATTTGGAAATGCCGGTAACAACATAGTGAGTACCATTACTAAGGCGATATCGTGGAAAAAATAGAAACACTAGAGGAATGTACGATGACGGTTCCTTCACTAAGTGCACCATGTCAGGTATACTGTAGCACGTGGCTGACATGTCTTAGTGAGCCTCCCACGGCAATATACACTAAAAGGGTAAAATCTTTAAGTATAAGTGGGAGAAGAAGTGTATGATGGTTGTTAACGATTGCGATTGTTAACATTGTACATGGATGAAGTCATATGGTTTCCTGTAGACGCGTTGGTATACTAAAAGGTTTTACTTTAGTATAAGTGGGAGATTGTTGGGGTTGTTGTATAACTAAAGCAAAACCAGTTGTTTTAGTGGTTACGACACAGGTCCACTGTTAACAATCCCTATCTGTCTTTGATAATGATGGAGATATAAACAATTCACAGTCGAGATAGCTTGGGCTGAGCTATCGGTCTTGACTGCAGCTTAATGGTAGTGATGAGTCCTAATCACTAATTATGCTGGTACGGTGGAACGTATTGAAGGATCAACAGAGATGATGCTCTTCTGATACTGACCCTATATCAGAGGTGATATAGGTGAAGAGCTATGGATCTCAGGCTCTAGCTCGATCTTAACCTTGGTAAACTATTAGATGTATATGTATTCTTCGATGTTACTTTGATTTACGATGATATGAACTTCTCGTTAGTTCATCTTAATCATGTCGTACTTTGGGTAACACGAAGATGCATAGTATGTCTAATAAGTGTTATCAATAAGCCGTGTCCTGTGTGAGTGCAGGCTGACGATATCCCCTCAAGGGAGTTCACAATGTTTATTATACCAAGTCATGCATGCTGATTAAGTTCAGGTATAATAATGAGGAGTGAACGGGTACTACCTGAGGAATAGATGTTAACAATTAGGAGCAGTCATGGTAGCTCTAAATTGGTTAACGGATATGGAAGGTCTTAAACACGGGGGTCGAACTATACAAAATACCTACCCAATCTACATAATTGGGACAGAGCGGTGATTCAGCTATAACACTTTAGTGGAGTGCGTTATAGTTCTAATGAGATACATGTTCAGGGGTGGACATGGAAATATCGAATTAGATAAGGCCCAACTCTGTCTGGTATCCGATCCCTAGGGTGGCCCAAACAGACCTAAGGAATCGATCTAAACAGTGTTATTGAGTATGGGCTCAATAATTGGACTCAGGCCCAGTATATGATATATATTGGATTTATATCCATGTATATGGATAAGATTAAATCTAATAGGATAAGATTTATTTAATTAAATCTTATGGGGATAAATATCATATAAATAAATATATTTTGTATATATTTATTTATTTATTCTTCTACTGGAATTAGGATTAAATTCTATCTGTTAGAATTAATTCCGGATATACAGTTGCATAACGGAACAGATTAATTCCTTATTAATTCCGTATTAATAAAGGAATAAGATTTGTAAGTTATGGAAAGAATAAATATGGGATATGGCATTAATATGGTTGGAGATAAATAAGGAATCATATCTCCTTATTTATGAACCATATAAATATACTCTCAAGTCTCACATAAAACCCTAGCACACATTCTGACCTAGCCACCAGAATTCTCTACGAGAATTGGCGCAGAACCCTAGGCGAGTGAGAGAGAGTCGGCCGGGTCTGAGGAGAAGAGATCGAGGTTCCAGTGATCTCGAGACGTCCACCAAGTCTCGGATTTCAAGGTGTGGGATCACATCCTAGAAGATCAGAACCGTAGATCGATCAGACACGACTCGGATTCCTCGTTTCCATAATCGTAAGGTATGTACTCGAGCTTTTGTATGACATTATGTGCACGATCGACTCAACACAACCGAACCAAGATCTGGGGGTCGGGGCGGCTTTCAAGCAGCCGTTCCAACATTTATCTCGGCTCGATTCTCTATATCCTCAAACCACTCTCTAGCATCATCCTTGAGAGACCACGCGAAGAGACTGAGCTTGATGTAGTCTGCAGGCACTCCATTTGCCTTGTAGGTAGCACAAATGTTGAGAAATTGCTTCAAGTGAGCATTAGGATCCTCCATCGGTGTGCCTCCATACTGATTTGCTTGCACCATGTTGATGAGGGAAGTCTTGATCTCATAATTAGTGGCCTCAATAGTCCCCCATCCTCCATTCTGGAATCGATCGACAGCCGGTTTGAACCGATCGTTGAGAGTCTTTTTCACTACCGAATCCGCCATAAGAATTTTGTCCTCGTCAAAGAAAAAAGGGGGTTAGATCAATACACAAAAACAGAAAAATAGGTGCCTAAATCACCTATTAATCCTATTTCAAAACATCAATGTGAAATCTAATCAATCCCCGACAACGGCGTCAAAATTTGATTGCACTATTTTCTACCACACAAAATAGGTATATGATAACCACATATTTAGCATGATTTAGAGTGCGTCCCGATGCGTGTTTTGGTTCGGATTTGTGCTTAAATGAATAGAAATGATAGGTTTTTACCATTTATGCCTTTTCTATATGCTTTGCGTTTTTCTCTCGGTTTCCGTGCTGATTTCAGGTGCTGTGGAAATTTTCTGGGCAAGTTTGACTTAGCCTATGTCGAAGAGGGTCGAAAGAGGAAGCCGTAGCACTTTGCGGATTAATTTTCCGATGTCGGACGAGAGAGAACGAGCCAAAACCGTGAGAGCGCGCAAACTGGAAATGTGGGCGGAAATTGCACGGGTCAACCGGAAATGAAATAGTCAACTCCTCAATTAACTTTTCAGAAATTACAGATTTTACCCCACCTTCTCAACTTAAGTTTCTAGTATTTGCAATTTAGCCCCAATGCTTGGGAAAACTATATATAGCTAGATATTTTCCTTATTTGTCATCTAATTTCACTTGTAATTCAATTGAGCACTTTCTCTTAGAACCCTAGCTATTTCCCTCTTTCCTTTTTGGTATTTTCAAATATTGTTGAAGATTATGCTTGGAGATTGAAGATATTGTTGAAGATTCTTCTCTATTTTCTTCTCTTGTCATTTTTATTATGCTTTTACTTGTTGTTGATGGTTTGATGCTTAGATCCATGCTAGGCTAGATCCATTGAGGCTTCAAATGATGGATGGTGTGAATTAGGCTAGGATTTAATGGCTTTTGATGTGGATCTACCTTTCCTTTGAGTTGCCCTTGGATTTGATTGGATTTAATTGCATGAATGATTGACAACCATGAGTGCATACAAGGTGTTTGATGGAATGCCTAGGAAGCTTCCATTCATAGCACTTGGCATGAATCCTTGCTCATACTATCTAGTATTGATTTGCATTGCTCCTAGAAAGAATTATGTGAATTGATGTTAGATTAGTAGGCATTGTGCTTTTAGGAGTTGGTAATATGTTTAGAGTGGTAAGCATGTTATTCAATCCACTAGTTATCAAGTCTTAGGAGGATGAGATAGCTTGATTTATGTAATAATGCCACTCAAAGGAATTAAAATGGTTTGATACATCACTTGCCTAGTCCTTAGCCTAATCACACCGGAAATCATTTGAATCCTTGTTTGCTTTTATCGAATTTCTATTACTTGCTCTTTTATTTGTTCTTTACATTGCTTGCCTTCATATTTTGCTTGTTATTTCATTCACTCATTACTTGCCTAGTTATAAAACACCAAACTCATGACTATGTGCTTAGATAGTATGATAGAGACTACGTGAACTACATGATTGTCTATCGATACATTCACTCCTTGTGGTTCGACCCGGACTACTAGCTAGTTCGGTTATTGTATTATTGATAGGCTAGAAATTAGCCGAGTCAATTTTTGGCGCCGTTGCCGGGGAGTGATTAGATAGACATTTCAATAGTTTGTTTAGTCACTTGTTACTAATCTAAGCTTGTTTTTATTTTTATAGTTAGGATGGTATCTTGCTTGTTAATTCAAGCATTTTATTGGATTATTTTTGATCTCTTTGTTGATGTGTTTGAAAGGTACACATTTCATAGATCCAAGGTTAAACATGTGGAATCTTTCGTTTTGGACTATGAGAAGAGAGAAAGAACTCCCAAAGAGCAAGATGTGGAAATCAATCGGGAAGTGGAAGTTCTTAGGAAGCAATTGGAGGCTATGGAAGCAAGAATGGATGAGCAAAGGAGGAGAACTCAAGAGGTTCAATTAACTCCTATAATTGAGATATTCCAACCTCCAAAAGCTAGTTATCAAGGAAGAGAATGGGGTACGGTTGATGCACCTAGCTTTGAGCTTAAACCGGGTTTGATTCGTTTGGTTCAAGCAAATCAATTTGGAGGAGAAGTCACCGAGGACCCAAATGATCATCTATACTCATTCCTTGAAATTTGTGATACCCTCAAGATCGAAGGAGTGCCAAATGATATAATCCGGATGAGACTCTTCGGATTTTCACTTCGTGACCGGGCTAAAGAGTGGTTCAAAGGTCTCAATGGGAAGTCAATCAAATCATGGGAAGACCTATGCAAAGCCTTTCTCTCAAGATACTTTCCACCTTCCAAGGTACAATGCCTAATCTCGGAGATTTACCAATTTTCCCAACATGAGGATGAGACGATATTTGATGCTTGGGAGAGATTCTGTGAGCTCTTAAGGAAATGCCCTCCACATGGCCTAGATGAGAGTCGACAAATTTTCTTCTTCTATGGTGGTTTGAGTTCACAAACAAGAACTATTGTAGATGCTACCTCCGGAGGTTGCTTGCTAAATCGAGATGTGAAGGAAGCCATGAGGATTATTGAAGATATGGTGTCTAATTCTTTTCAATGGCCTATGGAAAGGGTGAATCCAAAGAATGCTACCTCCATGATGGATGATAAATATGAAGAGCTTGTTTCCCAAATTACCAACCTTAAGAAGGAGCATGAAGAGATTAGAAAGGCGTTGATGGAAACACGAGCTTGGCAAAGACCTAAGAATGGAAGAATTCTTGGCCAAGAAGAGGTGATTCACATCAACCAACAACCTCTCTCGGTTTCTCAACAATTGGTAGAAGATGATCCATTCACATCTTGGAGTTATGAGGCTCCATTGATGTCTCCACTTTCCATGCCTATTCATGAGCCTCAAGAGGAAATAAAGCCATATTTGCCATATTCATTGAAGGATGAAGGTATCTCTCTTACTCGTTTTCCCAAAACTTTTATGAAGAATGATGATGTGAGTGAGTTGAATGATGGTATCATGAACGGTGTATCATTTCCTCTTGAGTTTGGATATGAGAATCATGCCGAGTTTGGGGGTGAGAAGAGAGATGATCTTGTAGAGAGTACTCCTCATGAAGAAGTTGTAGAGATGAGCATTGGTAGGTTGGAAGAGTTCAAGAAGTTGGATGTCAATTCTTCTTTGGTTGAGTTGTTGAGAACTATGCCAAATCATGAGAAGTTCTTGGGGGATGTAGACAAGAGAAAGGTTAAAATGGATGATGATATGACCATTGAGTTATCGGAGGGATGTAGTGCTAGACTACAAAGAAAATTTCCCAACAAGGAAAGCGATCTTGGAGATTTCACAATTCCTTGTGAAATTGGTGATCAAGTGCTAGAGAAGGTCTTGTGTGACATGGGTTCAAGAGTGAATGTGATGCCTCTTCCTATCTTTGAACGTTTGAAGATTGGAACCCTTATGCCCACCATGACGATACTTAAATTGGCGGATCGCTCTATCATAATTCCATGGGGAAAGATCGACAATGTGCTTATCAAGGTTGGAAAGTTCATCTTTCCGGTGGACTTCTTCATTCTTGACATTGATGAGGAGCATAACTTTCCTTTGATACTTGGTATGCCTTTCTTGTCCACAAGCCGAGCTATATTGGATGTTTGTGATGGAAGTCTCACTTTCCGTGTTGATGAAGAAGAGATGACATTCTATGAACCGGAAGTTGAGAATAGATTGAAAATTCCAACCAAGGATGAGGGCCTTGAGCTTGAAGACTTACCTCATTCAATGTTTGTTGATGCATTCCCATATCGAGGAGGAGGTTTCAAAAACCTAGGAGGCGTGAAGTTCCAAGAAAAGATTGCCGATCCTTCACGTGAGAGGTTTACAAGTTTTGGAGGTCAAGAGAGGACCTCGTGTGATGTCCCATGAGTCGAAATTTGAGGTATCGTCGAGCTAACGACGTTAAACAAGCGCTCGTTGGGAGACACCCCAACACGTATCCTTTATTTTCTTGTTTTCTTCAAGTTTAGTCATTTTAGTCGAATAAAAGTTGAGAGTGGGTTAATTTGTTATGGAAAAATATTTTTAAGTGTTGGATGTTTCCTTATGCCTTAGAAAATTTTTGAGATTTTTCAAGTTGGCAATTTCATGCCTTAGAAAAATTTTGAGAATTTTCAAGTTTTGTATTCCAACACTTAGAAAAATTTTGAGGGTCTAATTTCTACTTTTGCGCAGTCCGGTGGTAAAATCGAAAAAAAATAGCAAAAATTGTCGGAATTCAATTCCGTCGATTGCATTGTGTTCGTAGGACTCGAGAGTAGGGGGGAGGACCGACTCCCGTCCCGGGCCAAATCCGAGGACAGCGCGAACGGCGACCGGAATTTGGGTCGCAGCAGGGGTCGCAGCAGCCACGGCGACCGGAAGTTGGGTCGCAGCCGGCGAGCCTTTTTCAGGCTTCCCCACGGCGGTCAACCCTTTCCTCCCGGGTTTGACCGCCGTTGCCCCTTCTCCCCTATGCGATGTCTCGCCATTTCGCCTCGTTCTCCCTCATACGAACTCCGAATTGCATTCCGTTTTTTGCTATGGATTCCTCTTTCAACCCTCTACAACATGGAATAGTTTTGAGTAATTTTGTTAATTGTTATTTTGGTGTAAATAAGTTGTCAAATTAGGGCTGGAACATGAGGAGGAAGGTATCTCAAATTATCCCCTTACATGAGCTTATTGTTCACCCCTTGAGCTATGCTTTGATATGTGATTACTAATATGTGAATTGAGATTGAATGTTGCTAGGGGGTGACAAAGAGAAGCAATGCATGAAGAAAGGGAGGTCATTCAACTTAATCGAGCGCGTACCGGAATGGGTAGCATTGAATGTGATATCCATCCAAAGCAAAATAAGTTTGGGGGAGGGGGGTAAGATGAGGACTTTAAACTACGTTTCTTTCTTCGGTTTTTCATTAAGTTGTGTGCTTAGTGATTTATAAGCTTGTATTTGCTTGATAAAGTTGACTGTGCTTGAAAGGAATGAATGTGTTTGAGTGAGTTTGGTATGTGATGAGGGTGAATAAGTTGGAATGTGATTCAAGTGATTCATATGTGTGTAAATGTATGCTTACTTGCAAATTTTGCAAAATTTTTAAAAACTTCTTTCGAATGAATCACTTGAAGTCTTGATTCTCATAGTGTGGTTGTCAATTCCTTTGCTTTCAAGAGAGATGTCGATGATGATTTGAGCGAAAAATGCATCATATTTGGGATTTCTCATGTGTGTCTTGAGCATGAAGTGATTGCATAGCATGATTAGCTAGGAATGATTGATCTTAGGCACATGAACTCTAAACAAAAGCTTGTGAGATTTGAGCCAAAACGTTGCATTCATAACGTTACTTTTTCTTTCTTGTGAGTTTGCCATGTATTGCATTGTTATCTTCTAGAACTTGCCTTCAATCTCGATCGAGGTTGCTATATGTGTCATGAGAACTTAGAAATGATTTTAGGCCCTCACTTGTTAGCCTCATTATTCCCTAAACACTAACCAAATGAAATGTCAACTTTGTGGTCCCCCTTGAGCCTTTAAAGCCTTTATTTTTGAACCGGATGAAAGGGGGTGAAGGTTGGTTAAGGGAATCCATTGAGAGGTTGTGAGTAGTGAGAAACGAGGTTATAGTAGTTTGATTGAAGAGTCGTTGTGAGATGAGAATACTCCTATGAGCTCTAGTGAAAAGGAAAAAAAAAAGAAAAAAGAAAAGGAAAAAAAAAAATGAAAGAGATGAGAATGGAATTCTCACAAAAGAAAAAAAGTGGAAAAAATGATGAGAAAAGAAAAAAAAAAAAAAAAAAAAAAAAAAAAAAAAAAAAAAAAAAGAAAAGAGTTGAAAAGAAAGGAAAAAGTTTGAATAAAGTTAGTTGTGTTATGAGAGCATAAAGGAGTCATTCATGAATATTTAGAAGCTTCAATCAAGCTTGGGTATAAAAGAGTGTAAAGAGGTGAAATGGTGAAGGTAGAAGGTGGAGGAATTCACACTTAGAGTGGAAAAGAGGAGGTGAAAGTACTTAAAAGATTTCTTAGTCACTTAGCCTAAAAATCCCTACCTAAACGAATGTCCCCACATTACAAGCCTAAATAAAAGACCTAATTGATCTTAGTTCGAGTGCACAACCAAGCGATGGAGATCTTGAGGTTTAGGGCAAGCATATGGTAAGAGCAATGCATGTATGAGTTCGATGAGTGTAAACATTTCATACCATACACTAGAGAGAAAGAGTGATACACTTGCATCTAGAGAGGTTTGGAGTTTCATTGTGCTTAAGTGATTGATTTCTTGGTTGAGAGTGTTGTGTGGTTGTGGATTGTTTGATGCACCTTGGGAGTTCCATGTTTGAAAATGTTTTATTGAGTGAGCTTTGAGGCATCGATGATCTTGACTTGCATGCCCATATGTGCTTTTGTTCTTTGATTGTTCGTTCCATTGTCGGGACGAGCAATGGCTTAAGTTTGGGGGAGTTTGATAACCACATATTTAGCATGATTTAGAGTGCGTCCCGATGCGTGTTTTGGTTCGGATTTGTGCTTAAATGAATAGAAATGATAGGTTTTTACCATTTATGCCTTTTCTATATGCTTTGCGTTTTTCTCTCGGTTTCCGTGCTGATTTCAGGTGCTGTGGAAATTTTCTGGGCAAGTTTGACTTAGCCTATGTCGAAGAGGGTCGAAAGAGGAAGCCGTAGCACTTTGCGGATTAATTTTCCGATGTCGGACGAGAGAGAACGAGCCAAAACCGTGAGAGCGCGCAAACTGGAAATGTGGGCGGAAATTGCACGGGTCAACCGGAAATGAAATAGTCAACTCCTCAATTAACTTTTCAGAAATTACAGATTTTACCCCACCTTCTCAACTTAAGTTTCTAGTATTTGCAATTTAGCCCCAATGCTTGGGAAAACTATATATAGCTAGATATTTTCCTTATTTGTCATCTAATTTCACTTGTAATTCAATTGAGCACTTTCTCTTAGAACCCTAGCTATTTCTCTCTTTCCTTTTTGGTATTTTCAAATATTGTTGAAGATTATGCTTGGAGATTGAAGATATTGTTGAAGATTCTTCTCTATTTTCTTCTCTTGTCATTTTCATTATGCTTTTACTTGTTGTTGATGGTTTGATGCTTAGATCCATGCTAGGCTAGATCCATTGAGGCTTCAAATGATGGATGGTGTGAATTAGGCTAGGATTTAATGGCTTTTGATGTGGATCTACCTTTCCTTTGAGTTGCCCTTGGATTTGATTGGATTTAATTGCATGAATGATTGACAACCATGAGTGCATACAAGGTGTTTGATGGAATGCCTAGGAAGCTTCCATTCATAGCACTTGGCATGAATCCTTGCTCATACTATCTAGTATTGATTTGCATTGCTCCTAGAAAGAATTATGTGAATTGATGTTAGATTAGTAGGCATTGTGCTTTTAGGAGTTGGTAATATGTTTAGAGTGGTAAGCATGTTATTCAATCCACTAGTTATCAAGTCTTAGGAGGATGAGATAGCTTGATTTATGTAATAATGCCACTCAAAGGAATTAAAATGGTTTGATACATCACTTGCCTAGTCCTTAGCCTAATCACACCGGAAATCATTTGAATCCTTGTTTGCTTTTATCGAATTTCTATTACTTGCTCTTTTATTTGTTCTTTACATTGTTTGCCTTCATATTTTGCTTGTTATTTCATTCACTCATTACTTGCCTAGTTATAAAACACCAAACTCATGACTATGTGCTTAGATAGTATGATAGAGACTACGTGAACTACATGATTGTCTATCGATACATTCACTCCTTGTGGTTCGACCCGGACTACTAGCTAGTTCGGTTATTGTATTATTGATAGGCTAGAAATTAGCCGAGTCAGTATAGTATAAAGCAAGCACGAGTATCGTATCCACAGAGACTGACAAATCGAAAACACACACAATACCTCTACTCTAGAACTAAACTGATGTTTAAGCAATTGAGAGTTTAGGAATGTGGTATTTATAATCTAGGCAAATAAATAAAAGGACACAAATAAATAAATAAGGAAGTAAACAAATAAGAAAACAAATAATCAAATAAGGCAAAGAACAAATAAGCAAATAAACGAATAAGGAAAATCAAATAAGGAACAAACGTTGATTCTAGGAAAGCCTACCTAATCAAATCTATGCAAGTAACAATTCATCCAATTAACCAATTTAATCCAAATCTAGATTCGATACACGAAAGTAACCTAACACTCCGGCTAAGGCAGTATAGATCGTCGCTCGATAAGATCCTAATCTCCTCTCGGTCTTATAGAAATCAAATCAAGTGCAAAATAGAACAAGTATCGATAAATACAATCAACAAGGTTCAGCTACGACACCTATATCGACTATATGCAAGACCTATGATAATCTAATTTCGGCTAAGACAATTAAATCATCATACCATGTATTCATGAGATCAATTATGCAATTATCCGGCTAGGGCATAAAAACATAAATAAGCATACACAACTAATGGCCAACTAATCATGCATGAAAATAAGCACCATGAAACATACATCTAGATTGGCAGGCTAATTGTAATTAAAAGTACTCATAAATTCAATTAGACATACAAACCCTAAAATCAACTAAAAGAAATTAGCTAGACATAATTAAAAGAAAGGTAGAAGGAAGAATAAGCGTAATGAAAAGCATAAATAAAAGAGAAAGAGATAGAAAAACTCATGTTGGCCCTTTACAATGATAAGTTTAGAGGTATTTATAGGGAGGAAGTTTACATCTAAAACCTAAGTGTAAAAGGAAACAAATAAGGAATAAAATATTGCCAAAATAGGGTTTTCCGGAAGGGTTGACTCGACTAGTGGCTCGGTCGAGTGGATCTACTGAGGTAGTGACTCGACCGGTGGCTCGGTCGAGCATTTGGTCGAGCATGTCCATGCAGTTTGCGCGTCTTTCTTGTTTCGTCCGTATCTTTCTCGTCCGAACTCCGAATTGACCTCCGTTTTCGCCTACATGCTCCTATCAAACCCCTCTTCAATGTTGTGCATCCATTATTCCAGAATAACTCTTCAATAACATCGTGAGAAGTCAGAACTTTGGGATCAATACTTCATCATCTTCCTTTGTTTCGTCGTCTCTCGTCTTGCCTTGGATTTCCTCGACTCAAAAGCCCTAAAAACACTCAAAACAACCCAAAAGCGTAATCTAGCTCAAAATAACGTAAACAATACAAACCATGAGCTAAACTATCAAAATAAGATAAGAAAACGATTGTAGAACACTTAGATAATATGGTAAAAATACACCCTATCAAAGGAATACGTAACATCTTAGAAGGGACAGAGAGAGTAAAATAAAAATAAAAAATTTTACCCATAGATGGAGACCAGGGGATGCTGGCTTTAGGCCAAAGAAAGACAAAGCCTCCTCACTCTCTACCAGAGGCCTAAGCATAGTATGATCGGATGGATATTGGGCTAGGAGACTAGACATAACTTCTTCCTCCCACGGTGATAAGGAAGGAAGGGAGCGTGAAGGTTTTTCCCTACTGGGATTTTTGTAAAGACAAATATCAGGGATGTTCCAAGAGGAATTAGGAGGGGGGACTAATGGTTAGGTGACATTCGTGCCAGTCCTTATCCTTAGACTTATATCTGCCATAAATGCTCGCAAAGAGAGTAAGTGGAGAAAAATACAGATGATAATCCCTATGCTTGAGTTCATGGGTTCGAAAGGAAAGAAATGTCGTGTCCCGTATCCCCTCCAGGCTAGCAATCATATGAAAGAAAGCATCCTTGCGGATAGATGCTGACTTCAATTGATTTAAAGGCACATTATACAATTGGGCTACGCGAACAAAGAAAGGAGGGATCGGAAAGCGTAAACCGGCGGTCAATTGAGAAAACCAGAAAGTTTTCCAAGTGGATTTTGGCAGTAAAGGCCGTTCATCCCTCCCAGGGATCTCCAGTAAATACTCCCCCAAATTTCTTACTTTCCGTTTAAAAATGTCAAAGGCATTCCAGTCTAAGGTGGAAGCTTCATACCTATCCAAAGAAAGAATTTGTTTCTTTAATTTATTTTCGGTATCATCCCTTTGGGAATCTGACCCTTCGTTAGACCTAGTAGATCTATTGCTACCCCGATAGTCGGAAGAAGGCCGGCGAGAAGAAGAGGGTTTCATAATGATTTTCAAGCTGACAGTGAAAAACCCAAGAAAGTAGTAGAAGACAAGAATACCTGCTCGTTCTGTCTACCGGAGGGACGGGGAAGATAAAAACTCTTATGAACTCCGAGAAACTGAGAAAAGCGAGAGAGTCTTTTCCTTTTCTTTGAAGTGCAAAAGAAAATAAGAGGAACGGACAAATTCACACAACCTATAAACTCGAAAAACGGGAGAGAGAAAGGCAGGGAAGTGGAAAGGGGAGTGGGAGAACGTGTCACACCCACTACAGCACGTCGTACCACTGCCATTAATGAGCTCTTGATCTGTCTAGCGTGTTTACACACGCTAAAGGAAATAATGTACTAAAAAAAAGAGAGAAAAAATAATAAATACCAATCTCACCACTTGTTGGAATCACCCAAGCAAGATCATGAGAAAAGAAAGATAGAGCAGGTAGCAAAAATAAAATGAGGAAAAATAAGTGAATTAGCACGACTCTCCCTTCAGAAAAAGAAAAGATTTCTTCCAAATAATGGATTCAAAAGCTTCAAACTCATCACAAGGGAGTCGCCAGAACCTCATATAACACGGAGATGGGATTATCACAGCGTAAAAGCTCAAGTTTATTGACTACTCCCTCTGTCCCATGGCAATTGTCCACTATGGAAATGGCACAATAACCAATGCCATAAGAGATAAGAGATTTTATATTATATTGGTTGTGAGAGTGTAATGTTTCCACTTTAGGTAAGTGGACAATTAAATGGGACGTCCCAATAAGGCATCATGGACAATTGCCATGGGACGGAGGGAGTATTAGAATTAATCATCGGCTCCGGCAGCATTGAGTTCCAATAGTGGTGAAGGTCCCCTATAAATAGGAAGGAAATATTGGTGTCGTTTCCTTACCTCGATTATGCAAAAAAGGAAAGGAAATGATGATAAGAGAAGAAGTCTATGCGGCTTCTCAATCTCGAAAAACTAACCGTCGCACCATTTTTCTATGCGACAGGACATTTATGACGTCAGTGAAGAGACACTTTCCCCGCCAAAGCGTCTATCAGAAGCTAACAGTGCACGCTTCTGGACCTGGGGAGGGGGGAATAGTTGATAGGGATCAATATCAACCTTGCCACGTGCGCTCCCTAATGCTGACTGGATCCACATCCCAGAAGCTTCAGGTGCTGCCTTCAGTGCAGATGTCATGTACTAGGCAGAGGCCATAAGCTCCATGCAGATCCATCCTTGTACAGAAGCTACCCCAGATCCTTCAGCATCTGCTAAAAGCACAGGGATCTGCCGAACATGCACTCCGCGTGACTCTACGTACCTTAGGGTGAGGACCACTAAATTAATGACGGAGGGAATCTTGTCTCCCTAGAAATTCCTTTTTTGTCCTTCCCTCATAGGCACATTCACCTTTTCACCCTTTTTCATGCCTATAAATAGATAGTGATTTCATCATTTTGAGGTACGAGTTTCTATACTTTTCTACACTGTTCCATTGACATTCTCTCTTTGGAATTTTCATACTTATACTGACTTGAGCGTCGGAGGTTCTTCCCAGAGGAACCTCCCCCTTTGTTCCCCCGACTCTGTTTTGCAAGCGTTCGATGACGACTGTGGCGGAGCTCAGAGGTATTTTGCTGCAACTCTACCAGGATGAATGGATGGACGTCTTGCGCCTACCATTCCATCCCTCGTTCTCCCTTGTTATACCTTTCTCTCGTGAATGAGGTTGGATTGATGGTGCGAACGCCTTGCGTTTGATGTCTATCTTAATAGCTTTCATAGAAGAAGGGCATTTCATGGAAGATAGGCTTTGAGGACCAGCGCCTTGCGTTGTATTCATGGCAACTCAGTTCTCATTCATTTTTACCTAAACATATGTCATAAATCCATAAGTAAAAGGGATAATTACATTATTGTTGTTAATCTTTGACCCCGATCTAACAGGTTTTATAATTTTTTTTAGTATTTAATTTCAATTTTATAAGGTAAAATATGATTTATAAATTGAAACTTAGGACATATAATTCTCCATCAAAAGTGTCACTCTGCATGAATAAAAGTGTCAACTGTTCTGAATGAAAGTGGCAATCTATGTGACATCGAAATTTTTTATATATATTTTTTTATCAATTTATTATTATTATTATTATTATTATTATTATTATTATTATTATTATTATTATTATTATTATTATTATTATTTCTACAAGATAAAATTTATATTCATTATTAACGTATTTTTCGTAAAAGTGTCAATTATTATGAAAAAAAGTACCAATGTTTTTAATAATTTCAAAAGTGTCAATTATATATAGTACAATTATAATTATAATGAATAAGTGTCAATCAAGATCCGACCTCACGGTAAAGCCAGACTGACCCCAAAGGCAAATACTTATTTATTTATTTTTAGTAAGACAAGACCTGAAGGTTGTTGAGCGAATTTGAACAGATTGCGAGATTATTAACTTATCTCACTTTTCATTGATTCTGTCTCTATATGTTGTTCATTTAATAATACAAACCTTTCTTCTAATATCAACAATAATAGAGGCGATTTTGTTATATTCCTATAGCATCAAGAAGTTGAGAATGTTGAGACACTGAAACTAGTGAATTTGCAACTATGGCACCACTGGCTGCAACTGCTGGGACTCCGATGCCTGGAAAAGTAGAATCCCCACAACATAGAAGGCCTGAGATGGGAGTCGAATGGCCGGGAAAGGAACCCTTCCCAGCTTTAATAGCTGGACCATATGTCCCTCGATTTCTTCGAAGAAAGCGTTGATGAGTTAATGGGGTCCCTACTAACTTCACCTCACACTTGCCACGATCAAAATTAGGGCCCAAAGCACGCTCCACAGCCTTCCACATTACCTATATCACACATAAACCTTCAAGTATCGCTACCAAGAACTAAGTAGAATGAGATCCAACACGAGTTTTAATCTAACGGTTAACCATTGCCAAGGAATGGTGATCGCATGCACACACTGATATTCTTGGCACTATTAATAGGGATACCCATGCTTGTTCTTACTTTCATTGTATCTTACATGTGTACTCCTTTTCTCTACTTTGGTGTTCTTTCCATTGGTTATCACAGAGAGGAGGTCATGAAGCTAGGTCCAAGAGTTATCATGTCAGAGTTTTAGGTTTTCTTTGTTACCTTTTCTTATGTTTTTAAGATATAATTTCATTGAGAAGTTCAACGCGATTAAGGGAAGCCAAAATATATACTCCGTAACATTCTCAACGAAACTTCAAGCTCAAAAGCAAAGAAAGCACATGAAAAGAAATTACCTCACTTCTTTGAGCTTTGAGTTCCTTGTACTCTTCACTCGTGCGATCAAGACCTTCCCAAAGCTCGAAAGGCTCGGTTCCAGGTGTATAGGCATGCAGTAAGTGCTTCCCAGGGGGTGCAAGGTCTGGGCTTAGCACACTAGGTACAGAGATAAGAACAACATTCTGATCCGCATCAACTCCCCTCTCCCATTCATTAACAACTATGTGATGGATTTCTAGGTCTTCAGGGATTCCCTATCCAAGCATCACATTGTTTGAACCAAATAATGAATGACAAAAATTAGTCATATTCTGAATACTGAAGTGATGATGAATGATATAGACTAGACGTAGAGGGCGTCGAGATGCGGGTAAAATGTATTGTAAGGTACTAACGGTACATGCAACTACCCGAATGAAAACCGGAAATTTGTATGACAAGAAATCTTAGCTTAAGAAACGTCAAGTTTGCATCAAACTGCAATTCATAAAAAATCAACCAGAGCCATGTTTAGATAACTCCTCACAGTGACCAATAGTTGATAGAGCAAAATGACATCCCAATACATCAATGCCAGCCGGCATTTTTTTTCCTTTCTTCTTTCACGTCGTATAAAAACAAATGACATGAGACATGGAACTCAAATAACTTGCTGTCAACCAAGAGCTATGTAAAAATATGAATCCCCAGGAAAACAATCAAAATTATGAAATTCCATGGTAAGTTGATGAAGAAAATAAAGAATCGAATCAATCATGATTTTCACAAACAACGATTTCAAAACATTTTACTGAGATCAAGGCAAAACTAACCTTTGCATCAAAACCCAAATGTAGATGCATAAATGATTCACACTTTGGGGTAGTATTAATCCTTTCCTGATAAGCTTGCGGAAGATCTTCCTTTGGCAGCAGATTCAGCGTATCCCACATAGATGCATTGCTGACAACAGCTTTTCTAGCGCGAATAAACTAAAAGCAGCAGAATAGTTTTACCAACTCATTGAATGACATCTAACCTAAAATTTCACAATCTTTTAGTTAATAGACAACCCAATCCTGTTCTTGACTGTTTACTTACTTGTCCACCCCTAAGCTTAACTCCTATTGCACGGCCATCTTCAACAATAATACTTTCCACATGACTTCTAAGAGAGAGGCGGCCATTAAATTTCTTAAGACCTTGCACAAGAGCATCAATAACAGCTCCACTACCACCGAGAGGATACTCTAAACAGCATCCTGGTTTGTACCACTCTGAAAGCATGTATATCTGGAAATAGGCAGCACTGATATGATTAGTTATGATGTCAGAAAATTTTGAAGAAAATGCAAAAAGGAATTAAGAGTACAATCGCTAATAAGTACAAAAACCTTTCAAGAAACACAAGGGTTTTAGTCAGCTTAAGTTAGCCAGTAAACACCAAAGGTTTCACATGAAATTCCAGTATAAGGAGGAGATACCAGAAGATACTTTGGGGACTACTCCTCAGAGATATGAGAGAAAGCAACGATACCGGGCGTCTTCGTAGATTCACCCTCGGGTAGTCTCAAATTAACTTGGAAGTTCTACACTAATTACATTATAATGCTAGATTGAGTAACTCATGATAGTCCACCCAAAATTTCCATGTTCAAATTGAACTCAGCTGATCGCGATACTAAACCATGAAAAAGAAACTTGCACGTCTTGATAGAATAAACTAGATTGGCATAACCCAAGAACAGTGATAAACAATTGGCATAGTATGCGCCAATTGTAATATGTGAGAGACTTTACAACACAAGGATTATTCTGAGAACATGAACGCAAAGTTAATTAAGTTCCAGATTAATATGCCCTTTCTAGCATCAGGGATCACAAGTGCCAAGATCTTGCATAAATTAAAACTTATTGTTCAAACTCAATACACACACACACAAAAAGAGAGATAGATAGACCATGGATCAAGTTGAAACTTATTTTCTTGTGAGAACTAGAAACCAATCTGGACCACTGAACTTTCCATGATCTATGGTTGTCATTAAAAGATGCATAATCGTAGATCATAAAGTACATTGTACATAATACAAAAATAATTTTGTATACATAGAATATATTGAAAATGCACAATCCTATGTGTAGAGATGCATAATTGTATATGTGATTTACATAGTTTTTATGTTTCTTCACAAAAATATGTTTTCATATGATCTTATCCCTATCAATCCATCTATCTATATATGTATGCAATCCATGAAAATCAGCCAACCAGACATAGAGCATATGGAAGAGGATCAGGGAACTTCTACTTCTCTAGAGTGTAAATGAAACCTCAAAAAACAAAGTTTACCATCTCTGCCGAAAGTATACCATCAGATTTCACTCCTGCAAGCAAAAAGGACAGTAGATCGACCCAGTTTCTTATAAAGGGGTCTTTTAGCTCCAACGAGTCTAGTATCTCCACAAACGGCCTGGGAAGCTTTGTAGCACTTAGAGCACCCTTAGGTCCCATTTGAAGAAAAGACTTTAAGAGGGCGGGGGCATATCTAGCGCCAGCAGTTGAAAGTACACCCAAGTCACCTCGAATAGATAGTGGAGGAAGGGCCATTGCAGCTGCAGATAATGGTAGTACTGCATCCTACAAAGAGTATAAAGTTATGCATAGGTGATAGGTACAAGTAACCTTTTGAATAAGATATATATTAGTCCGCATATGCTTACAGATATTTGGGTATCTTTTGAAATTCCAAAAATCAAACATCAAAGGGAAAAAAGAAAAAATAAATAAATAAAATAAAAATTATACTGACAAGAAGCTTCCTCCATTCTTGTACTGCATTTGGACCAGCGTATGTTTGCAGATCCTGCACCAAGTGCAACTGTCATTACTAGGAATATTTCTGTAATTGAACGCATATTACTGTATCATAAATCATAATTCAATTATTAGACAATTATATGTATTGCATTGGGAGCAGCATTTTGGTCAATATTATAAAGACAAGGTTGTGGTTGTACAGTTCACATTCTCGAATTTAGCTCATTTTCTATATCAACCTCATCATGCTTTATACTTTCATCCATCTAACAATTCAAAGTTATAAAATGCATATATCTGTAAGGTACTATTGCTACTATATTCTCTCAAAATAAGTAAAATAAATAAATAATTGCTCTTTCATTGATATATCATAGCGATGATATCTTAGAGTCTGAGGAAGTTGTAATACATTTTTTCTCATCTCTACCTCATCAATTATGCAGTATCCTTCATGTTTCTGGGAGATATAAAAGTAAAACAATGAAGCTAGCCTACGATTTTCTGCAGAAACATGAGATGACAAGGTCAAAAATGTTTACCTTGAAAAATTCAGTTGGGCCGATGCGAGACAGAAATTCACCTTCTGGAATGTATACCTTCCACGAGTCGTATGTTGCACAGGGAATTGATTCCCCCAGTGCATCAAGGACCTTCAAATTATCCAAAGATAAACATCTTATAGTTGCATTGAAAACTGTTATACACCCATAGCAAAATCTGTTAAGACACCTTACTCATGGCACCAGTATTGATTTGTTAATGCTGTATTATTAAGTACACACACAAAAGAATAACAAGCGAAAATCAAATCCAAGAGAAAAAGAACTAAAACCATATTATACTTGTGCGAGAGGGTTCGCCTGAGGACCCCTTGATTGAAAACCGGAGAATAAAGATGGACCTGAGTCAAACTTGTAGTCTCTGATTGTAAATGAATGAGCAGCACCCCCAGGCGAATCGTGGCTTTCCAATACCAAAACATCTTGATCATATCTAGCTAAGAGAGCACCACAACACAGTCCGCCAATGCCACTCCCTATAACTATGACATCTGCCTCTGGTTTGCCTGAAAAAATTATTCTGCAGCCTCATTAAATGTCTCCATGGACTTAATCATGTACATAAGAAGACTTCTTATACATAGACTTTCACCCTGTCTAGCCTATCTTGGACAGCATCATATAGAATATCTTAACTCATAGATAATCGTTTGGAAGACAAGTAATTCCGTTGGTGTATTAGACTCTAAAAAAAATGTCACATCCAGATTGTACTAGGATCTCTTTTGTCATAAACTGATCTGAGAAAAGTAATTTTGTGAAGGGATCTCAACAAAAGGAAGGGGCAATCTTTTCCTTGGTTCGGATTCTAAATCTCAGACTTCTAAAAGCACTAAAACCTACATATCATATATATTTTATGAACAGCTGTAAGAATTTATAAAAGAGTTCAAGCTTAGTGATTGACAAAAAAAAAAAAGGAGACAAGTTGCATAACATAACAACTTCCTTCAATGATCCTTCTGTATAGCATGGAGTTCCATTGACTAAAGAAGGAGTTGTATTGAGTACAGCATTGATTTCAATGCTTTGTAGAATGGTGGTGCCATTGACAAGGTTATTAATTCATTGTCAGACACTATTGTACGTCTTCGATTGAAACGCAATCTTCCAATATTATTAATGTTGAACTTTACAAAAGGGAGGAAAACTAAAAACAAACAAATAAACCATTTAAAATTTTTCATCATGCTGAATAAACTGGTTGTTTAAGTGTTGTTTTGGCAACTCGAGGCTAACATAGAAGATACTTCGGGCAAAAGGGATGTAAAGGCCAATTCATTGTATTTTCCTTAATAGAGCAGAGAACTCCCAAACACCCTATATAATATACTTCACAACTATGGCTGTTGTGCATTAGAATGAAAGCTACTATAAACTATCAGGGTCAAGAGCAGTTCTATTATCAAGGCTATCATATAAAAAGATTGGATTGGTTGATCAGCGTGCCAGCGAGAATAACAAAGGTAAGTAATTGGAGCTATCAGCTGATGGTATGACTAAATTCAAAAGGTTTTACTTAAAAACCTATCTGAATCGTTCATTCTTACTCTTATACATCTACCCCATGCAGTTAAGTCGAGGAATCGGACCTATACATCACCGTACAAAAGGTAACTCGTGATTCCTAAAAGCTTAATGGGGATTGGAGTGGTGACTGTGGAACTCTTTGATAAGCAGTGAGAATTACTTAACGCAGAACATTATACCGCCTCCAGTTCAATTGAGTATGCACATTTGATCTGGCACAGGATTTGATAAATATTAGTTGGGTGAAGATGTTAGTGGAGAGGGGTACACTTAAAGTGTATAAACGGGTCCAATGATAATAAAGGTGGCTTAATGAGGTATTTATATAAATAAATAACGATAATAGTGTCAACTCATAAAAAAAATATTGGTGCGGTAGTGCACAAAAATAGAAAATGCATATCCTGGAGACATGTCTCATAAAGGAAAGAGTGCATACTCAGCTGCTGAATAGGAGGGAGTAATAATCAACAACTCTAACAAATACACCGTTCAAACGGGGGGAAAGATGTAAAATTTCAAGCCGGAGATTAGAATAAAACCCTTGCTTTTGCTGCTAAAAATACATATAAAGACCAATTCTAACTCTATAGAGGGCCGCTGCTCAAATTTTTGAAAAGAGATCACAGAACATGTTCTTTCAACCAAGTTTTAAGCTTCAAATACACACACCGCAATGGTGATGGTGGTTCTCTTGAGGGATTTCCCAACAACAACATGAGCTAGCAAGTAAAATTATTGCCTTATCAAGTTCATATGAAATTTTTTGCTGCTTGTAAAATCAACCTTTATCAGAGAGAGAGAGGGAGATAGAGAGAAACCTGGGACATTTCGGGCAGGAGGTGGAGAGGTGGGATTGGATGAGAGGAGTGAGCCTTTGTTGGAAATTCGCACAGAGATTCTGCTTCTACTTCTGCCGCTGCTATACTTGGAAGTGGACAGGAAAGTTGGAATCCTTGGAGGCAGGAGGACATTAGTAGTAGCAGCCACACCCAAGGCCATGGATGAATTGGAGGTGTGTGTGTCTGCAAAAACTAAATTAGTCATTAGTGGAAGGCAGTTACGAACATAGTGCTTACTTCAACATGGGAGCTGTTTGCAGTGGTCAACATGTAAAATTAGATGGAGTGGATTATAAGTTTGTTACCAATGCTACAAGGTTTACTTTCACAAACTAATTTATTTATATAGATCAATGAAGCATGCTTCTATATTCATACTAGTGGTATTCATCCCTAACCATTATCTTCTCTCATAAAATTTAAAATTGATATCTACATCTTAAGCAAACTGAATTCACACAATTCTATAAATGTTTGAAAACGATAATGCAAAACCAATTTGACTGATTGCATTATGCTCAACCAAAATGAGCAAAGTGCATTACACTTTTTTCTCCTTGATGACACATTTAATCTTGCCATATGTGCAAACAAAATAATACTCCATGTCTACGACATATGCGTTACTTCCTAAAAGAAGAATAATTCCGTTGCACCATTTTCTTTCAATAACATTACTTTACATTTTATTTACATAATAACCTAATATGGCCTAACACTTTATCCATTTTTCATCAACTTTATCCTAACGACTTTAACTTTTTACATTGTTCAACAACTTTATCATCCTAATGAACTCAATTGTGAACTCTAACGCACTAATATCACATCATTTTAATAATCTAGAGGCATACTCATCTACCAACAATTCAGATTATGGGATGTTAGAGTATGCCTAGCTTATTATATTTGATCAAACAAAAGATTGTTTAGTATCAATTATATACATTAATGAAGAGCACTCATCCAAATTATGAAGATCAAATAAACCGAAAATGAAAGCAAGAAAACAAGTCTTTTTTATATGGATGGTGAGGCTTTCACTTGATTATAGCTCTATCTTTAGTCCTCGCATTAACAGATTACTTGATTGATTAGAAGCTAATTCTAAAAGCAACATCAAGCCAATTAGGCAAAGGTGCAACACAAGGAAAATGTTAGCTTCAATATACTCCAACCTTAATTCCAAACATATGTATAAGAAAGGAAACTTTCTATAAACATAAACGTTGCAGCGTGATTATTGGCCTAGAGTCCAAATGTGAGAAGTCAGTTTGAGATATAAACTACGGGGTTATATAAGAAATGGAATAATATAATAACTGCATCAAAGAAGAGAGGACCAAAGATGTATAATATCAGCTTGAACATCAGTATAGAGATTGCACGATGGAGATGATGAGATTCTCAACTACCCTTTCATACACAAGATAGTCTTACTTTACGGAGCATATCACAATCTAATATGAATAAGCAAAATAATTTGTGTTTCCTCAAAAACATGTAAAGAGATGGGTGTTCTATTTTCAAAGAGATGTTTCAGCAGCATTTGAGGATAATTTTCTTAACCAACAAAACTTCATCAATAAAGACCACACCAAAAACGAAAATCAACTCATGCAGAAACTTAAAACCCAGAAACGGCAATCAGTGACCCAAACACATAAAAAATTAGCCAATCGGGGCCTACGTATCAAAGATATAGCACATCCCAAAACTCAGAAACACAAATCAGCGAAAAAAAATCTAGAAACTCAAAACCACCTAATCAAAGAACTCGTGAATTGAAACCAACAGTTCAGGAAAACTGTCACGGAAGAAGCAAAAGAAATCTTGGCCTTTGAAGTCGTTAAGTGCAAGTCCTTTACATGGCTAGGCATATTCATATTCGATTTAGCATTTTGTGATCAACCGTAGAGTAGAGCAGAAGTCGATAGAAAGCTTACAAGAAGAAGATGGAGATGCGAATCCTCCGACGAGATGGGGAACGGAAAAATCAGCAATTCTGCATACTTTGAATGAGAGAGAGGGGGGGGAGAGGAGATAGGGGGAGTGTGTGAGGGAGGGAGCGGGAAAAAGGATAACGCAACCCCCTGCAATGCAATTAGGCAACCTCACTCCATGGCCGCACGTAGATTACTACTATTTCGTAGGGGTATACTAGTCTTCCTCTGCACCATTAGTTCACCGGTCCCCTAATAAGTGTACGGAGCTATCAAAAAGCAATAATTAAGAAAGTGTATAATTTTACCATGTTAACCCTTAATCAGTACTTAGAAAATTAAAAAAACAAAAAAAGTTTAATGATAACAAGGGTAAAATTGGTAGTTTAGCCAAAATTTTACATTAAAATACTCCCGTCCGTCTCATAGCAATTGTCCATGTTTTCTTACTGGGATGTCTCATTTAATTGTCCACTTACTTAAAGTGGAAAAGTTTTACTCTCACAACTAATACTACCTCTGTCCACCATTTACTAACACAATTACTATATTGGGACGTCCATCATTTACTGACACTTTCCGTTTTAGGACGTAGACCCCACAATCATTTTAACATTTTAACACTTTATTTATCTATTTTTTATTACTTTAACATTTTAATACTATTAAAAAATTCAAATGAGCCCACAATTATTCCACTTTAACTCTTTAACACATTAATTTATTACTACACCATCAAAATGCAAAAAAAAATGTGTCCAACAAAGTGTGTCATTAAATCATGGACATAGTGAGTATAATATTAACCCCACTATCTCTCAAGGCTTTGATTATTATGTCATTTCCCTTATGGACAATTGTCAGATAAAACACTTTTTAGGGGATAAAAATTTTAGTCATTTTGAACACTTATGATGGGACAGAGGGAGTAACTCACAACGGTTCTTTAACAGTTCACACTCGAACAGCCGTTGAACCGCCGTTAACGCTCAAATTAGGTAGGTGAGGTGGCACCCATCTTCTCGAACCGCCGTAACGCTCCAGTTAGGTAGGTGAGGTGGCACCCATCTTCCTCCACAGCTGTTGTTGGCCATTGAAGAGGCAAATATCTAGGGGGGGACTTTAAACATAGCCCGTAATATGTTTCTCCCTAAAGTGCCAAAATAAATTAATACTAGTACTATAGTTTTAAATGTGCTATAATACCTTTTTATAACCCCAACGTTAAGTTTCGAATAAGATATTTGCATAGCTCTTCTAAATATATATATATATATATATATATATATATATATATATATTTGCATAGCTGCCGCTTGAATTAAATCTTCTAATACATTTTAAGGTGAAATCTCTTGCTGCACCGATGAATGATTGTTATGCGTTAAAAATATTTTTTTAATTATTTTGATTATGATTTTAGTCAGTATTAATTTTGGAAATATTTTGACATGTATGATGTATCAATCATCTATCGATAATGTATAAGATGTTACGTTGAAATGCAATATATAATCTAATCCGATTTCCATTGCGAGATTTCACGTATGTAAATTACAGTTTCTTCGTCTCAAAAACATTCCTTGCAATTTGAAGAAGGAATGTAATTGATATACACTTCCTTCGTCCATGAACTATTGAACAAATATTTTGGCACGAAGTTTGATATTATATGATGATGTGTTAAAGTGATGATTATATGATCTCACTTATTAAAGTATATTATGATAGAGAAAACCTACGATCTCTATCGGCACGATAGAATAGAAGAAAATAGACAAGCTACGTAGGAAAATTAGGGTTGTATTATGAGATAATTGAATAATACAAACTAATTCCCTATTTATAGACTACGGACCCTAGGGTTGATTCGACCTACGATTCGGGAAAGAATCAGCAAGAAAACCCGAAAAGGAGCGTTAAATAGCCCGACTCGATAATAAAGGTTTGGGCTCGGCCCAACTAATACAAAGAAAATAATACGAAAAGAAATTAACGATAAGAGACGAAGTCCACAAACTTCCCGGGCTCCCTTGTCCTCCGTTTGGGCCGTCCCTCTCTCGGCCCTTCATGCGATGTAGCCTCATCTCTCGTATCATACGTCTCTGGCTCTTCATGCAACTCCTCCGACGACGTGGACTCTTCCTCACTCGTATCATATTAGCTCAAGTAATGTGTAAAAGTGATAATGGTGGTCCCAAGTTTACTTTCTAAAAGGAAAATATTATAAGAATGGTAGACGACTTAGGTGTCCCAGGATTCGTGACACGTTTCTTTTCAGCATTTGTGGCGAGCGTTTTCGAGCGTCTCGACGACAAGTTTCAAAGTATCTTTTTAATAAATTTTTTCTTTTACGGGATACTACAAGTATCAATGTATCCCGTAAAAGAGGAAATTCCTTTAAAAGATATTTTTAAACTCGTCGTCAAGACGCTTGAAAACGCTTGCCACAAATGCTGAAAAGAAACGCGTCACGAATCCTGGGACGGAGGAAGAATTTCAATAATTTATAAACTCTTAAATTTAAGAGATTATATATAAGTTGTCAAAGTGTTTGGATAAAAGAGCTTACAAGCTTAAAAGAAATTAAAATCTTAAAATTAAAAACAATTAAAAAAATAATCTTTTTTGAAATACAAAAGTTTATACAACAAAATGAAAGTGTATATAATAGAAATAAAAAATAATACTCCCTCCGTCCCACTTCACTTGTCCTCTTTCTTTTCGGCACAGGATTTTATGCGCAGTGTTAAATTGAAAAAGTAAGGGTTAATTTTTGTCTTTTAAGGAAAGTGGACAAGTGGTATGGGACGGAGCAAAATAGTATAGTTGACAAGTGAAGTGAGACGGAGGGAGTATAAAATATACAATGAAAATTTCTAATTTTGGAAAAATAAGTCGGAGTGTAGGATCTTATTTTTTGGAGTACTTATAAGCACTTGCTGCTTATTTTTTGAGCTTATAATCTCTCTGGGAGCTTATTTTGTCAAACACTTTCAAAGTGTTTATAAGCAGTCAAACACAGCTTATAAGTTTAGCCAAACATCCCTTAATAAAGAAAGAGCGTCCATAGAGTGTGGAAGGGGGTTATTTGTAATTGTTCATTGTTACTCAGATTTGATCTCACCTTTATTTTTTATAAAGATTGTGAGTGACGGATCTAAGATGGTAAAATAATAAATATGTAATGTTAAGGGTATAATAATTAGAGGGGGAAAATAAAATACTCAATAATGCATAAGAAAATTGAATTAAGGATGTATACTTAAAAAACACAAAAAATACCCATTTTTGACGCGCAATTACACAAATACCCTTACTAATGACTTTGACTTTTACTAATCAACACCACTCTTCTCTCCTCCCCCTCCTTCTCCCTTTTCCACGTATGTGTCTCTTCTCTTCTCATTATTTTTTCATTTTTTTTAATTTTTTAATTTTCGAATTTCCGAATTTTTTTTTCCTGACTACTATAGCTGTGATATTCGTATAACTTTAAGAAAGTACGAAATGTAACAAATTCGTATCATTGTGATATTCGTATAACTTTAAGAAAGTACGAAATATAACAAATTCGTACCAATTATATACTCCCTCCGTCCCACTGATATAGGGACTTTTTCCTGTTCGGGATGTCCCACTGATATAGGGACCTTTCCCAAAATGGAAAATTCTAACCCAATAAAATTCTGACACATCACTTCAACCCGCTACCTTTCACTTTATCCCGCTATCATCATTTTCGTCTTAATTCTCGCGCCGAAAAAAAAAGGTCCATATCACAGTGGGACGGAGGGAGTATAACAATTACGAAATACATACTGACTACTGTAGCTGTGATATTCGTATAATTTTAAGGAAGTACGAAATATGACAAATTCGTACCAATTACATATAAGAATTACGAAATACATACTTGAGTATGCAATTATGTAGTTATTGGTACGAATAAGATTCACTTCGTACCAAAGCCTGCTGAGAAATTAAACCCTGAAATTAAAAATAAAAATTAAACATTGTCGGTGAATATTAAAATTTGTTGGAGAACTCTAGACCCTATTTGAAAAAAATCTAAACCTTATTTGATGGATCTAAACTCTATTTGAAAAATCTAAACTCTATTTGAGGTATTCAAACCTTATATAGGAAATCTAAACCGTATCCAATTATATATAAGAATTACATACTTGAGTATGCAATTATACAGTTATTGGTACGAATAAGATTCACTTCGTACCAAAGCCTACTGAGGAATTAAAACTTGAAACTAAAATTAAAAATTAAACCTTTTCGGTGAATATTAAAATTTGTTGGAGAACTCTAAACCCTATTTGAAAAAATCTAAACCCTATTTGATGGATCTAAACTCTATTCGAAAAAATCTAAACCCTATTTGAGGTATCCAAACCCTATATAGAAAATCCAAACCGTATCGTACATTTTAACCAGGTACGAAATGAAAATTGCATACCGGATTTAAACGAACAAAACTAAAACTCCGGCAATGATTTTCAATAAACTTAGTTTCAATGCACAAACAAAACCGAAATTCTAGCAAAAATATTGTAAAATTAATGTCAAATCGGTACGAAATGAAAATTGTGTACCGGATCTAAACGAATAAACTTAAAATCTGGCAATTATTTTCAATAGACATAGTTTCAATGCACAAACGAAACCGAAATTCTTGTAGAAATATTGCACAATTAATGTCAAATCGGTACGAAATATAATTTTTTGTATTTGATGATAGTGCAAAATTATCTCTTCTAATTAAATATCTAACACTCTTTTTTTATATTATAAGTTGGTACAAAAATAAGATATTCGTAACAAAACTATATTTAAGTAAGTACGTATTCAACATTTCGTTACATTAATAAGGTGTTTTCTTTAGAAAACAGGATTATTTTGCACAAAGAAAAGGTACGAACTATGAAATTCGTATCCACATCGAATAAGATACACATAATATTTAGTAACAAATTCAAAAAAAAAAATATAAACAAACAAACAGTGATGATACAAAATGTACGAAAAAAATTAATAGCTTGTACGAAGATATGATATTCGTACTAAAACTATGGTACGAAAATATGATTTCGTATCAAAATTAATACCAAATCAAAATAAATACAAATTCATATATGAAAAAAGTTTGCTCAATTTCATTCTCTCTTTCTTCAATCTCTCTATCCGTAAAAAATGCAAGAGAATTTCACTTTCTTCCCTCTCACAATTTCATTCTGTCTCTCTTTCTTTCCTCTATCTTTCATATTTTAAATTAAATACTCTATCAGTTAACCTCACAGAGACTCCTGCAACTCCATCCCCCCATCTTCATCTGCAACAACAATTAACCAAAAGCTTCTTCACCTTCCGCATTGATGATTGATCTAACAAATATAATGAATAATAAACCTGCAACACAAATCAAGACTTCTACTCAATACTCATCTCTGAATGTTGAACACAGTAAGCTAGAAAAAGACTAGACTTGTCTGCACTGAACAACGAGCCGTTCGCAGCAGCTGCTCGACTGCCTTGAAGGCTCAACATGAGGCCAAGGTTAACGAGGATTCCGCCAACAACTGTGTAATGAAATGGACATAAGCTTATACCTATCTATTATTCAACTCCATTCAATTTTTCCTTTATTTTTGCACCTAACAACTACCTAAAAACATAATAAAATCCCTACACAATTCACAAATTTTTAAAGAAGGGTTTGATCACATTACTCAACGAAAGTATGATCTCAGGTTTAAAGCATTTTAAAGCAGCAAAGAAAGTAGTACAGATCTCAGGTTTTTTCCACAAGTTGCTTTCCGGTGCATCGGAACAATTTAGAACGGTCTTTGTTTCGCCTCTCCGGACCTTTATGAGACCTTCGGGATATCAGGTAGCGGTTGCTGTGACAAACATAGGAGAAGGGAGTTTGTTAGTGGAAAACCTTTAGTTCAACTGTGTTGTGCTAAGTTTTAGTATTCTTAAAATAGTAATCAAGAACCTGAAGACTCTGAGACAAAGATTCAAACTGTAAATACTCTCTCACTCTCTCCTCTCTTTCCCGTTAAACTCTCTGTCCCATATTAGTAGATAACAAACTCAACACACCCAACACACCAATTTCCATTTCACACACAAATTTCACTCGCTTTCACCTTTGAGGAGCAACACAACAGTAAAAGTGGAGCAACACCCGTTTGATCTAGGGTTATATTTGGGTTTGAAATGCGGAGGGGCCACCATGGCTGAATCACCAACATCAACCTCTGAAAAACCCCCAATGGAGAATGTAGGGTTAGGGTTCTTAATCGACGACGCGCTTCCGTCCGATCCGGCCAAACCGGAGCCTGAGATTGTTGAATACACTTGAATCCTAAAAAAATTAGCGCAATTCCTCAATAATAAACTTACATCGACGCACACCAGTGGAAAGGCTTCGACGGTGGTGCAGGGGCTGAGATAGCTCGTCGCCTCCATACACCGCGCCTCCGCCGTCGTTCCTCCTCCTTGGGTGAGTTCATCGCCTCCACGGGCCACGCCTCCGCCGTCGTTCCTCCTCCTCCGGTGAACTCGTCACCTCCACAGGCCGTTCCTCCGCCGTTCGATTCCTCCACAGGCCTCGCCTCCGTCGTTTGATTCCTCCTCCGCCGTTTCCGCCACTAACCACGCCTCCGGCAATCGCAGAGAAAAGCCGGAGGATTCCCCGAGATTGAAGTTGCCTAATAGAAAGAAGAGAGAGAGTTTAGAGAGAGGAATAGAGAGAGAATGAGAGACAGCAGATTGAGAGCCAAATGTGAGCGCGAAAATTGGGAGAGAAAAAAATGTTAGGTTTTAGAGTAAAGTGAGGGTAGTTGTGTAATTTTGCGTTAAAAATGAGTATATTTTGAGTTTTTTAAGTGAGTGTCCTTATTAAGGGTGGGTTGGGATATCGTTACGCCGAAATACCGAACATACCGCGCCGAAAAAAACCTGAAAATACCGAAAGAGACGGTATACCGATTTTTCGGTACAGTATCATACCGTACCGATAAGCTTCGGTACAGCAACGATATTCAAAATTACAATACCGCGGTATACCGATAAATACCGTACCGCGGTATATACCGAATTTACGTGCATGTCACAATAAATCATCACAAGATTTATAATGATTAATGAATACACTAGCATATATTATATGTTAATATTTACGCATTAAAACTTTAAAAATATGAGTGTATGTAAGTGTATGAACATGATAACTTATGTTACTAGTTTAATTTAGTTTAATTAAGTTAAAACATACTAGCTAAAAATAAAAATTGAATGTAATAACTTATATGTTATATAAGTTATATTATCTAAGTAAAATACTACAAATAGTATTCTTTCAATAGTAGTTTGATTTATATTTAAGGCATACTAGCGTAATTTCTGAATATTTTAGTTTTTAAAGTAAATATATCGAAAAATATTAGTGAAATGTATAAATGTTGATTCATGAAATACGTATGTATTTTAAATGGTTAAGGATTAATTAGACTTTTTATTAATGAATTGTAATTTCTTATGGATTTATTGTATGGATTTTATTAGTTTATGAATTTTTAATTTTATGGATGATCGTATATATGTTTTTGGTATACGGTATACCGTACCATACCGAAGTACGGTACGGTATACCGAAACGACGATACGATAACGGTATGGATTTTTTCCATACCGAATTTTCGGTATACCGAACATTGGTATGCCGAAAGGTACGGTACGGCAACGGTATGAAAAATCTCATACCGCAACTAACGGTACGGTATACGGTATGAAGAAAATTTTACGGTATGCCGTACCAAACCACCCCTAGTCCTTATATTGATTTTGTTATCTCATATTGAGTAGTTTATTATATTAACTCTAATAATTATTCAAGGTAGGTTTATTCCAAAAAAATTGATGTTATAAGAAGATGGATATAACTTTTAACTAAGGCAAAAATATTCACACCCCAAAGCAAAAAAATAGAATAAAAATCTTGCAATCGGGTTTTAAGACTATATTCAACCTTCCTCAACCTCAACCTCAACCATCCAACATTTATGTTATTATATTAATTTTTCTTTCTTTCACTAATTCACTATTCATTCAACCTCAACCGGCAACCACCTCTACTTTTATTGGTTAAACACCATTCCAATTACCAAACCAAAACATTATACTCCTCCGTCCATGATTTAGTGACACGCTTTCTTGGGCACAGTTTTTTTTGCATTTTGATGGTGTAGTGATAAATTAATGTGGTAAAGTGTTAAAGTAGAATAATTGTGGACTCATTTGAATTTTTTAATAGTATTAAAATGTTAAAGTAATAAAAAGTATATGGATAAAGTGTTAAAGTGTTAAAGTGTTAAAGTGATTGTGGGGTCTACGTCTTAAAACGGAAAGTGTCAGTGAATGATGGACGTCCCAATATAATAATTGTGTCAGTAAATGGTGGACGAGGTAGTATAAATTATTTTTTAACATAATTTTCAATAATAATTTAATTATATGTATAATAATAATTACAAAAGGAGATAAGAACATAAATATTTCACAAAGTACGAACAAATATTTATTATATAAAATATATAAAATAATGGCAGCAATATTTCATAAAAATAAAAAATCTAACTTTGTAATAGAAATAACTACAGAATTAAAAACATATTAAAAATAAAAAACTTCACAATAATTGCATACATTACCAACTCACATTAAATAGAGTAGATTTTTAATTTATAAATAATAGATGAATATATATATATATATATATATATATATATATATATATATATATATATATATATAGGGATTGGTTCTCATGGATACTAGTTAGATCATGAGAACTAGGAACCAATCTAGTCCCTTAAATATTTCCAAATCCATGGCCACGATTAATCCCTACAATATTATTGTAGTGATTAAATATTAATTTCACAAATTATAAAGGGTAATTTGGGCATGAAAAATAGCATCAATATTCGGTTAGCTTAAATCTCGGCACTACTTGAATCTATTCAAGGATATATACAAATTCTCAACTTGGAAATAAATCTCTACTTATCTACGAAAAAACCTAATGCTTATGACGATTCACGCCAGAAGCTTCTGCATAGACAGATCGGAGCAGCCACGTTTTCTTCCTTGTTGTATCTACCGACTAGCTTAACTTTTTTCTCTTGCAGAATTTCGCCGATTCGACATAGCTCCGAACAAGAAGCGCCGTCAAGCTGAAAGCACGCAACAACATCAATCTGAAAACAGTTCGATCAAGGACAAAATCAAACGATGGTAAGTTCTAAATTTGTTGTTTGCGTATTTATGAAAATAATCGAACCCAGTTAGATATGAATTCGAATAGTCTTACTACTCTATGAAAATTGTGAAATTAAATTAACAACGCATGGTTTTACATTCACGATGTTCTAAATTTTCTTCTATAACTTGCTTAACCATTCATATATGATATGTTTGAGCACAATATGTATTTAAGCTAAGCATATATAATTACTGTTTTAAGCAATCCTTATAATCTTTTAAGTCCATGAAACTTGTTTTTTAGACATTTTATTGAACAATTTCCACCCGTTAAAATAATGAGTTTTGTGCTTTGTTAATTGATTCATTTTGCTTATATATAATTTTCTTGTTATAACTTCTCTTAAATGTAGTTTATACGTTCCATTAAGCATATAATATTTCCTTAGTTTAAGCATACATTATAGTTATTATAAGCAATGTTTACCAAAATTTTAGGAATTTTATCAAACAGCTACCACTCATTGTAACGAATTTATGCTTATTTGTTGTCGATTTTATGCTTAGTTCTCATATAAACATTTTATCGAACACATTTGATGCTTAAATTCTTGATACTTGATTCTTATTTTTCAAATAGCCTGAATTTTGATACTTATTTTTCTATGAACAACTAGTTTCATGCTTAAATATTATGCTAATTTTTCAATGAACAATTTTGATGCTTATTTTTGTGTCATCGATTTTATGCTTATTTTTTGCATTGTTGAATTTATGCTTATTTGTTGTAGATTTTATGCTTTTGTTGTCAATATTGAACACATTTGATGCTTAAATACTTGATGCTCGATGCTTATTTTTGTGTTGTCGATTTTTTGACTCTTTTTTTTTTTGTTTTTTAAATAATATTATTGATAATTGAGCATGACTCGTAACATGTCGTCGATTTCAGATGAATGCTTAAAATATTTTAATTTATTTCTTAAAATATTGGTAATTTAGTTTCGGGGCAACTAGGAAAATACCCACTTTGATTTAGTGAAATAAAAATCTAGCCACTTGGATAAAAAAGATAAAAACTACCCACTTTTTAAGTAAAAATACATTAATACCCTTAATGAATTGTAAAACAAAACAAATATCTTTCAACACACATAAAACACACACAAACACACACACGCACACAATACACACACAAACACACAAACACACACAATACACACACAAACACAGTCCCTCCCTCTCACTCCACAATAATTAAGAAATATTTTAATTTAAAAATTAATTTTTTAAATAATTATACCTAATTTTATATTTATCGACTCCAAAGTAATTAATAAAATCAAAATTAAATATTAAAAATAATCATAAACTCTAAACATAATTTGTAACTCTATAAATAATTATAAAAATAAATTAAATCATTATGATTAAAATTGATGAAAATATAATTAAAATGTAATTTGCTTTTTTTTAGTGAGAATTTGTGAATTCACGAATTGAATTTGAGAATTCGTGATTTTAGGCATTTTTTTGAGTGAATTCACGAATTGAATATGATAATTCGTGAATTCAGGCATTTTTTTAAGTGAATTCACGACCTCAAATTCCTGAATTCGTGAATTCAGGCATTTTTTTGAGTGAATTCACGACCAGATTTTATGGGAGTGAATTCACGACCTCAATGTGAATTCGTGAATTCAAACATTTATGTGAGTGAATTCACGACCTCAAATTCGTGAATTGGGAAAGGGCGGGGGTATTATGTTAAGAGTGGGTATTTTTTTATCTTTTTTATCTAAGTGGCTATTATTTATCTTCACTATCCCCAAGTGGGTATTTTTATCTATTTCCCCTTTAGTTTCATGCTTAATGTGTATTGTCGGCGAATAGTAATCATAAATTTTGTCGAACAATTTCCGTGCATTCTTAAATATTTAAGTATACATTATTGAATTAATAAGCAATGCTTATAATTGTTTAAGCTTTCTATGAAACATTTATCGAACAATTTATGTGCATAGTTTAAGCATGAATTACGACTGATCTAAGCATTATTTTCGATTTTTAATTGCGCAGATTAGGGAAAAGATTTGAGCTAAGGAACCACACATAAACGGAATGTAAACAAGAACTTTTCAATGATGATTTTATTGCTAGCCCTTCAATTCAAATGCCGGAAAAAAGGGAAACTTCAAAAGGAAGGAACTGGAGCATTGGAGCATGCAAAGAATGACAGAGAACTTGATTTAGAGGATGTTGAAATTTTTTTATTTTAGCATATTAGCCTTACTTTTTTCTTTGTTGAGATATTTTATCGAACATATTTCGTGCATTATAACAATTTGATTGATGCTTTATAACAATTTGATTGATTAAATAATTTTGCTTATATTTATAAATTTTACTAATAATTTGCTTATATTTCGTGTATTTTGATTCATTATAACAATATCGTATACATTGAAAATCGAGAAAAGTTTATAAAAATAAACAATATTGTTCGTTTATAAACAATTTTATATTAAATAACACAAATATAGATAATAATTAAGCATTGAAACAAGTTACACTTAAATCAAAACAACATTGTTCATTTTTTTTTTCCTATCATTTTTTTACAAGTAACATTGTTGCTATGAGTAAGAAGCATGAAAAAGATATCTAAACCCTATAACCATAAACCGTATACCCTAAATCCTAAACCCTAAACCCTAAAAGCCTAAACCCTAAACCCCATAACCCTAAGCCTTAAACCCTAAAAAGCTTAAAAACCTTAAACCCTATGAAGATATACGAACAAGAAAAATTAAACAAGCTCACAAGAAAGTAAATAAAGCATTTAGACATTCATAAAAAAAACATAATATCATTTCTAAATATTCATAACTGTACCTCTAAGAAAAATATAAATTCATATATTAAAAAGAAAAGCATGAAAGAATTATAGTCCAATTTATCTTATGCTTAATTTATTTTGTCCAATTTTTTTCTTTACACAATATGATTTGTAAATTATAATTTCATGCTCAATTTATTTGGTTGGAATGCTTATTTATCTTCTCAGAAAGCTTAAGAGTAGTCAATTTTAATTAGAATTATTAATCATAAACTCTCACTAGATATAGCAAACAATTCAAAAGCATTGCGAGAACATGATAAAAAAAAGTATTAAAACATACTACGATCAAATTAAGCATTTTAAAATATAATAAACGATCAAATTAATACTCAAATCCTTATAATGTATTGATTACATTCATGTGTATCCATTATTCGTCTATTGCTTATTCTTTATAATTTTATTTTTAATTATTTAAGTAATCTTCGTATTGAATATTTTATGCTTAAAATCTTACAAGTATTGCTTGCATGCATGTACTCATCTTGCATTTAATTACACACGTTGGAGAGAGAAAGAAGACAGAGAGAAAAGGAATAAGAGGCAGGGGAAGTATGAAAAAAATGGGGGAGCTGTTACAGCAAAAAAAAAAAAACTTGTAAACTAGAGAAGAAAAAAATAAAATGAGTAGTGCGTAGTATAATAGGAGAGAGAAACCAATGGTTAATTAAAGAGAAAATAGAGAAAAATTAAATGAGTAATCCCTAAATTTAAGGAAGATATAACGTAGATTACTTTAATGCCCCTCACATAACAAAATAGCCAAAAATAATACCCATTAGAAATTAAATCTCAACCATTGATCCATTAGATCTAAATGTGGAAATTAGTTCCTAGTTCTCACGAAATGAAGGGTTCTCATATGAACCAATCATATATATATATATATATATATATATATATATATTTGACGTTCTTCCTTTTAGTTCAGTATTAATGTTGAATTTTTCTTGTATACATAAAAAACATATTTCTTTAAACATTTATTACATTGATATCTTTTATCAATGGCTGGGAATAATTTACAAATAAAACAGCTAACATGATTATTTCCTTTAAATCTTATCCAATCATGTTCACACTCTATTTCTATATTCATATATGTGTAAATTATTTGTGATTTTTCTTCTTCATTGTATATACTATATACTGAATTATTATCTGAATCAGTTTTTATTTCTTCTATTTCAAAATCTCCTATTTGTTCTACTAAATTATTTCTTTCTCTATTTCTATTATCTTTATTTTTATCAGGACATCTATTAGCTAAATGTTTTGGATCTCCGCAAATAAAACATTTACAATTTCTATTTTGTGGTTTTCTAACATATTTATTTTTATCATAATTTTTATTTCTATCAAAACTAGTACTCTTTCTGATTTTTTTATGTTTTTTAGGTTTTTCATAATATCCATATGCCCGTGGGGTATAAATTGCTGTTTTACAGAAAGCCCATGCTTGGCTTTTAATTTGTTCTTGCATTACGGCTTCTTTACATTTTTCTTCTAATTTATGAAAAACAAAAGATACTCTCGGTCATATTCCTAAATTTATAGGTTTTGGATCAAGTTTTTTCCATTCTTCATGTAAACTTTTTCCTAAATCTCCTGGTAATTTTATAAAATATTTATCACATAATTCATCTTCCATGGCTCTTCCAGTTTGTGATATTATTCTAGTAAAATCTGTACTAAATTCTCTGATATATTTAAAATGTGAAATACTTAATTGTTCTAAATTTCTAATTGCAGTATCTTGTATAAAAGTATTTTCTTTTGTAGGATCAACTCCTAATAATAATATTCTAATTTGACTTGTAAAATTATAAGGGTTTTCTCCTAAAGATTTAATTTGATTTATTTGTTCAGGAGCTTGATTCTTTTTACTTTGCCATAATCCTAAGGCAATTGGTCCTAGAGTTGTTTCTAAATAAGCAAACATATCAATATCTGTTCTTTTATTTGTTTCCCAATTTCTTACTACATTTTGTTCCCAAATTAGGATTTCATCTGGCCATATTTGGGGACTTTGTTGTTCTAATAATAACATTTCTTTACTGTATAATTTTCCTATAGGCATTCTACTTCCTTTTCCTTTAAATTGCGATTCCCCTTCGTATTTTAGATTAGAAGGTGCCCAATTTTCTCTACCTGTATTTTCTGTTGTACCTGTTCCTGTATGTGAAAATTCCATTTTTGGTCTTTTATAGCCAGTTATAGTTGTATCCATAAAATTTGCTTCTTTTTTATAAAAATCTGTAATCATACTTTTTCCATTTATTATATCACTTACTAATGGTAAGTTAAAGTATTTTTCTAATTCTACATATGATTCTTCATAATTCATACCTAACTCTGTCATACATTCAATTATCATATCATCTACTTGTTCTTGTATATTTAGTTCGGTAAATTTTTTATTTATTATTTGTTCAATAGAGGTTTTTGTTTCTTCTATTTTAAAACCTGTTTCAATTTCAGTTTCTGACTCATTATCCGAGTAATCATTTACTTCACTAAATTTACTATATCCAATTAAGTCAATATTATCATAATCTTCAGTTTCTGTATCATATATAGGTTCTGAATCGTAAATAGAATCTTCTTCTATGTCTACCATTAATGTATGTTCAATATTTTCATCATCACTGTTTTCATTTTCTTTTTTAATATAATTTGTAAATCTTAGATTAAAAGACCCATTACTTGTTTCATACATAATACTTTTTTGTGGAATTAAAACTTTATTATCATTGTTTATATTAAAATTTTCTAAAGACCAATCTAACCCAGCAAGTTCTTCGGGATCAATTTTTATAGGATCTATCATTTTTATTCCTTTACTATTAATATTTTTTACAATTCCATCTATATTTACTTTAAAATTCATACCAGATCTATTACTGGCTTTTCCTAAAATTCCTACACTAACGATTAGATTATTTCCTATATAGTCATCATATCCTTTTGTCTGTAGTCCTATTTTTAAATTTTTTAAATCATTTATATCTTTTAATATTGATGGAAGACAATAAAATATTGCACTATTTTGGCTCATGTCTACTTCCATTCCAGAAATAGTGGCTTTTTTCATATTAATTGTCCATGATTTATCCATTAAAATTGTTAAAACTTTAGTACCTAATATTCTTTTCTTCCTAATCCTTTTATTCCTATAACAACTAATCCAATATGGACAAATCGTTTTTTAGAACTTTTAATTTTTGTTATTGTTTCTGGTGAGATTAAATCTATAATTTGAGTATTTTCAACTACCCTTAGACTTTCTTCTCTACTACTTCTTATTAATACTGTATTAATATTCATTATGCCTGTTTGATATAAAATCCTTGGATTTAAAATATCTATCTGATGATTATTATATAATTCTAAATTTTTATCTATATTAATTTCATCTTCAATTTGAATAATATTTTCTGAAGAATTACTTCCAGATCCTCTTGTAGTTATTCTATTAAAAAATGAATTTGAAACTATATCATTTATATTTGAGGTATTACTTCTTCCTTCTTGTATAGTTCTAGACCTTCCTAAAAAATTACTCATTTTTTAGCTTTCCAATGTTTATAAATAGGTGGAGTAACTTCTTTTCTAGGTTTTTCAGTAGGACCTAAATCTAAATTTTTTATTGTTTTTGTTAATTTATCAAGTTCTTTATATATATATATATATATATATATATATATATATATATATATATATATATATATATATATATATATATATATATATATATAAAATGATTAAAAAAGAAATAAAGTAAATTTCTGAGTTATAATATTTATAGAGGCAAAAATTAAAGTACCTAATATGGGTAATAGAAAATAAAAGTTGTACCCAACTATAATTTTACACAAAAGTTACCCATTTTTTCAACTTTCTTCCAAATTTACCCTTACTTTCCCCACTCTTCTTCTTTCTCTCTCCCCCACATGCAAATGTCAACATCACCTTTTGTCTTTTTCCTTTTTTTTTTTTTTTTTTTAAGAACTGCAGAATTCATTTGGTTAGAAAATGGCTCATTCTTACTACATATGGTAAAAAACTGTGTATAATCTTATAAATGTTGTATAAGAAGTCATGTCCATTCTAACTTATCTATCTTACGAGTACCCCAGTAAGACTTGTTAGGTAAGAAACAAACTCATTCTTACTTTCAATCTTATTATATATGGTAAGAATCAATGTACAATCTTATGACCAATTGTAAAAGATCATGTCTCATGTGCATGTGCATAATCTTATAACCAAGTGCTCTCATAAGACATGTTAAGTAAGAAACAAACTCATTCTTACATTCTTAAGTAAGAAACAAAATTGCCTCTACTTTTTCCACTCTCCTTCTTTCTCTCTCATCCACATGCACATGCACATGTCACATCACATTTTAAGAACTGCAAAATTCATTTGGTTAGAAAATGGCTCATTCTTACCACATATGGTAAGAAACTGTGTATAATCTTATAAATATTGTGTAAGAAGTCATGTCCATTCTAACCTATCTATCTTACGAGTACCCTAGTAAGACTTGTTAGGTAAGAAACAAACTCATTCTTAATTTCAATCTTATTATATATGGTAAGAATCAATGTACAATCTTATGACATATTGTAAAAGATCATGTCTCATGTGCATGTGCATAATCTTATAACCAAGTGTTCTCGTAAGACTTGTTAAGTAAGAAACAAACTCATTCTTACATTCTTAAGTAAAAAACAAAATTGCCTCTACTTTTTCCACTCTCCTTCTTTCTCTCTCATCCACATGCACATGCACATGTCACATCACATTCTAACTATCCATCTTACGAGTGCTCCAGTAAGACTTGTTAAGTAAGAAACAAACTCATCCTTACTTTCAATCTTATTATACATGGTAAGAATATACGTACAATCTTACCACATATTGTAAAAGATCATTCATTCCGCCTGTGCAAAATCTTACAACCAAGTGTTCCAATAAGACTTGTTAAGTAAGAAACAAACTCATTCTCACTTTTATTTTTATAATCAGGTGTAACAAAAAATGTACAATCTTATTATCTTACTTAAAAGTAGAACATGTACAGTCTTACTATCTTACGTAACAATAAAACATGTACAATCTTATAAATATTGAGTAAGAAGTCATGTACATTCTAACTATCTATCGTACGAGTGTTTCAATATGACTTGTTAAATAAGAAACAAACTCATTCTTACTTTCGATCTTATTATATATGGTAAGAATCCATGTATAATCTTACCACCTATTGTAAAAGATAATGTCCATTATACCTGTGCAAAAATCTTACAACCAATGCTTCAGTAAATGATTCATTCTTACCACACATGGTAAGAAATAATGTATAATCTTATAAATATTGAGTAATAAGTCATGTATAACAATCCAGTTTGACTACTCTTCTTCACCTTCGTGTAACTTCTCCATTCATCTCTCTCTCTCACTCTCTCTCTTCCAATCCGAGACCCCATGTTTCTCAACCCATTTGGCTCTCCACATTTTTAGTCGAAACACCCAATAACATTATTTCCCAACAGAAATTTCAAGAGAAGAACACCAAGGAGATTCAGACCCATCAAGAAGAATCTCGAAGGATAGATCTGCCCCATTTGAAATTAGGGGAAATTGGAGCCGGAAGCAGCGAGGAGGACGAAGCGGTGCCACTGGAATCCAACGTCGGCCACCGCGACAAAGGAGGGAGAGAGAAGCGTCGTCCACCATGAAGACCACCCACTGTCACCGCCGTCGAGAACCGTCGCCGCCGTTGCATAAAGAAGCAGAGAAGGGGGACGACGACAAAGGAAGAAAATAGGGAGAAGAGATAGAGAGAGAGAATACGACACAGAGAAATGGGAGAGAAATGTGTTGCAGAGAAATTTTGGGGAGGAGAGAAATGAGTTGCAGAGAATGGGGGAGAGAGAAGAAGAAGAAAAATTAAAAGAAAATATTATTAAGGGCATTTTGGTCCAATCATGTAAAAAGTGGGTAACTTTTAGTTTTTTTTTAAAGTTGGGTATAAGAATTGATTTGTTTAGTCTAGAATAGGTAAGGTAGTATATTACCACATATTTATAACAAATTCGGTATTTATATTTAGAGAATGAAAATGAATAAGGAAAATAATAAAATAAAATAAAATAAAATAAAATAAAATAAGGAAAATTGCCTAAAGTTGAAGAAAAGGAATAAAAACGTAGAGGTTGGAGGTTGGCAACAATCAACCACCCGCACCTCCAAAATCCCGTTTTTCATTTTTATTTAAATGGTTGGAGGTTGGGGTCGCCTCTCTATTGTCATTGATAAACTCATACTAAAGAGAAAGGGTAATTCTATACATAGCCCACAAATTACTCTTTATAGCCACCAAATTTAAATAAATTAATATTGTAATTTAAATTTCCTATATTGTCCTTAATAGCCACCGTATTGTTCTTAACGCTTTGTATTGTTCTTCGTAGCCACCGTTCCTGCATCACACACCCAAACACTGATAATACAGAGACAAGATCCTCCCCTTCTCTCTCTAATGCAGATGGGTTTCTTTGGTGGCATTAATTTTTTTTCTTTCTTTTTGGGGGGTTAACATGACATAAAACTTATTTGAATAGCACAAGGCCAACTTTGAGATTTATCAAATTCTTCTCACCACGTTATCGCCCAATTTGGCCGGAGAGGATTGCTCTTCTTCACCGGAAATTGTGAAACAACGTCCGAAGACACTCGCGCTCATTCTTAGGTATTGAGTCCAAATCAAGTCAAAAATCAAAATATCCTTACAATACTACAAAATTGGGGAAAATGATGAATTGAAGAAGTAAGATTAACAAATTTCCGGCATAAGAGCTCGTTTCCAAAGGCGAGGAGGTTTCGATGAAAGAAGAAGAAGAAGAGTCGGCACGAGGGAGAAGCGGTAGCTACAGGGCAAAATAGGAAACGAAAATAATATATCGAACTAATTTTGATTTAGTGGCTATGGAGAGTAATTTGAAGGCTATGTATAGAATTACCCAAAGAGAAAACTATAGTTGAAGAAATCCGACCATTTACCTTAGTTAAACTTACCAACTGTAAATATCGATTCCGCATAAGCGAGACATTCATGAATCAATTAAACTAGATTTGTACATGTGCGATACACGGAACACTTACTTCACTGTAAATAATAATATGATTATAAAATTTATTATATATAGCATATGTAATTCCTAAATTATTTCCCGTTTATATATATCTAAATATATAAATAATAATCAATAATAAGTATTTTGTTGTAAAGTAAATTGTAGAACAAGAAATCTAGAAGAAGAAGAAGCGAGAGAAGAAGATGGAGGCGCAGGAAATAGGGTTTCTCATTAATCTCGTATTCTCTGTACCTTAAAAATAAAGTACAATAAGATATATATACTAGATAGAACACCCTAATTTATTGGTAATGTCCACAATATATAAATATTTATAACACTCCCCCTTGGACATTACAATGTAATGTTCATACCTCGTTAAAAACCTCCCCGTAAAAACCACGTGGGAAAAATCTGGTAGAGGAAAAAAGTACATAACATATGTTAATTCATGTGTTGCATTAGTTTCCTCATTAAAAATCTTCACTAAGAATGATGAAGTCCAAGGTTCGTTGGTTCAAGATCCTGTTCGTGTTCCCGAAGGGCCGGTGACGAGAGCTCGAGCTAAGAAGTTCAAGGAAGGTTTGCAAGGATTGATCCAAGAAGTTTGGGCTCAAGAATTGATGAAGAAGCCCATTGGAGAAGGCGGATCGGACAGCCCGCGAGTTGTTAATTATATTAAGTGTGATCGGGCAGAAGATTGAAGACTTTATTTTAATTTTGGTGTGTTTTTGTCCAGGCCATGTTTTTGGGCTTTAAAAGACTTGTTTTTGGGTTCTTATCATGTTGTTTAATGGGTTTGGTCATACCTTTGACTTTAGGTCAGTTATTTCCTAGTTTGATTAGGTTTAGATGGTTTTATTTGTCTCCCTATATAAGGGGGGTCTTTGTGGACGAAAATTAGATCATCTTATCATTAATATTATTGTGAGTTTTATTCTCTCTTGAGAGTTCCTCGAATTCTTCTTGATTATTCCAAGACGAATTCATTATCCGGCGAATCAGCGAGTCAATCATCCCTCGTTGTGTGTCAATCATCGTTCCCGTGTGACTAAGACGATCGCTATTTGAGGTATAGGCTGTTCCTAGGACTGACTTATATCATTTATAGGATTGGATCTTAGGTATATTGGAATATCCATCTTGTTCTTCCAATTCGTTCGTTCTTAGTATTAATCCTTCCGTGTGCGTCTTCAATTCGGTTGTCAAGGATCATATCATTTGGCACCAGAGCCAAAGTTTACATCATCCAGGTTTTATCTTTCTTTTGTATTGATATTCGTATCTTCGTGTTGCATTCGTCGTCGTTCTGTTCCTTTGTTCGAGTCGTTTCCGTGTCAAAAAAAAAAAAAAAAAAAAAGAGTGAAATCCGATCTGTTCGTGAGTTATAGGGAGTTGTTTCTGAGTTTGTTATTGATTAGGGCAAAAAAAAGCCCTTTTTTCGTCGGCCGTAGAATCCACATACGAACTCCGATTTTGCTCCATAATACCTTTTCGGAAATGTCTTGAAAAGATCTATACGGTGGTTATTTTTGCCAAAATTGGCCGTTAAAAGGGTCAAATCGCCCATCGAAGTTTTCGGTAAATTTTTCGTGTCTTCGGATTTTGAGAATTTTTAGTTCCTTCATCCCGTCTTCCTACTTTCAGTACTCTTGATTCGTTTATAGTGATTTCTGTGGTAGATTAAGGGAATTTGAGCCTCTTAAGAGAGAATTGAGTGGAAAAAGGCAAGAGAGGTGAGATTATTAGAGGGTAAAAAGCCATTGATATTGAGCGATACACGAGTGCTGAGTGTGAATTGTATTGAGGGATACACGAGTGATTGTGAGGTGGTGAGGAATCTATTTTACTAACTTTGGTTTGTTTCTTTTTGTAAATTGTAAAAAAAAAAATAAAAAAATAAAAAATTGCAGATATGGCGTCTGATGAACAAGAGGCGTTGGATCTCAAGATGAAGTTCGTGTTTGAAGCATTGAAGTCGGAGTTGGGAAAGATTATGAAATCCAAGCTGGCAGGAGTTTATGATAGAATTGGTGAAGTTGAATCAGTCTCCAAACAGATTCAACATCATCGAGGTGGAAGAGGAGGATGAGGTGGCAGAGGAGGTCGTCATAATCATCGAGACTATGGGACCAATTGAGGAAGAGTATGAATACGATGAGGAAGAGGAATGGGAGGAACCAAGGAACAGGCCTGACAATAATCTGGGCAATATCAAGCTGAATATTCCCTCCTTCCAAGGGGGAATGATCCAGATGCGTATATTGAATGGGAGAGGAAGATCGATCTCATGTTCGACTGTCACAATTACTCTGAGCTGAAGAAGGTGAAGTTGGCAGCGGTAGAGTTCTCCAATTACGCTCTAGTTTGGTGGGATCAATTGGAGAAGGGTAGGAGAAGAAATGGTGAACTCCAGACGTGGAACGAGATGAAGGGAATAATGAGGAAGAGGTTTATACCAACTCACTACTATAGAGAACTGCACAACAAGCACCAAAGCTTGAGACGGGGATCTAAGAGTGTGGATGAATACTACAAGGAGATGGAAGTAGCCATGATTCGAGCTAATGTTTTGGAGGACAGTGAGGCGATGATGGCAAGATTCTTGGCTGGTCTGAATTGGGAGATTCGGAATGGAGTGGAGCTGCAGCATTATGTCGAGATAGAGGACATGGTGCACATGGCGGTAAAGATAGAGAATCAGCACAAGAAGAGGGGCAATAATAGTTACAATAAGCAGAACCAGTCCAATTGGAGGCAATCTCAGCCTGCTGCTGGTGGTTCTTTTTCGAAAGGGAACCAATGGAAGAAGGAGGAGTCGCCGAGAGATGAGAAGAAACTATTCGTAAAGGCGCGGTCAGATTTGACGAGCTCTACCAACCAAGGCAAACCAGCAGTGCCTGAGGTTCATAATCGTGATCGGAAGTGCTTCAAGTGTCAAGGATTCGGACATATCATGAGTGACTGCCCAAATCGGAGAGTGATGATCATGATAGATGATAGAGAATTCGTGACTGATGACGAAGTTGATCCGGAGATGCCTGGTTTGGAGGAGTCTGAGGACGAAGGAGAGGATATTGAACCACCTGCAGGACGCATTTGTGTGGCCAGAAGAGCGTTAAGCGTCCAGAATCATGTGGACGAACTAGTGCAGTGCGAAAATATCTTTCACACGAGATGTCAGGTGAAGGATCAGTTGTGCAGTGTGATCATTGATGGAGGGAGCTACACCAACGTTGCTAGCATGGCCATGGTTCGAAAATTAGGGCTACCTGTGATACAACATCCCAAACCGTACTGGCTGCAATGGCTAAACGAAACTGGTGACATCAAAGTAACGAAGCAGATGAAGGTTCCGTTTTGCATCGGAAAATATTAGGATGAGATATTATGTGATGTGACGCCGATGCAAGCGAGCCATATACTGTTGGGACGTCCGTGGCAGTTCGATCAGAGGGTGACACATGATGGCTTCACCAACAAATATTCGTTCGAGTACTAGCAGAAGAAGGTGTCGCTTGTTCCTCGTACTCCCAAACAAGTGTATGAGGATCAAGTATTGCTGCAAAAGGAAGCTGAGAAGTTGAAGTTGGAGGAGCAGAAGGTGGAGAATAAGGAGAAGGGTGTAGTACAAAAATCGTGCTTTGCAAAGGCGAGCGATCTGAAGTTGGCGGTGCAGGAGGAGAGGTCTTTGATCGTACTTCTGTACAAGGGGAACTTTTTATCTACTAACGATCTCGACTCTCTACCCTCTTCGGGATTATATATTTCGATCTTCAAGACCTATTCTTCAAAATAATTTAAAATTTGTTGTTCCCCCTCAAGACAATAATCTTTCACATTATCTACTTCTCGTGCATAGATATATGACGAGGTTTAGTGAATAATCTGCAGGATTATCACTAAGTATTATATATTTATAACAATGGTTCTTCTGGAACTTATGTATGCAACACAATAACAACATTATATATCCTCATAAAGGATATTGAGGATTTTAATAATATAACAGTCCCATAAATACATTGTGGGGATCAATCAAAATAAGCAACAAGTATCCAAAATCAACCAACATCAATCTTAATTAGTATCTCAATATGTAATATATATCAAGGTTTTAGCAAACCTTAAAGATAACAAAGAATATGATGAACACTATATAAATAGATCTCCTTCCGGGAGTAACAATGAACAAAGGTTTTGTATACCTTTTAAGATAACCAATATAGTGTTCAACATCATTCAATATATCTCCTTCTAGGAGAATCTCAAAATATTACATGCAAGTATTTCGTGTACAATATCAAGCCTGATAAGTTAGTACTTCTGGTACTTAATGTAATGAACTTCAGGTTCATAGTTTATTTGTTATCTTACTCACTTCAAGTGATAAACGAAACATTAAGATACTAAATAGGAATTTATCAAATAAAACTATTTAGGATACTTTATAATCACTTCAAGTGATACACAAACATTGATGTACTAAATGGATGCGACTTATCAATAACAATTAATTAGAGTGCTCATAAAACAAATATACTGGTATAATACTTCTTTAGGAAGATACTAGAACTTCTAGCCAAGATAATATTTAGACTTATCACAAGTCTTTCATTCTAAAGACTCCGTCACTAAGCATGAGTTAACATTCTCAAATTCTATGCGTGTACTATTTATTACATCAATATAATGTGTAACGAAAATCATTCATGTTGGGAATTGTTAAGAACAAAATTTTAAGGGGGAACTCCTATGGGACACTTCGAAGTGAGTCAAACAGTTGTTTTGATTTGATCCCAAAACCCCAAAGCGTTCTGTTCCCAAGCGACCCATTTTGATGTAGATGATAGGTTAGAAATTTTTCTAAGCCTACTCTGTTAGGATGGCTTTATTTCGCTTAGATTGTAGACTACAAAAAGTTCAAGTGAAGGCCACTCACTTGAGTGTGTTTTCCAAGCGAAGCGAGTCTACCGAGCCGAAGTGAAGCGTGCCGAAGAATAGCGTAGCAAAGCGAGCGCTACAGTGGAATCAAAGCAAGTCCTCCAAAGCGAAGCGAAGCGAGCGCTACAGAAAAAATCAAAGCGGACGCTACAACTTCAAAGCAAAGCGAGCCACTACCTACCAGAAAGCGACAGGCCAATTCCCGCTCCGATTTTGAACTCCAGTCAACTAGAGATCTTCGCATTAGTTGCAAGATCTCCACGTGTCGAACGCGGAGAGGAGCAGAGGAGTTGACTGCCAGGCCGACAGGGCTCCGCTACAGTACTGGCTCGCTCCAGTTACTGTTGAATTTGGATCTTAGCCATTTCCGGCAAAGAGCCAAAACTGCGCGTCTGAAAAGCAGCCAGCCAGCCTGTGCAAGTACTGTTGAGAGGAGGAGGGACAAAGCCACCAACCAAGCAACGGATCTCGGCATCCCTCCGCCTATAAATAGTGAAGGATGAAGACAAAGAGAAGTAGAACACTTCTTGAGCATTCAAGCGCCTACTGCAAACAAACACTCCCAGCCTTAGAGCAAACTTCGAGTCTTTGTTTCCAAGTGTTCTCCGAGTTCCAGTTTCATCGGAACTCGTCTTCACAACCTTCACACTTAGAATCTAAGCCCATTCCATATCCAAGCTTAGAAGAAGAACTCTAGCCATCTTTGCATCTACTGTAAAGAGTTCTTCATAGTGTGTTCGTCGTATACCAAAAACCCTAACCCTAATTTCTGTTGTTAGGTTTTTGTGTTCGTTGTTAGGTTGTTTCGATCCAAGGCCCTACTTTCATCGATTGTAGAAGCCTCGATCATAGAGTCTAGATCTAAGCTTGCACTTACATCGTTTGTGTAAAGCTCGATCGAAGCTAGGCTGTAAGGAGAGCCCGTAATCTCCCTGTTGTCGGACTGAAGCGAGTGAAGCTTCCAGTCCAGTTTAGGTTTTAGTAGTGAACCCGCAATCACTGCATCTGTTGTCAGATCCAAGTGAGTGAAGCTCGATCTCGACCAGGCTTTTGAAGAGCCCGTAATCTTCAAGTTCTTGAGTGAAGAGAACGTGTTGCCGAGTGCAACAAAGCGGACGTAGGAGCTTTAACTCCGAACCACTATAAATCTTGTATCGTATCTCTCTAACCCTAAACTCTATTTCCTTGTTTGATTATACATTGCATTTGCATCTAAACAAACATAACTTGGAACTTTTAATTACTTAGGAAAGAGTTAGCTCACCGAATTCCGCACTAGAGTAAAGTCTCACTCTTGATCAAGCTTGAAGCTTAGGAGAGAATCTTGATTGCTTTAGATCTAGCTCTCGGCTAGGTCTTAGTATTTCTTACGAGCACTTTACTTCATACTCTGAGTTAAGGAATTTGAAGTTGAAAAACTTCAAAATACGTATTCACCCCCCCCCCCCCTCTACGTATTTTTCCTTTAACAAACCGGGACCAACAAGTGGTATTAGAGCCAGGTTCTTTCGAGCCTCTGCTTTGCATATCCGAAGCGAGTCCCCACTCGCTTCACGTTGTCTCATTGAACCGGATCCTATTTTTCCTAAGTGCATCAAAACCTCACCCACGCATACTGCATCTACTACTGACAGTTTGCTTCTAGTCTTCCACAGTTCTCCATAGAAGGCTATGAGATCTGGAGCTTTCGCGTTGAGAGCTTCCTATGTTCCATCCATGACCGGATGTGGGAGGTCATTGAAGATGGGCCAATCGAAATCAGGAAAGCTGTCTCTGATAATGTCCCAGCTGCTGAAGGTCGGGCTGCCTATATTCAACAAACATACGTGGAGAAGGACAAAGATGAATACTCTCCAAATGACTTCAAAGTCGCCAACCTCGACAAGATCGCACGCCACACGATGCAGAGCACCGTGTCGGACGCCTATCTACCAAGGATAAGGAAGTGCATAACAGCGAAAGAAATGTGGGAAACCCTAGCCCTCATTTCTCAAGGCACAGACAAAATCAAAGAAAACAAGCTCGCCGTACAAATGAGGGAGTTTGAAAGCTTGATAATGAAGCCAGGAGAATCCATCGACACCTTCGAACTGAGTTACCAACATCACTGCAACTCTCAACTCACTTGGGAAGGAACTCACAGACAAGGAAGTGAACATGAAGATTGTTCGAGCTCTCACAAGGAAGTGGCAGACAATGAAGGAGCTGTAACTAGCTACCAATGATCTATCGAAGCTCACACCGGAGATTCTGTTCTCTGAACTCAAAGCTCATGAATTCGATCTGAATCGAATGAACCTCGACGAAGAGGATGAAGCTCCCACGATGTCAAAAGGTGTAGCTTTCAAAGCTGCTGAAGGGCCGAGCGATCACTCCCTAGCCAAGATGACGAGGGAAGAGCTGGAAGAACATGTTGCGTTCTTATCCAAGAATTTCAACAAAATGAACTCGCGTGTGGGCAAGTACAAAAGATTCTACAAGCAGTACAAGGGAAGGAGCACTGATACTCGAGAGGGAAAAGGAAAGAGAGAAGAGACGACGAAACCGATCTCAAGGGACATGATGGAAGTGGAATGCTACCATTGCCACAAATTGGGCCACTACAAATCCGACTGTCCGAAGCTGAGTGCAAAAGAGCGAGAGGAACTAAGAGCAAAGAGGGATGCTCCAAGGCGAGCGCTTGTAGCAAGCGAGCAGCCAGTCGCTACAACTGAGGATGTCTCAAGCGACTCGGATGCATTCACAGATCCCAATTCCAGTGATGGAGAGGATCTTGGGCTCATGGCACTCACCGACGAAGAAAATGGAGAGGTATTTATCCATCCCTCACCTAGTTCAATTACACTCGCACACACTCACCAAGAGGAAGCTAATTCCTCGACATGGAGTGAGTTGCTTGACAAGCACATCAAATTGTCAAGCGACCACGAAATGCTGAAACAAGCTTTGTCTCAAAGCGAGAAGGAGAACCAAAAGCTAGCCACTGAGCTTGACCAAGTCAAACTTAACTTAAGGGCTATGACTAGTAAGTTCGAGGATCTCTTCGCTAGGCATCAAAGCTTGGAAGGAAGGTATGAAACCCAATCCGCTCTAGTTGCCAACTTGAACAAAGCTTCATATGCTAGGCAGGCACTAGAGAGCTCGCTTCTACCTTTTGGTAGAAAGGGAGGACTCGAATATGAGGTGGACCTTCCAAGCCTACTGTCTTTGTTGGTACTTCAAACACAACACCATCAGTCACTTTGGATGTGCCCACTGCCTCCAAAGTGACCACCAACAAGGATAAAGGCCACATGGCTGAGAACCCTAAGAAGAAGCCAATGAAGATGTCTGTATCTTCAAGGGTAGAATCTAAGGGCAAGCAAAATTCAACTGTCCCTAGCACTCACAATGCTAAGTCTTACCAATCCAAAGGTAAAGGGAAACCAGTTGAAGCTTCTAAGTCTCAAGCCAAGACACGAGAGACAAAGGATCTCCCTTTCAAGAAAAGGAGTAATGTCTATGTGTCACGTTATCCGGACTGGAGATGGTCTAATCGGACTAACGTTGAGGGGGAAGAATTCGAAGCACCGAGGAGGTCGCTTCAAACTTCCAAGGTTTCTCAAGCGAGTCGGGGACAAAACCCTAGTTTGACCGCTTCAAAGAAACCAAGCGAGCCGCTTCGACAGACTGTAAAACCTAAGTCAGTCTCTAAGCCTGTAGCTAATCCGAAGCGAGTCGCTTCAGGATATAAGAAAAAGGGTAAGAGCATAGGTAGGCCTCAAGCGAGCCGCTACCCCTCTTGCACACACTGCTGCACGTGTGAAGCTGCTTCAAGGCAGAACTCACAGTTTTCAAAGGTCGAGAAACCCAAGACACAAGCTACCTTTCAAAAGCAAGTGAAGCAAGTGTGGGTACCTAAAGGAACTAACCTGCAAGGACCCAAACTGATTTGGGTACCAAAATCTGTCTAATTACAGGTGAGCGCCGTGGATCCCATGCCAAGTGAGGGTCAACAAATCTGGTACTTGGACAGTGGATGTTCAAGACATATGACCGGCATGAGAGCTCTACTTCATGACTACATAGAGAAGAAGGGTCCACACGTTACTTTTGGTGATAACTCTCGAGGAAGCACCAAAGGATATGGCGCACTGAAGATTGGAAAGCTCACGATTGAAGAAGTCTCCTATGTGGAAAGACTTAAGCACAACTTGCTATCCATTTCACAATTCTGTGATAAAGGATACAAGGTGGAGTTTATCTCCAATAAGTGCATTGTGAAGAGCAAGCTCACGTCCCAGATTGTGCTCACTGGAATTCGAAAAAGGAATGTCTACATAGCACAATGGGACAGCTGCAAAGAGGAGACGTGCTTAGTCGCAAGAAGTGCTACAGAAATAGGATGCATATGGCACCGAAGAAGCACTTCGCCAGTCTTGAAGAAGCTTCATCCAAGCGAGTGCTCGAGCTGCTTCATATGGATCTGTTTGGTCCAGTCACTCCAGTTAGCGTGAATGGAAGGAAATACACTCTAGTTGTAGTTGACAACTTCTCTCGCTACACTTGGGTTGTATTTCTCTTCAGCAAGAAGGAGACACTGACCAAGCTACCACAACTGCTCAAGCGACTAGCTGTGGAGAAGAATCCAGCAATTGCCACCATCCGTTCCGACAAAGGCACAGAGTTCCTGAACTCTACCATTGAAGCTTACTGCACGGAGCATGGCATAGCACATCAGACTTCCTCAGCACGCACACCTTAGCAGAATGGAGTTGCTGAAAGAAGGAATCGAATCATCAAAGAAGCCGTTCGAACCATGATCGCAGACTCGAAGCTTCCAATGAAGTATTGGGCTGAAGCTGCCAATACAGCATGCTACACGCATAATCGAACGCTTCTCTGCAAACGGCACGACAAGACACAATATGAAATATGGAAAGGGAGAATTCCTAACATATCTTATTTCCATATTTTTAGTTGTAGGGTCTTCATCCATGATAATGGGAAGTCACAGTTGAAAGCCTTTGAAAGTAAAGCTGATGAAGGAATATTCTTAGGATATTCTACATCAAGCAAAGCTTACAGGGTCTTCAATTGTAAAACCCTAATTGTGGAGGAATCACCCCATGTCGTATTTGATGAATCTTCCTTGAGTCTTCCACAGGAACAGGTTCAATCTAAGGAAGGAAAGTCAAGCGAGGAACCCATCAACTCACTTACTTGGGACATGCTTGAAGATGAAGAAGAGATCAAGGACTCAAGCGAGCAGAATGTCCAAGGAAAAGTTGAAGCTGCCCCCAAGACTCCTGAAGCGAGTGCAGGCCAAGCACCCAATCCAGTCGCTTCAGATGGTGAAGCAAGTGACCAGGAAGAAGATTAAGACGAAGCTAGTGGATCCAAGCGTGCATGGCTCAAGGATCACTCACCAAGTCGAATCATTGGAGATCAATCCAAGGGTGTAGTGACCAGAAGTCAAGTGTTTGGAGAAAGTGCCATGTTCAGTTGCTTTCTCTCAAACATTGAGCCATCATGCGTGGAGGAAGCCCTAGCTGATTCCAATTGGGTGATCGCCATGCAAGAAGAGCTGAATCAGTTCACCAGGAACGACGTATGATATCTCGTGGATCGTCCCGAATTCCAGCATGTTATTGGCACCAAGTGGGTGTTCAAGAACAAGACGGACGAGGACCACAACGTCGTGAGGAACAAGGCGCGACTTGTCGCTAAGGGCTACTGCCAAGAGGAAGGAATCGACTTTGATGAGACCTTCGCTCCAGTGGCACGACTTGAAGCGATCAGACTATTTCTAGCCTATGCAGCGGCCAAGAAATTCAAAGTCTATCAGATGGATGTGAAGAGCGCGTTCCTCAACGGTGAATTAAAGGAAGAAGTGTTTGTGGAGCAGCCACCGGGTTTCGAGTAGGGAAATAAGGTGTATCGCTTGAAGAAAGCCCTATATGGGTTGAAGCAAGCTCCAGAGCTTGGTAATATACCCTATCCGAATTCCTAGTGGATAATGGATTCCACAAAGGAAAGATAGATCGAACCCTATTCACCATTAACCATGGAGAGGATATGCTATGGGTTCAGATTTATGTGGACGACATCATATTTGGATCACCAAACCAGTCGCTTAGCGAGAAGTTTGGAGAGCTTATGAAGACCAAATATGAGATGTCGATGATTGGCTTGATGAGCTGCTTTCTAGGTCTTCAAGTGAAGCAGCAGGTTGATGGAATCTTCATCAATCAAGCTAAGTATACTCGAGATATGCTTGCGAAGTTCGGTGTTCAGCATGCCAAAGCTGTGAAGATTCCGATGAACACCAACTGGAAGATGGAGCCAGACCTAGATGGGAAGTCTGTGGATGCTACAGACTACCGAGCTTTGATCGGATCCCTTCTATATCTCACTGCAAGTAGGCCGGATATAGCTTTTGCAGTTGGAGTATGTGCTCACTTCCAAAGCAATCCCAAGCACAGCCATCTTGAAGCTGCCAAAAGAATTCTTCGATATTTGAAGGGCACTGTCAACATGGGGCTGTGGTATCCAACGGATGACAATTTGGAGCTCACTGGATACTCAGATGCTGACTATGGAGGGTGCCGAATTGATAGGAAATCAACTTCGGGCACTTGTCAGTTCTTGGGAAGCAAGCTGATCTCATGGTTTTCAAAGAAGCAGACTAGTGTAGCTACTTCAACGACTGAAGCCGAGTATATGGCCGCTGGAAGCTGCTGTTCCCAAATTCTATGGCTTCGTCAGCAGTTGAAGGACTACAGAGTTGAAGCGAATGAAATTCCAATATTCTGCGACAACAACAATGCTATATGCATCTCGCAAAATCTAGTGCTTTACACCAGATGCAAGCACGTTGAAATACAACATCACTTCATTCGTGATCATGTCGAGAAGAAGGATATCAAGCTCGAGAAATCCATACCGATCTCCAGCGAGCAGATATCCTCACCAAGCCTCAAGCTGAGTCTCATTTCAATCAGCTATGCATGGAATTAGGGTTGCTAGACCCTGGTGAAGAATGCTAGATTCAGAATGCACGAAGGAATGGTCGCTTGTTCTTTTGAGCGTCACTCGCTTCGGATCTTCACCAACTCAAGCGAGTCACTTCAATATTCCACTCTCTTGAAGAAGGAGTAATAATGTGGAGAAAGGTGGAGTGTTGGAAGACGTTCCCTACCCGCTTACAGGAATTGTTAAGCCATTGGTTAAGGGGGAACTATTGTTTGCTCTCGGAGCAAACTACTTCCAAAGCGGGCAAGGAAAGCTGCTACCTAGCCTAGGATTCCTAGCGAGTGGGTATAAACACTCGCAAGTGCCGTTTCTAGTAACGGTTGTGGGGTCTTGTATCGGGCCTTCCCACGTAAAAATGGTGAAAGCTTAGGCAGGGCTGGCACCTAGACCTTGCGTCCTCTTCCCATCTTTCCGCCGAAGAGGAGCAAGTCTTCTCATCTCCTTCATCGTGGATAAACATCCATTCCTTACTCACCCTTCATTGAGTTGAGCTGCTGGATGTCTATTCATTCCTCCTCATCTTTGAATTTTGCATCGCTTCAATTAACCCTAGTCTGGGTCAAGCGAGTCGATTGCAAATTCATTCTGTAGCTTGTAGGAGGAAGCTTGAAGGGTTACCTTTTTCTTCAAAAGGTTGCAGGGCTGGTGACATGCTTCTTCAAAAGGTCTTGTCAGAGCATTCTCATTGTCATCCTGTCCTATACTGCTCTGAGATAAGGACTTGTACTCATCCCCCATTCGTCGTGAATAAGTACACTTACGTGAAGCTCCCCTCTGGGTTGTAGTAAGCTTGTGTAATATATTCATTCTTTCCCTCATTCACTTCGATGGAGGACTCTCTAGTTCGTAGAGGAAGATGAATGCCATGAAGATGAATGCCATGAAGTTCTAGCCAAGATGAAGCATCCAACAAGTGAATTCATCAACAAGTGGTACTTAACAAAGGTGGTGTCAAAAAGCTTCAAGCACAATCATCAAGTGGATTCATCAAGTGCTGTCTAAATCCTCAAAATGAAGTCTTCAATACGTGGTATCAATCTCCTACGAAGTGACATTGACTGGTAAGTGGTTCAATTTTAAGTACACTAAGTGAGCTGAAGCGTGCCAGAAACCTTCACTCACTATGTGGAAAATATGAAGTGAATCTGACACAAATACAAAGAGTAAAACATTCTTGTTTATCCTCGAAGTATGTAAGTCAGAAACATTTTAAATTAAGCAAAGAAATTTCATTTCTTATTCCAGTCGCTTCAGATGGCCAAGCGAGTGCTACGTCACTCCGAGCGAGCCATCGCAAGCGAGTGCGGAACAGTCACTCAAGCGAGTACCTCTCAAGCGAGTCAAGGCCAAGCGGCCCAACTCGAGCGAGCTGGTACGAAGCGAGTATGAGCTGTCTGCACTCGAGTGCAGATTTTACCTTTTGCTTTTCATTTAATGCAGATTCACGTACAGCCGAAAATAACGGGCACGTGCACTGCACTTTGAATTCGAAGCGGGTAAGGACGGAGAAGATCCAACCATCGAATCCAAACAGTCCCTGATTTATAGCCGTTGGATCCGACGCCGTGTAAAGTGACGAATCACAGCAGGCCACGTGGAGACGCCGAACAAGTTGGCGGTTCACTTTTTACTGTGATGACGCCGGACACGTCAATCATTTCGCCGTTGGCCGCCGTATAGAAACATGATCTACGGCGATATTACTGTCTTGCCCCTGCCACGTCAGCCGAACCCTACCTCTATTTAAGGACGTTGTTGCAGACTGAAAAAACTTTCACAACTCTCAATTTTTACCATTCTTGTGCAAGATCTGCAATCTTCTGCAAATCAAGAGTCTCACCCCTATTTTCGTTCATAAATCTCCATTCAATCTCTCTCAAATTTTTCAACATGGGAAAGAAGCAGAAGACTGAGACGATGGAGGAATTTCTCACAGAGGTCGACAAGCATATCAACGTCAAGCCTCATCTCGACCCGGTAGTCATTGAGGAAAACGGGTTCTTCCGTAAGGCCTTGACCACGGCCGACTTATGGAAGTTCGTGACGGCGGTGCCGTCGAAGGTTTTGGCCAAGGCGGTGGCCGAAATTCTCCTAAATCTGAGGAAAGGAAGAAACACATCATCTTTCACCGACCCACAGAATGGAGAACCGGTGGAGGTGGACCTGAGCGATCTCGTCGGAGTATTCAACTTGTCGTGGGAAGGTGGAAACTCCTTGTTGGGGAGGGTTATCGGCCGGAGTCGAATATGCTCGGTTTGCCACCGAGAAAGCAGAGCCCAACTACAAGGAGGCCAGTATTCGTTCAGATCTGAAGGCTCCTTTCAATCATGTATGCGAGCTCTTTTCGAAGTGCGTCGCATGCTACGTCGGAACCCTGGGCACGCTTTCAGAAACAAAGCTCTTCGCCATTACTGTCATCGTCGACAGTCTCACAGGAACCAAATTCGATTGGCATGGTTGGTTTCTCAACCAGATTCACGAATCTGCTGATGATTTCAAGTTCGTGAGGGGAAGCACCGATCAGATTCTCCGCAAGGGAAAGCTGAAAATTTTCTCCAGACTCTCCGTCGCACTGGAGGAACGGTATCCCAACAAAGTCTGGCCTGAATCTGACGTCGTCGTCTACAACAAGCTCACGGTGTTCCATGACCTGTGGAGGTCATACAAGATTCCGATTGATTTGGGACTTCTCGAGGTTGAAGTGCCCGCCGCAGTGCCTGTTGCCGAAAGGCAAGTTGAAGCCCCCAATCAAAGCGAGCCGCTTCATCTGGGAAGCGAGCCGCGACGAAGCAACCCAAGAAAAAGTTGAAGCTAGTCGCTTCACTGGTCAAGTCAAGCGAGGCTGAGGAGCAGCCGCTTGAGGAGACCGAAGCTGCCCAACCCCAGACATCACCCATCAAAATCCAGACTCCCCCACCACAAACACAAACAACCCAACCACCAGAACCTCAAGCCTCATCATCCGCTCAACCACAAACCCAGAAAACCCCCCTCTTTCCACAAGAAGAAGAATCAGCTTCTTCTTTCCAAATCCCCCCTATCCCACTTCTCAGCACCGACCCTACTGCTGAATTCACCCTGTACCAACCTATCCAAACCCAACAGCTAGCTACAGAACCCTCCAAACCTCTTCATCATCCCAATCACCTACCTCATCGGCAGCTACAGCCGATACCGCCCAAACTACATAAACCACCATCATCCCTCAATTCCAACTCTCTAAGGCCCCAGCAGAAATTGAAGCTCTTGAAAGATATACGAGAGATAGAGAGCAGGCTGCAGAGACCATCAAGGACCGCTATTCCTCCATGCCAATGTCCGACGAGTTCTTCACCAAGACCGTCGATTTTCTCACATACATCACATATCGCAGCACCGAGTATTACAAGGTCTTCAGACTCTTGAAAGCCTTCAAAGAGGAAGAGCTCATCCAGATGGAAGGGAAGGTGCTCGATTTCATCGGTGAGAATGGCTTCCACGCATTTCTCACCGGGACCAGCTTCTGGGACAAATTGGACGCTAAGGTGAAGCGTGCCTACCCAGACGCTTCAGTCCCCGAGCATGTGCCAACCATTCACGAGCGGAGGTTGATAAGGAGCATGCGGAGGAGGTAGAGGTGAAGGATGCGGAGATCTCAAGCTTGCAGAGTGAGATCACCAGGAATGATGTGGAGTTGGAAAAGAAGGCGGAAGAAGTCAATAATCTGCATGCAGATTTTGACAAGAAAAAGAGTGAATTGGAGGGAAAGGTTGCAGAGAAGGAGAAGTTATTGGAGGAAAAGGAGAAGGTGCTGGAGGAACAGATGAAGCTGGTGGGAGACCAGGCGAAAAATATCACCGAACTCAAGGGCTCGCTTGACGCCGAAACGAGTCGCTTGAGGGAGGTAAATGCCAAGCTTGTGACAATTGGCAAAGAGAAGGAGAAGCTAGAGAAGGAGGTAAAGGAGTTGAAGGAGGAAGTAGAGAAGAAGGATGGGGATCTAGTGATGAAGGGAAGTGAGCTGACAAGGACCAAGACTGCACTTGACAAGCTCAAACAGGAGATGAAGGATCTCAAGCTTGAGCATGAGATAAATTCGAAAGAGCTCGAGAGCAGGAGGAAAAGTGCTAGAGCTACCGATTCGAAGCAAGCTGAGCTGGCAATTCAAGTTGATGAAGCCAAAAAGAAAGCCAGTGAATTTGCCTACAAGATCATCGAAGCTGCTCAACTTCGTGTGACGCTTAATAGCCAAGAGAGTGCTATCGCCACTGCAAATGCAGAACTCAAAGCGTCCCAGGATTTCCTCCATTTACAAATGCAAGGGGAACGCAAGGAAATTCGTGCTGCAATCGAAGCGGAGCTGGAGGCTCACTTCAAATCAGTTGAGTCGCTTGAGAGGCTGATGGCCTCTGTCAAAGAAAGAGAGAAGTAGTGTGAGTATCTGCTCGAGGAGATAAGTATCAAAACTGCCGAATTAGTGTTCTCCCAGGAGCATACATTCGCAGAGAAGACCGAGCAGATGCTGCATGCTGTGTTCAATGCAGTCAACAATATCCATCACTCTCTTACTGGAAAGATGATCACCCCGACCCCCGGCAGTGATGATGCCAAAAAGGGGGAAGGTAGTGTGCAGAAAAGAGTTGAGACTCTGGAGCTACAAGGTGGAGCCGGAGGTAGTGGAGATGAAAGGAGGATGGAGATTGAAGGAGGCAGTAGTGGAGTCGGAGGAAGCGGAGTGGAGAAGGTGATTGAAGGAGGAGTTGAAGGAGGTAGCGGAGTGGAGAAGGAGATTGAAGAGGAGGATGAAGCTCGCGCAGAGCGTGCGAGGAGACTGGGCAAAGAAAAACAAACAGAAGGGCCTCGCAGGCCGCTTGAGGGGAAGTTGCTTGCTTCTTCTATTGCTGCTCACCCTCTGGTGGTTATGCTAACCAAGGAGCAAAAGGAGGAGCAAATCCGTCGAGACGAGGCTCTAGCCCGCGAAATGGAGATGCAATTCGACCTAAAAGCACTGGAGGCTCTTACCACTTTCCAAGCGCCCGCTTCACCTCTTGCCGCTTCAACCCTTGCATTAATTTCTGATACTGCAGGAGCCACTTCATCAACTGCTGGAGCCACTTCATCCAGTAAAGTCATTACTCCAAGTGCCTCCGCAGTCATCCCTCCCAAAGAAGCAGAGAAGAAGAAGAAGAAGAAGGAGATGCCTCCACCGCCAGCACCTAAACAACCACTGAAGCGGACTGCCCCCGAAGCAAGAGATGATGATCCCGAGGCCAAGCGCCGAAAGATCAAGCAGGCAGTCGCTTCACGAGCTGGTCAGGTGGAGAGGAGAAGGAAGAGAGTAGAGGAGAAAAAGGAGGAAGAAGAAAAGGAGAGGAAGATCAAGGCAAGGCGCATGCAGATTATTGAAGGTCGGATTGAGGAACACTTCGATGAAGTGAGACTCATCCAATCCGCCCTTACTCGAAGCGCCTTCATCCCATTTTTGCCTGAAGAATCTGATGCGTGCATGAAGCAAGCCTGGATGGACGCTTGCAATGTGACCACTACGGAGATGATCGATTCTGGTCGCTACCCGCGCAGAGAAGAGCAACAATTCATCCGCAGGCGACTGACTGATATGCTCCCGAAGTGGAACACAGAGCTAAGTGCGAAGTTCAATGCTATCATGACTCAGATGTCCAGCCGATCAGGAGAGGAGTTGATTGTGCGTAGGAATGAACATCTTGATGCCTGAGATATCGAGCAGTTCATCCCCGACGATCTACTTGAGCAATGGCTATACTACAAGGAGATATTCATCAAAGCGTACTACTACTGGGAAGTAGTGCCACTTCAAACTGAATGCTCAAGGATCAGCGCGCTCAGCAACTTCCTAAGTGTCTATGATGAAAATTCAGACGGAAAGTCTTCACCCTTGCAGAGCTTGCAAAGACCATGCCCCTAATCATCAAAGTGCCAGCTTCGAAGGACTTCCCCATGCCCTTCCTGCCCGGGCACAAGTGTTCCAGATCGACGCATCATTGATGCAGGGATTGATGAAGCCTTCAAGCTAGAGGAAACTTGGAGGAGACCAAGCATCTATAATGTAGGAACGCTAGAAGTAAGAGTGCTCAATGCATATGTTGTTCCAGAAGAGATGATAAAGGAGGATTTGGAGGCAGAGGAGAAGGAGAAGGTAGAGGAGGTGACAGAGGAAGAGAAGGAAGAAGCTGCAGGAAATCCTTGAATGTCAAGCTTCATAATTTTGTGAACTGATTGTTCATCTATCTCATTTTAATTTCTGTCTCTCCTGTGTCATTTACTAGCCTTGTGAATATTTTATCCTTATGCTACAAAACTCGAATAACTTAACCGAAAAAAAATGGGGAAAGGAACTTAAAGAAAAATTCAAACGAACATGCAAAGGAAGCAGTCGCTTGAAGTTCCTTCCACGGTTAGGTAGGCTAAATCCCTTATGATAGATCCGGGTTAGAGATCCACAACAATTTAGGATAATGTTCATCATGTTTTGCAAAGAGCATTTATGGATAAAGCATTAAAGCAGTAAAGGGCGAGGGATTCATGCGTGTATAGATAGGTGAGTATTTTATACAGAGCATGATTCGTGTAGTGATGACAAATGATAGTTGAGCTATAATAGGGCGTATAGGGCATGTTTAGCCATAAACTAGCAAGATTCATGGAGTTTCGCACTCATATAAGCAGATAATGAAGAAATGAGACAGGAAAAAGGAGAGAAACAAGGAGAACGGAGCTCCGTCGAACCTCACTCCCTTTCGGCAATGAGGGTTTTACCTTAAACCTGGGATGAGGTATAAGAGAGAGATTCCCCGGCGTCAGGAGGAATGGATGGAGGTGAGGGGAAGCTAGAGCTTCCTGGGAGAAGGCTTTGAACGCCTTGATTGCTCGAGCCCAGAGGAGCTCGTAAGAGAAAGTATGAAATTTAACGGAACAGTACGCTAAAGAACGTGTTGTTCGTAGAGAGAGTGATGATGTTGTTGTGCATTCGTTTAGTATTTATAGGTATGAAGAGGGTGAAGAGTAAGCATCCGTATGCAGGAAGGACAGAAAAGGAATTCCCCATAGAGGCAAAGTATCCTCCGTCATGAATGCAGTGGTCCTCACTCTATAGTACATAGAGTCACGCGGACCGTATGTTACGCAGAACCTCGAGCTTCCACTGGGCACCTATAGGATCTGGTCAGATCCTTCTATCTTTGCAGATGCCTGCAGATCCCGCATAGCTTATAGGAGACACTAAAACCTCACAGCTTCTTGCATGGCATACGATTCTTGATCGTATTGAGCGTCTGGTGCCCACAAAATCTCTTTGATATTATGCTGTTACGTGGAATAGCCTCTATCGATCATCATTTAAAAGTAATACTTATCTCCATTAATGGCGTTGTTGAGGCTAGTTCCGTCTAGGATCTATTATTCCTTTCAGAGAGGTAAGGTTCCCGCCTCTATTGTGACATCTGCCACACCAGTTTCCCTAAGAACTGAAGTCTGAGGTTAAGGAAAGTGTATTCCCCATTAACTTGGGTTATTTAGGGGTATAGCGGATATTAATCCCTATCACCTTAGTCTAAAAAGTTTATTTTGGGTTTTGGCATCATCAAAAAGGGGGAAATTGTTGGGAATTGATAAGAACAGAATGTTAAGGGGGAACTCCTATGGGACACTTCGAAGTGAGTCAAACAGTTGTTTTGATTTGATCCCAAAACCCCAAAGCGTTCTGTTCCCAAGTGACCCATTTTGATGTAGATGATAGGTTAGAAATTTTCTAAGCCTACTCTGTTAGGATGGCTTTATTTCGCTTAGATTGTAGACTACAAAAAGTTCAAGTGAAGGCCACTCACTTGAGTGTGTTTTCCAAGCGAAGCGAGTCTACCGAGCCGAAGTGAAGCGTGCCGAAGAATAGCGTAGCAAAGCGAGCGCTACAGTGGAATCAAAGCGAGTCCACCAAAGCGTAGCAAAGCGAGCGCTACAGTGGAATCAAAGCAAGTCCACCAAAGCGAAGCGAAGCGAGCGCTACAACAAAAATCAAAGCGGACGCTACAACTTCAAAGCTAAGCGAGCCACTACCTACCAGAAAGCGACAGGCCAATTCCCGCTCCGATTTTGAACTCCAGTCAACTAGAGATCTTCGCATTAATTGCAAGATCTCCACGTGTCGAACGCGGAGAGGAGCAGAGGAGTTGACTGCCAGGCCGACAGGGCGCCGCTACAGTACTGGCTCGCTCCAGTTACTGTTGAATTTGGATCTTAGCCATTTCCGGCAAAGAGCCAAAACTGCGCGTCTGAAAAGCAGCCAGCCTGTGCAAGTATTGTCGAGAGGAGGAGGGACAAAGCCACCAACCAAGCAACGGATCTCGGCATCCCTCCGCCTATAAATAGTGAAGGATGAAGACGAAGAGAAGTAGAACTATTCTTGAGCATTCAAGTGCCTACTGCAAACAAACACTACCAGCCTTAGAGCAAACTTCGAGTCTTTGTTTCCAAGTGTTCTCCGAGTTCTAGTTTCATCGGAACTCGTCTTCACAACCTTCACACTTAGAATCTAAGCCCATTCCATATCCAAGCTTAGAAGAAGAACTCTAGCCATGTTTGCATCTACTATAAAGAGTTCTTCATAGTGTGTTCGTCGTATACCAAAAACCCTAACCCTAAGTTCTGTTGTTAGGTTTTTGTGTTCATCGTTAGGTTGTTTCGATCCAAGGCCCTACTTTCATCGATTGTAGAAGCCTCGATCATAGAGTCTAGATCCAAGCTTGCACTTACATTGTTTGTGTAAAGCTCGATCGAAGCTAGGCTGTAAGGAGAGCCTGTCGGACTGAAGCGAGTGAAGCTTCCAGTCCAGTTTAGGTTTTAGTAGTGAACCCGCAATCACTGCATCTGTTGTCAGATCCAAGCGAGTGAAGCTCGATCTCGACCAGGCTTTTGAAGAGCCCGTAATCTTCAAGTTCTTGAGTGAAGAGAACGTGTTGCCGAGGTCAACAAAGTGGACGTAGGAGCTTTAACTCCGAACCACTATAAATCTTGTGTCGTATCTCTCTAACCCTAAACTCTATTTCCTTGTTTGATTATACATTGCATTTGCATCTAAACACACATAACTTGGAACTTTTAATTACTTAGGAAAGAGTTAGCTCACCGAATTCCGCACTAGAGTAAAGTCTCACTCTTGATCAAGCTTGAAGCTTAGGTCAAGAGAATCTTGATTGCTTTAGATCTAGCTCTCGGCTAAGTCTTAGTATTTCTTACGAGCACTTTACTTCATACTCTGAGTTGAGGAATTTGAAGTTGAAAAACTTCAAAATACGTATTCACCCCCCCCCCCCCCCTCCACGTATTTTTCCTTTAACAAACCGGGACCAACAATACAAATGTCATAATGAGTAACGCGCAACACATATATCATCGATAACATATCCTTACTTCAGGAGGATAAACTAGTATAGTAATTTATGGTGCGATTTTATTTTCCCTTATAAAAAAATCTCAAGTCCAACAGGGACTTATATATTACATAGATATCCGGTTTATGGCTTACACAAATGCGGTCATGATGATAAATTATAGGATATCTATGAATACTGCCAGATATATTGAATATTGGAACATATATAACAGGAGAATTGAATTATATTGAGGGTCTCTCTGTTAGTAGAAACCCTCAAGCCACTCGCTTTACTTTTCACCACCTCATCAATTTATTTCCTCATTAAAAATAATCATTTGTGTCCTGCTGGGACAACATTCACTATAGAAGATATTACTGAGGAAAAATAAGATTTATCGTCTATTTAGCGAGTTAAGCTCCACCTCCGCCTCAAGTGCTTCTGGCACTATCATATCATATTTCACCAAGTGCTTCTAGCACTATAATACTAAATTCGTTCTAGATCTAGATTATCATTTGAAATATATACCGGTAATGATTGAGGTGAAAGTGTCTACACTTATGATACTTCAATCATATTTTTCTCCTGAATTGTCATCCATGACAATATATATAACTCTAAATAAACTAGATTATTCATCAATTCCCAGTAATAAATTTTAATCTGGTTGTTTCGTAATCTCAATGTTATGATTAATTAGTGCACGTGCAAATTCGTCTACAGGACGATCCTCTTCGGGAGGTTATATGATGTTGATCGCACTATTTTCTACCACACAAAATAGGTATAGTATAAAGAAGTACGAGTATCGTATCCACAGGGATTGATATACCGAAACCACACACAATACCTCTACTCTAGAATTAAACTGATGTCTAGGCAAATAAGAAATTGAGATTGTGGTATTTATAACTAGGCAAATAAATAAAAGACTCAATTAAACATATAAGGAAATAAATAAACAAGGAAATAGCTAGCCAAATAAAACAAATTAGGACACAAGCAATTAAATAAATAAGGAAAGTAAACAATTAAGGAAAAGTGTTGATTCTAGGGAAGCCTACCTAATCAAATATATGCAAGCAATTAATGAGTACAAGTAACCAATTTAATCCAATCTAAATGTGATACATGCAAAAATAACCTACACCCTAATTAAAGCAATGCAAGTTGTCACCTAACAAGATCCTAATATTCTTTCGAATTGTAAGAATCAAAATCAAGTGCAAAATAGAACAAGTATCAAGGATATAATCAACTAGGTTCAACTAAGACACCAAATCAATTATATATGAACATATAATAATTCAATTATCAATTAAGACAAATCAAACTATCATATCATGTATTCATGAGATCTATTATGCAATATCCTAATCAAGGCATATAAACATAACTATGCATACACAATTAGTGATCAAGTAATCATGCATGAGAATAAGCACCATGAAAACATGCATCTAGATAGGAAGGCTAATTGTACACAAGAACACTTACATAAATTCAATTAGGCATTCAATCCCTAAAATCAACTAAGGAATTTAGCTAGACATAATTAAAAGAAAGGTAGAAGGAAGATTAAACATAAGTAAAAACATAAAGTAAAAGAGAAAGGGATAGAAAAACTCTTGAATCTTGAATAAATCTTCAATCTTCAATGGTCTTCATACATAAAATAAATCTAGATCTAAAGTATAAAAGTATGGAGAAAAGAATAAAAACTAATCTAAAGAATGTAGGACTAATGTTGGCTCTATGTTGTTGGCTTTACAATGATAGGTTTAGAGGTATTTATAGGGTAGAAGTTTACATCCAATACCTAATTGTACAAGGAAACCAAGAAAAAGTCAAAAATTGCCTTTTAAAAGAAATCCCGTCTGGAAAACAGGAGGCACCTCTCGACACCTCTCTCGATCGAGGGGTTGGTCGAGAGGGTCGAGAGGGTTCTGCGCAACTTTCTTATTTCGGTCATATCTTCCTCATCCGAACTCCGAATTGACCTCCGTTTTCGCCTACGTGCTCCTATCGAACTCCTCTTCAATACTATGCTTCCAGTTTTCCAGAATAACTCTTTTACAAAATCGTGAAAAGTCAGAACTTGGGATCAATATTTCATCTCTTCCTTGGTTTCATCGCCTCTTGTCTTATCTTGGGTTTTCTCGACTCAAAAGCCCTAAAAACACTCAAAACAACCCAAAAGCGTAATCTAGCTCGAAATAACATAAACAATATAAATCATGAGCTAAACTATCAAAATACGACAAGAAAACGATAATATAACACTTGGATAATAGGGTAAAAATGCACCCTATCAAAATCCCCCAAACTTAAACATTGTTCGTCCCGAACAATAACAAAAACGAAATAAACAATAGACTCAAGCATTGTGAACTATGTAGGCCTCAAAATTTTTCAAAAACAAACGATCCTCATGATCAAAACTATGCATACAACCTTAGCATCAATAACACAACATATTCAACAAATCCAAAATATGCCAATCAATCAAAGAACACTCTCAAACATGTGAAATTGTGTATAAGTGAACACTCAACTCTCTCAAAGAAAAGATGTATAATAATGCACATCATGGGGTTCACTCAATCATCAATGCAATGCAACATGTTTACCATAGGCTTGCCCCTTTCTCAACATCTCCACCTAATGTATTACTCACAAACTAGGATCAAAAAGGTCTTTATAAAAGCTTGTAATGTAGGGACATTGGTTAAGGTAGGGAATGTATAGGCTAAGTGACTCAAAATACTCCAAATCATCAACCTCTTTTCTACACCAAAGTATGAATTTTCAACTCCATCTTCTACCATCCAACACACTAAATACAAACTCAATATCATAGATGCACATAATGCAATCCAAGCTAACTATCCCCTTATGCTTTTATTCTCATTCTCTCTCTTTTTTTTTTTTCTTAGAGCTCATCTAATGAATGTTCTTTCTAATGTTGAACAAAGGCTCTATATTTTCTTTTCTTTTCACAACTATTTTTTCTAAGCTTATAGGGATAGCTAACTATACTTAAGCAAGCATCTACAATTCTTTTCTTCTCCCTCTACACCACAACAAGATATTCTTTTCAACTCCTTCCATATCACCAACAACAAATACTAAGGATACCCATAACCATCCAAACCTCCTATCATCCGGTTTTACAAAGAACGACTAATAAAGGCTCAAAAGGGGTAAACAAATGTTTATGAACAAGGTTAGTGTATAGGAATCATGTGGCTAAAGAAAGATGGCCTAAGATCATCTCCTAGTTCATAAATATACTAAGGTCTTGATGGAGAAATAGGGCAAGTTCTAGAAACAATGAAGAATGCATGATCACTCAATCAAAGAATAGGCATAAATATGCACAAAAAGCTCAAATCTCACGGGTTCAAACTAACTAGTTCCCGACATCATAACACAATTCAAATTTATCAAATAAATTGCGTCGCTTCGCCAAGGTTCCATGCATAATAAAGATCATGAATTTTTCTCCAAAAATCAACAAAAAATTCTATCATCGGCCAAATTCACAACACTATCATCACATGCTTATTTGACTCAACTTAAATACCTAAGACTCAACAAAAATAATAACTACTAATAAAATATTCTAAAATTAAGCTACAATCCAAAAACCCATGTAAACGAGTTAACAAAGCCACACTTTCCCCTCCCCCAAACATATTTTGAATCATAATGAAGGAATAAGTTTAAGAAGAAGGAGTGGTTAAGTTAACGAGCGTACCTTTCACCGAAGCTAGCTTACTATCGATCTTCTCTTCTAGTCGAAACCTCATCGAGAAAACCTACAACTCACAAGCTTCGCAAATTCTTGGATAAAAAGCTTAATAAAAGATAAAACTCAAAGAAAAACAAAAACAAAAACAAATAAAATAAAAACTGAAAATTAAAGATAGAATTGGGTTACCTCCCAACAAGTGCTACGTTTTACGTCTTTAGCCCGACGATACCTCTTATCAAGGTGGATCAAAAGAAAATCTCGTCTCTCCCCCATCATCTAGTGTCCTCATGGCTCCATCAATTGATCTCTTGAATTCGGCTAACTTCAATGGTGGAATAGCTTCCAAATGATTTAAGCACTCGAGAATCTCCTCGCAAACTCCAACCGGTGCCGGCGGTATAGGTGGTTTCAAGACTTGAACGGCAAAAACATCTTCTCGAAGATCATCGGGCCTCTTCATTGCTTCATAGATGGATATCTTCAACTACTCTCCATTGACTCTAAATGTCAAATCTCCATCTTGAATATCGATCAAAGCTCTCCCCGTAGCTAAAAATGGACGTCCTAAGATTAATGGTTGATTGTCATCCTCGGGCATATCCAACACTACAAAATCAGCCGGGAACACAAGATTCTGAACTTGTATGAGCACATCTTCAACTATCCCCCTTGGATAAGAAACTGAACGATCCGCCATAAGTAGGGAAATAGTAGTCGGCTTCATCTTCCCAATCTTGAGCCTCTTGAAAATAGAGAGGGGCATCAAATTGATGCTAGCACCAAGATCGCATAGCACGTTTTGGAAGACTTGATCACCGATCTTGCATGATAGTGTAAACCTCCCGGGATCCTTTTGCTTCAATGGTAACTTCCTTTGGATCACCGCGCTACACTCCTCTGTGAGATTGATCGTCTCGAACTTCCCCCACTTCTTCTTTCCCGAAACCGCATCCTTGATGAACTTCATGTGGTTGGGCATGTCTCGGAGAGCATCGAGAAGTGGTATGTTGATGTTGACCTTTTGTAGTATCTCCATGAAACGTTGATACTTCTCATCTTGCTTTGGCTTGGTCAATCTTTGCAGGAAAGGGGCCTTCGGAGTGTAAGTCGGAAATTGGGGCGGCTGCTGGGCCTCTCGACCAACCTCTCGATCGAGAGAGGTGTCGAGAGGTCCCTTCTGACCTCGATTCTTGACCTCTCGATCCACCTCTCGATCGAGAGAGGTGTCGAGAGGTGGATTCTGAATCAGCTCGTTGTGGGCCTCTCGATCGTCCTCTCGATCGATAGGGGTATCGAGAGGTGGATTCTGACCTCCAGTATAGACCTCTCGATCGACCTCTCGATCGAGAGAGGTGTCGAGAGGTCCTCGCCTCGGCTCTTTGATCCTCGTTTCTTCGTGCTCCGCATTCTTGAAGCTCCCGTCTCCTTTCTTCTCATCTTCCAAGGATGGATTTGTGTATTTTGTGCCACTCCGAAGCTCAATAGCATGAACATGGTGGTTGTTCTTCGGGTTTTGCTCGGTGTTGCTTGGGAATTGGCCGGGCTTGTGGACTCCTCCTTGAGCGTTGGCTATTTGACTTATTTGCGTCTCCAACATTTGCATTTGCTTGGTCAACGCATTGATGCTACTTGCCAAGTTGTTGGTTGAGGTGCTTTGAGTAAGCTCCAATGTCCTCAACTTCGCATCTTGTTGTGTCATCCTCATCTCCGACTGTGTCATCCTCATCTCCAACTGTGTCATCCTCATCTCCGACTGAGCCATATATTGACGAATCAAGTCGTCGGTAGACATCTCCTCCTTTGGCTCTTGGATGCCTCCGTTCTCAACATGGAAGCCGGGAGGTGGTTGCAAGGCATTGTTTGGATTGGCATAGGAGAAGTTCAGATGATTTCGGTTGTTGGGAACCTAGGGCTTCTTGTACCCTCCTTGGTAGTTCAAACCTCCTTATCTTCCTTGCCACTTGGTTCCTTGATTCGGTTGCCACTTGCCACCTTGTTGCATGAAATTGGCATCTTCTCCTTCGGGTTGGGGTGCTTGTTCATCAACTATAGCATCGCACCGAAGCACTCCTTTCTTGATGTTATCCAACTCCTTTGCTGTTTTTGTGTACTTCTCCATCAAGTCTTCATAAGCATCGATTCCAATGTTGGCAACTCTCCTTCTTCCAATGCGACGGTCAACAGCCTCCTCATAGTTTGAATTCACGGTCAGCTCAATAATCTCCATGGCCACGTCATACTCGTTGTTCAAAGATCCGCCTTTCGAAGCGTTGTCGAGCTCCTTCCTACACATCTTGTTCAAACCACGATAGAAGTTCGTGATTTGATCCTCCTTGCTAATTCCATGATTTGGGCATGCTCGTAGTAGCTTCTTGAATCTCCCCCATGCCTCATAGAAGTGCTCATCCTCGAATTGTTGAAACTGTATGATCTCATTGATAAGCTTTTGAGCCCTCGAAGGTGGGAAGAACTTGTTGAGAAACTTGGTGCACATGTCAGCCCAAGTAGTGACCTCCGTCTTGTCCAATCCATCTAACCACTCCCGAGCATCGTCCTTGAGAGACCACACGAAGAGGCTGAGCTTGAGGTAATCCGAAGACACTCCATTGGCCTTGTATGTAGCACATATGTCCAGAAATTGCTTCAAGTGTGCGTTCGGATCCTCCGCCGGTGATCCTCCATATTGATTGTTTTGCACCATGTTGATGAGGGACGTCTTGAACTTGTAGTTGTTTGCTTTGGTAGTCCCCCATCCTCCTTGCTGAAATTGATCAACGACCGGCTTGTAGCGGTCGTTCAAAGTCCTCCTCACTGCTTGATCCCCCATCGAATCGAAACTCCTTGGTGAATCGGGTGGTGAAGAGAGTGGTGTATCGATCTTTCTTGCCTCCTTTCCTCGCCTCAATGCTCGAAGAGAGCGCTCTAACTCCAAGTCTATAGGAATAGGATGTATCCCTTTAGACCTTGTGGTCATGCACTGCCTAAAATCAAAGAGAAGAAAAGAGAAACGTTAGATCAATACACTGAAAACAGAAAATTAAAACGCCTAAATCACCTATGAATTCTATTTCAAAATATGTATGTGAAATCTAATCAATCCCCGGCAACGGCGTCAAAATTTGATCGCACTATTTTCTACCACACAAAATAGGTATAGTATAAAGAAGTACGAGTATCGTATCCACAGGGATTGATATACCGAAACCACACACAATACCTCTACTCTAGAATTAAACTGATGTCTAGGCAAATAAGAAATTGAGATTGTGGTATTTATAACTAGGCAAATAAATAAAAGACTCAATTAAACATATAAGGAAATAAGTAAACAAGGAAATAGCTAGCCAAATAAAACAAATTAGGACCCAAGCAATTATATAAATAAGGAAAGTAAACAATTAAGGAAAAGTGTTGATTCTAGGGAAGCCTACCTAATCAAATATATGCAAGCAATTAATGAGTACAAGTAACCAATTTAATCCAATCTAAATGTGATACATGCAAAAATAACCTACACCCTAATTAAAGCAATGCAAGTTGTCACCTAACAAGATCCTAATATTCTTTCGAATTGTAAGAATCAAAATCAAGTGCAAAATAGAACAAGTATCAAGGATATAATCAACTAGGTTCAACTAAGACACCAAATCAATTATATATGAACATATAATAATTCAATTATCAATTAAGACAAATCAAACTATCATATCATGTATTCATGAGATCTATTATGCAATATCCTAATCAAGGCATATAAACATAACTATGCATACACAATTAGTGATCAAGTGATCATGCATGAGAATAAGCACCATGAAAACATGCATCTAGATTGGAAGGCTAATTGTACACAAGAACACTTACTTAAATTCAATTAGGCATTCAATCCCTAAAATCAACTAAGGAATTTAGCTAGACATAATTAAAAGAAAGGTAGAAGGAAGATTAAACATAAGTAAAAACATAAAGTAAAAGAGAAAGGGATAGAAAAACTCTTGAATCTTGAATAAATCTTCAATCTTCAATGATCTTCATACATAAAATAAATCTAGATCTAAAGTATAAAAGTATGGAGAAAAGAATAAAAACTAATCTAAAGAATGTAGGACTAATGTTGGCTCTATGTTGTTGGCTTTACAATGATAGGTTTAGAGGTATTTATAGGGTAGAAGTTTACATCCAATACCTAATTGTACAAGGAAACCAAGAAAAAGTCAAAAATTGCCTTTTACAAGAAATCCCGTCTGGAAAACAGGAGGCACCTCTCGACACCTCTCTCGATCGAGAGGGTTCTGCGCAACTTTCTTATTTCGGTCATATCTTCCTCATCCGAACTCCGAATTGACCTCCGTTTTCGCCTACGTGCTCCTATCGAACTCCTCTTCAATACTATGCCTCCACTTTTCCAGAATAACTCTTTTACAAAATCGTGAAAAGTCAGAACTTGGGATCAATACTTCATCTCTTCCTTGGTTTCATCGCCTCTTGTCTTATCTTGGGTTTTCTCGACTCAAAAGCCCTAAAAACACTCAAAACAACCCAAAAGCGTAATCTAGCTCGAAATAACATAAAAAATATAAATCATGAGCTAAACTATCAAAATACGACAAGAAAACGATAATATAACACTTGGATAATAGGGTAAAAATGCACCCTATCAAAATCCCCCAAACTTAAACATTGTTCGTCCCGAACAATAACAAAAACGAAATAAACAATAGACTCAAGCATTGTGAACTATGTAGGCCTCAAAATTTTTCAAAAACAAACGATCCTCATGATCAAAACTATGCATACAACCTTAGCATCAATAACACAACATATTCAACAAATCCAAAATATGCCAATCAATCAAAGAACACTCTCAAACATGTGAAATTGTGTATAAGTGAACGCTCAACTCTCTCAAAAAAAAGATGTATAACAATGCACATCATGGGGTTCACTCAATCATCAATGCAATGCAACATGTTTACCATAGGCTTGCCCCCTTTCTCAACATCTCCACCTAATGTATTACTCACAAACTAGGATCAAAAAGGTCTTTATAAAAGCTTGTAATGTAGGGACATTGGTTAAGGTAGGGAATGTATAGGCTAAGTGACTCAAAATACTCCAAATCATCAACCTCTTTTCTACACCAAAGTATGAATTTTCAACTCCATCTTCTACCATCCAACACACTAAATACAAACTCAATATCATAGATGCACATAATGCAATCCAAGCTAACTATCCCCTTATGCTTTTATTCTCATTCTCTTTTTTTTTTTTTTTTTTTTTCTTAGAGCTCATCTAATGAATGTTCTTTCTAATGTTGAACAAAGGCTCTATATTTTCTTTTCTTTTCACAACTATTTTTTCTAAGCTTATAGGGATAGCTAACTATACTTAAGCAAGCATCTACAATTCTTTTCTTCTCCCTCTACACCACAATAAGATATTCATTTCAACTCCTTCCATATCACCAACAACAAATACTAAGGATACCCATAACCATCCAAACCTCCTATCATCCGGTTTTACAAAGAACGGCTAATAAAGGCTCAAAAGGGGTAAACAAATGTTTATGAACAAGGTTAGTGTATAGGAATCATGTGGCTAAAGAAAGATGGCCTAAGATCATCTCCTAGTTCATAAATATACTAAGGTCTTGATGGAGAAATAGGGCAAGTTCTAGAAACAATGAAGAATGCATGATCACTCAATCAAAGAATAGGCATAAATATGCACAAAAAGCTCAAATCTCACGGGTTCAAACTAACTAGTTCCCGACATCATAACACAATTCAAATTAATCAAATAAATTGCGTCGCGTCGCCAAGGTTCCATGCATAATAAAGATCATGAATTTTTCTCCAAAAATCAACAAAAAATTCTATCATCGGCCAAATTCACAACACTATCATCACATGCTTATTTGACCCAACTTAAATACCTAAGACTCAACAAAAATAATAACTACTAATAAAATATTCTAAAATTAAGCTACAATCCAAAAACCCATGTAAACGAGTTAACACAGCCACACTTCCCCCTCCCCCAAATTTATTTCGAATCATGATGAAGGAATAAGTTTAAGAAGAAGGAGTGGTTAAGTTAACGAGCGTACCTTTCACCGAAGCTAGCTTACAATCGATCTTCTCTTCTAGTCGAAACCTCATCGAGAAAACCTACAACTCACAAGCTTCGCAAATTCTTGGATAAAAAGCTTAATAAAAGATAAAACTCAAAGAAAAACAAAAACAAAAACAAATAAAATAAAAACTGAAAATTAAAGATAGAGTTGGGTTACCTCCCAACAAGTGCTACGTTTTACGTCTTTAGCCCGACGATACCTCTTATCAAGGTGGATCAAAAGAAAATCTCGTCTCTCCCCCATCATCTAGTGTCCTCATGGCTCCATCAATTGATCTCTTGAATTCGGCTAACTTCAATGGTGGAATAGCTTCCAAATGATTTAAGCACTCGAGAATCTCCTCGCAAACTCCAACCGGTGCCGGCGGTATAGGTGGTTTCAAGAGTTGAACGGCAAAAACATCTTCTCGAAGATCATCGGGCCTCTTCATTGCTTCATAGATGGATATCTTCAACTCCTCACCATTGACTCTAAATGTCAAATCTCCATCTTGAATATCGATCAAAGCTCTCCCCGTAGCTAAAAATGGTCGTCCTAAGATTAATGGTTGATTCTCATCCTCGGGCATATCCAACACTACAAAATCAGCCGGGAATACAAGATTCTGAACTTGTACGAGCACATCTTCAACTATCCCCCTTGGATAAGAAACTGAACGATCCACCATAAGTAGGGAAATAGTAGTCGGCTTCATCTTCCCAATCTTGAGCCTCTTGAAAATAGAGAGGGGCATCAAATTGATGCTAGCACCAAGATCGCATAGCACGTTTTGGAAGACTTGATCACCGATCTTGCATAGTGTAAACCTCCCGGGATCCTTTTGCTTCAATGGTAACTTCCTTTGGATCACCGCGCTACACTCCTCTGTGAGATTGATCGTCTCGAACTTCCCCCACTTCTTCTTTCCCGAAACCGCATCCTTGATGAACTTCATGTGGTTGGGCATGTCTCGGAGAGCATCGAGAAGTGGTATGTTGATGTTGACCTTTTGTAGTATCTCCATGAAACATTGATACTTCTCATCTTGCTTTGGCTTGGTCAATCTTTGCAGGAAAGGGGCCTTCGGAGTGTAAGTCGGAAATTGGGGCGGCTGCTGGGCCTCTCGACCGACCTCTCGATCGAGAGAGGTGTCGAGAGGTCCCTTCTGACCTCGATTCTTGACCTCTCGATCCACCTCTCGATCGAGAGAGGTGTCGAGAGGTGGATTCTGAATCAGCTCGTTGTGGGCCTCTCGATCGTCCTCTCGATCTATAGGGGTATCGAGAGGTGGATTCTGACCTCCAGTATTGACCTCTCGATCGACCTCTCGATCGAGAGAGGTGTCGAGAGGTCCTCGCCTCGGCTCTTTGATCCTCGTTTCTTCGTGCTCCGCATTCTTGAAGCTCTCGTCTCCTTTCTTCTCATCTTCCAAGGATGGATTTGTGTATTTTGTGCCACTCCGAAGCTCAATAGCATGAACATGGTGGTTGTTCTTCGGGTTTTGCTCGGTGTTGCTTGGGAATTGGCCGGGCTTGTGGACTCCTCCTTGAGCGTTGGCTATTTGACTTATTTGCGTCTCCAACATTTGCATTTGCTTGGTCAACGCATTGATGCTACTTGCCAAGTTGTTGGTTGAGGTGCTTTGAGTAAGCTCCAATGTCCTCAACTTCGCATCTTGTTGTGTCATCCTCATCTCCGACTGTGTCATCCTCATCTCCGACTGAGCCATATATTGACGAATCAAGTCGTCGGTAGACATCTCCTCCTTTGGCTCTTGGATGACTCCGTTCTCAACATGGAAGCCGGGAGGTGGTTGCAAGGCATTGTTCGGATTGGCATAGGAGAAGTTCGGATGATTTCGCTTATTGGGAACGTAGGGCTTCTTGTACCCTCCTTGGTAGTTCGAACCTCCTTGTCCTCCTTGCCACTTGGTTCCTTGATTCGGTTGCCACTTGCCACCTTGTTGCATGAAATTGGCATCTTCTCCTTCGGGTTGGGGTGCTTGTTCATCAACTATAGCATCGCACCGAAGCACTCCTTTCTTGATGTTATCCAACTCCTTTGCTGTTTTTGTGTACTTCTCCATCAAGTCTTCATAAGCATCGATTCCAATGTTGGCAACTCTCCTTCTTCCAATGCGACGGTCAACAGCCTCCTCATAGCTTGAATTCACGGTTAGCTCAATAATCTCCATGGCCACGTCATACTCGTTGTTCAAAGATCCGCCTTTCGAAGCGTAGTCGAGCTCCTTCCTACACATCTTGTTCAAACCACGATAGAAGTTCGTGATTTGATCCTCCTTGCTAATTCCATGATTTGGGCATGCTCGTAGTAGCTTCTTGAATCTCCCCCATGCCTCGTAGAAGTGCTCATCCTCGAATTGTTGAAACTGTATGATCTCATTGATAAGCTTTTGAGCCCTCGAAGGTGGGAAGAACTTGTTGAGAAACTTGGTGCACATGTCAGCCCAAGTAGTGACCTCCGTCTTGTCCAATCCATCTAACCACTCCCGAGCATCGTCCTTGAGAGACCACACGAAGAGGCTGAGCTTGAGGTAATCCGAAGACACTCCACTGGCCTTGTATGTAGCACATATGTCCAGAAATTGCTTCAAGTGTGCGTTCGGATCCTCCGCCGGTGATCCTCCATATTGATTGTTTTGCACCATGTTGATGAGGGACATCTTGAACTCGTAGTTGTTTGCTTTGGTAGTCCCCCATCCTCCTTGCTGAAATTGATCAACGACCGGCTTGTAGCGGTCGTTCAAAGTCCTCCTCACTGCTTGATCCCCCATCGAATCGAAACTCCTTGGTGAATCGGGTGGTGAAGAGAGTGGTGTATCGATCTTTCATGCCTCCTTTCCTCGCCTCAATGCTCGAAGAGAGCGCTCTAACTCCAAGTCTATAGGAATAGGATGTATCCCTTTAGACCTTGTGGTCATGCACTGCCTAAAATCAAAGAGAAGAAAAGAGAAACGTTAGATCAATACACTGAAAACAGAAAATTAAAACGCCTAAATCACCTATGAATTCTATTTCAAAATATGTATGTGAAATCTAATCAATCCCCGGCAACGGCGTCAAAATTTGATCGCACTATTTTCTACCACACAAAATAGGTATAGTATAAAGAAGTACGAGTATCGTATCCACAGGGATTGATATACCGAAACCACACACAATACCTCTACTCTAGAATTAAACTGATGTCTAGGCAAATAAGAAATTGAGATTGTGGTATTTATAACTAGGCAAATAAATAAAAGACTCAATTAAACATATAAGGAAATAAGTAAACAAGGAAATAGCTAGCCAAATAAAACAAATTAGGACCCAAGCAATTATATAAATAAGGAAAGTAAACAATTAAGGAAAAGTGTTGATTCTAGGGAAGCCTACCTAATCAAATATATGCAAGCAATTAATGAGTACAAGTAACCAATTTAATCCAATCTAAATGTGATACATGCAAAAATAACCTACACCCTAATTAAAGCAATGCAAGTTGTCACCTAACAAGATCCTAATATTCTTTCGAATTGTAAGAATCAAAATCAAGTGCAAAATAGAACAAGTATCAAGGATATAATCAACTAGGTTCAACTAAGACACCAAATCAATTATATATGAACATATAATAATTCAATTATCAATTAAGACAAATCAAACTATCATATCATGTATTCATGAGATCTATTATGCAATATCCTAATCAAGGCATATAAACATAACTATGCATACACAATTAGTGATCAAGTGATCATGCATGAGAATAAGCACCATGAAAACATGCATCTAGATTGGAAGGCTAATTGTACACAAGAACACTTACTTAAATTCAATTAGGCATTCAATCCCTAAAATCAACTAAGGAATTTAGCTAGACATAATTAAAAGAAAGGTAGAAGGAAGATTAAACATAAGTAAAAACATAAAGTAAAAGAGAAAGGGATAGAAAAACTCTTGAATCTTGAATAAATCTTCAATCTTCAATGATCTTCATACATAAAATAAATCTAGATCTAAAGTATAAAAGTATGGAGAAAAGAATAAAAACTAATCTAAAGAATGTAGGACTAATGTTGGCTCTATGTTGTTGGCTTTACAATGATAGGTTTAGAGGTATTTATAGGGTAGAAGTTTACATCCAATACCTAATTGTACAAGGAAACCAAGAAAAAGTCAAAAATTGCCTTTTACAAGAAATCCCGTCTGGAAAACAGGAGGCACCTCTCGACACCTCTCTCGATCGAGAGGGTTCTGCGCAACTTTCTTATTTCGGTCATATCTTCCTCATCCGAACTCCGAATTGACCTCCGTTTTCGCCTACGTGCTCCTATCGAACTCCTCTTCAATACTATGCCTCCACTTTTCCAGAATAACTCTTTTACAAAATCGTGAAAAGTCAGAACTTGGGATCAATACTTCATCTCTTCCTTGGTTTCATCGCCTCTTGTCTTATCTTGGGTTTTCTCGACTCAAAAGCCCTAAAAACACTCAAAACAACCCAAAAGCGTAATCTAGCTCGAAATAACATAAAAAATATAAATCATGAGCTAAACTATCAAAATACGACAAGAAAACGATAATATAACACTTGGATAATAGGGTAAAAATGCACCCTATCAAAATCCCCCAAACTTAAACATTGTTCGTCCCGAACAATAACAAAAACGAAATAAACAATAGACTCAAGCATTGTGAACTATGTAGGCCTCAAAATTTTTCAAAAACAAACGATCCTCATGATCAAAACTATGCATACAACCTTAGCATCAATAACACAACATATTCAACAAATCCAAAATATGCCAATCAATCAAAGAACACTCTCAAACATGTGAAATTGTGTATAAGTGAACGCTCAACTCTCTCAAAAAAAAGATGTATAACAATGCACATCATGGGGTTCACTCAATCATCAATGCAATGCAACATGTTTACCATAGGCTTGCCCCCTTTCTCAACATCTCCACCTAATGTATTACTCACAAACTAGGATCAAAAAGGTCTTTATAAAAGCTTGTAATGTAGGGACATTGGTTAAGGTAGGGAATGTATAGGCTAAGTGACTCAAAATACTCCAAATCATCAACCTCTTTTCTACACCAAAGTATGAATTTTCAACTCCATCTTCTACCATCCAACACACTAAATACAAACTCAATATCATAGATGCACATAATGCAATCCAAGCTAACTATCCCCTTATGCTTTTATTCTCATTCTCTTTTTTTTTTTTTTTTTTTTTCTTAGAGCTCATCTAATGAATGTTCTTTCTAATGTTGAACAAAGGCTCTATATTTTCTTTTCTTTTCACAACTATTTTTTCTAAGCTTATAGGGATAGCTAACTATACTTAAGCAAGCATCTACAATTCTTTTCTTCTCCCTCTACACCACAATAAGATATTCATTTCAACTCCTTCCATATCACCAACAACAAATACTAAGGATACCCATAACCATCCAAACCTCCTATCATCCGGTTTTACAAAGAACGGCTAATAAAGGCTCAAAAGGGGTAAACAAATGTTTATGAACAAGGTTAGTGTATAGGAATCATGTGGCTAAAGAAAGATGGCCTAAGATCATCTCCTAGTTCATAAATATACTAAGGTCTTGATGGAGAAATAGGGCAAGTTCTAGAAACAATGAAGAATGCATGATCACTCAATCAAAGAATAGGCATAAATATGCACAAAAAGCTCAAATCTCACGGGTTCAAACTAACTAGTTCCCGACATCATAACACAATTCAAATTAATCAAATAAATTGCGTCGCGTCGCCAAGGTTCCATGCATAATAAAGATCATGAATTTTTCTCCAAAAATCAACAAAAAATTCTATCATCGGCCAAATTCACAACACTATCATCACATGCTTATTTGACCCAACTTAAATACCTAAGACTCAACAAAAATAATAACTACTAATAAAATATTCTAAAATTAAGCTACAATCCAAAAACCCATGTAAACGAGTTAACACAGCCACACTTCCCCCTCCCCCAAATTTATTTCGAATCATGATGAAGGAATAAGTTTAAGAAGAAGGAGTGGTTAAGTTAACGAGCGTACCTTTCACCGAAGCTAGCTTACAATCGATCTTCTCTTCTAGTCGAAACCTCATCGAGAAAACCTACAACTCACAAGCTTCGCAAATTCTTGGATAAAAAGCTTAATAAAAGATAAAACTCAAAGAAAAACAAAAACAAAAACAAATAAAATAAAAACTGAAAATTAAAGATAGAGTTGGGTTACCTCCCAACAAGTGCTACGTTTTACGTCTTTAGCCCGACGATACCTCTTATCAAGGTGGATCAAAAGAAAATCTCGTCTCTCCCCCATCATCTAGTGTCCTCATGGCTCCATCAATTGATCTCTTGAATTCGGCTAACTTCAATGGTGGAATAGCTTCCAAATGATTTAAGCACTCGAGAATCTCCTCGCAAACTCCAACCGGTGCCGGCGGTATAGGTGGTTTCAAGAGTTGAACGGCAAAAACATCTTCTCGAAGATCATCGGGCCTCTTCATTGCTTCATAGATGGATATCTTCAACTCCTCACCATTGACTCTAAATGTCAAATCTCCATCTTGAATATCGATCAAAGCTCTCCCCGTAGCTAAAAATGGTCGTCCTAAGATTAATGGTTGATTCTCATCCTCGGGCATATCCAACACTACAAAATCAGCCGGGAATACAAGATTCTGAACTTGTACGAGCACATCTTCAACTATCCCCCTTGGATAAGAAACTGAACGATCCACCATAAGTAGGGAAATAGTAGTCGGCTTCATCTTCCCAATCTTGAGCCTCTTGAAAATAGAGAGGGGCATCAAATTGATGCTAGCACCAAGATCGCATAGCACGTTTTGGAAGACTTGATCACCGATCTTGCATAGTGTAAACCTCCCGGGATCCTTTTGCTTCAATGGTAACTTCCTTTGGATCACCGCGCTACACTCCTCTGTGAGATTGATCGTCTCGAACTTCCCCCACTTCTTCTTTCCCGAAACCGCATCCTTGATGAACTTCATGTGGTTGGGCATGTCTCGGAGAGCATCGAGAAGTGGTATGTTGATGTTGACCTTTTGTAGTATCTCCATGAAACATTGATACTTCTCATCTTGCTTTGGCTTGGTCAATCTTTGCAGGAAAGGGGCCTTCGGAGTGTAAGTCGGAAATTGGGGCGGCTGCTGGGCCTCTCGACCGACCTCTCGATCGAGAGAGGTGTCGAGAGGTCCCTTCTGACCTCGATTCTTGACCTCTCGATCCACCTCTCGATCGAGAGAGGTGTCGAGAGGTGGATTCTGAATCAGCTCGTTGTGGGCCTCTCGATCGTCCTCTCGATCTATAGGGGTATCGAGAGGTGGATTCTGACCTCCAGTATTGACCTCTCGATCGACCTCTCGATCGAGAGAGGTGTCGAGAGGTCCTCGCCTCGGCTCTTTGATCCTCGTTTCTTCGTGCTCCGCATTCTTGAAGCTCTCGTCTCCTTTCTTCTCATCTTCCAAGGATGGATTTGTGTATTTTGTGCCACTCCGAAGCTCAATAGCATGAACATGGTGGTTGTTCTTCGGGTTTTGCTCGGTGTTGCTTGGGAATTGGCCGGGCTTGTGGACTCCTCCTTGAGCGTTGGCTATTTGACTTATTTGCGTCTCCAACATTTGCATTTGCTTGGTCAACGCATTGATGCTACTTGCCAAGTTGTTGGTTGAGGTGCTTTGAGTAAGCTCCAATGTCCTCAACTTCGCATCTTGTTGTGTCATCCTCATCTCCGACTGTGTCATCCTCATCTCCGACTGAGCCATATATTGACGAATCAAGTCGTCGGTAGACATCTCCTCCTTTGGCTCTTGGATGACTCCGTTCTCAACATGGAAGCCGGGAGGTGGTTGCAAGGCATTGTTCGGATTGGCATAGGAGAAGTTCGGATGATTTCGCTTATTGGGAACGTAGGGCTTCTTGTACCCTCCTTGGTAGTTCGAACCTCCTTGTCCTCCTTGCCACTTGGTTCCTTGATTCGGTTGCCACTTGCCACCTTGTTGCATGAAATTGGCATCTTCTCCTTCGGGTTGGGGTGCTTGTTCATCAACTATAGCATCGCACCGAAGCACTCCTTTCTTGATGTTATCCAACTCCTTTGCTGTTTTTGTGTACTTCTCCATCAAGTCTTCATAAGCATCGATTCCAATGTTGGCAACTCTCCTTCTTCCAATGCGACGGTCAACAGCCTCCTCATAGCTTGAATTCACGGTTAGCTCAATAATCTCCATGGCCACGTCATACTCGTTGTTCAAAGATCCGCCTTTCGAAGCGTAGTCGAGCTCCTTCCTACACATCTTGTTCAAACCACGATAGAAGTTCGTGATTTGATCCTCCTTGCTAATTCCATGATTTGGGCATGCTCGTAGTAGCTTCTTGAATCTCCCCCATGCCTCGTAGAAGTGCTCATCCTCGAATTGTTGAAACTGTATGATCTCATTGATAAGCTTTTGAGCCCTCGAAGGTGGGAAGAACTTGTTGAGAAACTTGGTGCACATGTCAGCCCAAGTAGTGACCTCCGTCTTGTCCAATCCATCTAACCACTCCCGAGCATCGTCCTTGAGAGACCACACGAAGAGGCTGAGCTTGAGGTAATCCGAAGACACTCCACTGGCCTTGTATGTAGCACATATGTCCAGAAATTGCTTCAAGTGTGCGTTCGGATCCTCCGCCGGTGATCCTCCATATTGATTGTTTTGCACCATGTTGATGAGGGACATCTTGAACTCGTAGTTGTTTGCTTTGGTAGTCCCCCATCCTCCTTGCTGAAATTGATCAACGACCGGCTTGTAGCGGTCGTTCAAAGTCCTCCTCACTGCTTGATCCCCCATCGAATCGAAACTCCTTGGTGAATCGGGTGGTGAAGAGAGTGGTGTATCGATCTTTCATGCCTCCTTTCCTCGCCTCAATGCTCGAAGAGAGCGCTCTAACTCCAAGTCTATAGGAATAGGATGTATCCCTTTAGACCTTGTGGTCATGCACTGCCTAAAATCAAAGAGAAGAAAAGAGAAACGTTAGATCAATACACTGAAAACAGAAAATTAAAACGCCTAAATCACCTATTAATTCTATTTCAAAATATGTATGTGAAATCTAATCAATCCCCGGCAACGGCGCCAAAATTTGATCGCACTATTTTCTACCACACAAAATAGGTATAGTATAAAGAAGTACGAGTATCGTATCCACAGGGATTGATATACCGAAACCACACACAATACCTCTACTCTAGAATTAAACTGATGTCTAGGCAAATAAGAAATTGAGATTGTGGTATTTATAACTAGGCAAATAAATAAAAGACTCAATTAAACATATAAGGAAATAAATAAACAAGGAAATAGCTAGCCAAATAAAACAAATTAGGACACAAGCAATTAAATAAATAAGGAAAGTAAACAATTAAGGAAAAGTGTTGATTCTAGGGAAGCCTACCTAATCAAATATATGCAAGCAATTAATGAGTACAAGTAACCAATTTAATCCAATCTAAATGTGATACATGCAAAAATAACCTACACCCTAATTAAAGCAATGCAAGTTGTCACCTAACAAGATCCTAATATTCTTTCGAATTGTAAGAATCAAAATCAAGTGCAAAATAGAACAAGTATCAAGGATATAATCAACTAGGTTCAACTAAGACACCAAATCAATTATATATGAACATATAATAATTCAATTATCAATTAAGACAAATCAAACTATCATATCATGTATTCATGAGATCTATTATGCAATATCCTAATCAAGGCATATAAACATAACTATGCATACACAATTAGTGATCAAGTAATCATGCATGAGAATAAGCACCATGAAAACATGCATCTAGATTGGAAGGCTAATTGTACACAAGAACACTTACATAAATTCAATTAGGCATTCCATCCCTAAAATCAACTAAGGAATTTAGCTAGACATAATTAAAAGAAAGGTAGAAGGAAGATTAAACATAAGTAAAAACATAAAGTAAAAGAGAAAGGGATAGAAAAACTCTTGAATCTTGAATAAATCTTCAATCTTCAATGATCTTCATACATAAAATAAATCTAGATCTAAAGTATAAAAGTATGGAGAAAAGAATAAAAACTAATCTAAAGAATGTAGGACTAATGTTGGCTCTATGTTGTTGGCTTTACAATGATAGGTTTAGAGGTATTTATAGGGTAGAAGTTTACATCCAATACCTAATTGTACAAGGAAACCAAGAAAAAGTCAAAAATTGCCTTTTAAAAGAAATCCCGTCTGGAAAACAGGAGGCACCTCTCGACACCTCTCTCGATCGAGAGGTTGGTCGAGAGGGTCGAGAGGGGTTCTGCGCAACTTTCTTATTTCGGTCATATCTTCCTCATCCGAACTCCGAATTGACCTCCGTTTTCGCCTACGTGCTCCTATCGAACTCCTCTTCAATACTATGCTTCCACTTTTCCAGAATAACTCTTTTACAAAATCGTGAAAGGTCAGAACTTGGGATCAATACTTTATCTCTTCCTTGGTTTCATCGCCCCTTGTCTTATCTTGGGTTTTCTCGACTCAAAAGCCCTAAAAACACTCAAAACAACCCAAAAGCGTAATCTAGCTCGAAATAACATAAAAAATATAAATCATGAGCTAAACTATCAAAATACGACAAGAAAACGATAATATAACACTTGGATAATAGGGTAAAAATGCACCCTATCAGATGTAACTGGGATTCTCGTCTACAAGACGATCCTTTTCAGGAGGTTCTATGGAGTGATAGCATATATTTAATTTTATTACTGTCACTGCGAATTTTCTCTTTAGCGCCAATATAATGTACGTGTTTACACTTCAGGGGTATAAGAGCATCAAATAATTATTTCTATTCTCAAAGAACTTCATTTTATTGTGGTGCATATATATTGCAAGTATATATAGAATATCTTCACTCCATTGGCAGTTAATTTAATTGAACTTTTTTGTTCAATTTACGTAGTGCGTGAATTTGTATTCAATCCAACAAGAATTTAGTGGCATTCTTCATTTTTATATCTCCCCCTAATGCCATGAAATGATTAGTTGGATTATTAATACAACGTACCAATTAATAAAAATGATCCACAATATTTGGCTCTATTTGATAATTAAATAAATTAGACGGAGTATGCATATAACTTTTCGTAGAGCCATTATAGGTACGCTTTGGTGGCTATAGATGGGAAAGTGATGATTTATATTATCACGCACTAATTATATGGGGGGACCCAAATACTCATGCTATAAGTAATTGAAAATAATATGGGTATTTTAAAATATTAATTTATTCGCAACATGATTATCGTTAAATTACTATCCCATGAAGGAAAAGTAATGTGTTTCCCAATAGGGAATATAGCTCTTCTAGAGATGACAATAGGGATACTGTTATATGAATTGTTGAAGTTCTCCCCCGCGATGCGTGTCAAAGCACCAAATTAAATAAATAGCTACTTTACTACGAGTGTAGCAGTAAGTAGGATCGTCTCCCACAAGGAACGGTGTATTTAAATCTCTCGAGTTATAAAATGGGGATTTTGAGTTTTAAAACTGAACTACTAACTTTGAAAGTAAAAAGACAATTAATTAAAATACGTAAGATTGAAAATGAAGCTGAATAAACAAGGTAATTCAATAGATAAAAAGCTCTAGTTGAAGGAATAATTCCCGCCCTTGATTAACACAATCGATCATAGACGCAAAAATAATTTATTCAAAACACAAATAAATTGGTTCTAATTATTCAACAACCGTCGAACACTCAATCTCTCCTAATTTTATCGGTAATTGATATAGGTGAAATTTACCTTGTTTTCATAGCCAAAAAGAGTCGATTTTGTGTCTCGATTTTATAGTATTGTCTATGTTTTATATGGTTTTTAGTATATGGGACAATATTATGCTTGTAGGTATTTTTATGTGTTTTCAGGCATAAATTGATGATAAATCGATGATAAAACCCCGAGACGAGAAAAGGCGTGAAGATCGAAGCTGAAAATTCAAGACTTGAGTTCGAGTGAAGGCCTCTCGATCGAGAGAGGTGTCGAGAGGTGCCTTCTGTTTGAGCTATCGATCGAGAGCAGAAATTATACCCTCTCGATCGACCTCTCGATCGAGAGGTCTGTCGAGAGGTGTCCAGCCGGGAATTTTTCTCCTTATTTTAATTAGACTCCTTTTTGGTTTAGGCTTTCCTTATGTTAATTTCTCCTATATATACTCCTAGTCTAGCATTGTAAACCCTATCAAGCACCATAACCTAGCAAACACCATATTTTCTAGCACACTTTTATTTTAGAGTTTTGTATTTTACATTGGAGTTTTTCAAGTTTATTCAAGATTCAAGTTTCAAAGTTCTTCGTGTTCAAGATTCAATTCCAAGTTTTTCTTACTCTTACTTTTTAATTATGTTCTTTCAATCTTTTGTGTTTATGTTTGCTTTAATTATGTCTAGCTAAATTCCTTAGTTGATTTTAGGGATTGAATGCCTAATTGAATTTATGTAAGTGTTTTTGTTTACAATTAGCCTTCCAATCTAGATGCATGTTTCATGGTGCTTTTTCTCATGCATAGTTAACTGGCCATTAATTGTGTATGCATAATTATGTGTTTATGCCTTGATCGGATAATTGCATAATCGATCTCATGAAAGCATGATATAATAGTTTGATTCTCTTGATTGATAATTGAATTGTTATATGTTCATATATAGTTGATTTGGTGTCGTAGTTGAACCTAGTTGATTATATTATTGGTACTTGTTCTATTTTGCACTTGATTCGATTCTTACAATTCGAAGGAATATTAGGATCTCGTTGGGTGACTACTTGCATTGCTTTAATCGGGGTGTAAGTTATTTTTGCATGTATCACATTTAGATTGGATTAAAGTGGTTAATTGTATTCATTAATTGCTTGCATAAGTTTGATTAGGTAGACTTCCCTAGAATCAACACTTTTCCTTAATTGTTCACTTTCCTTAATTACTTAATTGCTTGTGCCTTCAGTTGTTTAATTTTGACTAATTATTTTTCTGCACACTTTGTTTCCTTATTTGATTTAATTGAGTTTTCTTTTATTATTTGCCTAGTCTATAAATACCACATCCTAAACTCTTAAAAGCCTAAACATCACATTAGTTCTATAGTAGAGGTATTGTGTGCGTTTTCGATACATCAATCCCTGTGGATACGATACTCGTGCTTCATTATATTACACCTATTTTGTGTGGTAGAAATAGTGCGATCAAATTTTGGCGCCGTTGCCGGGGATTGATTAGATTTCATACACATATTTTGAAATAGAATTAATAGGTGATTTAGGCACTTTTATTTTCTGTTCTCGGTTTATTGATCTCACGTTTTTCTTTTCTCTTCTTTGGTTTTAGGTAGTGCATGACCACAAGGTCTAAAGGGATACAACCTATTCCGATAGACTTGGAGTTAGAGCGCTCTCTAAGGGCGTTGAGGCGAGAGAAGGAGGCAAACAAGATCGATACACCCCAATCTTCACCACCCGATTCACCAAGGAGTTTCGATTCGATGGCGGATCAAGTGAGGAGGACTTTGAACGATCGGTTCAAACCGGTCGTGGACCAATTTCAGCAAGGAGGATGGGCACTTTTATGAGGCGTGGGGGAGATTCAAGAAGTTACTTCGAGCATGCCCGAATCATGGGATTAGTAAGGAGGATCAAATCACGTGCTTCTATCGTGGTTTGAACAAGTTGTGTAGGAAGGAGCTCGATTACGCTTCGAAGGGAGGATTCTTGAACAATGAGTATGAAGTGGCTATGGAGATTATTGAGCTGACCGTAAATTCGAGCTATGAAGAGGCTACCGATCGACGGCTTGGAAGAGGAAGATGCCAATTTTGTGCAACAAGGGGGCAAGTGGCAACCGAATCAAGGAAACAAGTGGCAAGGAGGGCAAGGAGGACAAGGAGGTCCGAACTACCAAGGAGGGTACAAGAAACCCTATGTTCCCAACAACAGAAATCATCCGAACTTCTCCTATGCCAATCCAAGCAACGCATTGCAACCACCTCCCGGCTTCCATGTTGAGAACGGAGTCATCCAAGTGCCCAAGAAGGAGATGTCCACCGACGATTTAATTCGTCAATATATGGCTCAATCGGAGATGAGGATGACACAACAAGATGCAAAGTTGAGGACGTTGGAGCTCACTCAAAGTACATCAACCAACAACTTGGCGAGTAGCATCAATGCGTTGACCAAACAAATGCAAATGTTGGAGACGCAAATGAGTCAAATAGCCAACGCTCAAGGAGGAGTCCATAAGCCCGGCCAATTCCCAAGTAACACGGAGCAAAACCCGAAGAACAACCATCACGTTCATGCTATTGAGCTTCGGAGCGGCACTACATACACAAATCCATCCTTGGAAGCTGAGAAGAAAGGAGTCGGGAACTTCAAGAACGTAGTGCTCGAGGAAACGAGGATCCAAGAGCCGAGGCGAGGGCCTCTCGACACCTCTCTCGATCGAGAGGTCGATCGAGAGGTCCACACTGGAAGTCAGCAACCACCTCTCGACACCCCTCTCGATCGAGAGGAGGATCGAGAGGTCTACGACGAGGAGATTCAAATGGAGCCTCTCGATACCTCTCTCGATCGAGAGGTTGATCGAGAGGTCAAAAACCGGAGTCAGAAGGGACCTCTCGACACCTCTCTCGATCGAGAGGTCGGTCGAGAGGCCCAGCAGCCGCACCAAATCCCGACTTACACTCCGAAGGCCCCCTTCCCGCAACGATTGACCAAGACGAAGCAAGACGAGAAGTATCAACGCTTCTTGGAGATACTACAAAAGGTCAACATCAACATACCACTTCTCGATGCTCTCCGAGACATGCCCAACCACATGAAGTTCATCAAGGATGCGGTTTCGGGGAAGAAGAAGTGGGGGAAGTTCGAGACGATCAATCTCACGGAGGAGTGCAGCGCGGTGATCCAAAGGAAGCTACCATTGAAGCAAAAGGATCCCGGGAGATTCACGTTGTCGTGCAAAATTGGCGATCAAATCTTCCAAAACGTGCTATGTGATCTTGGTGCTAGCATAAATTTGATGCCTCTCCCTATATTCAACCGGCTCAAGAACGGGAAGATGAAGCCAACCACCATCTCTCTACTTATGGCGGACCGATCAGTTTCCTATCCAAGGGGGATAGTGGAGGACGTTCTCGTTCAAGTGCACAACCTCGTCTTTCCGGCAGATTTCGTTGTCTTGGACATGCCCGAGGATACAAATCAACCATTGATCTTGGGGCGGCCATTCTTAGCAACGGGGAGAGCGTTGATCGATGTGCAAGATGGAGACCTCACATTTCGAGTCAACGGGGAGGAACTGAAAATTTCTATCTATGAAGCTATGAAGAAACCCGACGATCAACGTGAGGATATCTTCTCCATCGAGACATTGATACCACCTACTTCGGAGGAGGCACTTAACCATTGTATTTCGAATTCTCTCTATGCCTACGAGGAGTTGGATGAAGCTTGCGACGAGATTCTCGAGTATCTCAATCAGTTGGAGGCTAATCGACCATCGAGTCACCACAAGGAGGTTTCATATCTTGACATCAACAAGAAGGTGGACGATGGATTTTTCGAAGAGGAAGAGAAGAAGGATGCAGCCCCTAAGGTGGAATTGAAGCCATTACCCGAGCACCTCAAGTACAAGTTCTTAGGAGAAGAAGAGACGTACCCGGTGATCGTATCTTCTCATCTCACGGAGGCAAACACGGACAAGCTATTGAGGGTGTTAAGGGAGCACAAATCTGCAATTGGATGGACGATTGCCGACATCAAAGGTATTAGTCCTACGATTTGCATGCATAGGATCTTGCTCGAGGAAGGCCATCGCCCAAGAGTCCAACCCCAAAGGCGATTAAACCCAGCCATGCAAGAAGTTGTGAGGAAGGAGGTGCTGAAGTTGCTTGATGCCGGCATGATCTATGCTATTTCGGATAGTGAGTGGGTGAGCCCTACTCAAGTGGTGTCAAAGAAAGGAGGCATGACGGTCATCAACGACAAGAAAGGAGAGCTGATCGCGACAAGGCTCGTCACGGGATGGCGAGTGTGCATTGATTATCGTCTTCTCAACGCAGCAACAAGGAAGGATCACTTTCCCCTCCCGTTCGTAGATCAAATGCTCGATCGTCTAGCCGGCCATGAGTATTATTGCTTCCTCGACGGATACTCCGGCTACAATCAAATCGCCATCGCTCCGGAGGACCAACACAAGACGGAATTTACATGCCCATATGGTGTTTTCGCTTATCGGAGGATGCCGTTCGGATTATGCAATGCACCGGCCACTTTCCAACGGTGCATGATGGCCATCTTCCACGGATTGATCGAGAATATCATGGAGGTGTTTATGGATGATTTTTCAGTCTTTGGTCCCTCTTTTGACCAATGTTTGGAGAATCTCGCCATGGTGCTTCAAAGGTGCGAAGAGACGAACCTCGTTCTCAATTGGGAGAAGTGCCATTTCATGGTTCAAGAAGGAGTTGTACTAGGTCACAAGGTGTCTTCATATGGATTGGAGGTGGATCGAGCCAAAGTGGTAGCCATCGAGAAGTTGCCACCGCCAACCAATGTCAAATCGGTGAGAAGTTTCTTAGGACATGCCGGCTTCTATAGGAGATTTATCAAGGATTTCTCAAAGATCACGAAGCCGTTGTGTGGATTGCTCGAGAAAGACGTCAAGTTCGTGTTCGATGATGAGTGCTTGGAAGCCTTCGAGACATTGAAGAAGGCGCTTATCTCTACTCCCGTCTTGGTGTCACCGGATTGGAGTGCCCCGTTCGAGCTCATGTGCGATGCAAGCGATTGGGCGGTAGGAGCTGTTTTGGGACAGAAGAGGGATAAGCTTTTTCGAGTGATCTACTACGCGAGTAAGACGTTGGACTCGGCTCAAAGGAATTACACCACCACGGAGAAGGAGTTACTTGCTGTGGTCTACGCTTTCGATAAGTTTAGACCTTATTTGGTGGGATCTCACACGATTGTGCACACCGACCATGCCGCCATTCGCTATCTATTCAACAAGAAGGACTCGAAGCCAAGGTTAGTTCGCTGGATTTTGCTTCTTCAAGAGTTCGACATGGAGATCAAGGATAGGAAAGGATGCGAGAACGTGGTGGCCGATCATCTCTCGAGACTCGAGCAGCCCGTGGAAGGAGAGGATTCGAAAATTGCAATCAAGGAGAGCTTCCCCGATGAGCAAATTTTTCAGATGGACGATTTGATACCTTGGTTCGCCGACATCGTCAATTATTTGGTGATCCATCGTGTGCCCAAGGATCTATCGTCTCACCAAAAGAAGAAGTTCCTCCACGATTGTAAGTTCTATTATTGGGATGATCCATACTTGTATAGGAGGTGTGCCGATGGAGTCATAAGGCGATGCGTTCGACAATCGGAATGGAAGAAGATCATCGAAGATTGCCATAGCGCTCCGAATGGGGGACACTTTGCAGCGAATCGGACCGCCCTCAAGATCTTTCATAGTGGATTCTATTGGCCGTCGATCTACAAGGATTGCCATGAGTTCATCAAGTCATGTGATCGATGCCAAAGGATGGGGAATATCACGAAGAGGGACGAGATGCCGCAACGAACTATCATGGAAGTGGAGCTCTTCGATGTTTGGGGGATTGATTTCATGGGTCCTTTTCCCAAGTCTCAAGGGTTCTCCTACATTCTACTTGCGGTGGAATATGTTTCTAGATGGGTCGAGGCCATTCCGACTACAACCAACGATTCGAAGGTGGTGATCAAATTCCTCCAGCGAAATATTTTGACTCGGTATGGAACTCCGAGGGCTTTGCTTAGTGATGGGGGAAGCCACTTCAACAATCGTTGGTTAGGATCGCTTCTTGCAAAATACGGAGTCAAGCACAAGGTCACATCGCCCTACCACCCTCAAGCAAACGGTCAAGCCGAGTTAGCTAATCGAGAGATCAAGCAAATCTTGGAGAAGACTGTCACCAACAAAAAGGAGTGGGCGAAGTACTTGGATGACGCACTTTGGGCCTATAGGACGGCTTTCAAGACACCAATCGGGAGGTCGCCATATCAATTGCTATTTGGCAAGTCTTGCCACTTACCAATGGAGTTGGAGCATAAAGCTTATTGGGCGACGAGAAGGATCAACTTCGAGTTCAAGGAAGCCATTGGCCAAAGATGTGACGACTTGTTGGAACTTGATGAATGGAGAAACGAAGCATTCGAAAATTCGAGGATCTACAAGGAACGAGCTGCAAGATTCCACGACTTGAGCATCAAAAAGCGTAAGTTCGAAATTGGTGATGATGTTCTTGTTTTTAATTCTCGACTTTGTTTGTTTCCAGGAAAATTGCAAAGTAAGTGGTCGGGGCCGTACGTCATTTACAAGGACTTGAAGAATGGTGCATTCGAGGTGTTGAAGAACGACGGTGAGAAATTCGTAGTGAATGGACATCGCCTCAAGCACTACTTCAAACCGATGCCTCTATTCCCTAAGAAAGCGGCCATTCACCTCGATGACCCAAAGTAGAAAGGAGGTATCGTCGGGCTAAAGACGTAAAACGTAGCACTTGTTGGGAGGTAACCCAATATTCGTATCCCGTTTTTTATTTTGTTTCGTTTTACGTTTTAGAGTCTTAGGTAGTTTATTTTTCGTAGTTTTGAGTCAAATTTCGTATTTTAGAGTCGAACCCCTTAATATACTAACGAATGTTAAAAGTTGTGTAGAAAACAAAATCGAGCAGGACCTCTCGACACCTCTCTCGATCGAGAGGTCGTTCGAGAGGTGAAGTTTTGGCATACATTAGGGGTCTCTCGACACCTCTCTCGATCGAGAGGTCGTTCGAGAGGTTTTGAATTTTTGAAATCCCAGGTGTGTCACGTGAAGCCTCTCGATCGAGACCCCCGTGTTTTCGATCGAGAGGGGAGTCAGAACGTACAGTGCAGGACCTCTCGACAGGTCTCTCGATCGAGAGGTCGATCGAGAGGTCAAATTTCAGATTCCAGTACGCACCTCTCGATACCTCTCTCGATCGAGAGGTCGATCGAGAGGGTCGTTGACGGCGCACATTCCGACTTTGACCAGGTTTATCTACTCCTTTAAATTTACCTTTTGCACACAACTCTCATACCATACTCTCATAACGCACAAATTCTCTCAAGCACACACAAATTCTCTCGATTTCTTTCTTCGATTCGTCAAAAGGTACTCGATTTCTTGCTCTCTTGTTATCAATTCTTGATTCTTTACATGATTTCGCATGTTTTGACCGATTAAAATTCAATTTTGATGGTTAAATTCGTTGAATTGATAGATTGGGTATTAGATTGAGCATGATAGATTGGATTCATGGAATTCATGGAATTATTTGTATGAATTGAATTCATGGATGAATGCGGAGATAATTGTGTATTGATAATCGAATGAGTCTTTATATTTGTCTATGAATTGTTGAAGATTCGTTGGTATCTATATACATGAGATTGAGATTGTGTGATTATTAAGTTCATGATTATGGAGGAGTATTGTGGTGATTGTATAAATTGGTGATGAAATTGAGTTGATAATGGGGGAGAATTGGATTTGGTTGAAGTTTGGGGGAAGAGGATTTAAATTGCTATTCTTGCATCTCTTGTATTAATTTGTGATACTTTTAGGTACTAAAAAATGGCACGAGACAAGGGCAAGAATGTTGCTTCAACCTCGTCGGGCAAAGGCAAAGGAAAAGAAAAGGTCACCTCTTCGAGCAAGGGAAAGGAGACATGGAAGAATGATAGGACTATCCCGGAGACAAGGATACCGCCAGCGAGGTTGATGCCCTCAAGTTTGGAGCCCAAGGCGTTCAAACTCAAGCTCACGACGGCGGAGTCAAAGAGGAGATGGTCCCACCTTGTGCAACTCAAGCACAAGCATTGTCGCTTCCTACACCAAGAGACGGTTGCGGCGATGGGGATAGCTAATGAGGTCACTCAATTGATGCAACGGGGAGGCTTCACCAACATATTTCAAGGGAATCACTTCACCTACCACATTCTCACGGTGGAGTTCCTCTCAACTTTGGTAGTGGAGCGAGTCAACCAAGTGCCCCACGTCATTCGTTTCCAACTCGGTGGTCAACCGAGAGAGCTTGATATGGATCAACTTAACGATATCATTGGAGGAAACAAGCGTGGTGAGTATATTGGCAACAATCATCCGGATTTGCAAGATTTGTGGGCACACTTCGTGGATTTTGAGGAGGAAAGAACGAGATCCTACAACCCGGCGAAAGCAAAGGCCACCTCAATTCGGAATCCCACGATTCACTACTACCATAGGCTGATCTCGTGCACCATCCACTCCCGTCATGACTCCGGCACTTTCCTTGCCACCGACGCTCATCTTATTTGGACTTCCTTGCGAGGACATTCACAAAATGCAGCCCTTTATCTCGTTGATCATATGGAGAGCCAAGCATACTTGTTCGGGGGGCAAAAGATCGGGATAGGAGCTTTCGTCACTCCCATTGCCCAACACTTCAACATTCCGATTGGAGAGCAGCCCGTATCTACGTCCATCTTCGTAGATAGACGGACGTTGGAGCTTGCAAGGATGATCTCGTATGACACGTCCGGGTGGTTCTTCAAGTTACATGGGATGAGTGGCATTTATCTCTTTCCGCTTCCGAACAGTTGGAGGTGATCGGGAACGAGAAGTTGCGGAGAGGGAACGGAAAGATGGATTCTCCTCAACACAAGGAGCTTATGTGGGCTGAGGGAGGTCCAAGACCCGACGAAGGTGGTGATGATGATGAGGAGGACGAAGATGAAGATGAGGCTGAGCAATACGAGAGGGGATTTGATCAAGGGGAAGATGCTTTTGAGCAAGGATACGAGGGTGTTCCACAGCCCGGTTTTCATATGAGAGCTCCGGATTTTTCTACGATGCGGGATTGGCACACGGAGTCAATGGAAGCAATGGACAACTATCATTGGGATAGTAGGGAGTTTGTTGAATCCCAAGTAAGAGGAGTTCGCGAAGAGGTACAAACGTTGAGAACCGAGGTGGGGGATCTTCGCACATTTATTGGAAGTCGTTTTGATACTCTCGACGCCTACATTGAGAATGAGAGGAGATTTCGAGAAGAGGAGGCGAAGAGGCGTGAGGATGAACGAGCATACTTGGAGAATTATAATAGGATGGTGCATGAGATGCACTATTTCTATCCTCACTACCCGGAGAGCCATCAACGATTCGATCCCAATAACCCCGACAACCCTCCCTTCCCACCGCCATTTCAATGAGGTCAGTTTTTAACTTAGCCTACTTCTTTTCTTTAAACTTATTTCGTTGCTATGCTTTGAAATAAGTTTGGGGGAGGGAAAGAGTGTCTAAGTTAATTACTTTTATTGTTTTCTTGTTTTGAGAGTCTTTTATTTGTTAGTATTATTTTGGGGTATGTTAGAGTCTTTTATTGTTTTGAGTCTTAGGTTTAAATTGAGTCAAGTAAGCATGTGACGATAGTATTGTGAATTTGGCCAATGATAAAAAATTTGTGATTGATTGTTGGAGAAAATTCATGATCTTTATTATGCATGGAACCTTGGCGAAGCGACGCGATTTTATTTGATGAAATTGAAGCATGTCATGAAGTCGGGAACTAGTTAGTTTGAGCCCGTGAGTTTTGAGCTATTGGTGCATATTGATGCCTATTTTTCTTGATTGAGTGATCATGTATGCTTCATTGTTTCTAGAACTTGCCCTATTTCTCCGTCAAGACCTTAGTATATTTATGAACTAGGAGATGATATTAGGCCATTCTTTCGTAGCCACATGATCCCATACACTAACCTTGTTCATTATCTTTGTTTACCCCTTTTGAGCCTTGTTATGAGCCTTTCTTTCTTGAACTTGGATGATAGGAGGTTTGGATGGATAAGGGTATCTTTAGTGGAGTTAGTTGATGATGTGGGAAGGAGTTGAATAGATTATTTTGATGTGGTGTGAAAAGAAAAAGAAAAGAATTTGAGATGCTTGATTAAGTATAGTTGGCTATCCCTATGAGCTTAGAAGAAAAAAATAGTTGTGAAAGAAAAAAAAAAAAAAAAAAGTATGAAAATAAGCATAAGGGGATAGTTAGCTTGGATTGTATATGTTGCATCTTGATATTGAGTTTTGTAGTTGGTATTGGATGGTAGAAGATGGAGTAAAATCTATACTTTGGGTGAAGTTGAAAAGAGGTTGATGATTTGGAGAAATTTGAGTCACTTAGCCTATACATTCCCTACCTTAACCAATGTCCCTACATTACAAGCTTTTATAAAGACCTTTTTGATCTTAGTTTGTGAATATTACATTAGGTGGAGATGTTGAGATTAGGGGCAAGCCTATGGTAAACATGTTGCATTACATTGATGTTGAGTGAACCCCATGATGTGCATTATATTACATCTTTTCTTTGAGAGAGTTGAGAGTTCACTTATATACATAATCTCACATGTTTGGAGAGTGTTCTTTGATAGATTGACATGTTTCGAATTTGTTGGATAGGTTGTGTTATTGATGCTAAGGTTGTATGCATAGTTTTGATCATGATCATGAGTATTGGTTTTGAAAAGTTTTTGAGGCCTATATAGTTCACAATGCTAGAGTCTATTGTTTATGTTTTGGTATTGTTCGGGACGAACAATGTTTAAGTTTGGGGGATTTGATATAGGTGAAATTTACCTTGTTTTCATAGCCAAAAAGAGTCGATTTTGTGTCTCGATTTTATAGTATTGTCTATGTTTTATATGGTTTTTAGTATATGGGACAATATTATGCTTGTAGGTATTTTTATGTGTTTTCAGGCATAAATTGATGATAAATCGATGATAAAACCCCGAGACGAGAAAAGGCGTGAAGATCGAAGCTGAAAATTCAAGACTTGAGTTCGAGTGAAGGCCTCTCGATCGAGAGAGGTGTCGAGAGGTGCCTTCTGTTTGAGCTATCGATCGAGAGCAGAAATTATACCCTCTCGATCGACCTCTCGATCGAGAGGTCTGTCGAGAGGTGTCCAGCCGGGAATTTTTCTCCTTATTTTAATTAGACTCCTTTTTGGTTTAGGCTTTCCTTATGTTAATTTCTCCTATATATACTCCTAGTCTAGCATTGTAAACCCTATCAAGCACCATAACCTAGCAAACACCATATTTTCTAGCACACTTTTATTTTAGAGTTTTGTATTTTACATTGGAGTTTTTCAAGTTTATTCAAGATTCAAGTTTCAAAGTTCTTCGTGTTCAAGATTCAATTCCAAGTTTTTCTTACTCTTACTTTTTAATTATGTTCTTTCAATCTTTTGTGTTTATGTTTGCTTTAATTATGTGTAGCTAAATTCCTTAGTTGATTTTAGGGATTGAATGCCTAATTGAATTTATGTAAGTGTTTTTGTTTACAATTAGCCTTCCAATCTAGATGCATGTTTCATGGTGCTTATTCTCATGCATAGTTAACTGGCCATTAATTGTGTATGCATAATTATGTGTTTATGCCTTGATCGGATAATTGCATAATCGATCTCATGAAAGCATGATATAATAGTTTGATTCTCTTGATTGATAATTGAATTGTTATATGTTCATATATAGTTGATTTGGTGTCGTAGTTGAACCTAGTTGATTATATTATTGGTACTTGTTCTATTTTGCACTTGATTCGATTCTTACAATTCGAAAGAATATTAGGATCTCGTTGGGTGACTACTTGCATTGCTTTAATCGGGGTGTAAGTTATTTTTGCATGTATCACATTTAGATTGGATTAAAGTGGTTAATTGTATTCATTAATTGCTTGCATAAGTTTGATTAGGTAGACTTCCCTAGAATCAACACTTTTCCTTAATTGTTCACTTTCCTTAATTACTTAATTGCTTGTGCCTTAAGTTGTTTAATTTTGACTAATTATTTTCCTGCACACTTTGTTTCCTTATTTGATTTAATTGAGTTTTCTTTTATTATTTGCCTAGTCTATAAATACCACATCCTAAACTCTTAAAAGCCTAAACATCACATTAGTTCTATAGTAGAGGTATTGTGTGCGTTTTCGATACATCAATCCCTGTGGATACGATACTCGTGCTTCATTATATTACACCTATTTTAGAAATAGTGCGATCAGTAATCAAGACAACGCCTCATTAACTACTTCTCTAATCAACGAATTATCCCACAGAAACCTCTACAAAATAATTAATCGATTGCAATAAATCCTAGAGAGACCCGACTCTAACCAAACAAACGCACATCGGGTTTATCTTAATTAGATTATTACTTTCTTGACACAATTTCAATAGCTTGTAAGGAAAGAAATCATATCAATTACCACCGAAATTAGAACTCCAATATACACCGTCTTTGTCGTTCTAATTGACTATAACTATCGTAGTGCATCAAATAGTGATCAATTATTCAACACTCTAGAATAGTCATCAACAAGAAAATCTGGAAGTAAATAAATATTTGTAAAATCAAATAAATTTGAAGAACAATTTGATCTCACAATTGCATAATAAGGGTTTCATAATCCTTCAACTAGAATAAGGAATTTAGTTCCTAAACATGATTGAACTAAATTCAAAGCAAAAATACCCAAGGAAAATGGAGGAGGAAAGTCGCTCTTCTTCTTCTTCTTCTTCTTCTTCTTCGTGCGTCCGTCCTCTTCTTCTTCTTTTTTTTTTTTTTTTTTTTTTTTTTTTTTGTTTTCTGCCGAGAGCTCATTTTCTATTCTAGTTGATTGGGATAAAATCCCTTAAAAGTGATGGCACACTATTTAATAAATAATAATATAAAACTAACTAAACTTAAGTAAAAATAAATACTAATTAATTAATTACAAAATACAAATTCTAATATAATTATAACTCTTGACTTTGGGCTCTTCTCATAATACTCCACAATCTCCACTTTTTAGTCCAAAATCACCAAAATCCATCAACCTATACATCCTTTTATATATAATAGCAATGCGGATTCGGAGCACCACGTTAATTCACATGCCTACGTGGCGCTTCCTATGCTCTCCGTTCCTATTTATCTAAAAATTCAATTTATTTGTAATAAAATATTATTCTAAGTATTATATATCTTTAATACTACAATTATCTTTAATACTATTATTCATACATGAATAAATTTAACATATTTCAGTTTATGTAATTTATAATCAATTTTCATCTTAAATTATTTTATTAGCATTAGATTAGAACTCCGTCAACGTCATAATCATATTTTATAATAAAATATAATAATAATTACAATTTCAGATACAATACGGAGTAGAGAAAAAATATAATAGAATCCTCCTATTAATTATTCTATAGTTATCTTTAAAGATACTCTATTCATACATATATAGATCTACTATCTTATATATACTCTCTTTAGGGCTCGTTTGGTAGCCGAGTCAAGATTGTTGGCCCAAGTTTATAAACTAAGATAGCTATCATGGTTGATAGGATAAAAATTTTAATTTTGTTGTTTGGTAAGGTAGTGTAGATTACCCCTTTATCTTATTTTGGTGTTTGTTATCATAGATAAAAATCTTGACAAACACTGATATGACGTTAATACCCCTGAATTACTATTGATATTTTTTTGTCTCTTCCCAACAAAACAAAAGTTGATAAAAAAAATAATAAAATAAAAAATCATGAACATAAGTAACGAATAAATTTTCCTTTTCACAATATAAAACATTAATACACCAATTTGATTTTTGTAAATATAAGATGTCCATAATCGAGTTTTTATATAAAAATTAAAAATTAATGTAATCATTTCTTTAAATAAGCTTGGACGATAAAAAACTTGGAAAAAACAAAAGACGGATTATTTTAATAAAATAAAATAAAATAAAACTTGATGATGTGGAGAGAATTTGAGGGTATTTGTGGTATTTGCGTGTTAATCTGGGGTAGTGGGTTTACAATCGGGGGTCAGACGTCCGACAGCTTCACTAAAGAGCAACAGTGTTTTTTATCACGGGCCCATTATTAATTCCGGGCCCCCAATATAAAACTCTTGACTACCAAACAACAGTTTAAGCCTAGATAAATGGGCTTGTCTTGGTTTCTCAGCCCTACCAAACAAGCCCTTAACATTCTCAAACACAACATAGCACATAAACCTTCATCAACTCTCTTACAATTCACAACATTCCTGTTATCAAGTTTCTTGCATCCAAATATTAATATTATTATGATGGTTATTATAATTGTAGAGATTTTTTTTTTTGTTCGGAAAAGAAATTTTATTCAATGAAAGAAAAGGGAGGTACGAGACGTACCAAAAAAAAAGGGATTAATTCATCCACATCTCACATAATCTATATCTGCTCCACATCTCAAAATTCCAATTAGTTCCCACCTCGCCGCGGACCAAGCACCAATTCCAAAACAGACATTTGATCTCTTCTTCCACCCTACGTAAGTTCCATTCCTTGTGTTCGAAGCGCACTACATTCCTCCATTTCCACCACACCCAAACAACACAAATCCAAAGACCTCCCAACATGTTGGGAACCCCCTGCAGTTTGATTTTGATGATGTTTATCGAAACCACACTTAGGCATATTTTACTTGTTTAGGGTCAAGGCCGATAGATCGACCTGCTACCTGTTAGTGCAGGTCGATGCCCTCTAAAGTTTAGAATCAAGTTCGATCCACCCTGTAAGAGAAAGGTCGATGTATCGACCTGCCTCATTTGGATCGAGCTGGATCATCTGCCTGTCTATCGACCTCCCCTATCAAGCTTCCAGCTGGCATTGCCTTAGAAGATTTCAAGAGCTGGATTATCAATCAAGGTCGATGCTCCGCCTTCATGGAGCGTCACGACCTGATCCTTGCCACGTCGAGTGCCAGCAAGGACGAATATTCCCAACGGCTAGAAGTGAGTCAGCTTCCAACGGCTAGTGCCACGTCAGCCTGACTCCAACGGCTAGTTTTTCAAAACTGCCTATAAATACTTCAGCCATTATCGGATTCAAGCACGGGAAACACAAACTATCAACGCCATATCTCTGCCAAATCTCTCTCAAAATCCATATCCATTCAAGTGTTCGAAATCCGATTAGTTTCCCAAACACTTGACGAAGAGAGGTTTTCGATTCCGATAAACACCACAACGACGAAGCGTTCACTGCTGCTTGTCGACTGTTCAACAGCTTTTTCTCCGACTAGTTCGATGTTAGAAAGCTTGTTTTTATTTTTGCCATTATAGAGTTAGTCAAGCTCTGTAAAAGCGTAAGGTTGTTTGTACGGTTCAGTACGAAGGTTGTAAGGGTCACGACCCAAAACTCGTGTCTAGATATTTTCAGGTTAGATTGTATCTAGAACTGATACTCAGTCAGTATAAATAAGAGAGAGGTTGAATCCAAAGGTAAAGGGATTCTCAGGTCGAGTCGACCTGACGTGGACGTAGGAGGGTTTCTCCGAACCACGCTAAATCGCGGTCTCTCTCTCTCTCTCTCTCTCTCTCTCTCTCTCTCTCTCTCTCTTTATTTATCGTCCTTATATTTTGTTATCAAACTGACTAGCATCAACCTGCATATCTCATCAACCTGTTACTGTTCACCAGCCTTAAGATTTTTCAAAGAGTAAATCAACCTCCACCAACTTCCGCATTAACAACAGTTTGATAAATCAAGCTTGATACCATACAAGCTTGATAGATCAAACTGCCTCTGATAAGGTCGACCTTGACAATCGACCTGCAGATCGACCTGATTTTACAAAAGTCAAAAACGGTTGGTTATTGGTGTATTCCCCCCCCCCATACACCAATTACTCTTTCCCGGGACCAACAAGTGGTATCAGAGCAGTGGTTCTTTTGACCGCTGCTTTGCATACTAAAAGTTCTTTTTCAAACTTTTGGTCATTTAGAACCGATCCTTAGAAAAATCTTTTCATTCATTTCATATCATATTATATTGCAATGGAGGCTTCTGTTCTCAGGGTATGTGAAGACTTCTCCATTCAAGGCTATGAAGACTGGAGTTTTCTAATCAAGATGTATCTCAAGGCACATCACGTCCTCATGTGGGATATTATCGAGAATGGCCCCTCCCCCATATATGCAGCAAAGATTATTGTGGATGGGACATCCCCTGGGGAGGCCACATACGAGAAAGTCCTCAAAAACCCTCGCGACTACTCAACCGAGGAAAGGAAAGAGGCTGGTCTCGATGATTACGCAAAGGGACTCATCTCCAGCACCGTGAAGGGCGTCTACCTGGCCAAGATCCGAAATCTTGAAACGGCCAAAGAAATGTGGGACACCCTCCGGTCCATCAGCCTTGGCTCAGAGGAAATGAAGGAGAACAAGCTGTCTATGGCGTGCAGCAAGTTCGATGACTTCAAGATGGTTTCGGGTGAAACCATAGAAGCGATGAAAATTCGCTTCACCGAAATTATTCTCGAGGTCGCTGCAATCAATCCCTACAAATATACGCAGCGCGAGAAGAATCTCAAAGTGATACGTGCCCTTCCTGCAAATTGGCACGTATACGCCGCCATGCATCCAGCCCGATCGGATTTCAACTCCCTCACCACTGAAGATCTTTTCGACATTCTTGTCGGAAATGAGTATGAGATGATCCGCATCCATGGATCAACCCAGCCTTCCACCAGCAAGAAGGCTGATGAAAAGAACAAGGAGGTAGCTTTCAAGGTCGACTCAGCCTCAGTTGCTACCCCAAGTCCGATTGACGAGTCCATCGTCAAGAAGTTCGAGAAGATGACTCTCGACTATGCTCTAGCTGCTAGGAGGAATGAGAAGCTCCTAGGGAAGGTTGTCAAATATAAAAAGTTCTATCGTGACAACAAGCGAAACTTCTCAAACCGCAACCACGACCGCCCTGACAAAAAGGGAGAAGGTAAACCCTCAACCATCAATTCTTCTAACACGCCCGAGGGTGGTTGTTTCAATTGTGGCAGGCCAGGTCATTACAAGACCGACTGCCCTGATCTTACCAAGGCCGAGAGAGACGAGCTCCGTGCAAAGCGCGACAAGAAGCTCAAAGAGCAACGAGCTGCAATGATCGCCGAAGAAACAAAGGAAGCTCACCTCTCGGATAGCTCGTCAAGTGATGACGAAGGTTACATCGCTTTCAACGATAGTGATGATGAAGAATGTTTCGTTGGAGAGCACCAACAAAATGAGGGATCTTCAAAGGTAGATCTTCAACCCATATCACTTTCTTTCTCTGACGATGATTGTGCAGAAGAAGGTGATGAAGACCTATCCGAGGCTGTGTCTTGGGAAGAAATCAAGAAGCAGCTGGATGACTATGCCGACCTCGTGGATACCCTTAAAGAGGTCGTTGAAGATAATGCTGAGCTATTGGACAAAAATGAAAAATACAAGCTAGCATTAGAAGAAAGATTCTCTCCCTACGATGAAGAAAAGGAAAGGGAGATTGAAGCCCTAAAGTCAAAGGTTGAAGAATTGACTTTACGGGTCAAGGAGTTCGATTCCAGGGAGCTCGAGAAGGACGAGTCCCTCAAAACCAAAGATGCCGAAATACACAGCCTTACATCAAAGTTGGCTGACTTGGTAATTCGACACGAACTCCTCGTGAAAAAGGAAGAGAAACTTCAACTCACCTTAAGTCTGTTGAAGAAAAGCAGAAAGAAGTTAGAAGAGGTCCAATCCATGCAACGCAATCCGCACGATCACTCTGGGATTGGATTCAACGGAGAATCCAAGAAAAACAAGGACAAAGACTGCAAGATCACATTCGTGAAGGCGCAGTCGAAGTCAAAGACTGTTCGGAAAGCTCAACAAGCTCTTCCAGACAAGATGGTCCAGCTGAAGAATCCAGTCCGACAGCCTCAAGCCATCCTTGTAAAGCAACATAAGAAGGAACAGCCTGTTCCTCAAAAGAAAGAAAGTCGACCTGCACAGCATCGTCGACCTGCCCCCGCTCATCAAAAGCAGGCTGTTCATCAAGGGCGATACCAAGGCCAGCACTATCAAAGGCCGTATCATCCTCAGTTCTTCTACCCGGATTTTCAAGGGTGCTACTGCCACTATCTTCAACAGTCAAATTTTCCAGACTGGCAGTATCAACCTGGGTATTATGAAGAACACAATTATCAGCCTCGTCGCCCTCGCTCGAAGAAAACCAAGGCTCCCAAGCTCAAGACCGCTACTGCCTCGTCCTCAGCCTCGGATAGAAGCAGACCGGTGAAGCAAATATGGGTTCCAAAGGCCGTTCCCGCAACCGTTGTAGCACCCAATCTCAAATGGGTTGCTAAGTTTAACTAATTGCAGGTCGGGAAGGCTCAAAGAAGGAGCCAAGCAGCTCGAGGAGCTGTATGGATCATTGATAGTGGATGCTCGAAGCACATGACGTGTGACAAAACGCCACTTTCAAACTATCAAGAACGAGACGGGCCACTTGTAACCTTTGGAGGAAATTCTAAGGGATTTACGAGAGGCCAGGGCGATCTAAGAGTTGGTAAAACAACTATTTCTAACGTCTCTTATGTTGAAGGTCTTAATCATAACCTATTTTCTGTGTCGCAATTCTGCTCGAGTGGTAAACGAGTAGAATTCACCGCTAATAAATGTCTCGTGAAGAATGAGGAAGGAGAAACACTTCTTACCGGAATTTTGCAGGATAGACTCTATATTGTTCAATGGACAGATTGGATAGAAACCTGCCTGGTCACAAAGGCCGATTCCGAGACAAGCTGGCTATGGCACAAGAGGTTGAGTCACTTAAACTTCAAGGCCATCAACAAGCTCGCACGCAACAAGCTGGTGAACGACCTGCCAGACCAAGTCTTCGATCGTGATCACATCTGCAGAGCCTGTCAAGCCGGAAAGCAAACAAGATCATCCTTTCCAAGCGTGACGGCACAATCATCAAATCGAATTCTTGAGCTTCTCCATCTCGACCTCTTCGGTCCAGTCACTCCCTTGAGTATAAACGGTAGAAAATATGCTCTCGTTATTATAGATGATTATTCTAGATTTACGTGGGTTATTTTCATGTACAAAAAGAAGGAGACATTGGAGAAGCTACCTGCGTTGCTGAGCAAGCTGTGCAATCAAAGGAGAAATCCATCATCTCCATTCGATCAGATCGAGACACTGAATTTATCAATGCAATGATCGAAGAATATTGCACAAAGAGTGGGATTCATCATCAAACTTCAGCTGCACGCACACCTCAACAAAACGGCGTGGTGGAACGTCGTAACAGGTCGCTGAAGGAAGCAGCTCGTAGCATGTTGGATGAAACCAATCTTCCAAAGAAGTTTTGGGCAGAGGCCGTCAACACAGCCTGCTACACCCAAAACAGGTCGATCATCACGACCCGACATGGAAAGACTCCATACGAGCTGTGGAACAACAAGCTCCCCAGGTTAAAGTATTTTAAAGCTTTTGGGTGTTTGTGTTACATTCATAACAATGGGAAATCTCAAATAAAGACTTTCGATAGCAAGGCCGATCCAGTAGTATTTTTAGGATACTCAGAGGTTAGCAAAGCTTATAGAGTCTTTAATAAGAAAACCCTAGTTGTGGAGGTAACACCTCATGTTGTATTTGATGAATCTACTTGTCTGTACAGAGAATCAAGTACAGGTACAGATCAGCCCGCTGCTAACAGGCCGTCTAACTCCCCCATTGACGACCTGCTAGTATGGACTCCAAATGATTTAGAGGAAGAGGATCAATCTGATTCTAGGGTCACACAGCAAGGGGGAAGTGATGCAAATGATAATACGAGCTGTAATACATCAGCCGGACTTAACCAGGCTGATCCCCCTCCCTCAGTCCCCAAGACTGATGCTGTTCACGACCTTACATCACAAATCGAGCAGCTCGATAACACAATGGAGCAGCTCAACATCCAGGCCGAACAGCAGCCCGATCAACATTTCGAGCAACAGCGCGTATCCACTGATCAACCTTCAACTCACCCGGAGTTTGATGAACCCATTAATGAGCCCGAACCAATTATTTCAAATGAAGAGAGATCACGACGCAGACGATGGATCGATGATCATCCGAAAGAGCTCATTGTTGGGAACCCAAACCTAGGAGTGCGAACAAGGAGGACGATTGGTGAAAGTGCGCTATTAAGTTGCTATCTCTCTCGCATAGAACCCAAAGATGCCATTGAAGCTCTTCAAGATGCTGATTGGATTGAAGCCATGCAAGAAGAACTCAATGAATTCAAAAGAAATGAAGTATGGTCTCTAGTTGATCGTCCTTATCATCAGGGCGTCATTGGAGTCAAATGGGTTTGCAAGAACAAGAGAGATGAATCTGGAGAAGTTGTCAGAAATAAAGCCAGATTAGTAGCAAAGGGTTACTGTCAACAAGAAGGAATCGACTATGATGAGACGTTTGCCCCTGTTGCAAGATTAGAAGTTATAAGGCTGTTTCTAGCTTATGCCGCTCATCAACGATTCAAAGTCTACCAGATGGACGTTAAAAGTGCGTTCCTCAATGGCGTTCTCGAAGAGGAAGTCTATGTGGAATAGCCTCCTGGATTCGAGGAGGGTGATTCAAGCAAAGTCTACAAACTGCACAAGGCCGTCTACGGTCTTAAGCAAGCTCCTCGAGCTTGGTATGAGACACTGTCATCCTTCCTCATCGAATCAGGATTCAAGCGTGGTTCAGTCGACAAGACGCTATTCACTATCAAAGTGAATGAACATATCCTTTTAGTACAAATTTATGTTGATGATATCATTTTTGGATCTAAATCTCCCATTTTGTGTGAAAATTTTGGTAACCTCATGACCGAAAAATATAAAATGTCTATGATGGGGGAAATGAATTTCTTTCTAGGGTTGCAGGTTAAGCATTCCGATGAAGGAATCTTCATTAGCCAAACAAAGTACGCACACGAGCTGGTCGACAAGTTTGGTGTCAAAGACAGCAAGCCTGTCAAAATACTGATGCTCTCTGGAGGGAAGATCGACCCGGATCCCCAAGGAAAACCTGCCAACATAACACAGTACAGGGGTATAATTGGTTCATTACTTTATCTAACTGCTAGTCGACCTGACATCACTTTTGCAGTTTGAGTGTGTGCTCGATTTCAAGCTAATCCGAAGGAATCTCACTTGGAAGCAGCAAAGAAAATTCTTCGATACATCAAAGGAACCACAAATCTAGGTCTTTGGTATCCTTGTGATGACAATTTGCAGCTTACAGGTTATTCAGATTCTGATCATGCAGGGTGCAAGCTCGATAGGAAATCTACCTCGGGTACTAGCAATTTTCTCGGAAATAAGCTGATTTCGTGGTTTTCAAAGAAACAAACTTCAGTAGCCACCTCCACCACAGAGGCCGAGTACATGGCCGCAGGGAGTTGTTGTGCACAAATCTTGTGGATCAAACAACAACTCAAAGATTATGAAGTTGAAGTCAGTGAAGTGCCTATATTCTGCGATAGCTCGAGTGCCATCGCCATTACTTAAAATCCAGTTCTTCATTCAAGATGCAAGCACGTGGATATTCGACATCACTTTATTCGTGGAAAAGAAGAACGTGGTTATTGAGAAGATACACACTGACATTCAACGAGCTGATATTCTAACCAAACCCCTAGCCGAAGAAAGATTCAAAATGCTATGTGGAAAGCTAGGGTTATTAAATGTTGAGTCATCAGGCCGATCGTAAGCCTCCAGGCCGTTTTCTCCTCATAAGCCTGACACATCTTTCAAAAGCTTGTGTGGGACCAACAATCGGGACCAACAAGCAGGCCGTCTCTTTACAAACAGGCAGATATCAAGGGGGAACAGGCCGTCAACTCTCAACAGGCCGTTACCACATGAACAGGGAGTTACTATTTGAACAGGCCGTCTATCTACAGACCGTGCCTATCTACAGGCCGTGCCTATCTACAGGCCGTGTCCATCATCAGGCCGTCGACTATTCAATAGATCGACCTGTGTTCCTCAATTGAGGGGGAACACTTGGCCAAAGTGATCCATCATTTGAGGGGGAACAATGGCCAATGTCTGTCTCCAGGGCGTTTACTTCGCCAGGCCAATATCTTAAATCCAGGCAGTTCCACCTCGCCAGGCCGATGTCATATGTTCAGGCCGATATCACAAATACAGGCCGTTCATTTCGACAGGCCGTTCTCCGTCACAAGGCCGATATCATCAGGCCGATATCAACCTGAATGCAACTGCATTTATGAAGGAAGAATCAAAAGGGCAGTATCACCCTTTTGTCTTATAACTTCTTTTATACGCATTGATTTCTTCAATTATTAATGTTATTTATTTCTCAATGTGTTTCATTATTTAAGGTTCTGATAATTTGCAGAAAATGAGGAAAAAGGGAGTAATGATTACCATTTTTGTAAAACATCCAGTCAAGTGTCAAATTTTGACACATTGACCGAGGCTGCATTTAATTCACTGCCGTCTCTCTGCAAAAGTGCAAGTTATCGCATGTTCTCAATAACTCACGCGCGAATGTGTAACGTTTCACATTTCACGCGCACACATCGTGTGGTTGAGAATTAAAGAGAAATTCTCACCTTTTCAAATTCGAACGATCACAACCGTTCGAAATCTCTATATATATGGCATGCAGTTTTATCTCATACTTACTTGCCTTCTTCATTTTCCTCGATAAAACCTAATTTTTCTTTCTGCAAAAAAACTGAACTACCGCCGTCGTGTTCTACGCTTTTCTACATTCTCACTATCTGCATCACATCACTCTCCGTGGTTTGTACTCTTTTCACCGATTATGTTTTATATTTCTGTCAAGTTCTTCATTGTCTTTAATTTCTAATCTTTCTCGAAAAACTTGCAGAAAAACACAACAATGGCAGAAAAGGTTTCTACCTCCGGCCGAAAGGAAATGCAATGGGCGGAAATCGAGGTCTATCTAACCGCTCGTATCAAGTACGAGCCCTACATGGTGCGCGAAAACTACGGTTTTCGCGATCTAGACTCCATGTTCGCCCTGGTGGAGAGATGCTTCCCATTCCATCAAATTATCTCCCACCGGCCGGCGAAGAGTCTGCCCAGGATGGTATGTGCCTTCTTCTACAACTGGAACGAGGGCGAGTCCGTGTCTTCCCACACAGTCTCCCTCGGAACCCAGAAATCCATGGTCACCATCAACATTCTTGATGCGGTGAAGGGTGCCTTCGGTATTGGTGACGGAGGGTCGATGCAGCTCTCGGAGATTTCTCAAGACCAACTGCAGCAGGTTACAGATCGGGTCTTGATTGAGCAGAGGCAGTTCGTTCCAGTGGCCTTCAAAAGGAACGAGCTGCGCCCCAAATTCCGCCTCCTAATGGACTTCATCCAAAAGTGCTTTCTAGGGCACGTCGGGAATTACGACCAGGTCACCCAGTTCAAATTTCAGATTTTGACGGCCGTAATTCTCGATCTACCGATTAGCTGGGCAAAATTGATGGTCTCGCTGCTCTGGGAGGAGGCCAGACAGATCGTCTGCAAGATGGAGGGAGAGGCCGTTGTGAAAGTGTCTCTTCACAACGAGAAAAGGCCGATGCGCCTTGGGACGAAGGCCACCTGTATTATCATTTCTTACTTCAAGAATAAGAAATGGTCCAATGATCCGGCCTTTCCCCCCCTGTTTATTCCAAAAGATCTCCATCAGCTGGAGATGGCGATTGGGGTGGCACCGCAAATCTATTACAACTCCCCAGACTCTGTCAGGGAGCATCTCGCCAGAACCGGGCAATCCAAAGTTGGCTGGAGGATTCCGGATCGACCTGTTCAAAAGAAGAGGAAGGCCGATGTCGATCTGGTTCCCTCACGCCCTGTCAAGAAGGCACAACCCGTGAAGCGGACTCCCCCTCGCAGGTCGCAGTCAGCCTCGGGTGAGCCACCCAGGCCGTTTCACAAGATCCTCCCCCTGGATTTCGAGGTATCTGCACCTCCCAGGGAGTCCTCGCCCGCTTCATCGCCCTCTCTCTCAGCCGAACGGACTCCATCTCCAGTCCGTTCCGCCGCCGAGCCGTCCGCCTCGCAGCAACGCCCTGCATCCTCTCAGCAGGTCGTTGCTCCCTCGCCAGTGAGGTCCCCCTCCGTCCATCGAGCTGGATCTGTGGAGATCCAGGATCTCACTGCGGAAGAATCTCTGTCTTCCCCCATTCGGGATGCGCCTGTGGAGGAAGACGTCGTGCTGCCGATCCAGCCAATCTCTGAGCAGCCGATGTCTGCTGCTCACTCCCAGGTCGCTGCATTGAAGGCCGAGGCCAGGCTGAAGGTCATCGACCTGATGCCGGGGATAGCCCAACTCCCCAAGTCTCTCGACCTCGCCACTCGCCTCCAGTTCTATCTGGATTGTAAGTCGAGTTACTATTACGTCTTCGAGGCGCTGCTGCAGGTCGTTACTCTCAACGACCTGAAGGTCGAGGAGCTGGCTCTAGAAGCGGAGTTCGGATTCTTCACCGTGGGGGATGCGGCCTCAAAATTTCAACAGCTTGTGCTTCGCCGCATGAAGGTCGAAGCCAAAATTTTGGGCATCGACCTTCGCCCCCTCTATGCGCACTCTCGCGCCCTATACAACTCCGCCGCAGAAGCCGGAGACGAGTTTGAAAGGATTCAAACTCCGGAGCAATCATCACCCAGGATTGAGGGTGATGATCAGCCTCTTGTTGCTGCTGCTCCGTCTCCCAAAGTTGATGTGGAGGCTGTGCTCGATGAAATTTCTGCCAAGCTTGAGTCCATCATCACCAGCCTCCCAGAGCAAATCAAGCAGGCCGTAGCAGAGGCCCGGGCTGATATAGTGAAAGATGCCAAAGCCCAGGCCGATGAAGCTGCCAGGGAGCGCGTCACGGACTTTGCCGTGAAGCTTTTGAAGGAATATACTGACAAGCTCCTGCCGGGCCAGCTTGATGAGCTGAACATGGCATCCCGTGACCAGACCGCGGAAGTATTGGAGGACTTGGCCAAGGTCGATGAGCGTGTAACCAATTTGACCTCATCTGTTTCGACCTCGGCATCGACCTCCAATGAGCAGATCAACGCCATCCACGCCACCATCTCCTCCCTTCTCAGTGGGCAACTGGAGTTGAAGGATGTTGTGATCAAGCTGCAGCAAGAGGATGCGACTCTTCTTTCCCTAATAAAGGCCCTGACTGATGATGTCGAAAAGGGGGAAGAAGAAAGAGCCGCCGCCGCCGCGAAGAAGAAGAAGAAGGCCCCAAAATCCAAAACTCCTTCAACTTCCGTGGCTCCTCCTCCGCCTCCTCCAAAGAAGCCCTCCCAGGCCGTTGCCTCCAAGGCCGTTGCCTCCCATGCCGATCCAATTTCTCAGCTTGGTGCTGCCGAGGCTGCCGCCGCCAAAGCTCGATTGGCTGCCGAGGCCGATCTTATTTCTGCCATGATTATGGCTGGTGCTACGTCGGAGCAGGCCGCAAATCAAGAAGAGCAGAGGCGTTTCAAGGCCGAGCGCCAGGCTGCTGAAGCTAGGAGGAAAAGGGAGTTGGACTGGATCAGCCAGTCCGCTCTTGTTTTGAATGCTGGAGGACTGCAGCAGGTCGTTGAATGGCTTGATGAATCTCAAAACAACCTGCTGCGGGAGCTCAATTCTTGCTTCATCCTCCTGCATTACTGGATCCAGGACCCCTCGCTTCCTGCCGATGCCGATCAAGCCTATGCAGCTTACATGCTTAAATTCCCTTACCAAGATTTTATTGGTGAGCTTCGAAGGAAAGCTGCAGAGGCCGGTGTGATGATAAGGGCGCCCGCAAAGCAATACTTCACGCCCTTATATCTTGGTGATTCGGGGTATTTGGATTACTCCCGGGTCGACCAATACATTGCACAGACTGCTATCGGACTGGGCGTGAATATCTCAAATTCCGATCCCGACTTCCGTCGAATCCGGGATGGAATTTATGCCAGCATGCAGTCGAAGTCGAGGGAGCAGGTCCAAGAGGAGAGGATTGCAGCCCGTGCCAAGATCCAGGCGATGTAGATAGATGTTTTTGTTTAACTTCTGTATTCATTTATGTTCGTAGCTCAGTTTGTAACTTCCAATGTAATGTACGCTATCGAGCTGAATGAAGCAAAAACATCTTTCGACCTGACGACAATATCTCTTTGTCCAGGCATCTGCCCTTACTGCTTTACTTTAATTATGTCCTTATCTGCCTTTCTTATATTTCCTTATCAATCTTAATGATTGAAAAATTTTCAAGCTCTGATACCATCTTTCAGTGTTTTATCTTAGGAATTATTTGTAAAGTGTTTGGTTTCGACATCATCAAAAAGGGGGAAATTGTTGGGAACCCCCTGCAGTTTGATTTTGATGATGTTTATCGAAACCACACTTAGGCATATTTTACTTGTTTAGGGTCAAGGCCGATAGATCGACCTGCTACCTGTTAGTGCAGGTCGATGCCCTCTAAAGTTTAGAATCAAGTTCGATCCACCCTGTAAGAGAAAGGTCGATGTATCGACCTGCCTCATTTGGATCGAGCTGGATCATCTGCCTGTCTATCGACCTCCCCTATCAAGCTTCCAGCTGGCATTGCCTTAGAAGATTTCAAGAGCTGGATTATCAATCAAGGTCGATGCTCCGCCTTCATGGAGCGTCACGACCTGATCCTTGCCACGTCGAGTGCCAGCAAGGACGAATATTCCCAACGGCTAGAAGTGAGTCAGCTTCCAACGGCTAGTGCCACGTCAGCCTGACTCCAACGGCTAGTTTTTCAAAACTGCCTATAAATACTTCAGCCGTTATCGGATTCAAGCACGGGAAACACAAACTATCAACGCCATATCTCTGCCCAAATCTCTCTCAAAATCCATATCCATTCAAGTGTTCGAAATCCGATTAGTTTCCCAAACACTTGACGAAGAGAGGTTTTCGATTCCGATAAACACCACAACGACGAAGCGTTCACTGCTGCTTGTCGACTGTTCAACAGCTTCTTCTCCGACTAGTTCGAAGTTAGAAAGCTTGTTTTTATTTTCGCCATTATAGAGTTAGTCAAGCTCTGTAAAAGCGTAAGGTTGTTTGTACGGTTCAGTACGAAGGTTGTAAGGGTCACGACCCAAAACTCGTGTCTAGATATTTTCAGGTTAGATTGTATCTAGAACTGATACTCAGTCAGTATAAATAAGAGAGAGGTTGAATCCAAAGGTAAAGGGATTCTCAGGTCGAGTCGACCTGACGTGGACGTAGGAGGGTTTCTCCGAACCACGCTAAATCGCGGTGTCTCTCTCTCTCTCTCTCTCTTTATTTATCGTCCTTATATTTTGTTATCAAACTGACTAGCATCAACCTGCATATCTCATCAACCTGCTACTGTTCACCAGCCTTAAGATTTTTCAAAGAGTAAATCAACCTCCACCAACTTCCGCATTAACAACAGTTTGATAAATCAAGCTTGATACCATACAAGCTTGATAGATCAAACTGCCTCTGATAAGGTCGACCTTGACAATCGATCTGCAGATCGACCTGATTTTACAAAAGTCAAAAACGGTTGGTTATTGGTGTATTCCCCCCCCCCCCCCCCCCCCCCATACACCAATTACTCTTTCCTGGGACCAACAAGATATATCTCGACTTACCTCCCCCAAGGATATTGGTGAAACACTCAAAATGTGAAACAACTGAGCTCGGAGCAACCCAATAAGTACCACACCAATGTAACATAATATTCCAAATCTTTTGAATTTTCGAACACTCGAGAATGATAATTGTAGAGAATGATATACATTAATCGGCAATGTTTTATATAATTGACAATGTTTTATGTCACAACTATGTGAGATTCTTTTATTTGTCATTTATCGTGAAGGTCTATTTATTTTATTATATTATTTTATGTTTATTTTAAATTTTGATAGTTATCTTATATTATAATACTTGTTTATAAATACAGAATGTGGTTTCCAATAATGGGATCATCGGTCTGAAAAAAGTCAACAAAAAAAGCAAGGAACAAAACGGTTGTTGTAAGAATCTTACGATTGTTGAGTCAGAAAGATCGCAATGGTCAAGATGGACTTGAAATGATTTTAAGTCACGAAACGGTAAATTTTTACAACATATTTATATTTACTTGTGTAAGACATATATTTTACTTATTATTATGTTTGCTTACATATTTAACCTAAAAGTAGTAATATAAAGTAACAATATAAAGTGATTCATATCGAATATTAACGGGCGGTTTAACTTATTTTGATGAGCAACTCGATTTCCATTTCACATTCGAGCAATTGATTATATAATATGTGAGCAATGGAGGGAGGCGCAGAGGTATCGGCGGCGGAATCAGTTTCCTACACCTATTGGGTTCGAGAGGCGAGCCGCGACTCCACACCCCTGCTGTCGCCGAAGAAGATTGACCCGGTGGATGCCTGCAAGGCTGCAATCAGCCCTCTCAGCCTCACCTCGGCTCCGCCTGGAACCGGTCAACCGGGTATGCGTTTTGGGACCAATTTGATTTTTGTTTTATTTTGTTATTGTTATTATCATTTTTTTTTTTGTTTCATTCACATATGCCTATGTGGTGCTTCCTATGCTCTCCGTTCCTATTTATCTAAAAATTCAATTTATTTATAATTTATCTAAAATTTATTTTATTTATTATTAAAAAATGTCATCTAATTATTCTATAATTATCATTATTATTATTAATATTATTATATGCTTAATAGTTATCTTTAATATTATTCCATTCATACATGAATAGATTTTAATATATTATTTATTATTTATTACTTATTTATTTATAATAAAATAATAATAACAATTACACAATTCTATATAATATAAAAATAAAATTAAACAACAGACGTTTTCTTTTTATAAAATTAAACAACGGGCGACTTGACTTATTTTAATATTTAGTTATGTGTTTTCGACATTATTGTTTTATTAGAATAAACAACGGGCTGCTTGATTATTTTAATATTTTTCTCTTATGTTTGCTTAAAAATAACACTAAACAATTAATTATTCATGTCGAATTTTAACGGGATACACTATACCTATTACCGAAATATTCCTCTTATAAACCTACTTTTTATTATCACAATTAGTTGGCGGCTTGAAATAATGATACGTTATTTTAATATTTTTTATGTCTCTTCGACATTAATCTTTTATTAGAATATACAACGGACGGCTTGAATTATTTTAATATTTTTATCTTATGTTTGCTTTAATATAACACTAAACAATTAATTATTCATGTCCAATTTTGACCGGATGCACTATACTTATTATCAAAATATTACTATAATAAACCTACTTTTATTATCACAATTAACTGACGGCTTGAAATAATGACACAACGAGATGAAATTAATATAACGATTTAAACAACGGGCGACTTGACTTATTTTAATATTTTTCTTTTATATTTGATTACAATAAATAACTGGCAACTTGACATTTTAATAATATTTATTTATAAACATCCCTTTTAAATCTATTTTCTTATAAACACGAGTAACATGTTAATTAAATTTTTTTTCACGAGAAACTTGGATTTGTCGATTTCGGCACCAATTTCATTTATAAGTCTTTAAACGTCGAAGATTTAAATGTAATATGAATCGGCGTTGGATTGGGTCTTCGCATTTAATATTCTTAACTTCCTCTTATTGTTTGTAGGTACATAGAAATCGAGGATCATATAGTACGAACTATTTTTTAAATAAATTTCACTGATAAAATATGTAAATGTTAAAAGTAATTGGCGCCCGTCGATTTTCGACGGGTAGTACTCTAGTAAAATATAACAATATAAATTAGGTAAGCACAAAATAATATTCAAAATTTAGGAAAATTGATACAATAAAATATGGCAATAAATGACATATCACCCCCTCTTTAATAATAGTTACAAAATTAATATCCTCCACAATATTATTTTGATGCTCTAATTTTACATATTACATACGTTTGCTGCAGTCAAACTAATCAATATACATCATAATCTTCAGGATTATGTGTTATAGAAAATAATCAATATGATTCATAATCTTCAGGATCACATGTTATTTATAGGATAATATTAAGTTTGCTTCAGGCAAACAAATGGTTGCAATTAACATCTTAACATTCATGGGTTATAAATATATTCATGACTTGATTAGCTCACTCCCATTCTACTATATTAGAATCAATAAAATTTTATTATCATTCCCTTGAGTGTTTCAGTAAATAGTAGTGTGCTTTCGGCATCACTTGACCACTGAATCATAGTAGTGCGCTTTAGGCATCACTTGACCACAATTATTTTCTAATGAAGATGAAAATATTCAGAATCATTAATATACAAATTATTTAACTATATATTACTTCTGGAATACATAATCTAATAATTATACTACTTAAGAGAGAACTATGTGAGCTTTTTGTTATGATGTCATCTCCTTAATTACAATATCATGAGTAGTATATAGTCTAAGGTCATGAAATAAAAATATTCTTATAGTGTGAACTGACTAATCTCCGCTTACTAGTCCACTGAACCATAAAGTATATTAGACGACATTTAAAGAGCATATAATATTATACTAAAATTAATCACAAGACTTTAAATCTCATAGAAACAAATATTCAGTTCACACAAACAAAGTTTCAAATTATCTAAAACGCATAATATATAAATATGTGAACAAGTAGAATATACCATTAACACAGGTTTAATGATCGGCAATATTATTATGGACATCAGAATGAATTATCTATGTATTATCACAAGTAATCGAATACCATCCGCACACACAAAATCAACCAGTCGTCCTCCATCGCAATTCAAACTAGGATATCGAAAGCCTGCAGTCGTTCTATTAGTTCTCAAAACCACGCAGATGGCATCCTGCAAATTCTAGTACATATTCCAATTTTCAAAATACATCTTAAACATGTTCTCAGTTATGATCATGATACGCACAGAGATCCATTATTAGAGAACCATATATAGTTCCTCCGCAATCCTAACAATTGATTAGAAAAGTATTTAACCATAATCTAAATCCTACAGACTTCAATTTCAGTTAGAGATTACACACAAATTCTCATTGGGATCTCCACTTAAAATCCCTAATTTTTCTTTTAAATAATTCAATCTTATCAAATGCATAGCATAGTATGTTACCTTGTGATGCAGCCCGTGGATCGAGAATTTCAGTTCGTGGGCCCAGAATTATAGATGATATGGGATGAAGATTGAAGATATTATTTAGTAGTTTATTTAATTGAGTTTTTATTAATATTTTATTAATTTTCGTTTTAATTTGGTTTTCTAGTTGATAGGGTTATTTTAAGGATTATTTTAGTGATTTTATTCCTTTTTAGACTAGGTTTTGGTTTGGTATATTATAGGATAGGTTTTTAATTAGTTTCCTTGTGGAATTAGGACTCTATGAAGCCTATAAATATGGCTCATATATCATGGACGAAAAGTACATCAGATTATTCATTAATATATTTTCTTGAGTTTTTTTTTTTTACTCTCTCTCTTTTAAGAGAATTTTCGAATTCCTCTTGTTTATCAAGTTGAGTTCTTTATCCGGCGAATCGACGAGTCAATCATCCCTCGTTGTGTGTCAATCATCGTCCCCGAGTTGCCTAAACAATACTTTCGTGTTCTTTTTAGGAGGTTTTGGGATTTCCATCGGTATCTTAAGTCTTCCGCGTGCGTGAGTCGTTCGGACCTACCAAGGTTCGTATCACCTTGCTTGTAGGAAAGTGCGATTCTTTCCTATGAAATATATGTTTAACGACCGAAATTTCGGTCGTTAAAACACGCATTTCTTTGTAGTGTCAGTAGATATTCGAGAATATCCACTCAGTCGGTTAGAGACTCGTGCTGTAAAGTAAATTGTTGAACAGTGAATCTAGAAGAAGAAGAGAGAGAAGGAGATGGAGGAGCAGGAAATAGGGTTTCTCATTAATCTCGTATTCTCCATATCTTACAAATAGAATACAATAATATATATATATATATATATATATATATATATATATATATATATATATATATATATATATATATATATATATATATATATATATATATATATATGGGTTGGTTCTTATGGATACCACTTAGATTATGAGAACTAGGAAGTAGGAACCAATCTCATCCATATATTTATAGTAGATCAATGGTTGTAAATTAATTAAGATAACCGTCATTTTAACGTGTATAGGGTCATTCTTGACAATTTCTTTATACCCAAATCATGCCCCATCCCTATAATTATGGGATCCGTTACATGTGTTTATTTTATTTAATTTTCTTTCTTTAGTTTAAATGTTTTTTTTTTTTTTTTTAAAATTAATAAGGTGACTCGTATAACCATACAAGCACACTACAATGTATATAAATGCATCAAATGATTCTTAATGAAGCTTTGCTATAATCACGCATGCAGTACTTCTTTTTTTTTTTTTTTTTTTTTTTTTTTTTTATTAAAGAATAACTATAAATTGTTTTATTGATTATATATAGATTATTTTGTGAAATGCTTAATTAGTTTGACTTGGATGCGTATTTATGCATTTGCAATGCTTGTTTATATATGCTATTATGGATTGGTGAACCATGTTTGAAATTACTAAACTTTAACATACAAATATTGAATTATAAATATCTCGGCAAAATTAAGCATTCAAAATACATAAAAATAAGTTTTTTTATACTGTGCAACGCTTGTCGAAATGCATTGTGTAAGGTTTAAAAAAATGTGTTGTGCATCCAATGCTTATTTTATATTGTTCCTAAATGCTCATTAATTATTTACGTATAGCTAATTGATTATTATGCTTATTTATTGTTTATCTGATGCTTGTAATCCTATAACACAATTTATTTATATTTTAATTATAATATTGAATATAATATGCTTAAATAATATTTGGTTCAAGCTTATAACATTATAGTGTACTAATATTTTATGTAAATGTATATTACGTAAGTCTAAAGTGTATTGCTTATATTCATGCATTCAATGTTTATATATAACATGTGGCCATGCTTAATTATTGGAGCAACGAAGCTTGATTATAATTATCACAATGTTGAGTTTGATATAACTCTTTCTCTTATATGCCAATTGAACATCGTAAATCTTAAAAAAGTTTGTAAAATTGCCGATTATCATAGATAAATAAATGAAAGAGATGGTGATTTAATATTGAAAGAATCTTTATAGAATTATCGGCTCCTCCGATTATCCGTGAATAAATCCCATAATTATAGGGGGTGGAAGAGATAGATATAAGGAAATTGTCAAAAATAACCCTCCATGTATTTAGAAACAGTTAATTCGAATGTTGATCTCTAACTTGTAGCCGTTAGATCTACAAAAATTGATGGGTGAGATTGGTTCCTAGTTCTCACAAATAAAAAGGTTCTCATATGAACCAATTTCTATATATATATATATATATATATATATATATATATATAAAATAGTGTCAAGAATCTCCGTCCTACGTGGCATCGCGTACAATTTTTTTGAATATTTTCGAATATTCTCATTGATTTGACTTATTTTATATATTTAATCCAATTATATCCATTATGGAATAAGACTAAATTTTATCAGTAATTATTACTCAAACTAACTTTTAGTTTAGTTTTAAATAAATCAAATCACAATTTTAACAATTAATATAGTTATTATCATTTAAATTAGAGAATATATAGTCTTTTACCCACTTCTAAGTTACAAAACTAAAATTTGCTTCGGAAATTTAAAACATACAAAAAATACCCGATTTTTGATTCGGTGGACAAAAACGCCCTTACTTTTTTAGGTTTGGAGTATTTTTTGACTTTTTTTTTTTTTTTTTTTTTTCTCACCAATTTCTTCTTTTATTATACACACCACATCTCCCTCTCCATCCTTCTTCATAGTTTCTTCACTCTCTCTTCTCTCTCTCTAGCCAATCACCAGCGAGGAGACGAAGAAGTGCGTCTGAATTTCGGGGAAGCTGTAGAGGATCCCCAGGTGAGGTAGATCCGCGACGCCACCTGCGGGAGGGTGGCGGTGACCGGAGATCTGACGAGTCCGACGAGGCTGTGGAGGATCTCGACCAGTGCCGCATCTAGAGAGAGAGAACCAATTCACTACCCCAATATCATTCTCTCACTACCCTCTCTCTTCATAGCCACCGTCGCCTCCGCCGCCCTCCCCCACCCCGCGAAGCCCGATCCGAGCCGCATATCCAACAACTGGTGGGCGCCGATCCTCGGCTGGTCCGCTGAGCCCGACTACATTACCACCCGGAGCTCCAATCCGTCCGCCGATTCGGATCCCGGCCGAGCATCCGCCGACAAGAGTTTGCTGGTGTACAAGGTAACGGTTCCCGGCCGAGCATCCGCCAACACCCTCTCTCTCTCTCTCTCTCTCTCTCTAAGAATTTGCTGGTGTACAAGGTGACGGTTCCGGATGGGGAGGCTTTGGCAGTGAAGAAGATGTGGTCGCCGGAGGAAACCGGGACGGCGGCGGTGTCTTCTCCAGAACGGCGACGCGAAGGCCAACAACGTCAGCTTCTTCTCCGGCGTATACAGACGGTCGCGCCGCCACTGAATCCGCGGCGGTGTCGATGTTGTGGTTCTTGGAGCTGAACTCCGGGAAGCCGCCGGTTTAGGTTGCTGAACTCCGGGAAGCCGTCGGCAAAGGGGATGTTGACGGCGGTGGAGCAGAGGTAGAAATGGCTCTTTTTCAAGGACTGTTTGGGGGCGGCGGTGGTGACGGTGGAGGTGGCAGTGTAGTACTGGAAGGTAGTGCAAGTTATGAAGAAGGTGCGTATTTTGATGAGGTTTTAGTTCATATATATTTCAGCAGTTTCCTTTAATTTATGCATGCTTGTTAAACTAATTATCTTGCTTTCTTCTTAATTTTTACTAATTATAATTTTTTCAGTTTCCTTTAATTATCTTGCTTGTTAATTTATCTTGTTTTTTTTTCCTTCTTTTTTTCACTAATTATCTTACTTTATTCTGCAGATTTATTGAGGAAACAAGAGGAGCTCCGCCTGCAAACATTCAATTACTCTCTCTCTCTCTCTATCTTACTTAAGTACACAGTACGAAATACAAAAAAAGATTACTAGTCTTTTGTAAGTTTTTTTTCAATTTACATGATATACTAAAGTACACAGTACGAAAATAAGAAAAACTTACTGTGTACTTAAGTACACAGTAAGAAACACAAAAAAGATTACTAGTCTTGTATAAGTTTTTGTTCAATTTACATGATATATTAAAGTACACAGTACGAAAAGAAGAAAAACTTACTGTGTACTTACTGTGTACTTAAGTACACAGTAAGAAACACAAAAATATTACTAGTCTTGTGTAAGTTTTTGTTCAATTTACATGATATACTAAAATACACAGTACGAAAGGAAGAAAATCTTATTGTGTACTTAAGTACACAGTACGAAAGGAAGAAAAGCTTACTGTGTACCTAAGTACACAGTAAGAAACACAAAAAAGATTACTAATCTTGTGTAAGTTTTTGTTCAATTTACATGATATACTAAAGTACACAGTACGAAAGGAAGAAAATCTTATTGTGTACTTAAGTACACAGTACAAAAGGAAGAAAAGCTCACTGTGTGCCTAAGTACCCAGTAAGAAACACAAAAAAAATTACTAATCTTGTGTAAGTTTTTGTTCAATTTACATGATATATTAAAGTACACAGTACGAAAAGAAGAAAATCTTATTGTGTACTTAAGTACACAGTAAGAAACACTTGCATGTTTTTACGTCACTTGCATGTTTTGTACGCTTGCATGTTTTTACGTCTGAATCTAATGTTTTTACTTAAGTAAACAGTACGAAATACAAAAAAAGATTACTAGTGTTAGTGTAAGTTTTTGTTCAATTTACATGATATACTAAAGTACACAGTACGAAAGGAAGAAAAGATTACTGTGTACTTAAGTACACAGTAAGAAACACAAAAAAGATTACTAGTATTGTGTAAGTTTTTGTTCAATTTACATGATATACTAAAGTACACAGTACGAAAGGAAGAAAAGCTTACTGTGTACTTAAGTACACAGTAAGAAACACGTTTCGTTCTTATTTGTATGGAACACAGTACGATTTGTAACACCAAAATTACCAGAAAGAGAGAGAGAGAGAGTTGGTGGTCAAAGTCAAAAAGCACAAAGCAAAAAGCAAAAAGTAAAAAGCAAAAAGCAAAAAGTAAAAAGCAAGGGCATTTTGGTACAAAATTTGAAAATATGAGTATATTTTTATCTTTTAAACATCTAAAGCTAATTTTAGTTTTTGAACTTCAATTAGGATATTTTCTTTTATGCCTCTTTAAATTAATTGAAATTTGGAGGATGGTAATACCAAATTGATTAAATTTACAATTAATTAAAAGTTGACAAATAATTTTAATAATATTAAGTAATTATTCTAAATAAAATTTTTAATAAAATCTGGTTTTTTCGGGTACCCGAATACCCGTTATAAAATTTTGGGTTCGGGGTCGAGGTTGAGAATTCGTGTTTTTCGGGTTTGGGTACCCGAAATATTCGAATCGGGTACCCGTGGGTACCTGAATTCCTACCCCTAATCTAAAAGGTGCTTTATTTAAAATAAATAACGGCCGGCTTAATATATTTTATTTTATTTATATTTGTTTAAAAATAACATTTTAAAGTGATTCATGTCAAATTTTGACGGGATAAATATAAATTATACCTATCCTAAAAATATTAATTTATCAACTCAATTTTATATTATCACGAATAACAGGCTGATTGAAATAAATAATATACAAAATTATATATTTTTAAAATAATATACAAAATTTTGTCGAATTTTGACCGGCACTGCACTAGTGTGTATATATATATATATAACATATTTGTATTGAAAAACAAATAAATTATTAAATATTATGAATTTAGCAAAAGTATTTTCGAAATGTCAATCTTTATTTTTCTTTTTACCAAGTGTCTAAGTAAAAAACTTATAGAATTTAAAATGAAGATTATATTTTTATTAAAACTAATTAAAATACTTAATAATAATTAAAAATTAAACACAACCTAATTATCAAAATTTATAGGTACAGTAATGAAATATGTCATGAATTCATAATTTATGGTAACCCACCGAGCCAACCCACGGGCTTTCGGGTCAACCCTATCGGGCTCGGGCTTTTTTCGGGTCCAGCCCTATCGGGCCTTTTACTTTTGGGCTATTATTTTTTGGCCCTAACCCACCATTTTCATCGGGCTATTCGGATCGGCTCATCGGGCTCGGACTTTTTTGACATCCCTAGTGAAAGTTGTATGGTGTTGTATCATTGTTATTTGGTGTGTTATTATGCCTATGAGTTAACATTAGACACAGACAAAGTTATTGTACCCTATTTTAAGAGTGTATTTAGTGTAATGATAGTTGTAAACTTTCCCTCTAGTTATGCCCAGAAGTCATAATAAATTTTAAGTAATAAGTTTTTTTATTTTTTTATATCACAAAAAAGCTTACATAGTACTTCCATAAGTAGTATAATTATTAGATTATGTATTCTTGAAGTAATACATAGTTAAATAAATTGTATATTAATGATTCTGAATATTTTCATCTTCAATATAAGTTAATTGCTGTCAAATGATGCATGAAGCACACTACTACTTATTGAAATACTCAAGGGAATGATGCCTGAAGCACACTAGTACTATTTTTTCATCTTCATTAGAAATTTATTGATTCTAATATAGTTTAAGGGAAGTGAGCTAATCGAGATCATGAATATAATAATTATAGCCCTTGAATGTTAAGATGTTAATTGCATCTATTTGTTTGCCTGAAGCAAACTTAATAATCTCCTATATAATACATGATCCTAAGATTATGAATCATGTCGATTAGTTTGACTGCAGCAAACTAATGACATGTTAAATTAGAGCATCAAAACATATTATGGAGAATTGTTAATTTTGGAACTCTTACTAATGAGAGGGGAGAATTTTGATCGCACTATTTTCTACCACACAAAATAGGTATAGTATAGAATAAGCGAGTATCGTATCCACAGGGATTGATGTGTCGAAACCACACACAGTACCTTTACTATAGAATTAAACTGATGTTATTTATAACTACACACAACAAATAAAAGTGTAGAGATTGTGGTATTTATAACTAAGCAAATAATAAAAAGACTGAATTAAGCAAATAAGGAAATAAACAACTAATAGAGCAAATAACAATTAAAGCAAATAACAATTAAGGAAATAACTAAACAAGGTAGAGTCAAAATAAATCAAATAAGGAAAAGTGTTGATTCTAGGGAAGCCTACCTAATCAAATCTATACAAGTAATTAATGCATACAATTAACCAATTTAATCCAATCTAAATGTGATACATGAAAATAACCTAACACCCCTATTAAGGCAATGCAAGTCGTCACCTAATAAGATCCTAATATCCTCTCGGACTCATAGATATGAAATCAAGTGCAAAATAGAACAAGTATCAATAATATAATCAACTAGGTTCAACTATGACACCCAAATCAACTATATATGAACATATGATAATTCAACCTCGACTAAGATAATCAAACCATCATACCATGTATTCATGAGATCTATTATGCAATTATCCTATTAAGGCATAAATACATAACTATGCATACACAATTAGTAATCAAGTAATCATGCATGAGAATAAGCACCATGAAACATGCATCTAAATTGGAAGGCTAATTGTAAACAAAAACACTTACATAAATTCAATTAGGCATTCAATCCCTAAAATCAACTAAAGGATTTAGCTAGACATAATTAAAGCAAACATAAACACAAATAATTGAAAGAACATAATTAAAAAGTAAGAGTAAGAAAAACTTGAACACAAACGAAGAACTTCGAATCTTGAATCTTGCATAAAATTGAATAATCTCCAATGTCGAATACAAGAAAATAAAAACTCTAATGTAAAAATATAAAAGTGCTAGAAAGTATTAGTTAGGGTTTACAATGCTAGACTAAGGAATATATATAGGGGAAATTTACATAAGGAAACATAGCCCAAAGAGGAGTCTGATTAAATAAGGAAAAATCTCGGCTGGAACTCCCCTCTCGACACTCCACCTCTCGATACACCTCTTGATCGAGAGAGGTGTCGAGAGGTACTAAAAATGCTCTCGATCGATAGCTGCTCCAGAAGCTCTCCTCTCGATAGGCCTCTCGATCGAGAGAGGTATCGAGAGTTCTTCACTCGACTTCAAAACTTGGATTTCGAACTCCAATCTTCACGCCTTGTCTCGTCTCGGGGTTTTATCATCAAAATATGCCTAAAAACACAACAAAATACCCACAAGTATAATATTGTCCAATATAATAAAAACCATATAAAATATAGACAATACTGCACATTTGAGACTCAAAAACGACTCTTTTTGGTTATAAAAATAAGGTAAATTTCACCTATATCAAACTTCAACAATTCATATAACAATATCCCTATTGTCATCTCTAGAAGAGCTATATTCCCTATTGAAAAACACATTACTTTTCCTTCATGAGATAGTAATCTAACGATAATAATGTTGCGAATAAACTAAAATTTTAAATACCAAAATTATTTTGAATTATCTCAAGCATGAGTGTTTGGGTTATCTCCCTTTATCATTAGTGCGTGATGATAAGTTATCATCATTTCCCATATGCTAATACTTATATTACCACCAAAACGTACCTATAAAGGCTCTAAGAAAGTTATGTGTATACTCCATCGAAATTTTATATACCAAATAGAGCCAAAATTTTGGGGATAATTTTATCAATTGGTACGTTATTATAATCAAACTAATCGTTTCACGACATTAGGGGGAGATATGAATGAAAGAATGCCGCTAAATTCTTGTTGGATTGGATATTAATTCACGCACTACATAAAGATGATCTGAGAGTTCAATTAAATATCAACTGCCAATGAAGTGAAGAAAATCTATATACTTGAAGTATATGTGCACACCAAAGTGAATTGAAGTTCTTCAAGACCTTAAATATTATTTGATGCTCTTATACACGAGAAGTGTGAAAAATATATTGGTGCTAAAATGAAATCCCCGAAGAGGATCGTCCTGTAGACGAGTGTTAAACACGGGGGGGGGGGGGGGGGGGGGGGGGGGGGGGGGTTGAATACATGTTTTCCGAGAGCTAGATCTATAGCGTTTAGCAAATCTCTTGACCTAAGCGAGTGCTTGATCAAGAGTGAGGCTTTACTCGAGATGCGGAATTTGGTGAGCTAATCTTTCCTAAGTATTTGAAAATTTAGTTTAAGTTGTTTACAATGCTTGTGAAAATGAATAATCAAAACAATAAACAAATAGAGATATTAGGGTTTAGAGATACGACACAGCGATTTAGAGTGCTTCGGTGATAAAACACCTACGTCCACTTTGTTGCACAAGGCAACTGATTCTCTTCACTCAAGAACCTTGAGGACTTGCAGGCTCCTCAAAAAACAAAGTCAAGATCGAGCTTCACTTGCTTGGATCTGACGACAACAACTGGGTGATTACGGGTTCACCACAAAACCTAGACTGGACTTAAGCTTCACTCGCTTCAGTCCGAAACTGGGAGATTACGGGCTCTACACTAAGACCTATTTTCGATCGAGCTTCATACAATTGAGGACTGTGCTAGCTTGGATCTAGACTCTATGATCGAGGCTTCTACTATCGAGGAAAGCAGAGTCTTGGATCGAAACAACCTTTCGACGAACACAAAACCTAACAAACAGAACTTAGGGTTAGGGTTTTTGGTTTTTCGACGAACACACTAATGAATAACTCTTTACAACGAGTGCAAAGGAGGCTAGAGTTCTTCTCTAAGCTTGGATATGGAATGGGCTTAGATTTCTAAGTGTGAAGGTTGCGGAGACGAGTTTCGATGGAACAGAAACTCGGAGAACACTTGAAACAAAGACTCGAAGAATGCTGAAAGCTGGGAGTGTTTGTTTGCAGTAGGCGCTGAATGCTCAAGTAGTGTTCTACTCTTCTCCGTCTTCTACCTCCACTATTTATATGCGGAGGGATGGGCAGGAGCCGTTGCTTGGTTGGTGGCTTTGTCTCTCCTCCTCTCGACAGTACTTGCGCAGGCCTGCTGCTTTTCAGACGCGCAGAATTGTCTTTTTGCCGAAAATGGCTAAGAGCCAATTCTAACAGTAACTGGAGCGATCCAGTACTGTTGCGACGCCCTTGTCGGCCTGGCAGTCAACTCCGTTGCTCCTCTCTTCAATCGACACGTGGAGATCTTGCAATTAATGAAGCGATCTTCAGTTGACTGGAGTTCAAATTCGGAGCGGGAATTGAGCTGTCGCAATCTGTTAGGTAGGAGCTCGCTTCGCATTAGAATTGGAGCGTCTGCTTCAAACGAGTCGTGTTTCACTAAAAAGTGTTCGCAATAGAACGAAATCTATCCTAGCACTTAGTAAGTAAAAACCCAATGTCGAATCTCAAGGAAAACTTTGCAGGGCAAATAATCGTGTAGCAAACAACCTAATCTAGCCTAAAACTAAGAAAGCAAGTAAAAATAATTTTTAGGTTTTGTTTCTAAATCCTAGGCAAGAAAATAAATAAGCAATAAATCAAAGCAAGTAAATAACTAATCTAGAGAGCAAGAAATAGAACTAAAAATTAAACTAAAAGAAATCAATTAAACTACCTGAAATCAATTAAACTACCTAGGCAAGAATCGAAAGGAAAACAATAAAGAAAGCAACGAAAGAAAAGAAAACGAATCTAGACATGAATTAAACTTAAAGCAAATAAATCTAACTACGAAAACTTGAAAGCGAAGGAATTGAAAACTAAGAAAAACGAATCTAATCTAAGAACTTGAAAACGAATCTAATCTAAATTAAACTAAGCAATTAAGAACTAAATCTAAGGAACTAGGAAGCAATTAAATCATATAAAAGAAAGCAATACAGAACTTACGAGATTAAACGGAGAACGAAGAACTAAGTAAAAATTTGAATTAATTGAAGAAAGAAGTAGCGATCCGGATCGAACAAAATAAAACTAAACTAAAAGTATTTGAATGCTAAACTAGAGCTAAAACTAAGGTAAAAGTTCATACAAATTCGTCCTAAAGTACTAGTATTTATAATAGGAGGAAAACCTAATTATATAAGGAAACAAAATTCTGGACGCAGACATCTGGCCGATCGGCCAGATTTGTGAAGGACTTGGCCGAATGGCCAAATCAAGCACTGGACGATTGCGCGCGACTCTCTTGTTTCGGCCGTATCTTCCTCATCCGAACTCCAAATTGACCTCCGTTTTCGCCTATGTGCTCCTATCGAACCCCTCTTCGATATAATGCTTTCATTACATCCAAAATGAATCTTCAATAAAATCATGAGAGGTTAGAACTCGAGGTCAATGATTGCTCAACATCCTTTCTTCTCGTTTTCTTCTCGTTTCCGCCCTTTTCATCTTACAAGTACCAAAAACTCCAAACAACCAATTCATAGCTAAAGACACATGAAAAGACACAAAAACACAACAAAAGCGAACACAAAAACAAGAAGAAAAACCTAACATCTAGACACCAATCAAGTCGCTTCGGGTCATACTTGAAGCGTATACTTTGGAAATAGAATTTCCGAGTATTACTTAAGTGAACTTTTGACCCACTTTGACTTTTACTGTAGCGCTCGCTTCGCTTCGCTTTTAGTAGACTCGCTTCGATTCTACTGTAGCGCTCGCTTCGCTTCGCTATTCTTCGGCACGCTTCGCTTCGGCTCGCTAGACTTGCTTCGCTTGAAAAACACACTCAAGCGAGTGGCCTTCGCTTGAAAATACTGCAGTCTAAAACCTAAGCAACTAAAGCAAAGTAAATAGCCATCCTAACAGTATAGGCTTAGAAAAAATCTAACCTATTATACATCAATTAGGGTCGCTCGGGAAAAGGATACTTAGGGGTTTCGGGATCAAATCAAAACATACATTGTTATTTTCAAGTGTCCCATTTGAGTTCCCCCTTAACATGCTATATCCTTAACAATTCCCAACAACGAGAATCCCAGTTAATCCATATAACCTCTCGAAGAGAATCGTCATGCAGACGAGTTTGCATGTGCACTAATTAATCATTACGTTGGGATTACGGAACGACCAGATTAAATATATTATTGGGAAATGATGAATAATCTGGTTCATTTAGAGTTATATATATTGTCATGGATGACAATTCAGGAGAAAAATATAATTGAAATATTGTGTCGACACTTTCACCTCAATCATTACCGGTATATATTTCAAATGATGATCTAGATCTAGAACAAGTTTGGTGTTATAGTGCTAGAAGCACTTGGTGAGATATAGTATTACAGTGCCAGAAGCACTTGAGGTTGAGGTGGAGCTTAACTCGCTAAATAGACGATACATCTTATTTTCCTCAGTAATATCTAGTGAATGTTGTCCCAGCAGGACATAAATGATTATTTTTAATGAGGAAATAAATTAATGAGGTGGTGAAACGTAAAGCGAGTGGCTCGAGGGCTTTTAGCAGAGTGACCCTCAATATATTTGTGTTGGTCCCGGTTAGATAAGAGGATTACACGTGGGGGGGGGGGGGGGGGGGTGTGAATACGTGTAATAGAAGTTTTCCAACTTTTTTTCAACTTATCTCAGAGTATACAAGCTAGGGTCGCTTTAAGTCTTTAGACCAAGCTGTAAGCTTGATCTGCCGATAAGCTTTACTCTAGACCAAAGCGGACGCTTGATCTCACAGTGTCATGATTGCTTATATGCGGAATTTAGTGAGCTATATCTTTCCTAAGTATTTGAAAGCTTCGTATTAGGGCTTGTTTAAATGCTTATGCAGAATGATAAATCAAAGCAGTAAATATAGAAAGCTTAAGGACAGAAAGAACACCAGGGATTATAGTGGTTCGGTGGTAAAACACCTACGTCCACTTTGTTGCTCGCTGCAACAGTTTCTCTTCACTCAAGAAACGTTGAGGATTACAGGTTCTTCAAAAACCAAGTGTGGATCGAGCTTCACTCGCTTGGATCCAAAACAACAACAAAAACAATGAGGAGATTACGGGTTTTCCACAAAACCTAGTTAGGATCGAGCTTTACACAGTCAAGGAAAGTGTAAGCTTGGATCCACACTCTACGATTGAGGTTCCTGCTATCGATGAAGGTAGTACCTTAGATCTTACAACAACCTTTCTACTAAACTCAAACTCTAACTCTTTTGACACGAACAAGGGTTTTGGTTTGGTTTGGAAAACACTCTAAGTGAAGAACTCTTTACAGTGAATGCAAAGGGTAGAGTCCTTCTCTAAGCTAAGATAAGTATAGTGGCTTAGACTCTAAGAGTGAAGGTTGCACAGAACAAGTTTCGAAGATACTGAAACTTGGAGAACACTTTGACAAGAACTCAGAAAAATGAATGATGGAAATTTGTGAGTGCTTGTTTGCTTGAGCGCTGAGAAATTTCGTAAGTGTTCTACTCCTTCTCTTCTCTGCACTTCACTATTTATAGTGTGGGAGATGGACTGGAGCCGTTGAAGGTTGGTGGCTTGTCCCTCCACACTCGACAAGTACTTTGCTTTTGATCTGCAGCTTTTCAGTCGCCCGCTTGTCTTCTTTCCCAAAATGGCTAAAAGCCAAGCGTAACAGTAACTGGAGCGTCCAGTACTATAGCGGCTGCTTGTCGGGCTGGCGGTCAACTCCCATGCTCCAATCTTCTTGTGCCATGTGAAGATCTGTAATTAAAGCCTTGATCTGCACTTGACTGAATTTGAACTTGAGTTTGAATTGGAGCGGAGAATTGAATTGTCGCATTCAAGCATATGAAAGGGGCTCGCTTCGCTTTAGTCAGAGCGTCCGCTTTAGCGAAGTCGGATTGACTCGCTTTGACTTTATCGAGAGCGCTCGCTTCGCTTCACTCGGGCAGACTCGCTTCGCTTCAATACACACTCAAGCGAGTGGTCTTCTCGCTTAGCTTGGAAACCTGAAGTCTAAACCTAAAGGGACTAAAGTGAAACATAAGCTTTCCTAACATATCAAGCTTGAAAAATTCTATCCTATCTAATAAAAAATAGGGTCGCTTGGGAATAGGATTTACGTAGAGGGTTTTGGGATCTAATCAAAAATACATGACAAATTATATTAAAGTGTCCTGTAAGTTCCCCCTTAACATATGAATCCTTAACAATTCCAAACAATTTGAATTCTCCTGTTATATATGTTCCATTATTTAATATATCTGGCAGTATTTATAGATATCCTATAATTTATCATTGATAAAGACTAATATCAGCCCCGCCACGTTTCGTCCTTAAGGGATGATCGGATCTGAGTAACAGAGGCCTCAAGCATCACTCCCGGCGCAGATGCCACGTTCAGATCAGAAGCTACAAGGATCTGAGTAGATCATCCCCATGCAGAAGATGTCGCAAGCTCTTTATTATCTACCCATACTTAGGGATCTGCCGAGCACACAGTCCGCGTGACTCTGGGTATTATAGGGTGAGGACCACCAAATTAATAATAAGGGGAATCTTGTCCCCCAAAAAATTCCTTTCATGTCCTCCCCTTGTACGTACATTCACCTTTTCGTCCTTTCCACACCTATAAATATAGGGTGATCTCACCACTTCACTAACCTCTTTCAAGAAAAACACATATACACACTTTACATACTGTTCTATTCACTTAGAACTTTCCTCGAACTCAAGCAACCGAGGCCCTTCTTCAAGGAACCTCCTTCATCATCTCTCCCATCTTCACTTTGTGAGCAAAAGACATTCTCAACCGTTCGTCTCAAAGGTATAATTCTTGTCGTCAGACGAGGACGAATACAAGGCGCCTTGCATTCTCTACTTCGTCCTCTTCCCCCTTTTTTTCCCTCCTTCCGAGATGAGCTCTGTTCTTCATAGATTTGGCCAGATCGATAGCTCAAACGCCTTGTGCTTGACCCCTTTCTCCATCCCCTTTTACATGGAAAAGAGGTGTCTTATGGAAGTCGAGCTGCTAAAATCATCACACCGCGTGGATCTCTTTTGTATCTTCATTTAAGTTCATTCGTACATGAATACTCTTTGCTAATCTATAAATATGATGAATATGATTAATAATTGTTGTGGATCTTAGACCCAGATCTAACAACTGGCGCCGTCTGTGGGAAAATTTTGAGTTTAAGACGTCGATCTCTTTTGTATTATTGAAATTTCAGTTGGTTGTCGCAATTCTGTCAGGGATTTTCTTTGTTATTTCCTTATGTTAGAGTGAGTGGATACTCTGTGTTAGTTAAGCAGTTTTCGCAGAAAATTTGGATGTAAATATTGTGGGTTAATTTCTGTTGAATCTTTTATGGTATCGAACCTCGAAATACGATGTGATTTTAAGATTATGTTCTCCTCGTAATAGGGATTGTGATAACTGAATTGTATTCTCTATTTAACTCAAAGGTTGGGAGGAATTTGAAGGAAGGTTGAATCAAAATTGCAGCCGTTCCGAAGCGTATGCGACTCATGTTTGACAATTTGTGAGTTTAAAGTTCTAATGAAAGCTGTAACATTATAAAATTAGCCTGCGGGTTATGAGGAATTGGTAAAAACAGAGGAAGCACTATGATCTAACCATAGGCCCCTGTATTATCATGAACCGAAAACCACACAGAGCAAACACTGAGAACAGAGAGCCGAAAATGACGAGGTCACTCCCCTCACCCTGATGAGGAGGCCCCACATTGGAAGGCATAAATCCTCTGTAATCGAGCTAAAATGCTCTCGTAAGCCCTATTCAATATGCAGAACCCTCGTAAGCCCTATCTAATAGGCAGAGCCTTCAAAAAAGCCCTATTTAAATAAGTGAACAACTCATAAGCCCAATCTAATAGGCAGAACATTCAAAAAAGCCCTATCTAATAGGCATAAACTTCGTAAGCCCTATCTAATAGGCAGAACCTCTGAAAAGCCCTATTTAAATAGGCGAAAAACTCATAAGCCCTATCTAATAGGCGAAAGCCTTGCAAGCCCTATGCAAATAGGCATCATTCATCAAGCCTTGCATAAGTAGGCAACACTTATAAAAACTGTTGGTCCCGGTTTGCTATAGGAAAAATACGTAGAGGAGGGGGGGGGGGGGGGTGAATACGTATTTTGAAGTTTTTCAACTTCAATTCCTTAACTCAGAGTATAAAGTAAAGTGCTCTTTGGAAATACTAAGACCTAGCCGAGGGCTAGATCTAAAGCAATCATGAATCTCTTGACCTAAGCTTAGAGCTTGATCAAGAGTGAGACTTTACTCTTTGTGCGGAATTTGGTGAGCTATAATCTTTCCTGAGTATTTGAAATTTCCAGATTAAGTTGTTTAGATGCACGTGCAATGGATAAACAAAGTAAAGAGTTTAGGGTTAGAGAGATACGACACCAAGAATTATAGTGGTTCGGAGATAAAGCTCCTACGTCCACTTTGTTGCACGACGGCAACCGTTCTTTTCACTCAAGAACTTGAAGGTTACGGGTCCTTCAAAAACCTTATCGAGATCGGGCTTCTCTCGCCTGGATCTGACGAACAGTGCAGTGATTACGGGTTCACTACTAAGACCTAAACTGGACACGAAGCTTCACTCACTTCTGTCCGAACAACAGGGAGATTCCGGGCTCTCCTTACAGCCTAGCTTCGATCGAGCTTTACACAAACGATGTAAGTGTAAGCTTGGATCTCAACTCTACGATCGAGGCTTCTTCAATCGATGAAAGAAGGGCCTTGGATCTGAATAATCTAACAACGACACTCAAAAACCTAACAGACAGAGTTTAGGGTTTTTGGTTGACGAACACACTGTGAAGAGCTCTTTACAATAAGTGCAAAGATGGCTAGAGCTCTTCTTCTAAGCTTGGATATGGAATGGGCTTAGACTCTAAGTGTGAAGGTTGTGAAGACGAGTTCCGATGAACTGGAAACTTGGAGAACACTGGAAAACAAAGACTCGAAGATTGCTATGAAAGCTGGGAGTGTTTGTTTGCAGTAGGCGCTCGAATGCTCAAGTAGTGTTCTACTTCTTCACGTTGTGATCCTTCACTATTTATAGGCGGAGGGTTGGCTGAGATCCGTTGCTTGGTTGGTGGCCTTGTCCCTCCTCCTTTCGACAGTACTTGCACAGGCTGACTACTTTTCAGATGCGCAGTTTTGGATTTTTGCCGGAAATGGCTAAATTCCAATTTCAACAGTAACTGGAGCGACCCAGTACTGTTACGGCGCCTTGTCGGCCTGGCAATCAACTCCTCTGCTCCTCTCTTGAGTCGACACGTGGAGATCTCGTAATAAATGCGAAGATCTCCAGTTGACTGGAGTTCAAATTCGAAGCGGGAATTTGTGTTGTCGCTTTCTGGTAGGTAGTGGCTCGCTTCGCTTTGAAGTTGTAGCGGCCGCTCTGAAGTGAGTCGCTTCACAGTCATATTGTAGTGAGTCACTTGAGAAATAAATTTCCCGTGACGCTACTAAATTAAGTGTTGACTCGCGTTGACTCGCTTCGGCTTTTCTTTGTAGCGCACGCTTCGCTTCGCTTTAGTGGGTTCACTTGATTCCACTGTAGCGCTCGCTTCGCTTTGCTTCGCTTTGAACTGTAGCGCTCGCTTCGCTTCGCTTTGGCAGACTCACTTTGAATCTACTGTAGTGATCGCTTCGCTTCGCTATTCTTCGGCACGCTTCACTTCGATTTGCTTGACCCGCTTCGCTTTGGAAAACACTCTCAAGTGAGTGGCCTTCACTTGAACTTTTGAAGCCTAATCTAAGCAAAATTAAAAGAGCCATCCTAATAGAGTAGGCTTAGAAAAATTCTAACCTATTAACCACATCAAAATGGGTCGCTTGGGAATAGGACACTTGGGGTTTTGGGATCTAATCAAAACAAATGACTTCATTTATCAAATGTCCCATGAAGTTCCCCCTTAACAATTTAGTCCTTAACAATTCCCAACAATTTCCCCCTTTTTGATGATGCCAAATCCCATACGACTTAGATAAAAATAAATCTAGTCTATCTAACCGTGAAGGGAACTCCAAGCGACTGCTTCCTTTGCAGTTTCGTTTGTAATTTTCTTTTAAGTTCCTTCCCTTTTTTTTTCGGTTAAATTAATGAGTTTGTAGCAAAAATGTAAAGTCATTCACAAAGCGAGTAAATGACACAGAGGAGACAGAAATTGAAATTAGATAGATGAACAAGCAGTTCACAAAAAAGAGATACTAGGAAGCTTGAAACTCAAAGGTTTCCTGCAGCTTCATCCTCCTTCTCCTTCTCCTTCTCCTTTCCTTCTTCCTCCTCCTTCTTCTCTTCTTCAGTAGCAGCAGTATCCACGTAAGCTGATAGAACTCTCGATTCCATAGAGTCTACTGTGTGGATACTGATACGATCCTTGATGACCGATGGTAAACGCACGCGGAAGAAACGAAACTAACTACGAATGGATATCCCAATACGTCAAAGGACTAAACCCTCCTAAGTACTATAGATAAACCGAAGTCTCTATAACCCAAAGAAACGGTCGCCAAGCCACACAGGGACGATGAATGACACACAACGAGGTTTGATTGACTCGCTGATTCGCCGGATAATGAATTCGTCTTGGAAAAATCAAGAGGAATTCGAAAACTCTCAAGAGAGAATAACTCACGATAATATTAATGATCAAAAGCTCACTAATTTTCGTCCACAAAGACCCCCTTATATAGAGAGGCAAATAAAACCATCTAAACCTAATCTAACTAGGAAATAACTGACCCAAAGTCAATGGCATGGCCCAACCCATTAACCAACATGATAAAAACCCAAAAACAAGTCTTTTAAGGCCCAAAAACGTGGCCTGACTCAAAACACACGAAAATTAAAACTAAAATAAAGTCTTCAATCTTCATCCCATATCATCTATAATTCTGGGCCTCCGGGCTTCGAACCATGACTTACGGGCTCCATCAGATACTAGGTCTTCTCCATGCACTCTCCAGCCTGAAGGCTTCAGTTACTTCCTCATCAATTATTCCTCTGTCTGGAATATCCGTGCCTGGATGATAAGGCATGGGGAATTCTTTTATAGCAGGAACCTTGACAACAATTGGCATGGGTTGAGTTTGTTCAGCCAAGGTGAAGATTTTCCTCCGCAGTTTGTCATCATAGGCGGCGAGAAAATTGTTGAGGGCACTTATCCTAGAGCATTGATCCTGCAGCGGCACTACCTCCCAGTAATAGTAGGCCTTGATGAATAAGTCCTTGTAGTATAACCACAGATCAAGCAGATCTCTAGGAATAAAGGCCTCAATTTCCCTTGCATCAGGGTGCTCGTCCCTTCGCTTGGCCAACTCCTCTTCTGACCTCTTTGACAGTTCAGCCATGGTAGCTTTGAACTTCTTTCCTGAGTCGCTGCTCCACAAAGGACGCTTTTCATTGAGACGCTTCCGAATGTAGTTCTGTTCTTCCTTTTTGGGGTAGCGACCCGACTCGACCATCTCTTTTGTAGTCACGTCGCATGCATTAGATATGGCTTGTGCTTCGCATGCTTCGGACTCATCTGGCATAAATGGAATGAAGGCACTCCGCACCAATGAAGACTGGATGAGTATCACCTCACTGAATTGTTCCTCAATCCGAGCGTCAATCACTTGGAGTCGCCTGTCATTTGACCTCCTCTTCCTCTCGCCTTCGCTCCTTCCTCCTTCTATTTCCTTCCTCTTTTTCTCCTCTCTTCCAGCTCTAGAAGCAACTGCATGTTTGAACTTTTGGCGCTTGGCCGTGGGGTCATCACCTTTTGACTCCTGTGCAGTTCGCTTCAATGGCAGTTTTGGTGGTGGGGGTGGAGGCATGTCTTTCTTCGTAGCGGCACTAGAGGGGACGACTGCGGATGAAGCGAGTACGGCAGTTGGAGCTAGTGCGGCGGCTGAAGCGGGCGCTTTGGGTAAAGCAGCCGCTTTGGAACTAGACGAAGCACCTGCACCAACATAAAGTTTTGTTAGTTGCTCCATCTCCCACGCCATGGCAGCATCCTTCTCCACCTGCCTCCGCTTTTCCTCCTTTGTCAACACGGTCACTGGAGGGTGTTTTGCAATTGAAGCGGCAAGCACCTTCTCCTGAAGCGGCCTGCTGGGCTCTTCAAGATTTTTTAATAACTCCTCCTCCGTGAGCTTCGTCTTGCCAAGAGCCCTCGCTTCATCTACTACCTCCTTCACACCTCCATCACTACTGCCTCCCTCCAACATTCTTTCAATTCCAACACTACTTCCCCCTGAACCTCCAACTTCTCTGCCGTGAAGCTGTCCTTCCCCTCCTAGCTTCACTAGACCTTCCCTCATTTGTCCTTCCCCCTTTTTGGCATCATCACTGCCAGGGGTTAGGATGATAGACTTTCCAGAAAAGGATTGTTGAAGAGAGTTGACTGTATTGAAGATAGCTTGAAGCATTTGCTGGGTTTTATCCATGGAGGGCGCCACTAGTTCAGCAGTCTTGATGCTTATCTCTTCAAGCAGATATTTGCACTGCCTTTCTCTCTCAACAACTGACGCCATCATACTCTCTAACGGCTCTACCTCTCTGAAGCGAGCCTCCAGCTCCGCTTCGACGGCTTTAGTGATTTTCTTTGATTCTTCTTGAAGAGTGAGTTCCAAGCGATCCTTGGAAGCTTCAAGTTCTGCCTTCATCACGGCAAGTCTCCTCTCCCTCCGATTGAGAGAGTTGTGAAATTCGGCATCTGTGTGATCCTCACAGTAAGAGTCTCTTTCAATCTTTTGACTTTCTCCAGTAGAGTGGATAATTCAGCATTTTTCAAGTCAAGTTCCTGCGCACCTCTTCTTAGACTCTCAAGTTCTCTCTTGTCAATAGCACTGTCTTCTTTGACTTCCTTCAACTCAGTTCGAAGTGAGTCAAGAGCCTTTTTGGTATTGAGGAGCTCGCTTCCCTTCATCACTAACTCTCCTTCCCTATTCTCCACCTTCTCCTTCAGCTCCTTCACTTCCTTCTCTAACACCTTCTTCTCTTTGACTAGAGTGATTAACTTGGCATTAACCTCCCTCAAGCGGCTTCTTTCTGCCTCAAGCAAGCCCTTGAGTTCGGTGATGGTTTTGGTGTTATCGTCCACTAGCTTCACCTGCGCCTCCAGCGCCTCCTCTTTCTCCTCTAGAAGCCTCTCCTTCTCCTCCACTTTTCCCTCCAATTCCCTTTTCTTTCTGTCAAAGTCTTCTCTAAGACTGATGACCTCCCCCGCCTTCCTCTCCATCTCTTCACTCATCTTTGTAATCTCGCTTTGGAGACTAGCAATCTCAGCATCTTTCAACTCCACCTCCTCCCTATGCTTTCTGATCAGCTTCCTTTCATGAGAGGAGGGCACTCGCTTCGGAATTGTAGCGAGTGGATATGATTCCTTCACCTTTGCATCCAGCTTTTCCCAGAAGCTGGTCCCTTCAATAAAGGCATGGAAGCCATTTTCGCCTATGAAGTTGAGTGTTTTGGCCTCCATTTGAATCAGTTCCTCTTCTGTGAAGGCTTTGAGGAGTCTGAAAATCTTGTAGTACTCCGTTCCTCGGTACGTGATGTACGTCAGAAAGTCGACTACATTAGTGTAGAACATGTCGCTCCATGCAACGTTCGCGGAGCTAAGATTGTAGCGAAGATTGATAGTTTCAGCGGCTTGCTCTCTGTCCAGGACATAGCGTTCGAGAGCCCGCTTGTGTACGGTGAGGGCAGTGGTTATGAATTGAGGAACGATGGGTTGTTCTCCTACAGTTTGGGCGGTATCGGCTGTAGCTGCCGATGTCGAGAGGGATTGGGTAGGTGATGAGGTTTCTTGGGTTTCGGAAATCTGGATGGCTTCAGTGGGTGGTGGTTGGATAGTTTTGGTGGGTGGTGGTTGTATAGGCTGGGATTGAAGTGGGGTGAATGAAGTGTAGGCAGCGGCTTCATCTGTGCTGAGGAATGGAACAGTGGGAATGTGAAAAGAAGATGCTGACTCTTCTTCATGGGGAGAGAGAGGGGTTATCTGTTTTAGTGGTTGTTGGGTTGAAGAATGTTTCACCAAAAAGTGTTTGCAATAGAACAAAATCCTATCGTAGCACTAGCAAGTAAAACCCAATGTCGAATCTTGAAGGAAAACTTAACAGGGCGATCAATTATGTAGTAAACCTAATCTAGCCTAAAACTAAGAAAGCAAGTAAATAATATTTTGGGTTTTTGATTTTAAATCCTAGGCAAGAAAATAAATCAAAGCAATAAATCAAAGCAAATAAATCTAATCTAGAAAGCTGAAAATTAATCTAAGAATTAAACTAAAGAAAACAATAAATCTACCTAGGCAAGAATCGAAAGGAAAGCAATAAAGAAAGCAACGAAAGAAAAGAAAACGAATCTAGACATAATTAAACTAAATCTGAAAATCTGGAAATTGAATAAATAAATCTAACTCTAAGAACTTTGAAAACGAGAGAATTGAAAACGAAATAAAAAAGAATCTAAACTAGACTTTGAAAACTGAACGAACGAAATTAAACTAAGGAAATTAAACGAAGCAATAAAGAAATCGAATCTAGAACTAAAGCAAGTAATTAAAGCAATTAAACGAAAGCAATAAAATAACTTACGAAAATAACGAAGAACGAAGAACTTGAATTAAACTGCAACGAACTACGAATCCGGATTCGAACAAAAGAAAGCAATAAAAACTAAAGCTAAAGTATTTAGAACTGAAAAACTAAGGTAAAAGCTTGTCCAAATTCGTGCCCTAATGGCATATATATAACAAGGTAAGAGTTTGATCCCAACTAGGAAAGTAATTAAGAAAAACGCAACATGGAGCGAGCGCTCCAAAGGGAAGGAGCGGGCGCTCCATATCGGCTGTGTAAAATCCTTCTGAAATCCTTGAACTAGAGCGGGCGCTCCAACACCCTGGAGCGGGCGCTCCAACGCTTATGTGCAAATCCTTCGGGAACTGTTCATGGAACGAGCGCTCCACATCTCTGGAGCGGGCGCTCCAACTCATCCGCGCTCTTCATCCAGTTTTGCACTCCTTTTTCTTCCTTTTCTCGTTCTTTCTCCTTCTTTCGGCTCCCTTGATCCCTAACAAGTAAAATACTCGAAACACCCAAATCATAGCTATAACGACACGAAATGACTCCAAAACGACACAAAAACAAATAATAAATAACGACTAAATCCTAACAAAATGACACCAAACAAAGAAGATTGAGGTTCTGGTATTTGGGTGACGTGGGTTCGGATTTGGAGTGGGGGTGATTTGGCTTTGATGGGTAAAGGCTGGGGTTGAGTCGCTTCAATGCCCTCAAGCGGCTTCTCCACCGCCTCGCTTTCTTGGACAAGTAAATCGACTCGCTTTGTCTTCTTGCCTCGCTTCGGCGCGGCTCGCTTCCCGGGTGAAGCGACCGGCCTCACTTGGCTCACTTCGGCTTGCCTTTCGGCAACCGGTCTCGCTACGGGCACTTCAATTTCCAGAAGTCCCAAATCCATCAATTGCTTGGACTTCCTCCATTTGTCGTAGTAAATGGACTGTTTGTTGTAGATGGTGACGTCATCTTCCGGCCATGTTTTGCCCAGAATCTTCTTCTCCAAAGCATAGGAAAGCCTTGAGAAGAATTTCAGTTTCCCCTTGCGGAGAATCTGATCGGCGCTCCCCTTCACGAACGCAAAGTCGGCAGCAGCTTCGTGAATTTGATTGAGGAACCAGTCATGCCAGTTGAAGCTGGTTCCGGTGAGGCTGTCGGCGATGACTGCTGTGGCGATCAGCTTCGTCTCAGAAAGAGTATCCAAGGTTCCGATGTAGCACGTGACACTCTTCAAGAAGAGCTCGCAAATGTGGTTGAAGGGGGCCTTCAAACTCGAACGGATACTTGCCTCCTTAAAATTTGGATCGGCTTCGGCGGTTGCAAAACGACCGTACTGAACTCCGGCCGAGAGACCCAAATCCAATAATGAGTCTCCTCCTTCTCTTGGCAAGTTGAACGTGCCGATAAGCTCATTCATGTCCACCTCCACTGGCCTCCTCGTCTGTGGATCGGTAAAAGAGGATATGTTTTGCTCCTTCCTCAAATTTAGCAGGAGCTCGCCGACGGCTTTGGCCAGAATCTTTGACGGGACCGCCGTCACAAATTTCCATAGTCCGGCCTTGGTCACGGCCCTACGGAGAAAACCATTTCTCTCGATAATGGCTGGATCGAGATGAGGCTCGACATTGATGTGTTTGTCGACCTCCGCGAGAAACTCCTCCATCGTCTCGGTGTTTTTCTTCTTTCCCATGGTGATTTTGAAAGAGTTAGAATGAGGTTTTAACAATGAAAATCAAGGGTTGAGACTCGTGAGTTGCAGAGTAATTGCAGATCTAGCACGAGAATGGTAAATTTAGAGGGCTGTGAAAGGTTCTGCAGTTCTGCCTCGTCCCATATATATAGAGTTAGGTTATGGCTGACGTGGCAGGGGTGGAACGGTAATAACGCCGAAAGTCCTGTAGGTAGGCGGCGGACGTGCGGTGATGGATCTGACGTGTCCGGCGTCATCACAGTAAAAAGTGAACCGCCACTTGCTCGGCGTCGCCACGTGGCCTTCTATGGTTGGCTTGTCGTATACGGCGTTAATCGAACGGCTCCAGATTGGGGTCTGTTAAGATTCGACGGCTGGATTTTCTCCGCCGTTTCCCGCTTCAAATTTGAAGTGAGAACCACGCGCCCGTTATTTCCGTCGTTCCTGTACCTGCATTAAATGCTCAGCAGAAAGTAAAATTGCACTCGAGTGCAGACAACTCATACTCGCTTCATGCCAGCTCGCTTCGAGTTGGGCCGCTACGCCTTGACTCGCTTGAGAGGCATTCGCTTGAGTGACTGTTCCGCACTCGCTTGCGATGGCTAGCTTTGAGTGACGAAGCACTCGCTTGGCCATCTGAAGCGACTGGAATAAGAAATTGAATTTCTTTGCTTAATTTTAAAATGTTTCTGACTTACATACTTCGAGGATAAACAAAAATGTTTTCCTCTTTGTATTTGTGTCAGATTCACTTTATATTTTCCACATAGTGAGTGAAGGTTTCTAGCACGCTTCGGCTCACTTAGTGTACTTAAAATTGAAACACTTACCAGTCAATCTCACTTCGTAGGAGATTGATACCACAAATTGAAGACTTCATGTTAAGTTAGATCTTCACTTAGCTTGTTGAATGCTACACGTTGAATTATATCTTCATGGCATTCATCTTCATGGCATTCATCTTCCTCTACGAATTAGAGAGTCCTCCATCGAAGTGAATGAGGGAGAAAATGAATAAAGTACACAAGCTTACTACAACCCGAAGGGAGCATCACGTAAGTGTACTTATTCACGACGAATGGGGGATGAGTACAAGTCCTTATCTCAGAGCAGAAATGGACAGGATGACAATGAGAATGCTCTGACAAGACAATCTCGTATTTTACGCAGAAGCATGTCACCAGCCCTGCAACCTTTTGTATAAAAAGGTAAACCTTCAAGCTTTCCTACATTCTAAAGAATGAATCTGCAGTCGGCTCGCTTTGACCCAAGCTAGGGCAAATTGAAGCGATGCAGGATTCAAGATAGCAGCATTCTTAGCTCGCTTTGGAATAGCTTGCTCCGAGAGAAGCAATAGTTCCCCCTTAACCATATACTTAACAATTCCAATAAGTTGGTAGGGAACTTCTTCCAATACTCCACCTATCTCCACCTAACTTCATTTTCTTCAAGCGAGTGAGATTTGAAGTGGCTCGCTTGAGTTGATGAAGATCCGAAGCGAGTGACGCACAAGAGAACAAGCGAACACTCCTTCGTGCATCCTGGAACTAGCATTCTTCACCAGGGTCTAATAACCCTAATTCCATGCATAGCTGATTGAATCGAGACTCAGCTAGAGGCTTGGTGAGGATATCTGCTCGCTGGAGATCGGTGTGAATTTTCTCGAGCTTGATATCCTTTTTCTCGACATGATCATGAATGAAATGATGTCGAATTTCCACATGCTTGCACCTGGTGTGAAGCACTGGATTCTGAGAGATACATATGGCACTGTTGTTGTCGCAGAAGATCGGAATTTCATTCGCTTCGACTTTGTAGTCCTTCAACTGTTGACGAAGCCATAGGATTTGAGAACAGCAGCTACCTGCGGCCAAATATTCAGCTTCAGTTGTTGAAGTGGCTACACTTGTTTGCTTCTTTGAGAACCACGAGATTAGCTTGCTTCCCAAGAACTGACACGTGCCAGACGTTGATTTCCTATCAACTCGGCAACCTCCATAGTCAGCATCGGAATATCCAGTGAGCTCCAAATTGTCCTCCGCTGGATACCACAGACCCATGTTGATAGTGCCCTTCAAATATCGAAGAATCCTTTTGGCAGCTTCAAGATGGATGTGCTTGGGGTTGCTTTGGAAGCGAGCGCAGACTCCGACTGCAAAGGCGATATCTGGCCGGCTTGCAGTGAGATAGAGCAGTGACCCAATTAGGGCACGATAATCTGTAGGATCTACAGATTTTCCTCCTTCGTCTGGCTCCATCTTCCAATTGGTATTCATAGTGTTGGGAATTGTTAAGAACGAATATGTTAAGGGAGAACCTATAAGGGATATTTTAGTGTTTTAATTTGATCCCAAAACCCCAAAGCGTTCTGTTCCCAAGTGACCCAATTTGATGTAGTTAATAAGTTAGAATTTTTCTAAAAGCCTACTATGTTAGGATGGCTCTTTTATTTTGCTTAGATTAGGCTTCAAAAGTTCAAGTGAAGGCCACTCACTTGAGAGTGTTTTCCAAAGCGAAGCGGGTCAAGCAAATCGACGTGAAGCGTGCCGAAGAATAGCGAAGCGAAGCGATCGCTACAGTAGATTCAAAGTGAGTCTGCCAAAGCGAAGCGAAGCGAGTGCTACAGTTCAAAGCGAAGCAAAGTGAAGCGAGCGCTACAGTGGAATCAAGTGAACCCACTAAAGCGAAGCGAAGCGTGCGCTACAAAGAAAAGCCGAAGCGAGTCAACGCGAGTCAACACTTAATTTAGTAGCGTCACGGGAAATTTATTTCTCAAGTGACTCACTACAAATATGACTGTGAAGCGACTCACTTCAGAGCGGCCGCTACAACTTCAAAGCGAAGCGAGCCACTACCTACCAGAAAGCGACAGCACAAATTCCCGCTCCGAATTTGAACTTCAGTCAACTGGAGATCTTCGCATTTATTACGAGATCTCCACGTGTCGACTCAAGAGAGGAGCAGAGGAGTTGACTGCCAGGCCGACAAGGCGCCGTAACAGTACTGGGTCGCTCCAGTTACTGTTGAAATTGGAACTTAGCCATTTCCGGCAAAAATCCAAAACTGCGCATCTGAAAAGTAGCCAGCCTGTGCAAGTACTGTCGAGAGGAGGAGGGACAAGGCCACCAACCAAGCAACGGATCTCAGCCAACCCTCTGCCTATAAATAGTGAAGGATGAAGACGTGAAGAAGTAGAACACTACTTGAGCATTCGAGCGCCTACTGCAAACAAACACTCCCAGCTTTCATAGCAATCTTCGAGTCTTTGTTTTCCAGTGTTCTCCGAGTTTCCAGTTCATCGGAACTCGTCTTCACAACCTTCACACTTAGAGTCTAAGCCCATTCCATATCCAAGCTTAGAAGAAGAGCTCTAGCCATCTTTGCACTTACTGTAAAGAGCTCTTCATAGTGTGTTCGTCAACCAAAAACCCTAAACTCTGTCTGTTAAGTTTTTGAGTGTCGTTGTTAGGTTGTTCAGATCCAAGGCCCTTCTTTCATCGATTGAAGAAGCCTCGATCGTAGAGTTGAGATCCAAGCTTACACTTACATCGTTTGTGTAAAGCTCGATCGAAGCTAGGCTGTAAGGAGAGCCCGGAATCTCCCTGTTGTTCGGACAGAAGTGAGTGAAGCTTCGTGTCCAGTTTAGGTCTTAGTAGTGAACCCGTAATCACTGCACTGTTCGTCAGATCCAGGCGAGAGAAGCCCGATCTCGATAAGGTTTTTGAAGGACCCGTAACCTTCAAGTTCTTGAGTGAAAAGAGAACGGTTGCCGTCGTGCAACAAAGTGGACGTAGGAGCGTTATCTCCGAACCACTATAAATCTCTGTGTCGTATCTCTCTAACCCTAAACTCTTTACTTTGTTTAACCATTGCACGTGCATATAAACAAACTTAACTTGGATTTTCAATTACTTAGGAAAGATTATAGCTCACCAAATTCCGCACAAAGAGTAAAGTCTCACTCTAGATCAAGCTCTAAGCTTAGGTCAAGAGATTCGTGATTGCTTTAGATCTAGTCATCGGCTAGGTCTTAGCATTTCTAAAGAGCACTTTACTTTATACTCTGAGTTAAGGAATTGAAGTTGAAAAACTTCAAAATATGTATTCACCCCCCCCCCCCCCTCTACGTATTTTTCCTATAACAAACCGGGACCAACAAGTGGTATCAGAGCCAGGTTCTTTCGAGCCTCTGCTTTGCATACCTGAAGCGAGCCACCACTCGCCTCACGTTGTCTCACTGAACCGGATCCTATTTTCCTAAGTGCATCAAAACCTCACTCACGCATATTGCATTTACTGCTGACAGTTTGCTATGTCTACATACAGTGCATCAAATCTTCCACAGTTCTCGATCGAAGGATATGAGATATGGAGTTTCCGAGTCGAGAGCTTCCTATGCTCAATCCACGACCGGATGTGGGAAGTCATTGAGGACGGACCAATCGAAATCAAGAAAGCCATATCTGTGGAGGTTCCAGCCGCTGAAGGTCGTCCAGCCCACGTTCGACAACAGTACGTGGAGAAGGATAAGGATGAGTATACTCCAAATGACTTCAAAGTTGCCAACCTCGACAAGATTGCACGCCACACGATGCAGAGCACTGTGTCGGACGCCTATCTACCACGAATAAGGAAATGTGCAACGGCAAAGGAAATGTGGGAAACCCTAGCCCCCATTTCTCAAGGCACAGACAAAATCTAGGAGAACAAGCTCGCCGTTCAGATGCGGGAGTTTGAAAATCTGGTGATGAAGTCAGGAGAGTCCATTGACGCCTTCGAGCTGAGAGTTACCAACATTACTGCAACTCTCAACTCGCTTGGGAAGGAACTCACAGACAAAGAAGTAAACCTGAAAATAGTCCGTGCTCTCATAAGAAAGTGGCAGACCATGAAGGAGCTATATCTTGCAACCAAGGATCTAACGAAGCTCACGCCAGAAGTGCTGTTCTCCGAGCTCAAAGCTCATGAGTTTGATCTGAATCGAATGAGCCTCGACAACGAGGATGAAGCGCCCACTACGTCAAAAGGAGTAGCATTCAAAGCTGCCGAAGGGCCAAGCGAGCAGTCGCTAGCTAAGATGACGAGAGAAGAATTGGAAGAACACATTGCGTTCTTATCCAAGAACTTCAACAAGATGAACTCTCGAGTGGGCAAGTACAAAAGATTCTACAAGCAGTACAAAGGGAGGAGAACTGATGCTCGAGAAGGAAAAGGAAAGAGAGAAGAGACGACAAAGACGATCCCGCGCGACATGATGGAAGTGGAGTGTTACCACTGCCACAAGATGGGCCACTACAAATCCGATTGCCCAAAGCTAAGTGCCAAAGAGCGCGAAGAATTGAAGGCCAAGAGGGATGCTCCAAGGCGAGCGCTCGTAGCGAGTGAAGTGTCGGTCGCTACAACTGAAGATCCACCAAGCGACTCAGATGCATTCACAGATCCAAACTCCAGTGATGGTGAAGATCTTGGATTTATGGCGCTCACCGATGAAGAAACAGGAGAGGTATTCTTTTATCCTTCAATCACTTCAATTACACTAGCACACACTGTCAATGAGGAAGAACAATCCTCTACATGGAGTGAGTTGTTTGACAAACACCAAAAATTTTCAAGCGACCACGAAGTGGTAAAACAAGCTCTGTCTCAAAGCGAGAAGGAGAACCGAAAGCTAGCCCGTGAGCTTGACGAAGTCAAACTTAATTTAAGGGCTATGACTAGTAAGTTCGAGGATCTCTTCGCTAGACATCAAAGCTTGGAGGGAAGGTATGAAACCCAGTCCCCTCTAGTTGCCAACTTGAACAAAGCATCATATGCTAGGCAGGCACTAGAGGGCTCGCTTCTGCCTTTTGGCAGGAAAGCTGGCCTTGGATATGAGGGTGGACCTCCCAAGCCGACTGTCTTTGTTGGTGCATCACACACTACACCATCAGTCACTTTGGAATTGCCCACTGCATCCAAAGCGACCACCAACAAGGATAAAGGCAAAGTGGCTGATAACCCTAAAAGGAAGCCAATGAAGATGTCTATATCTTTAAGGGCAGATCCTAAGGGCAAGCAAAGTTCAACAATCCCTAGCACTCAACATGCTAAGTCTTACCAATCCAAGGGTAAAGGGAGAACTGTTGAAGCTTCTAAGTCTCAAGCCAAGACACGAGAGACAAAGGATCTACCTCCTAAAAAGAGGAGTAATGTCTATGTGTCACGTTATCCGGACTGGAGATGGTCCAACCGGACTAACGTTGCGGGGGAAGAACTTGAAGCACCCAAGAGGCGGCTTCAAATTCCCAAGGTTTCTCAAGCGAGTCAGGGTCAAAACCCTAGTTGGACCGCTTCGAGGAAACCAAGCGAGCCGCTTCGACAGACTAGAAACCCTAAGTCAGTCTCTAAACCCAAAGCTAATCCGAAGCGAGTCGCTTCAGGATATAAGCAAAATGGGAAGAGCATAGGTAGGACTGAAGCGAGCCGCTACCCCTCTTGCACACACTGTTGCACGTGTGAAGCTGCTTCTAGGCAGTACACCATGTTTTCGAAGGTCGAGAAGCCCAAGACACAAGCTTCATCTCAAAAGAGAATAAAGCAAGTGTGGGTACCTAAGGGAACTAACCTGCAAGGACCCAAACTGATTTGGGTACCAAAATCTGTCTAATTGCAGGTGAGCGCCGTGGATCCTATGCCAAGTGAGGGTCAACAAGTATGGTACTTGGACAGTGGATGTTCAAGACACATGACCGGCATGAAAGCTCTACTTCACAACTACATAGAGAAGAAGGGTCCACACGTAACCTTTGGTGACAACTCTCGAGGAAGCACCAGGGGATACGGCGCACTGAAAGTTGGAAAGCTCACAATTGAAGAAGTCTCCTATGTGGAAGGACTCAAGCACAACCTGTAGTCCATTTCACAGTTTTGTGATAAAGGGTACATGGTGGAATTCATTTCCAACAAGTGCATTGTGAAGAACAAGCTCACATCCCAGATTGTGCTCACTGGAGTTAGACAAAGGAATGTCTACATCGCACAATGGGACAGCTGCAAAGAGGAAACGTGCTTAGTAGCAAGGAGTGCTACAGAAATTGGATGGCTATGGCACAGACGCTTGAACCACCTCAATTTCAAAGCTATCAATCGCTTAGCTCGAAAAGGTTTGGTGCTAGGCATACCGAATGAAGTCTTCATCAAAGACCATCCATGCTCACCATGCCAACGAGGGAAGCAGACGAAGAAGCACTTCGCCAGTCTCGGAGAAGCCTCATCAAAGCGAGTGCTCGAGCTGCTTCACATGGATCTGTTTGGTCCAGTCACTCCAGTTAGTGTAAATGGAAGGAAGTACACTCTAGTTGTAGTCGATGATTTCTCTCGCTACACTTGGGTTGTATTTCTATTCAGCAAGAAGGAGACACTGACCAAACTGCCACAACTACTCAAGCGATTGGCGGTGGAAAAGAATCAAGCTATCGTGACCATTCGCTCCGACAAAGGCACAGAGTTCCTAAACTCTACAATTGAAGCGTACTGCACGGAGCATGGCATAGCACATCAAACCTCTTCAGCACGCACTCCTCAGCAGAATGGAGTTGCTGAAAGAAGAAATCGAATCATCAAAGAAGCCGTTCGCACCATGATTGCTGACTCGAAGCTTCAGATGAAGTATTGGGCTGAAGCTGCCAACACGGCGTGCTACACACAGAATCGGACGCTTCTCAACAAACGGCACGACAAAAATCCATATGAAATATGGACAGGGAGAATTCCTAACATATCTTATTTCCATATTTTTGGTTGTAGGGTCTTCATTCACAACAATGGGAAGTCGCAGTTGAAAGCCTTTGAAAGCAAAGCTGATGAAGGAGTATTCTTAGGATACTCTACATCTAGCAAAGCCTACAGAGTATTCAACTGTAAAACCCTAATTGTGGAGGAATCACCCCATGTCGTATTTGATGAATCTTCTTTAAGTCTTCCACAGGAACAAGCTCAAGCGAATGAAAAGGATCAAAGCAAGGAACCCTCAAATCAACTCACTTGGGACATGCTTGATGAAGATGATGAGATCAAGGACTCAAGCGAGCAGAATCCCAAAGGAGAAGTCGAAGCTGCCCCCAAGATTCCTGAAGCTAGTGCTGGCCAGGCACCCAATCCAGTCGCTTCAGATGGTGAAGCGAGCGACAAGGAAGCAGATGAAGATGAAGCTGGCGGATCCAAGCGTGCATGGCTCAAAGATCACTCACCTAACCAAATCATTGGAGATCCATCCAAGGGTGTAGTGACCAGAAGTCAAGTATTTGGAGAAAGTGCCATGTTCAGTTGCTTTCTCTCAAACATTGAGCCATCAAGCGTGGAGGAAGCCCTAGCCGACTCTAACTGGGTGATCGCCATGCAAGAAGAGCTGAACCAGTTCACTAGAAATGACGTATGGTACCTCGTGGATCGTCCCAAGTTCCAGCATGTTATTGGCACCAAGTGGGTGTTCAAGAACAAGACGGACGAGGACCACAATGTTGTGAGGAACAAGGCGCGTCTAGTCGCTAAAGGCTACTGCCAAGAGGAAGGAATCGATTTCGATGAGACCTTTGCTCCAGTGGCACAGCTTGAAGCGATCCGACTATTTCTAGCCTATGCAGCGGCCAAGAAATTCAAAGTGTATCAAATGGATGTGAAGAGCGCGTTCCTCAACGGTGAATTGAAGGAAGAAGTTTATGTGGAGCAGCCACCGGGTTTCGAGCAGGGAGATAAAGTGTATCGCTTAAAGAAAGCCCTGTATGGGTTGAAGCAAGCTCCCAGAGCTTGGTACGATACATTATCTCAATTCCTAGTGGATAATGGATTTCAAAAGGGAAAGATAGATCGAACTCTCTTCACTATCAATCATGGAAATGATATGCTATGGGTTCAGATCTATGTGGATGACATCATATTTGGATCGCCAAACCAGTTGCTTAGCGAGAAGTTTGGAGAGTTGATGAAGACCAAGTATGAGATGTCAATGATTGGCTTGATGAGCTGCTTTCTAGGTCTTCAAGTGAAGCAGCAGGATAATGGAATTTTCATCAACCAAGCGAAGTACACTAGAGATATGCTTGCCAAGTTTGGTGTTCAACATGCTAAAGCTGTGAAAATTCCTATGAATACCAACTGGAAGATGGAGCCAGACGAAGGAGGAAAATCTGTAGATCCTACAGATTATCGTGCCCTAATTGGGTCACTGCTCTATCTCACTGCAAGCCGGCCAGATATCGCCTTTGCAGTCGGAGTCTGCGCTCGCTTCCAAAGCAATCCCAAACACAGCCATCTTGAAGCTGCCAAAAGGATTCTTCGATATTTGAAGGGCACTATCAACATGGGTCTGTGGTATCCAGCGGAAGACAATTTGGAGCTCACTGGATATTCTGATGCTGACTATGGAGGTTGCTGAGTCGACAGGAAGTCAACTTCGGGCACATGTCAGTTCTTGGGAAGCAAGCTAATCTCGTGGTTCTCAAAGAAGCAAACAAGTGTAGCCACTTCAACAACTGAAGCTGAATATATGGCCGCAGGAAGCTGCTGTTCTCAAATCCTATGGCTTCGTCAACAGTTGAAGGACTACAAAGTTGAAGCGAATGAAATTCCGATCTTCTGCGACAATAACAGTGCCATATGTATCTTGCAGAATCCCGTGCTTCACACCAGGTGCAAGCATGTGGAAATTCGACATCATTTCATTCGTGATCATGTCGAGAAAAAGGCTATCAAGCTCGAGAAAATCCATACCGATCTCCAGCGAGCAGATATCCTCACCAAGCCTCTAGCTGAGTCTCGATTCAATCAGCTATGCATGGAATTAGGGTTATTAGACCCTGGTGAAGAATGCTAGTTCCAGGATGCACGAAGGAGTGTTCGCTTGTTCTCTTGTGTGTCACTCGCTTCGGATCTTCACCAACTCAAGCGAGCCACTTCAAATCTCACTCGCTTGAAGAAAATGAAGTTAGGTGGAGATAGGTGGAGTATTGGAAGAAGTTCCCTACCAACTTATTGGAATTGTTGAGTATATGGTTAAGGGGGAACTATTGCTTCTCTCGGAGCAAGCTACTTCCAAAGCGAGCTAAGAATGCTGCTATCTTGAATCCTGCATCGCTTCAATTTGCCCTAGCTTGGGTCAAAGCGAGCCGACTGCAGATTCATTCTTTAGAATGTAGGAAAGCTTGAAGGTTTACCTTTTTATACAAAAGGTTGCAGGGCTGGTGACATGCTTCTGCGTAAAATATGAGATTGTCTTGTCAGAGCATTCTCATTGTCATCCTGTCCATTTCTGCTCTGAGATAAGGACTTGTACTCATCCCCCATTCGTCGTGAATAAGTACACTTACGTGATACTCCCTTCGGGTTGTAGTAAGCTTGTGTACTTTATTCATTTTCTCCCTCATTCACTTCGATGGAGGACTCTCTAATTCGTAGAAGAAGATGAATGCCATGAAGATGAATGCCATGAAGATCTAACTCAACGTGTAGCATTCAACATGTGGTATCTAATTCAAGTGAAGTCTTCAATTTGTGGTATCAATCTCCTAAGAAGTGAGATTGACTGGTAAGTGTTTCAATTTTAAGTACACTAAGTGAGCCGAAGCGTGCTAGAAACCTTCACTCACTACGTGGAAAATATGAAGTGAATCTGACACAAATACAAAGAGGAAAACATTCTTGTTTATCCTCGAAGTATGTAAGTCAGAAACATTTTAAAATCAAGCAAAGAAATTCAATTTCTTACTCCAGTCGCTTCAGATGGCCAAGCGAGTGCTTCGTCACTCAAAGCTAGCCATCGCAAGCGAGTGCGGAACAGTCACTCAAGCGAATGCCTCTCAAGCGAGTCAAGGCGTAGCAGCCCAACTCGAAGCGAGCGGGCATGAAGCGAGTATGAGCTGTCTGCACTCGAGTGCAATTTTACTTTCTGCTGTGCATTTAATGCAGGTACAGGAACGACGGAAATAACGGGCGCGTGGTTCTCACTTCAAATTTGAAGCGGGAAATGGCGGAGAAAATCTAGCCGTCGAATCTTAACAGCCCCCAATCTGGAGCCGTTCGATTAACGCCGTATACGACAAGCCAACCATAGAAGGCCACGTGGCGACGCCGAGCAAGTGGCGGTTCACTTTTTACTGTGATGACGCCGGACACGTCAGATCCATCACCGCACGTCCGCCGCCTACCTACAGGACTTTCGGCGTTATTACCGTCCTACCCCTGCCACGTCAGCCATAACCTAACTCTATATATATGGGACGAGGCAGAACTGCAGAACCTTTCACAGCCATCTAAATTTGCCATTCTCGTGCTAGATCTGCAATTACTCTGCAACTCACGAGTCTCAACCCTTGATTTTCATTGTTAAAACCTCATTCTAACTCTTTCAAAATCACCATGGGAAAGAAGAAAAACACCGAGACGATGGAGGAGTTTCTCGCGGAGGTCGACAAACACATCAATGTCGAGCCTCATCTCGATCCAGCCATTATCGAGAGAAATGGTTTTCTCCGTAGGGCCGTGACCAAGGCCGGACTATGGAAATTTGTGACGGCGGTCCCGTCAAAGATTCTGGCCAAAGCCGTCGGCGAGCTCCTGCTAAATTTGAGGAAGGAGCAAAACATACCCTCTTTTACCGATCTACAGACAAGGAGGCCAGTGGAGGTGGACATGATTGAACTTATCGGCACGTTCAACTTGCCGAGAGAAGGAGGAGACGCATTACTGGATTTGGGTCTCTCGGCCGGAGTTCAGTACGGTCGTTTTGCAACCGCCGAAGCCGATCCAAATTTTAAGGAGGCAAGTATCCGTTCGAGTTTGAAGGCCCCCTTCAACCATATTTGCGAGCTCTTCTCGAAGAGTGTCGTGTGCTACATCGGAACCATGGATACTCTTTCCGAGACAAAGCTGATCGCCACAGCAGTCATCGTCGACAGCCTCACCGGAACCAGCTTCAACTGGCATGACTGGTTCCTCAATCAAATTCACGAAGCTGCTGCCGACTTTGCGTTCGTGAAGGGGAGCGCCGATCAGATTCTCCGCAAGGGGAAACTGAAGTTCTTCTCAAGGCTTTCCTATGCTTTGGAGAAGAAGTTTCCGGGCAAAGCATGGCCGGAAGATGACGTCACCATCTACAACAAACAGTCCATTTACTACGACAAATGGAGGAAGTCCAAGCAACTGATGGATTTGGGACTTCTGGAAATTGAAGTACCCGTAGCGAGACCGGTTGCCGAAAGGCAAGCCGAAGTGAGCCAAGTGAGGCCGGTCGCTTCACCCGGGAAGCGAGCCGTGCCAAAGCGAGGCAAGAAAACAAAGCGAGTCGATTTACTTGTCCAAGAAGGCGAGGCGGAGGAGAAGCCGCTTGAGGACATTGAAGCGACTCAACCCCAACCTTTACCTATCAAAGCCAAATCACCCCCACTCCAAATCCAAACCCACATCACCCAAATACCAGAACCTCAATCTTCTTCAACCCAACATCCACTAAAACAGATAACCCCCCTCTCTCCCCATGAAGAAGAGTCAGCATCTTCTTTTCACATTCCCACTGTTCCATTCCTCAGCACAGATGAAGCTGCTGCCTACACTTCATTCACCTCACTTCAATCCCAGCCGATACAACCACCACCCACCGAAACCATCCAGATTTCCGAAACCCAAGAAACCTCATCACCTACCCAATCCCTCTCGACATCGGCAGCTACAGCCGATACCGCCCAAACTGTAGGAGAACAACCCATCGTTCCTCAATTCATAACCCCTGCCCTCACCGTACACAAGCGGGCTCTGGAACGCTATGTCCTGGACAGAGAGCAAGCCGCTGAAACTATCAACCTTCGCTACAATCTTAGCTCCGCGAACGTTGCATGGAGCGACGTGTTCTACACTAATGTAGTCGACTTTCTGACATACATCACGTACCGAGGAACGGAGTACTACAAGATTTTCAGACTCCTCAAAGCCTTCACAGAAGAGGAACTGATTCAAATGGAGGCCAAAACACTCAACTTCATAGGCGAAAATGGCTTTCATGCCTTCCTTGAAGGGACCAGCTTCTGGGAGAAGCTGGATGCAAAGGTGAAGGAGTCATATCCACTCGCTACAGTTCCGAAGCGAGTGCCCTCCTCTCATGAAAGGAAGCTGATCAGGGAGCATAGGGAGGAGGTGGAGTTGAAAGATGCTGAGATTGCTAGTCTCCAAAGCGAGATTACAAAGATGAGTGAAGAGATTGAGAGGAAGGCGGGGGAGGTCATCAGTCTTAGAGAAGACTTTGACAGGAAGAAAAGGGAATTGGAGGGAAAAGTGGAGGAGAAGGAGAGGCTTCTAGAGGAGAAAGAGGAGGCGCTGGAGGCGCAGGTGAAGCTAGTGGATGACAACACCAAAACCATCACCGAACTCAAGGGCTTGCTTGAGGCAGAAAGAAGCCGCTTGAGGGAGGTTAATGCCAAATTAATCGCTCTAGTCAAAGAGAAGAAGGTGTTAGAGAAGGAAGTGAAGGAGCTGAAGGAGAAGGTGGAGAATAGGGAAGGAGAGTTAGTGATGAAGGGAAGCGAGCTCCTCAATACCAAAAAGGCTCTTGACTCACTTCGAACTGAGTTGAAGGAAGTCAAAGAAGACAGTGCTATTGACAAGAGAGAACTTGAGAGTCTAAGAAGAGGTGCGCATGAACTTGACTTGAAAAATGCTGAATTATCCACTCTACTGGAGAAAGTCAAAAGACTGAAAGAGACTCTCACTATAAGGATCACCGCAGATGCTGAATTTCACAACTCTCTCAATCGGAGAGAGAGGAGACTTGCCGTGATGAAGGCAGAACTTGAAGCTTCCAAGGATCACTTGGAACTCACTCTTCAAGAAGAATCAAAGAAAATCACCAAAGCCGTCGAAGCGGAGCTGGAGGCTCGCTTCAGAGAGGTAGAGCCATTAGAGAGTATGATGGCGTCGGTTGTTGAGAGAGAAAGGCAGTGCAAATATCTGCTTGAAGAGATAAGCATCAAGACTGCTGAACTAGTGGCGCCCTCCATGGATAAAACCCAGCAGATGCTTCAAGCTATCTTCAATTCAGTCAACTCTCTTCAACAATCCGTTTCTGGAAAGTCTATCATCCTAACCCCTGGCAGTGATGATGCCAAAAAGGGGGAAGGACAAATGAGGGAAGGTCAAGTGAAGCTAGGAGGGGAAGGACAACTTCACGGAGGAGGAGTTGGAGGTTCAGGGGGAAGTAGAATTGGAGTGGAGAGAATGCTGGAGGGAGGCAGTAGTGATGGAGGTGTGAAGGAGGTAGTAGATGAAGCGAGGGCTCTTGGCAAGACGAAGCTCACGGAGGAGGAGTTATTAAAAAATCTTGAAGAGCCCAGCAGGCCGCTTCAGGAGAAGGTGCTTGCCGCTTCAATTGCAAAACACCCTCCAGTGACCGTGTTGACAAAGGAGGAAAAGCGGAAGCAGGTGGAGAAGGATGCTGCCATGGCGTGGGAGATGGAGCAACTAACAAAACTTTCTGTTGGTGCAGGTGCTTCGTCTAGTTCCAAAGCGGCTGCTTTACCCAAATCGCCCGCTTCTTCAGCCGCACTAGCTCCAACTGCCGCACTCGCTTCATCCGCAGTCGTCCCCTCTAGTGCCGCTACGAAGAAAGACATGCCTCCACCCCCACCACCAAAACTGCCATTGAAGCGAACTGCACAGGAGTCAAAAGGTGATGACCCCGCGGCCAAGCGCCAAAAGGTCAAACATGCAGTTGCTTCTAGAGCTGGAAGAGAGGAGAAAAAGAGGAAGGAAATAGAAGGAGGAAGGAGCGAAGGCGAGAGGAAGAGGAGGTCAAATGACAGGCGACTCCAAGTGATTGACGCTCGGATTGAGGAACAATTCAGTGAGGTGATACTCATCCAGTCTTCATTGGTGCGGAGTGCCTTCATTCCATTTATGCCAGATGAGTCCGAAGCATGCGAAGCACAAGCCATATCTGATGCATGCGACGTGACTACAAAAGAGATGGTCGAGTCGGGTCGCTACCCCAAAAAGGAAGAACAGAACTACATTAGGAAGCGTCTCAATGAAAAGCGTCCTTTGTGGAGCAGCGACTCAGGAAAGAAGTTCAAAGCGACCATGGCTGAACTGTCAAAGAGGTCAGAACAGGAGTTGGCCAAGCGAAGGGACGAGCACCCTGATGCAAGGGAGATTGAGGCATTTATTCCGAGAGATCTGCTTGAGCTGTGGCTATACTACAAGGACTTGTTCATCAAGGCCTATTATTACTGGGAGGTAGTGCCGCTGCAAGATCAATGCTCTAGGATAAGTGCCCTCAACAATTTTCTCGCCGCCTATGATGACAAACTGCGGAGGAAAATCTTCACCTTGGCTAAACAAACTCAACCCATGCCAATTGTTGTCAAGGTTCCTGCTATAAAAGAATTCCCCATGCCTTATCATCCAGGCACGGATATTCCAGACAGAGGAATAATTGATGAGGAAGTAACTGAAGCCTTCAGGCTGGAGAGTGCATGGAGAAGACCTAGTATCCACACAGTAGACTCTATGGAATCAAGAGTTTTATCAGCTTACGTGGATACGGCTGCTGTTGAAGAAGAGAAGAAGGAGGAAGAAGGAAAGGAGAAGGAGAAGGAGGATGAAGCTGCAGGAAACCTTTGAGTTTCAAGCTTCTGAGCATATCTTTTTGTGAACTGCCTTGTTCATCTATCTAATTTCAATTTCTGTCTCCTCTGTGTCATTTACTCGCTTTGTGAATGACTTTACATTTTTGCTACAAACTCATTAATTTAACCGAAAAAAAAAGGGAAGGAACTTAAAAGAAAATTACAAACGAAATTGCAAAGGAAGCAGTCGCTTGGAGTTCCCTTCACGGTTAGATAGACTACATTTATTTTAATCTAAGTCGTATGGGTTTTGGCATCATCAAAAAGGGGGAAATTGTTGGGAATTGTTAAGAACGAATATGTTAAGGGGGAACCTATAAGGGATATTTTAGTGTTTTGATTTGATCCCAAAACCCCAAAGCGTTCTGTTCCCAAGTGACCCAATTTGATGTAGTTAATAAGTTATAATTTTTCTAAAAGCCTACTCTGTTAGGATGGCTCTTTTATTTTGCTTAGATTAGGCTTCAAAAGTTCAAGTGAAGGCCACTCACTTGAGAGTGTTTTCCAAAGCGAAGCGGGTCAAGCAAATCGACGTGAAGCGTGCCGAAGAATAGCGAAGCGAAGCGATCGCTACAGTAGATTCAAAGTGAGTCTGCCAAAGCGAAGCGAAGCGAGCGCTACAGTTCAAAGCGAAGCAAAGTGAAGCGAGCGCTACAGTGGAATCAAGTGAACCCACTAAAGCGAAGCGAAGCGTGCGCTACAAAGAAAAGCCGAAGCGAGTCAACGCGAGTCAACACTTAATTTAGTAGCGTCACGGGAAATTTATTTCTCAAGTGACTCACTACAAATATGACTGTGAAGCGACTCACTTCAGAGCGGCCGCTACAACTTCAAAGCGAAGCGAGCCACTACCTACCAGAAAGCGACAGCACAAATTCCCGCTCCGAATTTGAACTTCAGTCAACTGGAGATCTTCGCATTTATTACGAGATCTCCACGTGTCGACTCAAGAGAGGAGCAGAGGAGTTGACTGCCAGGCCGACAAGGCGCCGTAACAGTACTGGGTCGCTCCAGTTACTGTTGAAATTGGAACTTAGCCATTTCCGGCAAAAATCCAAAACTGCGCATCTGAAAAGTAGCCAGCCTGTGCAAGTACTGTCGAGAGGAGGAGGGACAAGGCCACCAACCAAGCAACGGATCTCAGCCAACCCTCCGCCTATAAATAGTGAAGGATGAAGACGTGAAGAAGTAGAACACTACTTGAGCATTCGAGCGCCTACTGCAAACAAACACTCCCAGCTTTCATAGCAATCTCCGAGTCTTTGTTTTCCAGTGTTCTCCGAGTTTCCAGTTCATCGGAACTCGTCTTCACAACCTTCACACTTAGAGTCTAAGCCCATTCCATATCCAAGCTTAGAAGAAGAGCTCTAGCCATCTTTGCACTTACTGTAAAGAGCTCTTCATAGTGTGTTCGTCAACCAAAAACCCTAAACTCTGTCTGTTAGGTTTTTGAGTGTCGTTGTTAGGTTGTTCAGATCCAAGGCTCTTCTTTCATCGATTGAAGAAGCCTCGATCGTAGAGTTGAGATCCAAGCTTACACTTACATCGTTTGTGTAAAGCTCGATCGAAGCTAGGCTGTAAGGAGAGCCCGGAATCTCCCTGTTGTTCGGACAGAAGTGAGTGAAGCTTCGTGTCCAGTTTAGGTCTTAGTAGTGAACCCGTAATCACTGCACTGTTCGTCAGATCCAGGCGAGAGAAGCCCGATCTCGATAAGGTTTTTGAAGGATCCGTAACCTTCAAGTTCTTGAGTGAAAAGAACGGTTGCCGTCGTGCAACAAAGTGGACGTAGGAGCGTTATCTCCGAACCACTATAAATCTCTGTGTCGTATCTCTCTAACCCTAAACTCTTTACTTTGTTTATCCATTGCACGTGCATATAAACAAACTTAACTTGGATTTTCAATTACTTAGGAAAGATTATAGCTCACCAAATTCCGCACAAAGAGTAAAGTCTCACTCTAGATCAAGCTCTAAGCTTAGGTCAAGAGATTCGTGATTGCTTTAGATCTAGTCATCGGCTAGGTCTTAGCATTTCTAAAGAGCACTTTACTTTATACTCTGAGTTAAGGAATTGAAGTTGAAAAACTTCAAAATACGTATTCACCCCCCCCCCCCCCCCCTCTACGTATTTTTCCTATAACAAACCGGGACCAACACATAGGAATCTTCACAGCTTTAGCATGATGAACACCAAACTTGGCAAGCATATCTCTAGTGTACTTCGCTTGGTTGATGAAAATTCCATTATCCTGCTGCTTCACTTGAAGACCTAGAAAGCAGCTCATCAAGCCAATCATTGACATCTCATACTTGGTCTTCATCAACTCTCCAAACTTTTCGCTAAGCAACTGGTTTGGCGATCCAAATATGATGTCATCCACATAGATCTGAACCCATAGCATATCATTTCCATGATTGATAGTGAAGAGAGTTCGATCTATCTTTCCCTTTTGAAATCCATTATCCACTAGGAATTGAGATAATGTATCGTACCAAGCTCTGGGAGCTTGCTTCAACCCATACAGGGCTTTCTTTAAGCGATACACTTTATCTCCCTGCTCGAAACCCGGTGGCTGCTCCACATAAACTTCTTCCTTCAATTCACCGTTGAGGAACGCGCTCTTCACATCCATTTGATACACTTTGAATTTCTTGGCCGCTGCATAGGCTAGAAATAGTCGGATCGCTTCAAGCCGTGCCACTGGAGCGAAGGTCTCATCGAAATCGATTCCTTCCTCTTGGCAGTAGCCTTTAGCGACTAGACGCGCCTTGTTCCTCACAACATTGTGGTCCTCGTCCGTCTTGTTCTTGAACACCCACTTGGTGCCAATAACATGCTGGAACTTGGGACGATCCACGAGGTACCATACGTCATTTCTAGTGAACTGATTCAGCTCTTCTTGCATGGCGATCACCCAGTTAGAGTCGGCTAGGGCTTCCTCCAAGCTTGATGGCTCAATGTTTGAGAGAAAGCAACTGAACATGGCACTTTCTCCAAATACTTGACTTCTGGTCACTACACCCTTGGATGGATCTCCAATGATTTGGCTAGGTGAGTGATCTTTGAGCCATGCACGCTTGGATCCGCCAGCTTCATCTTCATCCGCTTCCTTGTCGCTCGCTTCACCATCTGAAGCGACTGGATTGGGTGCTTGGCCAGCACTAGCTTCAGGAATCTTGGGGGGCAGCTTCGACTTCTCCTTTGGGATTCTGCTCGCTTGAGTCCTTGATCTCATCATCTTCATCAAGCATGTCCCAAGTGAGTTGATTTGAGGGTTCCTTGCTTTGATCATTTTCATTCGCTTGAGCCTGTTCCTGTGGAAGACTTAAAGAAGATTCATCAAATACGACATGGGGTGATTCCTCCACAATTAGGGTTTTACAGTTGAATACTCTGTAGGCTTTGCTAGATGTAGAATATCCTAAGAATACTCCTTCATCAGCTTTGCTTTCAAAGGCTTTCAACTGCGACTTCCCATTGTTGTGTATGAAGACCCTACAACCAAAAATATGGAAATAAAATATGTTAGGAATTCTCCCTGTCCATATTTCATATGGAGTTTTGTCGTGCCGTTTGTTGAGAAGCGTCCGATTCTGTGTGTAGCACGCCGTGTTGGCAGCTTCAGCCCAATACTTCATCGGAAGCTTCGAGTTGATGATTCGATTTCTTCTTTCAGCAACTCCATTCTACTGAGGAGTGCGTGCTGAGGATGTCTGATGTGCTATTCCATGCTCCGTGCAGTACGCTTCAATTGTAGAGTTCAAGAACTCTGTGCCTTTGTCGGAGCGAATGGTCACGATAGCTTGATTCTTTTCCACCGCCAATCGCTTGAGTAGTTGTGGCAGTTTGGTCAGTGTCTCCTTCTTGCTGAATAGAAATACAACCCAAGTGTAGCGAGAGAAATCGTCGACTACAACTAGAGTGTATTTCCTTCCATTTACACTAACTGGAGTAACTGGGCCAAACAGATCCATGTGAAGTAGCTCGAGCACTCGCTTTGATGAGGCTTCTTCGAGACTGGCGAAGTGCTTCTTCGTCTGCTTCCCTCGTTGGCATGGTGAGCATGGATGGTCTTTGATGAAGACTTCATTCGGTATGCCTTGCACCAAACCTTTCCGAGCTAAGCGAATGATAGCTTTGAAATTGAGGTGGTTCAAGCGTCTGTGCCATAGCCATCCAATTTCTGTAGCACTTCTTGCAACTAGACAAGTTTCCTCTTTGCAGCTGTCCCATTGTGCTATGTAGACGATCCTTTGCCTAATTCCAGTGAGCACAATCTGAGACGTGAGTTTGCTCTTCACAATGCACTTGTTGGAAATGAACTCCACCTGTACCCTTTATCACAAAATTGTGAAATGGACAACAGGTTGTGCTTGAGTCCTTCCACATAGGAGACTTCTTCAATTGTGAGCTTTCCAACTTTCAGTGCGCCGTATCCCCTGGTGCTTCCTCGAGAGTTGTCACCAAAGGTTACGTGTGGACCCTTCTTCTCTATGTAGTTGTGAAGTAGAGCTTTCATGCCGGTCATGTGTCTTGAACATCCACTGTCCAAGTACCATACTAGTTGACCCTCACTTGGCATTGGATCCACGGTGCTCACCTGCAATTAGACAGATTTTGGTACCCAAATCAGTTTGGGTCCTTGCAGGTTAGTTCCCTTAGGTACCCACACTTGCTTCACTCTCTTTTGAGATGAAGCTTGTGTCTTGGGCTTCTCGACCTTCGAAAACTTGGTGTACTGCCTAGAAGCAGCTTCACACGTGTAGCAGTGTGTGCAAAAGGGGTAGCGGCTCGCTTCAGTCCTACCTATGCTCTTCCCATTTCACTTATATCCTGAAGCGACTAGCTTCGGATTAGCTCTGGGTTTAGAGACTGACTTAGGGTTTCTAGTCTGTTGAAGCGGTCCACTTGGTTTACTCGTAGCGGTCCAATTAGGGTGTTGACCCCGACTCGCTTGAGTAACCTTGGAAGTTTGAAGCGGCCTCTTGGGTGCATCAAGTTCTTCCCCCTCAACGTTAGTCCGGTTGGACCATCTCCAGTCCGGATAACGTGACACATAGACATTACTCCTCTTTTTAGGAGGTAGATCCTTTGTCTCTCGTGTCTTGGCTTGAGACGTAGAAGCTTCAACAGTTCTCCCTTTACCCTTGGATTGGTAAGACTTAGCATGTTGAGTGCTAGGGATTGTTGAACTTTGCTTGCCCTTAGGATCTGCCCTTAAAGATATAGACATCTTCATTGGCTTCCTTTTAGGGTTCTCAGCCACTTTGCCTTTATCCTTGTTGGTGGTCGCTTTGGATGCAGTGGGCAATTCCAAAGTGACTGATGGTGTAGTGTGTGATGCACCAACAAAGACAGTCGGCTTGGGAGGTCCACCCTCATATCCAAGGCCAACTTTCCTACCAAAAGGCATAAGCGAGCCCTCTAGTGCCTGCCTAGCATATGATGCTTTGTTCAAGTTGGCAACTAGAGTGGACTGGGTTTCATACCTACCCTCCAAGCTTTGATGTCTAGCGAAGAGATCCTCGAACTTACTAGTCATAGCCCTTAAATTAAGTTTGACTTCGTCAAGCTCACGGGCTAGCTTTCGGTTCTCCTTCTCACTTTGAGACAGAGCTTGTTTTACCACTTCGTGGTCGCTTGACAATTTTTGGTGCTTGTCAAACAACTCACTCCATGTAGAGGATTGTTCTTCCTCATTGACAGTGTGTGCTAGTGTAATTGAAGTGATTGAAGGATAAAAGAATACCTCTCCTGTTTCTTCATCGGTGAGCGCCATAAATCCAAGATCCTCACCATCACTGGAGTTTGGATCTGTGAATGCATCTGAGTCGCTTGGTGGATCTTCAGTTGTAGCGACCGGCACTTCACTCGCTACGAGCGCTCGCCTTGGAGCATCCCTCTTGGCCTTCAATTCTTCGCGCTCTTTGGCACTTAGCTTTGGGCAATCGGATTTGTAGTGGCCCATCTTGTGGCAGTGGTAACACTCCACTTCCATCATGTCGCGCGGGATCGGCTTTGTCGTCTCTTCTCTCTTTCCTTTTCCTTCTCGAGCATCAGTGCTCCTCCCTTTGTACTGCTTGTAGAATCTTTTGTACTTGCCCACTCGAGAGTTCATCTTGTTGAAGTTCTTGGATAAGAATGCAATGTGTTCTTCCAATTCTTCCCTCGTCATCTTGGCTAGCGGACTGCTCGCTTGGCCCTTCGGCAGCTTTGAATGCTACTCCTTTTGACGTAGTGGGCGCTTCATCCTCGTCGTCGAGGCTCATTCGATTCAGATCAAACTCGTGAGCTTTGAGCTCGGAGAACAGCACTTCTGGCGTGAGCTTCGTTAGATCCTTGGTTGCTAGATATAGCTCCTTCATGGTCTGCCACTTCCTTGTGAGAGCACGGACTATTTTCAGGTTTACTTCCTTGTCTGTGAGTTCCTTCCCAAGCGAGTTGACAGTTGCAGTAATGTTGGTAACTCTCAGCTCGAAGGCGTCGATGGACTCTCCCTGACTTAATCACCAGATTTTCAAACTCCCACATCTGAACGGCGAGCTTGTTCTCCTTGATTTTGTCTGTGCCTTGAGAAATGAGGGCTAGGGTTTCCCACATTTCCTTTGCCGTTGCACATTTCCTTATTCGTGGTAGATAGGCGTCCGACACGGTGCTCTGCATCGTGTGACGTGCAATCTTGTCGAGGTTGGCAACTTTGAAGTCATTTGGAGTATACTCATCCTTATCCTTCTCCACGTACTGTTGTCGAACGTGGGCTGGACGACCTTCAGCGGCTGGAACCTCCACAGATATGGCTTTCTTGATTTCGATTGGTCCGTCTTCAATGACTTCCCACATCCGGTCGTGGATTGAGCATAGAAAGCTCTCGACACGGAAACTCCATATCTCATATCCTTCGATCGAGAACTGTGGAAGATTTGATGCACTGTATGTAGACATAGCAAACTATCAGCAGTAAATGCAATATGCGTGGGTGAGGTTTTGATGCACTTAGGAAAATAGGATCCGGTTCAGTGAGACAACGTGAAGCGAGTGGGGACTCGCTTTGGATATGCAAAGCAGAGGCTCGAAAGAACCGCTGCTCTGATACCACTTGTTGGTCCCGGTTTGCTATAGGAAAAATACGTAGAGGGGGGGGGGGGGGGGGGGGGGGGTGAATACGTATTTTGAAGTTTTTCAACTTCAATTCCTTAACTCAGAGTATAAAGTAAAGTGCTCTTTGGAAATACTAAGACCTAGCCGAGGGCTAGATCTAAAGCAATCACGAATCTCTTGACCTAAGCTTAGAGCTTGATCAAGAGTGAGACTTTACTCTTTGTGCGGAATTTGGTGAGCTATAATCTTTCCTAAGTATTTGAAATTCCAGATTAAGTTGTTTAGATGCACGTGCAATGGATAAACAAAGTAAAGAGTTTAGGGTTAGAGGGATACGACACCAAGAATTATAGTGGTTCGGAGATAAAGCTCCTACGTCCACTTTGTTTGCACGACGGCAACCGTTCTTTTCACTCAAGAACTTGAAGGTTACGGGTCCTTCAAAAACCTTATCGAGATCGGGCTTCTCTCGCCTGGATCTGACGAACAGTGCAGTGATTACGGGTTCACTACTAAGACCTAAACTGGACATGAAGCTTCACTCACTTCTGTCGAACAACAGGGAGATTCCGGGCTCTCCTTACAGCCTAGCTTCGATCGAGCTTTACACAAACGATGTAAGTGTAAGCTTGGATCTCAACTCTACGATCGAGGCTTCTTCAATCGATGAAAGAAGGGCCTTGGATCTGAACAATCTAACAACGACACTCAAAAACCTAACAGACAGAGTTTAGGGTTTTTGGTTGACGAACACACTGTGAAGAGCTCTTTACAATAAGTGCAAAGATGGCTAGAGCTCTTCTTCTAAGCTTGGATATGGAATGGGCTTAGACTCTAAGTGTGAAGGTTGTGAAGACGAGTTCCGATGAACTGGAAACTCGGAGAACACTGGAAAACAAAGACTCGAAGATTGCTATGAAAGAGGGGGAGTGTTTGTTTGCAGTAGGCGCTCGAATGCTCAAGTAGTGTTCTACTTCTTCACGTTGTGATCCTTCACTATTTATAGGCGGAGGGTTGGCTGAGATCCGTTGCTTGGTTGGTGGCCTTGTCCCTCCTCCTTTCGACAGTCTTGCACAGGCTGGCTACTTTTCAGATGCGCAGTTTTGGATTTTTTGCCGGAAATGGCTAAATTCCAATTTCAACAGTAACTGGAGCGACCCAGTACTGTTACGGCGCCTTGTCGGCCTGGCAGTCAACTCCTCTGCTCCTCTCTTGAGTCGACACGTGGAGATCTCGTAATAAATGCAAAGATCTCCAGTTGACTGGAGTTCAAATTCGGAGCGGGAATTTGTGCTGTCGCTTTCTGGTAGGTAGTGGCTCGCTTCGCTTTGAAGTTGTAGCGGCCGCTCTGAAGTGGAGTCGCTTCACAGTCATATTGTAGTGAGTCACTTGAGAAATAAATTTCCCGTGACGCTACTAAATTAAGTGTTGACTCGCGTTGACTCGCTTCGGCTTTTCTTTGTAGCGCACGCTTCGCTTCGCTTTAGTGGGTTCACTTGATTCCACTGTAGCGCTCGCTTCGCTTTGCTTCGCTTTGAACTGTAGCGCTCGCTTCGCTTCGCTTTGGCAGACTCACTTTGAATCTACTGTAGCGATCGCTTCGCTTCGCTATTCTTCGGCACGCTTCACTTCGATTTGCTTGACCCGCTTCGCTTTGGAAAACACTCTCATGTGAGTGGCCTTCACTTGAACTTTTGAAGCCTAATCTAAGCAAAATTAAAAGAGCCATCCTAACAGAGTAGGCTTAGAAAAATTCTAACCTATTAACCACATCAAAATGGGTCGCTTGGGAATAGGACACTTGGGGTTTTGGGAACTAATCAAAACAAATGACTTCATTTATCTAATGTCCCATGAAGTTCCCCCTTAACAATTTAGTCCCTTAACAATTCCCAACAAAAACTCATGCAGATGCAGTGCATCCGCAGAAGCTTCATAAAAAATAAACAATTTCTATTTCGAGTCCCATTCTATAACCATTCGGGATTAATATACTTAGAACTTTTGAAAAATATGCAGAACCTAGTAAAAATGACTGTCAATTCAAATGCTGCTTCAAAAGAAGCTCTCCAAACTCTGAAGGTTCAGGAATCTCTCCACATGGGAATAAGGGAAAAGGCACCCTAATGACAGAAGCTAGTGTCAACGCGGAGGCTCAGTTTTCTCCGGCCAGTGGCGACGCCAATGTGGGGCAATGGGGGTACAGCTGTACCCCAAAAAAAAAAAAATTATTACGAGTATTTTCTCCCGTCCCACCGAATAGTGTTCGTTTTTATATTTTATGTCTCACGTATATTTAAGAAAAGCCCACTATTCAGTAGTACGAAGGAAGTATACATTAATTTTTGCTCATTAATTGATATTGATTTTTTTTGGTTGCTACTGCAAGTGTCGAGAGAGAGTTTTTTCGAAAGACTTGATGCTAGATAATTTTTTTTCGCACCCCCGAATTATAATTTCTGGAGTCGCCACTGTCTCCGGCTATGCTCCTGCAAATGAAAGCACTTATAGAGGATGCAGTCGATGGAGCTGTGGAAAAAAGACTCCATGCCTTGGGAATGAATCCTAGGGGCTCAGATCCTCAACACGAACCCCAAGAAGGTGGAGGAATTAAAAGTACCCCCGCGGCACACAAGCAGAAGCCTAGAACCCCAAGCGTGGTCCAAGAGCTGGAGACTGACATCGATAGCCGCAAAACAAGAAGAGGGATCCCCTTACTGATTGGGAATCCCCAGACGAGGGAGATCCTCAGGAACACGGAGGCGACCTCGGAGAAAATACTGATAATGCATGGGCCAAGAAGTATGCCCAGCAGCAAGAACAAATGAAGCTTCTGATGAAAGAAGTAGAAAAGGCTGAAAAAGTATAAACAAATCCCAGATGATAGATCCGGGTTGGAGATCCACAACAATTTAGGGTATTATTTGTCATGTTTTGCAAGGAGCATTTATGGGTAAAGCGTTAAAGCAGTAAAGAGCAAGAGATCCATACGCACGCAGAGCCATGAATGAGTATTCCATACAGAGCATAATTCGCATAGTGATGGCAAATAATAGTTGAGCTATGAATAAGGCGTAAAAGGCATATTTAGCCATAAACTAGCAAGATTCATGGAGTTTCGCACTCATTTAAGCAGATAATGAAGAAATAGAGCAGGAAAATGGAGAGAAACAAGGAGAACGGAGCTCCGTCAAGCCTCATTCCCTTTTGGCAACGAGGGTTTTACCTTAGGCTTGGGACGGGGTATAAGATGGAGATTCTTCCCGGCGTCGAGAAAAAAGGATGAAGGCGAAGGGAAACTAGAGCTTCTCGGAAGAAGGCTTTGAACGCCTTGATTGCTTGAGCTAGGAGGAGCTCGTAAGAGAGAGTATGGAATTGAATAGAACAGTACGCTAAGGAGCGTGTTGTTCGTAGAGAATGATGTTATGATCCTGTCGAAGTGTGGTGTTCACTTAGTAATTATAGGACGCGAGGAGAGTGAAAAGGTGGATGTTTCTTGTATGAAAGGGATAAAAGAGGAATTTCTGTAGGGACAAATTCCCTTTGTCATTAATACTGTGGTCCTCACTCTAGAAGGACTAGAGTCACGCCAATTACACGCCTCTGCAGATCCCTAGGTATCAGCAGGAGCATATTAAGGCCAAGGCTGCTTCTGTAAGCACTAGCTTCTGCACATGAACTTAACCCAAGCTATAGTAGTTGTCAGATCCCTCGGCATCCAGGATCTGCTCTTTGTTGAATCAATTTTTTTAATCATTATAGGAGGAATAATCCAGATAAAGGTAAGAAAATACATTACGAGTGAAGCTGATATTTATCCCTATAAGCTACCCCCCCCCCCCCCCCCCCCCCCCCCCCCCAAGACCAGAAGCGTTCAGCATAAGCTTCTGTCCAATACTAGCATCAATAGTAATGATTTTAAATGACATCACAAAAGGCATGTCATAAAAAGGTAATGCGCCAGTTAATTTTCCAAGATACGACGGGCGTGATGGCTCCCTGTCTTATCATTGCCTTTTGGCGTTTCCAAGAAGGGAAAAATGATCTATTTCTTAAGAAACAACGTTATGCTTCTCTCATTCTTCTCTTTACTTTTCTCTGTCGCTTAGTTAGAAAAGGAAAAGAAAGAAGCCCTATTTTGCTCTTTCCGCTTCCCCTTTTTCATAGCAGAATCCGCCCCTCTCAGACGAACAGGTATTTTCTTTCATGTAACTATTGCTTTCATATTTTTCTACGAATTGTGTATGAGGGGATTGGTTCTTAGAAACCCTTTTGCTTTGTTTTATTAATTCAGTTATGTCCATCGATTTTGTTCGCCGGAAGATTTGCAAATTGGCTCAGGCTGGGGATACCCCTGATTTGCTTCGGAGCCGTCTGCTCGGTTTTCTAACTCGGCAAGAAATGGACTTTGTGGATCTATATGACTTTCCAGACATGAAGGCGTATCTCAGGCGATTTAAGAATCTTTTCACACAATACGAAATGTATGACGGTCACTTATCAGAGAAGGAGAAGTGCGAGCTTGTCCTGCTATCCTTGCCTGGGGGGTATTTATCACTAGAGGCTGGAGCTGCCAATTTGGGAGTTTATACCCACCTCCCTACGCTAATGGCCGAACTGCTTCGGATTGAGAAAGTTAAAAAGACGGAGATGGCAGATGAGGCTAGGGAGGTAGTTGAACCCTCAGCTAGTCAGATCCCTCGAGGAGGGAACAAAAGAAAGAGGACAGATGAAGGTAAGCCACATAATCCTTTGACTACAGGAGAGGACAGTGATTACAGCGATTCCCATTCCTTCTCCCGAGGTTCTGCAACCCCGTCATCTAGCTCATGCTCTTCTACCATAGCTTAATTACGTCGTATTTTGGTGCTTGTGTAGTGACTTTCTTTTTTGATGTTTTTTGCTGGGATGTATATTTCAAGACTTGAAGGCTCACTTTGTGCCTTTTCTATTCTGACCAGAATAGACTGTATGCCTTGTTGCTTATTGGATGTTCTCCTTTCTTATGCATGTAATATTTTGGAATAGTAGGATATGAGCTTCTTCAGATGTCGTTCCCTGATTAAGGATAGTTTCTCTTAAGTTCTACTGAGGTATTATCCCCATACTTCCAGTCTTTGAACTTTCTCTATTTTTCTGTTACCCAGAGGCTTGAGTTTACCTTTATGCCTTTAGGCTAACTGTAATAAATTATGCTTTCTTTAATAGTTGCTTAACGCATAGGATCTGACGTTTTAAGATAGTAAAACATGGAAAGCATTTTAAGATAATGGGATATGGAGGGTATCCCCCTACTCCCCCCCCCCCCCCCCCCCCCCCCCCCAAGTGGGTTATGAGAGATCGAGTGAATCATAACTCATTTAGTGCATGATTTCATACTAAGCATAGTATTTCTTTAGGTTGTTAACATTCCAGGGCCGGGGTAGCACCCTTCCCTCTTCATCTTGAAGTTCATAGGCTCCTCCTTTTAATACCTCCCTTACCAGGTAAGGTCCTTCCCAATTTGCGTCTAGCTTTCCCATGGGCTTGAGAGCATCTGCTCTTTTTAGGACTAAGTCTCCTTTGCAGAACCTTCGGATTTGCACTTTTTTGTTATATGCATCCCGCACCTGCTGCTTGTATCTTTCTGCCTTCTGAAGAGCTTTGCTCCTATGCTGTTCGACCATGTCTAGGTTCTCCCTCATCAGGGAGGAATTCTGATTTTCATCGTAAGCCATTATCCTTAATGACTTGAGCTCCGCCTCTACCGGCGTTACCGCTGTTGCCCCCATAAACTAAGTTAAATGGAGCTTCTCATGTGGCTGTTTTAGGACTGGTGCGATATGCCCACAACACCGAATCTAATTCATCAGCCCAGTTTCCTTTGGCTTTTTCTAGCCTGGCCTTGATGCCACTTACGATGGTCCTGTTTGTGACTTCGACTTGCCCATTAGCCTGGGGATGAGCCACAGCTACAAACCTCTGTTCGATGCCAATTTCTTTGCACCAAGCTCGTACCATGGATCCCGTGAACTGAGCACCATTGTCAGCGACCAGTACCCTTGGGATTCCATATCGACAACAAATATTTCTCCATATGAACTTCTTTATCACCTGTTCCGTGATTTTTACTACGGCCTCGGCCTCAACCCATTTGGTAAAGTAGTCTACAGCTACGATTAAGAATACTCTTCCTCCCGTAGCTGTGGGGAATTTTCCCACTATATCAATTCCCCATTTTTCAAAGGGACAGGGTGCCGTCATTGCCCCTAGTTCTTCAGCAGGCTTGTGAATGAGCCTCCCATTTCTTTGACAGCTATCACACCTTTTAACTAGGTTTTTAGCGTCTTTTTCCATTGTAGGCCAGAAGAAACCAGCCCTGAGTAGTTTCCTGACCAGATCTTTAAATCCAGTGTGTGCCCCTGCAGTACCTTCATGTATTTCTCGCAGCGCATATTCTCCCTCAGGCTCTGATAGGCACTTGAGGTAAGGATGTGTGAACGCCCTTTTGTACAGTTTATCTCCTATTAGGCAGAATTTAGCTTTGAATGCGCGGGGCAATCTTCCTCCACTGGCTGGAGTTACAGCTTCTGGTTCTCCAGGAAGCTCCTTTAAGGCTCTGATGATTGGAGTTCTCCAATCTTCCACTATTTCAATAGCCTGCATTTCGGCTTTGACTGACTTGGCATCTGCGTTGCATAACACAATTTCATCCGTCCAGGTTCCTTCTGCCATGCTGGCTATTCGAGCCAGTTTGTCGGCTTCAATATTTTCTTCCCGAGGGATCTGGACTACCTCAGCTTTGGTAAAATGCCCCATTAATTCATCCACAATTTTTGCATATGCCACCATTCTCTCTTCTTGCTTTTCACAAGTCCCTAGGACCTGATGCGTCACTAATTGGGAATCTGAATGGACCATTACATGGGCAGCGCCCATGGTTCGCAGCAAGTTTAGGCATCTGACCAGAGCCTCATATTCTGCCTCATTATTGGAGACATGATAGTTTAATTTGATAGCAAATTTATAGATGTGGCTTTTGGGGTCCTGGATAAAGATCCCTACCCCTGTACCATCTTTAGTAACGGAGCCATCCACATAGGCTTTCCACCACTGGAATTCCTCTTCTTCTCCTCTGGTGGTTTCTTGCAGGAAATCGGCCAGAGCTTGGGCCTTAATAGCCACTCTTGGCTCAAAATCTACGTCATACTCACTCAGCTCTATGGCCCATTTAACTAATCTTCCCGACAAATCGGGCTTACCCAGTACTTGCTTCAATGGCTCATTCGTCCTGACTATCACTTTGTGTGATAGAAAGTAGGGTCTCAATTTTCTAGCCGTGACCATTACTGCTAAGGCAGCCTTTTCGATACTAGGATACCGTATCTCTGCTCCCTGTATCATCTTGCTTGTATAGTAGATAGGCTTCTGCACCAACTTCTCCTCCCTCAGGAGTACTGAACTGATGGATTCTTCTCCCACAACTATATATAGATATAGAATTTCCTGTGGTAGCGGCTTAGTGAGCAAAGGTAGTTCTGCCAGATGCTCTTTTAATTCTTCAAAGGCCTTTTGGCACTCGTTAGTCCATTCAAATCTACTACCCTTCCTCAATATTTTGAAAAAGGGGAGACTTTTTTATCTGCTGATCGGGAAATGAAGCGACTGAGCGCTGTAATTCGCCCATTGAGCCTTTGGATTTCTCGAATATTTCGAGGAGGTGTCATATCTAATACTGCCTGCACTTTGGCTTGATTTACTTCAATCCCACTGGGAGTAACCATGTATCCTAGGAACTTTCCAGCTTGCACGCCGAATGAGCACTTAGCTGGGTTCAGCTTAAGATGATATAATCTGGCTACAACAAACACTTCTTCCAGATCTTGTATGTGATTCTGAGCATACAGGCTTTTGGCTAGTATATCATCAACATATACTTCCATATTTCTGCCTATTTGGCTATTGAAGATCTTATCCATCATTCTTTGATAAGTAGCCCCCGCGTTTTTTAGGCCAAAGGGCATGCTTTGAAAACCAAATGTCCCTGCACAAACTCCAAATGCAGCTTTTGGGACATCTGATGGATTCATTTTTACTTGATGGTAACCTTGATATGCGTCCATCATGGACAGCAGTTCGCAACCTGACGTGGAATCTACTAATTGATCGATCCTATGCAGAGAGGGTAATGATCTTTTGGGCAGGCTTTATTTAAGTCTCTGAAGTCAATACACATCCACCAGGTGCCTATATTTCCCTTAGCCACCATTACTGCGTTGGATAGCCATTCCGGGAATTGTATTTCCCTGATGTGCTTAGCCTCCAATAATTTGGCGAACTCTTCCCTGATGATTTTATCTTTCTCAGGACCAAATTGCCTTAACTTTTGCTTTACCGGCTTCACCGAGGGGTCTACATTCAGACAGTGTAATGCCACGGTTGCATCTACCCCCACCAGGTCAGATGACCCGAAAGCAAAGATATCTGCGTTCTTCCGCAGACACCTTATTAGTTGTTCTGATATGTCCTGAGGCATCTGAGTGCCAATTCTTGTGGTGAATCCTTTCCGATCCGGGATCAACTCTATTTCTATCGGTTCCTCTGCAGGGACCATTAGGCTCTGCCCTTCTTTGACAGTATCGGCCTCTTTGATCTTGCCCTCTTCCCTTTCTGGCTTGTGTCGAGGGGCTACAGGTTCTGGGACAGCCCATTTCTTGGCCTCTCCCATTTTAACGGATTGAACATAGCAGTTTCTTGAGGTCATTTGATTCCCTGATATCCATCCTATTTGATCCCCCACAGGGAAATTTCATCATCAAGTGATAGGTGGATACGATTATTTGGAAAGAGTTCAGAGTAGCTCTTCCTAGAATAGCGTTATAAGACGATTCCTGATCGACCACCCAGAAGGTAGTCACTTTTGATGTTTTAATATGTCCTTCTCCCAGAGTGAGTGCAAGATCCACCGACCCCACTGTCATGACAGGCTTCTGCGAGAAGCCTTGGAGGGGCACCCTGGCGGGTTTTAGAAGCTTCTTCTGGGGCATTTGATTAAGACAACTTATGAGGATCACATTGATAGGAGTCCCAGCGTCTATAAAAATTCTCCGCACTTGGTACCCTTCTATTTCAGCTGTTACCACAAGAGCGTCATTGTGTTGATATATGATAGCCTTGTTATCCCCAAGTCCGAAGGATATTCTTGGCTCAGTATTGCCAGGCCTTGGTTCCTTGGGAGGATTGGAGACCTTGTTACCTGTCCTTTCCAGATGAGCTTCGGAATTAACCGTCATCCTTACAAGATTCTGCAAAGAGTTGAGAACGTTTTTAGAGAATCAATTCCGTAAGCTCTTGGAGAGAGGCTTGAGATGTATGTAATTTGCTATTAGCAAACTTCCTGTGTTTGAGCATTATTTATGATAGCTTTAACAAGTATAGCTTATTTATTATAAGATTCTTGGAAGGGGGTGGCCCTTGCCAGTATATGATGAAGGTAAGTAACGATTTAAAGATAGGAGTCTAATTATGATAAAGGGTTTTGACACAGTTTCCTCCTCTCGACATGAGGCATCTGATCATATGAGATTTAGTTATGACATACTGTTGATTTAGCAGATCCTTGTATAATCGTCAACCGTTTAAAGTGGCTTCAACAAGCGTGGTTTACTTAATATAAGGCTTTTCAAGGATGGCTTTCGCCGAAATGAAGCTGAGGTCGGCAACATCCGTCTTTATGAAACCCACTTTATTAGAGCGCTTGTTTTCCTAAGGCTTTCTTTGTGAAGCTTATGGAAGGGATCTGATCAGGAAGAGTGGTTATTAAGAATTTGTGTGACATCTTATTTTATTAGGCTCAATACGAGATGCCCCGGCCATATGGGCCCTTCTTATATTTGGCGCCTATTTTATAGGATTTTCTTATAAGATATTCCATGTTAGCCAAGGACTATGAGAATGATATCCTTTATGCGGGATTCATGAGAGCATTACTTATTGAACCGGGCTTACGAGAGCTTGGTCTATTTTATAAAGCTTACAAAAGCGCTACTTATCAGATTGGGCTTATGAAAGTAATATCCTCCTTAGAGGTCTATAAAGGTATGGTCTATCAAATAGAGTTTTTCAAGAATGCCACTTATGAGGCAGGTCTTAGGTGAGATTTTACCCACTGGAATTTAATGGGTAAAACTTATGGGAGTGATACACAAAAATATCGCCTTTAGACAAGGCTTAGGGGTGTACTGCCCATTTAATTGGACTTATAAGGAATTTTGTTTGTCATATGGAGCTTGCGAGGATGCTGCCTATCGAGTAGGGCTTAGGAAGAGTTCTGCCCCTTGCATGGGGTTTACGAAGGAGTTGCCTATTAAATAGGGCTTTGTGCAAGAGTTGCCTATTAAATAGGGCTTACGGAGTGTTCTGCCCATTATATGGGGCTTACGATGATATTGCCTGTTAAACAGGGCTTTTTGAGAGGGTTGCCTATTGAATAGTGCTTATGAAGGATTCTACCCATTGTATGGGGCTTACGATGATGATGCCTACTGTGTAGGGCTTTTGGATAAGGTTCTGCCCATTAAACGGGGCTTACGAGAGAGTTGCCTGTTAGACATGGCTTTTGAGAGGAGGTTCTACCCGTTATACGGGGCTTACGAGAGAGTTGCCTGTTAGACAGGGCTTCTGAGAGGAGGTTCTGCCCGTTATACAGGGCTTACGAGAGAGTTGCCTATTAGACAGGGCTTCTGGGAGGAGGTTCTGCTTTCAGATGCGGGCTCCCTTCATCCAAGTGAATGGGGTAACCTCGGCATCTTTTGGCTCTCCATTTTTTAGTGTTTTTATTATTTCATGGGTTTTGAGGTCATGGCAATTCAGGGGCATCCGACTAGCTTTAGTAGGGATGCTTATTCTGTAATCACCAGTCCTTTGCAACCCATAGATAGATTTCATATTGAGCATATAATAAACAGAATTGTATGCTCACCAAGTACACAAGGTGAAGTGAATGTGTCTTGAGATTGCTGCAGTTTATGACCCGGCTTTCTTTCGGATCCTTGACAACCTTAGGATTTTGACAAATAGCAACAGATTAGCCATCACAATTCATGTCAAGAAAGAGGTATGGCCCTGAGATCGCTTTTAACTACCGTATCGATATGCTATGAGCAATGTAGCCAAAGCAAATTCATGGTATACATACTAAAATTCTCCAGGAATAATATAAATCTTGCATTCAATACACATTCCTTCTATTAGATAGTCACCATTCTAGGTGATCATCGCGACAGAGTAAGTGATAGGACACATTTATGCATATCATCAGAATCAATTAGAGCTTCGAAGATGAACAGGGGATTAGCCCTCTGAACCCATGGGTTTTAACAGCACTTACAGATATCAATTCTTAATTCACATTCAAGGAGAGAAAATCAATCTTTCAACCACAAGTTTCCTTTCAATCCAAATGTTTATCACAATTCCCATTTCGGGGGAAGCGTAATCCTAGAATCACACCACAATCAGCAACTCATAATTGTGGAGAGCTTAGAAAATATCAAACAACAGCATACCCTTCTGGCTTTCTGCTAATTAGATCACAAACAGGGCCTTCCCAATCAATGTAACATAAGATTTTCTCATATTTTCCACATAAGGACAGGATAAAGGGAAATCGCAAACAACATTATAACAATGAGCTGGAATTTTGCATAAAAAACAGGGGAAATCGACATCTCAACTCAAGGATTTCCCACAGACGGCGCCAGTTGATAGATCCAGGTTGGAGATCCACAACAATTTAGGGTATTATTTGTCATGTTTTGCAAGGAGCATTTATGGGTAAAGCGTTAAAGCAGTAAAGAGCAAGAGATCCATACGCACGCAGAGCCATGAATGAGTATTCCATACAGAGCATAATTCGCATAGTGATGGCAAATAATAGTTGAGCTATGAATAAGGCGTAAAAGGCATATTTAGCCATAAACTAGCAAGATTCATGGAGTTTCGCACTCATTTAAGCAGATAATGAAGAAATAGAGCAGGAAAAAGGAGAGAAACAAGGAGAACGGAGCTCCGTCAAGCCTCATTCCCTTTTGGCAACGAGGGTTTTACCTTAGGCTTGGGACGGGGTATAAGATGGAGATTCTTCCCGGCGTCGAGAAAAAAGGATGAAGGCGAAGGGAAACTAGAGCTTCCCGGAAGAAGGCTTTGAACGCCTTGATTGCTTGAGCTAGGAGGAGCTCGTAAGAGAGAGTATGGAATTGAATAGAACAGTACGCTAAGGAGCGTGTTGTTCGTTGAGAATGATGTTATGATCCTGTCGAAGTGTGTGTTCACTTAGTATTTATAGGACGCGAGGAGGGTGAAAAGGTGGATGTTTCTTGTATGAAAGGGATAAAAGAGGAATTTCTGTAGGGACAAATTCCCTTTGTCATTAATATTGTGGTCCTCACTCTAGAAGGACTAGAGTCAAGCCAATCACACGCCTCTGCAGATCCCTGGGTATCAGCAGGAGCATATTAAGGCCAAGGCTGCTTCTGTAAGCACTAGCTATGCACATGGGTCTTAACCTGTTGGTCCCGGTTTGTTAATAGGAAAAATACGTAGAGGGGGGGGTGAATACGTATTTTGAAGTTTTTCAACTTCAAATCCCTTAACTCAGAGTAAAAAGTAAAGAGCTCGCTTAAAAACTTAAGACCTAGCTGAAGCTAGATAAACAGTACGTAGCTTGCCTGCTTGACCGAAGTGAACACTTGATCAAGAGGGAGTCTTTACTCGTATTTGCGGAATTTGGTGAGCTAAAATCTTTTCCTAAGTAATTAAAATATCCAGATTAAATTGTTTAGATGCAAGTGCAATGGATAAACAAAGTAAAGAGTTTAGGGTTAGAGAGATACGACACGAAGATTTATAGTGGTTCGGAGATAACGCTCCTACGTCCACTTTGTTGCACGACGGCAACCGTTCTTTTCACTCAAGAACTTGAAGGTTACGGGTCCTTCAAAAACCTGGTCGAGATCGGGCTTCACTCGCCTGGATCTGATGAACAACGCAGTGATTACGGGTTCACTACTAAGACCTAAACTGGACACGAAGCTTCACTCGCTTCTGTCCGAACAACAGGGAGATTCCGGGCTCTCCTTACAGCCTAGCTTCGATCGAGCTTCACACAAACGATGTAAGTGTAAGCTTGGATCTCAACTCTATGATCGAGGCTTCTTCAATCGATAAAAGAAGAGCCTTGGATCGAAACAACCTAACGACAACACTCAAAAACCTAACAGACAAGTATAGGGTTTTTGGTTGACGACACACTATGAAGAACTCTTTACAGTAGATGCAAAGATTGGCTAGAGTTCTTCTTCTAAGCTTCGGATATATGAAGTGGGCTTAGAATCTATGTGTGAAGGTTGTGAAGACGAGTTCCAATGAACTGGAAACTCGGAGAACACTTGGAAACAAAAACTCGAAGATTTGCTCGAAGGCTGGGGAGTGTTTGTTTGCTGTATGCGCTCGAATGCTCAAGTAGTGTTCTCTCTTTTCTTCGTCTTCATCCTTCACTATTTATAGGCGGAGGGATGGCTGAGATCCGTTGTTTGGTTGGTGGCCTTGTCCCTCCTCCTCTCGACAGTACTTGCGCAGGCAGTAGCTTTTGCAGGTGCCCAGTTTGTCTCTTTGCCGAAAATGGCTAAGTTACAAACTTAACAGTAACTGGAGCGAGCCAGTACTGTTGCGGCGCCTTTGTCGGCCTGGCAGTCAACTCTTCCGCTCCACTCCGCTTTCGACACGTGGAGATCTCGTAATTAATGCTACGATCTCCTGTTGACTGGAGTTCAAAATATGGGCGGGAGTTGTGCTGTCGCTTTCTGGTAGGTAGTGGCTTGCTTTGCTTTAAGTTGTAGCGTCCGCTCTGAAGTGAGTCGCTTCAGGATCATACTGTAGCGGGTCGCTTTCGAAACGAAGTTTCGTAGTGACCGCTTTAATAAGTGTTGACCCGCGTTGACTCGCTTCTGCTTTTCTTTGTAGCGTTCGCTTTGCTTCGCTTTGGTGGCTTCACTTTGACTCCACTGTAGTGCTCGCTTCGCTTCGCTGGTTTCGGCACGCTTCACTTCGGTTTGCTAGACTCGCTTCGCTTTGGAAGAACACACTCAAGCGAGTGGCCTTCACTTGAATTCCTGTAGTCTAAAGCTAAGCAAAATAAAGCCATCCTAACAGATTTAGGCTTAGCAAAATTCTAACCTATTAACTACATCAAAATGGGTCGTTTGGGAGCTGGACACTTGGGGTTTTGGGATCCAATCAAAAACAAATGGCTTCGTTTATCAAGTATCCCTCAGAGTTCCCCCTTAACAAATTGGTCCATAACAATTCCCAACAATTTCCCCCTTTTTGATGATGCCAAAACCCAAAGGCTAAGATTTAGAAAATTCCAGCCTATCTAACCGTGAAGGGAACTCCAAGCGACTGCTTCCTTTGCAGTTTCGTTTGTAATTTTTCTTTTAAGTTCCTTTCTTTTTTTTTTCGGTTAAATTATTTGAGTTTGTAGCAAAAAGGTAAAGTCATTCACAAAGCGAGTAAATGACACGAGAAGAGACAGAAATAAAGGTGAGATAGATGAACAAGGCAGTTCACAAAAAGATATGTTTTAGAAGCTTGAAACTCAAAGGTTTCCTGCAGCTTCATCCTCCTTCTCCTTCTCCTTTCCTTCTTCCTCCTTCTTCTCCTCTTCTTCTGCAGCAGTATCCACGTAAGCTGATAGAACTCTCGATTCCATAGAGTCTACTGTGTGGATACTGGGATTTCTCCAAGCGCTCTCCAGCTTGAAGGCTTCAGTCACTTCATCATCAATAATTCCTCTGTCTGGAATATCAGTTCCTGGATGATAAGGCATGGGGAATTGCTTTATGGCAGGAATCTTGACAATCAGAGGCTTGGGCTGAGTCAGTTCAGCGGTGGTGAAGATCTTCCTCCGCATCTTCTCGTCATATGTGCACAGGAAGTTGCTGAGAGCACTTATTCGAGAGCAACGATCCTGAAGTGGCACTACCTCCCAAAAGTAGTAAGCTTTGATAAACAGATTCTTGTAGTCTAGCCACAAATCGCGCAGATCCCTCGGAATGAACTCCTCAATCTCCCTGGCATCTGGGTGATCAATCCTTCGCTTGGCCAACTCCTCTTCTGTCCTGCTTGACAGTTGAGCCATGACCTTCTTGAATTTTGCTCCCGACTCGCTGTTCCACGATGGACGCTTTGCATTGAGTCGTTTGCGAATGTAATCTTGTTCATCATTGCGAGGATATCGACCCGACTCCACCATCTCCTTTGTAGTCACGTCGCATGCATCAAATATGGCTTGAGCTTCACATGCTTCGGACTCATCTGGCATGAAGGGAATGAACGCGCTTCGGACCAACGAGGACTGAATGAGCAATACTTCACTGAAGTGCTCCTCGATCCGTGCGTCAATCACTTGGAGACGCCTGGCGTGACTCCTCTTCTTTCTCTCCTCTTCGCTCCTTCCCTCCTCTCTTTCTTTCCTTTTTCTCTCCTCCTTTCCTGCTTTTGAAGCAACTGCTTGCTTGACCTTTTGGCGCTTAGCCGTGGGGTCATTACTTTTCATCTCTGGTGCAGTTCGCTTCATTGGCATCTTTGGTGGTGGGGGCGGCATGTCTTTCTTCGTAGCTTCACTAGGGGGGCATGCTTGTGTCGATGGTCTGAAACCAAGACAGTTCTTTGCCTCCCTCATCAAGAAAGAGGCTACCTCTTTTGAGGAGTTGCTGACGAGAGTTCAAAAGTATATCCACATGGAGGAAGCCCTTAGTAGCAAGAGGGCCGAACTCGCCTCTCAAATGGAAAAAAAGGCCTGAGGAAAAGAAAAGATCAGCGTCAGAAGCTAAGAAAACAGATCAGAACGAGCGATTTCTAAGGCCTTTTACCCCTCTCGTTAAACAACCTGATGACCTGTTTGAGGTAGTCATGAAAAAACCAGGAGTTCAAATCCCTATGGGACACATGCATCCTCCAAGGAAACCGCCTTCTGACAAATTTTGCAAGTTTCATAACGATTATGGGCACACGACCAATGACTGCATAAATTTGAAAGTAGCTATTGAAAAATTGATCCAGGAAGGAGAGCTCCTGGAATATGTTAAGAAGGAATTTGATCAAAATAAGAAGCGCAAGGAGGCGGATGACAGAGTAGCTGAGGTTGAAGGAACCCAGAACCCAAAGGCATTATCACATGAAAAGGAGAAGCAGGGCTAGTAATGTCCTTTATCTGTATTTTTCTTATTTAAATCAATATGTAGGGAACGCAAATTATGTTTCTTGTTTTAAAGTGGTTATTCTGCAGACGATGCCACAAATGAGATATAATTCCTTTGATTTCTTATATCTCACTTGGGGGGGGGGGGGGGGGGGGAGTAGGGGATACCCTGCACCCCATCATCTATATTTCATTATCTTAAAATGCTTTGACGAACGCAGAAAATAAAATAAATAAAAAATGATGGCACAAGCATAAAAGCAAAAAATAAGTTGCTCCGACAAAGGTATAAAACACATCTTGAGGATAAAAGTGAAATTGTTCCAGTACTCCAAAAAACTTAAGGTGAAAACCAGAAATTCAAATAGAGGAATTGTCTTTGAACTATTAACCAGTATAAGAGAAGCGTCAATAAGAGAGCCCTAGCTTTGAGTAGAGGGTTCAGCAGTATCGGGATTGAACAAGTTGGCCACAAAGCGGTCAGCATCCTGAGCAGGATCTGTAGGGTCCTCGGCACGGGAAGTAGAAACATCAATAGTAGAAGGAGCTGAAGGGGGATCTGAAACAGCTGCGGGATCCTCATTAACTTGCTCAACCTCTGAAGAAGGAACGCTTGCTTCCGCCGCACTTTCCGCTTGAACTGCTGTGGAAAGGTCAGAAGGAACTTTCCCAGGACCTTTAAGCGAAGCAACTCGCTCAGCAAGGGTGCGCACATCATCATCATATTCTGTATCCGAAGAGCTGGACAAGGACATATCAGGAGAGGAGATCTCAGGAGAAGGCTCGTATCTGGGTGGGAGAAGATCGGGAAATTCCTTTTCCTGTATATGCGTACACATAAAAAAAAAAATAAAAAAAAAAATAAAAAAAAAAAAGAAGAATAAGAAGAAGAAGAAAAGAGAGAGAGAAAAGAAGAGAGAAAGAAAAATAGATCGTTTGTGTCGGAATATAGATAACACAAAGGCAAATGAAAAGATCTCTTGATGATAAAATAATACCTCTTCAAAGACCTTCTTCTGATATCCCTGTATTTCAGCATCGGGGAAGAAGGGTTTCAATGCGAGGGGAACCCCAAGACGGTGATGGCTCCAAGTGATCGTGAGGATGATGAAGGATGTCAGTAGCCTTCCGTATCACTTGGAAATACCAAGGGTTCTGGGCACTAATCTTGTGATTGAGCTCCAGTGTCTCAGGTGCTCGACCGAAAGTTTGTACGATAGACTCCAAATTCACAGATGCAGCCCTTTCAGGAACGCCCAACATTCGGCAACATTCAAATACACACTTAGCAGCCCATTCGGAAAGAGGCTCTGTCATCCTGACCCAAAAGCTGGGGGAATGAAGATATGCCTCTGGCAGGTTATGAATCAGGTAATCAAGGAAAGCTTGGTCGTAAGGAGTGAGCAGAAGCTGGGATCGTCAGCCTCTCATGTCCTTAATAAGGCCCTGTTCCAACCCTTCCTTTAGGCCCATAGCATGAGAAGAGGCCTTAGCTTGCGCTAATTCTTGCTCATACTGTTTCATAAGCTGCTCCACTTCGGCAAAATGGGCGTCGTGCGCCTTTGCCGTCTGCATGACAAAGGCTTCTAAAGCCTTGTGAAGATCATTCGTCTGCTGAGAATAGGATGCAGAGATTGCTCGGAGTTGTGAGACTTCCTTTATCCGAGCCTGCAGATAGATCTCCCTATCCCGATCCTTTTTCTTCAACTCTGATAGTTCCTCCTCCAGTTTTGCTTTTTGAGTCTTGAGAGCTTGAAAAACCTCACGAGTATGAGCCCATTCACGAAGGCGGTGTACTTCAGCCCGAAGTTTCTCCTTTTCTCTCTCTGCATGAGAATGGTGGGCTTGTAGATTGTCATACGCTAAAGCGCGAACACCTAACATAGACCTGCAACTAGCAGCCTGAGGGCAACATAAACAATTAAGATATAGTGAGAAGGAGACATACTTCCATACCTGAATGTACAAATAGAGGAACCAAGGTATACCTGTAACTCGAGGCTAGCGGCCCTTTTAATCAAGAAGTCCGAAGGATAGACCTCTGCCAATTGCAAATCTTCTTCCCTGGGGATGCTATCTAGAATCATAGTAGCTAGACCCCCATCTATGTTGTCAACTATCCCAGGAAAGGAGACGCCCGCACCTTCTCCTTGCGCGGTGGCGGGAGGTACATCCAAACCTTTCTGGCGGAGAGAATGGATGAAGGCTAAAGAGCTGGTAGATGATGAGGAAAGGCGAGGTTGAGGAACTCGTCCCTCTTTCTGAGAGAGATAAGGGTTTGTTTGAGCAAACGAAGCTAAGGGGCTCAATGCCAAGACCTGAGAGTCACGCTCATTCAGAGCAGAGGATGTTGGGACATTGGAATCCAAAGGTGAAGGGACAATAGTACCCAGGGTGGCACGTGTTACCATTGCGCCAGAATTAAGTTTCCCCTTTTTGGTAGGAAAAGGGGAAGAAGTGGAACTCTTCCTCTTCACAGAAATCAGAGGGGGATTGGCTGAAGTAGCCTCGAGCTCATGCATGAAGGCAGGAGAGGCTTCTGCTGATGACAGGTTTCTCCCTAAAGGAGAGAAGTCAAAACCCTCTATGGAAGGATTCGTAACAGAAAGAGTAGAGGAGGGAATGTGACCCTCCACATCGACCACCACGCTGGGCTCAGCAGAAACTGGAGCCAAGGCTTGAGGGGATAAGGACAAAGAGTCCATAGGATCCTGAGGAGTAGGATGAATGGCAGAAGACGGAGCAGAGTCAATGGAAACTTTACCTTTCCCCTTTTGATGAGCTGTTGCCTTTGGTCGGGCAGAGGGAGAAGTACCTGCCCCTCGTGATGGTTTGGATAAGCCTACAGAACCTTCTATTGATAAGGAGAAGGCTTCGCGCTCAGCCGATGAAGCTTCCTTAACAACACCAGGAGCCGCATCATCAGCACTGGCTTCTGTGATCATCTGCAGGAGCTTATCGTACGCCTTTTTCTTTAAATTCTATTTAGAGGTATCCATTCCAGCCTAATTAAGAAGGTTAACATTGCCTACCCATTCGAGAAAAGATACATAAGAGATTAGAAATAACAATAAAAATCAAGGAATTTTACCCATTGATGAAGACCAAGGGATGCTGGATTTTAAGCCAAAGAAAGATAGAATCTCTTCACTCTCTACAAAGAGTCTAAGCATAGTATGATCAGAAGGATATTGAGATAGAAGCTCAGACATTATCCCCTCCTCCCAAGGAGATAGAGGAGGAAGAGACCGAGAAGGTTTCTCTCTGCTAGGATTCCTATACTAACTAATGTCAGGGATATTCCAAGGAACACCAGAAGGGGGGTGACTGTCAAATAACACTCATGCCAGTCTTATCTTTAGATTTTTATTTGCTATATATATATTGGCAAAACGAATATTTGGAGAAAAGTACAGATGAGAATCCCTGTGTTTTAATTCATGGGTGTGAAAGAAAATGAATGATGTATTCTTTATCCCTTCCAGGCTTGCAACTATGTGGAAAAAGGCAGCCTTGCGGATAGAGGCAGAATTTAATTGGTTCAAGGGTACATTGTATAGTTGAGCGACGCGAACAAAAAAGGGAGGCATCGGAAATCGCAAGCCAGCCGTCAGTTGAAAAAACCAGAAAATCTTGAGGGGGGATTTTGGCAATAAAGGCCGCTCATCCCTCTCAGGGACTTTTAGGAGATATCCCCCAAACTTCTTCACTTTCTTAACAAAGACATCCAAGGCAGTCCTAGCTAGGTTGGAAGCTTCATATCTATCCAAAGCGAGAATTTGCTTCTTCAGCCTATTCTCGATACTGTCTTTCTGGGATTCGAATCCCTGGGCAGATCTAGTAGACCTACTGTTACCCCGATAGTCGGAGGAACTTCGTCGGGAAGAAGAAGGTTTCATAGCGACTTTCTAAAAAGATGATAGCGGAAAATCTAAGAGATGAATAGAATACAAGAATACCTGCTCGATGAGGAAGTAGAAACTTCGAGAAACTGAAAATCGTGGAAAGGCTTTTCCTTTTCTTTGGAGCGCTAGTGAGAATGTAAAGAAGGGCGAGCAAACAGTGCCTATAAACTCGGAAAATAAGAAAAATAAAAGAAGAAGTGTGAAAAAAGGAGGGGGAGTGGGAGAACGTGCCCCACCCACTACATCACACCACAATTACTGCTAAAGATGAGCCTCTGCTCTTCCCAGACGTGTTTACACGCACCAAGAAAAATAACGGGTTCAAAAAAAAAAAGTATTCGAAGCTCATCAAAATCGTGAATGCCAAACCACATGGCTTGCCGGAGTCACCTAGGCTAGGCCATGAGGAAAGCAGGGTTAAGATAAATATAGTAAAAGCAAAGAAAAATGAACAACTATACAAATTTTCCCTTCAGAAAAGAGGCAAAACTTTCCCAAAAAACAATAGGTGAAAAAAAAGCCTCAAAATCATCATCAGGGTGTCGCTAGAACCTCATATAACACGGAGAAAATACTATCATAGCTGGAGAAGCTCAAGCTCATCGATTACGAAATTTTGTCATTGGTTCTGGCAGTGTTGAAATTTGGTAAGGGAGGAAGACCCCTAATAAATAGAGATGAAATTTATGGTTCTTCTCTCTCTTACCTCGATCATAAACAAAGACAAAGAAATAATGGTAGAGGGAGGAAGTCTCTGCGCCTCCTCGCCTCGGGAACTCAATCGACGCCTTATTCTCTCCACGCGATAAGACATTTTGTCAGCAAGGAAATAATTTCCTGCCAAAAGATCCAGCAGAAGTTGTGAATGCACGCTTCTGGTCCTGGGGGGGGGGGGGGGGGGGGAGGAGCTGATAGGGACTAAAATCAGCTCCGCCACGTGTTGTCCTTAAGGGATGATCGGATCTGCGTATCAGAGGCCTCAAGCGTCGCTCCCGGCACAGATGCCACGTTCAGATCAGAAGCTACAAGGATTTGAGCAGATCATCCCCATGCAGAAGATGTCCCATGCTCTTTATTATCTGCCCATACTTAGGGATCTGCCGAGCACACAGTCCGTGTGACTCTCGGTATTATAGGGTGAGGACCACCAAATTAATAATAAGGGGAATCCTGTCCCCCTAAAAATTCCTTTCCTGTCCTCCCCTTGTACGTACATTCACCTTTTCGTCCTTTCCACACCTATAAATATAGGGTGATCTCACCACTTCACTAACCTCTTTCAGGAAAAATACATATACACACTTTACATACTGTTCTATTCACTTAGAACTTTCCTCGAACTCAAGCAACCGAGGCCCTTCTTCAAGGAACCTCCTTCATCATCTCTCCCATCTTCACTTTGTGAGAAAAACACATTCTCAACCGTTCGTCAAAGGTATAATTCTTGTCGTCAGACGAGGACGATTACAAGGTGCCTTGCGTTCTCTACTTCGTCCTCTTCCCCCTTTTTTTTTTCCTCATGAGCTCTGTTCTTCATGGATTTGGCCGGATCGATAGCTCAAACGCCTTGCGCTTGACCCCTATCTCCATCCCCTTTTACATGGAAAAGAGGCGTCTTATGGAAGTTGAGCTGCTAAAATCATCACACTGGGTGGATCTCTTTTGTATCTTCATTTAAGTTCATTCGTACATGAATACTCTTTGCTAATCTATAAATATGATTAATACAATTAATAATTGTTGAGGATCTTAGACCCGGATCTAACAATCATCATGACTGCATTTGTGTAAGCCATAAAACAGATATCTACGTAATATATAAGTCCCTGTTGGACTTGAGATTGTTTTATAAGGGAAAATAAAATCGCAACATAAATTAAAGATGATATATGTTATCCTCCTGAAGTAAGGATATGTTAAAGATGATATCTATTATTGCTCGTTTACTCATTATGACATTTGAATGATTTTCGTTCCACATTATATTGATGTAATAAATAGTACACACATAGAATTTGAGAATTTTAACTCATGCTTAGTGACGGAGTCTTCAAAAAATGAAAGACTTGAGATAAGTCTAAATATTATATTGGCGAGAAGTTCGAGTATCTTCCTAAAAGAGAATTATACCAATATATTTGCTTTATGAGCACTCTAATTAGTTTTTATTTGATAAATCGCATCCATTTAGTACCTCAATGTTTGTTTATCACTTGAAGTGATTATAAGTATTCTAAATAGTTTTTATTTGATAAATTGCTATTTAGTATCTCAATGTTTCGTTTATCATTTGAAGTGAGTAAGATAACAAATAAATTATGAACCTGAAGTTCATTATATTAAGTACCATAAGTACTAACTTATCAGGCCTGATATTGTATGTGAAATACTTGCAAGTAATATTTTGAGATTCTCCTAGAAGGAGATATATTGAATGATGTTGAACACTATTATATTGGTTATCTTATGAGGTATATAAAACTTTTGTTCATTGTTACTCCCGGAAGGAGATCTATTTATATGGTGTTCATCATATTCTTTGTTATCTTCAAGGTTCGCTAAAACCTTGACATATATTGAGATACTAATTAATTGAGATTGTTGTTGGTTGATTTTGGATGCTTGTTGCTTATTTTGATTGATCCCCACAACGTATTTTTGGGACTGGTATATTATTAAAATCCCCAATATCCTATATGATGATATATAATATTGTCATTGTGTTGCATACATGAGTTCTAGAAGAACCATTGTTATAAATATATAATAAGTGATAATCTTGCAGATTATTCACTAAACCTCCTCATATATCTATCTATACACGGGAAATAGATGATGTGGAATATTGTTGTCTTGAGGGGGGGCAACAAATTTTAAATTATTTTGAAGAATAGGTCTTGAAGATCGAAATATATAATCCTGAAAATTTTGCCCTGAAGGCTAAATATTTGTACTCTTTTTCCCTTACTAAGTTTTTTCCCATTGGGTTTTCTTAGTTAAGTATTTTAATGAGGCAACTAATGCAACACATGTATAAGCGTATGTTATGAACTCTTTTCCTCTACCGAATTATTCCCACGTGGTTTTTACGGAGATGTTTTAACGAGGCATGAACATCACGTTGTAATGTCCAAGGGGGAGTGTTATAAATATTTATATATTGTGGACATTACTTATTAGTTAGGGTTTTCTATCTAGTATATATATCTTATTGTACTCTATTTGTAAGATACGGAGAATATGAGATTAATGAGAAACCCTATTTCCTGCGCCGCCTCCTCTCCTCTATCGTCTTCTTCTCTGTCTCTTCTTCCATTCTCTGTTCTACAATTTACTTTACAACACCTACTATATTTCTTTTTTTAGTTGAAAACAATCGACAATTTTCACGTTAATTTATCTGAAATTTGTTTTGTGACTTAAAATTGTGTTTGTGTCATGCATTTTCTCAATATAATAACATAATTTATTGATTTGATATTGTTGATGCATGCGATTGCATAATTTATTTTGGCGTGGATTATGTATGCGATGGAATTTTATTTATGGGATAGGGGAATTTATTTTTTCTTATCCATGAATATTATGAGTAGATTTGTTTCCCATGTATAGGAGATACACTCGAATATATGAGAGGTATATATAAGATAAGGAAATAATCTAAGAGATATGCACGAATATCTCTTAGGGTTTGATCGCGATTCTTGAAGAGTGTCGAGTATATATTTGAGAAGGGATCATGATAGCCGCTGCGCGTCAAGAGAGATTCAAACTTCCGAGAGATAAAAAGTGTATACAACGTCTATGCAATTTTTACATACCATTTATTTATTTATTTATTTATTTATTTATTATTTTTTTTTTTTTGTTGTTGTATTCATCTATTCGTGGGTAGAATAGATTGGTGAGTCTCACTGTAATCTTGAGTAATTATAAAGTCAAGTTGGGGATAAAACACTTGATCGTGGTGAAGTGTTTTGGTAGACTAGGTTAGAGTCTACTAGGGATAAAACACTTGATCGCGCTGAGGGACTAAAGGAGGGGCTGGAGTAGGGTCTTATTAGGGGCATGAGAAGCTGCCGATCCCAACTCTTGCTTACTCCCTACGGGCAGGCTTTCTTGGATCACCTAATTAATCACTTGCCCGAGGCTTATCTCCATTCTCCCAGCTTCTGGATTAGGATGACCGAGCCTCTTTCCGAGTGGGCGGCAAAGTCTGTGTTTGAATGTTGCAAGATATTGGGCGTTCCTGAGAGGGCCGCATCTGTGAACCTGGGCCCTATCGTAGAGGCCTTCAGTCGGGCACCCGAGACTTTAGCTCTTAATCGCAAGATTAGTGACCAGAACCCTTGGTATCTCCAAGTGTTTCGGAGGGCGGCTGACATCCTTCATCGCCCTCATGATCATTTGGAGCCATCGCCCTCTTGGGGCTCTCCTCGCATTCAAACCTATCTTCCTGATGCTGAAGCCCAAAGGCTCTTGAAGAGGGTTTTTGAAGAGGTATTGTTTTATGGTCTAAGAACCCCTTTCTTGTTTGCATCTGCATTATTTGTGCTTTAACATCAGCAATCATTCTCTTTTACTGTTTATTATTATTATTTTTTATTTTTTTAGGAAAAAGAATCTCCCGATTTGCTCCCGCCTAGATGCGAGCTTCCCTTTGAGATCGCCTCTCCCGAGTTGCTTCCCTCTGATTCCTCAGATACGGAGTCTGACAGCGACATGCGTATTTTGGCTGAGCAATTTGCCTCACTCAAGGGCCCCGGGAAAGTTTACACTACTCCTTCTGCGGAGGTTCAAGTGGAGGAGGTAGCTGAGACTAACATCTCTACTTCCAGAGTTGGGCAGGTCAACGAGGAGTCCGCTACTACTCATAATCTGCCCTTAGTCCCCTCTACCGTTGATACTACTACCTCCCACTCTGAGGATCCTGCGGGGCTTGCTCAGGGTGCTCCCACAGATCCTATTCAGGATGCTTCTGCAGATCCCGCTCAGGATGCTGCTGACCGCTTTGTGGCCAATTTATTCAATTCTGATGTTGCTGAGCCTTCTGCTCAAACCTAGAGTTTCTCTATTGATTTCTCCTTTATGCCGGCTGATGTTTTTAAAACAAATCTTTTTAGTTTCTGCTCTAGATTTTATTCTGGGATTTTGAATGACTGGGATAATTTTATCTTTCAGAATCTGCTTTCTGCTTTTGTTGGCATGATCCTTTTTTACTTTTATGGGTATACCACTTCCTATCTTATTCTTACTTGTTGCCCGCATAGGCAATGTAACATAAATATCGATATAGGAAAAGCATTTTAAGATAATGGAATATAGATATCACTATAGGGGGTTACTTCCTACTCCCCCCCCCCCCCCCCCCCAAGTGAGGTGTAAGGAGTCGGAGGAATTATACCTCATTCTAGGTAGTGTCTTTCAAAAATGCCCTTTCGGCTTTAGGGACTTAGTTCGCTTCTTCCATATGTTATCAAACTAAAAAAAAAAAAAAAATTGACAAAAGGTATGATTGGCTTTGTTCTCTTTTTCCCTCCCGTGGAGTGATACTCACTCTTCCATGGTTGAGGAGATGTTTTCTTTAGCACGACTCTCGTATATCATATTGATAACACCTTTAAATGCCGGTACCTCTTCTGCCTCGGACGTTTTATCCTCCGCCTCTTTTCACTTTTTTTGATCACCCTCTTTTCTGACATATTCCAGGAGCTCCCCGTCCTGGATCAGTTTCTCAATTGCTATTTTCAGATTTCTGCATTCGTTAGTCACGTGTCCATAATCATTGTGGAACCTGCAGAATTTATCAGAGGGTGGTTTCGTCGGGGGATGCCTATATCCCACAGGGATCTGTATTCCTGGTTTCTTCATAACTATTTCGAACAAGTCGTCAGGCTGTTTAACCAGAGGAGTGAAAGGCCTCAAGAACCGTTCGTTTTGGTCGGTTTTCTTGGCATCTGGGGCTGGCCTCTTCCTATCTTCTGGCTTCTTTTCCTTTTGAGAGGCCAGCTCGGCTCTCTTGCTGCTTAGAGCCTCTTCCATATGGATATATTTTTGAACCCTTGTCAGCAGTTCTTCGAATGAAGTAGCCTCTTTCTTAATGAGAGAGGCAAAGAACTGCCCTGGTTTTAAACCATCTACGCAGGCATGCACCTTTAGTTTCGGCTCTACTCCTAGAATTTCCAGGACAACCTCATTGAAGCGCGTCATGTAGTCTCTCAAATTTTCATTGGTACCTTGCTTAATAGTTGTAAGGTGTAAGGAGTTTCTAGTAGTCCTTTTAGCGCTAACAAATTGCTGCAGGAAGACTTCTTTCAGATCCATGAAGGAGTGGATAGAGGCTCTTGGTAACTGCTTGAACCAATGTTGCGCAGTTCCACAGAGAGTAGTGAGGAATACTCTACATTTAACGCCCTCCGAATATTGATGCAGAAGGCATAAGCTCTCAAATTTCATTAGATGCTCTTCGGGGTCACATTTCCCTTGATATTCACAAGAAACTGTTTTAAAGTTGTTAGGAACAGGATCTGTCTGGATATCCACTGAGAATGGGCTGTTCTCGTCGATATATAGGAGAGTAGTTCCGATGTGTGTCCTCCACTTCTTTGATTGGGAACATTTTTGAGGTTCTTTTCTTTATTTGCACAGCGAGCCCCTCTTTCACTTGTTTCTGTTTCCTTCAAAGCCCTCTCTGGGGCTTGCTTCTGCTTCTTCAGCTCTTCCACTTCTTTAGCTAAGAGCTTCATTTGGTTTTGCTGCTGAGCACATTTCTTGGCCCATGCATGGTCAATGTCCTCCTCGAGGCTGTCATCATGTTCTGGGGATTCCCAATCAGTAAAGAATCCCTCCTCTTGTTCGGCAACTATTAATGGTAGATTAGTAGCCATTTTATGCATAACGCCTGGGGCTACAGGCTTCTGCTTGTGTATTTGAAGTGTGCTTTTACTTCCCCCACCTTCTTGGGTTTCACCCAGAGGATTTATGCTCTTGGTATTTCCTCCCAAAGCATGTAGCCTTTTTTCAATGGCTCATTCGACTACTCCCTCTACTAGCTCTTTCATCTGGAGGAGCATGGTCGGGGAAAATTGAGCTTCCATGGCCTCTGTTACCACAGTGCCTTTTCCTTTATTCCCAAGTAGAGAATTTTCCGAATTTCCAGTAGCTTGGCCAGCTTCTTTTGAAGCAGCATCTGAGCTAGCATTCATCCTTGTAAGGTTCTGCAAATGTTTGAAGATTTTTGGAGAATTAGTTCCAGATGCTCTTGAAATGAGTCTTAAAATAGATATGGTTTGCCTTTGACAATTCTTTTATGATTGGGGATCATCTGTATGAGTTTTCATGGATGTTGCCTGCTTACGTAGGGCTTTAGAGGGTAGATTCTGCCTATGTAAGGTCAGAATGAGTGATGCCTGCTTTCGCCAGGGTTTATTCATCATAGAGCTTAATATATAATGCTTAGTTTCATAAGACTCAACGCATGGTGCCTACTCTTGTAGGGCTTAATGCATGATGCTTAATGATGCAAGGCTTTATGTATGGTGCCTAACTATGTAGGGCTTTTTGAGCGATGCCTACTGTGTAGGGCTTTTTGAGGGTTCTGCCTACTGTGTAGGGCTTATGAAGATGTTGCCTATTAGATAGGGCTTATGGGAGGTTCTGCCCATTATATGGGGCTTATGAGAATGTTGCCTATTAGATAGGGCTTATGGGAGTTTTGCCCATTACATGGGGCTTATGAGAATGTTGCCTATTAGATAGGGCTTATGGGAGTTATGTCCTCAAATGCGGGCCCCTTCATCAAGGTGAATGGGGTGACCTCGTCATTTTCAGCCCCCTGTTTTCAGCGTTCCCACTCTGTGTGTTTTTGGTTCATGGTACTACAGGGGCCTACGACTGGATTTAAGTCATACCGCTTCCTCTGTAACTACCAATCCCTCATAACCCACGAGCTAACTTCGTGTTTTTTACAATATTAATCGGAATTTTAAACTCACCAATTATAAGAGATGAGTTGAGTGCGCTCTAAGATTGCTGCAATTTTGATTCAGCTTTCCCCCAAATTCTCTACAACCTTAGATTTAACAGATAAAACAAATCAGCTATCACAATTCATATTATGAGGAGAACCTAATCTCAAGATCGCCTCCAATTCTTCGATTTGCTATTATGAACAATTCAGCTGAAATCAATTCACAATATACATACTCGAGTTTTCTAAGAAGATCACTGAACTAACATCCAATATGTATTTATTCTAACATCCCTCTTCCGGGCATCTTTCGTGCCAGGAAAATAACAGAGCAAATTCATAAACACATTACCACAATCAGCTAAAACTTCGGTGATATCGCAGATATTAACACTTCAGATTCAACAACTTTAACAGCATTTCAAATAGCAAGCTACAGATTCACATATAAGGAAGGGAAATCAACATCTTAAACTCGAAATTCCCACAGACGGCACCAATTGTTAGATCCGGGTTAAAGATCCACAACGATTTAAGTGATTGTTCATCATATTTGCAAAGAGCATTCATAGATAAAGGATTACAACAGTAGAGAGTAAGAGATTCATGCGATTTATTAGTCATAAGTACTCATTTTATACAGAGAATCTTCCATATGCATATATAAGAGAGAATCGAGTTAAATCTTGAGCAAAAGGTGTTTATGACCACAATCCAGGTAAATCCACGGAGCTCAGAGCTCATTCAAGTAGAAAAACGAAGAGAGAAAGAGATAAGAGAGGGTGAAGTAGAGAGCGCAAGGTGCCTTCATGCTTCGTCCTCTCTTGGCAACAAGGATTATACCTTAGGCTTGAAATGGTGGGGGGTATTCTCCCAATGATGAGAATGGAAATGAAGATGATGATGTGTTGGTCCCGGTTTGTTAATGGGAAAAATACGTAGAGGGGGGGGGGGGGGGGGGGGGGGTGAATACGTATTTTGAAGTTTTTCAACTTCAAATCCCTTAACTCAGAGTAACAAGTAAAAAGTTCGCTTGAAACTTAAGACCTAGCTGAAGCTAGATCTACAGTACGTAGCTTGCCTGCTTGACCGAAGTGAACACTTGATCAAGAGGGAGTCTTTACTCGTATGTGCGGAATTTGATGAGCTAAAATCTTTCCTAAGTAATTAAAATTCCAGATTAGGTTTGTTAAGATGCAGTATGCAATAAATAATCAAACAAGAAAGAGTTTTGGGGAAGAGAGATACGACACCGAGATTTATAGTGGTTCGGAGATAAAGCTCCTACGTCCACTTCGTTGCACGACGGCAACTGTTCTCTTCACTCAAGAACTTGAAGGTTACGGGTCCTTCAAAAACCTAGTCGAGATCGGGCTTCACTCGCCTGGATCTGACAAACAACGCAGTGATTACGGGTTCACTACTAAGACCTAAACTGGACAAGAAGCTTCACTCGCTTCTGTCCGAGCAACAGGGAGATTCCGGGCTCTCCTTACAGCCTAGCTTCGATCGAGCTTTACACAAACGATGTAGGTGCAAGCTTGGATCTCCACTCTATGATCGAGGCTTCTTCAATCGATGAAAGAAGGGCCTTGGATCGAAACAACCTAACGACGACTCAAAAACCTAACAGACCGATTTAGGGTTTTTGGTTGACGAACACACTATGAAGAGCTCTTTACAGTAAGTCAAAGATGGCTAGAGCTCCTCTTCTAAGCTTGGATATAGAATGGGCTTAGATTCTAAGTGTGAAGGTTGTGAAGACGAGTTCCGATGAACTGGAAACTCGGAGAACACTTAAAACAAAGACTCGAAGATTTGCTCGAAGGCTTGGGAGTGTTTGTTTGCAGTAGGCTCTAATGTTCAAGTAGTGTTCTATTTTCTTCACGTCTTGGTCCTTCACTATTTATAGGTGGAGAGATGGCTGAGAACCGTTGCTTGGTTGGTGGCCTTGTCCCTCCTCCTCTCGACAGTACTTGCGCAGGCTGGCACCTTTTCAGACGTCCAGTTTTGGCATTTTGCCAAAATTGGCTAACTTACAAGGCTAACAGTAACTGGAGCGAGCCAGTACTGTTGCGGCGCCTTTGTCGGCCAGGCAGTCAACTCTTCCGCTCCACTCCGCTTTCGACACGTGGAGATCTTGTAATTAATGCTATGATCTCCTGTTGACTGGAGTTCAAAATATGGGCGGGAGTCGCGCTGTCGCTTTCTGGTAGGTAGTGGCTCGCTTCGCTTTGAAGTTGAGCGGCCGCTCTGAAGTGAGTCGCTTCACGGTCATATTTGTAGTGAGTCACTTGAGAAATAAATTTCCCGAGACACTACTTAAGTAAGTGTTGACCCGCGTTGACTTGCTTCGACTTTTCTTTGTAGCGCTCGCTTCGCTTCGCTTTGGTGGGTTCACTTTGATTCCACTGTAGCGCTCGCTTCGCTTCGCTAGCTTCGGCACGCTTCACTTCGGCTCGCTAGACTTGCTTCGCTTCGGAAAACACACTGAAGCGAGTGGCCTTCACTTGGAATTCCTGCAGTCTAAAGCTAAGCAAAATAAAGCCAACCTAACAGTATAGGCTTAGAAAAATTCTAACCTATCATCTACATCAAAATGGGTCGCTTGGGAACAGAACGCTTTGGGGTTTTGGGATTAAATCAAAACACTTCATTCTTAAAGTGTCCCATGTAGTTCCCCCTTAACATTTTCATTCTTAACAATTCCCAACAATTTCCCCCTTTCTGATGATGCCAAAACCCAAAAGACTTAGGTAAAAAAATCTAGTCTATCTAACCGTGAAGGGAACTTCAAGCGACTGCTTCCTTTGCAGCTTCGTTTGTAATTTTCTTTTAAGTCCCTTTTCCTTTTTTTTTTCGGTTAAATTGTTTGAGTTTGTAGCAAAATGTAAAGTCATTCACAAAGCGAGTAAATGACACAGAAAAGACAGAAATTGAAATGAGATATATGAACATCAGTTCACAAAATATGAAGCTTGAAATTCAAAGATTTCCTGCAGCTTCATCCTTCTCCTCCTTCTCTTCTTCCTTCTTCTCTTCTTCATCAGCAATATCAAGAGTGTAGGCTGATAGAACTCTCGATTCCATGGTGTTCACAGTGTGTATGCTTGGCCTTCTCCATGCACTCTCCAGCTTGAACGCTTCATCCACCTCCTCATCAGTGACTCCTCTGTTAGGAACGTCCGTGCCTGGATGATAAGGCATGGGGAAGTCCTTCACTGCTGGTATCTTGACGACAATTGGCTTGGGTTGAGTTTGTTCAGCCATGGTGAAGATTTTTCGTCGCAGTCTGTCGTCATAGGCGGCGAGAAAGTTGTTGAGGGCACTTATTCGAGAGCATTGATCTTGCAGCGGCACTACCTCCCAGTAATAGTAGGCTTTGATGAACAAGTCCTTGTAGTATAGCCACAGCTCGCGCAGATCTCCCGGAATAAAATCCTCGATTTCCCTTGCATCAGGATGCTCGTCTCTCCGCTTGGCCAACTCCTCTTCTGATCTCTTCGACAGTTCAGCCATGGTCTCTTTGAACTTCTTTCCTGATTCGCTGCTCCACAATGGACGCTTTTCATTTAGTCGCTTACGAATGTAGTTTTGTTCATCCATGCGTGGGTAGCGACCAGACTCAACCATCTCCTTCGTTGTCACGTCGCATGCATCAGATATGGCTTGTGCTTCGCATGCTTCAGACTCGTCTAGCATAAAGGGAATGAAGGCACTGCGCACTAGAGAAGACTGGATGAGTATCACTTCGTTGAAGTGTTCCTCAATCCGTGCGTCAATCACTTGGAGTCGCCTTGCATTTGTCCTCCTCTTCCTCTCGCCTTCGCTTCTCCCTTCTTCTCTTTCCTTCCTCTTTCTCTCCTCCCTTCCAGCTTTTGAAGCAACTGCTTGCTTGACCTTTTGGCGCTTGGCCGCAGGGTCATCTCCTTTAATCTCCGGAGCAGTTCGCTTCAATGGAAGTTTCGGTAGTGGGGGAGGTGGCATGTCTTTCTTCGTAGCGGCACTCGAGGGAACAATTGCAGATGAAGTGAGTGCAACTGTAGTCGAAGTGAGTGCGGCTGACGAAGCTGGCGCGGCGGCTGAAGCGGGCGCTTTGGGTGAAGCGGCCGCTTGGGAACTAGATGAAGCACCTGCAGCAATAGAATTTTTGGTTAGTTCAAAAAGGCGCTCCATCTCCCACGCCAAGGCAGCATCCTGCTCCACCTGCTTCCGCTTCTCCTCCTTCGTAATCACGGTCACCGGAGGATGCCGTGCTGTTGGTCCCGGTTTGCTATAGGAAAAATACGTAGAGGGGGGGGGGGGGGGGGGGTGAATACGTATTTTGAAGTTTTTCAACTTCAATTCCTTAACTCAGAGTATAAAGTAAAGTGCTCTTTGAAAATATTAAGACCTAGCCGAGGGCTAGATCTAAAGCAATCACGAATCTCTTGACCTAAGCTTAGAGCTTGATCAAGAGTGAGACTTTACTCTTTGTGCGGAATTTGGTGAGCTATAATCTTTCCTAAGTATTTGAAATTTTCAGATTAAGTTTGTTTAGATGCACGTGCAATGGATAAACAAAATAAAGAGTTTAGGGTTAGAGAGATACGACACCGAGAATTTATAGTGGTTCGGAGATAATGCTCCTACGTCCACTTTGTTGCACGACGGCAACCGTTCTTTTCACTCAAGAACTTGAAGGTTACGGGTCCTTCAAAAACCTGGACGAGATCGGGCTTCACTCGCCTGGATCTGACCAACAACGCAGTGATTACGGGTTCACTACTAAGACCTAAACTGGACACGAAGCTTCACTCGCTTCTGTCCGAACAACAGGGAGATTCCGGGCTCTCCTTACAGCCTAGCTTCGATCGAGCTTTACACAAACGATGTAAGTGTAAGCTTGGATCTCAACTCTACGATCGAGGCTTCTTCAATCGATGAAAGAAGGGCCTTGGATCTGGACAACCTAACGACAACACTCAAAACCTAACAGACGAAGTATAGGGTTTTTGGTTGACGACACACTATGAAGAACTCTTTACAGTGAATGCAAAGATTGGCTAGAGTTCTTCTTCTAAGCTTCGGATATATGAAGTGGGCTTAGAATCTAAGTGTGAAGGCTGTGAAGACGAGTTCCGATGAACTGGAAACTCGGAGAACACTTGGAAACAAAGACTCGAAGATTGCTATGAAAGCTGGGAGTGTTTGTTTGCTGTATGCGCTCAAATGCTCAAGTAGTGTTCTACTTCTTCACGTCTTCATCCTTCACTATTTATAGGCGGAGGGTTGGCTGAGATCCGTTGCTTGGTTGGTGGCCTTGTCCCTCCTCCTCTCGACAGTACTTGCACAGGCTGGCTACTTTTCAGATGCGCAGATTTGGACTTTTGCCGAAAATGGCTAAGTTCCAATTTCAACAGTAACTGGAGCGACCCAGTACTGTAGCGGCGCCTTGTCGGCCTGGCAGTCAACTCCTCTGCTCCTCTCCGCTTTCGACACGTGGAGATCTCGTAATTAATGCGGAGATCTCCAGTTGACTGGAGTTCAAATTCGGAGCGGGAATTTGTGCTGTCGCTTTCTGGTAGGTAGTGGCTCGCTTCGCTTTGAAGTTGTAGCGGCCGCTCTGAAGTGAGTCGCTTCGCGGTCATATTTGTAGTGAGTCACTTGGGAATAATTTTCCCGAGAAACTTTTTAAGTGAATATTGACACGCGTTGACTTGCTTCGACTTTTCTTTGTAGCGCACGCTTCACTTCGCTTTAGTGGGTTTACCTGATTCCACTGTAGCGCTCGCTTCGCTTCGCTTCGCTTTGAACTGTAGCGTTCGCTTCGCTTCGCTTTGGCAGACTCACTTTGAATCTACTGTAGCGATCGCTTCGCTTCGCTATTCTTCGGCACGCTTCACTTCAGCTTGCTTGACTTGCTTCGCTTTGGAAAACACACTCAAGTGAGTGGCCTTCACTTGAACTTTTGAAGCCTAATCTAAGCAAAATAAAGGAGCCATCCTAACAATGTAGGCTTAGAAAAATTCTAACCTATTAACTACATCAAAATGGGTTGCTTGGGAAAAGGACGCTTGGGGTTTTGGGATCTAATCAAAACAAATGACTTCATTTATCAAATGTCCCATGAAGTTCCCCCTTAACAATTTAGTCCTTAACAATTCCCAACAATTTCCCCCTTTTTGATGATGCCAAAACCCATACGACTTAGATAAAAATAAATCTAGTCTATCTAACCGTGAAGGGAACTCCAAGCGACTGCATCCTTTGCAGTTTCGTTTGTAATTTTCTTTTAAGTTCCTTCCCTTTTTTTTCGGTTAAATTAATGAGTTTGTAGCAGAAATATAAAGTCATTCACAAAGCGAGTAAATGACACGAAGAGACAGAAATAAAAGTGGGATAAATGAACAAGCAGTTCACAAAAAGAAATACTAGGAAGCATGAAACTCAAAGGTTTCCAGCAGCTTCATCCTCCTCCTTCTCCTACTTCTTTCCTTCTTCCTCCTCCTTCTTCTCTTCTTCAATAGCAGCAGTATCCACGTAAGCTGATAGCACTCTCGATTCCATAGAGTCTACTGTGTGGATACTAGGTCTTCTCCATGCACTCTCCAGCCTGAAGGCTTCAGTTACTTCCTCATCGATAATTCCTCTGTTAGGAACGTCCGTGCCTGGATGATAAGGCATGGCGAATTCCTTTAAAGCTGGTACCTTGACAACAATTGGCTTGGGCTCTGCTTGTTCAGCCATTGTGAAGATTTTGCAGCGCAATCTGTCGTCATAGGTGGCAAGGAAGTTGTTGAGTGCACTTATTCGAGAACACTCATTCTGCAGCGGCACTACCTCCCAGAAATAATAGGCTTTGATGAATAGGTCTTTGTAGTACAGCCACAGCTCGAGCAGATCTCTCGGAATGAAATCCTCGATTTCCCTTCCGTCCAGGTGCTCATCCCTCCGTTTGGCCAACTCCTCCTCTGACCTGCTTGACAGTTGAGCCATTGTCTTTTTGAATTTTGCTCCCGACTCGCTGTTCCACGATGGACGCTTCGCATTGAGTCGTTTGCGGATGTAATCTTGCTCCTCTTTGAGAGGATATCGACCAGACTCAACCATCTCCTTCGTAGTCACGTCACATGCATCAATTGTGGCTTGAGCTTCACATGCTTCGGACTCTTCTGGCATGAGAGAGATGAAGGCGCTGCGCACTAATGAGGACTGGATGAGTAACACTTCACTGAAGTGTTCCTCGATCCGTGCGTTGATCACTTGTCGTCGCCTTTCATTACTCCTCTCCTTCCTCTCGCCTTTGCTTCTTCCTTCTTCTCTTTCCTTCCTCTTTCTCTCCTCTCTTCCAGCTTTTGAAGCGACTGCTTGCTTGACCTTTGGCGCTTGGCCTCGGGGTCATCTTGCTTAGAGTCTGGAGCAGCTCGCTTCAATGACTGCTTCGGTGGTGGGGGAGGTGGCATGGTCTTCTTGGCAGCACTTGGAGGGACGACTGCTGACGAAGTGAGTGCAGCAGTGGTCGTAGTGAGTGCGGCTGTCGAAGTTGGCGCGTCGTCTGAAGTGGGCAGCTTGGGAGTAGCGGCCACTTGGGAGCTAGATGAAGCACCTGCAGCAATAGAATCTTTTGTTAGTTTAAACACCTGCTCCAACTCCCACGCCAAGGCAGCATCCTTTTCCACCTGCACCCTCTTTTCCTCCTTCGTGATCACAGTGACTGGAGGATGTCGTGCAATAGAAGCACTCAACACTTTTTCTTGAAGCGGCCTACTGGGCTCTTCAAGTTGTTTCAGTAACTCCTCCTCCGTGAGTTTTTCCTTCCCCTTCCTCGCTCCATCATCCACTCCCTCCTTATCTCCTCCATCTCCACTTCCTCCTTCCAACATTAACTCCACACCGACTCTCCTTCCTCCTGAACCTCCAGCTTCACCTTGCTCTACTTGCCCTTCCCCCTTTTTGGCATCATCACTGCCAGGGGTTAGGATTATAGATTTTCCAGAGAGAGATTGATGTAGTGAATTGATTGTGTTGAGGACAGTCTGAAGCATCTGCTGGGTTTTGTCCATGGATGGCGCCACAATTTCAGTAGTCTTGATAGATATCTCTTCAAGTAGATATTCGCACTGCATCTCTCGCTCTACAACAGACGCCATCATGCTCTCTAAAGGCTCCACCTCTCTGAAGCGAGCCTCCAGCTCCGCTTCTATGGCTTTGGTGATCTTCTTGGTTTCTTCTTGAAGTGTGAGATCCAAGTGTTCCTTGGACGCTTCAAGTTCTGCCTTCATCACTGCAAGCCTCCTTTCCCTCCGATTGAGAGAGTTGTGAAATTCGGCATCTGCAGTGATCCTAACAGTGAGAATTTCTTTCAGCCTCTTGACTTTCTGCAGTAGAATGGATAATTCAGCGTTTTTCAAGTCAAGAGCCTGCGCATTTCCCCTCAGGCTTTCGAGCTCTCTTTTGTCAACTGCACTCTCATCTTTGACTCCCTTCAACTCAGTTCGAAGTGAGTCAAGAGCCTTCTTGGAACTGAGTAGTTCGCTTCCCTTCAACACTAGTTCTCCCTCCCTATCCTCCACCTTCTCCTTCAGCTCCTTCACCTCCTTCTCTAACACCTTCTTTTCTTTGACAAGAGCGATCAACTTGGCATTGACCTCCCTCAAGCGGCTTCTTTCTGCCTCAAGCAAGCCCTTGAGTTCGGTGATGGTTTTGGTGTTATCATCCACAAGCTTCACCTGCGCCTCCAGCGCCTCCTCTTTCTCCTCTAGAAGCCTCTCCTTCTCCTCCACCTTTCCCTCTAATTCCTTTTTCTTCCTATCATAGTCTTCTCTAAGACTGATGACCTCCCCCGCCTTCCTCTCCATCTCTTCACTTTTCTTCGTTATCTCGCTTTGGAGACTAGCGATCTCCGCATCCTTCAACTCCACCTCCTCCCTATGCTCTCTGATCAGCTTCATTTCATGAGAGGAGGGCACTCGCTTCGGAACAGTAGCGAGTGGATATGATTCCTTTACCTTTGCATCCAGCTTCTCCCAGAAGCTGGTCCCTTCAAGGAAGGCATGGAAGCCATTTTCGCCTATGAAGTTGAGTGTTTTGGCCTCCATCTGAATCAGTTCCTCTTCTGTGAAGGCTTTGAGGAGTCTGAAAATCTTGTAGTACTCCGTTCCTCGGTACGTGATGTACGTCAGAAAGTCGACTACATTCGTGTAGAACACGTCGCTCCATTCAACGGTCGCGGAGCTGAGATTGTAGCGAAGGTTGATAGTTTCAGCGGCTTGCTCTCTGTCCAGGACATAGCGTTCCAGAGCCCGCTTGTGTATGGTGAGGGCAGGGGTTATGAATTGAGGAATGATGGGTTGTTCCCCTACAGTTTGGGCGGTATCGGCTGTAGCTGCCGATGTCGAGAGGGATTGGGTAGGTGATGAGGTTTCGGAAATCTGGATGGCTTCAGTGGGAGGTGGTTGGATAGTTTCGGTGGGTGGTGGTTGTATAGGCTGGGATTGAAGTGGGGTGAATGAAGTGTAGGCAGCAGCTTCATCTGTGCTGAGGAATGGAACAGTGGGAATGTGAAAAGAAGATGCTGACTCTTCTTCATGGGGAGAGATGGGGGTTATCTGTTTTAATGGTTGTTGGGTTGATGAGGATTGAGGTTCTGTTATTTGGGCAAAGTGGGTTTGGATTTGGAGTGGGGGTGATTTGGCTTTGATAGGTAAAGGCTGGGGTTGAGTCGCTTCGATGTCCTCAAGCGGCTTCTCCACCGCCTCGCTTTCTTGGACAATCAAATCGACTCGCTTTGTCTTCTTGCCTCGCTTCGGCACGGCTCGCTTCCCGGGTGAAGCGACCGGCTTCACTTGGCTCACTTCGGCTTGCCTTTCGGCAACCGGTCTCGCTACGGGCACTTCAATTTCCAGAAGTCCCAAATCCATCAATTGCTTGGACTTCCTCCATTTGTCGTAGTAAATGGATTGCTTGTTGTAGATTGTGACGTCATCTTCCGGCCATGCCTTGCCCGGAAACTTCTTCTCCAAGGCATAGGAAAGCCTTGAGAAGAACTTCAGTTTCCCCTTGCGGAGAATCTGATCGGCGCTCCCCTTCACGAACGCAAAGTCGGCAGCAGCTTCATGGATTTGATTGAGGAACCAGTTATGCCAATTGAAGCTGGTTCCGGTGAGGCTGTCGACGATGACTGCTGTGGCGATCAGCTTTGTCTCGGAGAGAGTATCCAAGGTTCCGATGTAGCATGCGACACTCTTCGAGAAGAGCTCGCAAATGTGGTTGAAGGGGGCCTTCAAACTCGAACGGATACTTGCCTCCTTGAAATTTGGATCGGCTTCGGCGGTTGCAAAACGACCGTACTGAACTTCGGCCGAGAGACCCAAATCCATTAATGAGTCTCCTCCTTCTCTCGGCAAGTTGAACGTGCCGATCAGCTCATTCATGTCCACCTCCACTGGCCTCCTCGTCTGTAGATCGGTGAAAGAGGATATGTTCTGCTCCTTCCTCAAATTTAGCAGGAGCTCACCGACGGCTTTGGCCAGAATCTTTGACGGGACCGCCGTCACAAACTTCCATAGGCCGGCCTTGGTCACGGCCCTACGGAGAAATCCATTCCTCTCGATGATGGCTGGATCGAGATGAGGCTCGACATTAATGTGTTTGTCGACCTCCACGAGAAACTCCTCCATCGTCTCGGTATTCTTCTTCTTTCCCATGGTGGATTTTGAAAGATCTTGAAGAAAATTTTTAACAATGAAGTAGAAAGGGTTGAGACTCGTGAGTTGCAGAGTAATTGCAGATCTAACACGAGAATGGCAAATTTAGAAGGCTGTGAAAATTTCTGCAGTTCTGCCTCGACCCATATATATAGAATTAGGTTATGGCTGACGTGGCAGGGGTAGGACGGTAATAACACCGAAAATCCTGTAGGTAGGCGGCGGACGTGCGGTGATGGATCTGACGTGTCCGGCGTCACCACAGTAAAAGTGAACCGCCACTTGCTCGGCGTCGCCACGTGGCCTTCTATGGTTGGCTTGTCGTATACGGCGTTGATCGAACGGCTCCAGATTGGGGGCTGTTGAGATTCGACTGCTTGATCTTCTCCGCCTTTTCCCGCTTCAAATTCAAGCGTGTGAACACGCGCCCGTTATTTCCGTCGTTCCTGCACCTACATTAAATGCACAGCAGAAAGTAAAATTGCACTCGAGTGCAGACAGCTCATACTCGCTTCATGCCCGCTCGCTTCGAGTTGGGCCGCTACGCCTTGACTCGCTTGAGAGGCATTCGCTTGAGTGACTGTTCTGCACTCGCTTGCGATGGCTAGCTTTGAGTGACGAAGCACTCGCTTGGCCATCTGAAGCGACTGGAATAAGAAATTGAATTTCTTTGCTTAATTTAAAATGTTTCTGACTTACATACTTCGAGGATAAACAAGAGTGTTTTCCTCTTTGTATTTGTGTCAGATTCATTTCATATTTTCCACGTAGTGAGTGAAGGTTTCTAGCACGCTTCGGCTCACTTAGTGTACTTAAAATTGAAACACTTACCAGTCAATCTCACTTCGTAGGAGATTGATACCACGAATTGAAGACTTCATTTGAATTAGATACCACCTGTTGAATGCTACACGTTGAGTTAGATCTTCATGGCATTCATCTTCATGGCATTCATCTTCCTCTACGAATTAGAGAGTCCTCCATCAAAGTGAATGAGGGAGAAAATGAATAAAGTACACAAGCTTACTACAACCCGAAGGGAGCATCACGTAAGTGTACTTATTCACGACGAATGGGGGATGAGTACAAGTCCTTATCTCATAGCAGAAATGGACAGGATGACAATGAGAATGCTCTGACAAGACAATCTCGTATTTTACGCAGAAGCATGTCACCAGCCCTGCAACCTTTTGTATAAAAAGGTAAACCTTCAAGCTTTCATACATTCTAGAGAATGAATCTGCAGTCGGCTCGCTTTGACCCAAGTTAGGGCAATTTGAGGCGATGCAGAATTCAAGATTTCAGCATTCTTGCTCGCTTTGGAAGTAGCTTGCTCCGAGAGAAGCATTAGTTCCCCCTTAACCATATACTTAACAATTCCAATAAGTTGGTAGGGAACTTCTTCCAATACTCCACCTTTCTCCACCTAACTTCAGTTTCTTCAAGCGAGTGAGATTTGAAGTGGCTCGCTTGAGTTGGTGAAGATCCGAAGCGAGTGACTCTCAAGATAACAAGCGAACACTCCTCCGTGCATCCTGGAACTAGCATTCTTCACCAGGGTCTAATAATCCTAATTCCATGCATAGCTGGTTGAATCGAGACTCAGCTAGAGGCTTGGTGATGATATCTGCCCGCTGGAGATCGGTATGGATTTTCTCGAGCTTGATATCCTTCTTCTCGACATGATCACGAATGAAATGATGTCGAATTTCCACGTGCTTGCACCTGGTGTGAAGCACTGGATTCTGCGAGATACATATGGCACTGTTGTTGTCGCAGAAGATCGGAATTTCATTCGCTTCAACTTTGTAGTCCTTCAACTGTTGACGAAGCCATAGGATTTGAGAACAGCAGCTTCCTGCGGCCATATATTCAGCTTCAGTTGTTGAAGTGGCTACGCTTGTTTGTTTCTTTGAGAACCATGAGATTAGCTTGCTTCCCAAGAACTGACATGTGCCCGAAGTTGATTTCCTATCAACTCGGCAGCGTCCATAGTCAGCATCGGAATATCCAGTGAGCTCCAAATTGTCTTCTGCTGGATACCACAGCCCCATATTGACAGTGCCCTTCAAACATCGAAGAATCCTTTTGGCAGCTTCAAGATGGCTGTGTTTGGGATTGCTTTGGAAGCGAGCGCAGACTCCGACTGCAAAAGCAATGTCTGGCCTACTTGCAGTGAGATAGAGAAGTGACCCGATTAGGGCACGATAATCTGTAGGATCTACGGATTTTCCTCCTTCGTCTGGCTCCATCTTCCAGTTGGTATTCATAGGAATCTTCACAGCTTTAGCATGTTGAACACCAAACTTGGCAAGCATATCTCGAGTGTACTTGGCCTGGTTGATGAAAATTCCATTATCCTGCTGCTTCACTTGAAGAGCTAGAAAGCAGCTCATCAAGCCAATCATTGACATCTCATACTTGGTCTTCATTAGCTCTCCAAACTTCTCGCTAAGCGACTGGTTTGGTGACCCAAATATGATGTCATCCACGTAGATCTGGACCCAAAGCATATCTTCTCCATGATTGATGGTGAAGAGAGTCCGATCTATCTTTCCCTTTTGGAATCCATTTTCCACTAGGAATTGAGATAATGTATCGTACCAAGCTCTGGGAGCTTGCTTCAACCCATATAGGGCTTTCTTCAAGCGATACACTTTATCTCCCTGCTCGAAACCCGGTGGCTGCTCCACATACACTTCTTCCTTGAGTTCACCGTTGAGGAATGCGCTCTTCACATCCATTTGATAGACCTTGAATTTCTTGGCTGCTGCATAGGCTAGAAACAATCTGATAGCTTCAAGCCGTGCCACTGGAGCGAAGGTCTCGTCAAAGTCGATTCCTTCCTCTTGGCAGTAGCCTTTGGCAACAAGTCGCGCCTTGTTCCTCACTACGTTGTGGTCCTCGTCCGTCTTGTTCTTGAACACCCATTTGGTGCCAATAACATGCTGAAACTTGGGACGATCCACGAGGTACCATACTTCATTCCTGGTGAACTGGTTCAGCTCTTCTTGCATGGCGATCACCCAGTTAGAGTCGGCTAGGGCTTCCTCCACGCTTGATGGCTCAATGTTTGAGAGAAAGCAACTGAACATGGCACTTTCTCCAAACACTTGACTTCTGGTCACTACACCCTTGGATGGATCTCCAATGATTTGGCTAGGTGAGTGATCCTTGAGCCACGCTCGCTTTGATCCGCCAGCTTCATCTTCATCCGCTTCCTTGTTGCTCGCTTCACCGTCTGAAGCGACTGGATTGGGTGCTTGGCCAGTACTAGCTTCAGGAATCTTGGGGGCAGCTTCGACTTCTCCTTTGGGATCCTGCTCGCTTGAGTCCTTGATCTCATCATCTTCATCAAGCACGTCCCAAGTGAGTTGATTTGAGGGTTCCTTGCTTTGATCCTTTTCATTCGCTTGGGCCTGTTCCTGTGGAAGACTTAAAGAAGATTCATCAAATACGACATGGGGTGATTCTTCCACAATTAGGGTTTTACAGTTGAATACTCTGTAGGCTTTGCTAGATGTAGAGTATCCTAAGAATACTCCTTCATCTGCTTTGCTTTCAAAGGCTTTCAACTGTGACTTCCCATTGTTGTGAATGAAGACCCTACAACCAAAAATATGGAAATAAGATATGTTAGGAATTCTCCCTGTCCATATTTCATATGGTGTTTTGTCGTGCCGTTTGTTGAGAAGCGTCCGATTCTGTGTGTAGCACGCCGTGTTGGCAGCTTCAGCCCAATACTTCATCGAAAGCTTCGAGTCAGCAATCATGGTGCGAACGGCTTCTTTGATGATTCGATTCCTTCTTTCAGCAACTCCATTCTGCTGAGGAGTGCGTGCTGAAGAAGTTTGATGTGCTATGCCATGCTCCGTGCAGTACGCTTCAATTGTAGAGTTCAGGAACTCTGTGCCTTTGTCGGAGCGAATGGTCACTATAGCTTGATTCTTTTCCACCGCCAATCGCTTGAGCAGTTGTGGCAGTTTGGTCAGTGTCTCCTTCTTGCTGAATAGAAATACAACCCAAGTGTAGCGAGAGAAATCGTCGACTACAACTAGAGTGTACTTTCTTCCATTTACACTAACTGGAGTAACTGGACCAAACAGATCCATGTGAAGCAGCTCGAGCACTCGCTTTGATGAGGCTTCTTCGAGACTGGCGAAGTGCTTCTTCGTCTGCTTCCCTCGTTGGCATGGTGAGCATGGATGGTCTTTGAAGAAGACTTCATTCGGTATGCCTTGCACCAAACCTTTTCGAGCTAAGCGATTGATAGCTTTGAAATTGAGGTGGTTCAAGCGTCTGTGCCATAGCCATCCAATTTCTGTAGCACTTCTTGCAACTAGACAAGTTTCCTCCTTGCAGCTGTCCCATTGTGCTATGTAGACATTCCTTTGTCTAACTCCAGTGAGCACAATCTGGGATGTGAGTTTGCTCTTCACAATGCACTTGTTGGAGATGAACTCCACCCTGTACCCTTTATCACAAAACTGTGAAATAGATAACAGGTTGTGCTTGAGTCCTTCCACATAGGAGACTTCTTCAATTGTGAGCTTTCCAATTTTTAGTGCGCCGTATCCCCTGGTGCTTCCTCGAGAGTTGTCACCAAAGGTTACGTGTGGACCCTTCTTCTCTGTGTAGTTGTGAAGTAGAGCTTTCATGCCGGTCATGTGTCTTGAACATCCACTGTCCAAGTACCAAACTAGTTGACCCTCACTTGGCATGGGATCCACGGCGCTCACCTGCAATTAGACAGATTTTGGTACCCAAATCAGTTTGGGTCCTTGCAGGTTAGTTCCCTTAGGTACCCACACTTGCTTCACTCTCTTTTGAGATGAAACTTGTGTTTTGGGTTTCTCGACCTTCGAAAACTTGGTGTACTGCCTAGAAGCAGCTTTACACGTGCAACAGTGTGTGCAAGAGGGGTAGCGGCTCGCTTCAGTCCTACCTATGCTCTTCCCACTTTGCTTATATCCTGAAGCGACTCGCTTCGGATTAGCTCTGGGTTTAGAGACTGACTTAGGGTTTCTAGTCTGTTGAAGCGGCTCGCTTGGTTTCCTCGAAGCGGTCCAACTGGGGTTTTGACCCCGACTCGCTTGAGTAACCTTGGAAGTTTGAAGCGGCCTCTTGGGTGCTTCAAGTTCTTCCCCCTCAACGTTAGTCCGGTTAGACCATCTCCAGTCCGGATAACGTGACACATAGACATTACTCCTCTTTTTAGGAGGTAGATCCTTTGTCTCTCGTGTCTTGGCTTGAGACTTAGAAGCTTCAACAGTTCTCCCTTTACCCTTGGATTGGTAAGACTTAGCATGTTGAGTGCTAGGGATTGTTGAATTTTGCTTGCCCTTAGGATCTGCCCTTAAAGATATAGACATCTTCATTGGCTTCCTTTTAGGGTTCTCAGCCACTTTTCCTTTATCCTTGTTGGTGGTCGCTTTGGATGCAGTGGGCAGTTCCAAAGTGACTGATGGTGTAGTGTGTGATGCACCAACAAAGACAGTCGGCTTGGGAGGTCCACCCTCATATCCAAGGCCAGCTTTCCTACCAAAAGGCAGAAGCGAGCCCTCTAGAGCCTGCCTTGCATATGATGCTTTGTTCAAGTTGGCAACTAGAGTGGACTGGGTTTCATTCCTTCCCTCCAAGCTTTGATGTCTAGCGAAGAGATCCTCGAACTTACTAGTCATAGCCCTTAAATTAAGTTTGACTTCGTCAAGCTCACGGGCTAGCTTTCGGTTCTCCTTCTCGCTTCGAGACAGAGCTTGTTTTACCACTTCGTGGTCGCTTGACAATTTTTGGTGCTTGTCAAACAACTCACTCCATGTAGAGGATTGTTCTTCCTCATTGACAGTGTGAGCTAGTGTAATTGAAGTGATTGAAGGATAAAAGAAACCCTCCTGTTTCTTCATCGGTGAGCGCCATAAATCCAAGATCCTCACCATCACTGGAATTTGGATCAGTGAATGCATCTGAGTCGCTTGGTGGATCTTCAGTTGTAGCGACCGTCACTTCACTCGCTACGAGTGCTCGCCTTGGGGCATCCCTCTTGGCCTTCAATTCTTCGCGCTCTTTGGTACTTAGCTTTGGACAATCGGATTTGTAGTGGCCCATCTTGTGGCAGTGGTAACACTCCACTTCCATCATGTCGCGCGGGATCGTCTTGGTCGTCTCTTCTCTCTTTCCTTTTCCTTCTCGAGCATCAGTGCTCCCCCCTTTGTACTGCTTGTAGAATCTTTTATACTTGCCCACTCGAGAGTTCATCTTGTTGAAGTTCTTGGATAAGAATGCAATGTGTTCTTCCAATTCTTCTCTCGTCATCTTGGCTAGCGACTGCTCGCTTGGCCCTTCGGCAGCTTTGAATGCTACTCCTTTTGACGTAGTGGGCGCTTCATCCTCGTCGTCGAGGCTCATTCGATTCAGATCAAACTCGTGAGCTTTGAGCTCGGAGAACAACACTTCTGGCGTGAGCTTCGTTAGATCCTTGGTAGCTAGATATAGCTCCTTCATAGTCTGCCACTTCCTTGTGAGAGCACGGACTATTTTCAGATTTACTTCCTTGTCTGTGAGTTCCTTCCCAAGCGAGTTGAGAGTTGCAGTAATGTTGGTAACTCTCAGCTCGAAGGCGTCGATGGACTCTCCTGACTTCATCACCAGATTTTCAAACTCCCGCATCTGAACGGCGAGCTTGTTTTCCTTGATTTTGTCTGTACCTTGAGAGATGAGGGCTAGGGTTTCCCACATTTCCTTTGCCGTTGCACATTTCCTTATCCGTGGTAGATAGGCGTCCGACACGGTGCTCTGCATCGTGTGACGTGCAATCTTGTCGAGGTTGGCAACTTTGAAGTCATTTGGAGTATACTCATCCTTTTCCTTCTCCACGTACTGTTGTCGAACGTGGGCTGGACGACCTTCAGCGGTTGGAACCTCCACAGATATGGCTTTCTTGATTTCGATTGGTCCGTCTTCAATGACTTCCCACATCCGGTCGTGGATTGAGCATAGGAAGCTCTCGACTCGGAAACTCCATATCTCGTATCCTTCGATCGAGAACTGTGGAAGATTTGATGCACTGTATGTAGACATAGCAAACTATCAGCAGTAAATGCAATATGCGTGGGTGAGGTTTTGATGCACTTAGGAAAATAGGATCCGGTTCAGTGAGACAACGTGAAGCGAGTGGGGACTCGCTTCGGATATGCAAAGCAGAGGCTCGAAAGAACCGCTGCTCTGATACCACTTGTTGGTCCCGGTTTGCTATAGGAAAAATACGTAGAGGGGGGGGGGGGGTGAATACGTATTTTGAAGTTTTTCAACTTCAATTCCTTAACTCAGAGTATAAAGTAAAGTGCTCTTTGAAAATACTAAGACCTAGCCGAGGGCTAGATCTAAAGCAATCACGAATCTCTTGACCTAAGCTTAGAGCTTGATCAAGAGTGAGACTTTACTCTTTGTGCGGAATTTGGTGAGCTATAATCTTTCCTAAGTATTTGAAATTTTCAGATTAAGTTTGTTTAGATGCACGTGCAATGGATAAACAAAATAAAGAGTTTAGGGTTAGAGAGATACGACACCGAGAATTTCTAGTGGTTCGGAGATAATGCTCCTACGTCCACTTTGTTGCACGACGGCAACCGTTCTTTTCACTCAAGAACTTGAAGGTTACGGGTCCTTCAAAAACCTGGTCGAGATCGGGCTTCACTCGCCTGGATCTGACGAACAACGCAGTGATTACGGGTTCACTACTAAGACCTAAACTGGACACGAAGCTTCACTCGCTTCTGTCCGAACAACAGGGAGATTCCGGGCTCTCCTTACAGCCTAGCTTCGATCGAGCTTTACACAAACGATGTAAGTGTAAGCTTGGATCTCAACTCTACGATCGAGGCTTCTTCAATCGATGAAAGAAGGGCCTTGGATCTGGACAACCTAACGACAACACTCAAAACCTAACAGACGAAGTATAGGGTTTTTGGTTGACGACACACTATGAAGAACTCTTTACATTGAATGCAAAGATTGGCTAGAGTTCTTCTTCTAAGCTTCGGATATATGAAGTGGGCTTAGAATCTAAGTGTGAAGGCTGTGAAGACGAGTTCCGATGAACTGGAAACTCGGAGAACACTTGGAAACAAAGACTTGAAGATTGCTATGAAAGCTGGGAGTGTTTGTTTGCTGTATGCGCTCGAATGCTCAAGTAGTGTTCTACTTCTTCACGTCTTCATCCTTCACTATTTATAGGCGGAGGGTTGGCTGAGATCCGTTGCTTGGTTGGTGGCCTTGTCCCTCCTCCTCTCGACAGTACTTGCACAGGCTGGCTACTTTTCAGATGCGCAGATTTGGACTTTTGCCGAAAATGGCTAAGTTCCAATTTCAACAGTAACTGGAGCGACCCAGTACTGTAGCGGCGCCTTGTCGGCCTGGCAGTCAACTCCTCTGCTCCTCTCCGCTTTCGACACGTGGAGATCTCGTAATTAATGCGGAGATCTCCAGTTGACTGGAGTTCAAATTCGGAGCGGGAATTTGTGCTGTCGCTTTCTGGTAGGTAGTGGCTCGCTTCGCTTTGAAGTTGTAGCGGCCGCTCTGAAGTGAGTCGCTTCGCGGTCATATTTGTAGTGAGTCACTTGGGAATAATTTTCCCGAAAAACTTTTTAAGTGAATATTGACACGCGTTGACTTGCTTCGACTTTTCTCTGTAGCGCACGCTTCGCTTCGCTTTAGTGGGTTTACCTGATTCCACTGTAGCGCTCGCTTCGCTTCGCTTCGCTTTGAACTGTAGCGTTCGCTTCGCTTCGCTTTGGCAGACTCACTTTGAATCTACTGTAGCGATCGCTTCGCTTCGCTATTCTTCGGCACGCTTCACTTCAGCTTGCTTGACTTGCTTCGCTTTGGAAAACACACTCAAGTGAGTGGCCTTCACTTGAACTTTTGAAGCCTAATCTAAGCAAAATAAAGGAGCCATCCTAACAGAGTAGGCTTAGAAAAATTCTAACCTATTAACTACATCAAAATGGGTTGCTTGGGAAAAGGACGCTTGGGGTTTTGGGATCTAATCAAAACAAATGACTTCATTTATCAAATGTCCCATGAAGTTCCCCCTTAACAATTTAGTCCTTAACAATTCCCAACACGTGCGATTGAAGCACTTAGCACTTTTTCCTGAAGTGGTCTTCGGGCTTTTTCATCAATTCCTCCTCCGTGAGCTTTGATTTGCCCTTCACTTCGCCCAGAGCCCTCGCTTCATCTACTACTTCCTCCTTATCACCGGCACCACTGCCTCCCTCCAGCATCAAATCTACACCAATTCAGATTCCTCCAGCTCCTCCTATCTTCACTTGTCCTTCCCCCTTTTTGGCATCATCATTGCCAGGGGTTAGGATGATTGACTTTCCAGAGATGGATTGATGGAGTGAGTTGACCGCGTTGAAGATGGCCTCCAACATCTTCTCGGTTTTTCCCACGGTTGGAGCCACCAGTTCAGCAGTTTTGATTGAGATTTCTTCTAGCAGATATTCACACTACTTCTCTCTCTCCACAACTGACGCCATCAGCCTCTCTAACGGTTCCACCTCCCTGAAGCGAGCCTCCAGCTCCGCTTCAACTTCCCTCTTCAAGTCCTTCCTCTCTTCTTGCAAGTTCAAGTACCAAAATTCCTGAGCCGCTTGAAGTTCAGCTTGCATTGTCTCAAGGCTCCTCTCTCTCTGGTTTAGAGAGAGATGGAATTCGGCACTTGCAGCAATCTTCTCAGTGTACGCTTCACCCAGCTCCTTGACCTTCTGCAGCAGTATGGTTAGTTCAGCATTCTGCAGATCAAGAGCCTGCGCACTCCTCCTCCTACTCTCCAGCTCCTTTTTATCAAGCTCGCTTTCTTGCTTGAGCACCTTCATCTCATTTCTGAGAGAGTCCAGGGTCTTTTTGGTGCTCAGCAGCTCGCTTCCCTTCATCACCAACTCTCCTTCTCTATTCTCCAGTACCTCCTTCAAGTTCCTTATCTCCTTCTCTAAATCATTCTTTTCCTTGCCAACTGAGACAAGTTTGGCATTTACCTCCCTCAAGCGGCTCCTTTCCGCATCAAGCGAGCCCTTGAGTTCGGTGATTGTTGTTGATTGTTCTCCCACCAACTTCATCTGCGCCTCCAGCGCCTTCTCTTTCTCCTCCAGTAACCTCTCCTTCTCCTCCACCTTTCCCTCCAAATCCTTCTTTTTCCTTTCAAAGTCTTCTCTAAGACTGATGACCTCCCCCGCCTTTTCCTCCATGTCCTCACTCATCTTTGTAATCTCGCTGTGAAGGCTAGCGATCTCAGCATCCTTTAATTCCACTTCCTCCTTATGCTCCCTGATGAGCTTCCTTTCATGAGAAGTGGGCACTTCTTATGGGATAATAGCGAGTGGATAGTCTTCTTTTACCTTAGCATCCAGCTTATCCCAGAAGCTGGTGCCGTCAAGGAAATCATGGAAGCCGCTTGCTCCAATGAAATTTAGCAGTTTGGCCTCCAAATTAATCAATTCATTCTCCGTGAAGGCCTTCATGAGCCTGAAAATTTTGTAGTACTCCGTTCCACGATAGGTGATGTACGTCAGGAAATCGACGACATTGGTGTAAAAAGCGTCGCTCCATGGAACATTGGAGTAGCAGAGATTGATTGTCTCTGCAGCTTGCTCTCTCTTTGACATAGCGTTCGAGAGCCTGCTTTTGAATGGTGAGGGCAGGGGGTATGAACTGTGGAATGATGGGGAGTTCACCGACAGTTTGGGCGGTATCGGCTGTAGCTGCCGATGTCGAGGGAGATTGGGATGAGGTTTCTTGGGTTTCAGAAATTTGGATGGCTTCAGTGTGTGGTGGTTGTGTTTGCAGAGGTTGGAATGGTTGGAATGAGGTGTAGGCTTCGACTGGGTCAACTTGGAGTAAGGGCATTTTTGGTATGTGGAAGGAAGATGCAGATTCTTCTTCCTGGGGAGAGAGGGGGGTTGTCTTTGTGAGGGGTTGTTGGGTCGATGAAGTTTGGGGTTCTGGTATCTGGGTTGTTTGGGCTTGAATTTGTAGTTGGGGTTGGGTTGGTGAAGGCTGGGGTTGAGTCACTTCAATGTTCTCAAGCGGCTTCTCCACCGCCTCGCTTTCTTGAACAAGTAAAGCGACTCGCTTCGTCTTTTTGCCTCGCTTTGGCGCGGCTCGCTTCCCGGGTGAAGCGACCGGCCTCACTTGGCTTTCTTCAGCTTGCCTTTCGGCAACTGGTCTCGCTACGGGCACTTCAACCTCGAGAAGTCCCAAATCCATCAATGTCTTGGTCTTCCTCCATTTGTCATAGTAGATGGATTGTTTGTTGTAGACGGCTACATCGGATTCCGGCCAAACTTTGCCGGGATATTTTTCCTCCAAGGCAGCAGATAGCCTAGAGAAGAATTTGAGTTTCCCTTTGCGTATGATCTGATCTGTGCTTCCTCTCACAAACGCAAAGTCACCGGCAGCTTCGTGAATTTGCTTGAGAAACCAACCATGCCAGTTAAAGCTGGTTCCGGTGAGGCTGTCGACGATAACTGCAGTAGCGATCAGTTTCGTCTCGGATAGAGTATCTAGGGTTCCGACGTAGCTCGCGACACTCTTCGAGAAGAGCTCGCAGATGTGGTTGAAGGGGGCCTTCAGACTTGAACGGATACTGGCCTCCTTGAAATTTGGATCTGCTCCGTCGGCTGCAAATCGGCCATGTTGTACTCCGGCCGAGAGACCCAAATCCAGCAGTGAGTCTCCTCCTTCTCTCGACAGGTCGAACGCGCCGATGAGCTCGCTCATATCCACCTCCACCGGCTTCCTGGTCTGTGGATCAGTAAATGAAGATATATTCTGCTCCTTTCTCAAATTCAGCAGGAGCTCTCCGACTGCTTTTGCCAGAATTTTTGATGGGACCGCCGTCACAAACTTCCATAGACCGGCCTTGGTCACGGCTCTACGAAGAAAAACATTGTTCTCGATGATGGTTGGATCGAGATGAGGCTCGACATTAATATGCTTGTCGACCTCCGCGAGAAACTCCTCCATCGTCTCGGTGTTCTTCTTCTTCCCCATGGTGATTTTTGAGAAATTTTGAATGGGATTTTATCGACGAACAGGGTTTGAGACTCGTGAGTTGCAGATGTTGCAGATCTAAGCACGAGAATGGCAATTTTTGAAGGCTGTGAAAGGTTCTGCAATTCGACAACGTCTCATATATATAGAATTAGGTCTCGTCTGACGTGGTAGGGGTATGACGGTAATATCTCCGTAAGTTCTGTAGGTAGGCGGCGGACGTGCGGTGATGGGTCTGACGTGTCCGGCGTCACCACAGTAAAAGTGAACCGCCACTTGCTCGGCGTCTCCACGTGGCCTGCAGTGATTGGGTTGTCGTATACGGCGTTAATCCAACGGTAATAAATCTAGGACTGTTGGGATTCGACGGCTGGATCTCCTCCGACTTTTCCCGCTTCGAATTCAAAGTGAAGTCCACGCGCCCGTTATTTTCGCCGTATGTGAACCTGCATTAAATGCTTGGCAGAAAGTGAAAATTGCACTCGAGTGCAGACAGCTCATACTCGCTCGCTTCGTACCCGCTCGCTTCGAGTTGGTCCGCTTTGGCTTTTACTCGCTTGCGGTGTACTCGCTTTGAGTGACTGTTCCGCACTCGCTTGCGATGACTTGCGAAGTGACTTATCACTTGCTTCACCATCTGTAGCGACTGGAATAAAGAAATGAAATTTCTTTGCTTTATTTAAAATGTTTCTGACTTACATACTTCGAGGATAAACAAGAATGTTTTCCTCTTTGTATCTGTGTCAGATTCATTCCATATTTTCCACGTAGTGAGTGAAGGTTTCTAGCACGCTTCAGCTCACTTAGTGTACTTAAAATTGAAACGCTTACCAGTCAATCTCACATCGTAGGAGATTGATACCTCTTATTGAAGACTTTATCTTGTTGAATTGATTCCACTAGATGGTCATTCCTTGTTGGACTTGGTCTTCATGGCATTCATCTTCCTCTACGGATTAGAGAGTCCTCCATCGAAGTGAATGGGGGCGAAAATGAATATAGTACACAAGCTTACTACAACCCAAAGGGAGCATCACGTAAGTGTACTTATTCACGACGAATGGGGGATGAGTACAAGTCCTTATCTCAGAGCAGAAATGGACAGGATGACAATGAGAATGCTCTGACAAGACAATCTCGTATTTTACGCAGAAGCATGTCACCAGCCCTGCAACCTTTTGTATAAAAAGGTAAACCTTCAAGCTTTCCTACAATCTAGAGGATGACTCTGCAGTCGACTCGCTTGACCCAAGGAAGGGTAAGACGAAGTGATGCAAGATTTAAGGTAGCAGCATCTTTGCTCGCTTTGGAAGTAGCTTGCTCTGAGAGTAAGCATTAGTTCCCCCTTAACCATATTCTTAATAATTCCAATAAGTTGGTAGGGAACTTCTTCCAATACTCCACCTTTCTCCACCTAACTTCATTTTCTTCAAGCGAGTGGAAATGAAGTGACTCGCTTGAGTTGGTGAAGATACGAAGCGAGTGCCGCACAAGAGAACAAGCGAACACTCCTTCGTGCATCCTGGAACTAGCATTCTTCACCAGGGTCTAATAACCCTAATTCCATGCATAGCTAATTGAAACGAGACTCAGCTAGAGGCTTGGTGTGGATATCTGCTCGCTGGAGATCGGTATGGATTTTCTCGAGCTTGATATCCTTCTTCTCGAGATGATCACGAATGAAATGATGTCGAATTTCCACAAGCTTGCATCTGGTGTGAAGCACTGGATTCTGCGAGATACATATGGCACTGTTGTTGTCGCAGAAGATCGGAATTTCATTCGCTTCAACCTTGTAGTCCTTCAACTGTTGACGAAGCCATAGAATTTGAGAACAGCAGCTTCCTGCGGCCATATATTCAGCTTCAGTTGTTGAAGTGGCTACGCTTGTTTGCTTCTTAGAGAACCAAGAGATTAGCTTGCTTCCCAAGAACTGACATGTGCCCGAAGTTGACTTCCTATCGACTCGGCACCCTCCATAGTCAGCATCTGAATATCCAGTGAGCTCCAAATTGTCCTCCGCTGGATACCACAGACCCATGTTGACAGTGCCCTTCAAATATCGAAGAATCCTTTTGGCAGCTTCAAGATGGCTGTGCTTGGGGTTGCTTTGGAAGCGAGCGCAGACTCCGACTGCAAAAGCAATATCTGGTCTACTTGCAGTGAGATAGAGAAGTGACCCAATTAGGGCACGATAATCTGTAGGATTTATAGATTTTCCTTCCTCGTCTGGCTCCATCTTCCAGTTGGTATTCATAGGGATCTTCACAGCTTTAGCATGTTGAACACCAAACTTGGCAAGCATATCTCTTGTGTACTTGGCTTGATTGATGAAAATTCCATTATCTAGCAGCTTCACTTGAAGACCTAGAAAGCAGCTCATCAAGCCAATCATCGACATTTCATATTTGGTCTTCATTAGCTCTCCAAACTTCTCGCTAAGCGACTGGTTTGGTGACCCAAATATGATGTCGTCCACATAGATCTGGACCCATAGCATATCTTCTCCATGGTTGATGGTGAAGAGAGTCCGATCTATCTTTCCTTTGTGGAATCCATTATCCACTAGGAATTGAGATAACGTATCGTACCAAGCTCTGGGAGCTTGCTTTAACCCATACAGGGCTTTCTTCAATCGATACACCTTATCTCCTTGCTCGAAACCCGGTGGCTGCTCCACATACACTTCTTCCTTGAGTTCACCGTTGAGGAACGCGCTCTTCACATCCATTTGATAGACTTTGAACTTCTTGGCTGCTACATAGGCTAGAAACAATCTGATAGCTTCAAGCCGTGCCACTGGAGCGAAGGTCTCGTCAAAGTCGATTCCTTCCTCTTGGCAGTAGCCTTTGGCAACGAGTCGCGCCTTGTTCCTCACTACGTTGTGGTCCTCGTCAGTCTTGTTCTTGAACACCCACTTGGTGCCAATAATGTGCTGAAACTTGGGACGATCCACAAGGTACCATACGTCGTTTCTAGTGAACTGGTTGAGCTCTTCTTGCATGGCAACCACCCAATTTGAATCAGCTAGGGCTTCTTCCACGGACGATGGCTCAATGTTGGAGAGAAAGCAACTGAACATAGCACTTTCTCCGAACACTTGACTTCTGGTCACTACACCCTTGGATGGATCTCCAATGATTTGACTTGGTGAGTGATCTTTGAGCCACGCTCGCTTGGATCTGCCAGCTTCATCTTCTTCTTTGTCGCTCGCTTCATTATCTGAAGCGACTGGATTGGGTGCTTGGCCTGCACTTGCTTCAGGAATCTTGGGGGCAGCTTCAACTTCTCTTTTGGGATTCTGCTCGCTTGAGTCCTTGATCTCATCATCTTCATCGAGCACGTCCCAAGTGAGTTGATTTGAGGGTTCCTTGCTTTGATCCTTTTCATTAGCTTGAGCCTTTTCCTGTGGAAGACTTAAAGAAGTTTCATCAAATACGACATGGGGTGGTGATTCCTCCACAATTAGGGTTTTACAGTTGAACACTCTGTAGGCTTTGCTAGACGTAGAGTATCCTAAGATTCAACTGCGACTTCCCATTGTTGTGAATGAAGACCCTACAACCAAAAATATGGAAATAAGATATGTTAGGAATTCTCCCTGTCCATATTTCATATGGTGTTTTGTCGTGCCGTTTGTTGAGAAGCGTCCGATTCTGTGTGTAGCGTGCCGTGTTGGCAGCTTCAGCCCAGTACTTCATCGGAAGCTTTGAGTCTGCTATCATAGTTCGAGCTGCTTCTTTGATGATTCGATTTCTTCTTTCAGCAACTCCGTTCTGTTGAGGTGTGCGTGCTGATGAGGTTTGATGTGCTATGACGTGCTCTGTGCAGTATGCTTCAATGGTAGAGTTTAGAAAATCTGTGCCTTTGTCGGAGCGGATGGTGGCAATCGCTTGGTTTTTCTCCACAGCAAGTCGCTTGAGCAGTTGTGGAAGTTTGGATAGTGTCTCCTTTTTGCTGAATAGAAATACAACCCATGTGTAGCGAGAGAAGTCATCGACTACAACAAGAGTGTACTTCCTTCCATTTACACTGACGGGAGTGACTGGTCCAAACAAGTCCATGTGTAGTAGCTCCAGTACTCGCTTGGATGAAGCTTCCTCGAGACTTGCGAAGTGCTTCTTCGTCTGCTTCCCTCGTTGGCATGGTGAGCATGGATGGTTTTTAACAAAGACCTCATTTAGTATGCCTTGCACCAGACCCTTGCGAGCTAGACGATTGATGGTCTTGAAGTTGAGATGGTTCAAGCGTCTGTGCCATAGCCATCCAATTTCTGTAGCACTCCTTGCAACTAAGCACGTCTCCTCTTTGCTGCTGTCCCATTGTGCGATATAAACATTCCTTTGTCTAATACCAGTCAAAGCAATCTGGGACGAGAGCTTGTTCTTTACAATGCACTTGTTGGAGATGAACTCCACTTGGTATCCCTTATCACAGAACTGGGAAATGGATAACAGGTTGTGCTTGAGTCCTTCCACATAGGAGACTTCTTCAATTGTGAGCTTTCCAATTTTCAGTGCGCCATATCCTCTGGTGCTTCCTCGAGAGTTGTCACCAAAGGTTACGTGTGGACCCTTCTTCTCTATGTAGCTGTGAAGTAGATCTTTCATGCCGGTCATGTGTCTTGAACATCCACTGTCCAAGTACCATACTTGTTGACCCTCACTTGGCATGGGATCCACGGCGCTCACCTGCAATTAGACAGATTTTGGTACCCAAATCAGTTTGGGTCCTTGCAGGTTAGTTCCCTTAGGTACCCACACTTGCTTCACTCTCTTTTGAGATGAAGCTTGTGTCTTGGGCTTCTCGACCTTCGAAAACTGTGATCTCTGCTTTGAAGCAGCTTCACACGTGCAACAGTGTGTGCAAGAGGGGTAGCGGCTCGCTTCAGACCTACCTACGCTCTTCCCATTTTGCTTATATCCTGAAGCGACTCGCTTCGGATTAGCTCTAGGTTTAGAGACTGACTTAGGGTTTCTAGTCTGTCGAAGCGGCTCGCTTGGTTTCCTCGAAGCGGTCCAACTAGGGTTTTGACCCCGACTCGCTTGAGAAACCTTGGGAATCTGAAGCGAACCAGTGGAAGCTTCAAAATCTTCCCCCTCAATGTTAGTCCGGTTAGACCATCTCCAGTCCGGATAACGTGACACATAGACATTACTCCTCTTTTTAGGAGGTAGATCCTTTGTCTCTCGTGTCTTGGCTTGAGACTTAGAAGCTTCAACAGTTCTCCCTTTACCCTTGGATTGGTAAGACTTAGCATGTTGAGTGCTAGAGACTGTTGAACTTTGCTTGCCCTTAGGATCTGCCCTTAAAGATATAGACATCTTCATAGGCTTCCTTTTAGGGTTCTCAGCCATTTTGCCTTTATCTTTGTTAGTGGTCGCTTTGGATGCAGTGGGCAATTCCAAAGTGACTGATGGTGTAGTGTGAGATGCACCAACAAAGACAGTCGGCTTGGGAGGTCCACCCTCATATCCAAGGCCAGCTTTCCTACCGAAAGGCAGAAGCGAGCCCTCTAGTGCCTGCCTAGCATATGATGCTTTGTTCAAGTTGGCAACTAGAGCGGACTGGGTTTCATACCTTCCCTCCAAGCTTTGATGTCTAGCGAAGAGATCCTCGAACTTACTAGTCATAGCCCTTAAATTAAGTTTGACTTCGTCAAGCTCACGGGCTAGCTTTCGGTTCTCCTTCTCGCTTTGAGACAGAGCTAGTTTTACCACTTCGTGGTCGCTTGACAATTTCTGGTGCTTGTCAAACAACTCACTCCATGAAGAGGATTGTCCTTCCTCATTGACAGTGTGTGCTAGTGTAATTGAAGTGATTGAAGGATAGAAGAATACCTCTCCTGTTTCTTCGTCGGTGAGCGCCATAAATCCAAGATCCTCACCATCACTGGAGTTTGGATCTGTGAATGCATCTGAGTCGCTTAGTGGATCTTCAGTTGTAGCGACCGGCACTTCACTTGCTACGAGCGCTCGCCTTGGAGCATCCCTCTTGGCCTTCAATTCTTCGCGCTCTTTGGCACTTAGCTTTGGGCAATCGGATTTGTAGTGGCCCATCTTGTGGCAGTGGTAGCATTCCACTTCCATCATGTTGCGCGGGATCGTCTTGGTCGTCTCTTCTCTCTTTCCTTTTCCTTCTCGAGCATCAGTGCTCTTCCCTTTGTACTGCTTGTAGAATCTTTTGTACTTGCCCACTCGCGAGTTCATCTTGTTGAAGTTCTTCGACAAGAATGCAATCTGTTCTTCAAGCTCTTCCCTTGACATCTTGGCTAGCGACTGCTCGCTTGGCCCTTCAGCAGCTTTGAAGGCTACTCCTTTTGACGTCGTGGGAGCTTCATCCTCATCGTCGAGGCTCATTCAATTCAGATCGAACTCGTGAGCTTTGAGCTCAGAGAACAGCACTTCAGGTGTGAGCTTCGTTAGATCCTTGGTAGCTAGGTACAGCTCCTTCATGGTCTGCCACTTCCTTGTGAGAGCTCGAACTATCTTTAGATTCACTTCCTTGTCTGTGAGTTCCTTCCCAAGTGAGTTGAGAGTTGCAGTGATGTTGGTCACTCTCAGCTCGAAGGAGTCAATGGATTCTCCTGACTTCATCACAAGATTTTCAAACTCCCGCATTTGTACGGCGAGCTTGTTCACTTTAATCTTGTCTGTGCCCTGAGAAATGAGGGCTAGAGTTTCCCACATTTCTTTGGCAGTTGCGCACTTCCTTATCCTTGGTAGGTAAGCGTCCGACACGGTGCTCTGCACCGTGTGGCGTGCGATCTTGTCAAGATTAGCGATCTTGAAGTCGTTGGGAGTGTATTCATCCTTGTCTTTGTCCACATACTGTTGACGAGTATGGGCTGCTCGTCCTTCTGTTGCTGGGACGTCCACAGTGATGGCTTTCTTGATTTCTATTGGTCCGTCTTCTATGACTTCCCACATGCGATCGTGGACTGAGCATAGAAAGCTCTCCACACGGAAGCTCCAGATCTCATAACCTTCAATAGAGAACTGTGGAAGACTAGAAGCATTCATGGTAAACAATTAGTAGCAATGCAGTATGCGTGGGTGAGTTTTTGATGCACTTAGGAAAATAGGATCCGGTTCAGTGAGACAACGTGAAGCGAGTGGGGGCTCGCTTCAGGTATGCAAAGCAGAGGCTCGAAAGAACCGCTGCTCTGATACCACTTGTTGGTCCCGGTTTGTTAATGGGAAAAATACGTAGAGGGGGGGGGGGGGGTGAATACGTATTTTGAAGATTTTCAACTTCAAATCCCTTAACTCAGAGTAACAAGTAAAGAGCTCGCTTGAAACTTAAGACCTAGCTGAAGCTAGATCTACAGTACGTAGCTTGCCTGCTTGACCGAAGTGAACACTTGATCAAGAGGGAGTCTTTACTCGTATATGCGGAATTTGGTGAGCTAAAATCTTTCCTAAGTAATTAAAATTCCAGATTAAGTTTGTTAAGATGCAGTATGCAATGAATAATCAAACAAGAAAGAGTTTTGGGGAAGAGAGATACGACACCGAGATTTATAGTGGTTCGGAGATAAAGCTCCGACATCCACTTCGTTGCACGACGGTAACTGTTCTCTTCACTCAAGAACTTGAAGGTTACGGGTGATAGGGTGCATTTTTACCCTATCATCTAGGTGTCATATTATCGTTTTCTTGTCGTATTTTGATAGTTTAGCTCATGATTTATATTGTTTATGTTATTTCGAGCTAGATTACGCTTTTGGGTTGTTTTGAGTGTTTTTAGGGTTTTTTTTGTCGAGAAAACCCAAGAAGTGATGAGAGACGATGAAACCAAGGAAGAGATGAAGTATTGATCCCAAGCTCTGACTTCTCACAATTTTTTGGAAGAGTTATTCTGGAAAAGTTAAAGCATAGTATTGAAGAGGAGTTCGATAGGAGCATGTAGGCGAAAACGGAGGTCAATTTGGAGTTCGGACGAGGAAGTTACGGCCAAAACAAGAAAGACGCGCGCAGTCCCAGCGAACCAGCATTGGAGCGCTCGCTCCAACCCTCTGGAGCGCTCGCTCCGTTTCAGACGGGATTTCTTTTAAAAGGCAATTTTTGACTTTTTCTTGGTTTCCTTGTACAATTAGGTATTGGATGTAAACTTCTACCCTATAAATACCTCTAAACCTATCATTGTAAAACCAACAACATAGTAGCCAACATTAGTTTTCCCATACCTTAGATTAGTTTTTATTCTTTTCTCTACTTTTATACTTTAGATCTAGATTTATTTTATGTATGAAGACCTTTGAAGATTGAAGATTTATTCAAGATTCAAGAGTTTTCTATCCCTTGTTCTTTTACTTTATGCTTTTAATTATGTTTATTCTTCCTTCTACCTTTCTTTTAATTATGTCTAGCTAATTTCTTTTAGTTGATTTTAGGGTTTGAATGCCTAATTGAATTTATGTGAGTGTTTTTGTTTACAATTAGCCTTCTAATCTAGATGCATGTTTTCATAGTGCTTATTCTCATGCACGATTAATTGATCACTAATTGTGTATGCATAGTTATGTTTATATGCCTTGATTGGATATTGCATAATAGATCTCGTGAATACATGATATGATAATTTGATTTGTCTTAATTGAGTTTGAATTATCATATGTTTGCATATAATTGATTTAGGTGTCATAATTGAACCTAGTTGATTATATCATTGATACTTGTTCTCTTTTGCACTTAGTTTGATATCTATGTGTCCGAAAGGATATTAGGATCATATTAGGTGACGACTTGCATTACCTTAATCGGAGTGTTAGGTTATTTTCATGTATCATGTCTAGATTGGATTAAATTGGTTTATTGTACTCATTAATTGCTTGCATATATTTGATTAGGTAGGCTTCCCTAGAATCAACACTTTTCCTTATTTGAGTTTTATCCTTATTTGTTTATTTGCCTTATTTGTTATTTGCTTTATTTATTATTTGCTCTATTATTTGTTTATTTCTTTATTTGTTTAATTGAGTCTTTTATTTATTTGTCTAGTTATAAATACCACATCTTTAAACTCTTAAAAGACAAGACATTAGTTTAATTCTAGAGTAGAGATATTGTGTGTGGTTTCGGTATATCAATCCCTGTGGATACGATACTCGTACTTTCGTATACTATACCTATTTTTGTGTGGTAGAAAATAGTGCGATCAAATTTTGGCACCGTTGCCGGGGATTGATTAGATTTCACATAGATATTTTGAAATAGGATTAATAGGTGATTTAGGCGTTTATTTTTCTGTTTTTTTTTTTTTTTTTTGTATTAAACTAACCGTTTCCTTTCTTTGTCGAGGAATATATTCTTATGGCGGATTCGGTAGTGAAAAAGACTCTCAACGATCGGTTCAAACCGGTTGTTGATCGATTCCAGAATGGAGGATGGGGGACTGTTGAGGCTACCGATTACGAGATCAAGGCTTCCCTCATCAACATGGTGCAAGCAAATCAATATGGAGGCACACCGATGGAGGATCCTAATGCTCACCTGAAGCAATTTCTCAACATCTGTGCAACCTACAAGGCAAATGGAGTGCCTGCAGACTACATCAAGCTCAGTCTCTTCGAGTGGTCTCTCAAGGATGATGCTAGAGAGTGGCTTGAGGATATAGAGAATCGAGCCGAGATAAAGACATGGAGCGGGCTGTGCAAACTATTCTTAAATAAGTTCTTCCCACCTTCAAGGGCTCAGAGGCTTCTAAACGAGATCAACAAATTCCAACAATTTGAAGATGAGTACCTTTACGAAGCATGGGGGAGATTCAGAAAGATGCTTCGTGTATGCCCCAATCATGGTCTTGACAAGGGGGAACAAATTTTCCGCTTCCATCAAGGATTGAACAAGCAATGTAAGAAGGAGCTCGATTATGCGTCTAAAGGAGGATTCTTAAATAACGATGTAGAGACAGCTTGGGAGATCATCGAGCTCAACGTCAATGCAAGTTACGAGGAGGCTACCGATAGAAGAGTTGGGAGAAGGAAGGTTGCCGCCATTGGATCCGAAGCTTATGATGATTTGATGGAGAAATACACCAAGACGGCAACGGAGTTGGATGCTTTCAAGAAGACTTATGATCCCAACAATCGACGCCATCCAAACATATCCCCTGGCTTTCATGTGGAGAATGAAGCCGTCCAAGAGCCGAAGAAGGAACCTTCATTGGAGGAGTTGATTAAGAATCTCATATCAACGACGACAAATAAAATCGGAGCCTTGGAGTCAAGTGTTTCTAATATCGAGAATGCAGTCACAAATTTGACCAAGCACATGAATATGTTGGATGCTCGAGTTGATGAAGTAGCCAATGCTCAAGGAGGAGTCCATAAGCCCGACCATCAAGTTCATGCTATCGAACTTCGGAGCGGTACTCGGTACACAAATTCATCCTTGGAAACAGAGAATAAAGGAGTTGGGAGCTTCAAGAATGCGGAGCACGAAGAAACGAGGATCCAAGTGGCGAGGCGAGGACCTCTCGACACCTCTCTCGATCGAGAGGTCGATCGAGAGGTCAATACTGGAGGTCAGAATCCACCTCTCGATACCCCTATCGATCGAGAGGGGGATCGAGAGGCCCACGACGAGCTGATGCAGAATCCACCTCTCGACATCTCTCTCGATCGAGAGGTGGATCGAGAGGTCAAGAATCGAGGTCAGAAGGGACCTCTCGACACCTCTCTCGATCGAGAGGTCGGTCGAGAGGCCCAGCAGCCGCCCCAATTTCCGACTTACACTCCGAAGGCCCCTTTCCCGCAAAGATTGACCAAGCCAAAGCAAGATGAGAAGTATCAACGTTTCTTGGCGATGCTTCAAAAGGTCAACATCAACATCCCGCTTCTAGATGCACTACGAGACATGTCCAATCACATGAAGTTCATCAAGGATGCGGTATCGGGAAAAAAGAAGTGGGGGAAGTTTGAGACGATCAATTTGACGGAGGAGTGTAGCGCGGTCCTACAAAAGAAGCTTCCATTAAAGCAAAAGGATCCCGGGAGGTTCACATTAGCTTGCAAGATTGGTGATCACGTCTTCCAAAATGTCCTTTGTGATCTTGGTGCTAGCATCAATTTGATGCCCCTCTCTATTTTCAACCGGCTCAAGATTGGAAAGATGAAGCCGACAACTATCTCCCTACTTATGGCGGATCGATCAGTTTCTTATCCAAGGGGGATAGTTGAAGATGTGCTCGTACAAGTTCAGAATCTTGTTTTCCCGGCTGATTTTGTAGTGTTGGATATGCCCGAGGATGAGAATCAACCATTGATCTTAGGACGGCCATTCCTAGCTACGGGGAGAGCTTTGATCGATATTCAAGATGGAGATTTGACATTTAGAGTCAATGGAGAGGAATTGAAGATTTCCATCTATGAAGCAATGAAGAGACCCGATGATCATCGAGAGGATGTTTTTGCCGTTCAAGTCTTGGAACCACCTATACCGCCGGCACCGGATGGAGCTTCGAGGAGATTCTCGAGTTCTTAAATCAGTTGGAAGCCATTCCACCATTGAAGTTAGCCGAATTCAAGAGATCAATTGATGGAGCCATGAAGAAACTCGATGATGGGGGAGAGACGAACTTTTATTTTGATCCACCTTGATAAGAGGTATCGTCGGGCTAAAGACGTAAAACGTAGCACTTGTTGGGAGGTAACCCAACTCTATCTTTAATTTTCAGTTTTTGTTTTATTTATTTTTGTTTTTGTTTTTCTTTGAGTCTTATCTTTTATTAAGCTTTTTATCCAAGAATTTTTGCGAAGCTTGTGCGTTGTAGGTTTTCTTGACGAGGTTTCGACTAAGAGGAGAAGATCGATAGTAAGCTAGCTTCGGTGAAAGGTACGCTCGTTAACTTATCCACTCCTTCTTAAACTTATTCCTTCATCATGATTCGAAATAAGTTTGGGGGAGGGAGAAGTGTGGATTTGTTAACTCGTTTACATGGGTTCTTGGATTGTAGCTTAATTTTTGGATATTTTATTAGTAGTTATTATTTTTGTCAAGTCTTAGGTTTTAGTTGAGTCGAATAAGCATGTGATGATAGTGTTGTGAATTTGGCCGATGATAGTAATTTTGTTGATTTTTGGAGAAAAATTCATGATCTTTATTATGCATGGAACCTTGGCGAAGCGACGCAATTATTTTGATGAATTTGAATTGTGTTATGATGTCGGGAACTAGTTAGTTTGAACCCGTGAGATTTGAGCTTTTTGTGCATATTTATGCCTATTCTTTGATTGAGTGATCATGCATTCTTCATTGTTTCTAGAACTTGTCTTAATTCTCCATCAAGACCTTAGTATATTTATGAACTAGGAGATGATCTTAGGCCATCTTTCTTTAGCCACATGATTCTTATACACTAACCTTGTTCATAATCCTTTGTTTACCCCTTTTGAGCCTTTATTAGCCGTTCTTTGTAAAACCGGATGATAGGAGGTTTGGATGATTATGGGTATCCTTTGTTGTGGTTGGTAGTATGGAAGGAGTTGAAAAGAATATCTTGTTGTGGTGTAGAGGGAGAAGAAAAGAATTTTAGATGCTTGATTTTCGTAGTTAGCTATCCCTATGAGCTTAAAAAAAAAATGTTAAAAAGAGGAAAAGAAAATCAAGCATATAGAGCTTTTGATTATCATTAGAAAGAATATCTTTAGATGAGCTCTATGAAAAGAAAGAAAAAAAAAATATAAGCATAAGGGGATAGTTAGCTTGAATTGTATTATATGCATCTTTGATATGTTGATGTTTGTAGTTGGTGTATTGGATGGTAGAAGATGGAGTAAAAATCCGTACTTTGGTTGGAGTTGAAAAGAGGTTGATGATTAAGAGCATTTTGAGTCACTTAGCCTATACATTCCCTACCTTAACCAATGTCCCTACATTACAAGCTTTATAAAGACCTTTTTGATCTTAGTTTGTGAATATTACATTAGGTGGAGATGTTGGGATTAGGGGCAAGCCTATGGTAAACATGTTGCATTACATTGATATTGAGTGAACCCTTATGATGTGCATTATTATATACATCTTTTCCTTGAGAGAGTTGAGTGTTCACTTACATATATATAATTTCACATGTTTGAGAGTGTTCTTTGATTGAATAGCATGATTTGGATTTATTGAATAGGTTGTGTTATTGATGCTAAGGTTGTATGCATAGTTTTGATCATGAGGATGGTTTGTTTTTGAAAATTTTTGAGGCCTATATAGTTCACAATGCTTGAGTCTATTGTTTATTTCGTTTTTGTTATTGTTCGGGACGAACAATGTTAAAGCTTGGGGGATTTTGATAGGGTGCATTTTTACCCTATCATCTAGGTGTCATATTATCGTTTTCTTGTCGTATTTTGATAGTTTAGCTCATGATTTATATTGTTTATGTTATTTCGAGCTAGATTACGCTTTTGGGTTGTTTTGAGTGTTTTTAGGGTTTTTTTTTTGTCGAGAAAACCCAAGAAGTGATGAGAGACGATGAAACCAAGGAAGAGATGAAGTATTGATCCCAAGTTCTGACTTCTCACGATTTTTTGGAAGAGTTATTCTGGAAAAGTTAAAGCATAGTATTGAAGAGGAGTTCGATAGGAGCACGTAGGCGAAAACGGAGGTCAATTTGGAGTTCGGACGAGGAAGTTACGGCCAAAATAAGAAAGACGCGCGCAGTCCCAGCGAACCAGCATTGGAGCGCTCGCTCCAACCCTCTGGAGCGCTCGCTCCGTTTCAGACGGGATTTCTTTTAAAAGGCAATTTTTTACTTTTTCTTGGTTTCCTTGTACAATTAGGTATTGGATGTAAACTTCTACCCTATAAATACCTCTAAACCTATCATTGTAAAACCAACAACATAGTAGCCAACATTAGTTTTCCCATACCTTAGATTAGTTTTTATTCTTTTCTCTACTTTTATACTTTAGATCTAGATTTATTTTATGTATGAAGACCATTGAAGATTGAAGATTTATTCAAGATTCAAGAGTTTTTCTATCCCTTGTTCTTTTACTTTATGCTTTTAATTATGTTTATTCTTCCTTCTACCTTTCTTTTAATTATGTCTAGCTAATTTCTTTTAGTTGATTTTAGGGTTTGAATGCCTAATTGAATTTATGAGAGTGTTTTTGTTTACAATTAGCCTTCTAATCTAGATGCATGTTTTCATGGTGCTTATTCTCATGCACGATTAATTGATCACTAATTGTGTATGCATAGTTATGTTTATATGCCTTGATTGGATATTGCATAATAGATCTCGTGAATACATGATATGATAATTTGATTTGTCTTAATTGAGTTTGAATTATCATATGTTTGCATATAATTGATTTAGGTGTCATAATTGAACCTAGTTGATTATATCATTGATACTTGTTCTCTTTTGCACTTAGTTTGATATCTATGCGTCCGAAAGGATATTAGGATCATATTAGGTGACGACTTGCATTACCTTAATCGGAGTGTTAGGTTATTTTCATGTATCATGTCTAGATTGGATTAAATTGGTTTATTGTACTCATTAATTGCTTGCATATATTTGATTAGGTAGGCTTCCCTAGAATCAACACTTTTTCTTATTTGAGTTTTATCCTTATTTGTTTATTTGCCTTATTTGTTATTTGCTTTATTTATTATTTGCTCTATTATTTGTTTATTTCTTTATTTGTTTAATTGAGTCTTTTATTATTTGTCTAGTTATAAATACCACATCTTTAAACTCTTAAAAGCCTAGACATTAGTTTAATTCTAGAGTAGAGATATTGTGTGTGGTTTCGGTATATCAATCCCTGTGGATACGATACTCGTACTTTCGTATACTATACCTATTTTTGTGTGGTAGAAAATAGTGCGATCAACGGGTCCTTCAAAAACCTAGTCGAGATCGGGCTTCACTCGCCTGGATCTGACAAACAACGCAGTGATTACGGGTTCACTACTAAGACCTAAACTGGACAAGAAGCTTCACTCGCTTCTGTCCGAACAACAGGGAGATTCCGGGCTCTCCTTACAGCCTAGCTTCGATCGAGCTTTACACAAACGATGTAGGTGCAAGCTTGGATCTCCACTCTATGATCGAGGCTTCTTCAATCGATGAAAGAAGGGCCTTGGATCGAAACAACCTAACGACGACTCAAAAACCTAACAGACTGATTTAGGGTTTTTGGTTGACGAACACACTATGAAGAGCTCTTTACAGTAAGTGCAAAGATGGCTAGAGCTCCTCTTCTAAGCTTGGATATAGAATGGGCTTAGATTCTAAGTGTGAAGGTTGTGAAGACGAGTTCCGATGAACTGGAAACTCGGAGAACACTTAAAACAAAGACTCGAAGATTTGCTCGAAGGCTTGGGAGTGTTTGTTTGCAGTAGGCTCAAATGTTCAAGTAGTGTTCTATTTTCTTCACGTCTTGGTCCTTCACTATTTATAGGCGGAGAGATGGCTGAGAACCGTTGCTTGGTTGGTGGCCTTGTCCCTCCTCCTCTCGACAGTACTTGCGCAGGCTGGCACCTTTTCAGACGTCCAGTTTTGGCATTTTGCCAAAATTGGCTAACTTACAAGGCTAACAGTAACTGGAGCGAGCCAGTACTGTTGCGGCGCCTTTGTCGGCCTGGCAGTCAACTCTTCCGCTCCACTCCGCTTTCGACACGTGGAGATCTTGTAATTAATGCTATGATCTCCTGTTGACTGGAGTTCAAAATATGGGCGGGAGTCGCGCTGTCGCTTTCTGGTAGGTAGTGGCTCGCTTCGCTTTGAAGTTGTAGCGGCCGCTCTGAAGTGAGTCGCTTCACGGTCATATTTGTAGTGAGTCACTTGAGAAATAAATTTCCCGAGACACTACTTAAGTAAGTGTTGACCCGCGCTGACTTGCTTCGACTTTTCTTTGTAGCGCTCGCTTCGCTTCGCTTTGGTGGGTTCACTTTGATTCCACTGTAGCGCTCGCTTCGCTTCGCTAGCTTCGGCACGCTTCACTTCGGCTCGCTAGACTTGCTTCGCTTCGGAAAACACACTGAAGCGAGTGGCATTCACTTGGAATTCCTGCAGTCTAAAGCTAAGCAAAATAAAGCCAACCTAACAGTATAGGCTTAGAAAAATTCTAACCTATCATCTACATCAAAATGGGTCGCTTGGGAACTTTGGGGTTTTGGGATTAAATCAAAACACTTCATTCTTAAAGTGTCCCATGTAGTTCCCCCTTAACATTTTCATTCTTAACAATTCCCAACATGATGATCAAGGTTTCCAAGTAGAAGACCTTCAATGCTCCGATCGCTCCGGCTTGAGGAAGCTCGTGGTGGAACGGGAGAGTGAATGGAATAGTACGCAGAGTGCGTGTATTATGAGAAATTGTGTTCAAGTTGGATGGAGTAGTGTGATCACTCGATATTTATATGGGATGAAAGGATGAAACAGAGGAATGCTCGTACTAGGGGAGGACAAGAAAGGAATTTCTAAGGGGACAAGATTCTCTTCGTCATCAATTTGGTGGTCCTCACTCTAGAGTGTATAGAGTCATGCGGACCATGTGTTTAGGCAGATCCTCAATCCTAGCAGATGCCAGCGATCCCCGGATAGCCTCTGGGATGAAGCAGATCCATATAGGGTCTGGCAGCTTCTGCGTGAAATATGCCTCCCGGCCTTACCTGGCATCTGAGGCTTCTAAGAACCCGTAGAACTAATAATAAGACGTTGCCATATGGCACAGTTATCATTGGCCCCTATCAGTGATCTAGTCAGCACCTGGAGGTGCCACACTGGCAAAGCTGGTATTTATCCCTATCAGTGATGCATTCTCAATGCATTGTGATGCATTTTTGATATACTATGATGCATCTTTGACAATTTCAATATTTTTTCTTTTTAACACTCAACTATACATTTTGTAATATTTTATAATACATTACACCTAATATGATCATGCATATTCTTTATTTCATCATGCATTAAGTTAATTTTGTCAAGACAACCAAACCCTAGTTTTGAAAACAAAACCCTAGTTGAGGAAGAATAAACCCTAATAGGGATAGTTAAACCCTAGTCTGTATAGTTAAACCCTAAACCTTACTTGGATGAATTGACCATAATACGATAAGGTAAGCACTTGTAGTTAGATTCTAACTAAATTCAAATTTATAGTATTTCATATCATTTTTTTACATCGTATTGAAAGGATTATGATAAAAAGTTAGTTTGCAAAGTAATCAAATATTAAGAGGGTGTTTGGCTAAGCTTATAAGCTAGCTTATAAGATGTTTGACTGCTTATAAGTTGTTTGACTGCTTATAAGCACTCTAAATGTGTTTGGCAAAATAAGCTCCTTAAGAGCTTATAAGATGCAAAAATAAGCAAAAAGTGCTTATAAGCACTCCAAAAATTAAGCTCCTCTACCCCAACTTATTTTTTTAAAATCTTGCTTATCTACCACTATAATTCTATTCTATATTTATATTTATATTATATACACTTTCATTTGATGTTACAACATTATGATTTTCAATAAAATTGTTTTTTTAATTATTTTTTTAATTTTTAGATTTTTTTTTATTATCTCTTCAAGCTTATAAGCTCTTTTATCCAAACACTTCAACAACTTATAAGCTTTTACCCTCATACATCTTATAAGCTTTTAAACATCTTATAAGCACTTAGAGCTTATAAGCATTTTGAAATAAGCTTAGCCAAACGGGCCCTAACCGAGATGGGATCCTCTATCCCAAATTGATGTACCAATGGTGTACCCGATACAAAATTAGGATGTTTTAACATACATTAATAACCAAACTCAAAATGACCACTAATAGTGAGAATTCAAAACTTCCTAATTTTGTATCGGATACACCATTAGTACACCAATTTGGGGACAGAGGATCTCATCTCCGAGTAACCTTAGATAACTATTATAAATAAACAAATATTTCCTATAACACTATATGTACATGTATAATACTTGTCATTTTTTAAAAAAATTATTCATGAACAGAGTTGTATTTCTATAAGGCGGGATTTAAAAAATATATGAATTATACTACCTCTGTCCCATTCATAAAGGGATAAGTTCTATTTTCGTTCGTCCCACTCATATAGGGATATTACCTTTAATAGTAAAATTTTAACCCACTAAAACTCATTCACACTACTAAAATAAGCTTAGCCAAACGGGCCCTAAATCTATTGAAAAAATATAGAGAATAATGTATGCCTTTGACAATCTTCAGAATATTTTTGTTGCATATATGTTTACATTTTGTTGCATTAATTTATTGTATGTTTTGTTGCATTTTTGTATTTTGTTGCATATGTTTAGTGTCATTTTGTTAGATTTTAGTCGTTATTTGTTATTCGTATTTATATTATTTTTGTGTCGTTTTGTGTTCTTGTTGCTATGATATGGGTATTTTTAGTAGAACTGTTGTCAAGAGTCGAGGAAGTGGAAGGAAGAAAAAGAACGAAGAAACGAGAAGAAAAGAGTGTAAAAGGGCAGAAACAGAGTGGCGGCGTGGAAGAGCGCGAGCGCTCGCTCGCTGAATTTTGAGCGCTCGCTCGGTCATGTGCGGTCAAAGGAGAAAGCAAATGCATGCTTGCAAAGTGAGCAATCGCTCACTTGGAACTTTTTATGGCAAGCGGCCGCTTGCAATAAGTGGCGCGATCGCTCGCTAGTGTGAACTCAACCAACAAGCCCAAAATTTGCTCGCTTGCATTGCTCAAGTGCTCCTCAAGTACTCGCTCAGCCCATTAAGCTCGAGCGCCCGCTCGCAATATTTGGAGTGCCCGCTTGAGTAGTTCGGCGTATTTTTATACGAAAGTCTCCCTTTTCAATTCGAACTCAATTTTCTTTCTTTTATATAGGGCATTAGGCCCGAGTTAAATACACGATTAATCTTTCTTTTAGTTTTAGTTTCGAATATTTTAGCCTTTAGATTTTATTGCTTTCGATTTGTTCCGAATCAGATTCTTCAAGTTTTAATTCAAGTTTCTTTCGTTCGTTTCCTGTTCTCTCTTTCCTGTTTTTAATTCGTAAGTTCTTTATTGCTTTCCTTCCGTTTAATTAATTGCGTTCTAGATTCTTACATTTAAATTCTTAGTTCTTCGTTTAATTTCTTTATTCGTTCTTGAGTTCATAGTTTAGATTCGTTTTTCAAAGTTTCTTTTCTCTCGTTTTTTCAAAGTTTCTTTTCTTTCGTTTTTCAAGTTCTTAAAGTCAGATTTATTTTCTTCTTGTTTTAGATTTAATTATTTATGTCTAGATTCGTTTTCTTCGTTGCTTTCGTTATTGCTTTGTCTACGATTTTTGCCTAGTTAGTTTTATTGCTTTTATTTAATTTCTCTAGATTGATTAGTTTAGATTATTTCTTGCTTTCTAGATTAGATTTATTTACTTGCTTTTATTTATTGTTTATTTATTTTCTTGCCTAGGATTTAAAACCCAAAACAAACAAACTCTTTTAATTGTTTTCTAAGATTTAGGCTAGTTTAGGATTGTTTTGCTACACTATTATTTGCCCTGCAAAGTAATCCTTGAGATTCGGCCTTGGGTTTTTACTTACTAAGTGTTAGCATAGATTTCGTTCTATTGCGAACACTTTTTAGTGAAACAGCATATTTGTCTAATTTTGTTGCATATTCTTCTACGTCGATACATTCTACTATTATAGACCATGCAATTAGAAAAATAGGGGGGAAGAAAGTTGCATATATATATATGTTTACATTTTGTTGCATTTATTGTATATATGTTTTGTTGCAATTTTATATTTTGTTGCATATTTGTCTAATTTTGTTGCATATTCGTCTACAGTATGTCCTCCTTTAATTCCCGTCGAAAATAGGTTCCCCAAATTGACCAATTGAAACTTGAACAATATTGAAAAAGATTGAGAGAGAGGAGTTTGACGTAAATCAAATAGTAATAAAATAAAATATATTCAGTTACCAAATATAATATGCAAGGAAGTTACTAAATATTATATTTTAAGGGATCTATTAAATTAATATAATGTAATCTACTTGTTTACCCCTATCTTTAAATTAATAATGTCATAAAAAAATTAAAAAAAAAAAAAAACAGTTACAAAGATGATGAGTTGTAAAAATCTCATCCATTAGATCTCATCCATTAGGTATTGTAAGCATAACTAGGTTTAAGCATGAATTTGTACATTAAAAAGCATAATGGTGTTGTAAGTATAAATATATACTGATTTAAGCATGAATTTGTATAGTTTTAAGCATCTTTCTCATTTTAGCACGCAAGGATTTATTTGCACACGAACCACTCCATATATATATATATATATATATATATATATATATATATATATATATAGGGTAGCACTCTGGTGGAAACTAATCTTAAGTTGAAACTTAGAAACCCACCAAATCCATTGATTTTGAGGATCCAATAGATGAGATTAAATGAAATAATGCATTAAAAAATAAAATAATGTGTCATTAAGGACAAATTCGTCCAGAAAAAGGATTTTAAAAAAAAAAAAGAAATAAAATCTCATTCCATAATAATAGGAATTTTCCATAACCAACCTACACTACTCCACTTCTCTTGCATCAATGCGATTTCCGGCCAGATCTTAATGACAATTGTAAAACGGACGACCGGGTTTTATTCTACTCGAAGAGACGAAGAGATTCATGGGTCCATTGCTCGTTTTGGTGGAGAAACGAAGGAGATATTCGATGAAGAAGTCGAACCAGCAGAGAAATCGCGACTTTAGCGGCGGCGTAAACTTCAGACGCAATTCCGGCCTCATCGGCAATCGGATTCAGATGGGCGACCTACCGTTGGAAATGTTTTTTCACTAAAAAGTGTTCGCAATAGAACGAAATATATCCTAGCACTTAGTAAGTAAAAACCCAATGTCGAATCTCAAGGAAAACTTAGCAGGGCAAATAATTGTGTAGCAAAAATCCTAATCTGGCCTAAAACTAAGAAAGCAAGTAAAGAATATTTTTGGGTTTTTGGTTTTTAAATCCTAGGCAAGAAAATAAATCAAAGCAAATAAATCAAAGCAAATAAATAAATCTAATCTAGAAAGCAAAGAAATAAATCGAACTAATTAATCTAAAGAATTAAACTAGATGAAAGCAAATAAACTACCTAGGCAAGAATCGAAAAGAAAGCAATAAAGAAAGCAACGAAAGAAACGAAGATGAATCTAGACATGAATTAAACTTAATCTGAAAATCTAAGCAAATAAATCTAACTACGAAAACTTGAAAGCGAAGGAAATGAAAACTAAGAAAAACGAACCTAATCTAAGAACTTGAAATCAAACGAACTAAATTAAACGAATGAAACTAAACGAAGCAATTACGAAAGTAAATCTAGAACTAAGGAAAATAATTAAATCAAATAAAAGAAAGCAATAAAGAACTTACAAGATTAAATGAAGAACTGAGTAAAAACTTGAATTAATTGAAGAACGAAGTAGCGATCCGGATCGAACAAAGGAAAACTAAACTAGAATGTAATATGCTGAAAACTAGAGTTAAAACTAAGGTAAAAGGTTATAGAATTCGTGTACAAGGGGTAGTATTTATAATAGGTATGAAAACCTAGTTATAGAAGGAAAGGAAAGCTGGCCGCCGGAGTTAGACGGGCGTCCAAAACGAGTTGGACGTACGTCCAACTCTTCATTGTGGACACTTTGCGCATCTTTCTTATTTCGGCCGTATCTTCCTCGCCCGAACTCCAAATTGACCTCCATTTTCGCCTACGTGCTCCTATCGAACCCCTCTTCGATATAATTCTTCTTTCTTCTATTTTCTTCTCGTTTCCTCCCTTTCATCCTACAATACCAAAGACTCCAAAACAACCAAATCATAGCCACAAACAACGAAAACACACGAAAACTAAGGGAAAACGGACACGAAAAGACAACGAAAAACCTAACATCTAAACACCAATCAAAATCCCCCACACTTAGATCTTTGCTTGTCCTCAAGCAATATAAACATACAACTTAGACTCAATCCAAACAATCCAAATCATAGAACATTTAATCACCGGAATCGACAAACAATGAACGAAGTCACTTTAATCCCAAGTTACAATCAATCAATCATCGACAAACTATGTGGCTTATAAATCACATCCAAGCATGAGGAAAAGCAATGATACACACATCTCACAAATATCTAAAATCATTACAACTTAGACGTCTAGCCTACTTCCCCTTTTATTCAATAGAACTCTCTATTTTTTTTACAAGTGAACTTTTTGGCACATAATTCACTAGGTATAATCATCGATGGGTCTCATCGAGCCTCCTAGTGCGGTTTCCCGTATCCATTGTCAAGAGGGGTAGAGTACCAACGAACACATTATTCTAACATACACGAGTATCATTTAGGACATAATTCATGAAATTTAATCATTCGAGGGTCCCTCGAAGCCTTTTCATGTGGTTTCTCATGCTCATTCCTCTAGTATTTTCATACGTTACAAGTAAGAGGAGCAAAATCCTATCAACTCTTTATTCACATAAAAACAAAATCCTTTTCATGTCGAATCTCAAGGAAAACTTAGCAGGGCAAATAATTGTGTAGCAAAAATCCTAATCTGGCCTAAAACTAAGAAAGCAAGTAAAGAATATTTTTGGGTTTTTGGTTTTTAAATCCTAGGCAAGAAAATAAATCAAAGCAAATAAATCAAAGCAAATAAATAAATCTAATCTAGAAAGCAAAGAAATAAATCGAACTAATTAATCTAAAGAATTAAACTAGATGAAAGCAAATAAACTACCTAGGCAAGAATCGAAAAGAAAGCAATAAAGAAAGCAACGAAAGAAACGAAGATGAATCTAGACATGAATTAAACTTAATCTGAAAATCTAAGCAAATAAATCTAACTACGAAAACTTGAAAGCGAAGGAAATGAAAACTAAGAAAAACGAACCTAATCTAAGAACTTGAAATCAAACGAACTAAATTAAACGAATGAAACTAAACGAAGCAATTACGAAAGTAAATCTAGAACTAAGGAAAATAATTAAATCAAATAAAAGAAAGCAATAAAGAACTTACAAGATTAAATGAAGAACTGAGTAAAAACTTGAATTAATTGAAGAACGAAGTAGCGATCCGGATCGAACAAAGGAAAACTAAACTAGAATGTAATATGCTGAAAACTAGAGTTAAAACTAAGGTAAAAGGTTATAGAATTCGTGTACAAGGGGTAGTATTTATAATAGGTATGAAAACCTAGTTATAGAAGGAAAGGAAAGCTGGCCGCCGGAGTTAGACGGGCGTCCAAAACGAGTTGGACGTACGTCCAACTCTTCATTGTGGACACTTTGCGCATCTTTCTTATTTCGGCCGTATCTTCCTCGCCCGAACTCCAAATTGACCTCCATTTTCGCCTACGTGCTCCTATCGAACCCCTCTTCGATATAATTCTTCTTTCTTCTGTTTTCTTCTCGTTTCCTCCCTTTCATCCTACAATACCAAAGACTCCAAAACAACCAAATCATAGCCACAAACAACGAAAACACACGAAAACTAAGGGAAAACGGACACGAAAAGACAACGAAAAACCTAACATCTAAACACCAATCAAAATCCCCCACACTTAGATCTTTGCTTGTCCTCAAGCAATATAAACATACAACTTAGACTCAATCCAAACAATCCAAATCATAGAACATTTAATCACCGGAATCGACAAACAATGAACGAAGTCACTTTAATCCCAAGTTACAATCAATCAATCATCGACAAACTATGTGGCTTATAAATCACATCCAAGCATGAGGAAAAGCAATGATACACACATCTCACAAATATCTAAAATCATTAAAACTTAGACGTCTAGCCTACTTCCCCTTTTATTCAATAGAACTCTCTATTTTTTTTACAAGTGAACTTTTTGGCACATAATTCACTAGGTATAATCATCGATGGGTCTCATCGAGCCTCCTAGTGCGGTTTCCCGTATCCATTGTCAAGAGGGGTAGAGTACCAACGAACACATTATTCTAACATACACGAGTATCATTTAGGACATAATTCATGAAATTTAATCATTCGAGGGTCCCTCGAAGCCTTTTCATGTGGTTTCTCATGCTCATTCCTCTAGTATTTTCATACGTTACAAGTAAGAGGAGCAAAATCCTATCAACTCTTTATTCACATAAAAACACAACTCTCTTTTTTTTTTTTTTTCTTTTTTTCCTTTTTTTTTTTTTTTTTTTTTTTTTTAACATAAGGGGAAAGTAAACTAGCAATCCAAAGTAGCAACAATCTAGATTCATCACTCATAATCCAAAAATCATAAATCATCTCCTCACACTCAAATCAATTCATGCCCCACAATTCATCAATTCATAATGAATCACAACTCAAGACTAAACCAACCTAACTCATAATATCAATTCCAACAACTAAATACTCCATCATCAAATCATTCACATCGATCCTAAGTCACATGCTTACAAACTCAATTTCAAACAAATTCCTAAGTGAGGGAACATGAAGACTCGATCAACTACACTCAATCAAACCAAACAATACTCGATCAAGACACAAAAACAAACACTTCATGCCATAAGTATCAAAGACCCCCCCCCCCCCCCCCCCCCCCCCCCACACACACACACACACACACACACACACACACACACACACATTTAAAATCAAGCAATGACCTCATTGCGAGAAAATAAAATATAGAAGGGATAGAAGGAACTTATCGCAAGAAGATAACCAAAATACTTGCAATCCCGAGAGACTCCAAGTAGCACCTACAAAACAAAACAAACGCGAAAACAAAACACAAAAGCGTAAAAGTGCACAAAATAAAGAAAACAAAATAAAGACTCAAAAACAAAAATAAAAGACACAAAACATGGCTATTTAGTTGAAAGGACCTCGGAACCGGGGATCTTGCCAACGGGGATCGACAGGAGACTAATAGCGTGGATCGTTCGAGATGGCACATGTTGGACGTACGTCCAACCAAAGTTGGACGCCCGTCCAACTCTCGAATCTGTCCGAAAGTTGGTTTTTCTTCTCGTCTCGACCTCTCTTCACTCCAATCCTTGTACACTCTTCCCTACACGAAAAATCAAAAAGAAAACAAACGAAAACACAAAAAATAACAAAAAATGAAACCTAAACTACATTTTTTTTTATATTTTTTTACGTGGGTGGCCTCACAACAAGCGCTTGTTTATCGTCATTAGCTTGACGTATGATGCGATCAACCAAAGCCCGTAGCACCAAGCGACGTGTTGGTGCTCTTAGCGACATACCCACACTTCTTTTTCGAACAATCTCGAAAAACTTGGTCATCATCAACTCTTGTCTCCCCCACACTTAGTTCGAACTCCCCCTCAAACATCTTCGAAGTAAACTGTGCAAGAAAAGATGTTTCACAATTGGTGAGGTTAGAAAGAAAAGAGTTAATGACAACTTCCTCATTCGATGCATGTTTCGAGTTTTCCTCTTCTAATTCTTCAACCTCATCCAAATTCCGTAGAAATTGCTCGATGATGTCCTCTTCCTCATCTACACAGCTGAAGAATTCATCATCTTCAATGGACTCTTCATCTTCAATGAATTCTTCTAGAGCTACCCTGTTAAAAGTCTCACAAATATTTTCCTCAACACGAGGGTTAGCAAGCTTAACATAAGAGCATGGAAGAAGAGATGAAGGAGGAATAGAAGGTGAATTTCCAAATACTGAAAATGTTACCGAACCTCCTTCACCGGCCATGCTCAATGTGCCGGATCCAATGTCGATTCGAGTTTGAGTAGTAGCCATGAAAGGTCGCCCTAACAAGAGAAGATGACCTCTCTCACTCCTAGCTCCTCGCCCCACGTCAAGCACAACAAAATTGGCAAGAACTTGAATACCCCTCACAAGTAAAGAAACGTCTTCCACATTCCCCAAGGGACGACTCAAAGAACCGTCGGCTAGCTCGATGCAAAAATTGGTGGGTTTAAGATCCCTCGAACCCATTCTCTCAAAGATCGAGTATGGCATCAAGTTCACCGCTGCCCCCAAATCCAACGTACCCGGCACACTATCTCCGTTATCTAAAACAACATCTAATTTGAAACTTTCGGGATCACCTTGTTTCGGTAGAGATGAGAGATGACCAGCTAGGGTGTGCGAGGCGTGAAGACGTAGTTGGCTCGCTTTGATGGCAGCCACGGTGCGACTTCTCCATTTATTTTGTGCCATTGCTTCGAGCTCTCGTCTTCTTCTTCCTTCTTCGCGTTTAAGAGCGCCTTCTTCCTATTGATGTCGTCGATGTGAGGTGTCAACTTCCTTTAGAGACTTCGACGACCTAGCATACACAACACTCAACAAATGGATTAAACGCACCGAGTGGAAGGGAAAAGAAATCGAACAAAAATAAAAATAAAGAAAATACTACACAATTAAATAGCCTAAAGTTTTTCCCGGCAACGGCGCCAAAATTTGATTCACTAAAAAGTGTTCGCAATAGAATGAAATCTATCCTAGCACTCAGTAAGTAAAAACCCAATGTCGAATCTCAAGGAAAACTTTGCAGGGCCAATAATCGTGTAGCAAAAATCCTAATCTAGCCTAAAACTAAGAAAGCAAGTAAAGAGAATTTGGTTTGGTTTTTATATTAAATCCTAGGCAATAAAGTAAATCAAAGCAATAAATAAAAGCAAGTAAAAGCAATAAATAAAAGCAAGTAAATAACTAATCTAGAAAGCAAGAAATAAATCTAAGAATTAAACTAAAATAAAACAATTAAACTACCTAGGCAAGAATCGAAAAGAAAGCTATAAAGAAAGCAACGAAAGAAACAAAAACGAATCTAGACATGAATTAAACTAAATCTGGAAATTAAATAAATAAATCTAACTCTAAGAACTTGGAAGACAAAGTGATCGAAAACTAGGAAAACGAATCTAAACTAAGAACTTGAAATCGAACGAACGGAATTAAATAAACGAAATTAAATGAAGCAATTACGAAAGTAAATCTAAAACTAAGGAAAGCAATTAAATCAAATAAAAGAAAGCAATAAAGAACTTACGAGATTAAATGAAAAACGAAGAACTAAGTAAAAACTTGAATTAATTGAAGAACGAAGTAGCGATCCGGATCGAACAAAGGAAAACTAAACTAGAATGTAATGTGCTGAAAACTAGAGCTAAAATTAAGGTAAAAGGTTGTAGAATTCGTGTACAAGGGGTAGTATTTATAATAGGTATGAAAAGCTAGTTATAGAAGGAAAGGAAAGCTGGCCACCGGAGTTGGTCGGGCATCCAAAACGAGTTGGACGTACTCTTTATTCTGGACGACTACGCGCGTCTTTCTTCTTTCGTCTGTATCTTCCTCGTCCGAACTCCAAATTGACCTCCGTTTTCGCCTACGTGCATCGAACCCCTCTTCGATATAATGCTTCTTTCTTCTTGTTTTCTTCTCGTTTCCGCCCTTTTCATCCTACAATACCAAAGACTCCAAAGCAACCAAATCATAGCCACAAACAACGAAAACACACGAAAACTAAGGGAAAACGGACACGAAAAGACAACAAAAAACCTAACATCTAGACACCAATCAAACGTCTTGAAGTGTCGAACATGTTTCTGAGTGGTCCCATCCAGTTTGATAGAGATTTGAGTTCAAATTTTAATATGTTTCATAACAACAATCGAAATTCATCAAAATGACCAGAATATGCATTGATAATCAATTTGAGTTATAATGAATTGTTTGTGATTACTCAACATTTGTTGCACATCCAAATAGTTTTGGAGCATATATTTAGGTCACGAGTTGTTGAATATTAATAGTTCTTCTTTTCATTTACAAAATTTGATTTATGGATCAACATACGTTTTTTTGTTGCATAAAATTTGTATTATTGTTGCATATTTCGAACTAAACCTATTAGGAAAAACTAAACCCTAACTTGTAGAGAAAAGTAAACCCTAATAGGGAAGTTAAACCCTAAGTTGTAGGGGAAGCTAAACCCTATCATATACGGAATATTAAACCCTAACTTGTTGGGAAAGTTAAACCCTAATATGAAAAACCGAACCGAATATGCATCAAAGTTATACGCACAATAATCTACCAAAATATTTACGTATGCATGCCTTGAAAATGAAAGGAAAATGCATCATAATTAATTACAAGAATATGCAATTTATAACTTATTATATATACCAAATGAAAGAATTATAAAATGCATCAAAACGAATCGGAAATGCAACAAAATTAACATAATATGCATATTCTTGACACTAAACACACTAGTATAAAAATAAGATGAAAATGCATCAGACTGAAATCTAAAATGCAACAAAATTGACATAATATGCACTATAATAATATACACGCACAACTTATAAAAATTTACATATGACCAAAGCACTCAACTGAAACAATTCCAGAATACAAGATAAAGTATATATTCGTGTATATACATTAGACATTCAGCAGCAGCTAGCAGTACATCGTTGATCAGTTGCATCGCATATACACCACAAACCCAATGATATCAACACAACAATAGATCTCTAATGACTAGCATTAAACTATAGATGAAAAAAACTACTAAAAATGAAGTAGATAATTGAAGTTGTTGCAATTCGTATCCATCTGTATAAATCTCTATTGGACTAATGTATGAATGATAAAATGATTTATACTACTAACAAGAACTGCCGCCACATTGTCCAGGCATGATACACTAATCATGTCCAAAAATGAACCAAAGTAAAATCGAAAAACTCAATCTTTGCTAGACTTCACAGAGGTTACACTTCTGCTGGTGCCTTAGCAGCAATCAACAACGCGTGCAGTCCATTCTGCAACTCATATTGCAGCAAACTGTAAACCCTAATTAACGTCCAAAGGGAGAAGAGAAGTTCAAAATAAAATCAAAAAAATTAATGAAAATCACGAATTCATACGTACCTTGTTGGCGCAATAGAAGAATAAATAATTTCAGAGATCTAGCTTGAATTCAATTAAAATTACTCAATAGACGAATACAAAATTATTGAAAAGTTTCTGCAACTCAAATCGAAAGGCAGCGGAAGTATCCACGCAATTTCGCTCCCGCCCAGCGCCGCCGCCCTCCATAAAACCTCCGCCACCGATCAATCTTCAAAAGAAGAAGAAGAAATCTTCAGAAAAGGAAGAAGACGACGCAGAAGAAAAAGAATTCCCATTAGAATAAAATCATTAATATAAATAATACATAACTGATAAGGAGAAATAATTAATGCATATCCCATATTTTAGGAATATTCAGTTATGAAGAAATAAAATGTCAATAATAACCCTAGATAATACATTAAATGAATTAAAAAATCCGAAAATGATTATTTAATAATTAATTTGAAATAAAATCTGATCCATTAGATCTTCAAAATCAACGGATGTGGTCGGTTTCTAAGTTTCAACTTAACATTAGTTTTCACCTGATATATCCTCTCTCTCTCTCTCTCTCTCTCTCTCTCTCTCTATATATATATATATATATATATATATATATATATATATATGTGTGTGTGTGTGTGTGTGTGTGTGTGTGTGTGTGTGTGTGAGAGGCAAAAAATAATATAACCATATCCAAGTTACAAAATCAAATTTAGGTTTGGAACTTAAAAAACACAAAAAATACCCATATTTTCAAATTTAGGATTAGAATACCCTTACCCTTTTACATTAATGGCATAACTCCCTCCTCTCTCCTCTCACACGTCTATCATCCCCCAGTTTCTCTCTTTTTTTCTAACTCATCTCCCTCTTTCTCCACTCTCTTCCTTTCTCCTCCTTGTTATGACACATTTTTCTCTTTTTCTCTTTCTCTCTTCGTCACTCTCCCTTATTTTCTCCTACTTTATTTTCTTTCCGTGAAAAACTCACTTTTCTCTTTTTCTACTGACACACACACTCTCTCTCCCCTTTTTCTCCTTTTCGTTTTTTAATATTTTTTCCCTCATTTTTTTTATAACACAATACATATTTATATTATAGTATGTTTTCTGTAAGTTTCGTAATGGATGTTGGTTATAAGATTTTGTAGTTTCTGTCATGACCCCACCCCGCTTAGAGGGGAACAGGCGAGGTCGCGACGTAAAGAAGACGGGAAATGAATAAAATAACAACAGCTTGTGGTGAAACATTGCGGAAGCATTTCATTGAATCACATTAAATTCCCACCATTCGTCGAGAATGGTTGGGAGGGAGTACTGTTAAGCAGCGGAATCGTTTACATATCATGAAAGAAGCGGAAACGGTGTTCAAATGAAGAAATACTGTCTTGCCAAGTCAACCGATTGCAACAGTACAAGAAGAAAAGGTGTTGCAACGATACACTAAACGGAGTTCGAATAAACAACATGCAAAACACAGCGGAAAAACGTTGGATGCATGTATGGAGACATGCACCACCAAGAGACTTCAACTCTTTTCTTGCCCGACAAAAGCCATTCCCCGACTGCTTCACTCCATCTGTTCAACCTGCACACGGGAAATATGTACAGGGCTGAGTACAAAGTACTCAGTGAACACATGCCAAAACATTTTAATTGTCAGCCATGCGAGTGATTCATAGGGTTTTACGGAAAAGGCCTATGATCACTAAAACATTTTCGTAAAATAGCGCTTGCAAGCTTTGGTTTTCTGGGTGTAATCCGTCATATCTGAACTAGTTCTGGTGTATCCGGTAAGAGTGGCCACTCCCCCGGATACCTCGACCGGCCAATACGTAGCTCACGGTCTACAAATCTGAGTGCACTAAGTCCATCGAGGAGCGACCCCGATAGACCCGAATTCTTTCTGTTAATCTTGTGGCCGAAGCCCTTGTGGCCGAAGCCTTTCAGATAGATATTATACAAAACAAAACATTTATGGCATGACAATTCTTTAAAAGAACTTAACATAAATAAACATTTTCTTTGTGTGAAAGCCCACCTCAATAGCTTGCCTTGATTCACTTAAGGTCGTGAGTGCTGCTTTAACTTCGGCCTTTTCCTTCGCCTAACCTCGTTCAAAGAACGCAAAATAAGAATCTTGAAGAAAAATCGATAATCGTATCGATCTATGCGAAGGTGTTCTTCTATTGAGGTCATGATCTCTTATTAAACCTGATAGGGTGCATTTTTACCCTATCATCTAAGTGTTATATTATCGTTTTCTTGTCGTATTTTGATAGTTTAGCTCATGATTTATATTGTTTATGTTATTTCGAGCTAGATTACGCTTTTGGGTTGTTTTGAGTGTTTTTAGGGCTTTTGAGTCGAGAAAACCCAAGATAAGACAAGAGGCGATGAAACCAAGGAAGAGATGAAGTATTGATCCCAAGTTCTGACTTTTCATGATTTTTTAAAAGAGTTATTCTGGAAAAGTGGAAGCATATTATTGAAGAGGAGTTCGATAGGAGCACGTAGGCGAAAACGGAGGTCAATTCGGAGTTCGGATGAGGAAGATATGACCGAAATAAGAAAGTTGCGCAGAACCCTCTCGACCCTCTCGACCCACCTCTCGATCGAGAGAGGTGTCGAGAGGTGCCTCCTGTTTTCGAGACGGGATTTCTTTTAAAAGACAATTTTTGACTTTTTCTTGGTTTCCTTGTACAATTAGGTATTGGATGTAAACTTCTACCCTATAAATACCTCTAAACCTATCATTGTAAAGCCAACAACAAGTTCCTCCACTCTCCTACATTCTTTAGATTAGTTTTTATTCTTTTCTCCATACTTTTATATTTTTAGATCTAGATTTATTTTATGTATGAAGACAATTGAAGATTGAAGATTCATCAAGATAGAAGAGTTTTTCTATCCCTTTCTTTTTACTTTATGCTTTTAATTATGTTTATTCTTCCTTCTACCTTTCTTTTAATTATGTCTAGCTAAATCTTTTAGTTGATTTTAGGGTTTGAATGCCTAATTGAATTTATGTAAGTGTTTTTGTTTACAATTAGCCTTTCAATCTAGATGCATGTTTTCATGGTGCTTATTCTCATGCATGATTACTTGATCACTAATTGTGTATGCATAGTTATGTTCATATGCCTTGATTAGGATATTGCATAATAGATCTCATGAATACATGATATGATAGTTTGATTTGTCTTAATTGATAATTGAATTATTATATGTTCATATATAATTGATTTGGTGTCTTAGTTGAACCTAGTTGATTATATCCTTGATACTTGTTCTATTTTGCACTTGATTTTGATTCTTACAATTCGAAAGAATATTAGGATCTTGTTAGGTGACAACTTGCATTGCTTTAATTAGGGTGTAGGTTATTTTTGCATGTATCACATTTAGATTGGATTAAATTGGTTACTTGTATGCATTAATTACTTGCATATATTTGATTAGGTAGGCTTCCCTAGAATCAACACTTTTCCTTATTTGAGTTTTATCCTTATTTGTTTATTTGCCTTATTTATTATTTGCTCTATTATTTGTTTATTTCTTTATTTGTTTAATTGAGTCTTCTATTTATTTGTCTAGATTTTAATACCACAAACATTCTCTATACTTTTAATTGCCTAGACATCACGTTAATTCTATAGTAGAAGTATTGTGTGCGTTTTCGATATATCAATCCCTGTGGATACGATACTCGTACTTATTTTATACTATACCTATTTTTGTGTGGTAGAAAATAGTGCGATCAAATTTTGGCGCCGTTGCCGGGGATTGATTAGATTTCACATAAATATTTTGAAATAGGATTAATAGGTGATTTAGGCGTTTATTCTTCTGTTTTTTTTTTGTATTAAACTAACCGTTTCCTTTCTTTGTCGAGGACTATATTCTTATGGCGGATTCGGTAGTGAAAAAGACTCTCAACGATCGGTTCAAACCGGTTGTTGATCGATTCCAGAATGGAGGATGGGGGACTATTGAGGCTACCGATTACGAGATCAAGGCTTCCCTCATCAACATGGTGCAAGCAAATCAATATGGAGGCACACCGATGGAGGATCCTAATGCTCACCTGAAGCAATTTCTCAATATCTGTGCCATATACAAGGCAAATGGAGTGCCTGCAGACTACATCAAGCTCAGTCTCTTCGAGTGGTCTCTCAAGGATGATGCTAGAGAGTGGCTTGAGGATATAGAGAATCGAGCCGAGATAAAGACATGGAGCGGGCTGTGCAAACTATTCTTAAATAAGTTCTTCCCACCTTCAAGGGCTCAGAGGCTTCTAAACGAGATCAACAAATTCCAACAATTTGAAGATGAGTACCTTTACGAAGCATGGGGGAGATTCAGAAAGATGCTTCGTGTATGCCCCAATCATGGTCTTGACAAGGGGGAACAAATTTTCCGCTTCCATCAAGGATTGAACCAGCAATGCAAGAAGGAGCTCGATTATGCTTCTAAAGGAGGATTCTTAAATAACGATATAGAGACAGCTTGGGAGATCATCGAGCTCAACGTCAACGTAAGTTACGAGGAGGCTACCGATAGAAGAGTTGGGAGAAGGAAGGTTGCCGCCATTGGATCCGAAGCTTATGATGATTTGATGGAGAAATACACCAAGACGGCAACGGAGTTGGATGCTTTCAAGCAGACTTACGATCCCAACAATCGACGCCATCCAAACATATCCCCTGGCTTTCATGTGGAGAATGAAGTCGTCCAAGAGCCGAAGAAGGAACCTTCATTGGAGGAGTTGATCAAGAATCTCATATCAACGACGACAAATAAAATCGGAGCCTTGGAGTCAAGTGTTTCTAATATCGAGAATGCAGTCACAAATTTGACCAAGCACATGAATATGTTGGATGCTCGAGTTGATGAAGTAGCCAATGCTCAAGGAGGAGTCCATAAGCCCGACCATCAAGTTCATGCTATCGAGCTTCGGAGCGGTACTACGTACACAAATCCATCCTTGGAAGCTGAGAAGAAAGGAGTCGGGAATTTCAAGAATGTGGTGCTCGAGGAAACGAGGATCCAAGAGCCGAGGCGAGGGCCTCTCGACACCTCTCTCGATCGAGAGGTCGATCGAGAGGTCCATACTGGAGGTCAGAATCCACCTCTCGACACCTCTCTCGATCAAGAGGAGGATCGAGAGGTATACGACGAGGAAATTCAAATTGACCCTCTCGACATCTCTCTCGATCGAGAGGTCGATCGAGAGGTCAAAAAGCAAAGTCAGACGGGACCTCTCGACACCTCTCTCGATCGAGAGGTCGGTCGAGAGGCCCAGCAGCCGCACCAACTTCCGACTTACACTCCGAAGGCCCCCTTCCCGCAACGATTGACCAAGACGAAGCAAGACGAGAAGTATCAACGCTTCATGGAGATACTACAAAAGGTCAACATCAACATACCACTTCTTGATGCTCTACGAGACATGCCCAATCACATGAAGTTCATCAAGGATGCGGTATCGGGAAAGAAGAAGTGGGGGAAGTTTGAGACAATCAATTTGACGGAGGAGTGTAGCGCGGTCCTACAAAAGAAGCTTCCATTACTGCAAAAGGATCCCGGGAGGTTCACATTAGCTTGCAAGATTGGTGATCACGTCTTCAAAAATGTCCTTTGTGATCTTGGTGCTAGCATCAATTTGATGCCCCTCTCTATTTTCAACCGGCTCAAGATTGGAAAGATGAAGCCGACAACTATCTCCCTACTTATGGCGGATCGATCAGTTTCTTATCCAAGGGGGATAGTTGAAGATGTGCTCGTACAAGTTCAGAATCTTGTTTTCCCGGCTGATTTTGTAGTGTTGGATATGCCCGAGGATGAGAATCAACCATTGATCTTAGGACGGCCATTTTTAGCTACGGGGAGAGCTTTGATCGATATTCAAGATGGAGATTTGACATTTAGAGTCAATGGAGAGGAATTGAAGATTTCCATCTATGAAGCAATGAAGAGACCCGATGATCATCGAGAGGATGTTTTTGCCGTTCAAGTCTTGAAACCACCTATACCGCCGGCACCGGATGGAGCTTGCGAGGAGATTCTCGAGTTCTTAAATCAGTTGGAAGCCATTCCACCATTGAAGTTAGCCGAATTCAAGAGATCAATTGATGGAGCCATGAAGAAACTCGATGATGGGGGAGAGAAGAACTTTTATTTTGATCCACCTTGATAAGAGGTATCGTCGGGCTAAAGACGTAAAACGTAGCACTTGTTGGGAGGTAACCCAACTCTATCTTTAATTTTCAGTTTTTGTTTTATTTATTTTTGTTTTTGTTTTTCTTTGAGTCTTATCTTTTATTAAGCTTTTTATCCAAGAATTTTCGAAGCTTGTGAGTTGTAGGTTTTCTCGACAAGGTTTCGACTAGGAGGAGAAGATCGATAGTAAGCTAGCTTCGGTGAAAGGTACGCTCGTTAACTTATCCACTCCTTCTTAAACTTATTCCTTCATCATGATTCGAAATAAGTTTGGGGGAGGGAGAAGTGTGGCTTTGTTAACTCGTTTACATGGGTTCTTGGATTGTAGCTTAATTTTTGGATATTTTATTAGTAGTTATTATTTTTGTTGAGTCTTAGGTATTTAAGTTGAGTCAAATAAGCATGTGATGATAGTATTGTGAATTTGGCCGATGATAGAAAATTTTTGTTGATTTTTGGAGAAAATTCATGATCTTTATTATGCATGGAACCTTGGCGAAGCGACGCAATTATTTTGATGAATTTGAATTGTGTTATGATGTCGGGAACTAGTTAGTTTGAACCCGTGAGATTTGAGCTTTTTGTGCATATTTATGCCTATTCTTTGATTGAGTGATCATGCATTCTTCATTGTTTCTAGAACTTGCCTTATTTCTCCATCAAGACCTTAGTATATTTATGAACTAGGAGATGATCTTAGGCCATCTTTCTTTAGCCACATGATTCCTATACACTAACCTTGTTCATAATCCTTTGTTTACCCCTTTTGAGCCTTTATTAGCCGTTCTTTGTAAAACCGGATGATAGGAGGTTTGGATGGTTATGGGTATCATTAGTATTTGTGGTTGGTGGTATGGAAGGAGTTAAATAGAAAATTTTGATGTGGTGTGAAAGGAGAAAATTTTAGATGCTTGTTTAAGTATAGTTAGCTATCCCTATAAGCTTAGAAAAAAAAAAAGAAAAAAAAAATAGAGCCCTTGTTCATTATTAGAAAGAACATTTATTAGTTGAGCTCTAGGAAAAAAAGAAAAAAAAAAGAAAAAGAAAAAAATATATAAGCATAAGGGGATAGTTAGCTTTGATTTGTATAGTTGGTATTGTCTGCATCTTTGATATGTTGTTGTATTGTAGTTGGTGTATTGGATGGTAGAAGATGGAGTAAAAATCCGTACTTTGGTTGGAGTTGAAAAGAGGTTGATGATTTAGAGCATTTTGAGTCACTTAGCCTATACATTCCCTACCTTAACCAATGTCCCTACATTACAAGCTTTATAAAGACCTCTTTGATCTTAGTTTGTGAATATTACATTAGGTGGAGATGTTGAGATTAGGGGCAAGCCTATGGTAAACATGTTGCATTGCATTGATATTGAGTGAACCCTATGATGTGCATTATCTTATACATCTTTTCTTTGAGAGAGTTGAGTGTTCACTTACAAATATATAATTTCACATGTTTGAGAGTGTTCTTTGATTGAATAGCATGAATTGGATTTATTGAATAGGTTGTGTTATTGATGCTAAGGTTGTATGCATAGTTTTGATCATGAGGATGGTTTGTTTTTGAAAATTTTTGAGGCCTATATAGTTCACAATGCTTGAGTCTACTGTTTATTTTGTTTTTGTTATTGTTCGGGACGAACAATGTTTAAGTTTGGGGGATTTTGATAGGGTGCATTTTTACCCTATCATCTAAGTGTTATATTATCGTTTTCTTGTCCTATTTTGATAGTTTAGCTCATGATTTATATTGTTTATGTTATTTCGAGCTAGATTACGCTTTTGGGTTGTTTTGAGTGTTTTTAGGGCTTTTGAGTCGAGAAAACCCAAGATAAGACAAGAGGCGATGAAACCAAGGAAGAGATGAGTATTGATCCCAAGTTCTGACTTTTCACGATTTTGTAAAAGAGTTATTCTGGAAAAGTGGAAGCATAGTATTGAAGAGGAGTTCGATAGGAGCACGTAGGCGAAAACGGAGGACAATTCGGAGTTCGGATGAGGAAGATATGACCGAAATAAGAAAGTTGCGCAGAACCCTCTCGACCCTCTCGACCCACCTCTCGATCGAGAGAGGTGTCGAGAGGTGCCTCCTGTTTTCCAGACGGGATTTCTTTTAAAAGGCAATTTTTGACTTTTTCTTGGTTTCCTTGTACAATTAGGTATTGGATGTAAACTTCTACCCTATAAATACCTCTAAACCTATCATTGTAAAGCCAACAACAAGTTCCTCCACTCTCCTACATTCTTTAGATTAGTTTTTATTCTTTTCTCCATACTTTTATATTTTTAGATCTAAATTTATTTTATGTATGAAGACAATTGAAGATTGAAGATTCATCAAGATAGAAGAGTTTTTCTATCCCTTTCTTTTTACTTTATGCTTTTAATTATGTTTATTCTTCCTTCTACCTTTCTTTTAATTATGTCTAGCTAAATCTTTTAGTTGATTTTAGGGATTGAATGCCTAATTGAATTTATGTAAGTGTTTTTGTTTACAATTAGCCTTTCAATCTAGATGCATGTTTTCATGGTGCTTATTCTCATGCATGATTACTTGATCACTAATTGTGTATGCATAGTTATGTTCATATGCCTTGATTAGGATATTGCATAATAGATCTCATGAATACATGATATGATAGTTTGATTTGTCTTAATTGATAATTGAATTATTATATGTTCATATATAATTGATTTGGTGTCTTAGTTGAACCTAGTTGATTATATCCTTGATACTTGTTCTATTTTGCACTTGATTTTGATTCTTACAATTCGAAAGAATATTAGGATCTTGTTAGGTGACAACTTGCATTGCTTTAATTAGGGTGTAGGTTATTTTTGCATGTATCACATTTAGATTGGATTAAATTGGTTACTTGTATGCATTAATTACTTGCATATATTTGATTAGGTAGGCTTCCCTAGAATCAACACTTTTCCTTATTTGAGTTTTATCCTTATTTGTTTATTTGCCTTATTTATTATTTGCTCTATTATTTGTTTATTTCTTTATTTGTTTAATTGAGTCTTCTATTTATTTGTCTAGATTTTAATACCACAAACATTCTCTATACTTTTAATTGCCTAGACATCACGTTAATTCTATAGTAGAAGTATTGTGTGCGTGTTCGATATATCAATCCCTGTGGATACGATACTCGTACTTATTCTATACTATACCTATTTTTGTGTGGTAGAAAATAGTGCGATCAAAACCTTTTCTACTTAATATTCTGAAATCGATCACCTCGATCGGTACTTGTATCTTATAATTTCTTTCATCCCCGACGGAAATCGTAGGATGTCGGATCTGGTTATCTTATGAAGCTTCATGACTTTTCTTTTTACATAGTATAAGTGTTTTACACTTAAAATGCTATTATCTTGATCGATCGTTCGATCAATAATGATCTTCGTGGTTCTATTAAAACATTGGGGCCTTAACCCAAATACTTAAGCTCAGAAAATTATCACATTAACTCCGAAGAGTCGTTCCATATTCTCGGCCCATTATGATTTACAAGTCCGGCCCAATTGGTTGGCCCGGCTTAATAAGTAATTAATCAGTCCAAATGGTTGGCCCGATCTGTTAAATATATCATTGGCCCATTATTCAATTTAATCGGCCCAAATGGTTGGGCTCGATCCATTAAATCAATTATCGACCCATGTTTCAATTTAATCGGCCCAAATGGTTGGGCTCGATCCATTTAACGACTATTGGCCCATATTTTAATAATTTTCGGCCCAAATGGTTGGGCTCGATCCGTTAATAAATTTTCAGCCCATTATGCATTCGTTAATTATTATGACCCATTAGTACTCGTTTAATAAATTTTCGGCCCGTTATATATATATATATACTCGTCGGCCCAGCTCGTGGCCCGGCCCATTATTAACTTGTTAGCCCGGCCCGGATTATTTTACGGGTAAAAACCCTCTCCTGCTCGTGGGTTTCATTCACGGCTTGCACCCTTTCTTCTCTTCTTCCTCGCGACATCTCCCCCCCCCCCCCCCCCTCTCTCTTCTGCCTTCTCGGCAGTCCGTCGCCGTTCGACCTCCGCTCTCGCTGACGGTTGCTATTTGGCGGCTTCTATCGCCGCCATTCACTGTCCTTCTCCGTTCTTTGGGTTTCCGATTTCCCGAGGGATGGGGGTGCCCTAATTGAATTCGGATTTTGGGGGATAATTTCTCCGGTGGCTCTTCCGATGAATTGGCCGCCGAATCTGTCCCTTCTTCATCCTCCGTCGCCGTGGTGAGACGGTTCTGGCACAGGCCTCCTCTGTTCTCGATATCTCTTCCTCCGGTGGCTCGGGTTCCGTTGATTCACTCCGCCGGCCGGGAGCAACTCCCACGGCGACTCCGTTGGGTTGGCCGTTCGGTCTAAATTGAGGCTTTGTCCTCCCCGATTGGAGGAACAGTTCCTACTTGGCTTCGCCGTCGTTCTACGCCGTTGCTGTCGCCGCCGTGGCTGCTGCCGCCGTTACTATCTCTCTCTTCTGTCCTCTTTTCCTTCTTCTGTCCATTTCTTCTAACCTTCTTTCTTCCTCTGTAGGTGGAGTGGCTCCGACTGGTGGCCCTCCTTGCGGTGGCGGCTTCCCCTGTTTCCGCCGTGGCTCCTTGTGGGTCTTACTTGGTTTTGGCATTCCCCTGTTGCCATGTCCCTCCTACCGATGATGATAAGTCCCTTCTTACTTCTTGTTCTTCTCTTCTCTCTCTCGGTTCTAGCTGATGGTTAGATTATGCTATTGTTCTTGGGGTTTGGAGATAGTTTGTGTGTTATGTGGATTATATAGACTGTTGTTGATTATTGTTGGGTTAAAATGTCCAGTTTTGGAGCCATTGTTGTGTTCGGTTTTATTGTTAAACTGGAAATTCTTTGTGAGGTCCCTAATGCCTTATGATTTAACATGCTTGGTCATGAATCAACATCTATATGAAGGCAAATTACCATCCTTAATGGTCATTCTTGTCCTAAGTCATATTTCATGCTTGCATGCTTGGTTTTGGTTGAAATCTCTAAGTCCTATGAACATGCATTAGGTTTCCTTGCTTGGGCAGTTTCTAGGCCAAGTATTTGAGGTCTTTTGGTGGGAAAAACATGCTTGTTTGGCTTGGTTCCTAGAGAAATATGGAGAAAGGGTACTTACTTGCTTGATGGGGTTTGGAAATAGTGGTCTTTGGCCTTGATTTGGGGTTGTCTTCTTGGTATCCTTCCTAGCTGCTGCTCTCTCGGTTTCCTTCTTCTAGGGCCGAGTGTTGGTGACCTATGGAGGTTGAATTAGTTCTCTTGCATACTGGAACCATTCCTTATCCAACAATGGGTTTATGTAGGGTCTTACTTGTGTTCTTGGGGCTGGAAATGCTTGCTATCCTTGGTTCCCTTCTCCTCCTTCCCTTGTACTTGTCCCTATGGTTGTGTGGTTTCTTGTTAGCTCATGCATGGCTGAAAATCAAAGGGGGAGGGGAAGATGTATGCCTTACCGTGAGCTTGGCTTGATGAGGGTTGGAAATCTATGGCTCTTCCTTCCTCTTCTTGGTCCTTACTTGTTGTTCTTCTCGGTTCTCTCTCTTGCTACTCTCTCGGTTCTCTTGCTATCACTCTCTCTAGTTTGAATGTTGGTGTTGTTGTGTGAATGATAAAATGGTAACTTGTTGTGGTGTGTTTTGTTGTGTGTAGGTTTAGCCTCAATCATCATGGGGGAAAGAGAGAGATGAATGGGGATTGGGGGAATGTTCCTTCTCAAGGATTTTGGCAGATTTTTGTAAGAAAAAGAAAGGAGGGAGAGAGAGTGTGCCGGCGTGCATGCTGTTGTTACTTCCCCATGCAAATTTGGAGCAATGATGATTGGGTTAATCCCTTCCTTAATCCCACTTAAGGGGTGTTTATCCTCTAATTATTGGGGTTAGGGATCCTATTTGAGCTCTAATTATGTAAATGAGAGGGAGTGTTATTGTTAGGGGCTGCCGATTCTTCTCATCTTCTTTCTTTCTTTCTTTCTTTCTTTGTTTTTTTTTTTTTTTTTTTTTTTTGTACATTATTTTAATAAAATGTAATCTTCATTTATTGTATGATATTGTTATAACATGTAACTGTATTTATTTACACGAAGCGTGTTAAGCTCGGAATAATGTTTACGTTCTTGGGCCTTTATTCTTATTGGTAATTAAATCGTGTCTCGGGTCTTAAATCTTGACATGGGCCTCGGCCCTTCTTGAATAATGATAAATACTCATTTATTCTATCGGGCCTTCTTAATTAATTAAACCTTATTGGTACATTACTCATAGTTATATGTTATTGCTTTCCGAAATCCCTTTAAAATTTTTGGTTATCCTCATAATATAATAATAACAATAATCTTAACCATTAAATAAATGTCGAGGTTTTATTACTCACTAATAAAAACCGCGACTATTACAGTTTCGTACTGTATAGAGAATTGATAAAAATTCTGCACTTTCTAGTAAGATTTAGAAAGTTTCAAATTATGTTTTAAATGCATGTATGACGTAATAAAAATTCTGAACATTTGTAGTAAGATTTTGTAAGTTTCGTACTGTGTTCTTAAGTGCATAGAGCGAAGTGATAAAAAAATTATCCACTTCTCTAGCAAGATTTTGAAAGTTTCGTACTATGATCCATACAAATAGTACGAAAGTATAAAAATAATATTGTATCCTTAAGTACATGGATCAAAGGAATAAAAATCAAAAACTTTATATAAAGAAAAACTGAAACAAAGAAGTACGAAAAGTATTAAAATCGTACCAAAAAAAACAAGTAAGATTTTCATAATACATTCTGAATTCATATGTGTGAGAGAGAGATAGAGAGATGGTAATTGAATGTTAAACTCTTGAAAATATATGGGTTCTCCTCGTACCTCCGATTCACCACCACAAGCGATGAACCTGCAAAAAGAAAATGCAGAATATATGAACGTGGAAAAGAAAATACTAATAAAAATTCAAACAATAACAATAGTAGTAGTAGAATGAAGAAGAAAAGAGAAACATTATTCTTCTGTGAGGGCACCCCTATTCGTGGGAATTCCCTCCAACTTCTCATTCGAATGCAAATTCTTCTTGGACTTATCCGGTCTATCACTAACAAATTCAACCACTCCATCATCGTCCACTATCTCACCTTCCTCCGTCTCATAATCCACCCCGGCCAAACCCGATTCACGCTTCGCCGGAATTTCGCCCAAAGAAGTACCACCATCCTCCCCGGAATTTTCCAATTTCCTATCTCAAACCTCAGCATCATCAATTCTGTTAGTGCATGGGCTGCATGCATCTCATATTTGAATTGGCATTTTATGTTGAGACTTCTGCTGCGTTGCTTTTGATTGGAGTGCATGTATCAAGAATAATATATTATTATATATATTATTATATTCGTAGAAGGAAGAAGAATCATGCATGGAAAGTTACCATGCATAGAAGATCAGCCTGAAGGCTATTTCTAGAATGCCCAAACTGAAGAATGTGTTCTTGGTGGATCAACTAAAGGCAAATCTAGTGAGTATAAGCCAGCTCTGTGATCAAGGAATGGATGTAAGATTTGATAAAGGTACCTGTACTGTGTATGAGAACAAGAAGGTATATCTGGTTGGTAAAAGATTTTTTGATAGTTGTTATCTAGTTAAATGCAACCATAAGAGCTTCAGTGCTAAGATGAGTGAATTTCAGATTTGGCATTAAAGACTAGGCCATCCTAGTTTCAGGCATATGAAGACATTGATGAACAATGATGTTATCATTGGTTTACCGAAGCTGAGTTTGGATCATGAAGGGCAGTGTGGTCCTTGTATGAGTGGGAAGCAGATCCATGCCACTCACAAGGCAGTATCTGTAGTCACTACAAGCAGTATTCTTGAACTACTTCATATGGATTTGATGGGGCCGATGCAGACTGAGAGCCTTGGGAAGAAGAAATATGTTTTGGTGGTTGTGGATGATTTCTCTAGGTATGCTTGGGTAGATTTCTTAACAGAGAAGTCTGAGGCCTTTGAATCTTTCAAAAAGCTACACAAAAGAGTCACTAGAGAGAAGGATAAGCATGTCAAGCGCATTAGAAGTGATCATGGAAGAGAGTTTGACAATGTCTTATTTGAAGGATTCTGTGATGTAGAAGGAATTGAGCATCAATTCTCTGCACCAATTACTCCTGAGCAGAATGGTGTTGTGGATAGGGAAAATAGGACTCTTCAAGGAATGGTGAGGACTTTGATGAAGGCTACAAAAGTTCCAGCTAGATTTTGGGCAGAGGCGATGAATACAGCATGCTATATCTCTAATAGGATCTATGTTAGACCAAAGATGACTATCACTCCATATGAGATTTGGAGAGGAAGGAAGCCAAATGTTAAGCACTTTCACATCTTTGGAAGTACATGCTATGTGTTGAATGATAGAGATCAGAATAAGAAGATGGATGACCGCGGTGTCAAAGGAATCTTTCTGGGATATTCTATGAACAGTAGATTCTTTAGAGTGTTCAATAGCAAGACTGAGACAGTTATAGAATCTGTGAATGTCAGATTTGATGATGAAAGAGGCTTTGATATCTCCATGATTGGTGAGAATGAGAATGTTGCAGCTGGTATTTCTGAAAATGCTTCCAGAACTGATCTCAATGGTGAGTCAGAATCTGCTGATGAATTTGTTAAGGAAGAAGAAGCTGTAGTGAATTGTTCTGAAAAATGCAGGAGCTCCTCAAGTTCACAAGAATCATTCAGCAAATAATGTTATTGGAAATCTGAATGATGGAATTAAAACAAGAGGCAAGAAGCAGGACTATGCCAAGATGATCTCAAATGTAGCTCATGTGTGCTTTACTTCAAAGATTGAGCCTAAGAATATCAAGCAGGCTCTTATGGATGAGAACTGGATTGCTGCAATGCAAGAGGAACTTATGCAGTTTGACAGGTGCAAGGTATGGTACTTATGTCCAGAACCAGCAAATGCCAACATCATTGGCACTAAGTGGGTGTATAGAAACAAGACTGATGAGAATGGTAATATTGTCAGAAATAAAGCAAGGCTTGTTGCACAGGGCTGGCTATACACAAGTTGAGGGGGTGGACTTAGATGAAACTTTTGCCCCTGTGGCAAGAATGGAGTATGTTAGATTGTTACTTGGAATTGCCTGCCATTTGAATCTTAAGTTGTATCAGATGGATGTTAAAAGTGCCTTTCTGAATGGCATTCTCAAGGAGGAGGTATATGTAAGGCAACCAAAAGGATTTGAGAATCTTGAGTTTCCAAATCATGTGTACAGACTGCAAAGAGCATTGTATGGGTTGAAGCAAGCACCTCGTGCTTGGTATGACAGATTGTCTGAGTATCTGTTGTTGAAAGGATACAAGAGAGGCAGTGCTGATAAAACTCTATTTGTGAAGAAGGAGAATTCTGATGTGCTGCTGGTGCAGATTTATGTAGATGATCTTCTGTTTGGTTCACAATCTGAGAAGCTAGTAAATGAGTTTGTGAAGCTTATGAAGGAAGAATATGATATGAGCATGTTTGGTGATGTGAATCTATTTCTTGGGCTTCAAGTTAAGCAATCAAGGGATGGGTTCTTTGTTACCCAAAGTACTTATGCTAGAAATCTGGTCAAGAGGTTTGGTCTTGAGTATGCTAAGCCTAAGAGAACTCCCATGAGTACTGATTGGTGTCTAGATGTTAGGTTTTTCGTCATGTTTTCGTGTCCATTTTCGTTGTGTTTTTATTTCTTTTCGTGTGTCTTTGGCTATGAATTGGTTGTTTGGAGTTTTTTGTACTTGTAGGATGAAAAGAGCGGAAACAAGAAGAAAACGAGAAGAAAGGTTGTTGAGCAATCATTGACCTCGAGTTCTAACCTCTTACGATTTTATTAAAAATTCATTTTGGATGCAATGAAAGCATTATATCGAAGAGGGGTTCGATAGGAGCACATAGGCGAAAACGGAGGTCAATTTGGAGTTCGGATGAGGAAGTTACGGCAGAAACAAAAGAGTCGCGCGCAATCGTCCAGTCTCTGATCTGGACGATCGGCTAGATTTCCTTAGGATCTGGACGATCGGCCAGATGTCCGCGTCCAGGATTTTGTTTCCTTATATAATTAGGTTTTCTTCCTATTATAAATACTAGTACTTTGGGACAAATTTGTATCAACTTTTACCATTATTTAGCTTTAGTTTTCAGCATTCAAATACTCTAGATTAGCTTTTTATCGTTCGGATCTGAATTCTTCGTTCGTTGCAATTTAATTGAAGACTTCTTCGTTTAATTCAAGTTCTTCGTTATTCGTTCAATTTCGTAAGTTCTTTTATTGCTTTCGTTTATTTGTTTTAATTGCTTGCTTTCGTTCTAGATTCGATTTCTTAATTGCTTCGTTTAATTTCCTTAGTTTAATTTCGTTCGTTCGTTCGATTTCAAGTTCTAGTTTAGATTCGTTTTTCTTTCACTTTTGATTACTTCGTTTTTTCCAAATTCTTAGAGTTAGATTTATTTACTTAATTTCCAGATTTTCAAATTTAGTTTAATTATGTTTAGATTCATTTTTGTTTTCTTCGTTGTTTCCTTTATTGCTTTCTTTTCGATTCTTGCCTAGGTAGATTTATTGCTTTCTTCTAGTTTAATTCTTAGATTTATTTCTTGTGTTATAGATAAGTTATTTACTTGCTTTTTATTTATTGCTTTGATTTATTTTCTTGCCTAGGACTTTAAACTAAAACCCAAAAATCTTATTTACTTGCTTTCTTAGTTTAGGATTTTACTACATAATTATTTGCCCTGTTAAGTTTTCCTTCGAGATTCGACATTGGGTTTCACTTGCTAGTGCTACGATATGATTTCGTTCTATTGCGAAAACTTTTTATGAAACAAGTACTTCAGTGAAACTTCAAGAAGATCCAGAAGGTGTATCTGTTGATCATACTCTCTATAGAAGCATGATAGGGAGTCTGCTGTATCTCACTTCTAGCAGACCTGATATTTGTCAAAGTGTTGGTGTTTGTGCTAGATTCCAGGCTGATCCAAAGGAGAGTCATATGAATGCTGTCAAGAACATCATCAAATATATCAAAGGGACAACTGATATTGGTCTTTGGTTTTCAACTAATACATCTATTCAGTTGCATGGTTATTGTGATGCAGATTATGCTGGCTCTTTAGTGGACAGGAATAGCACCTCAGGTGGATGCTTTTATCTAGGAAGCAACCTTATTTTATGGTATAGCAAGAAGCAAGTTGGGATTTCTCTGTCAAGTGCAGAGGCAGAGTATATTGCAGCCAGTAGTTGTTGCACTCAGCTAGTGTGGATGAAGAAAATGCTTGCTGATTATGGCTACAAGCAAGATGTTATTCACATTTTATGTGACAATGAGAGTGCTATCAATATTGCTAAGAATCCAGTTCAGTTCTCCAAGACTAAGCATATTGATGTCAGATATCACTATCTAAGGGAGTTGGTTGAAGAGGGTACATTGAATATTGAGCATGTTCACACAGAACATTAGCTGGCTAATATCTTCACAAAAGCTCTGGATACTGCAAGATTTGAGCTTTTAAGGGCCTCTCTTGGGCTCTGCACCTTGTGACTAACCGTTCTTGAGTTATTGAAGGTTAGTGTATATATGTATCGTATTTTTATTTTCTGGACTTCTTGGATTTCTAGTGTGCTTATGATAGCTGATGAGTTAGATATTTTCTAGGAGATTTATGGTGTTGATGTAATCACCTTGAAGTTCTTGTTATGCTGCAATTTGCTGTGTTGCAAATTGGTTTTTTATCATAAAAATGTGCATGAAGAGCATCTGCTCTTAAATATTGCACTTAAATGGGCTTTTGTATTATGGCTATTTCAAGTGAACGTGTTACAACTGTCAGACAGTGAGTGGAATCGGACAGTTACTTATTCAAATATTGTGAGGAGGGAGTTTATTTCTCTCATTCCTCTTTGCTCTAGAAACCCTAACTCTCTCTCTGCGAGTCAGTGTGTGCTTGTGCTCTGTGCTGCTACAATCATATCATCAAACAATACCTCAAGTAAATCCTCTCAAAATCCCTTGGGCGAGAAGTATTGCCCGTTGTTCGCGGCTAGTTAGAGAAAATGATTGGACTCTTCCAAGAGGAAACGTGAAGGTGCTACTGCCGAAGATAAAATTCGGGAGATGGAACCAGAACTTGGTGATTTTTCTAGTGATGGAGAGAATAGTAAAAGGGGAGGACGTCGTGTTCACAGCAAACGTACTCTTGTTGCTGACCTCCCTATCCAGCTTGCTCCAAGGAATGTGAGCAAAGCCTCAAACCCTAAGAAGTCTTCTTCTACCAAAAATGTTACTAGGAAGAAGAAAGTTGATGTTAATGTTGATAAGCAGAAAGGTGGTGATAGGAATGAGGCTCGTTCTGAGGAGCCCATTGAAGATCCTGAAGAAGATGATGCTATGAAAGCCAAGAGGGCAGCAAAAGGAAAAGTGAAGATGGTGGTTCCTCCTTCTCGAGCTCGTACAAGGGCTGCCGTCCAAAAGCTGTTGGGCGATGCTATCAAGGCTGCAAAATCTGCTATTGCTGCTCCTGTGAAATATGCTGCTACTGCTGCCGGTGCTGCAAAGGGCAAGGGGAGAGTGAAGGCTCCTGCAGTTCGAACCATGCTTACTGCTGCCCAGAAAAGGGCTCTGTACAGTTCTCCAGTTGATGGGTATGGTATTCCCTCACCTTCTGATTCTTTGCATACTGAAGACAATGTTGAAGCTGATCTTGTTGGAAAATTTGATCCTAACACTCATGTATCTATTTATGAGTATATGCGCTGGGAGTACTTGCAGCATAGGAATTTCCTCGATGATAGATTTGTCACTGAGCATTACCTGCATAGAGCTGACGTCTATGAGTGGTTGAAGGCAGCTAATCTGCTGCAAGCTGTGTTAAAGGGGCATACATATGTTCCTGAAATGATCAGGGAATTTTATGCTAATCTGGGTGATCAAGTTATTGATGAGAAATCTCTAAATTTCCACAAGGTTTTCATGAGAGGTAGGCTGATTGAGTTTAGCCCAGATGTTATAGGAAGGGCTCTGGGAAGAGAGCCTGTGTTTGAAGATGCTCTATGGTATCTTGATTTTGATGAGGTTGCCTCTACTCTTATTAAAGGCCAGGCAAGGTCAAGAAGTGGCCTAATGATTAACATTTAAATCAGGCCATCAAGTTGGAATCCAAGTATGCTAACCTTCACAGCATATCTGTGAGGAATTGGACACCCACTTGTCATCGTTATTCTGTGAGTAGAAGAGAGGGCACTCTACTGTATGCCATTGGGAAGGGCATGGACATTGACATGGGCTGTCTGATCTTTGAGAAGATCTGTTCTTTCATAAAGGATTTGGGCGAGATGAAAAGGTTATACTTTCCTGGTCTCATTGGAAAGATTTTAAAATCTCAAGGTGTTCCCTCAAGGCCTACTGATTCTAAGCCTGTTAAGCTTAAGGCCATGCGTTTCAGTTCCAAGTTACTCAAGCCTGTTCATGGAGTAAACTTGGATAGTGACTTTGAAGATGAAATCGATTTATCTGATGGAGATGATGATGTGGCCTCTGCTAAAGAGAGTGTATCTGTTGGTGAAGAAGATGTGCTTGGTGCTGAGGGCAAGCCTGCTGCACAATTTTCGAGGAAGTATTCTAGGAAGTCCTCAAAGAAAAATGCTCCTCAATCCAAAGAGAGGTGCTGCAAAATCCTCTAAGAAAGTTGTAGTTGTATTTGATGTTGCTTCTGTAAAGAAGCAAAGAGAGGGTTTGAAGGCCCAGTTGGTTTCACTGCATAAGATGATGAAACACATCAGCTTGCAAAGACAGCTTGTGCAGACTATGCTAGAGGCACTCCCTGAGATTGAGGAGGATGCACACTCCATTCCTGCTGAGGACATTGCAGGTCCTTCCAGAGTTAATCCTGTTGAAAAAGCTCCTTCTCATGTTGAAGAAGTGTCTGAAGAGGTGGATGAGTCAATCCACATCAATGATGAAGAAGTTGTTGTGCAGGATGGTGGTGTTGTTCCTGATGCTGCTGCTGAAGATTCTGTGTTTATGTCTGCTAATGAGGATGAAGTTGAGCGCACTGTGGAGGTGGAGCGCACATAAGAGCTTAATGCTGCTGATGATGCAGGTGGAGAGGTCTCCAGCAAGCCTGCTTAGTAATCCTTTGGCAGTTAGCATAAATTGAGGGGGAGTATCAGTCAGAAGATGTGTATGTTGGTTCTTCTCTCTCTCTCTCTCTCTCTCTCTCTCTCTCTCTCTCTCTCTCTCTCTCTCTCTCTCTCTCTCTCTCTCTCTCTCTCTCTCTTATCTCTATTTTTGTTGTGGGTGTGAATACTTTTGATTATTCCTATTTATTTGTATGTAATAGTAAATAGGTGGATTTCTGGTTTTCTGGATTTCTTTGGTTGGTATTGGTGGAATTCTGAAGGTTACGGCCTGTAATAGTATGGTAGGTATGTCATCTGCCGTTGGTTCAGACTTTTCATGGATTTCTATGGTTATGGTCTGTTCTGGATAACAGAGTATTTGCTGCTGTGTTTGATCTGTTTTGCTAGCAGCCGTTTGTGTGGTTTTGATAATGGTTTGGTAGTGTGGGTGAGCTCCTTGCCACCATTTTTCAAAATCTAATTTGTGTGTGCTGTTGATGGATCTTGAGAACAGTTTGGTAGTGTGGGTGAGCTCCTTGCCACTGTTTTTGTCAAGATTTGGATATTGATTTGAGGGGGAGCATGTGTTTTGGTCTGATATGATAAGGAATTACTGTTCTGTTGCATGAGTACTTCAATCTGCTCCTCTTTTGTGCTGATCTTTTGCATTGTGTGATACATGCAATTTATGCTGAGTTTGAAAATGCCAAAGGGGGAGATTGTTAGTGCATGGGCTGCATGCATCTCATATTTGAATTGGCATTTTTATGCTGAGACTTCTGATGCGTTGCTTTTGATTGGAGTGCATGTATCAAGAATAATATATTATTATATATATTATTACAATATCTTTATCTTCATCTTCGTCTTCATCTTTATTTGAGTCTCGTTCTTTAACCAATTGGACATATCAAACATTTATATGAGTTCATCTATGGTAACATGTATGCCTTCCACAGTATATCGCACCATCACTACAACTATACGTATGTTCTCCTTTTGTTACTTGAAAATTAGAGCAGATTCATACCCAAAGATTTGGTATAAAATATGAGATATAATAGTCATTACCAGTATGGTGATTTTCTTGAAAGCTTTGGCTTGATATTGGACACCATGATATTTAAGAAAAGTGTTGTTAGGGTTGTAACTAGCTTTGGACTTAAACTCTTGCAGGGGCATCAAGAGCTAAACAAGAGCGAACGAAAGCGCCTGTGTCGAATACTAGACTGCAAGAAGCTATCAGTGGAAGCCTGTATGCATGCAGCACAGAATGAGATGCTCCCTTTGAGGGTGATGGTGCAAGTCCTCTTCTTCGAGCAAGCTCGGGCTTCGATGGTCGGGGGGCAAGTGAAAAGCGCGTTCCCTAAAAACATAAAGGTGCTTCTAGAAGGGCATTCGTCTCCAACAAAATCTAGCGTCTCCACATTGAAGATGAAGCTGGTTGAAGACAACGACATGGAGAATCACAATAGCCTAGACGGGCGAGTAGTTAAGTCTTCGAAGATCGGACCTCGGAGAATGTTCAGCAAGCTCTAGCCTATTAGTAGAAGTGCAAGTGAGAAGAACTGAGTTTTTTGTTCTGTGTTTTTAGTTCAAGTGGTTCTTTTTCTTACCAAGGTATATACAATATTTTGCCTTGAATTAATCCTAGTTTTTTTTGTTTTAGTTTATGTTCTAAATTCTTGCAAAAATTCATTTTTTTGTAAGTTACTTGTGTAGCCTACTGCAATAAAATCATAAGGGAAAATTGCTCATTTATATTATTCAAATTTGTGAATATAAATCATGATAGAACTTGATTTAATTCACATTTTTATATATATAATGTTTCATATTACAAAGTAAGAGCATTGGATCATACAAAACATAAAAACTCCAAGAAAATTGAACCATTTTCTTGGACTATTGAGCATAACCCCCTGCATTATTCTGCAAGAACATCGTTATTTTCTTTCAATTTCATCTCTATTTTCTTTCAATTCCATCTCTATCATTATTTTTCACCAAAATCAAATTGTGACTAAAAGAGAGCACACAAAACCATTCGGGGGGAATTTTGCCATTTGCATGTTAACTTTATGTATTACTCATTCCTACCAAACAACAAATGTGTTACACATTCATTATGAAACTTTCCTACCAAACAACAAATTAGTGTTGAAACCTATGTTTTAATCCCGGGCCGACTATCCCACCCGAGCTACCAAACGAGCCCTAAGGTGTGAACGGGCACTACCTGAGGAATAAGAGGTTAATTAATGAGGAGCAGTCATGGTAGCTCTAATTAATTAATGGATATGGAAGGTCTTAAACACGGGGTTCGAACTAAACAAAATACCAGCCCCAATCTACATAATTGGGACAGAGCGGTGAATCAGTTATGACTCTTTAGTGGAGTGTGTCATAGCTCTAATGAGATACATGTTCAGGAGTGGACATGGAAATATCTTACTCCCTCCGTCCACCTATTTCTGACACGCTTTCCTTTTTGGGCCGTCCCACTATTTCTGACACGTTTCCTTTTTCGGAAAGAATTAGCCACTAAGTAGTACAATTAGTAAATCCCTAATTACACTTAACATTCCATACTTAATTCTCATCCACTCATTTTTCTGCACGTAGTTCAATATAATTTAAATTTCGAAAGTTTAAATTATTATAACTTGCTCGTTTGTTATCGGAATTTTATGATTTTTATATCAAATTAAAGGTCTTTATACGATCTTTCATTTAAGATCAGACAAGAACATGTTTTTATGCATTTATGATGCTCTGTTTCTAAAATATGTTTAAATACATAAACCACATTACATTCCCTACAAAATGCACTTTATACACTAATCACTTCCGTCTTAAATCCCGTGCAAAAAGCCAACGTGTCAGAAATAGGTGGACGGAGAGAGTATTAGATAAGGCCCAACTCTGTCTGGTATCTGATCCCTAGGATGGCCCAAACAGACCTCGGGAATCGATCAAAATTGTATTATTGAATTTGGACTCAATAATTGTATTCAAACCCAGTATATGATATGTATTGGATTTATATCCGGTGAATGGATATTAAATATAATTAATTAAGATTTATATCCTATGGGATAAGATTAAATATAATTAGTTATTATTTAATTATTCAAGGATAAGATTAAATCTAATAGGATAAGATTTATTTATTTAAATCTTATGGGGATAATATATATATTTATTCTTCTACTGGTATTAGGATTAATTCTATTTATTAGAATTTGTTCCGGTAATACAGTTGCAAAACAGAACAAATTAATTCCTTATTAATTTTGTATTAATTAAAGGAATAAGATTTGTAGTTATGGAAAAGAATAAATAAGGGATTGGCACAGATATGGTTAGAGATAAATAAGGGACCATATCTTCTTATTTATGTACCATATAAATACTCTCTAATTCTCTCATCTAAGACCCTAGTTGTCATTTTGTGAATTGACGCGAAAACCTAGGAGACGAGAGAGAGAGAGTGCCGCCAGTTTCTGAGGAAGGAGATCGAGGTTCCAGAGATCTCGAGACGTCCACCGAGTCTCAGATCAAGAGTTGTGGGATCACATTCTAGAATATCAGAACCGTAGATCGTTCAGATTCGTCTCAGATTCTCCGTCTACGATAATCATAAGGTATGTACTCGAACCGTTGTATGAACTTGTGTGCACGATCGAATCACCACACCCAATCCAAGATCTGGGATTCGGGTGGCTTTCAAGTAGCCAACCCAACAGTCGCAGAATGGGTAGTTTAATATATTATTCTATAGTTTACATCCATTCTACAATAAATAAATAAATAAATAAATAAATAAATAAATAAATAAATAAATAAATAAATAAATAAATAAATAAATAAATAAATAAATAAATAAATAAATAAATAAAATTGGACACATAAAAAATAAAAATAAAAATTAATTTTACCTGCCCCAACCCCACCGACCCTAGTATTCCTCCCCATCTCCTTCTTCCCTTTTCCAATCGTATATACACGGTTGAGGAAAAAAATTGTGACCGTCGTCGTTGTTAAAAATGAGTCGCCGTAGCGTCGCCTCCGAAGAAGATCGTTGTTGTAGCGCTGCCTCTGACCAATAACTTTGCCGTGAGCAAGAAGAAGAAGATGGATTTGGGCCTTTGACGCCGCCATCGGTGAATTCTTGGAGTTGTTTTAATTAGTTTAGATTTATGATTATTGTTGATAGAAGTAATGATATTATTCAAAAAGATTTGTATTTGAATATATAATTGACAAATGTGTATTCATGTATATTGTGTGTGATTGGTCATTGGATGAATTGGAGTTTTTGGCTATTTCATGTCTACTCGGTTGAGATTTTCTTGCAACCATGTACGACACAGTTGGATTATATTTGCAACCGTGTACGTAGTTTAATCCTTGAATTCGTATTCGTAGTTGGATTATAAAGCCTTGATAAAATCTGTTTGCAAAAACCATGTGAGAAATACAACATAGAAAAGGGAGTAAACAACATACACTTACATATTACATATGTGTTGCATTAATTGCCTCGTTAAATAACAAAAAATCTTGTGGGGAAAACAATTACAGTATTAAGCGCCTTTTGATTTCACATAAATTTTAGGTATAAACCTTGAAAGAGGGATGACATGATAGTCATCGGTGGGCACCTTTGTCATTTGCAACTTTAACATTATTGAAATCATTCAATCCATATAATTAAAGCTTAATTTGTTAATTTTTCCTTCTAAGTTCTGAAGGTGAAAAATAAAACATATCAAACTTTAATTTTTATCTTTTTTATTTATTTATTATAGATTTAATAATTTCAATATTAATTTTTAAGGTACTCTCTACGTTTCATGTTAATTGTCTATAAAGGAAATGACACAATAATCAATACTTGTTGGGATAAGGGATTTCATAATATATTGTGAAAGTATAATCTTTCTATTTTAAGTAAATGAACAATTAAACCAGACATTCTAATAAAGAATTATAGACAATTAGGACATGACAATGAAAATATTTTGGGAATCTAATAAATTTGCACAGAAAAGACTAGCAACAAAGAATGCATTTAAAGAAAAGTAAAATTAAAAATAAAAATCATAAGTTTGTATTGTATTATTTGAAAAAATAAAAAATAAACTTTTTACTAAGAAAGGTATTGGGTTTTGGCTAAATTTTGGGTTAATTATCACTTATGGTCCAACCATTGCAATTGTAATTACTTTATGGCTCGACCTCTTAAAAATACAAATATGCCTGAACATTGTTCATTTTTTACACTTATGGCCTGACATTTTTAAATTACAAAAATGGCCTAAACTTTGTTCCTTCTACACTTATGGTCTGGGAACAAATTTCAGGTAATTGAAGGTTGACTAGGCTCGCCGGAATCCTACGTAAATAATATGCTTGTCACGTAATTTTTTTTTTTAAAAAAAAGACCTTGTTTATCTCGTCGAGCTTGCCTTGCTAAATTTTATGTCAATATCAAGTAAAAAAAATAACATACATCAATATCAAGTAAAAAAAAATGGATTTAAAACACAAAATAAAAATAAGAAATATTTTTTTTATTTACTTTTGATGTCTTAAAGTTGATCATGAAATAAAACGTAGCAGTACAAAAACATGAACACAATTTTCTGTTGTTAATTTTGACGTGACTAGCATATTATTTACATAGGATTTCGACAAGCCTAGTCAACGTTCAATTACTTATAAAATATTCTCGGGCTATAAGTGTAAAAAAAGAACAAAGTTCAGACTATTTTTGTATTTTTTATTTTAAAAAAAAGGTTAGTCCATAAATGTAAAAAATAAACAAAGTTCAGACCATATTTGTATTTTTTAAAAGGTCGGGTCATAACGTAACTACAGTTACAAAGGTTGGGTCATAAGTGATAATTAACACCCAAATTTTTTGGCGTAGAAATACACAAAGTGGGCTAAAATTATGATAATTATCACAATTTTAACTTACAAAACTAAAATTGTCACATTTTTTATAATCTAGTCACAATATAAATTTATGGCTTTAAATGTGTACTTCACATAACATTTAATACAATTAAAGCTTATGAGTTGAATCGTTGTCAAAGGATAAAGGCAAGAGAGCCACACCATTCCAAGTTTCCAACTCTCAACAGTTCCAAACAAAAACAGAGAAAACAAGATCCAATCGATTACATACAGTTTAGAAATGCAGAATTAATTAGGGTTTGAGATAATCAATTACTGAATCTAGGAAGGATGAACCTTTTTAGAGTTGGAAGAGATGGCTCTGACGGCGGATTTCATGGAGGCCGCAGCAGAATTGAGGGCGGCGTCGATGTACTTGTTCGAAGCGAAAGCGGCGGCCTTCTCCAGAGTGCTGCCCATCTTGCGGGCGGCATCGGCGACGCGGAGGAGGCCGTCGTGCTCGGCTTTGCAGGTTTGGTTCATCTCCTCCTCGAAGAGGCGGAACTCCTCCATGGCGCTCTCCATCACAGAGTCCAGATACTCCTCGCTTTCCTGCAGGCACTCCTCCGCCGCCTGCTCCTCGTTTAGGCCCTCGAGCTCGAGGTGGGCCCACTCCTTGTACACCTCCACCTCGAACAGTTTGAGCAGACCTTCGATTGTGGATGGATCGAAGCTCTTGTCGCGGAGGGCTTGATCGGAGAGGAATGTGAAGTCGGAGAAGAGGGCTTCCATTTTTAGCTGCTGCCTGTGTGTGTGTGTGAGTGGGTGAGTAGTGATAAAATATTTTAGGGGAAATTAAAGAAGAGAGAGACGTTATTCTTTTTGGACAGGAAGTATATGTTTCCCGTTATCGTTAAAAGGTCCGCCTTTCCCTTAGTTGTTCAAGGCATGATAAAAGAAAAGTGCCTATGAAAACAAAAGGAGATGGTGCAAACCTTTGTATTACAAACACTCAATCATAACCTTCTATGAATATTAAAATTAAAATACAAATAAAATAAAAAATAAATGAAAGATCATGATCGAACGGTTAGCATTTCTTTTTTCTTTTTTTAATATGACATTATATTATTCTAACATAAAGTATTTTTTTTACGTTTATAATTATGTAAATTTTTTCACACGCTCAATCTTAAAATCTTGGCTCTGCCACTGTGTATATCAAAAATAGTTTTCTTCATATTGCTCATGTGTTGATGTTGTAACAAATATCCATGTTTAACAATCGTATCTTGAGTTGAAATAGGTCAAGGTCGGTGTACCAAAGTTCAAGTTGGGGCTCAACTATGGCTCAATGTCAACAGAACACATGGTTTATGAGCATGTGGCGACCGAATGCCTATGAATTATTTTAAAGGTAAACTGAATGTTTGCATATACCGCGGGTGAGAATTTCTTGATTAACATGCATATTCTCTTCAAGTGAGATCCACTGAGCTTACTAGTACTCAACATACAATTCTCTTCAAATATTTTCAGGTTAGGTATTAGAGGAGGGGACGAGCTTTCAAGCGGAACGAGGCAAGCTCAAGCATCCTCTCGCACATTCTGGTACTAGCAAAAACATGCATGGCTCATACAAGCACAATATCAGACTGTACCAAGCCATACGAGCGTTTGTCGTTTCGCTTACAGTTCGCATCTCTGCTTCTCTGCAACAGCAAATATCAGAGGAATTAGGATATAGAAGCATTATATGGAAACGGTATGATAATTGAAAAGAATGAAAGCACACATATAGATATATGTATATACCTGGTTTTAAGATACAAAAGATTTTCATGGATGGCCTCGACTGCTCCTTCAAGCTTCCTCAGCTCGAGCTCAACACCCTACTAGAGGAGCAAAATATGTAAATCATTCGATAACCTTTCCGGCTCAGATCTCCATCTAGGTTTCAAGATTTTGGCTACTTATTACGCTAAAAAATTATACCATATAGTTTATTACTTTCAGAAGTATCATATACTATATAATTATAACTTTATAACCTAGCAGAAGCCATTTTGTAGCACCCACAGCATGTAGATTTCAGGATAAACAACTAACTCAATTGATAAGGAAAAAGCGAAAGAGAATAGATGCAGAAGAATTTAGTTGCAAGTATGTTTTATACCTCATAAAGTCAACATTTATGTTAACAAATAAAAAGCTAGTCATGATTCGTTAAATTTCTCACCTCGATTTTCTCTTTTCTTGCAACTGAATCCCAATCCTTCGCTGCAATACCTGTTTTCCATTCAATATTGACACTTATATCACCACCCCCTGTATTATGGCCGTCCCCCCAAAAGCAAGCCAAATAATTTCCACCCTCAGTTGTTGTAAATGCAAACTGGCCGTGTGTGACATTTTCCTGGTGGTGGAGGGTATTCCCATAAGGCGAAGTCACCTACAATAGAACATAATCATCATGCAGACATTGCACTAAGGAAGATGTTATGTTCTATTCAGTAAAAGAAATATAGCTAAATCGACCGATAGAAATTCCAGGTATTCTAGCAAAGGACAAAAAACTCCTTTACACCATGCCATAATCCTCTCATCCACATCCACACTCATGAAGCATCATGGAGAGGGAGAGAGGGAGGGGGGAGGGGATAAAACAAAAATAAGGATTCAATTTATAAATAATTTAGCTCTATGATTTTCAAGATTGTTGGGAGCTGAAATCCTATATTTTATCAGATCTTCCAATTATGAATTTTGTATGTGTGTGTGTGTGTGTGTGCAATTTAACCAGATACCCCATGAAAATAAAGAGAAGCAACACATAGACAAAGAAGCATACTTATCAGCCATCTATTATGATAGAGTTAAGGTAGTTGATGAACGAAAGTGCTCCCTCCGTTCCCTCCGTTCCACTCCGTTTGGCTTGCTCTATTATTTTATACCTCATATCAATTCACTCTATTGGTCAAATGGAGTGGAGCGGAGAAAGTAATAAATAACTGATTGTTTGATACATATAGTCCTCAAATGAGACGATAGCTACCGCAAAGTTGCCCTATTCACTAATGATATGAAAAGATGCCTAAACCGAATTCCTAAACAATTAGTTCACGATTTAATAACTTACAAACCAAGTGAAGAATTCGATATGCAACTATGCCAAACCAAGTTCCTAATCAACTATTTAAAGACACTAATAACTTGAAAAAAAAAAGTGAATAATTTGGATCCCCAAAAGTACAATCCATCCTTTTATTTCAACCCTAAGTAATGTAACTCTAAATAACTTAAGGAAATAAAAGATAATTACAAAAATAAAGTAAATAAATATGCTAATATAGGGAACATAAACATATTTAAGCACCAGGTCTTCATTAGCTTGAGAAGTGAGACAACAATGTTCAACACACTATAGAAGTTAGTATGATGAAGACTTGAGTTTTCTTGCTAGTTAAAAATAAGTGTAGGAGACCTTAATCCTCATCGAGGAAAAAGTAAAAGAAAAGTTGAAAAAGATACATAAATAAGCATAATGTACAATACAATGATTGTGCAAGCATAAACTTAGTTTGAATATGCACACATTCAAATATCCTGGTAAGTTTATGATTAGGAATGGCTTCGGTAGGAATCAATCCTTCAGTCCGACATAGGATGCATTTGCATTAGATGTGTTGCCAGGTCATATTGAATGATGCACCATATGGATAAATTCTAAGCAATGTCATCTTCGTGCACTGCATACATTACTTTGATGCATGATATGAATTATTTTACAACACCCATTAGTTTGACCCTATCGTACAGCTCAGATTTTTTCATATTTTTTAGATAAGAAAGAGACCTTATTCGAGCTTCACCCATTAGTTTTATATGTATATATATGCGTGTGCTATACATATTCTTTGTTGTATTCTTCCAATTACTCAGATTCATTCTGATGGAAGACCTTGATTTATCACATTACTCAATATAGCTATTTAATTTCTATGAGAGAGCTTAAATCAATTATAGAATCAGTGAGCAACAGTGACAGCCATAAGCAAAAAGTGAAATGTGAGATATATAGCTATTTAATTTCTATGCATATCAACACAAATAAATACATAAACAATGATTGATTTTTCAATGAAATACTGGTAAGTTATGCGTAATTTCGGCTTTCAGCCTTAGAAGTTAGAACCACTACCTACAATCATAATTTTTTTTTTGTCTTCAGAAAATTGAACTTCTCTCGAGTTCAAACGAGCTTAACATTATATTGAACAGAAATAATTCCTCAAATAGAACTCAATTACTTTTTCACAAACATTGGCATAGTAGGATTGGGGAACGGAGGAAACCCTAACCTTGGCGGAAATGGCTGGGGTGGAGTGGACGTGGTCATCGGAAATGACGACATAATCGGCCAAAACGACGACGTTGCTCTGGATTTCTTCGGAGATGCACTTTGTGCCACTCGCCGGCAAACTCAACCATATGGCGTCGCTATTCTGCAAAAAGCACAGAAAAACCAACAGTAGCACTAGCACTACGCCGAGGTTGGCAGCAGCCACCATCGATGTTTCTCTCCGATTATATTCCTGTGTTCGATCTCAAACAAGATTTGAATCTCTCTCTCAACAACTAAGGTTTTTCGGATTCAGGTTTTGTTGGGAATTTAGATCATGACAAAGGTGCCAAAGTCACGGGTGTATGGGGAGTTGGGTTTGTGAGGGCTCGTCGTTTTTTTCTTTTTCAGGAGAATTCCGAGGCAGAAGTCTACTCTTCGCTGGTCGATTTGTCACAACCGTAGACGGAATTCAAATACGGCAGGGCGAAGGTTCCAATGAAAAAACATTTACTCTTTTTTGCCAATAACAAACCTACAAAATACCATGTTTTGAAGAGATTAAAATAGTACTCCCTCCGTCCCGCCCGATTTGGCCCGTTTTCCAAATCGGGGTGTCCCGGCCGACTTGGCCTATTTCCTTTTTGGGACCAACATTACACTTTCACTTTTTTAGTTTAATACTTTTAAATTGTTAAGAATGAATTTGATTGGCTAGTTTTAATTTTCCTTTATTGGGAACACAAATTCAAGGTTATTAATTAATGTAATTTACTCTTCCTTAAAAATCGTGCCGAAAAGAACTAGGCCAAATCAGGCGGGACGGAGGGAGTAAAATAAAATACTAATACACAAATGTAGCTTAGATATTGTTCCTTATTTCCTCCTTAATTATCTGGAGCCCCCAATTTCTTGATTTGGAGCCAGGCAGAGCATTTTAACACTAAATAGCACTCCGTTGACTAGGGGGTGTATTCAATTGAGATGTTGGCTAGATTTTTTTAGACTTTGAAAAATAAGTGAATTTTTATAAACTTTTAAAATCCATAGATGCAGAGTTTGACTAGACTCCATACAGATTGACTGACTCTATTTATTGATTTTGATGGATTTTCATGGACTTCCAATATTGTTTTACATGTTTTTTTAAAAATTAATTTACATGGATTTTCATAGACTCTGACGTTAAACTATTGTAACTATTTATTTAAATAAATAAATATACATGTGTCATACTTGTAAATAATTAAATAAAATTATCTATATTGTTAGTTAAAAAAATATCAAATAACTTTATCCAAATTATTTGAATATGTTTGCAGGGGAATATCAAAATTTATCAAATTATGCTATCTCACCAAAACAAGAATCGTACATTAAAGAAAATCCAATTAATTTATTTATAATAAAAAAAAGTTACTCTTATTTTTTTCCGTTCAAATTTTATATTTTTGTTTAGTCATTATTCCCTAAACCTTTAAAAAAATAAAAAATAAAAATGTAGCAGTAACTTAAGTATAAAAAAAAAAATCAAAATAGAGTTGAGATTTTAAAAGTTACATGTTCGAATTTTATAAAAGTGATGATTTTTACAAAAAAATTGATTTTCAAGCAAACTCATATAGTAAAATAAATTTTGAGTGCTAGATAGTTATAATTTCGATATCTCTTAAAATAAACTATAATTGTTCGGAGAAAAAATAAAAAGCATTATATATGAAGGTGGTTGATAAGAAATGGCCCATCTCCCTAGGCCCAAAGCCCAGTAGGCCCAGTTCGGCACAAGCCCAGTTCGGCACAAGCCCAATAGGCCCAGATCGGTACAAGCCCAGCAGGCCCAGGGAGTTGAGCCCTAAGAGTCAAGAACGTGGGTTGATGGAGAAGAAACCGGAGCCAGGAAACTGCCCACACCTCCACGTTCCCACCTTCACGACCGTCATTCATTTCATCTATAAATAGGAGAATCGATTGTATTGTAAACACTTACGCTATTTTGAATACAAAGCATACCCCATTTTCTCCCCGTGGACGTAGATCACACCGATCGAACCATGTATCTTGAGTCTCCTTTTACTATCGCATACAAACCTCGTACAAACTCTCACTTTATTTGGGTCACGAATCGAAGGTTCATCACTGGCGCCGTCTGTGGGAAACTGATTCGTGTTCGGATTTTCGATTCTTGCTACTCAAAATCACCAGCCATGCCGCACGGGAACCAGAACTGCTAGGAACCCCCCGCCGCCGGAGGAGCCGCCGCCGACAGCCTGAGGAACCAGCCTCGGCGGTGGGCGCGGAACAGCCCAATGACGCCCTCGCTAACGAACGAACTGGAACTGGAGAGATCCCGGAGGCCCCAAATTCCGGCCAGCAAAGCGCTGCGGATAACACGGTGGCACCCCCATCCTCGCAAGCACCAGTCCAGTCGCACCGAGCTCTCGTGAGCTCGCGTCTAGGACCGCAGGCTCATCAGACACCAGAAGGCCATGTGGAGGACCTCGTAGCAAACCGGGAGCGCGAGCTGTTCTGGCCGGAAGCGATACTACGCCAATCTCCAGTCATCCGACCGAGCTTAGCCGCTCGTCTCTCTCCGGTCATACAGTCGAACTCCACAGCCCCTCCTCCTCCTCCTCTTCCTGGGATCTAGGAGTTGCTAAGAAACTATCTCACCACGGCATCGGGGCGCGAGTTCCTCAACCAGTACACCGGTGCGCAGGGAGCCCCTCAGTTCGGACAGGGAGTCCCTCAGTTCGGCCAGGGGATCCCGCAGAGACCCGGAGGACAGGACTTGCGCAATTATCTACAACAAGTCCGCGGGCAGACCCAGATACACCCCTAGCCGAACTCCCACTTGGTCCAGCCGAATTCTCACGTAGTCCAGACGAACTACACAAGTGCACCACCCTATGGCGCACCTCAAGGACACCTGGCTGGGGGAGCACAGATTTTCGACGCGCTTGGTCGGATTATCAATCCGCTCTCGGAGGAAATCCTTAACACCCCCATGCCCTTTGGGTATACGGTACCGAAGATTAAGGCATACAATGGAGTGGGAAATCCAAGCAACTTCCTTAGCTAGTTCAAATACAGCATGTTGAACCAAAACCTAGGGAGTGTTCACATGTGCAAGCTATTCCCCGAATTGCTGGTTGATAATGCGCGGGAATGGTTCGATAGTCTGCCTCCCGGGTCGATCAGATCGTACTCCGATCTGATGAATGTGTTCGCTAGGAGCTTTTCCCAGCGTACCGAGGTGAGACACACCCCAGCCCATCTGCTGACTGTGAAGCAGGGCCGAGGTGAAGCACTGCAAGATTTCATGACCCGGTTTGACAGAGAGTGCTTGTCGACTCTCTGCACTAACGATCTCCTCATCATCTCGGCGTTCCAAAACGCCATCAATTCGGACCACCTCTACAGGGAGATTCTGGCGAAGGAACCAAAAACTACCACCGAGCTGTGGGCCATAGCGGACAAGTTCGCCAAGATAGATGAAGCTGCCAAGCGTCGAAGGGAGGGGGACCGAGGTGAAACCTCAAAGAAGAAAGAAGATACACCCCGGAAAGGTGTGATGGAACGGATTCAGCGGGGTCCGATTGAGTCTCGTCTCGGACCTCGGCAGAATCCAACACAGCAACGGGGCCCGCCGATGTCCCAGTCCGCACAACGGTCCACTCCGCAGTTCACTCCTTTGAACAAACCGAGAACCGAAATCCTTGAGTTACACGCTAACCTGTTCGAGAGACCTAGGCCGATGCGAGAAGATGGCAAGCCAAGGTCAAAGAACAAATATTGCCAGTTCCACGAGGATTACGGGCACGAGACGAAGAACTGCAGGAACCTAGCTCAGGACATCGAGAGCCTAGTCCGCAGTGGCCAGCTCAAGAAATATCAAGACCGAAGTGCGGGGGTCAATCAGGTAGACGCCCGTCGAAATCAAAAAAAGAAAAGGCAGTATAAAGGAGGAAGTTGCAGTTCGGAAGCCGAGAAAAAAGCTAAGCACAGTGAGGACGATGCCGATGAAGACGGGGACTATCAGTATGACGGGATTGTCGCCACGATCTCCGCACTCACCAAGGGACAAACTAAGTCATCCCTCAAGAATGGAGCACGGAATCTCCCGAACAGGGAGCCCGCCAGTAAAAGGTTCAAGGCAGAAGAGGCCGTGACCTTTTCGGCCGAAGACCCAGTACCCCCCATGGTGCCACACTCCGACGCCATCGTCATTGAAGCCGTGGTGGCCAACAAGTTGATTAAGAGAATTCACTTCGACACTGGAGCATCGGTGAATATCATGTTCAAACACTGCTTCGATGGCATGGAGCTGGACAAGTCGAAGGTCATGCCGACTACACGGCCACTGAGGAGTTTCGCCCAAGAGGAAACCCATCCCCTAGGAACAATCGAGCTCCCTGTCACGGTAGGGAAAGGACCAAGAAGCACAACTCACGTGACCGAGTTCGTAGTGGTAGAAGCTAAATCCCCGTACAACATAATCCTAGGCCGCACTTGGATGAATAAGGTCAGAGCGATCTGCTCCACATACCACCTAGCTGTGAAGATCCCAACTAAGGGAGGGGTAGTTGTGATCCGGGGCGATCAGAAAGTGGCAAGGGATTGCCTGCATGTGGCGCTCAAAGGGCAAGGGGCACCGCCCCAATTGCCCCAAGCATAGCAATTACCGAACTCCGAGGAGCCGAAGAGGGCATCACCTACCGAAGAGAGAGAGGTGGTTCTATACGATGACGACCCCACTAAGGTCGTCAAAGTTGGGCTGAACGAACACCCTCACCTTCGTGCACAGGTTATTCGGCTTCTAAAGGAGTATAGAGATGTCTTCGCGTGGTCCCCATTAGACATGACAGGAGTATCGCCCGAACTCATCACACATCGCCTCAAGATCGACCCCGAGGTCAGACCAATAAAACAGAAGCAGCGCTCTTTCGCCGCTGAGCGAAATCAAGTCATAAAGACTGAGGTGACTCAGTTGCTTGATGCGGGGATCCTGTTTGAAGTCACCTACCCGACCTGGATAGCCAATCCGGTGATGGTCAAGAAAGCTGGGGGAGGATGGCGCATGTGCATAGATTACACCGATCTCAACAAGCACTGCCCCAAAGATTGCTACCCTCTTCCCGACATTGATAAAAAGGTGGACTCCCTGGTCGGTCACAAAATTTTCAGCTTCCTTGATTTATACAAGGGATACCACCAAGTCCTGATGGGTGCCGAGGACGCAGAGAAGACAACATTCATCACGGACTTCGGCATCTTTGCATACCGCAAAATGCCATTCGGACTGAAGAATGCAGGAGCTACCTACCAGAGAATGGTAGACAGAATATTCAAGAACCACATTGGGAAAGAAGTGGAAGTCTATGTCGATGACATAGTGGTGAAGAGTAAGGAGGAGAGCACTAGTGTCACCGATCTCCGAACTGTGCTCTCCCTTCTTCGCGAGGTCAACCTAAAGCTTAACCCCCAAAAATGCACCTTCACTGTGACCTCGGGAAAATTTTTAGGCTGCTGGATCTCCCAAGAAGGATTAAGGGCAAATCCATCGAAAGTCAGGGCTGTGCTAGAGATGAAGGATCCGAGATCGATCAACGATGTGCACAGGCTTACTGGGTGCCTTGCCGCACTGAGTAGATTTCTCTCCAAGGCCGCAGAGAAGCAGTTGCCCTTTTTCAAGATTTTGAAAAAGGCGCCCGAATTCAACTGGAGTTCGGAACACCATCTCGCACTAAGCCAGCTAAAAGATTACCTCAATAATCTGCCAACCTTGTCGGTGCCAAAAGGGGGAGAGGTGCTGTATTTATATTTAGCCACCTCGGAAGAAGCTATCAGTGCGGTGCTCGTACGCGAAGAGGCAGGGCGTCAACTGTCTGTATATTTCATAAGCCGGTCTCTCAAGGGGCCTGAAGTGCGATATTAGCCATTGGAAAAGTTAGCGTTGGCTATGGTTAACGCTGATCGGCGTTTACGTCCGTACTTCCACCCGTACTCTATCCAGGTCCGAACAGACTCCCCACTTCGGCAGGTACTGACTAAGCCCGAAGCATCGGGCCGAATAGCGAAGTGGGCCATAGAGTTGGGAGAGCTCGTTGTTACTTATTCTCCTCGCCAGGCCATCAAGGGACAAGCCCTAGCAGACTTCTTGGTGGAGACCTCAACAGCCGAAGCCCCGACCTCGGCACCCGAGCCAGCTCGCACGAATGTGGCAGAACCACCAGATTGTTGGCACATGTATGTGGATGGGGCTTCGGGAAAAACAGGAAGCGGAGCAGGAATCCTCCTCGTCAGCCCGGAGAAGAAAGAGCTCACCTATTCACTTCGTTTCCTGTTCGCAACTACCAACAACGAAGTAGAATACGAGGCGCTGCTGGCCGGACTCCGAATAGCCGCAGATCTGAACGTCACAGCCGTCAAAGTACATAGTGATTCACAAGTGGTGGTGAATCACATGCTAGGAAAGTACGAAGCAAAGGGAGAAAGAATGAAGAAGTATCTAGCTAAGGCACGGGGCATGCAACAAGCTTTTGCGTATTTCCAGCTCGAACGCATCCCCCGAACTCAGAATTCCCGAGCTGACGTTCTCAGCAAATTGGCAGCGGCCCCCGGCACATCGCCAGTGGAGGATGTCCAGCATAGGAGCATAGATGAAGCCGAAGTAAATGATCTGGACGATGAGTCACAGCCGACGTGGATGACGCCCATCCTAGCTTATCTGATGAAGAGGGAGTTGCCCGAAGACAAGACGGAGGCAAGAAGGATATTGTCAAAATCATTAAGATATACTGTTCTGGACAATATCCTTTACAAGAAATCGTACTCTAGCCCTTACTTAAGTGTGTCGGACCGAACTCGGCAGATTATATTATGAGAGAAGTGCATGAGGGGGCCTGCGGAAGCCACATCGGACCTCGGGCTCTCGCGAAGAAAATCATAAGGTGGGGATACTTCTAGCCCACTATGTTTAAGGACTGCACCGAGCTGGTGCAAAGATGTGAAAAGTGCCAATTGCATGCAAACGTGCCAAGGCTGCCCCAGACCGAGCTGGCCACGATGCAAAGTCCCTGGCCGTTCGCACAATGGGGAATAGATATAGTAGGCCCATTCGACAAAGCACCAGGTCAGTTGCGACATCTTATAGTTGCAATCGATTACTTTACGAAGTGGGTAGAAGAGGAGCCCCTAGCTGCAATCACGAGTAAGAATGCCCGTAATTTCGTATGGAAGAACATAGTGTGCCGATTTGGCATACCTCATGTTTTAGTATCCGATAACGGGACGCAGTTCACGGACAGAGTTTTTAGGGAGTGGTGTGACGAACTGCAAATTCAGCAGCACTTCACATCGGTTGCCCACCCCCAGGCAAATGGTCAAGCCGAAGTGACGAATCGGACGATTGTTAAAGGCCTTTAGACACGACTGGAGAAAGCCAAAGCATACGGAATGGCGAGACACCGTACAGCCTAGCATACGGAACAGAAGCTGTCATCCCGGTCGAAATAGGACTGCCTAGTCCGCGCACGACTCACTTCGTCACCGAGGTGAATGACGAGAACCGACGTGCGGATCTCGATCTATTAGAAGAAAAGCGGGATGCAGCTTACATCAAGGAAGCCCGGTACAAACGACTCATAACCCGATATTATAATCGGCGAGTTCGAGACCGGCAATATTGTGTAGGAGATCTAGTCCTATGAAACAATGAGGTCAAAAAGGCTTGCAAGCTCGGCAAGCTGGAAGCCACGTGGGAGGGCCCATACCGAGTGGACGAGGTCCTTGGTAAAGGTGCCTACAGGCTTTCCACCATGTCCGGGGAGCCCATACAGCGGCCATGGAATATAATCCATCTGAAGAGGTATTATACATAGATGTGGAGTATCATGTAGGGTAGAGTCATCTGTCAGTTCGGTCCTTTGTTCAGTTCGGTCCTTTGATTCAGTTCGGTCCATTTGTTCAGTTCGGTCTTGTTTTCAAAATTGTTTTCAAGTAATGAAAGTTCTTAGTTTCTATTCTATTGTGTTCACGTCGTTTTGCATTACTCCACTTATATGCGCATTACCTCAACATTACACACTATCCTGACGAGGACAAGTGTTACAACTAAAAACAAAATCGTACGAATAGGGGACCACCCCTACCGACCTCGTCGGCAGAACAGGAACCCGATCAATACCCAAGTGTCACCTCGGCCATGGATAATAGGTGATTGCCATCCTAAGGCTGAGGGAAGACCCAAGTGTAACGTCGGAAGCCGAAGTGCGCCCCCGAGCCACTTCGGAAGACCTGAACATCGACCTATGTGTCAGTTCGGATGACGAATAAAAGCATAAATGCTAATTCGGAAATAGGCTATCAGCCAACAACAAATACAAAACATATTAACAGGACATTGTCCAAGAAGATATTTATTATTTTTTTGCAGGTTTTTACAGCTTACATATTAGAAGGACCGCCCTCATCTGGCCTCTTGCTACAATTAAAGTAACTAGCCCAACCACTAGTTGGCGGGTTAAGCAAATAGTCGATATTTACATTTTCCTTCTTATGGGAGTTCTGCCCGAGCTGCGCCCACCGCCGCGCCCACCACCACCTCGGCTCGTCCCACCAGTTCGGCTAGCCCCTCCCTGTGCTGAACTCCGACCCCGTGGGACCACAGGAGCACGGTAATTCCCATCTCCTCGGTTCGGGATCGGTCTCCGGTTCTGAGCAGGCAACAACATGTCTAGACGGTCTTTAATCAATCGAGACGGTACTGTCGGACTTAGGGCCTAAAACCGAGGGCATTTTGTTTAGAAGGCTGCACGTCAGGATATCTATCTAGCCATTTCTTCATTATTGGGTGGCGTGACAAAACTAACGGGAACAAATTTGTCAAGTATCGCAGCTCGGATATATAATCGGCAACTTCCCATGAGCCCGAGCCAAGATTCTTGCACTCACTCACAACACCGCGGACTGCCTCCAAAGCCTCCGCCTCAACCTCGGAGATCGTCTTTCCACCGAGCTCGTGAATAACTCTTTCATATTCCGTGTGCTCGGCTTCGATTCTCTCCGCATCTGCATAATCTTCCTTCAGTTGGAGATAACGAGCTTCATTGGCATCCGCTTTGATCTGCAGTGCGCTGTATTTAGCATCGAACTCGGTCCGAAGGTGTTCGGCGCGTTTATCGAGCCGCCCGATCTCACCATCTTTGACATCAATCAAAATTTTGAGTTTTTTTATTTCATTCAAGTATGGAGTTGCATCGAGTTCAGATTTGTTCTACAGACAGTAAAGAATGGAGATAAGCAAGTGCCGAAAAGAAATTTCATTAACGGGAAAATGAGTACACTTTACAGTCCAGCAGAAAACACGTTAAAAAGAAAAACAAAATTTTTACAAGGAGGGGGATCAACTGACCCCGCCAGAAGCGTCGGCCTCGGTGTTCGGTGGCCGCTCTTCGGCATTCTTGGCCGCCTCCACTTCAGCATTCGTCTGCACAGGCTCTTCCTCCTCCGCCTCCACGTCGGATGTATAAGGGGAGACCGGGCACCTCTCCAGCTCCTCCTTGAACGGCCCAAGCATATCCTCAAATTCCATGTCCCGATCTACGGGACACTCCGCCACCTCCTCCGCGGTCAATGGTGTGCCCTTGCCGGCAAAGTGTTCAATCACCGGGAAAGTGGAGGTGTTCTTCACCATCTTCCGGTAATAGATGCGGAGCATCTCCTCATCCTCCAAAATTTGATAGCCGTATTTCCCCTTATCAAGATCGGGGAAATCGGCGGCGACGAGGTCAAGCACCTCGGCAACGGCCTGAATATTGGCCGGCTTGGTAACGTCCCTCACGAGGGCGCTGAACCTCTTGCTGAGGAACATCCTCTCAGCAAGAGCTCGGAGAGCGCCGCCCTGCGCAGCCACAATCTCCTGTTCGCGGGCGCGAGCAGCCGCGGCCTCCTCCTTCGCGGCGGCAAGCTCTCCCCGAGCAGCGGCAAGCTCATCCTTTAGCTTGCCCTCCCGAACTGCCGCCGAGGACAATTCTTTGGCCAGCTTGGATTTATCGCTGGCCAACCTCTTCATTCTCTCGGTGTCCCGTTCATGCTTGGCCACCGAGCCCTTCAACAGACTCTTCACCGCGTCCGCGATGCAATCAAAGTCCTCCACCGTGCTATCAACCCCCTGAACAGAACAACTGATCAGCCAAAAAAAAAAAAAAAAAGGAAAGAAGACAGACACAAAGGTGACACATGGACTAACCACTTACTTCTGGAAAGGCGGGAGTACCATGTCGGACGCGGGTAACAGTAAGCTCAGGCTCCGAGCTGGCGGAGGCAACAGCGAACTTCTGCGCCCCGGCAACGTCAAGCCCCTCCGCAATGAAAGGCGGAGTACTGTGAGTTCGGGGCGTAGGGATCTCAGACCGGGTCTGCTCAGAAGACCCGGTCCCAGTGGCCTGCCTCTTCAGACCGGCCGGCGAAATGGTAGGCTCGCCCTTTCTTTTGTTCTGGGCGACCTTCTTTCCCTGTTGGGAATTGTTAAGAACAACTTGTTAAGGGGGAACCTATAAGGGACACTTCATTGTTTTGATTTGATCCCAAAACCCCAAAGCGTTCTGTTCCCAAGCGACCCATTTTTGATATAGATAATAGGTTAGAAAATTTTTCTAAGCCTAATCTGTTAGGATGACTCTTTATTTTGCTTAGAGTATAGACTTCAAAAAGTTCAAGTGAAGGCCACTCGCTTGAGTGTGTTTTCCAAGCGAAGCGAGTCTACCGAGCTGAAGTGAAGCGTGCCAAAGAATAGCGTAGCGAAGTGAGCGCTACAGTAGATTCAAAGCGAGTCTGCCAAAGCGTAGCGAAGCGAGCGCTACAGTGTAAAGTCAAAGCGAGTCAACTCTGGTCAGCATTTTTAAAGGCAGTCACTAGGGAACTTTACATCCCCAAGCGACTCACTACAGAATGACTACGAAGTGACTCAACTCAAAGCGGACGCTAAAACTTCAAAGCAAAGCGAGCCACTACCTACCAGAAAGCGACAACCCAATTCCCGCTCCGTTTTTTGAACTCCAGTCAACTGGAGATCTCCGCATTAATTACGAGATCTCCACGTGTTGAACGCGAAGAGGAACAGCGGAGTTGACTGCCAGGCCGACAAGGGCGCCGCAACAGTACTGGCTCGCTCCAGTTACTGTTGAAATTGGAACTTAGCCAAATTCGGCAAATGACCAAAACTGCGCGTCTGAAAAGCAGCCAGCCTGTGCAAGTACTGTCGAGAGGAGGAGGGACAAAGCCACCAACCAAGCAACGGATCTCGGCATCCCTCCGCCTAAAATAGTGAAGGATGAAGACGAAGAGAAGTAGAACACTTCCTGAGCATTCGAACACCTACTGCAAACAAACACTCCCAGCCTTAGAGCAAACTTCGAGTCTTTGTTTCCAAGTGTTCTCCGAGTTCCAGTCTCATCGGAACTCATCTTCACAACCTTCACACTTAGAGTCTAAGCCCATTCCACATCCAAGCTTAGAAGAAGAACTCTAGCCATCTTTGCATCTACTGTAAAGAGTTCTTCATAGTGTGTCGTCGTAAACCAAAAACCCTAAGTTTTTGTGTTCGTCGTCGTTAGGTTGTTTTCGATCCAAGGCCCTACTTTCATCGATTGTAGAAGCCTCGATCATAGAGTCTAGATCCAAGCTTGCACTTACATCGTTTGTGTAAAGCTCGATCGAAGCTAGGCTGTAAGGAGAGCCCGCAATCTCCCTGTTGTCGGACTGAAGCGAGTGAAGCTTCCAGTCCAGTTTAGGTTTTTGGTGTGAACCCGGAATCACCCAGCGTCTGTCAGATCCAAGCGAGTGAAGCTCGATCTCGACTAGGTTTTTGAAGGACCCGTAACCTTAGAGTTCTTGAGTGAAGAGAACCGTTACCGAGTGCAAAAAGTGGACGTAGGAGCTTTATCTCCGAACCACTATAAATCTCGTGTCGTACTTAAACTCTTTATTTTCCTTGTTTGATTATCCATTGCACTTGCATTTAAACAAACATAATTTGGATTTTTAAATACTTAGGAAAGATATTAGCTCACCGAATTCCGCACTAAGAGTAAAGTCTCGCTCTTGATCAAGCTCTAAGCTTAGGTCTAGAGAATCGTGATTACTTTAGATCTAGCTCTCGGCTAGGTCTTAGTATTTCAAAAGAGCACTTTACTTCATACTCTGAGTTAAAGATTTGACGTTGAAAAACTTCAAAATACGTATTCACACCCCCCCCTCTACGTATTTTTCCTATAACAAAACCGGGACCAACATGTGGTATCAGAGCGAGGTTCTTTCGAGCCTCTGCTTTGCATATCCGAAGCGAGTCCCCACTCGTTTCTGTTGTCTCACTGAACCGGAACCTATTTTCCTAAGTGCATCAAAACCTCACTCACGCATACTGCATATACTACTGCCGGTTTGCTATGTCTACATACAATGCTTCTAGTCTTCCACAGTTCTCTATTGAAGGCTATGAGATTTGGAGCTTTCGCGTTGAGAGCTTCCTGTGTTCCATCCATGACCGGATGTGGGAGGTCATTGAAGATGGGCCGATCGAAATCAAGAAGGCTGTCTCCGAGAATGTACCAGCTGCTGAAGGTCGGGCTGCCAATGATCGACAAACCTACGTGGACAAGGACAAGGACGACTACAATGCCAACGACTACAAAGTCACCAACCTCGATAAGATCACACGCCACACGATGCAGAGCACCGTATCGGACGCCTATCTACCACGGATAAGAAAGTGCGCAACGGCAAAAGAAATGTGGGAAACCCTAGCCCTCATTTCTCAAGGAACGGACAAGATCAAAGAAAACAAGCTCGCCGTACAAATGCGGGAATTTGAAAGCTTGATAATGAAGCCAGGAGAATCCATCGACGCCTTCGAGCTGAGAGTCACCAACATCACTGCAACTCTCAACTCACTTGGGAAGGAACTCACAGACAAGGAAGTGAACCTGAAGATCGTTCGAGCTCTCACGAGGAAGTGGCAGACTATGAAGGAGCTGTACCTAGCTACCAAGGATCTATCAAAGCTCACATCGGAGATTCTGTTCTCCGAACTCAAAGCTCATGAATTCGATCTGAATCGAATGAACCTCGACGATGAGGATGAAGCTCCCACGACGTCAAAAGGCGTAGCGTTCAAAGCTGTTGAAGGGCCAAGCGACCAGTCGCTAGCCAAAATGACGAGGGAAGAGTTGGAAGAGCATGTTGCGTTCTTATCCAAGAACTTCAACAAAATGAACTCTCGAGTGGGCAAATACAAAAGATTCTACAAGCAGTACAAAGGGAGGAGCACTGATGCTCGAGAAGGAAAAGGGAAGAGAGAGGAGACGACGAAACCGATCTCAAGGGACATGATGGAAGTAGAATGCTACCATTGCCACAAGATGGGCCACTACAAATCCGATTGCCCAAAGCTGAGTGCAAAGGAGCGAGAGGAACTGAAAGCAAAGAGGGATGCTCCAAGGCGAGCGCTTGTAGCGAGCGAGCAGCCAGTCGCTTCAACTGAAGATGTCTCAAGCGACTCGGATGCATTTACAGATCCCAACTCCAGTGATGGGGAGGATCTTGGACTCATGGCGCTCACCGACGAGGAGACTGGAGAGGTATTTATCTATCCCTCACCTAGTTCAATCACACCCGCACACACTCACCAAGAGGAAGCAAATTCCTCGACATGGAGTGAGTTGCTTGACAAGCACATTAAACTGTCAAGCGACCACGAGATGTTGAAACAAGCTTTGTCTCAAAGCGAGAAGGAGAACCGAAAGCTAGCCACTGAGCTTGACCAAGTCAAACATAACTTAAGGGCTATGACTAGTAAGTTCGAGGATCTCTTCGCTAGACATCAAAGCTTGGAAGGAAGGTATGAAACCCAATCCGCTCTAGTTGCCAACTTGAACAAAGCTTCATATGCGAGGCAGGCACTAGAGAGCTCGCTTCTACCTTTTGGTAGAAAGGGAGGACTTGGATATGAGGGTGGACCTTCCAAGCCTACTGTCTTTGTTGGTGCTTCAAACACGACACCATCAGTCACTTTGGAAATGCCCACTGCATCCAAAGCGACCACCAACAAGGATAAAGGCCAAATGGCTGAGAACCCTAAGAAGAAGCCAATGAAGATGTCTATATCTTCAAGGGCAGAAACTAAGGGCAAGCAGAGTTCAACTGTCCCTAGCACTAACAATGCTAAGTCTTACCAATCCAAAGGTAAAGGGAAACCAGTTGAAGCTTCTAAGTCTCAGACCAAGACACCAGAGACAAAGGATCTCCCTTTCAAGAAAATGAGTAATGTCTATGTGTCACGTTATCCGGACTGGAGATGGTCCAACCGGACTAACGTTGAGGGGGAAGAATTCGAAGCACCAAAGAGGCCGCTTCAAACTTCCAAGGTTACTCAAGCGAGTCGAGTTCAAAACCCTAGTTGGACCGCTTCGAGAAAACCAAACGAGCCGCTTCGACAGACTGTAAAACCTAAGTCAGTCTCTAAGCCTGTAGCTAATCCGAAGCGAGTCGCTTCAGGATATAAGCATAAAGGTAAGAGCATAGGTAAGTCTCAAGCGAGCCGCTACCCCTCTTGCACACATTGCTGCACGTGTGAAGCTGCTTTAGGGAAGAAGTCACAGTTTTCAAAGGTCGAGAAACCCAAGACACATGCTACCTCTCAAAAGAGAGTGAAGCAAGTGTGGGTACCTAAGGGAACTAACCTGCAAGGACCCAAACTGATTTGGGTACCAAAATCTGTCTAATTGCAGGTAAGCGCCGTGGATCCCATGCCAAGTGAGGGTCAACAAATATTGTACTTGGACAGTGCATGTTCAAGACACATGACCGGCATGATAGCTCTACTTCATGACTACATAGAGAAGAAGGGTCCACACGTTACTTTTGGTGATAACTCTCGAGGAAGCACCAAAGGATATGGCGCACTGAAAGTTGGAAAGCTCACGATTGAAGAAGTCTCCTATGTGGAAGGACATAAGCACAACTTGCTATCCATTTCACAATTTTGTGACAAAGGATACAAGGTGGAATTTATTTCCAATAAGTGCATTGTGAAGAGCAAGCTCACGTCCCAGGTTGTGCTAACTGGAATTAGACAAAGGAACGTCTATATAGCACAATAGGACAGCTGCAAAGAGGAGACGTGCTTAGTCGCAAGGAGTGCTACTGAAATAGAATGGCTATGGCCCCGACGCTTGAACCATTTCAACTTCAAAGCCATAAATCACTTAGCACGAAAGGGTTTGGTGCAAGGCATACCGAATGAAGTCTTTATTAAAGACCATCCAAGCTCACCATGCCAACGAGGGAAGCAGACGAAGAAGCACTTCGCCAGTCTTGAAGAAGCTTCATCAAAGCGAATGCTCGAGCTGCTTCATATGGATTTGTTTGGTCCAGTCACTCCAGTTAGTGTGAATGGAAGGAAGTACACTCTAGTTGTAGTCGACGACTTCTCTCGCTACACTTGGGTCGTATTTCTCTTCAGCAAGAAGGAGACACTGACCAAGCTACCACAATTGCTCAAGCGATTGGCTGTGGAAAAGAATCAAGCGATTGTGACCATCCGATCCGACAAAGGCACAGAGTTTCTGAACTCTACAATTGAAGCTTACTGCACGGAGCATGGTATAGCACATCAGACTTCCTCAGCATGCACACCTCAGCAGAATGGAGTTGCTGAGACAAGGAATCGAATCATCAAAGAAGCCGTTCGAACCATGATTGCAGACTCGAAGCTTCCGATGAAGTATTGGGCTGAAGCTGCCAATACAGCATGCTACACGCAGAATCGAACGCTTCTCTAAAAACGACACGACAAAACACCATATGAAATATGGACAGGGAGAATTCCTAACATATCTTATTTCC